>CM057451.1:4387500-5691500 GCA_016271365.2 Neoceratodus forsteri
ATCACTAACCTTCCCAGTGCTCCTGTAAATGGGACTTGTGCCCAGTGGGCCTCACTCAGTTACCAAAATAGTAGTTGTACCTAAACACGTTCATATTAAGTTCGTATTAATACATATAATATTAACACTAATTGATACAAATGATTAATAATGATTGTTGTGAACAGTGTGTAGATCAGCAAAATAAATACAAAATCTAAAATCTTATAAGGATTATATCTGTTCTACTTATTTTCTGAAGCAAGGAAATTTCTGAGAAGAACTTTTTATTCAGAGTTAGTTTAAATACATTTGTGTCCCTTGTCGCCAAAATCTGATTACGCACCACCTCGGATTCAAATAAGTTCTTCTAACCACAGGCTGTGTCTGACACACCAAATTTCAGTTGATGCAAAATTGCTCATGCTGGACTATATTGAGATCGCAGCCTAGTTCTTTGTGACAGTTTTGCGAAAATTCTGTTCACTTGCTCCTAGTTTGGGGAATACACAGATGCTGCTAATATTTAAACATTGCACAACTGCACAATAAAGCAGTGAAACGGCAGTAAAACAGCAATGCTACCACGATGATATGATAATTTTAAAAGACCAGGGGCCAGATATTCAAAACTTTGCCCCAGGGCTAAATTAACACTGCCCGCTGGGCAATCTTAGCTCGGAGCACAAAGCAAGCTATATTCAAAAGGAATAGCCCAGGGCAAACAGCTTCTGAATATAGCATGGGAATGAGGCCGTGCAAACTGGGCTGGGAGTGCAGGGCAAACATAGCCCTGGAGTAAGACAGCTTTGAATATAGCAACCAGGAAGTGCAAACCACCACAGCAACACAGTGCACAGCGACGTGAAGGTAGGTAGAGGTAAACTATGTGGCCAATGTGTGTGCCAGCAAATGTGTGGACCCAGTACAGCTGCAGGCAGCAGTGCATGTGATAGTACAGTGTTCAAAACTGTATAATATTCCCTAAACTGTTTGCGCAGCGCTAACATGTTTGGGCGGGTTTAGCACAGGGCTAAACTGTTAGCCTGGTGCAAACACGTTTGCCTGGCGCTAAACTTTGCCATATTCAAAAGTGGCATGCAAATGAGCCTACTTAGGTAGTCTCTGGGCAAACATCCAGATTAGCATCTCATTATGCCCTGATTTGCATGCAGTTTGCACCGGCGCTAACGGTTTAACCCTGCGCTAAACCCACGCAAACGTGTTAGCGCTGCACAAACAGGTCAGGGAATATTATGCAGTTTTGAACACTGTACTTTCACATGCCCTGCTGCCTGCAGCTGTACTGGGACAACACAACATAGGCACAGATGGTGGTGGTGCCACATGCAACTGTCACACTGTAGGTCATGCTACAGTTCACAGCAGACACTACAGTAGCAAGGGGGCCAGTAGTGTGTGGACACAGCACTGCCTATGGTGTGTAGGACAGTGCTGATGACTGCACTATACACAGTGACAGGCCCAACATGCAGGGCGTTTACTGACAGTGGATATTACTGTTGCGCTGTTGTGTGACCCACAGATGCTGCACCTCTGGCATGGGATGCTCACTGTGACATATACATGTCCGGCTTTGTGTGCTGTGGTGGTTGTACAGCTGTGCAGTATGTGGCCGGGGGGGGCATATATTATCAGAAAGGCACACTGGTGTTGGGGTATTCCCAGTACTGGCCCATGTGCACTGCATGATGTGTCCCAGCCTTGTGGCCACACCTGGTCTGTGGCACAGCCTGGCCACCTGTACACTCTTCCCTCAGCATCCTCCATGCCCACAGTGCTGCATGTGTATGCTGGCATCTGTTGGTGTCCACTGAAGAGTGATCTGCAGGTGTGTGCTGTATGGCCACACTGCCATGCTGTCCACTGGTGGCAGGGTCACCACTTACTACCTGGCATTGCTGGGAATGGTGGCAGATGATGGCATCATTGTGATGCCATCAGTGAGCAGCATGTTTCCTCTATGTCTGGCTTTGTCTGTGTGTCATATTTATTTGTTAGGGTCGCGCAAAGCCACGCAAACACCGCGCAAAGCCATAATATCGTGCAAAGCTGATTGACCAGGGTTAAGACTACCTTTTCCTGGGCAGTAATGTGCACCGAGCTAAGTGTCGTGCTAAGTCACGCAAAACCACTGTGCGCTGCGCTAGCTGCTGAATATAGCATTGCGCCTATATTCATGTACACATCCACTCAGTTTGCCCCTTGCATACATAATGATTTTGCCCGGCGCTAATTCAGTTTGTGCGCACTATTTGGCCTTTTGAATATAGCAAACCCGTGCTAATCCCACACTAAACCTGCGCAAACAGTGTTTGCCTGACGCAAAGTTTTGAATATCTGGCCACACGAGTTTTGCGAAGATCCCTCTACTATAAATGTGAAGGGACTGGTTTACTTCTGACAAAGCATCATGTGATTGGTGTGAAACGTTAGGTCAGTCAGTCTCTGTTTGTTTCTGGCTAGCACTATAATTGCACTCCGTTTGCTGAAGCACTTTTATGGCGTTTTTCAATAAAGAGGCATTTTATTGGAAGAACAGAGTTCCAGTGCCCTACTGATGGGGATGGGTGCTGTCTCTGCATGTTTATGGAATGTTATTTATTAGAGCAAGGCACCGACTCCCTTTGAGCGAGCCTTCCTGCACTGTGCATCTCTTTACTGCCTTTCTAGCGCCTAGTTGCAGGTAAGCTCCGCACTGCCTAGTTTTGTAGTCTTGTACCGGGCAGTTGCTAGCAGATGACATCGGGGGGTCAATTAGAAGAAAATCTGACCATGTTAGGAAAGTAACGATGCTTGCGCGAAATGCATGTGGTCATTTAAAAAACTCAGCGTGATACACAGAAGATGAAAGTTAAGAGAACAATTTAAAAATTTGCTAAAATGCAGTTTTGCAGCCTCCTTCTAGGGCAAAGCCAGTTCTGACAATCGTATAAAACTTTCAACTCTGCTTGTAAATCTAAAGAACATTTTAAAACTTCTGCACTTTTGCTCGTATCTGTATATCAGATACAGGAGAAAAGTCAGTGGAACAGAGGAGCGGTGCAGCATGAGCAGGTACACCCAGAGAGCAATAGATATATTGCCCACTGGGTTGGGGAATGAAGCTGGACTGGGATTATTTATTTATTTATACACAGACATGATATATTTTCACACAGGAACCCTCAAGAAAATTTATTTTGTGAGTTCATACAGTACATGTTCCTGAAATAGAAGTGTAGGGCAGACACCTGTTTGTTAATCTGACATAAAAACAAAAATGTTCTCACATGAACCTATTTATGGAGGCTACATCAAATACACACTACTTCTATGAATTACAAATTTAGATTTCTTTTATATCCATTAAACAACCCTGTCTTATATAGCCAGAAAACAATGCAGTGTTTTGATGAGGACAAACTGACAGCTGTGATACAGACAAGGTGATTTCTCACAAACATTTATACCACTTCAGTTCAGCACTGAAAATCAGACTTTTTATGAAAGCAGAAAGATAGATTTTAAGCTAATCTATCTAAATACAAACCAGATGGGTTAGTAACAAATCTGGAATTAAAACAATTAACTCTACAGACTGCTTTGACTGGGAAGTGCAACAGCTTCTTCAGTAACTCAGGACTTAACTGCTGAAGCAGCAGGCTAGGCCAAAATGATGTCATCACTCTGCAAGCCTCACTGATAGGGACAGAAAAATCTTCACTGTTTTCAGTTACTGCAGAGCACATTAATAGATGGTGATTTAAAGAAAACCACAAAAACAAACTGCATGACATTTTCAGGAAACACTAATCATGACACAGGGACTTGAATTAAAGCTTTTATTTAAAATATGAAAAAAAGGCTCATTTAATCTTTAAGGGATCTCCTCCTTTCCTCCCTGCCCTTACTTGTTCAAAGCTCATTAATTTAAGAGCTCTGGTCACTGTTGTGGTTCAAGAAAAACTGCTCGGCCACAGGGCTTTTAAGATTCATGTTTATAATATCAATAATGTGTTCCTGGACCTGTAGTTTAAGCTGTTTGACTGTCCTACCCACATACAGCTTATTGCAACTGCACCAGAGGGTGTGTACCCTAAAGTTAGTGGCACGTGAAATGAACTGATGAATATGAACCTTTCTATTACACATTGGTGATTTAAAAAAAATGTCCCTTGTTGGCACATATTGCAAACATTAGTTTCCACACATGTGCATGTCAGAGGGCTTCATAGGAAGCCAAGAGCTGGAACTGGAGATACTTTGTGAAAATTGAATAGATGCACGTATATCCTTCAAGTTAGGACCCCTCCTGAAAGATATCCTGGGTTTATTACCTATATGTAGGGCTAAAATACAGTCAAAAACAAAGTGGACCAGTACATAGTTATAATGTTGCCAGCATAATGATTATATTCAGTGATTAAACTAATATTGTGTTACATGGGGCGTAGTGTGTAACAAGGTTGGTTTACACCCGAGGTGTGTGATGCCACTTAAACCATGAAAGCAAAGCTCGAGCAGGTTAACTAGGTGTTGTACACTGGGGGGGGGGGTGTTTTAAAAAGAACTGTCCTTTTACTCCCCACTTTTTTTTTTTGTTATAATAACTTGTTGTTATGTCAGACTCCAGCTCTGCTGTGTGTAGGGTTTTGCCCAACATTGAGGTTTTCTCTGGCAGTGCATGATAGCACTTACAAGTGGACAAAATGGCAGGATCCGCCAACATTTAAGTGAAAACGTGTACACATTTCTGACAAGGAAGGTAGAAGGTTCAAAAGCTTTTGACTTTGGGAGGCGGAGTGTTCTGAGGTTCCCGGAATGCTCAGCTGAGCACGCAAGCAGTGCGTGAAGAGAGCGTTCTCCCTACTGTTCTCCAGGACACCGAGTTAGAGGGAGAAATGCTTACTCGTTTCTGGTGATTTGTTTCTTTTTCTCCGAGGTCCTTTCAGATGTCAGCTGTGCACTTTGAGTAAAGCTTCGTATCTGTATTGGACGCCCGTCGGTACATGTATGCCGTGGCAGGGCATGTCCCCCTCGTTTGCGCATGTGATGGAGTTTGCTTGGACAGTGTTTGCCACTTCAAAGGAAACATGCAAGTCGGATCCCGCAATGAGCGTCTCAGCTGCACCACATCTAACCCCCAAGGAGAAGGAAGACTTTCAGTTGATGGGTACTCCGAACAACACTGCGGCCTACTTTCAGGAGACACAAGTAAAGGCACAAGCAGAGGTTATTGGCCGGCAAGACGCAGTGGAGATCAAAAGGACAGGTAACCCTCCTGCTTGAAAATCTCAGGTAGAGGGCTTTTTGTGTTTAATGCAGACAATAAGGGGGAAAAAATAAATCCCGTTAAATTTAATAACCCTGAATTGTCCAGCCTGAAAACTTCCTTTACTGCTTCTTCTAGTCAAGCCAAAAGGACAAGTACCCATAACAAAAAAAGAAAAATACCCATGAGTTCACCTGGGGGTATCTGAAGTTATTGGCTATAAAAAGAAAAATAGTCCAAATTTTAAAAAACATAGAGTTGAAAGCAATTTGTCTAACCTGGGCCAAACATCTTCTGAGGATAATATTAACATTCCACCTCTGGCTTCCCTGGTATGTGTGCACAATATTTTTTAATATGAAAAAAACAAAAGTGAACCTAAAGGAGACATCATGGCATCACACACTAAAACCAGGGGCAAGAAAAATAAAGAAAAAGAAAATATGGATGAGGCAGAGTTTTAAATAATTGATTAGCAGGTTTTTTTCTTGGGACGATGCTAACTGTACAGAAAGTATTTATATAGATTTTATAGAAGTGCTGTGTTTGTTAAACACAGTGAGGCAAGAGTTGTGCATTTTCACAAAGTTTTAGCACTTTTATGAGCAAAACGCTAATCAATTTCTAGAGTTAAATAAATCCCTGATGAGGTGAAAGATACTGGGGGGTGGGGGGGGGGAGCCCAATAAACCTAGAGATCAAGAGGCAGAGGAGAGGATGCAAGATGGAAATAAAGGGCTACATAATGACATTGTGCAAGAAATCAGACAAGGATTTGGTAATTTGAATATGGCTGTTACAGCCGCGACACAAAAAGTTTCTGAAATGATGGAGAAGTTTGAGACGCTGGCTTTAAGAAAACTGAATGCGAACAGCGTGTAGGCAAAATGGAAGATACCCTCCCTGATATTGTTAATTCTGTAGCTAAGTGTAATAAAATAACTGGAGGTCTTAAAAATGAAAATGGAGGACCGAGAATCCAGGTCAAGAAGGGTTAATTTAAAGATTGGCAATCTGCCTGAGAGGATAGAGGGAGAAACCCTCATGGTTATTGTGAGGAAATGTCTAAAATTGTGGGCCTCCCTTACCCACACCAAAAAGTGGAGCTTGACAGAGCCCATCAGGCTTTTGGTCTACGAGATAATAATAACAGGTCATGCTTTATGTATGTAAAGCCCACGAGGTATCAAGACAGGGAGAGAATTCTCCAAAAAGCAAGAGTGGATAAAGGCCTGTTTTATAATGGGATGTGGCTCCGTGTTTTTCCAGATAGGCCTCCTCCTATCCTAATGAAGAGAAAAAGCTTTGATTCAATAAGGGACAGACTCCAAAAGGAAGGGGTCTCCTTCACAGTGTTATATCCTGCAAAATTAAGAGTCTATATTGATGGGAAAAGTCACTTCTTTCACACTCCAGATGAAGTAGAGGAAAGGTTGAAAAACAGGCCTAATCAAGCCTCGAGTTCACTGGATCTGGGGCGGGGGTCCACAAATTAATAGGAATTTAGTTCTCGTCACTAATGGCACGTTTGGCCCCCCCCCCGCCCCCAGCTTTTTCTTCCTGGGGTTTTGGGGGGGGCACTGATTTGAATAAGGCCTCGTCCACACTACACGCTTGCACCCGTAACGGATGCAGTCCGCTACGGCCGCTGGAGCGTGCAGTGCGTCCACACCTCAGCGTGTAACGGCACACGGACCGCACCGCCAGTCCACACATCGGATTGGGGCAACTTTTACAGCGTTCCGATCCCACTAATGCAGATCGCTGCCGCTTTGTGCCCTGTAGGGACGTGCATCGTAGTCCACACTACCGTCAGACGGCCAGTAACGGTCCCAGGGCGGGACTGAAAGATAGTTCGTTGTGAAACCACCTCATAGGTGGTTTCATTAACGGGTTATGAAAACTCCTCCTGTAACGTTACCAGTGTAAATGCACGCTATTACCGATGCGATTTACACCCTCTGTAACGTTACAGAAGGGTTTTCGGGCTGCAGTGTGGACAGGGCCTAAGAGACCTAAAGATACATTTTTCTTCATATAGACAAGGACCTCTCTCTTTCCTGTGTTTCTTTCTCATACTGCCTCACCTTTTGGGGGTTTTGGTTCATTTTGGAGAATGGGGGAACATTTAGCCTCTCTTCTTGAGGCACCTTAGCATACCGTAGCAACTCGGCAACCTTAATGGAAGGGGGGAGAGGCATCTGCTTTTCATTAGGATGCCTGGTTTTTTAAATTTCCCTACCCCAGTGGTTCCACATTTACTGGTTCTACGTAGATAACATAGGGGAGGGAGTAACAGACAATAAAGCGAGGTTGTTGAAGGAGGGGGGAGGGAGATTTTTAAAGAGGGAAAGAAAAAGGCAAAAATATAATAAAACAGAAAAATAAAAATAAATTCATACTAAGATGTGGGTGCTATTTTCAAAAAGACAAGAAAAGTATTAATATAAAAGACTGGGTAACCGTGGCCAGATATACCTACAGAGTATATTGAGAGTAGTAGTGCTTTATGGGCGGATTATGGAGACAGCCATTATTGGTTAAATAAAAACTTATGGGGCCACTAAAAGTATTGACAAGGAATCTTAATGGGTGTAAGAATAGAATATAAATAAGGAAGGTGGATAAAATTCTGAGGGGCAGAAATGCTGATTGTCTCCTTTGCAAGAGACATACTTTGATATAAAAGATGCCACTTATTTCGGTAACCAGTTAGGAGCTGAAGGGTTCTGTTCCACTTTTTTACCCAGTTAGCAAGCGGTATAGCTATCTTTATAAAAAAGCAAGACAGGATATACAGTAAAAAAAGTAGTTAAAGATATCTTGGGTCGATATGTTATAGTTCATCTTACCTTACGGATAAGGTTAATATATAAGTGAAAACATTTACACATTTCTGACAAAGAAGGTAGAAGATTCAGAAGCTGGATGACGGACTATAATTTAAAGTAAAAACAGAGTTTGTAGAAAAGCTTGTGGGGGGGGTCAGAAAATGAAACCACACACGTATGCATAATGGAGGATTTAAGATATTGGTTTGGGTGGTAATTGTCTCTTTCCAGCAATTATATATTTTTTAAATTACTTGTCAACTGTGGTGTGCTCTTTGCTTTTCTGGCAGGAAATGGGAGGCTATTTTATTATTAATGGAATAGAGAAGATCATACGAATGCTCATCATGCCTAGAAGAAACTTTCCTATTGCAATGGTGAGGCCTAAGTGGAAGAGCAGAGGTCCTGGCTACACTCAGTATGGTAACTATCATTCTTTTCATCAGTGTCCATATGTATTTTGCTCAGTGCCTTGTTTTGTGCGAACACTGCAATGTATGTAACTACAGTATTTTTTTCTCATCCTGTTTATCCCATTAGCAGTGCTAGCATCATCTGATCGGACGTCTGCCAACCCTGTCCCTTCTCTGACACTGTCCTCCCACCTTCTAGGGGTCCATAGAGCAGTTTCTGCATGTGTGCAGACCTGGTTCTCACAAATGGTGACAGAATAACAGATCTGTCAGTGAGAAGCCATCTAGGGACCAGCGATCACCGTACACCGTGGCGGGGGTGGGGGAGAGGAGTGGAGGAACAGTGGCAGAAACTTAAAGGAAGTGGCAGTGGTCATCTTATGTCATCTTAGCAAGTCCGGTAGTCCCCAGTATGCAGTCCCTATGGAGCCTTATGTACTATGCATAAGATTACTGGTATACGTGTATTTTGTTATCTTTATCATTAGTTAACATGTACAGTAGAGTGTACTGTACATGTTAAATAATGATAAAGATAAAGTACACATATACCGTTAATTTTATGCATGGTACATAAGGCTTCATAGGGACTGCATACTGGGGACTACCGGACTTGCTAAGATGACATAATTGCACTGCACAGTCCCAGCAGCCTTAGTCCCCGATTGGGACTGTCTTCTAAAAATGTTTCCTGGTTTCGGCAGTTTGAAAGAAGTCACCGAAAATGTGTTAAACTGCAGAACTTAAGGTAGTGAATAATTTTATTCAAAACCTCTCCCTGTCTGCTCTAATTCCACGGGAGGGTTTTCAGAACAGTGTGCCCCATCATAATTGTGTTTAGGTAGCCTTTAAGGTCACCCAGCACCACAGTTCTACCCTCCCCCTGACCACAGTGGTCCCTGAGATTCACCACCAGGCCATCCTCAAGTTCTTCTGCCTGCATGGTTGGCCTATAAACCACCTCCAGGTTTACCCTCTTACCCCCATACGCCTGCAAGGTAACCCACAACGGTTTCCCTCTGCCCCCTCCACCCTGCATATAGCGATGCCATTCCTAATGATGAATGCTACTTCTTCTCCCCTGCCCAGAGCCCTGTCGTTCCTGAACACAGTGTACCCCATCAGGTTTAGGGCCCAATCATGCCAAGGAGTGGCCCAAGTTTCAGTGACTACTGCCATATCTACCCCCCCCCCCTTCAGTCAGCAGCGGCTGAATCTCAGGCATCTTGTTAACCATGCTCGCGACGTTAATCAGGGCTACCCTCCATCCTTGCTTCTTGACCTCGCTTGTCCCCACCAACCTGAGATCCCCCAGTTAACTGCCTGCTTCCGCTCCTTAGAGCACAGTTGGATGCCACGGTTAGGCACTCCTTCCCCTCTGCTGGGGGAGAAGCCTAAGTCCTCCCTTGATGTGCCTCAAGCCCCAGCCCTCCTCCCCCTCACAAGTTTAAACCCCACCTAGTAATGTGAGGTATTCTTTTCACAGAAAGGGTGGTGGATGCATGGAACAGCCTACTAGCGGAGGTCGTACAGGCTAAAACCATTAGTGAGTTCAGGAATGCATGGGATAGACAGAAGGCAACCCTAGTGGTAGGAAAGAGGGGTTAAGCTGCTGATCATTTAGGATCTGGAGTTAAGTAGGTAGGGAAATGGGCAGACTAGGTGGGCCAAGTGGTCCATATCTGCTGTCAAAATCTATGTTTCTTATATACATTTTTTTTTTGTGGGTTTTTACGGGTTTTCTCTTGACCCATCCCCATGCATCCCCGATGCGACGCGTGCGTGTGGAGGCACGCATGCCTTTCAGGATACCCCTCCCTTCCAGTCGTGCCGTTGACTGCCTGCGCTGGCCTTCGGACCTCCATCCGGTGGTGGCGGGACTACAGACTGGCGACCACCCCCCCCATCCCGGGAGAAAAGAGCCACCGCTCAATCCTGCTCCCCGGCCCCCCGTGCCAGCATCCTGGTGACCTGAGGTCGTTCCCGAACCTGGGTTGCCGGCATAGCGCAAGGTAAGGCATCCAGTGCCTCAACCCTGAGCACCACTGGGCCAGCTAAAATTTATGTTTCTATGTGTGTTGAATTCCTTTGGGGGTTGGACAGTGGCCCCTATAGAAAGTGGAGTAGCTGAGGCTTTCTTTCTTCGTCCCCCCCCCCACAGGCGCCAACATCTAGACTGTCATGGAGCATGAAGGCGAGGCATGCATACATTCTGCCATCAATCATCATTGGCACTCCCACAAGCAGTTCTGACCATACTGCCATCTGTGGTCACACAGGTGGCATTATAGCAGTGACGTTTGCTCCCCCCTTCTCTGGAGGAGGAGAGCACCCCTTGGATCCCTCAGTCCTCCTCTGGCTAGCCATCAACTTGGCTTCCCAAAGTCATGTTGCCGGCACCTTAAGCATTAGCCAGCTGCTTTGTGAATGGGAACCACTATCTAGGGATTGGGGGATTAAACACTAGCAAAGTTTGTTTTACATTTTGAAATGCTCGTAAAAATATATTTAAGTCATTGTGGAATTGAGAACAAAGTCTGTGAACTGCTTTATCATGTGCTGCTCTCAGGCCACATGTGTTTACATTGACCTTTTTCGGGCCATGTAAGTTGTTTATGTGTCCTTTAAATCAGTTCTTTCTTGCATAGTAATGTAAAGTCTGAATGGGCTCTAGGTCCATCAGGTCCACACCTCCTGCCTCATAAGCAGGGATAAATCATACTGTGTGATGATGTAACTGTTTCACTCAAGTTCAGCTGCTGGCTGCAGAGGGTTATAATGATGGCAAAAGTATTGTGAACGCTGTTTTCTGTTCGGTTCTGAAAAGTGCGCTGGCTGTGGAATGTGTGGTTGTGACGTATGCAGCCTCTTAGTATTTCAGTTAACCACATTTATTATGTAAAACTGATGCTAGGAAAGTGTGGTGTACTGGTAGAATAATGCCATTGGAAGGGGGTCTAAAGAGCTCATAAATATCCCTCGGGCCTGTGGGCTTGTGGTTTATAAGCTCATTTACCACCCCCATGGTATTATTTTTTGTCCTTTTTTCCTATTCGTGGGTCGATAAGTAGATAGAAAGAATATTTATAAAATGGCAAGGAAAATTTAGAAACCTTATTGGCCGAGAAATGCACCATTACAAGCACTGGAAAGCTATCTATGCACAGTCAGTTGCCTGACCTAATTTAAAAAAAAAATGTTTAATGTTGATTTTTATTGTTTTATTTTTGTCCTAAGAAACATACATTATACAGAATGCATTTCTGACCAGAGTGAGGACCTTCACTTGGATATACATGGTCATGGGAGTTATATTGTGCAAATAGCATTTGGTACTATCTCTATTCAGCTGTCTGACTAAACAGGGTGCTGCTACGGAGCTTTCAGATTTCAAGAAACAACTATTAGGGGAAAGGGTAAACTTGGAAAATTATTTGAAATGAATTAAAGTGGTGATCTGTGGCAGTAATATATTGGGTATAATATATTAGTGGCCAATGAGGGTAAAGTTTAAATTTGTTGTAAGGGTAGAAGGGTTTGGACGAAATAAAGCCGTCTTGGGAGTGTGTTCATTCGGATAATATTGCTCCATTGTAATAACTTTCAAGCTAACTAGATCTGCCGAGACAGAGGTGAATAAGTAAGAGAACGTAAGTCACTGTGGTGCAGTGAGAGGTGTACACCCCAGGTATTTTAGGGAGCTAAGTTTCTATTTACAGGGATAATGCCATCTGATCTCCAGTTGAGGGGGTGATGATAAATTGCGAGAATGTCCATTTTATTCTGATTTAGTTTATAGCCAGCTAAGTTTCCAAAGCTTCAGAGATCTTCCAGATCTTCCCGGATCTGCAAGATAAATTAGTAGATCATCGGCATAGTTGGCAGTTTATTCTGTATGTGACCAGTAGTGGGACCGAAGAGTTGGTCATAAGCCGTACGGCCGGTGGATTGCAGAGATTTGATGTATAAGGGCAAGAAGAGGTGTGGAGAGTGGGCAGCCACTATGGGTGCTTCAGGAGAGAGGAAAGGTTGGGAGGGAGAATATATTAGCATTTACACTAGCCATGGGGTTGGCATAGATTCCTTGTATAAGTTGGCAGAAAGCAGGAGGGAATCCAAAATGAATTATAGTAAAGCAAGGGCCATGGCACTTGATCAAAATTTTTTTCTGCATCCGAGCTAAAGAGCAGAAATGATTGAGAAGGCAAGTGTTAGTAAATGTAATGTCCGTTTAACGTTAACTTGTTTGTACGATCCCAGTCTGATCATGATTAATTAAGGTAGACAGCAGCTGATCAAATATTTTCACTAAAATGGATGTGAACAATTTATTATCTGTATTAAGTACAGATATACTGATCAGTACGAATCCTCACAAGTGGGGTCTTTGTTAGGTTTTAAGATTGCTGAGATAGTGACATAATGCAACAAATCTGGAATCTGGCTGTCAGACTGGACATGGTGAAATGTTGTATGCAAGAGCGGTGATAAATCCTCCAAGAATTTTTGAAATAAAACTCTGAGATGTATCCTGTGATTCTAGGCATCAGGACCAGGTGATTTTTGAGTTTGACATTGAGAGAGGGCTGCTTGAAACTCATCTTCCCAGAGTGGTTTCTCTTGAGGTGCTGTGCTGCTTCCTATGATAGTTTTGGAAGCCTGTTGTGTGAAAATAAGACTGAAGCTGATGCTCCTGTCAGGGGGAGGGGTGGTGTTCTGGATGGGGAATATGGAGTTTCATAATAGTTACACAATACTCCAAGGATATCTGCTCTCTTATGAACCATCTGTCTGGTGCATGGGCCATACGTTTTCTGAATCAGAGCTTCTGTTTTTTTATTTGCAACCAGTGTGCAAGGAGACGAAATGCTGTAGGTCCTGCCTCATAGTCGCGTTGCTTGGGATAACGTAATGCTGTTTCAGTTTTCTGATCAAGGCAGTCTTGTAAATCTTGCTGTACCCTATAGAGCTCAGGATATACAGTACCCCCATGGCTCACGCTTTTATGTTGGATATGGAGGAGGGATACTAATTGTGTAAGGGTGATACACCGAGCCTCTTGGTTTCCTTTTTTCTGGGTTGTATACGCAGTGAGATCACAGCGAAGGACGGCTTTAAGGGTGTCCCATAGGAACACTGGTGAGATATCTGATTCCCTGTTATCCATGACCGTTTGCTGCATTCTGGTTTGTACTTTTGAAATGAACACTTGGTCTCGGATGTGCATGGTGTTAAGCCCCCCGATACAGCTGCTGCCTTTCCTTGCCAAAATTAAGGGCTAGGGTAGAGGGGCTTAATCAGAAAGAGAGAGATGTCCCATTTCACGTGATATTACATTGTCAAGATGTTCTTGTTGGGTGAAGACAAAGTCGATCCTGGAGTAAGAACCATGGGGGTGGGGGCCGAGCAGTGTGTGAAGACCCAGTGACCATTACGTAAAGTTCTCCAAATCTGACAGTGCTGCCTGTGCAGTATGTTTTTTCCAGTGTTCCAGTGTTTAGGTGCAGGGAAAGACATGCTGTCTTAGAGGCTGTGGAGTCGAGACGGGGGTTAGTCAAGACATTAAGATCGCTGGCCATTATAGGCAGTTGCTTGAGTGTGGGTCAGAATTCTGTTGAGTATTAGATGAGTGGCAGAGGCGTCTCTACATGGTGACAGGCTAACTAGTATCACTGGCTGTGATATAGTTCACCTGTTACCAGCACAAAGTGACCTTATTTATCTGAGAGTTAATGTAATTGGAATGGAGTAGTCTGGGGTATTTGGATGTCAACTTTCTTTCGCCTGCCTGAGGCACAGGGTGAGGAGAAGACATGGGGGGAATTCAGATCCGCCAAAGAGAGCATGTATGTCCCTCAGTATTTAAGTGTGTATCTTGTAAAAGTATAACATCAGGATGTTGATTTCCAGATAGCAGCAAATCCTGTTGCTTTCTTCACCGAACTATTTAGTCAATTAACACTCTGGGAATAGTTCTTTACTGGTGTTGGGTTATTCATTAATAAGGAAGAAAAAGGGGGGGGGGATGCCAAGTCTCCTCCTCCTTCTCTGTGTCTGTCACTAGGGATCCTGACTGTCTCATTTCAAAAGCCAATACCTGTACCCACATGTCTGAAACATACCCTCAGGGAGCCACATGTCTTTTCAGAATCTGTCTAGCAAAAGATGCAATAAACATAAACCAGGTAATGCCACTATCAACTGGACTGTAGCTTTCCAAAAACCTGAACGTTGTGTGAACATAGTAGAGAACCCGCTAGGCATTGGGTCCAAAGCAGTATTTCTGTTTGGTGTGTGCGACTTCCTAGGTTGGGGGTATAAATCACAGCCCCATGGACTTTGCATTGGGAAGGTGGATATCCACTGCTACAGTTGGAGGATAGAGTAAATCAGCTGAGTACTGCCTCCAACGTGTTTTACACACAGCCAGGAGGGTAAGGGGGGATGGATGTAGTGGGAGATGAAAGATGTCAGTGCGTGTTTGGACCTAGAAAATAAAAACAACAGTCCTTGTGTCATGGACGCCACTGCGCAACAAAGCTAGTCTATAAAGGATATTGGTCTTATCTCGGATCATTCAAGAAGTAAGGAGGGGGGAATTATGTTTAACTGCTGCTGTCTAAAGGTATACCACAAGAAAAATACATACTATGAGGTGGACTCCGTAAACTTAGAGGGATACTATTAATGACAAACAAACAAGCAAAGCTGGAGAGGTGTATCTAGTTAATGTCAAACATGCTGCAAATCCCGAGAGTCTAGTAACTGTTCACGGCATCAGTTCTTTTTTTTAAACTTGTTTTTTATTAAAATTTCCAAAACATTACAGAATATAAAAACATATTCTCCATACAACAGAATGTAATATATGGAATACATCGAATTATGAGAATTCGGCTCAAGCAGTGCCCAAACTGAGATATTCCTCACACCTGGATACAACAATAATTCTATAGGAAAAATATCAAATGGGATCAGCCCCCTTGCAGGAGTTGGGGAAACGGTTGAGGAGATCCCCCAGTAAAATATAAAGTATCACTGGTAATGTAGAAAGAAAGACATTACATACATGGTATCGGTTCTAGACTGGTTTATTATGCATCCTGAAATCCTAGGCTCAGAAGGTACTGAAGTATTTCTGGACTCTGCCCTGTGTGTGGGAGCAGGGTTGGGCAGTAGGTTAAATGTCCATGGTAGGAGTTTCAGTCACTTTTTTTTTTGTCTCCTTCTGCAGCCCCCACAGCTCCACTGCTTCAGGCTCCCATGCTGGTATCCCCCCAACTGCACCATGGACCCATCCCTGACTGCTGCACCTATCTCAGGCTTCCCTTGTGCTCTGTCTACAATCCCCCAGTGTTCCGACATATTCCTGCTGGCCCCCCATGGAGGCAGCGGGGGGGGGGTAGAGTCCTACAACGACACTGGGGATGTCAGTCGGGGGCCAGGTGTGGAGTGCTGGGCGGTTGGTGGCAGGAGTCCTATCAGAGGGCCATCATCCGGTGCTGTGGGTGGCCATTTTCTATTTTCTGGGACACCCACCCTTCTCCCACAAGGTGTGTGGCCGTGGTGATGTCCTGGGCGGGGACACACGGTAGCACCTGGTCACCCACTCCACCAGGTGCACCACTGTGCGCCACTGCCAGGAGTCATCACAAGAGTGGCCCGTCATGCCCCACCCCCCTGGGAGGGAAGCATTCATAAGACGCTCGGACTGTCTCCCTGCCGGGCCCCACTCCTGACATCTGGGCTTGGGTCGCCAGCGTGTTGAGCCATTTCCCCCATTGCTTGGTGCCATGAGGCTGGCTCAGTCACTTCAGAACAGTGAACCTTAATATATCAAGTTCTGATAGTGTATCCCATTGAGTAGGCCACTTCTGTGACAGTTTGAAGAGGCACGCCAACAGTCTTCTGGGGAAGGGGAGGGGGAAAATTGGGACCAGGGGACCAACCAAAGGCAGTACTGTCTGTAGTAGGAAACAGTAAGAGGGTCTTTGCCATCAGGAAAAGCGGAGGCAAAACATAACAGTACACTGGAGTTTTATTAGCTGGTCAGTGGAGCTGGCGGTTATATTGTATGGCATACATCTGTATAGGTTTCTTACTGAAACAGCACTTACAGTACCATGGTACCTGTTAGTCCTGTCCTGGGGCTCTCTGGCATTGAATGACCCCCCAACAGTCAGCAAGGCTCCTAGGATGGGGATATACCACCTAACTGTGATGTCATGCATCAGGCTGTACAGATGAGGGAAGTACGATTACTAAATATTGCCACTGTTCCTTGGCACCTGTCTGTTTTTCAGGGATTGACAAATTTCAAAATTACGTACTAGTCCAAGGGCAACTGGCCTAGCCAGAATTGGTAGTTCCAGTGTGGTTCGAGTGGTAGTTCATGGTCAGAAGGCTATATTTCAAGGGAAATTAAAAAAAAACAAACATAAAGATGCAAACTTAAAACATTGAGGATACCAGTGCTTATAGCTGTTCAAAGTTTAATGTTGCTTTAGCATATAATGTTAAGAATTCCAGGTTAAATGAATTGCTAAGAGTCTCACAATATACAGGTGGAGTTTGTGGGAATCAAACCCAGGTCTGCTGATGTACAAGCTCATTCGCAGCTTATTACTAACCTCTAGACTATACCGCCAGCTAGTACATAGCTGTTGAAAGGTATGACTGGTTGATTATGCATCACATTCCATGGAGCAGTGTCCCACACTGTTCATAACATTTATTATTTTGAGTATCTTATGTCCCTCTTTTCAGTGACAAAAGGTTGAGAGATATGGCATTCTGTTTGTTTCTTACCAGGATTTATTTAATGCCCCAGCCTTCAGCCAGCTGCCTCACAAGGCTGGACAGTCCCTTAGGTCAGTGACTGTTCTCAAATCAGTGCAATGAATGAAGACACTAGCAGGCTGTTCTGCATGCAGAACTGCAGTGTCCCATCACCCAGCTGGGTTAATTATGGTGTCTGGTAAAATTACTAGTAGATGTTGAATACACAGGTTTTTTTAGCTAAAGTCTGCCTACAGCACAACACACTCTATTACCAGACCATTTTTACAAAACTGCTCTTCCTTACCTCCTCTCTTGTAGCGGGTCAGATCCCCTCTGACAGTACAAACCCCTCACTCGTCCAACTCCACCCCCTTGACACAAATTTCAAATAACAGGAGCCCTTCACTTGTCTAACTCAGTCCTGGGACTTATAATTCAATCGCCACAGACTCCGTAGTCATGCAACTTAGTCACACGGACGCCGAGCTCTGCTGCCACTAATCCTTTACTTGATCCACTCTTCCACTGGGGCTCTATGAACATTTCACTTGCCGCACTTTCTCTTCTGGCCATCTAAAACTTAGGTTACCGCCAAGGTTGCTTCTGGGTCAGTTGCAGCATGAGGACAAGCCTGTCTCTCGCGTCACTTGTGCGCTCCCGAAAATTTCCTCGTGATGCCATCCTGTGTGATAGTGTGATTCAGTTCTCGCCATCCAACTTAGCCCAGGCTGGCAGGGGAGTCTAGTGGAACTGCAGTAATCAAAGTGAAACAGGCTGGCTGAGGAGGTGGAACGGTGTTCCAGACCATTCCGCCTCAGTTTAACCCCTGGTTGTCAGTAGGACAGCCAGCTGCCTGCAACATACTTGTCCCAGCCGGTTTACTGATAGACCAGGACGTTGGGCTATGAGATTTGTTGATTCCTGCTGTATTTTGGTTCCATGTGATAACGGCGATCCTGCATCAGCGAAAATTAATTTAGGCGATGTAGACGCGTGGCGCACAGCAAAAGGGTGCCAGACACTTGGATTTTCTTCTTTGCAGGGGCTGTGCCCCCCACTAAGGTTCTCAACTTCAGGGGTGCATGTGGGGCGACAAGATGGAAAAATAAAATTTCCCAGACCAGCACTAAAACGACGTAGCCCCAAAACCAACCGCACCCTCCCAACCCTAGCCTGCCACCAACCCACCATGCCACACGGCCAGCTCGGCAGCACACCACCACACTACGCCCACAAACCCTTCCTCCCCTTCCTCCCATCGCATGGCGTGTACCCCACCGCGTGTACATATAGCGACATCCTGTCGCTATAATTGCCGAACCCCCATCCTGTCGACCCTCCCTGATGGTAGCCCTGTGTAAAAGCGCCGGATTGAGTCGCTTCTTTTGAAAGCGCTCAATTGCGGTCGCTGAATACACGGGCTACCTGTATTTTTAAGCTTCTCTTAATATAGAAGATTACAGTGTGGGGGTGCAAGTTCGAGGCCAGGAGAGCTGAGCTCTGCAGGAGGTTCTTTTTATGCCATGGAATACTGCTTTAGAGTTAAAACCACAATTTGGTTTGCCGGTTGGTAATATGATGTAAAGACAGAGTTCTACTTGTTATATTAAGCTGTCCTGCTCCACTGCATGGTTGCTAAGAGGAAACCACCCATAGGTAAGCTTCGTACTGATAGAGAGGGTAGGGTTAGTGCGTAGGTGTTGGGAGCTATAGATGACAGATTAACAGACTAAATATACTTTAACCAAAGATCTGGATCTTATAGAAAAAAAATAGCAAGCTAAGGCAAGGCACAGGTATTGAGAGAAGCAGGTATGAAATATTGGTGGCATTCCCAACCCACCGCCGCCCCAAACCCCATTCCACTTACTGTAGTTGAAAGTGTCCAGAGCAGCTCAGGTCCTCATTGGGTGTTAAAAGGATTGGAGGATGTCTTGGATTTCCTGGAGAGCCGTAAGAGAGTGCTGTCTGCGATTGTCCTCTAGAGCCTTGTCTTCGTGGTGGAGCTCTCTGCCACGGCACTGTGGGAGTGGTTGCTGGATGGGGGCCAGTTGAATTCCTTTCTCTGCTAGTCCCTGCAAGTGAGTTCTCTGTGGTGTGATAAAGGATAGAGCCATCTTGAAACAGTACTTTCAGTTTGAAGGGGAAAGGGGGTCTGAAATTTATGACCCATTCTCTGAGGGGTTTAAAAAATGTAAGCTATTCCTTTTGATGAGTCTACTTGGGAGCATAATCATAGTCCTTGTAAATACGATGACCCTCATTCCAGATGTCCCTTTTTCCATGCCATTGAGAGAAGTGTTTATTTTTGTTTGATAACTCCGAAACCAAGCTATGATGGAGTGGGGGGGGGGGCACCTTAGGATCCCGAGGCTTTGGACCCAGGGTGTGATGGGCCCACTCAGTGCAGAAGTTGTAGTCTTTGGGCAAACGCTTAGAGGATGCCCAGGGATTTTCTGAGAACAGAGTCATCTGGGGCCCTTCAGTGTCGTCAAGGGAGCCATGAACTCTAAGATTGTGACTTTGATAATGATCCTCTTAAGTCCTCATTCTTGTCTTGTAGTGTTGTAGTTATTTTAGTCAGTTGTAGAAAGATTTGATCTATTTAGTTGGCTTGAGCATCCAGCCAGTTCAGTTAGGGTCATGTTGTGCTTCATTACAGTGTGTTTCAGTCTCTGCTGTCCCTCCTGTAGTGCCATTATTATTTCTACATTTTCTGCCTGATACGCCCTCAGTTGCTGTAAAATTAGGTAAAGATTTTAGCTTTCTGCTTAAGGCTGGTGAGTGCTGTGGCTGTCTTTGTCAACAGGAGAGGTGAGATGGAGGCCTCGCTCATCAAGCCTTCATCCTGGAATACATCCCTATTCTTTTTCGGAATCCTCTAAATTGGAAGAGTCTTAGGACCCATTATAGACAGCTCCTCTAAATCTGTGATATTTGCTGGTTTGAGATGCTCTTAGCACTGGATGTGAGAAGTTATTTGCGCAGACGTTCTAAACGTGTTTAGCTAGGTAGCCATGCCAAGTGTGACATCAGCAGCAGTCATAATTAAAAATCCTGATTACTCCCACATATCAAGGCACATAAATCTGCTTATGTTCCTAGCTCCAACATGGCCACCTTCTGGCAGCTTTCACCCTGCCTCATACCCTGACTTCTCTGGCACTTATTACCCCTGGCTCACCCCCTGAGGCAGGGCTTACCAGACTGGGACAGTGTCTAGTTCATTGTTCGGTCATTGCCTTGTAAGGACCTCCAAGATGGGGTGGTGGACTAATCATCAGGACCAGGACTCGCAGAAGCTCACATCGTACTGCTCATACTTGGGGCTTTCCATATGTTGTGGTGTCTCCCCACCCCTGGAGATGTCTGCATCCATAAGGGCTGCAAATGCGTGTGGAACCTGGCAGAAGCCCACCCCTACCACTGAAGGCTCCAGCTGCATTACCACACGTGATACTCAGGAGGCAGCGGGACCTGCAACCCTGCTTCTCCAGAGAAGGAGAGCATACTCTGAGACACTTGATCATTTTCCTACTGGCAGGCCCCATGATGACCTAGGCATGTTTCCAATCCTTGGTTGCTGGCATCGTGAGTAGGTGCAGTGCCAACAGCCGGAAGTGTGTAGCCTTTTTAGCTTCAAGTGTCAAGCTTTTTAATTCTGTACAAACTTTTCAGTTTTTAGTTTACTGATTTTGTTACTGTTTGAACATGGTTTTCGTAAGAAAGTTGAACATCCAAACTCGCACATAAATATTTATAAATAGAAGTGCATTCAAGTTCTGATCCATCAATACTCTAAATATGAAGTTTACTGGTAGTGCTACCCAATTTGTGTTGGGGTCCAAAGACATATATATATATTTTTAAATTCAAGTCTAATTTATTCAAATCACCTTTGCAGACGGATAAAATTATCCCACGTCTTGCTCTGTACTTCGTCAAGAGATTGGCCGGTACAGTACAAGACAACGTCATCTGTGTACATTGACACTTTTACCACTGGGCAGATTTTAGGGAACACATTAACAAAAAAAGGAAGTAACCCAATATACACCCATGGGATGCTCCCACTTCTAAAGGGCTGACCTGGGAACCTGAGTTCTATTTTTTCTCTTCAAGACCTACCTTTCTAATGGTCTAGAAACCAGGCTGATGTAGGCACATTCAATCCATTTCTATCAAGTTTATCAATCAGCAGAGTGAGCTGTTAAATCCAGTACCTTGATGAGGCAGGGGCTGGACCTATACGCTCTGTAGGGCTCCCCCTTGTTGCAGTGAATGAGGAAATGGGCCCAGGGGTCATAACAGACAAAGGCTTAAAGCGCAACAGGTAATGTGTGGTTGTTATCAGGAGGGCTGGCAGAAAATTGGAATGCAGAGTGACTAGCAGAGCAGGGGACCTAATCTTGCACTTTACAGTTCCCTGGCCAGGCCTCACCAGGAGTGTTGCATGCAGGTCTGGGCTCATCAGTACAGAAAGAACATTAAGGTAAGGTGCAATGCAGGGCCTCCAAAAGGATTAGGGATTTGAATGACAAAAGGTGTGAGAAGGGGCTGGTTTTTGTTCCACGCTGATGTATCTGTTGCTGTTTGTCTCTGTTTTAAAGGGCACTGTTAACTTCCACAGGCAGATCTTTGAGAATTTAAAGTGTGTGTGTGTGCGCGCGCGCGTGCGCGTGTGGGGGGGTAACATTGTTCATGTAGTGCTTTTTTGTGTTGCTGACACGCATGTGCAAGAAACACATTGCTTCAGAGGGGCCAGTTAATGAGATGCCTTTATGCTCAAAGAAACTCATGTCACTATCAGCTGTGTTCTGTAAACACATTAGTTTTCAGCTGTTATCTCCAACTGCTTCCCCCTACATTCTCTCTCTCACACACACACACACACACACACACACACACGTGCATAGAGGGGGACAGCTGCATTCTTTACAGTGGGGTCAGCTCCGAACTAACACAGCCAGAGATTTACAATTCTCATTTAATTACTAAGTGGTCCAGCACTCCACTTACGTGTTTCTCACATGCAGGAAGTATGGACAGTTGAACAGCTGGACCAAGCGGTACAGATCATTATAGCTTCAGGAATTTTTTTTTTTTTATTTCCACCCAGTGACTTGACAGAGAAGTTATACTCAAAAGATAGCTCTATATGCAGTCAAGTGTTGGAAAAGTTAACAGGAGTCTGGATTTCTTTTACTATTATCTCTGCAGTGGGAAACTGAAAATGATCCTCTGCAAACTGTGAAAAGTCCTGTGAGGCATTGATCAGTACAGTTACTGCCCTACTAGAACTGTGAAAAATGTAATTTTGTTGAAGTATGCAATGCTTTCAAGTAATTGTTTCTTCGAAACATAGGCAGAAGAGTTAACAGCTGATAATACTACATCTGACACAATCACATATTGCTTTACAAAGAAAAACACGGCTCCAAGTATAGGTGAAGGGGAGCCAAGGTACAAAAAATGGATACATAGAAAGCAGCAACACCACTGACTCACCCGAATCCGGACAAAAAAGAAGGAATACTTATTTCCAGCTTAAAACCAAGAGTTTTATTGAACAATGTAGCAAGAAAAAGTGTCAAGGGCGACGTGAAACGTAGATTTTTTTTTTGTGTGAGGGGTGCTACATTGTTCAGTAAAACTCTTGGTGAGCCAAGGGTGTTGCTGCTTTCTAACAATCACATATTGGCTACATCTTTTCATTTCAGATGTCAAAATAAATCACGTAAGGGCTTATATCACCTTATTATTATATTAGGAGGGACCTCCTTGTAAATGAGTGTGTTCAATGGTGTTCCCTGCAAATAAACTGGAAACTTGAAACTTATATTAAGAGTACACAGTGATCCTGTATATGTAGTAACTTGACTTCCCTACATTACAGTATTGATGCTGTGTAAGGCAGTCATCAAAATATTTTGATAAAACTATTTAACAATAAAATCATTTAACAATCCTCATTTTATGGCCCTCGGCACCAGGTAGGGTTTTTTTCCAACTTTTGTGCATATCTCAGGCATTTTTTGGGAATTGTGCAACCAAATTTTCAACATGAAGTTATTGGGAAACCTCTTTATGAATTCAGCCACTGTCATGGCGTTATTCGGTCCCGAAAGGTGATTTCGCTGTCACTGCGCGGAGTCACTTTTTGGGCCCGATTAACGAAACAACAGGGCCACTGTTCATGAGGTGGGCCCTCAAAAAGCCTATGTTGCAAAGTTGGTGAAAAAAATCCCCAAAAATAACTTTTACGAGTATGCGTTGCACAGTTTCCACACACGCTCGTAACTTCGTGAATCTGTAATATTTTCACTCAAGATTTTCAACAGCTGTCATTTTTCACGTCCTGGCCGAAATGTGTTTTTGCACTTCTGGCACAGAATAGCGCAGTCGCTGTGGGAAATCAGTATTTGGGACAGATTAAGAAAATCACAGTGACACTGTTCATGAGCAGAGGTCCTAAAATGCTTATGTTGAAAATTTGGTGACGAAAGTCCATTAAATGACTGTGCTGTGAGCGTGCATTGCACAATTTCCACGCATCATCGTAACTTCACAAATTTGTAATTTTTTCACTCCAGATTTTCAACATTGCCATTTTATCACACCTCGTTATGAACAGTACAGTTGTCATTTTTCACATCTTACCTGCAATGTGTTTTCGTACATGTAGCGCACAATGGCACATCTGGTATGCAAAATCAATGTTCAGGACAGATTAAGAAAATCACAGTGACATTATTCATGAGTAGAGATCTTAAACTGGCTATGTTGAAAATTTGGTGACAAAAGTCCATAAAATGACACTGTTACGAGCGTCCATTGCACAATTTTCATGCATCCTTGAAAGTTCACGAATTCGTAATATTTTCAGTCCAGATTTTCAACATTGGCATTTTTCCACACTTCCTTCTGAACAGTACAGCTGTCATTTTTCACACCCTGGCTGAAATATGTTTTCGTACTTCCAGCGCAGAATAGCGTGGTCACTGTGGGAAATCAGTGTTCGGGACAGATTAAGAAAATCACAGTGACACAGTTCATGAGTGGAGGTCCCAAAATGCCTATTTTGAAAATCTGCAGTGAAAATTCCCCAAACTAATCACATTACGGATGTACGTTACGCAGTGTCTATGCACGCTCGTGACTTCACCAGTTTTTTTTACATTTTCAGTCCAGATTTTCAACATTGCCATTGTTTACACCTCCTCATGAACAGTACAGCTGTCATTTTTCACATCCTGTTCGAAATGTGTTTTCACACCTGTGGCGCCAAATGGCGCAGTCTCTGTGCAAAATCACCTTTCAGCTGATGAATTGATAGTGTCACTGTTCATGTGGTGGGTCACAAAAAGCCCATGTTGAAAACTTGGAGTGAAAATACCAAGAAATGCCCACGGTGTTAGGGTTTTTGACCATAACGCCCTACCCTGTAGGGGCTGACAGGCGTCAGGGGGTGACTTGGGATTGTCGACAGTAATGCTCATGCCATTCCACTCCCACCCCCTCCCTGCAGCCAGTGACAGGCATCAAGGTGCGCCTTGGACCCTTTGGCCCCAGAGTTCACCCCATTCTCCTATACTGCACCCATTTCAGAGTATTTCCTTAAGGAATGAGGTGAGTGTAAAGCCCGAACACCCCAAAGCACACCTCAACACTTGTAAGTGTCTGCAGGGTAGGGTGAGGTGAAATGTGTCCATTATGGGTGACGACCCAAAGGCACACCCCAATGCCTGCCCATCTCTGCAGGGTGGGGGTGGAGTTGGCGTCAGTTCAGTACTTCACTGCCATTCCTATACTGCATCTGTCTAACTCCTGCACTTCCACTGTTAATGCTAGCAAGCAAACTTTCGGCATTGACAAATGCTTGTTTTTTTTTTTTTTAAGAAGTATATTTGGCACAAAACCGCTACAGTGGGTTTCCAACTTAGTTTATATATTTTTCTCAAAAAAATATTTTATTATTTTTAATTAGAATTTACAGGGGAGACATATCAAATATTCCACACAAATGCATATCAACATAATAAACAATTACCCTCATCCATAGTGATTAAATATAAATTCATATGTTCATCTTCTAAATTTGAGGAAAGAAAACCTAGGTAAAGATCATTATACATATACTTATCTCCTTCTGGTATTTATTAATTCCATGCTAGCTTGTAATTTTGTGTTTTAAGCTACTTTTTGCACTCTGATTCTAATACCTAATAGACAAAAAGTTTGTATACAGTGTATTGTACCAATGGGGGGGGATGGGGGTGGAGCACTTAGAAAAATGGTAAGTATATGAGGTTTCAGTTTCAAATTGTAAATGATGGAGGTATGTTTCTTTCAGTTTCTTTCCAATTCTTCCTGAATTCATCGTCATTACTAATATTTATGTTCCCACCCCAGGGATCATTCTCTTACACTTTATGCAGTCATCCCGGCTTAGAGTGATGCCCCTTAGGTAGAATCTGTGCACATTTTAGAATTAGGAATGCAGGTTGAAACTCTGTATCCATGATCCACTCTGTTTCTCTGCCTAAAGAGAGCAGTCACCCTGTAGTGAACTCCAGTGATGGCTATTTCTCCTGTGGGTTTTTTATTTTGTAATTTATTTTGACAAGTATATTTTTGTTTTTTGATTACTGTGCATTAACAGTGGTTATAAAATGGGCAACAAATTTAAGCTTCTCTGACTGGCTAAGCACCACTTTTGCCCATGTCCTTTTAGAGCCATATCACGGCAACCTGCACTACATCTAAAGAAACTGACGCTGCACAGCTCTATATCAAGGCTTCCGCGATGCCACAATTCAAAATTCAGTTCTCCTCAGCTGAGCCGTCTCAAGCATTCGCACACTCGCAGAGCGCCGAACTCGACCACAGTGACAAAGTGAAACTTACCTTACCACACACAGACTCATTTAGGATGATGATACAAACATAAAAAAATGAAACTCTGACCTGTACAGTGCATACCAGATGAAATACTGCACACCAGAAAGCTATTCCATTCTGATGAATAAACCGTAGCTGGTGCTGCCACCAAACGTGCTGAATCATACAGGAGACCTGATCGCTCGTTATGTCCTACATCAGAATGCAAGTAGAAAAAAACAAAGAAACCTGCACATAATTTTTCCTTTCATAAGTGTGCTTACTTAGCGAGAGAACACTGCAAGGGGAACACACTTTTAAAAGATGCTCTACTATATTGCGGCTGAAAAGGGACACGCTTAACCCCCTAACTGCCGCTATCAATTAACGAAACACTGAATTTCAAAGTGTACAGAAAAAAAAAAAACTCAGTGTGTTCCTGAGGGACTGCAGACACATAACCTGAGCAGTAAGTGGGAATGACGGGGGCACTGGCCAGCACTGCTGATCAAGCCAAATACAGACTAATACACAGGACAGTACATAGAGGGACAATTTTTTCTGTATTTTACAGTAGTAACTAAAAAAATGTTTTTTTACAAATATTTTCTATTTAACAGCTTTGTTTTAATTTCTGCTTGGGGGGCCCATTTTATAAGCGCAATAAGACACTCCGAGGTGTGGGTTATGGCCTAATAAGAGCACTTCCCAGGTGCTAAAGACACTCAGCGCAGGTGCCTCATGCCTCATAACGCACCTGGGGCGTGCTCTTAGCAGGCCATAACCCACACCTCGTCGTCTCTTTCTCTTGTTGTTGGCTTATTGTTTTTAAAGTATCCGATTTACAGAGAATGGAGCATTTTCACTTTCTGTTTCTGTTTGTGCTCTTTCACTTTAATTCGTTCCTGTTACAGGAGCCACAGCCTGACCTTTGGTAAAGTTTCCTCAGTACCAGAGCCATTGTTTACTATTGGGCTCTTGTATTGCATCGCTTTTGGGAATTTTTTCATTATTTCAGGTTTCTCGCAAACTGGTATGACAGAGAGACCTAGTGGACCATCAAAAAATTGTACAGATTGTTTTCAGCTCCCGGCAAGGGCAGACTGTCATGAACTTTGTTCGGTCCGCAACACAACTTTATCAGTTGTAACTCCTGTCATATTCTTTTGCCCAAAAACCTAATTTGAAAGGGTACAATTTAAAAAAAAGAAGCATGCCTTCTAAGTCTGCCTCTGTGTCACCTAAAAATAATAACAAATTTTTCCCAGTGATGGTGGAAGGCATGCATCGGAAGGGTCCAGCTTTTCATGTACGGCAGCAAATAGTGTAAAAGGTGATAAGAAAAAAGATAAAGCTGCACAGCCTCCAGAAAGACTTGGTAAAGATGGCTGAGATATTTGGGTGTCCGGAAGGGGGAATGCTGAATTCTGTGATGGCAGAAATAAAAGAGCATTAGAGCAGGCAATGGAAATGGTGTCTGCTAAAAAGAAACTTGAAAGAAGATAATGGCACTGCCACCCCTCCTGCACGGAGAAAGGAGCCAGCAGGTGGCACAGATAAAATGCCCTCATCAGAGGACATATCAAACGTGGCAGTTTTTCCAGGTGGTCCAGGCCATGGGAAATTTGAATGAGATACCTGTCCCTGTCGCCCCCCCCGGCACCAGCCTGTCTGCCTGCAGAGGAGGAGGAGGAAAAAGAATATTATAAGCAAATGGAGGAAGGCGATCACATGGAGTTAGAGGGTACAACTGAGCAAGATTTCGAACCTCCTGCAAGGCAAATTGAGGAACAGTCATCTTTTTCCTCATTTGTCAGACAGATGGTTGATACCCTCAACATCCCCCCACTAGAAACACAGGAAGATAAAGAGGATGCTGATTTTATGGACATGCTGGGGATAGCTCCACCAGGAAGAATGTTACTTCCCATACATAGATGACTAAAAAAAGCCATAGCAAAAATCATGGCTGCACCCACTTTAACTGCAGCCATCGACAAAAATGTTGAGAGAAATATCCAGTGGAGAGGGAGTGGAATATCTGTCCGAACGTCCTGATCATCATGGAGGAGTTCAGGCTCAGCAGCTTATTCAGCACATATAGCACAGCACCAGAAAGCACTTTGGAACACAATTCTGGCACTGGCAGAAAGAGCAGAGGATGGCTTGGCACAGGACCTGAGTGCCACAGCAAGATCATACCTGGATGCCACACAATTTCATTTCTACACTGTGGTGTACACTAGTGACACTGCTGCCAGAGTTTTGGCTCATGCAATGTCTTTAAAGAGGACCTTTCCTGATGGTCCAAAAAGTTACAGCTTGTAGTCATTATATGCAGTACTAGACCCGAAAAGATGTATGCGTTTGTTATCTCTGGCCAAGGTTTACTCTGCCTTCCATAATTTGAATTTGTTTTTGAGCCATGCTGCACTTGCCTTTGCTGTTCAGCTACTGGGCTGCTAGCTCCTTATGACATCACTGTAGGATAGAGGAGTGACTCACACTGTGCAGTACCATGTGATTGTAACAACGTTGCAAGGGAAACCTACCAGTACTCAGTGTACATGCTGTGTTCTCCCTTCCCCAAGACACCCTGGTAGCAATGCATTATGCCAGAATCTAAATGCCTTGTCAGTATGGTTTTTTTGTGCGTGAAATTGACTCTGCCCTACAGTGATGTCAGCAGTACAACCCTGGGCCCACAGCAACACCAGGCTTGCTATAGAAGCTCTGGTAGACCCGCAGTTTTTAGCAGCTCAGAATGAAAAAACTAACTGCAGCAGACAGTAATGAAATACAATTCCAGAATCAAAGCAAGAAGGAGTGATTAATGCATGAAAGTCAAAGTGACTGGGAAGGTCCTGTTTAAGAAGGTTTTCCTGGCTGAGGACTACCATCCTTTCCCAGGATACTCAAAACAAGACCGTGGATTTCTCCTTTAAGAGAGATTCATTATTTGGTGACAAAACAAAGGCCTACATGAAAAAAGTGGATGAATACAAAACCACTTTCAAAAGTAACAATGAGAAGGAAAAGGCCACTACTTCCTACAGGTCATACAGAAAGGGAGGCCGAACCCTATGAGTACCAGTCACAAAGAGGTTAGCATAGTGGAAGGGGAAAAAGGGCTTCCAGGTGTAATGCTGCAGCTCCAGCAACTAAGCCTCAGCCAAACCAAGACCCCCTGACTGTTCTGAGCAGGTCACCCAGCCATTGCCATTTGACTGGCACACTACTTCACAGGAGTGGATAAACATTGCCATAGACAAGTGGATACTGGAAGTAGTGGGGTGCAGGTTGTGTCTGTGGTTCAGACACTTACCAGCCTTGCAGGAACACAGATGTTTAACAGCTCACTCCTCCACAGAAAGAAGGCTACTGGATCTGGAAGTAAAAAAAAAGAGCTAACAAAAATTATAGAAAATGGCCCTACCTACCAGTGGGACGGGGCCTATTCTCAAGTTACTTCCTGACCCACAACAAAAATGGGAAGAGGCCACCCATTTTAGATCTCAAGTTTCTAAACAAGCATTTAAAAAAAAAATTCAAGATGGTCACACTAAGGACAGTGATACCATCTTTGCAGAAAGATCATTCATTAGCTGGGATCCCTGGATCTGAAAGATGCATATTTTCATATCCCAGTCAGACAGTCTCACAGAAAATACCTCGGATTCAAACTGGGAAATTGCCAATACCAGTTCACAGCTCTCCCATTTGGTCTAACCTGAGTTCAAAAGGTTTTCATAAAGTGCCTGGTTGTGGTGGCAGCACAGCTAAGAAAACAAGGAGTGCTGGTTTCCCCTACCTGTGATGACTGGCTAGTCTTGGGGGGGGAGGGGACAGAATAAGAGGCAAAGTACTCAGTTCACTTGGCAACAAGCACCTTGGAGAACCTGCGATTTTTGATAAACTTGCAGAAGTCCCAGCTATAGCCTGTTCAGGTACTGGACTTCATGGGAACAGAGCTAAATACCCTGCAGGGAAAAGCTTTCCTTCTGCAGGCCAGAGTAACATTATGTACATATCTGTTATGACATTGATGGCAACAGCAGGGTCGTTCACAGCAGGCCAGCCAAGACCCTCAAGAGACATTCTGGAGTTACAAGTGCACATTGCTGCATCCACAGCCGTTGTTCCAGGGGCAGGGTTCCAAATGAGAGATACCCAGTATCACTTAAGGGACAATTGGTACCAAAGAAGGGATCCACTTTCAAAGCTAGTACCAGTGACAGAAGCTCTAGCAGAATCATCAGACTAGTGGAAGGAAGAAATTCAGCCTCAGAGAGGACATTCCCTTCCTTCAGCAGTCACCAGCAAGTATTCTTAATGCAGATGTCTCACTCCTGGGGTGAGGCGCCCACCTGTAGGACCTCACGGTGAGTGGCACGTGGAGCCCACAGGAGTCACTAGCACACATTAGCCTCCTGGAGCTCAAAGCAGTACTGCTAGCAATGCAGGCTTTCTCCTTCCAGGTACAGGGTAAGTTTGTCCAAATCAGGACACACAACACAACAATGTACTACATAAACAAGCAGGAAGGAACAAGATCCTCAAGGCTGTGCACTGATGCAGTGAGGATCTGGGACCTGGCATATTCCCTGGAAGCAGACATATTTGCAGTGCATCTGCCAGGCAAAGACAATATCCTAGCAGATTCCCTAAGCAGAATCAGCCAGGGAAACCACAAATGGGCCTTAAACCAGCAGGTTCTAGTGACAGTGGGCAGAAGGTGGGGTACTTCCAATGTAGACCTATCTGCATCTTGGGAGAACTGTCAGCTTTCACAGTTTTGTTGCAGACAACCAGACCGGGGGATAGTCCCAGAGGATGCTGTGGTACTAGACTGGACAGGGAAGCTTCTGTGTGTATTCCCACTCATTCAGAAAGTACTCCTGAAACTCAGGAAGGAACCTGCAACAATAATCCTGATAACACCAGACTGACCTGTTACTCAGTGCTTCTGGTCCTGTCCAGCAAGAATCCAAGCAGCTTGCCACTCAGTCACACTCTGTTGGCTTTGTCCCAGGGCAGAATAACATTCCTGAACATCAGGGCCCTACACCTGAAGGCATGGTTCTTGAGGAGTTAGAATTTTCTGGATTTGATATTTCAGAGGAAGTCCTGAAGGTACACAGGGTTTCAAGGAAACCTGCTACCAGGAAAGCATATTTCTCTAAGTGGAACAGGTTTTCTTACTGGTGTACGCCTAGAGAAATAAACCCAGGAGAGGCAGGGTTGCCTGTAATTCTGCAGTACCTAGTACACCTACAGCCTTTAGGCCTGTGGCCTTCGACTTTTAAGGTGCACTTAACAGCAGTGTCAGCATAGATGTTAGCTTTCAATGGAAAGTCTTTGGTCTCACAACCGATCTTCAAAAGGTTTCTTTAAAGGCCTCAGCCATTTATGCCAACCAGAGAGGGACCTGTCCCCTTGGGACCTCAGTATATGCCTTGCCCAGCTTATGGAAGCTCCATTTGAGCCCATGGAAACTGCTGACCTGAAGTATGTCACATGGAAAACCATATTCCTTATTGCAGTGACCTCTGCTAGGTGTGTAAGTGAACTACAAGCGCTCTGCACAAAGCAAAATTACATAATCCTCCACAGTGATAAAGTAGCCCTGCTAACAAGGGAAAGTCTTTGGCCCCACAATCTGCTTTCAAAAGGTTTCTTTGAAGGTCTCAGGCATTTATACCCACCAGTGAGGGACCCTGTCCCCCCCAGGACTTCAACATATGCCTTGCCCAGCTTATAGAGGCTCCCTTTGAGCTCATGGAAACTGCTGACGTGAAGTATGTCACATGGAAAACCTGAGGAGGTCGTGGGGTCAGAAACAGTGCGGAAATTCAAGAATGCATGGGACTGACATAAGGCAATTATAGTGGGGAGGTAGGAGGAAGTAGGCTGCTGGTTAACTAGGCTCCGAAGCTTATCCAGTAGGTAGGGAAGTGGGCAGACTATGTGGGCCAAGCGGTCCTTATCTGCCGTCAAAGTCTATGTTTCTGTTTCTGTATTCCTTGTTGCAGTGACCTCTGCTAGGAGAGTAAGTGAATTGCAAGCCCTCTGCACGGAGCAAAATTATATAATCCTTTACAGGATATAGTAGCAAATTCCTGCCTATGGTTGTATTTGAGTTCTACCTGAATCAGTCAGTGACCCTTCCTGTACTTTATCCAGAGCACTCCAATCCAGGTGACGAAACGTTACATAGCCTGGACCTAAAATGAGGCCTAATTATCTACATGGATTGGACAAAGGATGTCATGTCCCAGAGCACCCAACTCTTTACCTGTGGTGAGGTTGGCAAAGGTAAACCAGCTACAGAGAGATCTATCTCACACTGGATAGTATGTTGCATTCAGTTCTGCTACGAAAAAACTGGTAAAATGCTGTCAAGAGGCTTGAGAGCACATTCCACAAGACATACTTTGCCTCTGTGGCTTTCTCAAGGGGCATCCCATTTTTAGACATTTGTAAAGCAGCTACCTGGAAAACAGTACACATCTTCACAAAGCACTACTCTCTGGATATACAGTCCAGAAGAGATGCCAGCTTTGGAAGTGCTGTCTTGCAGAACCTTTTTCCTAACTAGGTTCTGAACCCAGCTTCCCAAGGTAAAAGTGTAAACTTTAAATTTCCAATGCAAGGCAGGCACTTGCACATAGTGGTAGCTGCCCTCATCGGCAGTTATTCTAGCTTGGTTTTAATCAATAACAGCAGCTCGAACCTTAATAATTTCACTTGTAACTTTACTTTAGACAGAGGACGCCCTCTCTTTTCCTAGTGCCTGGGTTCGTCCACCACACCCCATGCTCAAGCACGTAATGACGTGTGGCCAAGGAGAGCATGGGAGCACGCACCATTGAAATGAGTGGGGCTTGATTTCTCATTCGTTTTTAAGCTACAAAATGGGTCACTTGGCGATTAATGAAGGGCACCACTCGACTAATAAGGGCCATGTTAGTCGAGCGGTGCCCTTCTGTCCTGACTTTGTAATGGTTAGAATAATTAGTAATTTTTAAATTTGGAGAGTAGGTTTTATTTAGCTATGTAAAATTTAAGTAGAGCTTATAATATGGGATGAAAGTTATGTAGAATTTTAGTAGTGAATTCAATAAATGCTTGAAATCTCCCTTCCAATAGAATGAAATAGCCTTCCATCTAGTTATCTTAGCATCTTCATATTTTTCTCTGATTGTGTTTTTCTCTTCTCACAACCGCTTACTGCCAAAAATATTCAAATAAAGCCATGGGAAATCATTTACCTATATTTTAGATAAACTAGTTTTTAAATTCCTAAATAATGGAACAAAAAGGAGGAAGTCCAGCTACCCAATGTTTATTTATTTATTCATTTATTTGAAAATTGGTAACTGGAAGAGGCAAACTGAGCCAAGACTCATTTACAGGTGCAACCAAGGGGAAGGGAACAATGGGAGAACAGAGAGTATAATGCATAATAACAAGTCAGCTTGAGGCTGGCTCCACGGGCGAGGCTACCGCTACCACTTGCAACGCCAGCAACCCAGGCTTGGGAACAAGCCCAGGGAGCTGGAGGGCTGGCATGGGAGGGACGGCTTGAGCATCCAAGTGACAGCTTGTCTCCCCTGGGAGGAAGGGGGGATGATGGCCCAGTACTTTCATGGCCTGTGGTGGAGACCAGAAGAACAGCAGCTGTGAGCCTTACAGTAGGGGGGGAGCGTGGCAAGACATCGGCAGACGCCTTGACGTCATGATGCAGCCACGACTCCGGGGCGATTATAAGGAGAAAATCAGGAGCCCGGCACCGATCAACCCATGAGGCCACAACAGGGACCGGATGTGAACAAGGAAGGCTGGGGATTCCCACCCACCCCAACCCCACCTGGGGGGGGGTGTAGAACCATGGCTACATGGGTGTCCAACTGGTGGATCGTGGGTCTGGTCTGGTCGGAGGTAGGTCAGCCGAAGCTCCCAGCGGAAAAGTAGCAAGTAAAAAAAATAAATAAGTCAGCTTGAACGGCATTGTTAGAATAAATAGGTATTGTACAACAGTAAATAAATACAAAAATAGATTGGTACAGAGAATAAAGTGCGGTCACAGTCCAATAATATATGCCTAAACAAGTGCAGTGGTAGAGGTGGCAGCAATACACGGCATTCGAATATGATGCTAACAACAGGTGAGAGACCTGTAGGATGAGCTTATGCCTGGTTTTGTGGTGGAGGGAAGAACAGAGGTAATGAGGAAGTGAAACCAGTAGGCTGGTAACAGGGACCCAGTCTGGTGCCTTACCAAGGATGGTTGAGTCTCGGGTCAGGGAGGTGTCAGGAGGAAGGGTAACAGGAACAAGGGGGTGAAGGTGGGGTTGGAGTTTTAAGTGGTGCCTGAGGGAGCAAAGGGAGGAGGAGAGTTGGCTCCAGAGTGAGGGAAGTTGATAGGTGAAGGCAGATTGCCCAGTGGAGGAGCTGGGGGGTGAAGAGTGGTAAAAGTGCCATTTAAAATTTTTTTTTTTTGGGGGGGGTTATCCAACAATAAATTGCACATTTTCAGGGATTTATAATCCTCACTAACATTCACATCTAATAATTTCTGAAATATTCAGTCATTATTTTGTAAAAAGGGTCACTCCCTTATCATAGTCATTGATTGGTCAAGACAGTGTATTTCAGGATCCGGGCATCCTAATTCTCCCCTACTCTTAGGTGTGGTTATAGCTGGTGAAAACAATGCATAGTTTCCCTCCTCTCCATAAAACACTTCGTAAAAATTATTTTTATATCCTTATGCCCTTTAGCGGGAAAGTGAAACATGTTCTGAATTACAGTCAGATGAGTCGTAGCCATCATTTTAATTGTAACCATCCTTTCCCAGAGATGCAATGAAAGGTTTAGCCAGTTTTCTAATGTTAGCTTTGCTTTTGTTTAGCATTATCATAATTAAGTTCAATGTTTATAGTTTGATTGTTTGTTAAAACTATACCTAAATATGTAATAAAAGTATCACATTTTTTCCATAGGTAATTTATGTTTTTTTCATTTTTCTCCCCAGTCCTCAAGCCCTTGCGTCCCTGACGTGATGCACGTGTGTGGAGGCAAAATACATCACACCCTACAGGACGCCCTACCCTACTTGTCACTCCGTTGCCACCTGCGTCTGTCATCGGACCTCCATCCAGTGATGGCAGGACTATGTGCGAGTGGCACACCCACCGGAAGAGGAGAGCCAATGCTTGATCCTGCTCCCACCCTACCCCATCCATGCCAGCATCCTGACGACCTGAGGTCATTCCCAAACCCGGGTCACTAACATAGAACGAGGGAAGGAGTCCAGCACCTCAGCCCTCAGTACTACTGGGCTGGCTAAAAGTATCCAGTTTAAAGTCTTTTTCAAATGTGGGTAATGGTAATTGGACCTTATCAGTTACCTGCATAATGCTGGATTTTTTTTCACTCTTTGGCTTGACACAAGGGAAAATATTTTATCTCTAAGAGGAAATAGATCAATGATTCTTTTATATTATTAAGATGCCATCTGCAAAAACACAGATTTTTATAATTTCAAATCTTATAGCAACTCCTTCTGTCTTCGGGTTTAACCTTATTCACTACAAAAAAAATTTCTAAACATAATATGAATTAGGTGGGAGACAAGGACATCCTTTCCTAACTCCGTTTAACATATTGTATTGCAGTGTCAGATACATATTAATCTGAAATCTTGACTGTTGTATTCTTATATAGTTGTTCTGTTGATGTCCGTAAAATCCTGGGCTCATTCCATAATTCCAGAACTCTAATTATATATTTTGTATCCACCACACCAGAGGCCTTGCTTGCATAAATAGCCACTGCATGGTAATAATCGTTTTATTTTTATTTTGGGATTTGTATTTATGTATTCAGATATTGTCTGAACCTTATTGGTGGCTTGGGAAATTGTTCTACCGTTAACAAATCCAAACTGTTTATAGTGGATGGGGTCGGGCAAGCTCCCCTGCAGTCTAGTAACTATAATTTTAGCAAAGATTTTGTAATCATTGTTTAGCAGTGCAGTAGGATGATAACTGTTGGGGGGGGGGGAGTTCTTTGAGTTTACTCTATGAATTAAGATTTTTTTTTTTGCTTTCTGCATAGTTTAAGGGAGTTGCTGTAGTCCATCCACTGTTTCATCTGGGATTCTCAGCAGCCATGGAGCCAGCTTGACCCAAAAGGCCATAAAAAAAACATTAGTAAGGCATGGGGCTTTACTTTTAGGCATTGTATTAATTAATCTCCTTTATTTATTGTATATTAAAAGGACTATAATTACAGTCCAAAGGGGCAATTTGGGCTCCCTGAATAAATTCTTACAGCAGTTCCACATTTTGATTATTTTTTCTTTTAAAGGAGAACTGCACTAAACCTGAAGGTAATTTTTCCTAGTAGAAGCAGTTTATCAGCAACTGGTTCAACTTTCTGTTATTGTTCCATCTATACTTGTCTGTTAGTGGCCTTAGTGGTTGTTTCTGATTGGCAGTCTGGTGCTGAGTGCCATTTTAGAATTGTATGATGTAGTTTATGTCCCTCTCCAACCATAGAGCTCTATAACAGAACATGAATGCTTTGTTTCAACAATGGAAGATCTGAGCAAGGGACATAAACTACATCATGCAGTTCTAAAATGCATAAATGAGAAACACCCGATAGATAACTAAAAAGCCCTTATCGATGGAGCAGTAACAAAATTTGAACAAGTACTTAAAAAATCAACATCTACAGGGAAAATGACTTACAGGTTCAGTGCAGTTCTCCTTTAAATAATTTTTTTTAAATAGAGTTACAAAAGGTACATATTATTTCATCTATTTTAACATCATTTGTTATTTTCTCTGATTTATCACTCAATTATGAAATTATACATCTTACTTTGAATAAGAGCTCCTGCTACAGGCTACACCATAAGGACTATGCCGCCAGGCACTAGGACTCCACGGAAAACTTCTAGCAGGCAGTACCTAGCTGGGATCCATCCCTTATGTCAGCCCGCCCACCAGTATCACTAGCTGTATAAAGGGGCCGGATCCCAGCCCCACCTCAGTTCTTTACCCACTGTTGACCCGTGCACTTCGGCTCCTCAGATGCCTCATTGCTCTCTTCGACCGACATTTTTTTCTTCCAGTCAGAAAGTATCTTTTTCTTCCAAAGTTAAATTTAATTTTATTAATCTAGTGTATGTCTTCACTGCCTGCTTCAACTGTGCAATGGAAGTCTAAGTGTCCATGCGGTTGGCAGATTCCAGCAAAAGAAGGCCACTTGAAGTGCCTTTTCTGCCTGGGGCCTACCCACGACATGAAGGCCTGTACCGATTGCAGCAAATTCAGTCAGCGCACCCAGATACGTTGCCAGAAAGCTCTCCAAGCCTACTTAATGGAGCAACAACTTGCCACCCTTCAGCGCCCATCGAAGGCCAGCCCCTTGACCTCCTGATTGCTGACCTCCCACAAAGAGAAAAACCCTGGAGGGAAGCACCATCGCAAGGAGAAGGAGCTCAGTAGGTCGGAGACCAGATCCAGTTCTCCTTGTAGGGAGAAACATTCTCACTCCTGCTGAGGAGAACGAGCGGATTCAGCCCTGCTGGTAGGCTGATCAGTGGGCCTGTCATTGTCTAAGACTCCCGCCCTCTCCATTTTCTCGGGCAGCAGCTCTTCGGGGCTCGGGCCTACAGGCCCATCCATTAGTCTTAGGCCCTTCCATCATTCCTCTGGGCCTAAGAAAGGGGCATCGACCGACAAGGTCGAGGCGTCCTCTTCCTCCAGCCAGTCATTGGCCTCAGGCGACGGCTGAGGGCACTGGGATCATTCCCACTCCAGGAACGTTCCCCCAAGGACAGGCAGTCAGCAGCAGCTGCTAAGACCCTGACGACAGGTCATCAAACAAACCAGGCGACCGAAGGCAGACACCACTTTCTCGGGCATCAGACCCTAAGACACCTGCTACCACTGCTATGTCCCAGGTGTCTCTTGGGCAGTCGCCTTATGGCCTGTTGTCAGACACGACCAAGCATCACCCTGACAACAGGCCACCTGTCGACAGGTTGCTGCTTAAGACTACGGTACCCAGTGACCAGATGTCAGACCCCTCGATGACAGATGACTTGATGTCGGATCGGGTTGCACCCCTGAGTCCTCACATGGTTCCAGAGGACAGTCCAGGGCCCAGCCACCCCCCCCAACCCAGAAGAATCTCAGGGCAAGCCCCCCAGAAACCTATGATTCCTCTGGCAGAAGTGGGAAACCTTTTCACCTCATGGTGGAATACGGTTAATGGGGATTTTCTGAAGCGAGATGAACCCCACCACCACCTCCACAGCCTGCAGTGCCCCCGATGCTGGTCCCGGACAAGCCTGTGCCTATGGACGAGCTTCCTCCGGAGTCTGATGCCTAGGGGATCGGATTCTGACCACTACAGGCATAAGAGACACACAAGCCGACGTCACCGTTCCTCCTCCTCCTACTGATCCTCTTTGGAGGACAGGGGCAGGAGTCAGGTCGGAAACGATCTAGGTTGTCATCTTCGGATTCCTCTGGAAGCCATTCCACATCCTCTGGGGAATCTTCCAGGGGTTACTCTCTGGAGCTAGAAGGACCCCGGAACTCTCCAAGGTCCCCACCTGATGACCCTACGTTCTTGGACGTTATGCGTCACATTCAATATCTGAATCAATGGGACACCATAGAAATGGATCCAGCGAGGAAGAGATTGCATACTTTTGTGGGGATGAGTGATCCTAAGCCACTAGTCATCCTCACTCTAGTTCCCCCCTTTCAAGGCCTAACAAGGCTGGCCTGGGAATATCCAGCGTCCTTTGCTGCCATTCCCAAAAAGGCTAACCGGCTTTACAAGCCTCCCAAAGCAGAAACCTTTTTGGCAGAAAACCTGAGGGCAGATTCCATGGTTCTTACTGCAGCCCATGGCAGAACCAAACAGCCCAAACATATGTGTTCCTAGCATCCAGATGAGTCAAAGAAGCTTGATCACTTTGGCAGAAGGGTTTTTGCCTCCTCCACTTGCTTCATTAGGTCCTTGAATTTTTTAGCCCATATGGTGCAGTACCAAAAGTCCCTTTGGAAGAAGGCTATCAAGCTGGCCCAGAAATAGCCAGATAATCCTTCCTGGACAGAGTTTCTAGATGTGCTGCAGTAAGGCCTTGATGTGGGAATGCACATTCTTAGAGCTTCCTATGACTCTGCGGACATTGCAGCCATGGCAGCAGCCACAGGGATTTGTCTATGGCGTCATGCCTGGCTCAGAGTGTCTCGGTTCAGGCAGGACCTACAAGACTCCATCTTGGATGCCCCCTTTCACGGGTCTGTCCTCTTCAGTGAGGAGGTGCAGAAAATAATCATGGAACTCCAGGACTCAGGCAAGGCAGACCAGTCAGTGTACCATATGTATCAATCAGAGCCCCAGCAACAGAGGCGCAAGCCTTTTTGTCGCCAGGGCCAACAAAGACAAAAAACCAACAGCCCCGAGGTTCCTTCAAAAAGAAGGCTCCCTCTTAGCAGGTGGGGACTGGTGGCACTAGACACTTGAAGTCTGTGCAACCTCCCTTCCCCACCCCGGGTCCCCTCGCAAGATTCCCTGCCACTTCCCCCTTCTTCAGCGGAAGAGATTGGGGAGGCAGTGGGAGGTTGGTTCTACCTCTCTCTAAGAAGATGGACTGAAGTAACCTCAGACCAGAGGGTACGGGACATCATTGAAAAGGGTTATACATTGGAGTTTGTAGAGATCCCTCCAGACAGACCTCCAGTCCCTTCTCGACTCCCTCTCACCCACATATCTCTCATTGCAGAAGAAATTCAATCATTGCTCGAAAAGAGGGCCATAGAGCCTGTCCCCTTTTGCCAACAGGGAACCGGGTATTATTCCCACTTCTTTCTGGTTCCCAAGAAGACTGGGGACCTCGGGCCTGTCCTGGATTTGAGTTAATTGAACCAGTACCTCACTTACAAAAAATTTAGAATGGTCACGCTGCTGGGTCTGATCCCCCTATTACATCAAGGGGACTGGCTTTGCTCTCTGGACATGCAAGATGCATACTTGCACATCCTGGTGTTTCCAGCTCACAGAAGGTACCTTCAGTTCGCCTTTCGAGGGAATCATTACCAATTCCAGGCTTTGCCTTTCGGTCTCTCCTGAGCTCTGAGAGTGTTCACCAAATGCCTGGCAGTAGGGGCGGTGGCTCTACGCAGGCAGGGTCATTTCGACTACCCTTAGTTAGATGATTGGCTCCTAACTGCTCCCACGAGGGAGCGGCTGATTCTCACCCTCTCGGATACCTTTCAGCTGTTCGCCCGACTAGGGATCACAATCAGTCTCCCAAAGTCTTGCCCATGGCCATCCCAATGCCACCAATACATTGGAGCAATTCTGGATACCCAGCAAGGAAGAGCCTTTCTTCTTCCCGACAGGGCTAGTCGGCTGAGAGACCAGGCCTCCAGAGTGGCAACAGCCACCTCAGTTGCAGCACAGAAAATGTTACAGCTCCTGGGTCATATGGCAGCAGCCATACCCACAGTGCAGTTAGCATGCCTCCATTTCGCAATGGAATTTGGGAGTGCAGTGGAATCAAACAGCAGACAACCTAGACCAACCAGTCAAGGTGTCAAACAGGAACGTTCTTGGTGGCTGACTTCACCTACACTAGAAATGGGAGTTCAGTTCCAGTCAGATTCACTGACCCAAATCCTCACAACAGATGCTTCGGGTCTCGGATGGGGAGTGCATTTTCAGTCATCGTACTTGGGGCACTTGGTTGGAGCTGGAAGTGTCCCTGCACATCAACGTTCTGGAGATGAGGGCGATTCTGTACACCATGCAGACCTTTCAAGCTCACCTCTCCCATGGTCCCCTGCCCATTAAGATAGACAACATGTCCGTAGGCTTCTACATCAACGAGCAGGGATGGACTCACTCCTACCCTGTGTGCAGAGAAGCCATGAGAGTGTGGTATTGGGTGATAGAGCATGGGATTTCCGTCATGGCAGTCCACGTTCCAGAAGTTCAGAATGTACTGTCAGATGAACTCAGTCACTCACGCTCCAAGAAACACGAATAGGAGTTGTCTCAAGAAGTGGTGGACGACCTCTTCAGCAGATGAGGAAGTCCAGAGCTGGACCTCTTTGCATCCCTGTGCAATGCAAAACTGCCCAATTTTTGCTCACTAGATTCAGGGCATGCTGTTTTCTGGCGTGTCACGTTGTCCCTTTGCTGGACAGGGAGGTTTCTGTATGCGTTTCCTCCTTTTCCTCTCATTCAGAGGGTTCTTCTCAAACTGCAAGAGGAGCATGCCATAATGATTCTGGTGGCTCCTCTCTGGCCACGACAGGTATGATTTCCGTTGCTTCAGCAGCTAGCAGTAGAACCTCCCTTCGACTTCCAGTTCACCCAGGCCTTCTGTCTCAGGAGAGGGGAACGTTGGTCCATCCAGATGTGTGGTTCTTACATCTTCATGCCTGGTTCTTACAGACCTAGCCATCCCCAGACATGGAGTTTCTCAGAGAGTGGTGGAAGTCCTCATGGAGGCTAGGAAGCCCTCCACACGGGCTACTTATGCTATGAAGTGGAAGCGTTTCTGTATTTGGGCAGCAGCACGCTCCCTGGACCCTATGCATTGCTTGGTGAATCAAATACTGAAATATACCCTCTCTCTCTCTCAGATAAGGGGCTGGCTTACTCTTCTATAAAGATGCATCTCTGTGCCATTTTGATATATCGCTTGCAGCTACAAGGCAAGATGATAGCACAGCTGGATCTCGTGTACCTTTTTGAAAGGCATTCTTCACGTCAGACCCCCCCCATTAGGGACCCAGTCCCACCTTGGGATTTACTTTTAGTACCTGAAAAGTTAACCTTACCTCCTTCGAACCAGCAGCACAGTGCGATTTACGTTGTCTTTCTTGAAAAACACTACTTTTAGTTGCTGTCACATCAGCCCAAAGGATTTCGGAGCTTCAAGCCTTTATGTGTAGGGAGGCGTACTTAGTTTTTCACAGAGATGGGGTGTCTCTACGTACCAATCCTAAGTTTATTCCCAAAGCAGTCTCCAAACTGACCCTCAATCAGGGCATTTCCCTCCCAGTCTACTTCCCAAAATATTCTAACAAAGGGGAAGCCCTTCTTCATACTCTGGATGTCCACGGGAACCTTAGACATTATTTGGACAGGACCAAGTACGTCAGACAATCTGATCAGCTTTTTGTCTCATTTGCCCCCAGATCCTTGGGAAAGCCAATAACGAGACAGACAGTGTCCAAATTGTTGACTAAATGCATCATTTATATCTATGAAAAGTACAACAAATCCTTGCTGGGACAGGTTATGGGGCATTCCACAAGAGGCCTAGCTGCGTCCTTTGCAGCCCTAAAGAATGTTTCCACAGCAGACATATGTGTGGCAGCTACGTGGAACTAAGTACACACTTTCATCAAGCACTGCACCCTGGATGTTGCTTCCAGAAGAAGAGCAGGGTTTGGCCTCGCTGTGCTCCAGGGCCTACTGTCCTAAAAAGTCCTATTTCCCCCTCCCTTTTACCTGACGGACACTGCTTGGGACTCTGTCCTTATGGTGTAGCCTGCTGCAGGAGCTCTTACTCGAAGTAAGATAGTACAGTTACGTAAGAACTTACTGTAACAGTAGATCTTCGAGATTAGGTCCTGCAGCAGACGCTATTTTCCCTCCCTCTGTCCCCCTCTTAAGTTTCTCTTTTTGGGATATCTTCGGCACCTGCCTCAGAGCTCTCCTGCTGAGCAACCTTCTGGTCTCCGGCTGGTGGACTGAGGTGGGGCTGGTGTCCGCCCCCTTTATACAGCTAGTGACGTCGGTGGGCGGGCAGACGTAAGGGGTGGACCCCAGCTAGGTACTGCTTGCTCGAAGTTTTCCGTGGAGTCCTAGCACCTGATGGCATAGTCCTTATGGTGTAGCCTGCTGCAGGAGCTCATCTCGAAGATCTCCTGTACGGTAAGTTCTTACATAACTGTACTTGCTTTTTCCTTTTTTAACTAACTGGCTAATATCTTTCCTGACTTGTGCCAATGTAGATATTTTGCACATTTAATTATTTTTATTGTATGAAGAGTGTCTTGATTTATTAACGATTGTCTATTTATTTTGATTTCATTCCATTCATGAAATTAATATTTTTAATCGGTTAATATTAGTTTATCCAATTGTTTCAGTTTTCTTTCCAGTATATCTTTTTGTGTTTTTATTTTTTCCCCACTCAATAAGATATTATGGTTTCATGTATGGTAGTTTTCATTAGGTCTCAAAGCTGTGCAGTAGATGTTGGGCTTGTACAGTTACAGAACCAGTATTCATCAGTTACATTATTGATATGGTCAGTAAAATCTGGGTCTTTAAATCAAAGAGCTAGTGTACTGTCTAAAACAAATATTAGTTTTTAAAAGCAGTCAGCCATTACTTTTTATATCTGAGGTAATTTTTCTTTTCCCTTTGGTTACTTAGAAGATTGTTTGTTTAGCAGATGTTAGTAGGTGTCATTTGTGGGACAGCACTCTGCCTGGCAGCTGACATATCTATCTCTGTTCTCCCCCACTACATCATCAGCATTGTGACCTCACTGACTGTGACATCACTGCTGCTTAGAAACAGCCACTCGGTGGCTGCGAGATCAGTCACCTGTGATGTTACTGTCGGATCACAGTGCTGATGTTGTAGTGGGGGAGATGGAGATAGATACGTCAGCTGCCGGGCTAAGAGCTGTTACACACATCCAGCACAATATTCTCACATAGACTTTCTAATAAATAAAGGGAAGAAGAAAAATACTTCAGAAATAAAAAGTTACAACTAACTACTACTTAAAATTTGTATTATTTTCTTGTCTGCGTGTTTTGGCTCCACTAGCTCTTTAAAAGACCATGTTCTTTTAATTATTCTATCCCTATCAAGTATTTTTAAATTTACCATAAGTAGGACAATAATCAGTTACTAACATTGAATATAATGTATTTATTGCAAATCTGACTATTGATTTTCACAAAAAAATATAATACAGCTTGGAATGTACCAGATTTTTTTTATCAAAATGTATGTAAATTCTTTCACTTAGGGATATAAGTCTCATAATACTCATAATATCAACTAATTCTTGATGCTGTGAAGCATTCAATACTTTAAAGAGCAGCTGATGCCTTCAGGATAACTTAAACAAAACATAATATTTCGACACAGTTCAGTTTATATTTCACATTAGTTCTGTATTTTTCCTCCCAATTTTTTATTACCGAGGCCATTTGCATGAAAACAGGATCTCTGCTCCTGAAGAATTCATCTGTTCCTGTTGCTTTCTACCCACCTGAAGTCATAATGCACTGCCTGTGACATCACAGTTACTCCCATGGCAACAGATTGTGATGTTGCAACAGAAGATTATGACATGAATTAGGGAGTAAGCTATAGAGACAGATGATCGCTAACAGATAAAGATCATGTATTCATGCAAATTTCCACTGTAATAAAAAATGGGGAGGAGAAATCAGTAGAATATATTTGGAATGTAAGCTAAAGTGTACCTAATTATTATATTTTTCAAAGTTTTATCTGAGGCGTCGGCAGCTCTTTAAAGGAACTAGAAAATGATTTTTACATAGTTAATTGCCTTTCCATCTTCCTTTCCATGCCAGTTATGTATTCTGATTTGCTTTGATGATTTTTTGATAAATAAATTATCTAGCTTTGGCATGCTCTCAGATCGACATAGAGTTCCATTCTCCTCACCAGCTACTGCTCTCAATTTTCTTATTTCTACAACATTCTATGACATCAGTAACTCCTATGCCATGCTCTTCTTCTGAGTGGCGTTGCTGATGTCATAGTATGTTCAGGCAGTATGAAAAGAGAGAGCAGCAGCTACTGAGACGTGAGGGATTCGGGTAGTTACAAAGGCAACAAAATTAGATTATTAATTTAATTAAAAGGTCAAAAACATATCAGGATGCTGGGTAGCCAATAAAAGAACAACTGGAAGGCATCTAGAAGTGTAAAAACTGTTTCCTATAACCTTTATGTTTACATTAATACTACCTTGTGAAGGGTTAGACAGTTTATCTAAGTGAGGTTGCAACATGGCATTTAGGTCTCTGGCTATGACTATATTTTCTGCATCAGTTTTAATTAAACCTTCAGTGATATTGTCTGAAACGCTGTGTAAGTATTGAAGGGTCCATAAACTGACCCTACAGGAGTGTTTATTTAATTTACCTTTTATCAAAACGGTTCAGCCGCCTTGATCTTTAATTCCATCTCAAAATGGAAATCTGTGCTTTTCTTAAGTAAGCAATAAGCCACGACAGGGTGTGCGTTAGACATTTTAACACACGGCTAGGAGGCGTAGTGAGGCACGAGGCCACCGGCCGAGTGCGTCCAGCCTCCTAGCCGTGTGTTAAAATGTCTAATGCACACCCTGGAGGGGCTTATTGCGCTTATGAAATGGATATCTTTAGTGAAACCACATTTAGTAGGTTAAATTTCCAATTTAAATTAGAAAAAAACACCTATGTTGGTGTCATTTTTAATAAAATAGTTCCTCCGCCTAAGTGTCTTGTGTTTTTTTTTTTTTTTGCAGTGAAGGAATGTTGTCCCAGAAAGGCTTCTGTACTTTAGGTATTCACCCCCTGCTGTATGGAGACGAGGGGAAAAAAAAGATTAAAATCCAGCTGTTTGGCTTTTTTTTATATGTATAATTTATATTTACAATTTTAAGAGTGAGCGGGCTGGTAGAGAGACAGAGCGAGCATGCACGCAGGCAGGTACAGACATTCAGTGAGCGTTAGTGAGATTGCGGTTGGCTTTTTTTTTTTTTTTTTTTAATAGATGAACGAGCAGGCAGGCTGCGAGAGACATCGCGGCTGTACCTTTGTTTTTTTATTAAACTCAAACATGGATCTTAAGGAGCGAGTGGCCGGGCTGGTGGAGAGATCGCAGCTGTTGTGATTTTTTTTTTTTTTTGTACATTACCGAGCGGGTGGGCTGTGAGAGACATCGCAGCTTTTCCCTTCATGCTACATCCACGGATTTCACAGACTGAGTAAATGTGAGCAGCAGGTCAGATGTTTTTACTGCATTTTTTTGTTGGCATACTGAAAATACAGCCTGGCATGTCACTCGCAGCTGGTGAAAAGAAGATGGCTGATTTTCAGTTTGCCAACATTCTAACTGGCAGCTTTACTAGAGTCAGTGCCCACAGGGCACTGCTGGTCCTTTTTCCCGTGCGTTAGACAGAATATCACACAGGTATGGACCAATCAGCAGGTCTAAATTCTGATGCCCATTTCATAATCAGTGTTACCACACCACAACTTTTTTGAGTACCGGTTGAATAATAAAGCAGGCTAATCCATTTCCTTTAATTTTAAAGGAAAGGAGTACAAATCACAGGCTCCAACCCCCGCAAGGCTTACCCCCGGTTTAGCTTTCTGTAGTAAAAGTGGCATTTTTCTTTCGCTGCAGTATACTTTATTTTAACTTTGAAAAGTCTGCTACCCAAAAGTATAGGCGGATCTTGGGGGGGGCTCAAATTAACTGTAAAGGTGTGGTGCATGCTGTTAAGCTTCAATACAAATGTATTAGGTAATTGAGTCTTGACACCATGCACTTACAGTAAATGGAACCTTCCCTCGCCTGCCATAGTTCTGGGTAGTGGTCTTTTCCAAATTAAAATAAAGTAGGTTGCGGCGAGAGAAAACCGCCGCTTTTACTATAGAAAGCTAAACTGGGGGGGGGGGCTGTGATTTGTACTGCTTTCCTTTAATACCTCATTTCTATCCAAGTGTGATGCTTAGAAGCAAATGTTTGCTTTTGATTTCTGTATGTAATTAAAAATTCTTGCCCTCCTTATGGGCTAATTGAAACCATATACATTCAAGAAAGCATAACATATTTCTAACTGTGCCATATTAGGTATAGTTTGCGTAACTTTTTAAAATCACTATTCCCACAATTTCCTACTCCCATCTCCCTGAATGGGCGCAGCCTGTAATACCTGTAATGGAATCAGAGTGCAATATTTCTGAAAATAACTAGTAAAAATAATTATGATAGCATGGTAAACTACAGGAAAACCTTTCATCTTTGTATAGAAGACATAAACAAATGTAAATGTGGAAAGTAAATGCAACTCACTAGAGCTGCTTGGCATGAGCTTTTTACAAATCCCCCCCCCGTACTATGAGAAATAAATCCCGTTTTTTTTCATAGCTGGGGAACATTGACTCTTTGTCTCCAGAATTAAAAAAAAATTTCTACAGTTGGTCTTGGTGGTGCATTACCGTCTGGTCTCACTCTCAACCCATGATGCATTCTGTCAGGTTCAAAATCAATCATATTAGGGTAGTTTTCCCGGTATGTGGCTGCTACTTGCTTAAAGGATTCAAACAATGCTTTACTTGTGTCCCTTGACTCTGGTATTCCCAGTATGCAAATATTTATCCTCCAGGCTCTTGTTTCAGAATCAAGCAGTTTTTCCCCCTTGGCTCTTTATCTATTTGTTACATGTCATGAATTTGTTGTTTAGTAGGGACAATTTCATCCGCTAAGTCCGAAACCTTTTGCTGCATTTCTATCAGATCCTGTTTAATGATTTTATTTTGTGCAACACCAATTCTGTCACCTTTTGGTAATTATTTACTCTGTCCTCCATGCCCATCAGTTTTTCCATCTTTTTATTGAAAAGCACTTTAGCCTGTGCAGGGGTATCATTCTTAGACGGCCCACCATCAGACTCACCGTTTTCTGAGTTACCTCCATATTGCTTCTGCTCTCATTTTGTGACTTTTTCTTGTTCTGTCCATTATTTTGGTTAAATTGTTTTGTGATTGATCCATGACTACTGATTACAAAACCGCTATTTGTCTTTCTTTTGGACCAGTAACTACATAGCCAGTTTGATGCGCCATGTTTTCCAGCTTACTGCCTTTGGTTTTACCAGACTGTGTACTTTGTAAATGATGTAAAGGTTGTTGTTTGCAATTTTCCTGGTAAATCACTGGTAGTGGTGAGGGAGCCAGGTTTACTTCAAGTGTTAATTTCCCCTTTTAACAACTGGATTAATGACATCAGTCTCTGTTTGCGTTGTTATTTTAACCGTAATCTGGTCAGTCTGGTTAGAATTCTCTTGCCCCTCCATCTCCTTTTTACTTTTGATAATATCAGCTGATTACATATTAGTTGCCAACTTGTTCTGCAGATTGCCATTTGTTTTGCCTCTTTCCTCATGTGCAGCGTCCTCCCCCGTGGTGGAACTCTGCATTTCTTTTGGTTTATTATCTGGAGCCTGTACAGTGTGCCTCATTTCACAAATAGAGGAGATATTAAAAAGTTTACTCGCATAGTGCTCCGTGTCTGAAGTACTTGGAAACCCGTCTCTATTTGTATCAGTGCTCTCTACAGAAAATGGCTTGATTTGCAAGTCCTTTTTTTTGGTTTCAGGGAAAATTTGCTTGTTAGGTTCAGTTGCTTTTGTGCTGTTGCGTGAGCTGTAATCCTCCTGTAGGCTGTAGTCTCATAGACTGTTTCACCAAACGCTGCATATTTCTTTTTAGTTCTGCTCTCCGACCTTCCTCCATGGCTGTTTTTTTTTCCGGCTTCCATTATTGCTACTTTTGTCCTTTGAAGTGTTTTGTTATCCTCACGCATGCCTCTGTTAGCTGTTTCAGCTTCATTTACAGGTTTCTGGGCTTCATTACTATCGGTTCCACTGCCATTATTCCCATTCCTTATGGCTTCACTGTACTTCGCTGCCGCCTTTGGACTTATTCCTACATCTGACCGCAATACTTTAATTTCTGGGTACCTTTCAGTCTCTTCAGCCCACGTCAGGACATCTCGGGCTTGCAAGCACATAGCTGGAAGTATCCCAGCTCTCTGATCTGACTTGACTTAAATTTTTCTGGCATCGCTGATGGCATGAGACTGAGTGTTTTCCCTTTTTGTTCCGAGCTCCTACACCCAGCAGAGGCTCAGTGTTCTCCCTAGCTGCCAAACTCTGTCTTGGTTCCTGAGAACCTTCAAAACCACCTTGTTCTTCATCCTGCAGATTAGTTGTCTTTATAACGTTCGTTTTTGTTTGAACTGTGCTTTTACTCGCCAGTACTAGTTATGCTTCTGTTTCAGCTCTATTGAGTTCATTTGAGGAGCTGTTACTCTTAAACTGTGTGATCGCCAACCTCCTCATGCTCACCGCCAGCTACTGCTGCTTAGTTGGTTTGGAGTGATGTTTTGTTCCAACTGTTGTTCTAGGCATTTTATCATCTTAAAATCATTATTACATAGTTTGCAAGTAGTTTGTGTACTTTTCTGTTTTTGCAGCTCGCAGAACATGAGTTTCCCTCACTCATAGCACAAAGCACCCAAAAAAAAACAAGTGAAGCACAACATTTGAAAGTTAAGCAGATACTAAATATGCTGAGATATAGGGGATTCCATATCAGTGGAGCTCTATGAGACCCATCTGCTCACTTCTGCTTCACAGTGGCCATCTTTGCTGATGGGACAGCATTGTTTATTATGTCAGCACTGGTCTCAATGTAATGTAGGTAATGAGGTGGGGGAGGCCCTGTGTTGTGGTGTTACTTACCAAATTAGCACCTAATTGTTTTTTTAAATCTAAAACTAGATCTTTTTAAAGGGTTAATAAAATGTTCTGTGTAATACACTATCAGCCCTCACAATAGTTTAAAAAGAGTCAAAATGGTTCCACTTGGGGGGGTGTTAACTGTTTCCTTAAAATCCTGGAGTGCATCTGACCTCCATGTGAATGTTGTTGTGCAGCCCTTAGATTTTAACATGGAAGTGAGATTTATTACTGGATAATAAAGGAAGCATCTGAGCTTTTTCTAACCATATTTACTGACGTATGTACAAACTAACTGCAAAATACACTTACACAATCCTTAACTGAAAGCAGCCTCTGAGGTCAAAGAAGATTAAATACATGTTCTGTTACAGTCTGTATTGTTGTCATCATGATACTCATACGAACATATGAAATTGCCGGCAGAAAAAGGCCCTCATGTCTATCAAGTATGCTCGATTGTGCAGCTCTTAGTTTCATATTACTGCAGTGGCCCCAGCCACCCAAACCCCTCCCTTCCTCCCCTTTCGTGGTCTTTCTCCCCTTTATGTTCTTGTCTGTAATAATCCTGCCCTTTACTCTAACCCAACCCCACTTAAAGCTATCCACTGTTCTCAGTTCGATTAACTCCTCCGGCAGTGCGTTCCATCTCATCACCACTCTCTCTGTAAAGTATTGCCTCCTCATCTCCCTCCTGAACCTTCCCCCTTCCAACTTCAGACTGTATCCCCTAATTTACCTCTTGTAGTGCAGGGATGGTGCTACAAGAGGTAAAACCATCAAAAAATGGAGCGCAATGAGTACTATGCCCATAGTCTGGGTAACAAGCTTCCTGAATTAGTGACCTTGATGGAGGAGGAACATCTGGATAGCGTGGCAGCCACAGAAACATGGTACACACAGAACCATGACTGGGACGTAAACATACCAGGATACATTGTCTACAGGAGGGAAAGGGAGGGTGAAAGAGGAGGAGGAGTAGCTCTTTACATAAGGGAAGGAATCAAAGCAACAGAACAAAAGGGTAAACTGGGAGGAAAGGAAGCACTAGGGGTCAATTTGGAGACAGGCAATGGCACCACAATCCGCACAGGGGTTGTATACAGACCCCCATCTCAGGGGGAGGACATGGACAAGGAAATGATAGAAAGTATCCTTAGAATGACAGAAAAAGGGGAGATATTGCTGATGGGGGATCTGAATATGCCAGATGTTAACTGGAGTGCAGTTGCAGCAGCCACTTCTAAGAGTGGGGTCATTCTAGATGCCCTACAAGGGGCGTGCCTTAGACAACTAGTATTGGAACCCACTCAAGAGGGAGCAATCTTAGACCTGGTACTCTCAAATGGAGATGGTGAGAGGATCACAGATTTAGAAGTGGGCAGCCATCTGGGAACTAGTGACCATCGAACAATATGGTTCATCATAAACACAGAAGTAGAGTCAAGCCATACAAAGACAAAGGTACTGGACTTCAGGAGGGCTGACTTTGCCCGAATGGGTGAGTGTCTAAGGAATGCACTTTCAAATGGGCAGGAAGGAGGGGTGGAAGAACAATGGGGAATAATCAAAACTGCCATCACAGAGGCAACAAGCCTTTGTGTGAAGCAAATAAACAAAACAAAACGATGTAAGAAACCACTATGGTTCTCAAAGGAGGTGGCAGGGAAGGTTAGGGAGAAAAAGAAAGCATTCAGGAAGTACAAGGAATCACAGAAGGAGCAGGACAGAGAATTGTATCAATTAAATCAAGCAAGCAGGGAAGGCAGTCAGAACAGCAAAGGCCCAAACTGAGGAAAAGATAGCCAACTCAGTTAAGAAGGGGGATAAAACCTTTTATATGTACATCAGGGAGCGAAGGAAGAACAAGGGAGGGATAGTGAGGCTTAATAAAGGGGCGGGGTGGACAGAGGGTGACTGTGAAAAGTCAGAGATACTAAACAAATGTTTTTGCTCAGTATTCACAAATGAAGAGGGGGACGTACTGAAACCAGACAATAGAAACACTCTCTAGATAAGAGGGTTGATACCAGCTCATTCACAGAAGAAAGGGTTCTGAAAGAACTCTTAAAACTGAAGGTGGACAAAGCAATGGGGCCTGATGGGATTCATCCCAGAATTCTAAAAGAGCTAAGGGTAGAACTAGTGACACCACTGACTACCCTCTTTAATAAATCATGGGAGGATGGGATGGTACCTGAGGACAGGAGGAGGGCAGATGTTAATTCCACTTCACAAAAGTGGGAGCAGGGCAGAAGCAGGAAACTACAGATCTGTTAGTTTAACCTCAGTGAGTGGGAAAATGATGGAATCACTTCTGAAGGAAAGAATTGTTGAGTACCTAGAGGCCAGAGAGGCACAGAACCCAAGGCAGCATGGATTCACAGCGGGACGGTCATGTCAGACGAATCTAATAGATTTCTTTGACAGGGTGACCAAAGTAATAGATCAAGGAGGGGCTGTGGACATAGTCTACCTAGACTGTAGCAAGGCATTTGACACAGTCCCACACAAAAGATTAATATACAAGCTGGCCAGCCTGGGAGTGGGTCCCAAGATGGTAGCCTGGGTAAAGAATTGGCTGGAGAATAGGACACAGAGGGTAATAGTAAATGGAGTCCACTCTGAAGAAAGGGGGGTTACTAGTGGGCTACCGCAGGGTTCAGTACTAGGACCGGTCCTCTTTAATGTCTTTATAAGTGACATTGCAGAGGGATTGGAAGGAAAAGTATGTCTCTTTGCAGATGACACAAAGATTTGCAACAGAATTGATACACAAGGTAGGGTGGAAAGGATGAGAAGGGACTTGGCAAGGCTGGAGGAATGGTCAAATGTATGGCAGCTTAGATTCAATGCTAAGAAGTGCAAAGTAATGCATCAGGGAAATAAAAACCTAGGGGAAGAGTACACAGTGGGGGGGGTGAGATACTAACAACAACAAAAAAAATGGAAAGGGACTTGGGGGTAGTCATATCAGATGACCTAAAGGTGGGCAAGCAATGTGAGAGGGCAGTAAAGAGGGCTGGGGGGATACTGGGATGCATAGGGAGAGGCATCACCAGTAGAAAACAGGAAGGTGTTATCCGTCTGTACAGACAGCTGGTGAGACCCCATCTGGAGTACCGCGTGCAGTTCTGGAGACCCAGTATCCGCAAAGACATAGACAGGATGGAGGCAGTCCAGAGGAGGGCACCTAAAATGGTGCAGGGTCTGCACCAGTAGACATATGAATTGAGACTTATGGAGCTTAATATGTATAGCCTTGAGGAAAGGAGGGAGAGGGGAGACATGATAGAAACTTTCAGGTACCTCAAGGGAATCAACAAAGTCCAAGAGGGTAGTAGCATCTTTCAGAAAAAGAGGTGTGCAAGAACAAGGGGGCACAATTTGAAGATTGAGGGGGGACGGCTCAGAGGTAATGTGAGGAAGTATTTTTTCATGGAGGGGGTCGTGGATGCATGGAACGGCCTTCCTGAGGAGGTTGTGGAGTCAAAAATAGTGGTGGATTTCAAGAATGCATGGGACAGTCATAAGGCAATTCTAGGGGTTGGGGGTAGGAAAAAGTAGGTTGTTGGTTAACTAGGATCTGCAGCTTATCCATAAGGTAGGGAAATGGGCAGACTGGGTGGGCCAAATGGTCCTTATCTGCCATCAAATTCTGTGTTTCTATGTTTCCCCCCTTTAAGCAGAACAATCCTCCCTCTCTGACTTTGTTTATGCCTTTCAGGTACTTATAGGTCTCTATCATGTCCCCTCTTTCCCTTCTCTTTTCCAGCGAATACATGTTAAGCTCCCTCAGTCTTTCCTCATATGGCATATCCACCAGTCCTGTGATCATTTTCGTAGCCCTGCGCTGCACCCCCACCAGTAATCTTGCATCCTTTTTGAGGTATGGGCACCAGTACTGCACACAGTATTCCAAGTGTGGCCTCACCAGTGATCTATACAAGGACAGGATGACCTCCTCCTTTGTAGAGGTGATTCCTCCAGCAATGTACCCCAGCATCCTATTTGCCCTTACTGTAGCCCTCCTACACTGTGCTGCCACCTTCATGCCCCCTGTGACTACTACCCCGAGGTCCCTTTCCTCCTCTGAAACTGATACCTGAACTCTCCCCAGCCAGTAGCTGGTCCTGGGATTTCTTGCTCCGAGGTGCATGACCTTGCACTTCTTAGCATTAAACCTCAATTGCCACTCCCTAGACCAGTGTTCGAGTTTAGCTAGATCCTCCCTGAGTGCCTGCCTCTCTTCCTCATTGTCCACTTTTGCACAAATCTTAGTGTCATCTGCGAACAGGCTGATCCTACTCTTGCCCCCTCTGCAATTGTCTCCAGTGAAGATATTGAACAAAACAGGGCCCAGCACTGAACCTTGCGGTACCTCACTTGTTACTGGCCTTGGGTTGGATGTTTCCCCCCTTACAACTACCCTCTGTTGTCTGCCTTGCAGCCAGCTCTCAATCCGTCCCACCAGTTTCCCACCCCCATGGCCCTTAGCTTGCTCATTAACCTCCCGTGGGACACCGAATCAAAAGCCTTGCTGAAGTTCAGATACAGGACGTCCACAGCGTGGACTTTGTCCACTGCCCTAGTGACCCAGTCAAAGAAGTCGATCAGGTTAGTTTGGCACAATCTTCCCGAGACAAGTCCATGCTGTCTCTCATCCTGTAGACCATTACTATCGAGAAAGGCTATCAGCCTCTCCTTTAAAATGGTCTCCATCAACTTCCCCACTATGGAAGTCAAGCTTACCGGTCTGTAGTTGCCCGGTTGATCCTTGAGTCTACTCTTGTGTAGGAGCACAAGTGTACTCACTAATGACCAACAGATCTGGGCTTTGTACTCTTTGGCTGTTTCTCTCTCTTGCCTCTTTCTTTCCTTTTTTTTTCTATGCTAGGTGCTCACTTGCACCTCTTCTCTTCAATGATGTAGGGCAGAAGGGGAGAACTATAACATGAATGTGAAATGCTAGTGGAAAACAGCATTCCCTAAAAGACAGTATAGAAAGTAAACCGTGCTCTGAGTGTCTATTAGATTGTTTATCTCATGTTTCATGCTTAGAATCTTAGTTATACTGTAATGTTAACAGATGTGTTGATGTTTTTGTTTATCTGTTTTATAAGCTACATATCTTTGTGTTATGAGTTATTTCAGTAGAAATTTTATTGACAAAAAATTACATGCATCTCAAACCCATATTAGGAGTGTGCGTATGTTTTAAAATAGTTTGATTAAAGTATGATTGTGGCAGAGGTAATGTCTTTCATACACAATATCTCAGTCTTTGCAAAACAATGAGGTAGATTCTGGTATGCAGACAGAGTATCATTTATGAAGTCACATTATTCATACTAGATTTAAAGCTTCTTTCTTGGACCTCTGATGATTAGGAGAACTGAATCAGAACCTGTTTATCAACTTCCTCCCAATTGGCCAACACCTCCAGTACTGCAGAGCAGTTGTTGGCAATGAGCCCCAGTCCCTGGGGTGAGTGCCTTCTTGTTCAGAGATTTGTGTTCACATTCTTGGCAGTAACTACTTTTATACCACAACACTTGAGAATATGTGTGCATCCAACGTCTTCAATAAGGCCTTCACAGACCTTAGGGGAGTGCTTCCCCTCCCATGTAACTGGAACCCCTTACTCAAAGTCAACTTGCATGAGACAGCCCCTTCTCTTTACAGTATCAAGTATGCCTGCTAGCAAAAAAGACTACTCTAGGTCTCACCACCCCTGGTCTATGCGGCCTCCTCTGTCCTAACAACAATACCAGAAATACTAGGGGAGTAAGTAGAAGTTCACTAAAAGTACCCTTCCACTGGAGTTCTCTAGGGCAAAGATCATTTGGTTATAGGGCTCCTAATTGGCTAAATTCCCTAGACAGTGACTTGATTGTCTGCTCTGACATTGGCTGCTTTAAGTCACTCCTAAGGTCTTGCCTGTTGACCAGCAATAAGAATTGCTGCTGTGGTTCTAAAAATCCTCCTTTACGTGTTTGACAAACCGCTGTCCCACTCATTGCAGTTCTACATTTGCACTTCACCACCTCACTTCCCTCACCTCTTCTGACTATTTGCCTTGATAGGGCTTGTATTTGAGCTGCCCCTCTGTCTCCTTTCAGGCCATTCCATGTATCTAGGCCTGCGTCCCTGCTTCTACCATACCTCCATACCTCCATGCCTCCTGATTTCTATTTAGCTTTCAGTGATAAATTCTAGTCCTCCTATCCTCTGCCCTGTTTCCCCTACTGTACCATTAGCTACACCTGGAAGCTGTTTTTGTCTAGTAACTACTGCATGTTATTTTTTTGTATATAAGACTAGCCATACCTTAATTTGTACTTTAATGTATTGCTCTGTTTACTCCAGTTTATGTAATGTAAACTCTCTCTAACATGAGTGCGTGTATTGTCTTGTATGACGTGGAACCTTGGTAAACGAGCTTTTAGCTCAAAGCTGTAATTCCGAGATTACAATAAATAAATAAAATAATAGATAAATCAAGTTTTGTTTGCTGATGACGTACCTACTGTCAGAATAGCAAGATAAAAGAGGTCACAAATAAGACAATAAGGGCAAGATTAGAAAATGAAGAAAATGATCTGGTTTGGGAGGCGGACTGCCTGAAAATAACTCATTTGGTATACTGTCTCAATAGCTGACATTCCACCTATCCAAAATAGCTGTTATACAGATTAAACCACGTAGTTGGGGCATTGAGAAGTGGTATCCCGTCTTGAAAACTGGTGTGCAAAACAGGACAGAATACCATTAATTTGTAGCCCTGAGATGCTACCTAAACATTACGACTTGGGCAGAGCACAGCTGTGCTCATACTCCTCCTGTTCTCACAGCATATATAAAAATGGACCATTTAGGCCCACCGGCAAAACAGGGTGAGCACTGTAACTGTGCACTCCTTTGTCTTGCACTGGGCCCACTCTATCCCAACTGTGACTCCTCCTTATTCTAACTGCTAGCCTTACAACTTGCTGCCTGGAGCGATGAATTCACACTGCACTTATTCCTACTGACTGCAGTGTTTAATACTGTATTGTAATACCTGTTTTTGGTATTGTTGTCTTACAATGTCCCTGTGTTCTGGTCACTTTATATTAACTCTTCACTACTATTTGCCTGATGAAATCTGATGCTTGTGAAGTCCCTGTTGTGCTAATTCTATGTAATGTAATCCTCCACTTGTATTTGCCTGATGTTCATGTATGTACCTTGTAATCTCCCGGGTTGCACGTGAAAATAGGCACTTGGCTGTCTAGTGTGCATACCCGGTAAACAAAAGCAAATAAATAAATATATCCCAAATATAGATACCCTACAGTAAGCTACATTTATGCGATGATGCTTAAAATGTATTTATTTTTGAAGTTTCTCAATACTGAGCTAAATAGCAGCTCGTTTCCAAATGTGTTGGGGGGGGGGGCTTGTAGAAGGACCTAGAGTAACAGTGGAAACAGAATTTACATAGCAGGAAGAAATGTAACAAAGCATAAAAACAAGCTGCTGCAGATAGGCAGTTTAGACAAATATGCACAGTAGACTACGTATCAGGTACAAGCTACGTAAGAAAGGCTATTTAAGCATTGTGTGCAAAGGCATGGGATATACATAACCAGTGGTGGAGCTGCTGAAACAGTGCTCAGTATCATCACAGTGGAGCTATGCGGCATTCTAATCAGAAATCAGAATTTTGTGTTAGCTCCACTCTGTTTTGAATTCTAGCTACAACTGATGTCCTATGCTGTTTTGAAATATTTAATCCTAGTGACTGTTGTGTTTCTTTTATTTGTCTTTTTACACTTATTTGTAACTCCAGTAAAGACATATTGCAATAAATGGAGCTCCAGGGACTCCTGAGACATGCATACGTGGAGCATTAGAAGATACGTTTTTAAATACTTGCACAAAAGTAGCAATTCTAGGCGATAACAATGACAGTAGAGAAGCTATTTGGATAGATGACCAAGAGATCTCTGTAAGTGAGTGGCATGCAGATTACAGTCTCTTTCTACCAAAAAAGCGATTAGTTAGTATGGATCACAGATCATGAGGTTTTTCAGATGGTAGGCTGCTCTACTAGAGCATTTAAACACAGATTCCTTAGTTTGTATGCTAGAGTTTGTCTGACTGTGCACTGTCTTTGTGACAACCCCACTCAAACAGTTGTGCTACGTATACAACACTTCTGTGTTGTGCTTGGAATAAGCTATTATGGGACTGTACCTGACTGCTGCTCGTTTTACTTGTATACTGCTGTACAATAATATATTAATTGTACTTACATTCTGTGTATGTCATGTGATCGATACAGTGTCATCACCTAGAGTGTGTATATTGTATGTGCGTTACTGCTTACATTTGAAAAGCAATGTAGTTTATATATTTTTTTGAATATAGAGCTCCAGAAATGAGCTAATGTGACAGGTTAAAGCAGCAGTGCATGTTAGCCATGAAGATGTTGACTAATACTTTTTCTGTTTTAGCTTGCCCCTTATCTCCAGACTTGTATGATACCCTCTTTTCTCCATTTTGAGTCTGCATTAGCACTTTTTATAATATTTGATAACCAATAAAATGAGCGCTCCTTTTAATATGGTGCGAACCAGCTTTTCATTGGTATTCTCAGCTGTTTTTGTAAACCTGTTGTCCCGGAAGGTCAGGGAGCACTATCTACTGCATGTTAGTTCATTGTAGTCGCAAGAAAAGTGACCATAAACAATGGGTGTTCAAAAACAACAGAATAGCGATGAAAACCTGATCCAAGCCCTGTTAAAAGGTGTGGTTCTTTTGTTAGTTCAACTGGTAAAATAAAAGTGGTAAAGCAGTCTCAAAATGGTGAAAAAAGGGGGTCATACAAGTCAGGAGATGAGGGGTAGTCAGAAAGAGAGTAAAAAAGTATGGGTCAGAATGTTCACTGCTTCCATGCACTGCTGCAAATGTGTGGCATAAAACAGACGTGTACTGGCCTAAGAATATGACAGTTCTCATAATTTGTTATTAGGCAGGACCTTCATAACTCCACTCCTGAGTTATTATGGTCCTACCTCCTCACTCGGGCAAATTTATGACACATTCTGAGTTAGATTAGGGCATATCCCCTGGTTACCGCTTGGTTTAAAATAAACTACTATGCAGTCAGTATGTTTACAGACTGAGGCCTCTTTAAAGTTGTAGCCAATAAGTATAATACAACACTCGCAACAACCCAGAAGGATACCTTATAGATAGTACTCCATAAGAGATCTGGATAAACTGTCAAAATGGTTTGGAGAGTGGCAGCTGGGTTTTAACGCAAAGAAGTGCAAGATCATGCACATAGGGAAGAGAAACCCTGAAGCCACCTATAGGTTGGGAGGGGAGTTGCTGGCAATCACAAGGGAAGAAAGAGACTTAGGAATCATCATCACCGATGACCTGAAATCATCCAAACAGACCACTAAAGCAGTAGGTAAGGCTAGAGGGATGTTGGGGTGTAATAGTAGGGGTAACACAAGTCGTAAGTGGGAGGTGATAATCCCTCTTTATAACACACTGGTTAGGCCCCATCTGGAGTATTGCGTGCGGTACTGGAGGCCACACCTGCACAAGGACATTAAAAAAAATGGAGGCAGTTCAGAGAAGGGCAACCACAATGGTGCAGGGACTGCATCAGAAAACATAACGGGCCTGCAAAGTGAAAGGCACAGCTGGCCCCGACAGCCTGGACCCCAGGTTGCTCAGGGCAGCAGCACCAGCGATAGCCTTACCGGTCATGTGCCTCATCAATAGGTCCCTAGTGGAAGGGGTTGTGCCTAACTAATGGAAGCAGGCACACGTAGTACCCATACACAAGGGTGGTCCAAGAGAGCCCATAGGTAACTACAGGCCAATTTCCCTACTTTGCAGCCTAGCCAAAATCCAGGAAAGACTAGTCTACTACTAGCTTAGGGACTACCTGGAGACTAACAAACTACTAGCACATACTCAGCATGGATTCAGGAGAAAACATGGAACTGACACAGCCCTCGTCAGGCTCACCACTGACGTTCTTATGGCCATGGACAAGGGCACCACCACCGGGGCCGTCTTCATAGACCTTACCAAGGCCTTTGACTTAGTAGACCACGACCTACTGATGAACAAACTGGGTAATATTGACCTTGGCCATCACTCCCTAACCTGGCTCAATAGTTATCTGACCGACCATTCCCAGCAGATCAAGTGGAGAGGCGCAGTATCTGAACCCCTCACTCTCAGGGAAAGGTTACCCCAGGGATCCATACTGGGCCCCCTCCTATTTACACTATTTGTCAACGACTTGAATGAACACTGTGGAGGCTGCTCGGTGGTCCAGTATGCAGATGATGCTGTGATGTACCGAACATCTAACTTCGCTGCAGACCTGGGGGAACACCTCCAATCTGACTTTGAAACACTGGAATCCTGGCTTTCTGAAAACAGACTAGTCCTGAATCCCACAAAAACAAAGGCCATGGTATTTGGCCCAAGAGCTCTTGGACAGGACAGAGGCTCCCTGCTCCCATTAGTCTCCACATCGGGCTACACAATAGATGTAGTGAAATCCTTAAAACACCTAGAAGAATCAGCATTTATATAGTGCTTTTCATACATCCAAAGCACTTTACAAGCAATGCTAGACTGGTAGTGAAGTGACCGAATGTGTGGTGGCGGCCATATCGCACATCATCACCCACACACAGCTTGGATAATTGCATGAACCGGTTTTATGGGAAGGGGAATGTTGGCCAGGACACCGGGAATGTTCCCTACTGTTTGCGAAGAGTGCCCTGGGTTCTTTTACTTCCACCTGGACACCCACCAGGACAACACCAGGATGGGCAGAAGCAACCTCGGTTTAACGTCTCATCCGAAGGACGGCACACCCAAGCAGTACAGCACCCCCCAATACTGCACTCGGATGCCAGCGATTTTTAGGTGCAAGTCCAATCCCGGTGTGGGACGAGAACCCATGACCTTCTGGTCCAGAGGCGGATGTGCTACCAGCTGAGCCACGCTGACACCTAGGGCTCACTTTGGACCAAGGCCTTACACTGAAGCCTCATGTCGATCAGGTTACAAAGACGCTGCACCAAAAACTGGGTCTACTGTACCGCCTGACCGACCAGCTGGTCCCCGAATCCAGGGTCACCATTGCAAACAGGATCCTGCTCCCAAACCTGACCTATGCTGCCCCAGTAATGCTAAGTATGGCAGAACAAGAACACAATAGGATACAAGTATTGTACAACAAGATTGCTCGATTTGCCACCTTGTCTCACAACAGGATGCGCCACTGCGAGGCATTAGCCTCCCTTAACTGTCCATCACTCTCCAACCGCCTACAGTATCCATTATTGTGCAACACATATAAACTCATCAGCAGCCCACCAGACAGCTTGACTAGGCTGCTAGTCCCTAAGAGGGCAGGCCGGATGCTCCGCACCACAGGGAGAAATCTCCTGGAGATACCCAGGGTACGCACCACAGCGGGCACCACGTCCTTTGCCCATGCAGCTCTGGTGCTATGGAACAAACTCCCACCAGACCTTCAGGAGGCAGCCTTCCTGGGAAACTTCCAAAAGGGACTCCGGGCTCATCACCTAACAAATAGTGCATGTACGTGCAGAGATACGAACCTTAACAACTAGTTCCCTGCTTCTTGCACAGCCCAGTCCTAAACAAAAACTTAACCTTGGAAGAACCATGCTGTCTCTCTGTCTGAATGTACACTAATACTGCTTCTTGTACAAGCTCTTCTGATTCCTAATGTATAATTGTGTAATTCCAAATTAGTCAGTGTAATGGCCAGATTGTAACCAAAATGGTCATTTTACCATACTGTCATGTACGTGAACTGATTGTACTCTGTAACTAAATCTGGGTCACCCCTGAAAAAGGGACCTTCGGGGCTCAGCGGGCCTACCCGGTTATCAAAATTGAATAAATAAATAAATAAACATGAGGACAGATTAACAGAGCTCAATATGTATACCCTAGAGCAAAGGAGGGAGAGAAGTGATACGATCGAAACATTCAAACATCTTGAGGGCATTAACAAGGTGAAAGAGACTAATGTTTCAATATAAGAAAAATAGCAGGACAATAGGACATAGCATGAGTTCAGAGGGAGGCCGATTAAGGGGTAATGTGAGCAAGTTCTTTTTTACAGAAAGGGTGGTGGATGCAGGAATGGCCTACCGCAGGAAGTGGTGGATATGAATACAGTGCAGGGCTTCAAACAGGCATGGAGTAGGCATAAGGGAGTAATACAGATGAGTATGAGTAGATAGGCCATTGACAAAGTAAAGACCTGTGACACATTCATAAGGTAGAAAAAATTGGCAGACTGGATGGGCCTTGCGGTCCTTAATCTGCCATCAACTTCTGTGTTTCTTTATTATAGGAAAAAGAGAATAAAAACTCCCGGACAATACATTGTGGGTGCTGAAAGTCAAAAACAGCATTACATGTTTTGCTTTGGCCTCTGACAACGCCTTTAGAGTGAAAAAAACATGTAAGGCTGATTTTTCACTTTCAGCACCCACCATATATTGTCCGGGAGTTTTATTCTCTTTTTAATATAATGGATTATAGAATATTATCTATATGATATCCTTGTTTTTTTGGGATGTCCCATTGAGGTTGTTGTGAATGCTGTATTATACTTATTTGCCACGATTCTGATTGTTTATAGCATGGCGCAGACCCCCCTAGAAGCAGTGTTCTTGTGTTGTAGCAGTCTCTTTACAGCTGTTGAACAGGCATGTTCAGATTTACAAGTGCGACTAGTTTGGGCTCAGTTTTACATGGGTTTTGTAATCTGACCACAGTACTTGAACTTGTTTACTTTTCCAGGTATCTCCATGCACTGCGTAAAGGATGAACACACAGCTATTAACATGATCCTGCATTACCTGGACAATAGCACAATGATGCTGAACTTCGTCTACCAGAAAGAGCTTTTTTTCATCCCGCTGGGATTTGCACTGAAGGTAGGATGCTACCTCGCATTCACTGCAGCATGTGTTACATCTGTCTGCAGCTGAAAACTGAATGTTACAGAGCTCATGAACCTGTGGTGGTTTTTGTGGGATCCCGGGCTGTACCACAGTACTACTGCTTAATTACACCCATTGCTGTGAGATGAGGATCTAGTAGTATGTAATCTGGTAGTGGGGATATAGCCATTGCCTGAAAATTAAGGAACGGGCTCCTGTAGTACTACCCTTACCCGCTAATAGGGTAAAACGGCATTTTTGGCTATTTTTAGATTGAGTGATAATGAATGCTGGGCTGGCAGTATAGCCCAGAGGTTAGAGTAACGAGCTGAGAACAAGCTTGGTACATCCAGCAGACCAGACCTGGGTTTGAGTCTCACAGCCGCCACTTGCATACTGTGACTCTGTGCAAGTCACTTAACCACATAGTGCTTCCAGGTCGCCCCTGAAAACAGACACTTGTGCCTCGTGGGCCTTACCTGGTTACCAAAGACTAAAATAAATGAATAAAATGCCCACGGAGAAATCCATCACATGCTAAAAAAGCAGAACAAAAACGGGGAGATACAAAGGGAATAAAGGGTTGAGCTACTTGCTTCACTGTGAAAAAACGGTCAAAGTAGGTACTTCTGTGGTTCAAAAGAATAACGCTTATAATGCCAAAGCGACAGAAGTGGTATGCCCTGTTTTTGAAATATTGTGATCCTTAGACTGGCATGGCAGCCTGTAGCAAGAGCTCTTAGTGCATCAGGTTAACAACCTAAAGTAAGTTTTTAAACACACTGAATGAATGCTGTTTGGAGTGTGATGATGTATGTGTACTATGATTTTATTGTTTTTATATAGTTTATTAAGAACATGCTTGGATTTGTTTAAAATGTTTTTTTTTTGCTTATTAGAAACTGTTATCTATAAAGTGTGTCTGTTAAAAAAAAAAAAAGTTGGTTTGTCATAGTTTATTTTTTCCCCTGATAAAAGTACTCATTTTAAAGCCGTTTGCTGACAGAGGATCTAGAGTATTTTGTCTGGGATAGCTAGGTGAAATTAAAGGCGGAAGCCGTGAGGATGGTGTTCTGGTAGATTTAGCAAAGAGTCTACAGTTTAGAAAGATCAGTCATTTTAAGCAAGCAGTGAAAGCACCCTTCCTCCCATGGCTGTGTCACAGATGAGCAGTTCAGTTCTTTGTTTAGTCACTCCTTGTATCCCCTAGTACCTGTCTGCCTGGGTTTCAGGTCGAGGTTACTCTGACTTTCACCCTGTCTAATCATCCGCTTCCCCCTGCCATCCTCTGATGGAGTTCCACACAGAGTGGGCCTGTAGAGTACCTGCACCCATCATTTAGAGGACACGGGGGTAGAGGGGGGGAAGGCAAGTCCATTTACAGAAGAGAGAGTCGACTAGGGGGTTTGAAGCCCTAAAGAAAAACAAGCCCATGGGGCCAGATGGGATCCACTAAGGGGTACTTAAGGAACTGAGCATGGTGCTGGCTGCCCCTCTGGCAACAGTGGAGTGCCTTATCGGAGATGGGGTGGTTCCAGAGGATTGGAGGAGGGCCATTGTGGTTCCTCTGCACAAAAGTAGCAGCAGAGAGGAGGCCAGCAATTACAGAGGAGAGACTAATGGAGTACCTGGAGACACATGGGCTGCAGGACCACCAACAGTACAGCTTCACAGGTGGAGTTTATGACAAATGAATCTCATAGAGTTCTTTGGGTAGCTAGGGAGGTTGCTCGGGGGGAGCAGTGGATGTGGCCTGTCTAGACTTCAGTAAGCCTTTGACACTGTACCACACAGGAGGTTAATAAAAAATCATAGCAACCTAGGGGTGGGACAGAAGGTGGTGAATTGGGTAGCCAGCTGGTTGGAAGACAGGCGGTGGAGAGCGGTGGTAAACAACAGTCACTCAGAGGATGGGAAAGCGACTAGTGGATTTCCACAGGGATCGGTACTGGGCCCTGTCCTCTTCAATGTCTTTATAAGTGACATTGCTAGGGAACTGGAGGGGAAGGTGTGTCTCTTTGCTGATGACACGAAAATCTGAAAAAAAGGTGGACAGCGAAGAGGGTGTGGAGAGGATGCAAAGGGATCTGTGGAAACTAGAGTAATGGTCTAGGGGGTAGCATCTGGGATTTAATGCAAAAAAGTTCAAAGTCCTGCACCTAGGGAGGGGAACCCATGGGCTGAGTATAAGATGGGTACTTATAGTTACCAAGCAAGAGAGGAACCTGGGGGTGATCATATCTGATGATCCCAAGGTAGCAGCGCAGTGCGACAGGGCAGTAGGCAGGGCGAGCCAGGTGCTGGGGTGCACAGGAAGGGGGATGGGTGATCCTATCTGATGATCCCAAGGTAGCAGCGCAGTGCGAGAGGGCAGTAGGCAGGGCGAGCCAGGTGCTGGGGTGCACAGGGAGGGGGATGGGTGATCCTATCTGATGATCCCAAGGTAGCAGCGCAGTGCGAGAGGGCAGTAGGCAGGGCGAGCCAGGTGCTGGGGTGCACAGGAAGGGGGATGGGTGATCCTATCTGATGATCCCAAGGTAGCAGCGCAGTGCGAGAGGGCAGTAGGCAGGGGAGCCAGGTGCTGGGGGCACAGGGAGGGGGATGGGTGATCCTATCTGATGATCCCAAGGTAGCAGCGCAGTGCGAGAGGGCAGTAGGCAGGGCGAGCCAGGTGCTGGGGTGCACAGGGAGGGGGATGGGTGATCCTATCTGATGATCCCAAGGTAGCAGCGCAGTGCGAGAGGGCAGTAGGCAAGGCGAGCCAGGTGCTGGGGTGCACAGGGAGGGGGATGGGTGATCCTATCTGATGATCCCAAGGTAGCAGCGCAGTGCGAGAGGGCAGTAGGCAGGGCGAGCCAGGTGCTGGGGTGCACAGGAAGGGGGATGGGTGATCCTATCTGATGATCCCAAGGTAGCAGAGAAAGCAGAGGGCAGTAGGCAGGGCGAGCCAGGTGCTGGGGTGCACAGGAGGGGATGGGTGATCCCATCTGATGATCCCAAGGTAGCAGCGAAAAGCAGAGGGCAGTAGGCAGGGCGAGCCAGGTGCTGGGGTGCACAGGGAGGGGATGGGTGATCCCATCTGATGATCCCAAGGTAGCAGCGAAAGCGGGAGGGCAGTAGGCAGGGCTGAGCCAGGTGCTGGGGTGCACAGGAAGGGGGATGGGTGATCCTATCTGATGATCCCAAGGTAGCAGCGCAGGGCGAGCCAGGTGCTGGTGTGCAGAGGGAGGGGGATGGGTGATCCTATCTGATGATCCCAAGGTAGCAGCGCAGTGCGAGAGGGCAGTAGGCAGGGCGAGCCAGGTGCTGGGGTGCACAGGGAGGGGGCTCTCTAGCAGGAGAAGTGAGGTGGTGTTCCCTCTGTATTGCTCACTTGTGAGATAGCCCCCCCCCCCCAGTACTGTATCCAGTTCTGGAGGCCGCACCTCCGCATGGCTATTGACGGTGTGGAAGAGGTCAAGAGGATTGCTACCAGAATGATATGGGTGCGGGAAACAATATAAGAAGAGGCTGCGGTAACTCAATATGAACTTCCTGGAGAAGAGGAAGGCAAGAGGGGACATGATTGAGACCTTCAGGTACCTCACGGGTGAAAAGGGTACAGGAAGGGAGCTTTTTTCACATGAGGCAGAGCACTAGAACACATGCAGTGAAGCTTGAGGGGGATTTAAGAGGGATATGAGGTAATACTTCTTCAGAGAAAGGGTGTTGGATGCCTGGAATAGCCTGCCAGAAGAGGTGATAGGGGCAAAGACAGTGGGGAGCTTTAAACATGCACTGGATGGACACATGGGTATAATAAGCAGTGGTAAAGGAGGAGGGAGGGAGGGACACTTAATAAGTTGTAGTTTCAGGTAAGGAAAATAGGGCAGGCTAGATGGGCCTACTGTTCCTTTCCTGACGATATATTCTGTGATTCACTGTGGCTGTTTAGAGTGCTCAGAGTGAGCGTACCAGGGAGGCAGTTTGCAGGGAAAGCAGAGTATGGGATCTGTAAATGGATGCTAGGAGAGAAGAAATATTCACATGATTTGGCTTTTAAACATCTCTCCGAACCACACAGATACTCTCAAACTGACACTGGGGGGTTTTCCCATTTTCCCTTTCTCCATCCACCTTCCATCCACTTGATGGCACTGCTCCAACCACTAGGGTCTTTGGGCACCCTAGTGGAGCCCCTAGTGGGAGCACACTGCCTGGTCCTCCTCAGGTGTTGCTGTGGTGCCGAAAGCTGCACCATCATCTCCCCAGGCTGGGAAAAGCTGCTGTGAGCGGCATTATTTTCCAGCTCTAGCTGGCCATTGCATGCATGTTCTGAGTCAACTTCCAAACCAGGATCTGTGGCACAGAAATACACTGGGCTAGTGGGTGGCCCTGAGAATTGAACTTCCTGAGTTGTAGAGATAGTGAGGCAAGTGGCAGCCTGTGTTTCCCGGAAAAGTCATGTGATGCATCAGTTTATCAAGTCATGAGTATTTTACATTGAGGGAATGTTTTAGTTCACCATATGATGAGGAAGTGTTTATTGTCCAAAAATGGTGAATCCATAAATAAGAAAATATATGAAGAAACTTTTCTCAGTGAAAGGTGATTGGTCCAAAGCAATGGAAAAGAGATACCAGAAAGCCTTTGAGAAGTAGGAGTTTGAGAAGGGAGGCAGTATAGCGCAGTGGTTTAAGGCTCTGAGCTGCAAATCTGGTGACATCCAGCAGACCAGACCTGGGTTTGAATCCCACAGCTTCCACTTGCATACTGTGTGACCCTGAGCAAGTCACTTAACTTCCCTGTGCTCCCAGGGCGCTCCTGTATAAAAGCGTTCAGCTTAGTGTGCTACTCCTCGTGAAACAATTAAATATAAAAAAAAAAAAGTACTGCTGTACAGTGGTAAAGGGTCGAACTGCTTTTAACAAACAAAAAAAGTTGCACTTGTTTGCCGGATGTATGCAAAACATCAGTGAGCAGGATAGCGAGTCAGTGTTTCACGAATACTGGAAGTTAGGGGATTATTGGCATCTTGAGATTTTAGTAGTGTGAATCTGCCATAAACCAAAGAAGAGAACTACTGATCTTACTTCGAGTTGGAGCTCTTGCAGCAGGCTGTGACCATTAGGACTAAGCCGCCAGGCTCCAGGACCCCACAGAAAACTTCTAGCTAGCCGTCCTCAGCGGGAGACCGCCCCCTGTCATTGGCTCGCCCCAACGTCGGCCAGTGGTATAAAAGGGACCATCCTCCAGCACCACCTCAGTTCTTTTCCTGCTATCGACCTGTTCGCATTGACTCCATGGATGCCTCCTGCTACAGTCGACCACCATTTACCTGCTTTTTCTTTTCTTTTTTCAGTGGACATAGTGATTTCTTTCAATCTTCTTCAGCATATCGTTTTCCCCGACTTCCTCCATCGAGCGGCGAAAGTCCAAGTGCATGTGCGGCAAACAGCTCCCAGTGAAGGACAGCCACGCGGCCTGCCTCCTCTGCCTGGGCCCAGACCACAATACGGAGGCCTGCCAGCACTGCAAAAGCTTTAACCAAAGGACTCGGATTCCCCACCAAAAAACCCTACAGGCCCACCTTTTGGAGCAGAAACTAGCCTCCATGCAGAAGCAGTCCTCAGGGAAGAGCCCCTCTTTTTCTTCTTCTTCCTTGTCATCAGCAACTCACCAGGAGAAGAAGAAATCTTTTGGGCAGTACAAGTCCAAGGATAAGGAGAAGACCGGGACATGCTCCCACTCTCGGTCTCCTCACAAGAAGAAGACCTCTTTGGGTTCTTCTTCCCATGGAAGGTCGGACCACTGTCCCCAGTCTGCTCACTCTTCCTCTGGGCAACTGGTGGATCAACCTCCCACCCTTGTGCTGGCAGTGGGCGGAGGTTCGTCATGGTCCTGGGCTTCGGTCCTGGCCCTCCAGCCCCTGAAGGTGAAGGCTATCCCTAAATCCTCGGATTCTTCAGGTGGTGGGGCTGGTGTTAAGCCGGGTGGCGGGTCGGTGCCCCCGACGTCAAGAGCGTGCATCCACCCTAGCGGCTACAGCGATACCTCTGCCCCACTCCACGGTGACTTCACTGAAGGTGCCTGCGAAGCCGATGCCAGCCGGATCCCCGGACCATTGCCAGCAGATGCCCATCTGTTCGACACCTAGTACGCCAGTGTTCAACCATCCGACGTCTCTGCCATCGCCGGATCCTCCAGTGTTGCCGGTGGACATGCTGTGTCTCCTATACCAATGACGAAGTGTCTGACATCCGAGACGCCTGATCCCATGGCCCAGACTCCCGGACACCCGACGCCAGCTCCCCCGATGTCTGCTGATCCTCAGCTCCAAGTGCCAGCTGGTCTGTTGGGCCCTCAGATTCCTCTGAGCGAGGTAAAGGATTTCTTCCACTTCAGGTGGAATGAAATTACGGGTAACTTCTCCCTCCAAAGGCCTCTGAGCCAGTAGTAGTAGAACCTGAGCCGGAACCCAGGGAGCCCACCCCTCAACCAAAAAGCCCTTCCCCGTCTTCTGATGGTAGATGCAGGGGCAGGTCCAAACACAGGGGTTGGAAACACAGGCACTGTTCCTCTCGATCATCAGGCCGATACAGGCACGATTCCTCTCCCTCCTCTTCTGGGTGGGAGGACTTGAGTCATAGCTCATCTTCCTCCTCCTCCATGGAATCGGAGCCTAGGGGTTGTCCTCCCACACCGGACAGTAAAGACACCCCCAGTTCCCCTGCTGATGATCCATCATTTGTGGACATCATGAGGTATATCCAGGCCACCAGTGGCTGGGAGACGGAGGACCTGGATCCAGAGAGGCGTAGGCCGGCTGAGTACCTTCTCCAGAAGGAGTCTAAACCTTTGGTGGTTCCCCTGTTGGTGGATACCTTCCAGGATCTTACGAGACTCACCTGGAAGCACCCCTCTTCCTCCTCAGCCATATCCAAAAAGTTGGATAGGCTCTAATAGGCCCCCCAGAAATGAACCCTTCTGGCGCAACACCCGGGGACGATTTATTGGTAATTACCATGGCCCATGACAGGTCTAAGAAGTCTTGGCACTTGAGCAACCAGCCTCCCGACCAAAAGTCTAAGCTGCTGGACCAGCTGGACAAAAACGTTTATGCTCCGGCCACGGGCTCTGTCAGGTCTCTCAAATTTCTCACCCACATGGTGTAGTACCAAAATGCCCTGAGAGAAAAGAGCCTTGAGCTGGCCCAAGTTCTGACAGATTCATCGCAGAAATTAGAGCTTTTAGATTTTCTGAAGTCAGGCCCAGACGTCGGCAAACATGTCTTGCGTGCCTCGTATGACACTGCCACTACAGCTGCCAGGGCAGCTGCCACCGATATCTGTATCCGACGCCACTCATGGCTTCGGGTCTCTGGTTTCAGCCGGGATCTTCAGGCCGGACCCTTGGACCTCCCTTACAAGGAGTCATTCCTTTTTGGAGATGAGGCCGAAAAGATGGTAACTCATCTCCAGGACTCTGGGAAGAGCTATCTGATCAGTCCAGAAGATGTACCAGGCCACCCAGAAGCCCTTTCGGAAGCAGTCCTTTCGTAAATTCTCTGGACAGCAGTCCTGAAATCAACAACAGCAGGAGTGACTGACATCCTAGTGGCTGCAAGATAGCCCTCCACTAGGTCCACTTAAGCTATGAAGTGGAAGTGATTCTGCCTCTGGGTCTCCACTCGCCAACTTGGCCATTTCACTTGTCCAGTGAACTCTGTTCTAGAGTATCTCCTCTCTCTAGCTGATTCTGGTCTCAGTTAGTCTTCTATCAAGGTGCACCTTTCCACCATCTCTGCGTACCATGAACCTATATTGGGCAAAACCGTTGCTCTGCTGGACTTGTCCTGCATCTTTTTTGCAGGGCATCCTGCATTTGAAACCTCCCATTTGGTACCCAGTCTCTCCTTCGGATGTTCTTTTTATGTTAGAGAAGCTTACTTTGCCTCCTTTCGAACCGGCAGCAGATTGCGAGCTACGCTTTCTGTCGTGGAAAGTGTTATTTTTAGTTGCCATTACTTTTTCTTGAAGGAGTTTGGGGTTACAGGCTCTGATGTGTAAAGAGCCTTATTTGGTTTTTCACAAGGACATGGTGTCTTTGAGGACAAATCATAAGTTTCTGGATAGGGTGGTGTCCCAATTTACCCTGAACCAGGACATTCACCTGCCTGTGTATTACCCAGAGTATTCCAACAGAGGAGAGGTATTACTACATACCCTGGACGTCCATAGGATGCTTCATTACTACCTCACCCATACTGGTCCTTCCCGAAAGGCCGATCAGCTTGTTTCTTTTGCCCCCAGAACTATTGGGGCACCAGTTTCTAAACAGAGGTTATGTAAGTGGTTAGTTAACTGCATCGTTACTGTTATCATAAGTATGAGAAGCCTTTACCGGGCCCAGTAAAGGGCCATTCCACCAGGGGCATTTCTGCCTCATTTGCCTCAGTGAGGAATGTGTCCACAGCAGACATTTGTGCAGCTGCTACCTGGAGTTCTGTTCACACCTTCGTCAAGCACTACAGTTTGGACGTTGCTTCCAGACATAGGACGGGGTTTGGCTTGGCTGTTCTCCGAGGTCTACTGTCCTATTTTATTTTGGATGTTTTTAGCCTCCTCACGTGCCTGTCAGTCTTTTCTCCTTGACTGCTTGGCACTCAGTCCTTATGGTTATAGCCTGCTGCAAGAGCTCCAGCTCGAAGTAAGGTTGTACAGTTGCGTAAGAACTTACTGTGACAGTAGATCTTTGAGAAGAGCTCTTGCAGCAGGTGCTGCTTTCTCTCCCACCTTTCCCCTGGTATTTCTTCTGCTTTTTTTTCTCCACTCATGAACCTCAAACTTCCTCGGTTTCGTTCCTTCCTGCCAGAGGGTCTCCGGCGGGAGAACTGAGGTGTTGCTGGGGGACCACCCCTTTTATGCCATTGACTGATGTTGGGGCGGGCCGATATCAGGGGGCGGTCCCCCAATGAGGACTGCTAGCTAGAAGTTTTCTGTGGGGTCCTGGTGCCTGGCAGCTTAGTTCTTATACTTATAGCCTGCTGCAAGAGCTCTTCTTGAAGATCTACTGTTACAGTGAGTTCTTACTAATGTTTCACTAAGATACTAGTAGGGCAGACCCAAGCCTGTACACTGTGCATTTTTTATCAACATGCCAGAGAACGGGTAGGAAATAGTAACATAGTAATTAAAGGTCAGTAGGTACTCTAGGTTTGTCATGTCTGCCCCCAACTTTAGATCCGTCATGTCTGCCCCCGATCCCCCATTTCATAAGCAGGGATGAAGCTAGAAAGGGTGACCTAAAGGAGGTGACCAGCAGTGCGACAAGGCAGTCGAGAAGGCTAGTTGGATGCTGGGGGAGCATAGCGAGGGGTTTCACCAGCAGAAAGAGGGAGATGGTGTTGCCTTTATATAAATTATTGGTAAGACCCTTCCTACAGTACTCTGTCCAGTTCTGGAGACCACATCTCTGGAAGGACATAGACAGAGTGGAGGCGGTCCAGAGGAGGGCAACTAGAATGGTGCAGGGTCTACATTAAAAGCCCTATGAGGAGAGACCAAAGGACCTCAGTGTGCACACCCTGGAACAGAGGAGGAAGGGTGGGATATAATAGAAACCTTTAAATACTTCAGTGGGGTAAATAAGGTATGGGAGGGAAGTATTCAGAAGAAAAGGTGCTCAAAACAAGGAGACTTCCTTTGATGCTGGAGGGGGTAGGCATGTTATAAAGCTGGAGGAGAGGTAGATTCAGGAGTGATGTGAGGAAATACTTCTTCACAGAAAGAGTGGTGGAGTCCTGAAACACACTTCAAGTGGAGGTGGTGGGGGTGAAAACAGTGGTGGAGTTCAAGAATGCGTGGGATAGCTGGCCCGCCAGTGCAGCAGTAGAGCTTCTGCTTGTGTTGCTGATGACCCGGATTCAAAGGAGCCTGGAGCGTCAGAGGGACAGCCGGGGGAGGTTGGATGATCGTCCCAGGGACAGCTATCCACCCCTGGGGAGGGGGAGATGTTGGATGGATCCCGGCATTCGAGTGACACCCAGTGGCGGCTGGGTGTACACAGGCCTGGGTCCACAGACATTGGGATGGCAGTGGCAGGCATCTGTGGGGCATGCGTGGGAGCATGCTTGCCTACGCGCTGACATCAATGCACATCTGTACCGTGGGGACCGACACATGGTAAAACCCTGTGCCTCAGCACTTTGTGAAGTCTGCTGCCTCTGCTGAATGATGCCGGTGGCTAGGGTGGATGCTAGGCAGATCACAGTCTCTCCATCAGGAGCCCCGCTGAAAGGGGCAAGCTGTGGTGCCTCCGACCCAGGCAGCCAACGGGGAATGCCAGCATCAAGGTGAGTGCACTGAGAGGTGATACTATCATGCCTGCAGCCAGAGCCAAAAAAAAACAGTTAAAAATAAATAATAATAAAGACTTCATGGGATAAGCACAAGGAATCATAATGGAAAGGATGTGGGGGAGGGAAAAAGAGCTGTAGATTGGGTACAGTCCACGGTAGTAGTGTAGGTAGAGAGGAAAGGGCAGACTGGATAGGGGAAGTGGTCCTTATCTGCCTTCAAATTCAGGGTTTCTGTGTAAATGTAGTTTCTAGCCCCAATAGTTCAAAATTTAGGCCTTTTAAAGGTAAATGTTTTTTAAAGAGCTAAAATTTAAACTTTAAGGGCTAGAAACAGTTTTTTTTTTAAACAAGATTGGAGTCTGCATGATACAGTTACACTATGTCAACACATGTTCGCGACTAGTCACTACAGTCAGTTCAACCGCATTCTCTCTACTAAACAGTTTGATAATTCTATGTCAGAAATAGATTTGTGTATTAGAGAATTATGCTTTGAGGGAGCCTCTTGCAGCAGGCTAAAACCGGTAGGACTAAGCCGCCAAGCGCCAGGACCACACGAAAAACTTTCTAGGTAGCAGTTTGCCACGGGGAACTGCTTGCCGCCAACATCACCCTCTGATGTCGGCCTATCCTGTAAAGGCAGTTGGTCCCCACACCCTCCTCTGTTCTTTTCCCACCGTCAGTCTGCACATGTTGGACCTCAGCGGATGCCGCAGCTGCAGTCGACCGCTATTACTCATGCTTGCCACGCTTTTCTAGTTTCCTTTTTTCTACAGTATTAGCACTGATTTTTTGGTGTTGCAGCCATTGAGTTTATATCTTCTACACTTGCCTCGTCATCTGACCGCTCCCTCGAAGTGTGCCTGCGGCAAACAGATTCTTGAAAAAGATGGCCACTCTGCTTGTATCCTGTGTCTAGGCCCCAGTCATGACACCGAAGCCTGTCAGATCTGCCAGAAATTCAACCAGGCCACTTGGAGACATCGTCTCAAAATTCTGGAGAGCCATCTTATCAAGTAGAAGCTCGTCGAGATGGAAAAGGAGCTGTAGGCCAGGAACTCTTCGGCTTCACCAGTTCGGCCCTCCCGAGGCTTCTTCCTCTTCCCAGTCAAAATCTGACAGGAAGCACAAGCACTGGGGCCAGGGCCGTTCTCCTCCTTGTTTACAGTCTCCACACAGGCCTTCAACCGCATCAGGTTCAGCCCCTATGGCCCCACCTGCCCTTAATTCTGCAGGGCTGCTGGTGGCCCCACTGCCCGCCCTTATCTCTATCACAGGTGGCGGCTCTACAGGGCAATGGAGTCTGTCTCCTGCTCCTCAGCCCCTGATGCTCAGACCCACTACATGAATGGGCTGTCAGCCAGGAGGTTCAGCCGGCATGGGTACATACAGCATCAGCTCTTCTGCCTTGGCCCTCTCCCCTGCCAAGGCACTGCTTGCGTTGGTCCCCTCTGCTGGGTCCGACTCTGGTCCATCTAGGCAGCGCCCACAGCTGGCTACTGTAGTTTCTTCTGCCCGATGACCCCTCCAAAGATCAGCTAGCCCAGCTTCTTAAGGCAGACTCCGACATTGGGACCACGTCCTTCGAGCCGCATATGAATGCGTGGATGCCTTGAACAAAGGAGCAGCCGCAGGCGTCTGCCTCCAGCACCATTACTGGCTTCGGGTGTTGGGATTTGCTTCTAATGTGCAGTCCAGCATTTTGGACACCCCCTTTCGGGGAGCTGTCTTGTTTGGAAAGGATATCCATGATGTCATTTCATCCCTCCAGGAGTTGGGCCATGCCCTCCAATCCATTCACTCAATGTACCATACCAAGCCTAAGACAGGTCAGTGGCCTCCTTTTCACTGCTCCTCCCGCAAGCAGACCCGCCCACCCGCCAAAGAGCAGGGCAAACGCAAGGCGGCATCAGCCCCCACAGCAGCTGCCACCATAACCTCCGGGCCCCCTTGGCCGCCCTCCCGGAGCCCGCCCCCGTCTTCTGACTCCTTGGCCAATACCTCCCCCTCTAGAAAGGGTTCTGAGGGAGGCTGTCAGGGGTCAGTTCTCCCTTCACCTCGATGGTGGGGCATTACTTCGGACAACTGGGTCTTGCAGATCATAGAACATGGCCACACACTAGAACTTCTCAAGTGGCCCTCAGAAAACCCTCTGGGAAACACTCCCTATCCCCCAGCTCATGTATCTCTTGCCTAGGAGGAAATTCGGGCACTTCTTCAAAAAAGAGCCATAGAGCCTGTCCTTCCGGCTCAGTGGGGAAGGGGATTCTACTCACACTTCTTTCTAGTCCCCAGGAAGACCGGAGATCTCCAGCCCATCCTGGACCTGAGTCAGTTGAAGTTCCAGATAGAGTACAAATGCTTCCGGATGGTCACCCTTCAGGGGTTGCTACACCTCCTACACCGGGGGGGGACCGGCTCTTCTCTGGACAAGTAGGATACGTATCTGCATATCAGGATTGTTCCTTCTCATCAGTGCTTCCTCCACTTCCAGTTCCAGGGAGCCCATTTCCGAATCCGGGCCCTCTTTTTTGGCCTCTCTTCAGCCCTCAGGGTCTTTACTAAGTGTCTGGTGGTAGTGGTGGCCACCCTGAGGAGACAGGGTTGCTACATCTCCCCTTACCTGGATGATTGGCTGTTGGCGGACCCCTGCAGGGATCATCTTGTCCAGACTCTGGAGCTCACCTTCTGTCTCTTTCAGGTCTTTGGTCTTGGGTATCACCATCTACCAGCCGAAGTCCTGCCTGTCTCCTTGCCAGTGCTTCCAGTGTATGGGTGCGGTGCTTGATACTGCCCAGGGCTTGGCCTTCTTGCCCATGGCCAGGGCAGAGCACCTGATGGCCCAGGTCCACCTGGTCCCTTCAAGTCACCAGGTCACTGTCATCGAGTCTTCCTGCAACTCTTGGGCCACGTGACAGCAGCCATTGCCATGGTTCCTCTCGCCTGACTCCACATGCGCATCCCTCAGTGGACATTAAGAGTTCAGTGGGATCAACTTGCAAATGACCTGGACCAGATGGTCATGGTCTCCAACCCTGTTAAAAAGTCTTGTCATGGTGGCTGAAGCCAGACAACCTGCTCGGGGGAGGGGGATCTCTGGTCTTATCCCAACTCCTCATCAGATTCTCACGACTGGCTCCTCAGTTCTGGGCTGGGGAGTTCATTTGGATGCCCACCGAACTCAAGGCACTTGGACAGAAGTGGAACAGGGTCTCCACATCAGTGTCCTGGAGACCCGAGCGGTACTGTATGCTCCGCAAGCCTTCCAGACTCATCTTCTCCCAGGTTCGCTGTTGGTGCAGATGGGCAACATGTGTGGTGTATTACATCAACAAACAAGGTGGCAGTCACTCTTACCCCCTGTGTCGGGAGGAGATGAGGGTTTTGTGTTGGGCAATAGAGAACGGTCTGGAGCTCTCCACCGTATATGTTCCATGTGTCCATAACGTCCTGGTGGACAGTCTCAGCTGCTCCTGTTCACAGACTCACGTGTGGAGCTTCTGACCTCTGTGTTCGAAGATCTCTTCGACAGATGGGGTCAGCCAGAGTGGGACCTTTTTGCATCCCCACTCAACGGAAAACTGCCACTTTTTTGCTCGCTCGATCCCAGGCCTGAAGTTTTCTGGAAAAACACATTGTTTCTGTCCTGGAAGGGGAGGTTTCTGTACACCTTTCCTCCCTTTCCGCTCCTTCAGAGGGTGCTACTCAAGCTCTAGTTGGAGGGGCAGAGATGATTCTCATAGCCCGGTTTTGACCGCATCATATTTTGTTCCCATTATTGCAGCAGCTGGTGGTGGAATCTCCAGTGCCCTTTGTCCCTGTGCAGTGGCTTGCTCTCCCAGGACAGGGCACCATGGTCCATCTGGATCTGAAGTCTCTGCATCTCTGTGTGTGGCTCCTGTGGACCTAGCCATTGCCTGCTTTGGAGTTTCCCCTAGTGTTGCCGATGTTCTGGTGACTGCTAGAAAGCCTTCCTCCAGGGCTGCTTATGCCACAAAATGACCTTTTGCGCTGCTTCGTGCCGGCTGGACCCCTTCACCTGCCAGGTGAATCAGGTGCTGGGGTACCTTCTGTCCCTTTCAGACTCTGGTTTGGGGTACTTCTCCCTCAAGGTGCATCTTTCAGCCATCTCTGTGTACCATGCACCTTTTTTTTTAAATTTATTCTTATTTATATCACTGGCAGGGCTGTGGCTCAACTTGAGGTGTCTCACACCTTCCTGTGGGGTATTTTGCATCTGAAGCCCCCCATTTGGGACCCAGTCCCTCCATGGGACCTTAATTTTATGTTGGAGAAACTGACATTACCTCCCTTTGAATCGGCTGCGAGCTGCGCTTTCTAACGTGGAAGGTGCTTTTTTAGTTGCTGTTACTTCTGCTCAAAGGATTTCCAAGCTTACACAGAAACATAGATGTTAACAGCAGATAAGGACCGCAAGGCCCATCTAGTCTGCCCATTTCTTTGTCTACCTTATGAATGTGCCATAGGCCTTTACTCAGTCAATGGCCTATCTAGTCTTACTCATCTGTATTGCTCCCTTATGCCTATCCCATGCCTGTTTGAAGCCCTGCACTGTATTCATATCCACCACTTCCTGAGGTAGGCTATTCCTTGTATCTGCCACCCTTTCTGTGAAAAAGAACTTCCTCACATTACCCCTCATTTGGCCTCCCTCTTATCTCATGATGTGGCCTCTTGTCCTGCTATTTTTCTTATATTGAACATGTTAGACTCTTTCACCTTGTTAATGCCCTTAAGGTGTTTGAATGTTTCAGTCATATCACCTCTCTCCCTCCTTTGCTCTAGGGTACACATATTGAGCTCCGTTAATCTGTCCTCATATGTTTTCCGATGCAGTCCCTGCACCATTTTGGTTGCCCTTCTCTGGACTGCCTCCATTTTGTTAATGTCCTTGTGAAGGTGTGGCCTCCAGTACTGCACACAGTACTCCAGATGGGGCCTAACCAGTGTCTTGTAAAGAGGGATTATTAACTCCCTCTTATGACTGGTGATACCCTTACTAATACACCCCAACATCCCCATAGCCTTGCCTACTGCTTTAGTGGTCTTCTTGGATGATTTCAGGTCATCTGTGATGATGATGGTGCCCAAGTCTCTTTCTTCCCTTGTGACTGCCAGCAACTCCCCTCCCAACCTATAGGTGGCTTCAGGGTTTCTCTTCCCTGCATGCATGATCTTGCACTTCTTTGTGTTAAACCCCAGTTGCCACTCTTCAACTATTTTGCCAGTTTATCCAGATCTCTTCTCATTCTGCCCACCCCATGTGGATCATCTGCTCTATTGCAGATCTTGGTGTCATCTGCAAACAGACAAACCTTACCCTCCAGTCCATCTGCAATGTCACTGATGAAGATATTGAAGAGGACTTGCTCCAGTACTGATCCCTGAGGTACCCCACTTGTGACTTGCATCTCTTCTGACTGAATACCATTTACCACTACTCTGTTTTCTGCCCGTCAACCAGTTTGCCACCCAGTTGACCAACTTCTGACCCGCCCCGAGCCTACCCAGCTTGTTAATCAATCTTCAGTGTGAAACAGTATCGAAAGCTTTACTGAAGTCAAGGTAGGCAACATCAACTGCTCCCCCTTGGTCCACCACTCTGGCTACCCAGTCAAAGAAATCTATGAGATTAATTGGACAGGACCTTCCTGTTGTAAACCCATGCTGTCTTGGATCCTGTGCTTCTATGGATTCCAGGTGTTGCACTGTCCTTTCCTTAAGGAGTGCCTCCATAATCTTGTCCACTACTGAGGTAAGACTGACTGGTCTGTAGTTCCTTGCCTCCTCCCTGCTACCACTCTTGTGAAGCGGGATCACATAAGCCCTTCTCCAGTCATCTGGGACCTCTCCTGTGCTCAGAGACTCACTAAACAGTTCTGATAATAGCTCTGCTAGTTCCACCCTTAGCTCCTTTAGTACCCTGGGATGTATGCCCTCCCATTGCCTTGTCCATCCTGAGCTTATCGAGCTCTTGTAGGACCCTTTCTTTTGTGAAGGGACTAGTGCACACCTCCCTCCTCTCTCCCCCCCCCCCCCGTGTCCATGGTACTGAGCTGTGGGCTCTGCCCATCTTCTTCTCAGTAAATACTAAGCAGAAGTATCTATTTAGGATAGATGCCTTCCATGGTCCCTATTCCTCATACCCCTTATCCCCTTTGATCTTAGCAATACCCCTCCGAACGCTTTCTCCTTTCACTAATGTATCTGTAGAAAGTCTTGTTCCTTTCTTTTACTGTTCATACTAGTGTTTCCTTGGTTTGGGTCTTTGCCTGCCTTACTGCCTTCCCTGCTTCCCTTAGGGAAGTTTGGTATGCCTCCCTATCTTCGTCCCACTGTGTTCCCATATATTTCCTGAAGGCCAGACTTTTGGCTCTGACCTTTTCTGCTACTGTTTTTGAGAACTAAAGTGGTTTCCTTCTTCTTTTGCACTTCCTTTTCTCTCTAACACAGTGGGATGTTGCTTCAAGTATTGCATCCTTAATGCTTTCTCACTTTGCCTGTACCCTCTCACATGTATTTCTTCTTGCCAGGGCTAGCTTAACTCTGTTGGCCATCTTATCAAAGTCAGCTGCTCTGAAGTCCCATAGTTTTGCCTTGGAATGGGATGATTTAGTTGTAGTGGCCAAATTGAGCCATACCATGTGGTGGTCACTGGCCCCCAGGTGACCTTCTACCTGGAGATCTGTGGTCCATTCCCTGTTAGTCAGTGCTAGATCTAGGATAGCTCTGTCTCTTGTGGGTTGTTGTACCAGTTGTTTGAGGCCCTCCCCATGCAGGGCATCCACTATGTGTTTAGTTCTGGCAGATGTTCTTGCTGGTATTGACCAATCTGCATCTGGCATGTTGAAGTCTCCCATTATCAGACCCTCTCCTTTAGCTTCATGTTTTGTATATCTTCCAACAGTAATGTGTTTATGTCCTCCCCCTGATCTGGAGGCCTGTAGACAACCCCCGTTCGTATGGCTGTCCCATTTCCTGTTTCCAGGGTGACACACACTTCTTCTGGCTTCTTATGTGTATTCTGAATTTCTGTAGCTTTGATAATTTCATTGACATAAAGGGCCACTCCACCCCCCTTTTTGCACCTCGGTCTCTTCTGAACAGTACATAGCCGGGTACTGAAGTTTCCCAAGTGCGGTTACGGGTGAGCCATGTCTCGCTAATGGCTACTATGTTCAGTTTAGCCTCTGTCATTGTTGCCTGCAGGTCTGGGATCTTGTTTCACAGACTGCGAGCATTTGTGTACATGATTTTCCATTGGCCAGATTTTGGAGTGTTAGTTGTTGGGCGAGATCTGGCATTTCCCCTGTGCGTCATATGGGTGTGTTACTTGTTGGTCGAGGTCTGGCATTTCCCCTATGCGTCGTATGGGGAGCTGGACCTTTTTCCTTACCTGATGATGCAAATGAACTACAAACATGTTGAACTCCGGGCACTTACGTGCAAGGAGCCTGATTCGGTTTTTCACAAAGACATGGTGTCTTTCCGTACAAATCCTAAATTTCTTCCCAAGGTGGTGTGGGAGTTTACTTTAAACCAATCCATGCACCTACCCATTTTCTATCCTGAGTATTCCAGTTAGGGTTAGGCTTTTCTCCATACTTTGGATGCACATAGCATCTTATGACACTACATTCAGCTGACTAGGATTTCGAGGAAGTCTGACCAGTTGTTCGTTTCATTCACCCCCAAGAGAGAAGGCGCTTCGGTTTCCAAAGACTATTTGTGTAAGTGGCATTGTGTACTGCTCCCATAAGTACGACAAGGTCGTTCTGGTAGTGGTTAAGGGCCATTCCACCTGGGGTATGGCCGCCTCCACAGCTTGTTTCTAGAATGTTTCTGCTGCAGACATTTGTGCAACCACCACCTGGAGTTCTGTCCACATCTTTACCAAGCATTACAGTCTGGACATTGCTTCTAGGCACAGGGCCTTCTCTCTTAGGCCTTCAGCGGCTGTCTAACCTTCTCCCGGTATTGCCTCCTTTATACTACCAGAACTTCTTGGGACTCAGTCCTACGGGTATTGGCCTGCTGCAAGAGCCTCCCTCGAAGTAAGACAATACAGTCACATAAGAATTTATCATAACAATAGACCTTCGATGGGAGCTCTTGCAGCAGGCCCTAATTTTCCCTCCCTCCTCCTTTTTTCTTTGCTGTATTCATCTTCCATTTGCATGGGTTTTCTGCTTCTCTTATGCTACTTGGCTCTCAGGAACCTCCTCAGTTCTTCTTTTGCTGCCTGCTCTGGGTCTCTGACTGCGAGAACTGAGGAGAGTGTGGGGGACTGCCCACTTTACTAGGATAGGCTAATGTCAGAGAGTGACGTAAGTGGTCCCCTGTGGTAGACTGCTAGCGAGAAAGTTTTCTGTGTGGTCCCAGCATCTGATGGCTTAGTCCTACCGGTGTTGACCTGCTGCTGACAGTGGAACTCCCCCCCCCCCCCATGGGATGGGATGCTTGCCTCTAATTTGAAAACTGTATTTCAAAGGGATACTGTCTGATGTAGGTGCTGAAATTTACCAGATCGTCTTAACTGTCCCTTGAGGTCCTGTTCAGTATCATTAGTCTGTATGACTATGATGTAGCTTTTTTACTGTCTTAATTTATTTTTTATTTTAATAAAAATTGAATACAATGAGTGGGTCCGCAAATTCCTCGGCAGGTCCCGTCCACTTAACAGCTAATTCTCTCATTTGCATACTGGTGCGAGCAGCTCTAAAGTCCTGCAGAGTACAAGCCTGGGTACAGTAATCATGCCTCATCCATAGAACAGGAGCTGTATGCATTAAGTAGTAGTGACCAAATTACATGTTCTTATTTATTTTATTGCCTCATCTAGGTACACTTAACTAAGATGGATATCTGTTTTTTGACATAAAACGATCATCACAACTCATGAAATAGCCGTTTGTATATGCGGTTTGGTAGAGGAAGTGAAAGTGCATTGGGCAAGCAGGCGTGGGTACATGTTTACCAAAACGATGCTGTTTCCTATCAGGATCTAAAGTAGCATGTGATCTGGTAGTGTACGTGTTATAGAAGGCTTTTAGCTATGTTATTTGTAAATACGAGGGTTGTAAGCATATAAACGAGCAGTTTCTAGATGAAGTTTCACAGTTCCTATCTAGAAAAGGCTTCTTTATATGCTTACAACCTTCATTTTTAGAAATAATGTAGCTGAAAGTTCTATTATATCACGTACACTACCAAACCACATAGTTTATTCAAAATATTTATTTTGAGCTTCTGTGTATGCTGTTTTAGATCCCACTGGGAAACGGCACCATTTTGGTAAACACCCACCCACGCCTGTTTCCCTAATCCACGTTCACATCCCCTACCAAACTGTATATACAAATGGCTATTTCCCGAGTTCTATTGCTTGTTTTATGTCAAAAAGCAGATGCCTGTCTCAGTTAAGTGCATCTAAAAGAGTCAATAAAATAAAATAGGAACATGTAATGTTGTCACTACTACATACTGCATACAGCTCCCATTCTAGGGATGATGTGTCGTTACTGTACCCAGGCTCATACTCATCTGCAAGACTTCAGTGCTGCTTACGCCAGTATGCAAATGAGAAAATCAGCTGTGAAGTGGGCAGGGCTTGCCGAGGTATGCGTGGACTGCTCATTTTTCCAGTTATATAGAAAAAAACAGAATTAAGACAGTAAAAAGGCTACATCTTAGTCATACTGACTAATGATCTTGAATTGGACCTAAAGGGACAGTTAGGACAATTTGATAAGTTTGAGCAGATATATCAGACAGTGTCCCTTTAAAAAGAAGTTATATAAATAACAAACTAGTTTCTACTTTTTTCATTTGTGGTTTTTTTTTTTTTTTTTTTTTTAGGGTTTGGTTGATTTTACTGATTACCAAATTTTCCAGGAACTGATCAAAGGGAAAGAGGATAACTCTTTCTATAAGAGCTGTGTCTCTCAAATGCTGAGGATGGTGATGGAAGAGGGCTGTCCCACCAGAAAGAAGGTCCTGAACTATCTAGGAGAGCGATTTCGAGTGAAGCTCAATCTTCCAGAGTGGCATACGAATGAGCAAGCTGCAGAGTTCCTGTTTGAGTATGTTCTCTTTTTAGAGCTGTACTAAAAAAACTGTGTTCCCTTCACCATGTAACTGAAAATTGTAGTGTTAGAAAGTAGGAGACAAGGGCTAAAGGAATGTCATGCTGTCAGACCACAAGTTGTAATTCAGTGCAGTCCTTCTGCATCTTTTGGAAAAGGGCCAGCCTTGAATTTGGATAATAAAACACTATGGGAATCCAAGGCAACAAAGTAAGGTGACACACAAAAAGCACGTCAACCAAAATTTGATGCTACAGGAGGGGCACTGCTCTTGTCTTCTTCATTTGAGGATGGCTGATGAAGACCCCAGCAGCTTCCCCTGAGGAAGAGTCAGAGAGGCTCAAAGCTGCTGGGGTGTTCAACAGGCATCCTCAGATGAGTCTCTGTGTGGTCTTTTCATGTATGTATTCAAGTTTTAGTCACATGCTGGTTTGTACTTAATAAAGTGGACAAAGGCAGTGCCCCTGCTGTTAGGATCAAATTTTGGTCTATGTGCTTTGTATGTCTGCCTTTTAATTTTTTATTAGAGTTAGCCGCTTCCAAGGTGCATCTAGACTCTCCATGACTCCCAGCCGTACCAGTTTAAAGAAGGAACTATATGTGGCACATTGATCATTACCAACCTGCTTAGACTGGATTCTGCCAGTAACACCTGTGTGTTTCCAGGATTTATTTATTTCAGTGTTCGTTTACCAGATAGGTACGTTAGATGACTGAATGCCTGTTTAGAGGTGCGACTCGGTAGAGTACCACATAGTGGCAGGTTAGAGTAGCAACTAGTAGGCCAGGTAATAAAACAATACGAAGGTAAGATACAGTTAGTAAAGACCATACAAACAGTACAATGCATAATATATCCAGACAGTACTGATCAATGCAAGTACATGATAAAAAGAATCTAGAGGAGTAGGCAATAAAGAAATGCAGGATGAGACAGTAAAGAAACAAAATATCAGTGTACAAACAATTGCAAACAGTACTGATCAATGCAGATACACAATAAAATGAAACAATGTAAATACAAATAATAGTTAACCAATAAGCACGGGCCAATGGCCAAGATTTTGAGCCTCTGGTTGTTTAATTCTGGTAGAGCATAAGCATCATTGAGCCACCGACCAGTGGAAGGCACAAATGAACAATGTGGACCAAAGAAGGTAAATGCAGTGTCTGTAAAGGTATGGTAGGCAGTCCAGTGCAGTTATAGACTGAGGAGACCATAGGTAATTCTTCAGTGCTCTCTTGATAGATTGGTGGAAGGGGGTATTGCATACTGACAAAGCCTGGGAGCAGTGACAGGGAAAGCCTGCTCTCCCATTTTAGTGGAGCATTGGGAGTAGAGATGTACCGAATGATCTGAGCATGTAGGTCTTTCAAATCTTATAAAGAAGCAGTTTAGTCTCCTCATATAATAAGGGCAGACAGAGAAGGGTGGCAGTCTAACAACTCCATCATTCCAAATACCAGGTATAAAAAATGTCCGTGGACTCCGCAAGGAAACTTGTGCTGGCAAAAGGATTGCTGCAGGGAAAACACCTTATAGTGGCAGTATCTTTCTCTCCCCCCAACCCAGTACAGACGCTTCAGCAGTACAGCTCCTCTTTGAAAAAATGATTAGCTTCTCAGAGGGTGCTGTTCTTTTGGGAGGGGATTTAAATCTGCTACTGGATCCTGGTAAAGATGCAGCCAACCTCCACCCTACTCGAGCAACTTCTGAGCAAAAAGATGGCCGCCTCTTAGTCCAGGAATTGGGATTTGTGGTTGTGTGGCGATACTGCTATAATCAGACACCAGATTATACCTTTTATTCTCACCTCCACTCTGTTTACTCTGGTACCTTATTGTATATAGTTGTAAATCTATGTATCTTATTTTTATTATTACTAGTGCCAGGCATTCACCTGTGTTCTAGTGCTAGGGTTTCACTTGCATACTTACTCGCTCATTATTGTTGTTTGTATGGCAAATACCTACACTATTCCTGTACCGTAATGTATATAGTTGCTTAATCACCTTGTATTTACTGTATCTATGTTGTATCATCTTCTATATCTACTTATGTATTTCTCTCCACCTCCCTCCGGGTTGCACCTGGAAACGAGCTGTGGCTCAGTGTGCCTTTCCCGGTTACCAAATTTTAAATAAATAAATTTACTCAAGGATTGATTATTTTTTTATGACAAGTGAACATATAGACTGGGTTCAAGATGCTCAAATAGAGAATATTGTCCTTTCGGATCATGCATCACATTGGGTAAATCTTATGTTAACTCAAACCCCAAAACCTAGGCGGCAGAGATTTAATGGGACCTTCTTACGAGATCCTGATTTTATACAGATGCTACAAAACAGAATACCCAGATTATACAAGATAATATGACCCAAGGTATCTCCACCAGGATTCTCTGGGATACATTGAAGACAGTATTACGAGGAGATATAATTCGGTTTGTATCCAGGAAAAAGGCACAACGGGAACAACAGTTGATATCCCTAATGCACAAATTGAATTTTCTTCAAACTGCACACAAACAGGGAGACACATCGCCTACCCCACTGATCACAAAAACACAAGCATCAGTTCAGAATATTTTAGATGTTAAAACCCAGATTGCGCTGATGTAGCTGAAACAAAAATATTATTAGGGTGGAACATGAGACTCTAGAATTTTAGGGTACTGCCTTCGTCAAAGATATAAGGCGACCACTGTTACTAAATTAATACACCCCCAGATGGGGGCACTTTGCCATTCTATGACTAGCATATTGGAAGCATTTAGGAGTTATTATGCCTTCCTCTATGCCCAAACCCCAGAGCCCTTCACAGAAGTGTGTGATGCCTTTTTCAGTAAGTTGCAGCTACCTAAATTGACAGATGAACAACAACTTCAACTCATTAGTCCAGTCACAGCTGCTGAACTGCACCTGGGGATTCAAAATCTTAAAACTGGGAAAAGCCCTGGACCTGATGGCTATATACTGGAATTTTATAAACACCAGAAGGATCTTCTAATTCCTCTTTTGTTATTTGCTTTCAGGGAGGTGCAGGAAACACAAATAACTCCAAATAGCTGGAACCATGCTAACATTTCAGCCAACCTGAAACCAGATAAAAAAAAACATATACTGCAGATCATACCACACAATATCAGTACTGAATGTCGACTACAAATTGTTTGCTGGCATTATAGCCAAACTATTGGAAAATCTACTGCCCACTTTGATTCATTAAGACCAATCCTGGTTAATCACAACCCGAAAAACTACAGACAATATCAAAAGAACTCTGTATCTCATATAACATATTAATAAAATGAAAATCCCTTACCTCATATTAAATTTAGATGCTCAAAAGGCATTTGATCAGGTTTCCTCGAGATACCTACTAAATACCTTGTCTACTTTTCAATTTCCTGCAGCATTTCTGAATCGTATTCAAGGGCTATATGTAGATCCATAAGCTGTTATAAAGGCTAACGGCACTTTCTCAACTAGGTTTAATTAACCCAAGGAACCTGTCAGGTGTGTCCCCTATCTTCCTTACTTTTTGCACTTTGTGTTGTACCCTTAGTGGACTTACTACGAACATCAGATAGTGCTACAGGTCTCAAGGTAGGGGAAGTAGATCATAAGGTTGCCTTCTGCACAGATGATCTCTTCATTTACTTGACTAATCCTGGGCAATCTTTGAAATAATTATTTAACATTTTAGAAGAAGTAGAGCACATATCAGGATATAAGCTTAATACTCTTAAAACAGACATTCTTACTTTTCATTTCAGCCCTCCATTGGCTATAAACGTCATTTCCCATGGCAATGGAAGTAACCTAACATCAAATACCTCTGCATGTATATGTACCACAAAATTTAACTGATCTCTATAAAATTAACTATGATCAAAAGCTTAAATGTCAAATTACCACTCACCCAGCTAAATGGATCCATCTTCGTATCCCCTTAATACAGTGGTTAGGATGAATATTCTGCCCAGTTTTTTTAAATCTTTTCCAATATCTTCCTCTAGTACTGCCAACTGATGATTTTAATAGATGGGATAAAGCAATCTCTTGTTACATTTGAAACGGCCAAAGACCTAGGACAGCATATAAAACCCTGCAAATGTCTAAATCTCAAGGGGGTATTGCCTTCCCTAATTTGGCAGATTACTGTAAGGCAGCGCAGTTACAACGCATCTTGTTATAAGTGGACCCAGCTGTGGAATTTATAGCAAATGGAGTAGATTTACAAGAATTATTATTTACCGCACTAACACAAGAATTAAGGCTTGATGCACAGTCTGTCTTAACCCGCCCACTGTTGGGTCTGTGGTGATGCTTATTGAACGTCCCATACCTAAAGAAAGATGCTAGATGCCTGGAATGGTTGGTACTAGATGATTCCCCCCCCCAAAAAAAATTATCAGATAATGCCTTCTTTAGGTGGCATAGACAGGGATTGAGACACCACTGTCTATTATAATCAAGGGGTATTCAAGAGTTTTGCTGAGTTACAACAAGAATATCAGCTGATTAGAATGGACTTTTTTTTTAGATATTTACAGGTTAGACCTTATATGGATTACAGATTGGGCTTAGAATGAGACAGAAGTCCTACTACAATTCCTCCTACAGACATCAGAAATAGGATCGCCTGCAAATTTTATATTGGTGGCATATCAAGCCATTCGCAGTAGTCAGGGAAATGAGCAGCTCAAGATTAGATTAGGATGGGAGGCTGAAATCGGATTTCACTTCTCTGACACTGAATTGAAAATGGTATTGCAAACCCAACACAGAGTTACCTTTAGCTTTCAGTGGAAGGAATTTGGGTGGAAAATTATAACCCGGTACTTTAAAACCCCACAAATAATGGGAAAATATGACCCCCACAGCGTGCAGTCTGCTAGAGAGATTGTGGTGCTTTGGTTGCTACTCATTTTCTGGGAATGCCCCATCATTTGACCATTCTGGGAATTAATTGAAAAACCACTACAAGAACTACTACCTAATGAGGAGATCCTGACAATTAAACTGTCTCTTTTTCTAATATACCTACCCTTCCTCAAAGAATAATTATATTGGAAACAAATATACGGCTGATAGCTGCTGGAAAGGCTATTACCAGACACTGGCTGACGCCACACTGCCCAACACAGCATTAATGGGAGGACTTAATAATGTCCATTTATAGGCTGAAACAGCTAACTATAGGTATCTGCAGTAATCCTAAGGGGGATATCTGCATTTTCCAACCAGTGGCATAGCTGGCTAATATGGCTGATGAATCATAGAACAGATATAATACCATAAATATGGGGATTTTTGAATGCCCATGGGAACTAGTCCGATCAATATGACTGGACATGAAACCGGCCCACCGCCGCAGCGGTTGGATTTCCGCTTGCAACGCTGATGACCTGGGTTCGGGAATGGACCTGGGGAGTCAGAGGGTCAGCCGGGGGAGAAGGATTGAGCGTCCTACGGACTGCTCTCCTTCTCCGGGGGAGGGATGGGTAGAGTGCCCGGCGCTCGACGGACCCCTGGCGGAGGCCTGGGGATCCTCTGGCGACCGGCTCCAGTACGTTGAGGGGCGGGGCAGATGTGGATGTCATTGCACGTCCCCAACCCTGGGGCAGCACTTACAAAATTGCTGTCTGCTGAGGATGAAGCCCACGCCAGTACCTGGCCTCTGTGGTTCCCTGCCTCCCTGCTGACCAGTTCTGGCACTGCAGCATCACCAACCCTGAACCCCGCCCTGGGGGGGACACCAGGGAGGCAATGTCGGTGGTCTGCCGACACCTTATCCCGTCACAGATGGGCTGGTTTGGTGCCGTGGCCCTGCCCTGGGGGGGGGGGGTAAGCCAGGGGATATCCTCAGGGGCATGGCAATTAAAGAATGAGGCAGACATTCAGGGCTGGAGCAGAGTGTGGGGTGGATGGCAGCCAAAAAAAATATGACTGGACACGAATTGCCGTTAATGTTCTAGGTACAAAATGAATCTGTCTCATGTTTTATAGTGCTCAGATTAACAAATACTAAATTTATAAAACAAAAATGGAAATGTCAAGTGGATTTCATAATGATTATTGTGTAAACTCGTGATTAGGTTTTGTTGATGTAAACATCTATTATTGTATGCTTATGTTTTGTCAGTACTACTGCTGCACCTGAACTATGCATTGTGCGTAAACTCAATAGAAAGATAAAAAAAATGAACAAGCAGTATAGTGGAGGCAAGAGAGGAAGATCCAAGAGGTTTGTCCTGGAAACTGTCAAGAGAATAGCAACAACCAGCTAAGCAAGGCCAGCTGGAGGCCTTCCAATCAAAAATTTATTTTAGACATTGGTCTAGTATAGTTTGCTATTCTGACTGCAGCTATTTGGTCTGTAAAGTATAGGATCGCCATGTTTACTGTTTTTTAGCTCAAAAATGAGTGGTGCCTCATTTTTGAAAGGCTAGAACTAATAATTTTTTTTTCCTACCTCCAGTCGTTGCTTCTGCATACACCTGAAGTCCAACATTGAGAAATTCTATGTGCTTTGCCTGATTGCTCGTAAACTGTTTGCATTTGCCAAGGAGGAATGCATGGAGGAGAACCCAGACAGCTTGATGAGTCAGGAGGTGCTCACCCCGGGGCAACTCTACCTCATGTTTCTAAAAGTAAGTCAATGTTTGCACAAGGATTGCTGAGGATGATGGACAGTTGAAACATTTCTGCTTTGTACGGTTGCCATTCTTCTGTAATGCAAGTTCAGAAGTCAACTTACAAAGATTATGGTATAAGAAAATGTATTTGTTGCTAGAGAAATATAAGTGTACAGTACTGTACGTGAATGCGAGGAGTTTGGAATTAAAAATGGATGAGCTGCAGGCAGTCATGGCTGATGAAGACCTAGATATAGTGGCAGTTACGGCAACATGGTTAAAGCACAATAACAGCTGGGATATTCAGGTCTTGAGTTATGCTCTATTTAGAAAGGATAGTGGAAGTGCTAGGGAGAGGGGACAAATAAGTCATTAGTGGTGTTGGAGAAGAAATCCTTGTACGAGGAGGAGGATATAGAGTCACTGTGGGGTTTGTTGTCTGAAGGGGTGTAAAAAGCTAAGATTAGGATTGGCAAATAGACCACCAGTCAGCTAAGATGGATGAAGTATTGATAAAGGGCATTGTGAAATCGACAAACTAGGGAAGTGTTATGCTAGTGGGAGTTTTCTGTTTTCTCGATACAGTATAGACTGAGAATACCAGCGGGCAGATGCCAGAAGAGTCTGTTATTTGTACGTAGGAAATTATGAGTCAATTAGCTTGAGGCCTTTGTGATTCAACTTTATTTACACCTTATGTAACATCCTGGTATTTCTCATAAATCTGTCAAGAGCCGTCTTAAAGGTTGTTAAAGAATTACATTCTACTACGACTGGCAGGGTATTCCATATTTTTACCAATCTTTGGTTAAACAAGTTGCCTCTTTTGTTTGTCTTGTATTGTTCACCTTTCACTTGGTAACTGTGGAATCTACTAGGTCTTACTTCAGACTTGCATTCCAACCCCACACATTCACAAAGGTCCTCATAACACATAACCCTATAAACAAAGCAAAGATCCCCACGTAACCTTCTGTACTTCAAGGAGTACATATCCAATTCACTTAAATGAGTAGCATGTGATTTGGAAGTCATAATAATATACCTGGTTGCCTTCCTTTAGACATAGTCAAGAATTGCAATACTTTTCTTAGTACATGGGGACCAAAACTGTACACAGTATTTGAGGTGTGGTCTCACCAATGCCCTGTACAGTGGCACCACAACTCGTCTGTCTCTGCTTCTGATATTTCTAAATTGGCATCCCAACATTTTCATGCCATTTTGAGCTGCTTCCGTACATTGGTCTTCGGATGTTACTGTAGAACTGATTTATTTAGCTGTAAAAAAAAAAAAAAAGTCTTGCTATGTTTTCTGTAGAAAGAGACCCGCTAAATTAATTTAATAGCTAAGTTTGATGCTACAGTATGTCAGACCCATTATACGGAAGTACAGGACAGCAAACTTTAACTACAGCTAACAAGTTGCATAGACTCGGACCGCTAAATTAAACTAACACGTGACTTTTCAGTTCTACAGTAACTTGCTATTTATAATAACTCCCGAGATCTTTTTCAGAGTCAGTTTCTTGTATTGTCCGACCTTCCAATGTGTATTTGGCCCTCATATTCTTTCTCATATGAAGTACCTTACATGTATCTAAGTTAAATATCAGTTTATTATTTCTTGCCCATGTTTCCAGGTTCCATATTTCCTCCTGTAATTTTCCAACGGCTGTTAAATTATTTACCATAGATCCCAACTTCGCATCATCCATGAATTTACATATCCATGCATTCCCTTTATGCTGCATGGTATCGATACAAACTTTAAATAACGTTAGCCTCAATACAGATCCCTGCAGAACTCCGCTGGTAACAGTCTCCCATTCGGATTTATAACCTGTTATTGACGCTCTTAGTTGTCTGTTGTCTAACTACGATTTCACCCAGTGGATTATATTGACTCCAAACTTTAATTCAATCATTTTATCTATCAAATTATTATGCAGTACTAAATCGAAGGCTTTGGAGAAATCCAAGAATAACATTTCAATCGGTAAACCCGCATCAAATGCTCTACTAATGGCTCGAAAAAAAACAAATTTGTCATGCATGGTCTGTTATTTGTAAATCCATGCTGACTAATATCAATCATACTCATTTTAGCGACATGTTTTTCCCTTATGAATTTCTCCATGATTTTACCAGTATCCGAAGTAAGGTGAATCGGTCTATAATATTTGAAATCCTGCTTGGAGCCCTTTTTATGTTGGCGCGCGTGTGCAGCCAACATCTTGCGGTAGTGCAGATTTGGAGGCGCGGTCACTGTTGGGCGAATGCAGGGCCCGCACCAGTAGGTGCGTCCCGCATTCCCCAATCAACCAGCAGCAGGGGCCAACACCCTGCCTAGCTAATAAGGCAACGACATCAGTGAAAAGGTCCGCTGCAATGAGAGCGAAGCTCTCATGCAGCGTGACCACAACACACCTCCCCCTACATGTAGGCAATATGGCGGCAGTGACTGCCACCGTTGCCTGTCAACACTGCTTATTGTGTGCCAACAGGGTGCCCAACCTGTTGGCATCATCTTAACCTTTTTGCTTGCGGTGCCCAATCCTTGGCTCCTGCAACCCCCTTTCCTTGTTTGCCAACAGGTGCCCAATCCCTGTCGGATAAAGCACCCACACACACACACACACTCAGGTAGCACGCTGACCCCACCTCAGCGTGCTAAAGCACCTATTAAACCGAAACTGTCCCCAGTGTCTTTTTTTTTTTTTAACACCTGTAAACAGAAATGGTCCCTCATAGTCTCCCTACCCCTCTCACCACCCGCACCCACCCACTGCGCACCCTGCCTCCCCACATCCCCCTCTCACCACCCGCACCCACCCACTGCGCACCCTGCCTTCCCACACCCCTCCCTCACCCCATACTTACCTCTGGAGCCCGGCGCGACGATTTTCGGTGGACTGGGAACACGTCTGCATTCTTCAAAGCCGACTGAGGAAATGCCGGTAAGCTGTATAATGGAATAAATAGGGGTTTTTCAGCTTTGATGCACATCTTGGGCATTTTTTGGAATTTTTGCACCAAATTTTCAACATGGGTTTTTTGGGACCCCTCCTCGTGAATTCTGTCACTTTTATGACGTTCATCGGTCCCGAAAGGTGATTTTGCAGTCACTGCATGGAATCACCTTTCAGGACCGATTAACTCAGGGACAGTGGCAGTGTTCATGAGGCTTGCTCTCAAAAAGCCTATGTTGCAAATTTGGTGGAAAAAATCCCAAAAATGGCTGTTTTATGAGCGTGCATTGCACAGTTGCTACGCACGCTCGTAACTTTGCGACTTCGCAATATTTTCATGCCAGATTTTCAACATTGTCATTTTTCTACACCTCCTTGTGAACAGTACAGCTGTCATATTTCACATCCTGGCCGAAATGTGTTTCCGACTTCTGGCGACAATACCGCAGTCGCTGTGGAAATCCATGTTCAGAGCAGATTACTAAAATGACAGTGACACTGTTCATGAGCAGAGGTCCTAAAATGCCTATGTTGAAAATTTGCGTGATGATATTCATAAATGATTGGTGTTTAGCCGCATGAAACGTAGTTTGCACGCACGCCATAATGTTGTGCATTTGTAATATTTTCGCCTGGATTTTCACCATTGGCATTTTTCCACACCTCTTGATGAACAGTACAGCTGTCATTTCGCATATCCTGCCCAAAATGTATTTTCGCACGTCCGGCGTAAAATAGCGTGGTCGCTGTGCAAAATCACTTTTTGGGACAGTTTGAGGAAATAACAGTGACACTGTACATGAGCAGAGGTGCTAAAAATGCCTGTGTTGTAAATGTGGTGCCGAACGTCCATAAAATGACTATGTTACTAGCGTGCGTTGCGCATTTCTCACGCACCCTTGTAACTTCACAAATTTGCAATATTTACATGCCACATTTTCAACACTGGCATTTTTTTACACCTCCTTATGAACTGTACAGCTGTCATTTTTCACATCCTGCCCAAAATGTTTTTCCGCACTGCACTACCACAGCCAATGCCAGCGCGACAACATTTGGCATTGACAAATGCTTGTTATAGATTGATATTACATTAGCAAGTCTCCTGACTAATAAAACTCTACCTTCTGTAATCAAATCATTAAAAATATCGGTTAATGGCCCTGCAAGTTCGTCAGCCAATTCCCGTAAAATTCTGGGATGAATATCATGAGGTCCCTGTAACTTATTTTGATTCAATTTGGATAACTTATTCCTCGCATCATTTTCATTTATTGTTATTATTCTTTTGTTCGCTAAGAGTGATATGCTTGAACTAGTAATATTCTTCTCTCCAAAGATACAGTACTTACTAAGTGTTTATTAAATACATTTGCTAAAGTCTTTGCATCCGAAATTAGTTTGTCTCCGACTTTAATTGGACCGATTCTTGACTGTTTAGATATCCAAAAAGAGCCTTTTTATTATCTTTTGTATTTATAGCCAGCTTTAATTCAAATTCCCTTTTATGTTTTTTGATATAGTGTTTACACTTCCTTGTCTTTGTTTTATAAGCCATCCAAGTATTGGTTGAGGGGAATCGCTTAAACTTTTTATAGGCTCTTTTCTTTGCCCTTATCATGGTTTTTATGGTTCTGTTGTACCATACTGGAATTTTACCTCCACAATTATATTTTGTTCTCTCAGGCACAAAGTTCTGTATATAGTACTGCAGTTTAACATAACGCTTTTCCCATTTATGCCCCGTTTGTAGTGGCTAAATCTTGGACTTTATTGTATCAAATAAGGATATTATCAGTGACATCATGGTTGAAGATCCTGTAGGTTGGAGTGACCATAATCCATTAAGATTTAGTATAATGCTGGAGGAACAGCGTCTTCACTGCAGCACCATGGTCTCTAACTTTAGAAAAACACACTTTACTGGAATGGGAACAATAAATGTTGATAGACTAAAAGAGATATTTGAAATAATTGGGGGAAGGACAGATGGATGGCAGTAAAATGGACAATACAGGAGGCTTCCCAGAAGTGCATCAAGTGTGTTAGCAAGACAAATGAGCACAGGTGAGGAAAACGATCAGGGGATAAAAGAGGGCTATTGGGAATTGCAAAGGGCAGCAATCCAAGACAACAAAGAGCTCTGTAAGGAAAATGAGAGAAAACTAAACAAATCGTTAGGAGGGCAAAGCAGACATTGAATAAAGGATAGCAAAGGATGTTAAGAAAAATAAGAGCTGCTTCAGGGTATATTAGAGAAAAGAAGTTGAAGATAGCATTTAAAGGATAATGAAGAATGTGAGAGGGTGGAAGTCTTCAGGCTCACATCTGATAGTAAGATACAGTTTTATTTTTTTTTAGTACTTTTATTGATTTTTCCCTTTTCCTCCTGGACCCGGGACCCAGGCAAACACGTACGTGCACGTGGAGGCGCACGCTGGGTACTGGCTCAGCTCTTCTACCCCATCCATGGCTATTGCCACCACCCCTCGTGCCTGGCGCTTCCCCACCGGACCTCCACCCAGTGGGAGCGGTACACAGAGGGTGCGGCATCCACCCTGAGGGGAGACGCCTTGCTGCGCTCAGTCCCGCCTCCCTCCATCCCTCGCGGCCGCTCCCCGATGACCTGAGGCCATTCTTGAACCTTGTTGCCGTCATAGCATGAGGTAAGGCATCCAGCACTTCAGCCCTCAGCGTCACTGGGCCGGCGTAGTAAGATACAGTTTGAGGAAAAGAAGACAACGTGGAGCACAGAAGGCTTGCAGATATAAATTATTACAAGAAAAAAGTTAAGCATATCACACCAGCTACTGCTGCATGGAGTACGCTAATACTCCTACGTTTCTCGTCACTCAGACACTTCTCAAGAGTCGCTGGGAAAAGTGAAGTGCCGATGGACTGGAGGATGGCAAATGTGGAACCTTTACACAACAGTGGTGAGAAAATCTTGGAAATTGCAAGCTAGTTATCTGGACATCGATGGGGCTTTAGGCAGGAAGGTGGGACTTGTGCAGTAGGACAGCCAATAGGCACTGTTCAGGAAGCTCAGTGAGATTTAAATAGTGCTTGCCGAAAATGCTCAGAGCTCAGTTTCAGCAAGGATCAAGTGCCAGCAGAGGGTTTTGTTTTTGATAAATTAAAGCAAACTGTAAAACTTTAATGCTAACCTTGCATTGTTTCTAGCAGCTGAAGCATGAGTTGAACATAGGAGTGGCTTTGGGCGAGTAGGCAGGACTTGTGCAACAGGGCATAGGAAGCCCAGGGAGATTTAAATAGTGTTTGCCGAAAATGCTCAGAGCGCATTTTGGAGTAGAGAGCAAGTGCCAACAGGGGGGGTTTGTTTTTGTAATAGTAAAACAAACCATAAAGCTAGCCTTGCTTTGTTTCTAGGAGCCAAAGCAGGAGCTGGACATCAGAGCAGCTTTGGGCAGGACAACAGGGAGCTTTAAAGAGTGCTCTACAAAAAACGCTCAGAGTGCATTTCAGAGTAGAGAACAAGTGCTATCAGGGTTTTGGTTTTTGTAATAGTAAAACAAACTATAAAGCTAACCTTGCTTTTTTCTAGCAGTTGAAGTAGGAGCCAGACAGAGGGGCTTTGGGCAGGAAGGCAGGAGTTGTGCAGCAGAACAATCAAAAGGGGCTGTTCAGGAAGCCCAGGGGAGGATATAAGGAACCACTCCTAGCATATCCCATCACACTCATGTCCCAGAGCATGAGTGGAACAGAGCAGAAGTGGAACAAGTGTAGTGATTGGTGTCTTGGGCATCGGCAGACACAGCAGGCAAGCAGGGAACTCTGCTGGTCTCGTAAGGTAAAGTACAGTATATATTTTCTTGCTGCCTGTTTGGATGGATGGAAAAAGTCTTAATAAAAACAAAGTTACAAAACCAAAGTACTGGAGGAGGTGTAAGGAGGTAACTGCAGGGAAGAAACAGTTCTTACAAGTAGTAAGTACCTGTTGTGTGGTTAAGAGGGAGACATTGTATGTAGGGCAGTGGTACGTAACTGTTAAGGAAAGACACAAAGGGGAAGATTAAATAGAAGGAAGGCAGAGGGGTACAAAGGGTGAAATACAAAAACAAGAAAGGAGTAAAACAAAGGAAAATGGGGAAAACAAGCAACACCCTGTCTAGGGTGGAGTAATTACAAGTAGGAGTCGTAGGCAGAAAAGAAACTGGAAGCGGGCAATAGGGGAAAGGCCTAGTCAGTAATGGTTGAGAGAGAAATATAAAAGTAGTTATGGGAGTGGTGTAGTGTAGTGTAATGGGTGTGGAGCTGCAGTTTTACGGGAGACTTTCGGGTAACTGAGGTGCTGTCCCATCTGCATGCACCTCTCTGGGCTGAAGGAGGAGGTCACTGGTCTCTGGGCCGAGTTGGCTAGGACCCAGATGACCTCTTTTCCCACAACCAGGGACCACTGAGTCTACCACCATTACCCCAGAGGTTGCCTACAAGAAGGAGGGTTGGTTGGACTTTTGTGGACTCTGGGAGGATGGATGTGATGGGTCAAGGGCACATTCCTCATCCTGTGCCACTACAAAATTAATTTCCTGCTCTGGTGGGATGGGGCTGCCAGGAGGAGGCACCCGTAGTAGTGGCAAGGGAGGATGTGGAAGTCCTCCATAGGGGAGGCCACGAAGGTGGGAGGGAGAGGACCCTAGCAGAGGAGGAGGCAACTTCTTGTCGGGGACTGCATTGCTAGGGGGTAGATTTGGGAATGGGTGGGGAGAGGGAGGTAAGGTGCCTACCTGGTGCAACAGCTCGGTGGGATGGGCAACGGAGCCAGAGTTCACTAGGGCAGCAGGGCAGGAGGGGTAGCTGGAAGTCATTGTCCACTTGGGGGCTAATGACCTAGCTAGGGATGGGGCTGATATTGTGTGGGGAGAATTCAGGGAACTAGAGAGGGGTCTTAGGCAGGTAGCGTGTATGGTGGCTTTTGCTGAGGTGCTGCCTGTCTGTAACTGGGGGAGGATAGGGTCCTCCGCTCCACAAGCTTCAGCTCATGGTTCAAGGAAAGTTCCAGAACAAAAGGCCATTATGGGGGAGGCAGACCTGGATATTGTGGCCATTACTGAGTCATGGTGCCCAGGCAACCATGACTGGGACATGGCTATACCGGGCTGTACTTAGTTCAAGAAGGATTGGTTGGGGGGGAGGGTAGTGCTTGTATGTAAGGGAGGGTATCAAAGCAACGGAAGCCTAATGAAGCTGGGGGGAAAAGAGGGGTTTGGAGGTACTGTGGTTTACCCTAGAGACAGGAGCTGGAGCCACTATTCATACTGAGGTGATCTACAGACCTTCAGTGCAGGGGAGGAAATGGGAGAAGCCATCAGCACACCGGCACGAAAATCGAAGGTGCTGGTGGTGGGGGAATTCAGTCTGCGAGATGTAGATTGGAGCCTCCTAGCTGCTGCCTCAGCTAGAAGCAGGGACATCCAAGACTCGCTGCAGGTGGCGTTTCTCAAGCATCTAGCCAGAGAGCTTATTTCTGATGGGGTAGTACTGGAACAGTTGTTACTTCACTGACGGAGGCCACCAGGGGACCAGTGACCACCATACAGTGTGGGTCAACATAAAGACCACCAAAGGAAGGTGCTCTACTCACTGTCATGCTCAGTTCAGTATCAGTAAATTCAGACATGGAAAAACCAGCATCAACACCATAAGGGACTTACGTTTCAAACTTTTATTATATTAACATTTACAACTTCCAACACCATCAAGGGAGTTTTAAACAATGCTCACTAATAGCCCCAACAGGTTTCGCGCATGTGCACTTCCTCAGGCAGTGGAATCCAACCGCACAAGGATGTGGTTCCTGGACAGGGCAGATTTAAAAAAATGGGTCAATGCCTCACAGCCAACCTAGCAGGGGATGGTGGCCTGGGTGAGGTGGAGGAACAGTGGCCCATATTAAAGGTGGCATAGTGAAGGCAACAAAAGTTCGTGCAAAAGAAGTGAGCAAAAGCAAGAGGAAAAAACAACCATTATGGTTCTCAAGGGAGGTGGCTGAAAAGGATTGCATTCAGGCGGTACAAAGAGATGCGGAGAGGAGAGGGAGGTTTGCCAGGAGAAACAGAGGGAAGCAGAGAAAGTAGTGAGGAGCGCAAAGGCGCAGACTGAGGAAAGGATAGCCAAAGAGGGTAACTAAAGTGGACAAGAGCTTTTTTAGGTGCACACATAAGTGAAAAGAGGAAGACAGGGCGGGGGGATTGTGAATTTAAAAAGGGCAAGAGGGGGCTGTGCAGAGTAGGATCAAGAAAAGGCAGATATCCTGAACAGATACTTCTGTTCAGACTTCACAGTGGAAGGGGAGGGGGATGGACCACGTAAAAGCAGTAGGGACACTAGGGGAAAGGAGTTAGAAACAAGTCCATTTACAGGGGAGAAAGTACTGAAAGGGCTTGAGAATCTGAAAGTGGACAAAGCTATGGGGCTAGATGGGGTACACCCAAGAGCATTGAGGGAGCTCAGGGAAGTGCTGGCTGCACCTCTGACAGCCCTGTTCAGTAACTCACTGGACACAGGAGTAGTTCTGGAGGGCAGATGTCCCACTGCATAAGCGCTGTAGCAGGGAGGAGACTGGCAGCTAGAGGCTGGTTGGTCTGACATCAGTGGTGGGGATTTTTTCTTTTAATTAAATAAACTTTATTAAACAATTATACAACAATACATTAAAAATGAAAGCAAAACCAACAAGCCAAACAGATAAAACAAACTACATAACAATAACAAACACCCACCCCATACTAACCAAAATGCCCTCCCAATACCCACCGCACACAAAATACCGAAGCATAATAATGACAAAAGGGGAATTACAAAGAGGGATAAGTACAAAAGTCCTTAAAAAGTAATACAGTGCATTAGCACAATCTAAGGGAAAAGAAAGAATATTAAATACATCAAAAAAAACAAACAGTAAAAGGCAAGGTGACCCCTGACTCACGCACTTAGCAACAATAAGATGTGTAAAGACTCCCAGGTCTGTTGATAAGGTATCAGACGGTCCGTCATATTAGTGATCATTTTCTCTGCATGCAGAACAAATAGAATTTCCTTATACCATTCCGTATAGGTCAGTATAACTTGATCCCCCAGTGCCTCAGAATAACGTTTTTTGCACAGGCAGATATTAGTGCCATGTGATACTTCTGTGTACGTGTTAATTTATTCTTATACACACCAAGCAAACAAATGTCTCAGGAAAACACTTACTCTAAACCCAAAAGGGGGCCCAACTTCGACCTCATTGTAGCCCAAAAAGGTGCTACCCGTGGACATTCTCACATGACATGCAAATGTGAACCGGGAGCAGTCTGACAGTGAGTGGAAGAATCAGAGGGCACCCGATCCATTTTATACAGTTTAAGAGGGGTGTAATAAATATTATGTAATAATTTAAACTGTATAAACGGTACCAGTCAAACTTAATATATTTATACAAATCCCCCCAAATGAGAGACCAATCATATGATCCATTAGGAGCAGGGAGGGCACTATCCCAATATGAGATCCCACCCTCTGCAGCGGTTGGAAACAAGTCATAAGTCTGTGAATAAAGAAAACAGCATGTAGAGAAATGGTCCTAGTGGCTAAAGAAAGAAGTTTCTGACCACGTTCATTAATCCAAGGGCCAGTGCCAAAATGCTTAAGAAACAAATGAGATAGCTGTAGATCTATAGCAGTGCTTCAATATTGCTGAAATTCCGAAAACTTAAGGAGGACCCCTTTATTTTTTTGCTGTTCAATGTAATATCTTTATATGGCCAAAAGAGGGAGGATATCACTTGCCAATTCACTTTAAAATTAGGATTACTTACAGTCGGTTGGGAAATATCTCTTAATGTTGTCCAGCCAAAGCAGAGCTGATAACTGCCTATGGACTCTCACTGATGTTGCTATCAGAGTTTCTGTAAGAGAGCGTGGAAACCTGGAAGTAGAAGTATGCAGCATCACAGTAATATTTAATTTCAACTGTTTACGCAAGGAATATAACAACCAGGGGACACATTTGTAATATCCCGAAACGATTGAAAATATTTGGCACTATGAGTAGCTAAATAGGATAAAAAAAAAAAAAAAAGTTCAGAAGGCGGAGTCCACCGTCCTTTTTAGGAGCTGTAAGTTTACTAAATGCCCGCCACTCCACTTTACCATGCCAAATATAATAGGAGATAAGTCTATGCAATCTGGTGAATCATTTATGTGGAATATACTGGGTTAACATGGTCAACTGATACAATACCCTCGGCAAGAGGTTCATCTTTACCACATTCACCTGACCCCAAAGAGAATTGGGAAGATGAGCCCAACAGGCCAAATCCTGTTTAAGCTGATCAAGCATAGAGTCTAAATTGTACTGTTGCATCTTCCTCAAGGAAGTACTTAGGTAAATACCCAAATATTTAAGTTTGTCTGGCACCCAATCTAGCCCACAATCTACTATGTCAACCTTTTTACAGTGGTGGGGAAGTTAATGGTGTCACTTTTGAAGGAAACGATTGTGGAGTATCTGAAATGCAGTGGGTTACAAGACCCAAGGCAGCATAGATTTATGGGGGGATGTCTTGTCAGGCAAATGGAGTGATATGTGTGAGGGAAGGTATAAAAGCAACAGAAATAGTAGGATACAACAGGGAAAAGGAGGGGCTAGAGGTTCTTTGAGTTGGATTAGAGACAGGGTCCAGAGTTTTTATATGAATGGGGGTGGTGTAGAGGCCACCGACACGGGGAGGAATTGGACATGGTTCTGGGGAGGCCATAGGCAAAATGGCAAGCAAAGGGGAAGTGGTAATTATGGGTGACTTTAATATACCTGATGTAGACTGAAACATCCTGGCTGTAGCTACAACTAGGAGCAGGGTCATCCTAGATTCCGTGCAAGGGGCATTTCTCAGGCAGCTGGTTTCAGATCCCATAAGAGACAGGGCAGAATGGATTTGGTACTTGCTAACAGGGACAGCATTACAGACATGATGGGCAGCCCCCTTGGTACAAGTGATCATCGTACAGTGTGGTTTGGCATACGGATTGGGCAAGAGAGCAACCAGACTAGGACAAGGGTCCAAGACTCACGAGAGCAAATTTCAAACAAATAGGCGACTGCCTTAGGAAATTCCTTGAAGGGGGATAGCCAAGGTGGAGGGGTAGAGGCACAATGGAATAGAATAAAGGAGGGAATAACCAAGGTAATGGCAAGCAGCTTAAGAGTAATAAGCAGGGGTAAGAGGAAAAAGAGGCCACTGTGCTTCTCTAAGGAAGTGGCTAAGGTGGTAATGGAGAAAAAAATGGCTTTCAGGAAGTACACGGAGACCCAAACAGAGGTGGGAGTGGAGGTATAGCTAGTGAAACAAAGGGAGGCAGGAAGGAGGGTAAGGGCAGCCGCCCCATGCAGTACTGTCAGGCCCTTTTAGGCGTGTCAGTCTAGTTGTTTTATCAGCGTGCGCAGCGGTGTTGGCTTCCTGTAGTGTAGGGCCTGCCTAATGACTCTTGTTTCCGTCTACTCAGTCCGATGGTTTGGTATTGTTAGACCTGCTCTAAAGGTGTGACCTGTTGAAACAGATATCCTTGATGAAGATAGAAGTTACGCACTTACTGTAACAGTAGATCTTCAAGAGAATATTTTTCATCAGGTCGTGCCATCCCTCCCTTCATCCCCCTTGGGGTTGGCAAGCACTTTCTCTGTTTCCTCCATCTCTGTTACTTTTGCACCCTCTGGCCTGGTATGCAGGGTGCTGTTCTAACCTCCTGGTTTCCAGGATCATAGTCATCCGAGCATAATCTCCAGCAGGGAACTGAGGAGAGAGGGGGGCTGCCCACGTCTCACATGGACACTGACATATAACGTCATTGTGGGTGGTCCCTGACTGACTGCTGGCAAAAGTTTCTATGTGGTGCTACCGCTGACCCAGTATAGTTCCAAGGGTGTGATCTGATTTTATTTATTTATTTATTGAAAAGTTTCACCAGGAGAATTACACTGAGCAACAAGATGCTTATCTCACGGTATGTCCTGGGGGAAGGGAAGAGGGAGCAATTACATAGTACAACAGTATACATCACACAGGAAAAAATACCTTCATTTGTATATAGCCAAATAAATGAGATAACAAGCTGTAGAATATTTACGTATCAGCAAGAGGGGTGGAGCAGGAGTGGTAAAATGTTAGGATGCAGGAGAGTTTAGGAAAGTGGAGACAGTTAATAGGTCCTACAGGAGGTTGGGGGAGAAATAGACCCTCAGCAGAGACCAGCCCAGAGGGACTAGGTGCAATTGCAGTTTGTCACTAGATAGTTTAAGGATGTGGAGAGGGAATTGACTGAGGAGGAGGAGTGTCTGATTTGGGACGGTAGTTGATTCCAAAGTTTAGGTAGTCGATGAGAGAAAGTTATTTGGCCTGATGTAGTGCTTCTGTAGGGTATACTCAGGGAACATGAGTCGTCAGATCTGAGGGTGTATTTGGAGGGGAGCGGGTCAGCTAAGACGGTAGAGAGATAGGCAGGGAGAGTACCTAGCCAGAATTTTGAGGTGAATTTAGCCGCATGCATGGTTCTCCTGTCGGTAAGGGTGGGAAAGTTTAGAGAGCGGTAGAGTGTGCAGTGGTGGGTCAGGGCAGGAGCATCTAAGGCAGACCAACAGAAGGAGTTGAAAATTGGGTCCAAGCTTGATAAGGAGGATTGGGGGGCCGCTCCATATACTGAGTCACAGTAGTCGAAAATTGGCATAATCATTTTGTGTACCAATTCGCGCCTTGCCGGAAGAGGGTTACATTTACTGTTTTGGTAAAGGCCCCCTAGCTTAGGCTGGAGTTTCTTCTGAATGGCATAAATGTGTACAGAGAAGTTTAGGTTCCTGTCTTGCCAAACTCCGCGATATCGGAAGGAGGAGGTGTCTTCTAGTACAGTCCCATCTAAGGTGTGGAAGGTGGGTAAGGAGGAGAGCCTGGCTAGCCTCTGCCTAGTTCCGAAAGTCATAGAGACTGTTTTCTTTGAATTTAGGACGAGGTGGTGCTTTCTAAACCAGTATTGTACATTGCTGAAATCCATTTGGAGCCTGGAGATGACATCAGGAACTGATTTGCCTGTTGTATACAGTACCGTGTCATCTGCATACATGTGTATGTTTGTCAATGTGCAAGTCAGAGGGAGATCGTTAAGGAAGATTGAAAAAAGGAGGGGCCCGAGTACAGAGCCCTGGGGGACTCCCGTGGTAATGGGAAGCAGTGGGGAGATGGCATCAGCCATACAGATAGATTGGAATCTGCCTGACAGATAAAACTCAAACCAATCTGTGGCTTTTGGGGAAAGACCAGCTGATCTGAGACATGACAGGAGCAAAGGGTGTGAGACCGTATCAAAGTCCTTGGCTAGGTCTATAAAAATAGCAGAGGTTATGGGGCCATTGTCCATGCCCGTAGAGATAGTGTCAGTCAGACGTAGCAAGAATGTGGCGGTGGAGTGATGCTTTCTAAAACCGGATTGGAGAGGAGTGAGAAAGGTGATGAAAGAGACTCTCTCTAAGATCTACTGTTATGGTAAATATGTAACTGTTCTTTATATTTATTGGGTGTCAGTAGAGCCTTGTTCTTTATATTTATTGGGTGTCAGTAGAGCCTAACGCTTCTATCTGGACTGTACTAAAGACTGCACAAAATCCTCTCAACTTTTTGTTTCTGGAGGGCTGTCCTGTTTCTAAACAGTGCTTTTCCAAATGGTTGGCATCTTGTATTTCTTTTTGTTTCCGGAACCATGGTAAGGTGCTTCCCGGTCCTGTTTTTGGCCAGTAAACCTGCGGCATGGCCAGTCCTGTAGTTGTTTTCATAATATAACGACAGCTGATACTTGCTGTGTTGTCACTTGAAGTTCTGACCAGACTTTCACTAAACTCTACAGTCTGGATATCTTCTCTCACAGACACACAAGCTTTGGCCTTGCTGTCCTTTGGTCATATGGCTCCATGACATGCTTCCTACCTCCCAGAGTTCCTGCTGTATTGCTTGGGAATCATTCCACAGGTGTGGCTTAATGGAGGGAGATGTCCTTGAAGATGATAGTTCAGTTACTATTCATAACAGTAGATATTCAAAAGAATCTCCTCCATTGAGCCACAGCTCACCCTCACACCCTCCCCCTTCTGTACTTTAGGTGTCATTTGCTGGAAATCCTGCATGCTTTCACATGCTCTGTACCCTTCCTCTGCCCTATGTGGGCCAGAGTATCTGGTTCCATCATCTATCCCATGTGCCTGGTTCTATTTCTCTGTTCCTTCCAGTATGAGATATCCTCCGAGCTGGTCTCTGGCAGGGACCGGAGGAATGTAGGGGCCGCCCATGTTATATAGGCAACATCAGCGTACATCTGCATGTGTGGCCCAGCTAGCAAGAGCTTCCTGGTGGCCCTGATGTCGACGGCTTACGGTTACACAGGTATGGCTCAATAGATGAAATTCTCTTGAAAATCTAGTGTTATGGTTGTGACCGAGAGCTCCTGCCACTCTTGAGGACCGACCTTTTCTTAAATCTGTTGCAACAGTTCTTCTATTTCTAAGCCTAATCTATCCTTTACTATTTCTAGTCCATAAGTTTGGCCACCTGTGGGCACCCCTTCTCCCTCCCTTGACTATGCTGCAGTGTCCTCTTTAATTTTCATTTTCCCCTCTTAGGTCCTCATACAGGGAGGTTATTGTGGTGACCTCCAAGTGTCCGTAAAACAGATTGTGTTTATTGTTGTTGGATTTAGTATGTAATAGCACTATGTTATAAAATACCTTAATGTATATACCTTATGTTTATGAAACCTGTAAATGTTGAAAATACCATGGCACTAATTGTTTTTGATAATGGTAAAACGTACTAGGTGACTGTTATAGAAATTAAGCTAGTTGTGTTATTTAAAATGCATGTATATTGTTGTAAACTTAAGTAAGAAATGGCATGATGATTTGCATATATCCCACAATGCATTGCATTATGGAAGTGTGTATGATGTTGTATTTCTTTGAAACTTGATTTGTTGCCAGTGCCCTTTGGGGTAGACCTTCTTTCAGTGATTCTGCATTGAGATTCTTTGTCTATAGCTTGTTTTGTTTTTTTCTTTTGGGCCCCCACTACCCAAGCAAATGGGGCTTGCATAGGGGCGGTGGCTACATCTCAGCTAGTGAATGGATCAGAGATCAGTGTTAGTAGGTATTGGCTAAGTACAGAGAAAGAACATTCATAGTCTGTTACTACAGACTGATGTACTGAAGAAGGGATATGCCATTGCTTAAGGTTGTCTCTTGTATTTTGAATAAACATCACACAGATATTGTGTGTTGAACCTGAAGTCTGGTGTCTGGTCCATCTGTTATCCCACAACCCCTCCACAATGGTAAGTAATTGAATGTTTTCAAAACCACATCTAAAGAAAGTTCTATCCAGGTTGGAGGTACTGCAGAGGCAGGCAGGCAGATAAAATGATTCAAGGCCTGAGGGGTAAAATCTGTGAAGAGAGGTTAAAGGACCTCAATATGTACTCATTGGAGGACAGGAGAGAGAGAGAGGGGATGTGATGGAGACACACAGCTACATCTGGGGGTATTATAGGTTGTATTACACTAAACTGCTCAAGGTAAGGAACAGTTCAACCACCAGTGGTCACAATCTCGAGCTGTAAGGGGGACGTTTAGGAAGGACATTAGGAAGCCCCCACAGAGCCGGTGGTGGACATATAGAACAGCCTGCTCAGCGTTGTGGTAGTGCAGAGACATTAATGGTTTCAAGGGAAGGTGGGGCAACTTCAGTTGGCTCATCAGCAAAGGAAGGACAAACATTGGGTGGAAGATATTGGGGGAGAGGTGGATAATGTTAAGAATATGGAATGTAAGGGAGTGCCTCAGGACAAATTTGATGGACTTAGTCTTTCTATGTTTAAGGATTGGTTCCATGTGTCATTCATGCACATTGTTGACCCTAATGTGCTTAAAATCCTATTAGATAAGATGGATCGCTGTCCTTCCCTTCTACCAAGAGCCACCGGTAAATGGCTGAATCTCTTGAGCACTGGTTTGGCAGTTTTTAGTGATACCTTATGTGGTTCTAACAGAGTAGTACCATTTTATATTTTGTTATAATGTGGAGGCTTACCTGTTGGAACTGTTTAGTTTTCTGCCATTCACGTGCTGGCAGCCCTCAGCAGTATAGGACATGCCTGAAGAACTCATCCATTTAACAGTTACAAGATGGGGAGATGTGCAAGCTAAAACCAGTTGGGTGTATGCCAGCCCAGATGCCTCTCCCAGGGCCATAGCAGGGGGAACCTCCATTGCAAGAGAGGGATTAGACAGATGAGGCACAGAATGTAATACAGCTCCAAGAGCGGAATAAAACTGCTGACAAAAAGCCTTCTCCTGTGAGCTCCTGCCCTCTGGAACTCTCTTGCTTCTGAGCTCAAAGAAGCAAGCTTTATCTTTTCCTTTAAATGCATGCTTTGTCATCATGGGTTGTACAGATACTCCTTTAAACCCTTGTAGCGATGTTGTTCTTCTCATTCTACTCTGTTTTGTACCTTTATACCTGTGTAGTAGGAAATGTTTTAAGTGGGACTGCACCCTGAATATAGTATTGTGTGTTGTTGATCCCCTTGGTATCCTGTATATAAACATGCACTACTGTGATATAATTAACGGTCTCCGTTTTTTGCCATAGACAAAACCGTGTGTTAAATACCGTAACACCTGAGTAGGTGTTACGGCATTCATGCGCTCCCTTTCTATACCACGCAGACAGTAGAATAACGAGCTGGAGTTTAACTGTCTCCTTGCAAAACAGTACTAACAAGAAAACACTTACTTCTCTGCATTACCTCCATCCCAAACACACTCTTGTGCTTCTAGGCTCACTGGTAAACTGAGGTAATGCAGAGAAGTAATATTTCTAGAATCGGCTGCGGGCGAAACTCCTTCTTCATTAAAAACAGAGCCCTTCAATTATATAAAATAAAATATGGGAGAAGTGTCAAACTGAATTTAACACACACCCTCGTTGTTGGATGGCACTCATAAACCCCGAGGGCGTTTATGTGCCATCCAACAACTCGGGTGTGTGTTAAATTCTCGTAACACACTTCTCCCCGTACTTTATCCTATATATAATTGCTGGTTAGGCTAGTTAAAAACTGAAGTGGCACTACTTTCAAATGCAGTAATAACCTGCTTTTGTCATAAGATATGGCTGGTTATTCAGCGTAGCTGTCACTCAAACCCATTCTAGTACAGAAAACACTATTTCCTCATGCTTCAAAGCCACATAAATTATTTTTTTCACATGTTTGCTATTTAGCCATTTGTTTTCACCAGCATAAAGTAAACAAAACAATTGCCGTAAACCTCATACCAGAAAGTAAACTTATCTCTAAGTGGACTTTTCTTTTTGGTGTGTGTTTCTTGCTACTTGCCTCCATGTCAGTTGTGGTACCAGCTGTAAATGAGACTTTTCAGAGCCCCCCTCTCCTAAAAGCAAAGTTTGCAAATATGTTTTTTCCTCTCAATGAGACTTTTTACACACTAAGTAATCAAAGTGAATAGTCTTCAAATTTCCACAGTATTTTTCCAGCTTCTTTTTTCTTGAGCAATAAAAAAACCAGCAATTATATCAAAAATGATGGGGTGTTGACATATTAATTTTTTTTTAAATACCCTTAGTATGTATCATAATAAACCACTTGTGCATGGCACTCGTGGCTTATGTGGTACCACCTGTTGTGTGTGTGTGTGTGTGTGTGTGTGTGTGTGTGTGTGTGAGAGAGAGACAGAAAAAAAGTGCAGCGCTCCATATGTTATTCTGTATGTATTTTTCTCCCCACTGTTAACCCCACCGTCCAGGGCACCCCTTGAAATGAGTCGGATGCAAATCAGTGTGTCTTTCAGGACAAAAAGTTAAAATAATGTACATTGTCCTGTTGGGCTCCCCATGACCCAGTCCATTGACATTATGAGGCTGGTTCCCATTTTTCTGGGCTGAAGCTACAGCTGTGGCACCCTGATGAGTCCTAACAATGACAAAACATTTGTGTCTGTTCACAGCTTTCAGCATTTGCAAATGATTTGTGAGGCCTTTTGGCACCACGTCGTCCTGCTTAAAGTCAAGCCAGCCTAAATTACTTAATGGTGATTTGCGCAATCATACTACCCGTGAGACTTTGAATTATGGGATAGGTGTCATTTTTGTATTTTCTAGTACATTGTTACTGTATTGTCCATGAGAACCAAGACTGGCCTTTTCTAAGTTTGGTGTTTATCTCCTGTTAATTGCATTTACCCATTTCCTTTCAAGGAGAAGGCGGAGGCCTGGCTACAGTCTGTGAAAATAGCCTTGGACAAAAAGGCTCAGAAAACAAACCTCACTATGAACTCCGAAACCTTAATGAAGCTATTTGGTATGGGAGCAGATCTGACAAAACCTTTTGAATATCTTCTGGCCACTGGCAACCTTCGTTCTAGAACAGGCAAGTGTCAACTGAGAGAAGAACAGTCAACTGAAAAGCATAGTACTAAAGCACAGTAGCAGTACTGCAGCATGGAATCTGTATTATAAGCTTCCATGGAAATATTTTGCAACACAGAGTTTTTGGATGCAAGTCCCCCTTGTGCCTGGTATCGTACACCATAGAACTTTCATAAAATAATATGACTTTTGGTCCCTGCAACCTATTAGATGCACATGGGATCAAGTTTACCTTGGATCTGGCATATATGTATGTTTTGCATGTGCTTGTGCCCAAGTTTACTTAACTGATACAAAATTGGTGACAGTTGGAAAACCAGGCAATGGTGCATATGATTGCAAAGATGCACCCACTGAGTCTTTAAGTCCATGAGACAGCTGCCATGTGGCCTTTAATTGGAAGGAAAGAGGAAAACAAATGGCTGTGAGTCTCCTAGAGGTGACAGGGCCATTGTTATGGAGCTTTATTGCCAGAAGCAGAGCTTGGAAATAGTACACAAAGCCTAGAGATAAACCTTCAAAATCGCTGAAGGATTTGAGCTATTTGCAGCCTTTGTTTTCCTCTGTTGGCAGTTATGGTCTTGGCTTTACAGGAGATGGCATTTTAATCGAAGCACAGCTTTCATAATGACATGGGTGTAGTAAATGCAGTGTGACAGTATCAGTTTATATTAATGTTTGTATTGAAAAAAATTCCAGTTTGTGTCTGCCTGAAGAAAGGAAAGGAAAGAATGTTGGGTCAGGTTACAAGAAATTGGGTAAAAGTAGGATAGCACTGAAAATTAGATGTAGCATTTCAGTTGGGCACTCCGGGTATACGAGAGTCAGCGTTAACATGGGAATTTTGGGGGAGGGGATCAGCAATATAAACTATACTTCTACTGGGATTTGCCATTATTACATTACACTGCATTCTTTTTTTTTTTTCATGGTGAAAAGGCCTGGGCATGCTGCAGGATTCTGGACTCTCTGTGGTGGCCGATAAACTCAACTTCGTCCGCTACTTGTCTCACTTTCGCTGTGTCCACAGAGGAGCTGCTTTTGCAAAGATGAGAACGACCACAGTGCTCAAGCTGCTGCCGGAGTCGTGGCGCTTTCTGTGCCCTGTACACACTCCAGATGGTGAGCCCTGCGGTCTGATGAACCACATGACTGCAACCTGTGAAATCGTGACTGAATCATCACTTACTGTTTCCCTTCCAGCTCTGCTTTGCTCTCTAGGTAAGACAACCACTGGAGTCAGTTTGAATCTACAGGTGTGGATGATCAGTAGTACAGTGCATCTTTCATAATGGTACCATAGTCATCAGGTGTGATTTATTGTGTTTTCTGCCATCTAACTCTTCCTCACCTTACCTTTGGATGTCTGAATCCCTGCCATGTTACATGGTTTGCATGGTACACTTAGATTTGAAGGTACAAATTGATAATTGCTTCTATTGCCTCATTAACAGTGGACTTTATGCACCCTCGTTTGTTCCCCTTTTAGTCCCGTCCTTCATCAGTTACATACCTCTTGTGACCAAAGCCCAGAGTTCATTTTACATAGTTTTGTGTAGCAAAAAAAAGCAACCTGGAGTTTTCATTAACTGATGCACAAAATGTGTTAAATATTCATTGGTAGTTCAATTTTTTTTTATCTGCCAATTTGACTATTGCAATCCATTACAAAAAGAAAATAACATATTTAAAAACATCAACGTTTAGTTCTGTTAAATCCAATGAATACATTAAATACAGTTTTTGTGTGTTTGCTTCTAAAAGCAGGCAGTAGATATGGGGTATCGTCCCCTAGCTGGGACAGATTGAAAAGTCTGAAAGATGTTTTAGGACACGCCCGTTCTCATACTCCATATGTCGTTTTCAGTCTGTCGTAGCTGGTAGACAGGTTTGCCCTGCAGGGACATTTCTCTCTCAACAAGTGGATTTGTCCAGCAAGTTTGATGTCTATGCTGGGTAGATTACTTGAGGCCATTATTAAGTATATACAGAGGATGTACAATAGCCTGCCTCAGAACATGCAGTCTATTTTCACATGTCGGGAGCAGGACCATAACTCGGGTGGCGGAGCCAGTAGTGAGTTATGAAAGTCCTGTTCCCTTACAAGTAATGATAAAGGGGAATTATAATTTCCTTACTGGTAATTCCGGTTGTGTGTATGCTCCATACATGGGCAGGCAGTCAATGGTATGGGCAGTATTTCCCTCTCAGCTGGCACATATTAAAAAGTCTGAGAATGTAGGACAGCCCCCTTTACCCGTGCACCCTCAGTTGAACCTTCTGTCCAAGTCTGTTGGCCAAATGCTGCCTTTCGGATGAGACATTAAACCGAGGTTCTGTCTGCTTGTTCCGATGGTTGTTCAGGTGGACAGTAAAGATCCCATGGCATTTCTCGAAAAGAGTAGGGGGAATTTCCCCATTCACTAAAAATACCATCAACAGCTTAACCTGATTCAGTATGTCAGTTTGCATCTGTGTCTTCTCCAGGGTGAGGCTGAAAATAGGTAGAATTGCCTAGCCCTCCTTACCGTCAAAAAACAACATAAAACATTGTGTCCCCCTCCCAAGTATTTTATCGTGGTTTTGAATGTGTTATTCATGATTGGTTTTTTTTGTTTTTTTTTTGTTATTCTTTGGTAGTGAGAAAGGCCCACCAGGCACAAGGCCTGTTTTCAGGGATGACATGGGAACACTGGGGAGGTTAAGTGATTTGCTCAGGGTCACACAGTATGCAAATGGAGGTTGCAGGAATCAAACTTGGGTCTGCTGGATGTACCAAGCTCCTTTACAGCTCGGTTATGGTTTGGTAACTTAAAAATGTTGATTATTTTACCCTCATTATCTGGTCTACAAAATAAATGATTACAATTAAATTAGTTTGATAAAAATAAATGTGGTTAGAAATTGAATGATAATTTAATAAAGTTTAACATTTATTTTGGTTACAAATTTTCCATTATACACTATAAAATAGTGACTGGAGAGAAAAGCACAACAGAACTGTAATTCTAGCTTGGGATTCTCATGACATCAAACCACTTGACCTTCGCTGTTGTGCTTTGTATTTTAATCTAGAAACAATATGAGACCTAAGGAGTTGACAGTGTCCCTTTAAAGGGAGTTCTCCATTAGCTGCAAAACAATGACTGCATCAGCCAAACTCTCCTCTTTAAACATTCATGAATGCAGGCTCTTTGCCCATGTGGCTTAATCTGTTCCTACTGCTCTTCCTGCTCTGAAGTCCTAATCCTCTGCTAGCAAAGTCAGGATAATTTCTGTGGCAATAGGTTCTGACGTCATAAGCAGAGGGTAGGTCTAAGCCATGTGAACAGATAGAAGTGTAAGGCTTTGGTTTAAAGAAAATGTCTTGCATGATAGAAAACAAAAATGGAATATCCTGAAATTCAAACTGTGATAGAAATGTGGTAACTGAGTTCTTTTGATGGCAGCTGGGTTTGTTTGTTTAGAAAACGTCTTTAAGGATTTGGAGCAGTTGCTGCTATTGAGAGCAGTTGTAAGCCCCACACAGCAGTTATTACAGTTCAGGTCAGCTAGGGTTGCCACCTACCCAGTACCTTTCCAAATTATCCGGTTTTTGCAGCTACTGTCCAGTTCTCTGGGATTGTCCGTTTTTTCAGGGCTGCCAGCCTGCCAAGAGCAAAGCAGACATTTTGAGTCCTGGACCGCATCGATCTACGCTGCAGGCCCACATCACACAGTAAGCCAGCATACCACTGTTCACCTTGCAGAAGACTCTCTGGCTCCCCGCCCATGACTTCCGCCCACAAGCAAGCCTTGGATACCAGCCTGAAAATCTGGCCAATCAGTAAATCAGGATTACATTGTAGTCTAATCAGGGAGTCCTATTGTAATCAAGGACCAATTGAATCCTTAGATTCACATCTCTGCCCCAGTAAAAAATAGGGATTACGGTGTATGTACATGGAAAGGAGAAGAGAGGACCATCAACCCATACCTGCAGTGCCACCAGGAGGAAGCGACCCAGCAGAAACCCCACCTAGATAGACCCCCAGCCTGGACTGAGAACCAGGAGCTCGGTCAAATTCTTCACACACTGATCGGGGAATGGTCCTGACTCTGGGGCAGCACTGACTGGACGGCAAGCTGCAATCAGGCAGGCACACACAGCAGAATGTGTAACCAGGTGGGGTCTGGGACCATTAAATTATTTATTAAATCTCTGCCTTTTCCCTCTTGGACATCAGTAAGCAGGCAATACAGGTTAGGCTGCAGAAATCTGAGCAGTCAGCAGCCCATGTGACATACCAGGTGGAAGGGGCATAGTTATAGGAAAATGGGTGGGGCTTGGGGTGGGGCTAAATTGGTTCGGTTTTTGCTGATTATAAAGGTTGCAATCCTGGTCAGCAGAAGGAGCCAGGATACCCATGTAACCCACAACATAAAAATTAGAGTTCCTAGATGCACGATAAAAGCAGCGTGGCCCAAAAAACTGTCCACTGTTTCACAGTTAACGCTTTTTCAAGGTGTTCTGATAAAATATTTTTTCACCGGATCCAGTTTGTTTCTGTTGTGGTTACGTGGGTGCGGGGCTGCTTTTGCTGACTACTGCTGTGTGATACACACCCTATGACACTGTGTGTGGGACTCTGGGCAACCTCCTATTTGTGTCCTCTAATTACAGTTCATTAGACAGCTGGGCTAATTGTATCACTGGACTATAATGCGTGATGCAGGAGTTAGTGAAGTGATCCCCGCCTCTTACAAAAAATAGCCATGAAAATGGTGGCCCAGATCCAGTTCAGTGTGTTTATTGGACCACCTCAGGGTTTCAGTGAGTAGCCAGCAAAGGCAGTCTGAGAAATCATTTAATTAAAAAGGACTCTGCATTCTAATATGAAAACTTTTTTTGAATAAAACTTTTGTCAATACAGAATTTATTTTGGCCACTGAAATTTTCTTTTGGTGGCCATTTCCTTCATTTAAAAAAAAAACACCTGTGAACTGTGTACTAGTCTTAGATCGTTGTCCTAATCCTGAGTTCATCATCTTTCAGTCGTTCATATTCCATATGTGTTTTTCAGGCGTTACTCCAGTTGACGGTACTCCGAGCCAGCCTTTTTCTGAATGCTATCCTGTTGTTCTTGATGGTGTAATGGTGGGATGGGTGGAGAAGGATCTGGCACCTGGTGTTGCCGATTCCCTGCGAAACTTCAAGGTTAGCACAGTGAAAATGTTGAACATGTACTGTATATGCTTGCATACAAGTCTTGATTTTGGTGCTAAACATAACACTCGGGGAGAAGGGCTCGACTTGTACGTGAGGTGAGCCTGTCTGTGTTTTTTTACAAGGGTTGTAACAATCACACAGGAGTGTGGTGTGCATATCTGTGGAACACATACAAACAGGTGAAAAAGAAGTAAGTGCTTCAATTGGAACTTGAACCAAAGCCGCCCGGATTACTGTTCCGATTGCGCTAACCAGCTGCGCCACTGAGACAACTGGAATCTGGGCTGTTTTGTAAGGGTTGACCATTGGTTTTTTTTTCTATCACAGAGTTTTATTTTGTGTCCAGTTCTGGCCATGAAAACAGTTCTTTGGTGTCCAGAGTTGGCCACACATGACCACAGCCTGACATCTAATTGAGTCACAAAATTCTCTAAAGTTGACGAATCTACAGGGTGTTGGTAGTACTGAGTTTATCATGTTTCTAGGGCCTGCAGGCACCTGCCCCTGGGCATGCGGTAAAGCCAGCACTACCAGCATCCCGTTATGTCTTATTGCTTACGTGGTGAGCATTAGAGACTGTGGAGCACTTGGAGAAAGGCTGACTTTTTATTTTACCTGTGGACTTTTCACCATGACAGGTGCTGCGACAGAGGAAGGTTCCACCCTGGACAGAAATAGTCCTAATACCCATGACTGGCAAACCTAGCATGTATCCTGGCTTGTTCCTCTTTACCACCCCCTGTAGAATGATACGGCCTGTCAGAAACTTGGCACTGGGGAAGGAAGAGCTGATTGGCACATTAGAACAGGTAAGTATCTATGTATATGTAATACTTATGTCTGTATCCACTATATTGGTGTATAACGACTCTGCTGTTGTAATGTCTGCCCCTGCCCCAGGACCCTCTTGAAAAATCAGTACATTGAGAGAGTATGGCCTTTTTTTGGCATCATGGTTAGCAGAAGAGAGCATTGCGTGGCCTTGTATGCCAGTGATGTCCTCCTGTATGTGAGGGACCTGGGGACAACATTCCCAGAAGTATTCCACATCCTGGATAATTTTTGTGCCATTTCAGCTTATAAATTGAACACAACTAAAATGGATACTGTTCCTGTTTTATACTTCTAGCACAGTATTAAGGCAGCAGTCTCCATTGTTCTGGAACCTCAGTGAAATAAAATATCTAGGCATTAAAATCCCCTCACAACTCGATAGGCAGTACTAGGATAACTGGCCCACTGTCCAGACAGATGATGGCGGACTTACAGCAATGGCACACTCTGCCTTTCAGTCTGATTAGACCGATAGACTCTGTCAGAATGGTAGTTCTGCCAAGATTCTTGTGTATATATTTCAAAAGGTACCCTTGTCAGTCTCCCCTGCTGTCTGGAAATGGTGGCAAGCTGCCATTTCCTGCTACATTTGGCAGAGGAAGTGGCCCAGAATACAGTTTCGGACACCGATGCGGTCTAGAGCAAGGGGAGTTCTGGGCCTCCCTGACCTCAAAGTATATTACGTGGTGGCTCAGCTACGCATCCTGTTCCAGTGGCATACATGGGGCAGTGGCCCCCAGTGGCTGGACATGGACTGGGATCTCTCACCCTTTTGGGACATGGCACACTACACATTTGGCACAGACCTTGCAGCTTGGGCTCAGTTAGACCAGAATCTCTGGCTTCATAGGGTCCGAGAAGTCTGGCAGGAAGTAGTGAATGGCATGGGCATTACACCTGAGTTAATATGGGCTTGTCCCTTGGAAGCCCAGGAGCACTTTATTCCACCCTGCCTGGACCCCACCTGTCAGCACTGGTGTCAGACAAATACTGTGTACATTGACCAGCTGTCTACGGAGGATGCTCTGAAATCCTTTGAGGAACTACAAACACTTTATGGACTAGAGCGTAGACATTTTGTCTGACAATCTTCAAGTCCCCCATTACCAGACCTGAGCAACAAGAGACCACACCAAAGCACCAGCTGCATATCAGAACTCAGACAACTAAACACCTTGTATCTACTGTATTTGTAGGGCACTACAAGAAACACAGCAAGTATCTTTACTGTACATGACCCAGAAATGGGAGCGGGAACTCCAAATAGTACTTGAGAGAAGACTGGAAGAGGGGGTGCTTTGATACCAGCAGGTACCACATTGCATGTCTGGCATTAATGTGGTTGGAAACACCTCATACCCTATTTCTGTACCTCACCAGGCACTGCCAGATATGCAAGGGGAGGTAGTGTAGCATGTCGGAGGCCATGTGGGGAGACACATGCTGGGTATTCGCACATTAGTAGACCTGCCCCAGGCTCCACCAATTTATTGCAGATCTGGAGCTTGCTGTTTCTGAAGTCCTCCACGCCCCATCCACCTAAACTCGCAAGGTCTGCCTGTTTCATGTAATATCCTAAAGGGCTACGGGTGAGACATATTAAATATGTATTGGGAACAATGCTCCTGGCTGCCAAAAAGTGTATCACCAGAAAATGGCTATCCCCACAACATAATTGACCTGGCTCATTGGTGGTGCACTATCAGTGATGTGTATAAAATGGAGAAGATAATATTTGGCCTGAATGAGAAAACTGATAATTCACATCCAGGTGGAATGCCTGGGTCATGTATGTTATATCCCCACAACCCCAGCTTTGTCCCTAAACCTGGTGGTGGTGGTGGTGGTGGTGGGGGGGGGGCAGTTGTGCTACCACTCTGGGGATATTTGACTTCATGCAGTAGGGCTGAGGGCCTTCGTCACTAGTTGTTTCCTTATCAGGTCAGCCTGCAGGAGCCCTCCCCACCTAGGTACCCTCAGCATCTCCCTCCACTGAGATAGATGAACAAATACAGGGCCTTTACCAACTTATGGGTATGCTCTCGCCCCCGCTACTGTACCAGGTCATGCATCAGTGCTTAATTACACCATTTTCTGATAGTTAAAGAGTTCTGTTTACAGATGGTGCCAAAAAAGTGCATTTTGACAAGCAAGCTGTGCAAACAGTTAAAGGTTGAGCTGGCAGTATAGCCTAGAGGTTAGAGCATCGAGCTGTAACTGAGCTTGGTACATCCAGCAGACCTGGGTTTGATTCCCATAACCTCCAGTTGCATACTGTGTTACCTGGAGCAAGTCAGTCAACCTCCGTGTGCTCACAGGACGCACCTGGAAATAAGCTTCCAGTTCAGTGTGCCCTTTCCTGGCTCAAAATTGTAAGCAAAGAATGCCCAGTGGCTACCACGATACACATGTTTTTCAGACATGAATTGCAGAATTCCTTCATGCAGCAACAGAATTTGTCTAGAAGTCCATAACAGGAACATGTGGTAAGGGAGATGGAGGCATTTTTTATATTACCTGGCGCGGCAGTCCGGGTAACAGGAGAGTAATAGACCTTTTTGTGTGTGGCTCAGAGGAAGGATGGATGGGGCCTTAAATACTGTATATCTATGACATGTAACTTCAGCTGATAGATGCTGGCTGTGTTGATCAAAAGGAGACAAGTAATCAAAGCATAGAACACTGATGCATTTTTAGAGTAGCGTGGACAAGCGGTGGCCACGCCATGTCTAACACTGAGCAATGGCACATCAAAAATGTAAAGTTGTACAGTGTTTTCGATATCCTGTCCCATTTTTTTTTAGTGGAGTAGGTATCATTATAGTATTTAAAGGAGATAATTTTTGAAGTGCTCAAAATTATTGTGCCGCTTTCCCCTAACCAAATTTTTGTGTCTTTCCTCACTTTGTCCAACTCCCCTCTACAAACCCTCACTCCTCTCCCCACTCGTGGCCCCTGTGTCCCCCCTGCTCCCTCTCTTTGTCTTTCCCTAACCCGTAGCTGCGGCCTGGGGAGTTGTTACCTAGCTTGTTCCTAAGGATTATCAGCCTCTGCTTAAAATGTTCTGTATATTCTCCTGCTGTAATAAAGTGTGGTAAGGTTGTGTATACACTGTACTTTACCTCTATGCTCTGTACGATGTTTTAACCTATCTGTTTTTGTACTCTGTATTCTTCATGACCTACTGACCTTTATATTTTTGTACCCTGTATTCCCTTTTGTTAATTTATTCTGTACAACTGGACACATGTGAAAACGGGCATTTTTGCTCACATACCTTCCAGTATAAAATAAAGACTGATTGATTGATTGTGTTTCTCATGGTTTGAAAGCTCTTTTAAAGGCAGTACTGGGTTACCTGTAGCTTGCAGCCCTCCTGAGATAATCCCTGACTGCATCTTTGGAACGGTGCAATGTCATGCCCGGGTGAAACTGTGATGAACTAGTGTGATCAGTCTAAACTTCTCCCTGCATGACATCCCAGGGTTTCAAAAATAGTGGCAAGGTAGTACCAATATAAGGGGGATTTAGTCAGGGATATTTCAGGACCCCACTCCATTACAGGTAAGCCCAAACCTTGATTTGAAAGAGCTTTTTAGGAACTTTCAAACTTCAAAGGTCACGTTTCATAAATGTTCCTCTTTAAGGTTTCTTTGTCATTTCTTTGTATTTACACACCAAACCTTGTGTTAGAAGGAAATGGTAATGTTTCATGTTTATACTTGCCTTCTTCATGACCAGCTGTTCATGGACATTGCCATCTTTGAAGAGGAGATTGTGCCAGGGGCTTCTACGCACCAGGAGCTTTTCCCCCACAGCATGTTGAGTGTTGTGGCCAACCTCATCCCCTTTTCGGACCACAACCAGAGTCCTAGGAACATGTACCAGTGTCAGATGGGTAAGCAGTGCTCATCAGTGTTGCAGAAGTGCTTTTTTAAAATAAAACTTTTTTATTGATATAAAATACGTACAGACTGAAACCATACAAACACATGAAACAGTGCCACATTGCTGTTAGATAGTTCATTGTGCGGCTCAGTCAGCTTGTCCGAGTTCATAATCCTATTATATTATTGTTTGTGAGTCATTAGATGTTGAGGGGTCCGTTTTCTTCGAGCATGTTATTAATAGTGGACCATCTGAGTTGATATTCATCCATCCGTAGGTCAAGTAAGGGAGTTGGATGTTACAAACTTCAGATGTCTCTGAGCCTTAGGAGGAAATGAGAGAGTGGCAAGGGGTTTAACTGCTTATTGGTGTTGGTTTTTAGAGCTACTGTTGTGATTAGCTGGTAGATATAGGCCTCGTGCGTTTGTATGTTCGTGTGGGTATATGTTCCCAGGACAGCAGCTGAAAAACCGTGTGGTATAGATCTGGGGAGGGCCCGGTTCAGAAAGGCATAGAACACAGAAACATAGAATTTGCTGGCAGATAAGGACCACTTGGCCCACCTAGTCTGCCCATTTTCCCCTACCTGTAGCATCACCCCATATCCACTTGATCTCCTGCCCGTTTACCCACCCACCCTGGTCCCTTTCCCTAAGATTCCCTTATGCCAGTCCCATGCATTCTTGAACCCCACCACTGTTTTCATCCTACCACCTCTGCTGGAAGACTATTCCAAGAATTGACCACTCTTCTGTGAAGAAGTACTTGCTCACATCTCTACTGAATCTACCCCTTCCAGCTTCTTATCATGCCCCCTTTTCCTTGAGCACCTTCTTTCTGACAAATACTTCCCTCCTTATTTAACCCTGTGAAGTAACCCTCTCAACTAAACACAAAGCAGGAATACTTTCAGCAAACAAAGAAAGAGAGGAACGTAGAATGTTTAACAAAAAGCATGAGGACAAGACAGCTCATACAGAAAAATGTATCAGAAGAACAGAGAAAGTTCAGTGGTAGACTTACTGTCAGTAACGTGAGAATAAGGAAGTCCCACATTTAAGAAGACCTCTGCGGGGCCCTGAAGAAGTGGCCCTGTGGCCACGAAATGCTGGCTGGACCTGAGCAGGTGGCAATTAAAAATAATTATTATAAATAAAATATTATTTAATAAGAATTTGGAGTTTCAGAGTTTTTTCCCTTGCCCCCACATATCTGTTCAACATTTTTAGCGTCAACCAAGGATAACTCCTCCACCTATAGTTTGGGCAATTTACAGCCATATTTAGGGCTGGGTTAAGCATCCAGGATCCCAAACCCTTCCATTTAGCAAGTATTTAAAGGTCTCTATCATATCCCCCCTTCCAGGGTATACATATTTAGGTACTTAAGACTGCACCATTTTAGTTGCCCTCCTCTGGATCGCCTCCACTCTTGTCTGTGTCCTTCCAGAGACGTGGTCTCCACAAACTGGACACAGTACTCTAGGTGGAGTCTTACTAGCTGTCTATACAGAGGCAATACCACCTCCTTCTTTCTGCTGGTGATACCTCTCCCTATGCATCCCAATATTCCACTAGCACTCCCAACTGCCTTGTCGCACTGCCCACTTTTAGGTCATCCGTTATGATCTCCCCCAGGTCCTTTTCCTGCTTGGTGGTCATCAGTACCACTCCTCCAATTCTGTACTCTGCCTCTGGGTTTCTGTGCCCTAAGTGCATTACTTTGCATTTTTTATGTTGAACCCCAGCTGTCATACCTTTGACCACTTCTCTAGTTTTCTCAGGTCTCTGCTCATCCTTTCCAGCCCCCTTGGGGTGTCACCCCTATTGCAGATTTCGGTGTCATCTGCAAATAGGGAGACCTTCCATCCAGCTCCTCAGCAATGTCACTTATAAAGACATTAAAGAGGACTGGTTCCAGTATTGACCCCGAGGCACCCCACTGGTCACCCCCCTCCTCAGTTTACCACCACCCTCTGTCACCTATCCTCTAACCAATTTCTTACCCAGTTTACCACCTTTGGACCCACTCCTCAGCTGCGTAGCTTGCTTACTAGCTACCTGTGTGGAACAGTGTCAAAAGCCTTACTGAAATCTAGGTAGGCCATGTGCAGTGCCCCACCCTGATCCAATTCCTTTGTCACCCAGTCAAAGAAATCTGTAAGATTCTTTTGACATGACCCCTTCCCCTCCGTGAATCCATGTCGACTCAGGTCTTGTAACTCATTGGATTCAAGATATTCCATAATCCTTTCCTTCAGCAGTGAGTCTATTAACTTCCCCACCACTGAAGTCTGACTGGCCTATAATTGCCAGCATCTTCCCTGCTACCACTTTTGTGAAGTCTGATTACATCTGTCCTCCTCCAGTCCTTTTACCACTCCTGTTTCCAGTGAGCTGTTAAATAGGACTGTCAAGGTGAAGCCAGAACCTCCCTGAGCTCCTTCAGTACCCTTGGATGCACCCCATATGGCCCCATTGCTTTGTCCAGTTTCTGATTAGCAGGTTCTTTCAGGACATTGTCCTCTGAAAATGGATTAGTGTCCACTTCCCTCTCTCCAATACTCCAGTTACTTTTTTGTGGCCCTTCCCCTTCTCCTTCCTCTGTGAAACAAAAGTATTTGTTCAGGATGTCTGCCTTTTCTTGGTCTCCTGCTGCACAGTCCCGCTTCCCTTTTTAATCCTATGATCCCACCCCTTGTCTTCCTCATTTCACTTACATGCCTAAAAGATGCCTTGTCCCGCTTTGTCACCAACTTGGCTATTCTGTCTTCAGTTTGCACCCTTGCGCTCCTTACTGCTCTCCCTGCTTCCCTCTGTATACCCTGATACACCTCCCTGTCCTCCTCCCTCTGCATCTCCTTACACCTTCTGAATGCTACCGTTTTAGACTTTACCTTCTTTGCCACCTCTTTTGAAAACCATGGCAGTCTCTTTTTATGTTGGCTCGCACTTGCGCACCAGCCAGCATCTTCTGGTAGTAGCAGATTTGGAGGCTCGGTCACTCTTGGGCAAATGCAGGGCACGCATCAGTAGGCGCGTCCCTCATTCCCCAGTCAGGCAGCATACAGGCGCCACATCAGCAGTTTGGTATGTGGCCACCAGATCTAACAAAAGGTCCACTGCAATGAGAGCGAAGCTCTCATGCAGCGTGACCACAACACGCCTCCCGATGTGCATGCAACACCACATACTCCTGTCAGAATGCCGATGGGGGAGCCCTCCCGTCGGCTTAATGATCCCCCCATTTAAAATGTATGTCGAGGGGGTGCCTAGTCCCACTCGGCATCATGCTGCCCCCAACAGTTTTTCTTTGCTGATGGGGGCCAATCCCTGTCTGCATAATGTCTCTCCCGCTTCGTTTGTGTGCCAGGAGGGTGCCCAGTCCCCTCGGCTGCGTGTTTCCCCCCTCTTTGAGATGTGCAGGCCAGGGGTGTCAATCCCGTTGGCTACAAATCCCTCCCCACAAAAAACATTTAGATGGCACACTGGAGCCCACCCCAGCGTACAAATACCTGAAAAAAAAAAACAGTCCTGCGATGTTTTTAATTTTTTTTTTTAAACCTGTAACAAAGAAAGCGGTCCCTCGGTCTCCTGTCCCTCCATAACCTCGCCACCCTCTGCGCACCCTGCCTCCCACCCCCCTCACCCCATACTTACCTCCAGTCCGGCTCAACGATCTTCGGTGGACCGGGAACACGTCTGCACTCTTCAAAGCGGACCGCGAACTGAAGACATTCCGGTAAGCTATATAATGGCATAAACAGGGTTTTTTCAACTTTGGTGCATGTCTCAGGCATTTTTGGGAATTTTGACACCAAATTTTCAACATGGGGTTATTGGGACCCCTCCTCATGAATTCTGTCACTGTCATGGCGTTATTCGGTCCCAAAAGGTGATTTTGCGGTCACTGCGCGGAATCACCTTTCGGGACCGATTAACGAAACAGCAGTGCCACTGTTCATGAGGAGGACTGTCAAAAAACCTATGTTGCAAATTTGGTGGAAAAAATCCAAAAAAATGGCTGTTTTACGAGCATGCGTTGTGCAGTTTCCACGCACACTGGTAACTTCTTGAAGTTGTAATATTTTCACTCCAGATTTTCAAAATTGCCATTTTTCCACATCTCCTTATGAACAGTACAGTTGTCATTTTACATATCCTGGCGGAAATATGTTTTGGCACGTCCAGCGCAGAGTAGCGCGGTTGCTGCGTAAAATCAGTTTTCGGGACAGTTTCAGGAAATGACGGTGACACTGTTCATGAACAGAAGTCCTAAAATGCCTATGTTGAAAATTTGGTGACAAAATTCCATAAAGTGACTGTGTTACAAGTGTGCGTTGCACAGTTTCCAGGCCCCTTGTAACTTCGCAAATTTGCAATATTTTCATGCCAGATTTTCAACACTGCCATTTTTTCACACCTCCTTATGAACAGTACAGCTGTCATTTTTCACATCCTGCCCTAAATGTATTTTCGCATCTGTGGCACACAATGTCGTGGTCACTGTGCAAAATCAATGTTTCGGACACATTAACAGAATCACAGTGCCACTAATGCCTATGTTAAAAATGTGGTTACAAAAATCCCAAAAATAATTGGGTTACGGATGTGTGTTGCCCAGTTTCTATGCATGCTCATAACTTCACCAATTTTTGATATTTCCACTCCAGATTTTCAACGTTGCCATTTTTTCACATCTCCTCATGAACAATACAGTTGTCATGTTCCACATGCTGCCCAACATGTGTTTTCTTCCCTGTGTCGCCAAATGGCATAGCCGCTGTGCAAAACCACCTTTCAGCTAACAAACTGATAGTGCCGCTTTTTATGAGGTAGGCTCACAAAAAGCTCATGTTGAAAATTTGGAGTGAAAATACCAACACTCGCCTACGGTGTTAGGGATTCCAACTGTAGCACCCCACCCTGTAGAGCCTGACAGGAATCAGGGGTGTGACTTGGATCATTGGCTGTAATGCTCACGCCATTCCACCCCCTCCCCCACCCTGCACCCAGTGACATGCATCGTGGTGTGCCTTGCACTGTTCGGCCACAAAGTTCACCCCATTCTCCTATACTGCACCAACCTCAGCATATTTCCTTTTAGAATGGGGTAAGTATAATGCCCAAAGACCCCAAAGCACACCACGACACTTGTCAGTGTCCACAGGGTAGGATGAGGTGAAATGGCATGAGCGTTATAGCTGATGACCCAAAGGCACACCCCAATGCCTGTCGGTCTCTACAGGGTGGGGGTGTCGTAATTTTAATATTTTACTGCCATTCCTATTATGCGTCTCTAACTCCGGCACTACCAATGCCAGCGAGACAACATTTGGCATTGACAAATGCTTGTTCTTCTTGCTTTTGCTCACTTGCTTGATGCAGAGGTTTTCTGCCTTCCCTATAGCCCTTTTTAGCTTCACCCACTGTTCCTCCACCCTACCTAGGTCACCCCCTCCATCAGGTCATTCCTGAGGCATTCGCCCATCTTTTTTAATATCTACCCTTCTGATGTCTGGGACCACACCCCCTTTTTTGGTTAAATTTTGCAGCCATCCTTGTAGTGAACCACACTGTATGGTGATCAGTGTTCCCCAGGTGGCCTCCTACTTTGACATCTGCAGCACTGTCCGTGTTGGTGAGTACCAGGTCTAGTATTGCCCCATCCTGAATGGGTTACTGACTAGTTGCCTGATGAATGCCCCGTGCAGGGAGTCCAGGATGTTCCTGCTTCTAACTGAAGCCGCAGCTCGGAGGTTTCAATCTGCCTCCAGTAGATTGAAGCCCCCCCACGAGCAGCATCTCCCCCTTTTCTGCTATCTTGCCAATAGATTCCACCAGTACTCCTCCCCCTGTGCTGGAGGTTTGTAGATCACACCAGTGTGAATAGAGGCTCCGTTCCCTGTCTCTTGGGTGACCCACAGTACCTCTGCTCCCCCCTGTATTCCCTGTATCTCCAATGCTTTTATGCCTTCCCTCACATAAATCACCACCGCCTTTCCTTTTCACCCTGTCCCTTCTGATTCTGAACAGAGTACAGCCCGATATCCACAAGTCCCGGTCATGATTTTCAGTGCACCCTGACTCTGTAATGGCCACAATGTCCAGGTCAGCATCTGCCATTATGGCCTTTAGGTCCAGAATTTTATTTCCTAGACTTCTACCCTTTGCACACATGGCCTTCCACATTTTGTAAACATTCTGCTTGTTACCCCCTTTCTCTCCTTTTTGCCCTCTCTCCCCCTCTATTTTTAATGCTTCCATTCCCATCCCTCTTCATCTCTACTGGCCTGCTTCCTTTATTCATTTTCACTCAGGGGGTGAGCTAGTGAGGGGGACTGTTACTGCCTCCCCAATTTCTTCTGCCACCTTCCTCAGCTACTTTAAATGTTCATCAAAGTAACATCTAAACAGTCCACTGAGGACTGTGGTTCCTCTCCCAGATGGATGCAGGTCATCACCCTTGTAAAAGCCCTTATTTCTTCAGGTGGATCCCCATTCCCCAGTGTAGTCAAACCCCTCCTCTCTGCACCATTGCTTCAAAGTTGAAGGACTTGGTACAGGCATCCGTCTCTTCCCACCTGTCGTAGACAGGCAGTACCTCAGAAAAAGCTGCTGAGTATGCTACCTACGACCCCTCCCCAGCTCCTTAAAACCCCCCTGCACTGTCCCAGCCTCATCCCTAGCCAGGTCTCATCAATCCCAGGTGGATAATGACATCTAACTCTGCCTACCGTCCTGTTGCCCTAGCGATCCTCTGGATCCACTTCTATCCCTCTGTGCGTGGCACCACAAAGGCACCTAACCTCCCTCTCCCTTCCCTTTTCTATTCCCAAATCTAGCCCCTTCACAATTGAGTCCCCCACCAGAAGTTGCTGCCTTCCTCCTCTGGGGTTCTCTTCCTCCCTCCTTGGGTCTTCAGTCTAGAGTACCCCCACATCCTCCCCAGCCACAACCTGGCTGCCGCCTCCTCCTGGCGGTCCTGCCTAGCCAGAGCAGTGTAGAAATTTTGTAGTGGTACTGGTTGAGGAATGTGCCTCTGACCCACCACCCACACCCTTCCAGAGCCCAGTGTATATTCGTCTGTCCAATATGCCCCAAGGGTCAGACTGATCCAGTATATGTGATCAGCGTTACTTTCCTGACCACATCCCTGCCAGCATCTGTTTGATTTATTGGCGGTGTAGTGTTTGGCGCAGGAACATGTTAAAAGGAACCTTAGCAATACCTCCCATCTGAATTCCTTGAGCCCAGGTAAGATTGTAGCTGTGGTGCCCACTCTAATTGCCCTTTTTCCATGACTGATCGCTGATTTGGTCACCAGACTCTTTTGCCAAGTATCTCTTGCCATGTTAGAGTACCATGATTCTGCACTTTGTAATACATTCGCAATTCCTGTGACTGGCTTAATAATCAACCCCAACCTCCATGAGGTATCTGTAAAAGTCTCCAGTGCTGTCAGAGGGCGTAAGAGATGGAAAAAGTGCCATAATTGCAAATATTTGTAGAAATATCTCTGAGGTAAACTGTAATCGATTTGCATTGTGGGAAAGTTTTCATGAAAGCCATGTCTCAGGGGGTCAGCAGGTCTCAAAGTGAAGTGACTGTTTCCCAGGCCCTCAGGCCTTAATTATCAGTGTCAGTCATGTAATCTAGTAAATTTGTCAGGCCCACTAGTGGACAGATATTGTTAGCCATTCCTAGGTGTCTTTGCAGATTGTCCCAGCTTTTTAAGGAGTGCAGAAGCCAGGGGTTCTGCAGCATCATTTGTTTTTATAATAAATTACAATTAAGCTAACATGGGGAAGGGGTCCGATTAAACAGGACACTTTTTTGGCAGTAAATGATTGCTCGCCTAGTGAGAGTAACGTAACTGGATTTTGTTTTATAAGGGACAACCTGATAAAGGGATTACTTGTTTGAAGTGACTTCATTATTTAACCTTTTATTTAATAGATTTGAAAGAGGTGTCTTGTGTGTAATACATATTAACTGTTAATTTTAGCTTAGCATTTACACAACTATTGTACGAATTTGGCTGACATGTTTTACATAATTAATCTCCATCAAGTATTAGGCCACACCTTTGGAACTATAAGCCATCAACGTCAGGACCACTCGGAAACATTTTACTAGCCGGGGGTCACCCATAGTGACATGCAGCACCTATACGTATATAACATCGGCAGCCCCATCACTCCTCAGTTCTGTCTCCTGTCATCTGCCATCCTTATTGGGCCTGCTGAAGGAATGCCATCAACTTAGCCAGTGCTGTTTTTTACTTTACTTTTATTCGTGTTTTGTCGTAGTCTCTGTATGCCTCCAAAGTCAAAAGAGCCTTTGTTTTGATATTGTAAGTGCTGGTGTAACAATGATAACATTTTTTTTTTGTCTACTTTTCCATTTGCAAATTATACTGTAAAGCCACTAGAGGGCAACAGCACAAGTAGGTTGCAATCCTCTACCCACTACTCTCCCCTAACACTTCTAGGCCTGGGTCATTCATACCTAAAGCACATTATCAATGTCCTAACATTCAGTGGGGTGATCTGAATCTGTAAGCCTGTACAAAGACTCTACTACCCTACCCAGAATGGTTTTCATCTTCCTCCTATTCACACCCTTCCTGGTTCTTACCCTTATCCCAGTCTCCCCCTCTACACCTATTGCCCCTTCTCTCTCCCCTTCCCTTCCAGATACTGCCTCCATTCTGTCAATCACCCCTAATAAGCAGACCCCACTTTCCCTACTGCCCTCCAGCATCTCTGTTTTCCCTTCCTAGTCACTTTGCTTTTCTTTGTTTCCCTATCTCCCTCTCACTACCCCTCCCTCATGTATTTCCTACTCAAATTACAAAAGTCCTAAACTTCACTATTTCATCCTTGCCCTCCTCCTTCTTTAATCAGGGAACATCCACCCAAACCCTGGCCCTATTTTTTCTCCTACCCTGGCTCCTTACCCAAATAACATGTCTCCAAACCCCACTCCCACTACAACTCTCCCTAACAGGTTGAAGCTCCTCCACCTGAACATCTGCAGCCTGCTACCTAAAATCGACCTCCTACAAACTCTTATGATTTCACACACCCCTGACATCCTAATTATTACCGAGACATGGATCATAAAAAGCACCTCTGACGGTGCCATTGCCCTATCCCTGGGTATTCCATCTCCAGACAAGATCGATCGGGTCATGGAGGGGGAGTGGCCATGTATATCCTGTCCTCACTGCAGTTTACTACCACCCTATCTACATCCATTTCAGCTACCTATGAAGCCCTTGTCACCTGCATCACCCTTCCTTTCTCAATCCCAATCTTCGTGGCTGGCATCTATTGCCGCCCAAGCATTCAACCCTCAGTCATGACTGAACTCTTTGCCAATATCACCTCCCTCTCGCAATCTGGTGAACTTTTCGTAATGGGTGACGTGAATCTAAAGTGGTTGTCTCCCAAGTTAAACAAGCTATGCAGTGATGCAGCTGCTGTAAACCTCACTCAATTTATACTGGAGCCCACACGCCCTAATCCCAAAACACAAAACCACACCCTGCTTGACTGGGCACTCACAACCCATCTGCACCGTGTAATTAAATCTGGTCTCCTCACCGATGTCCTTAGTGACCACAACCCCATTTTCATTGTACGTAAGGTTCATCGCCCCAAATCTCCCTCTAAAATCAAACAGCTCCGGTCCGTTAAATCCTTCAACCTTACCCCAGTCAGCTCTGCACTCGCTTCCACCGACTGGGCCTCCCTCTCCACTGCCATTTCTGTTGACCAAGCACTTGACTATTTTAAGGATAAATTCATTGCCAACTGGAATGTCTTTGCTCCTTTCAGATGGACCAGAGCCCTTGGGCTTCACTCCCCTGGATCCCCCCTGAACTACTGGCCTGCTTCAGGGAGCATAATCGGGCCTGGAGAAAACACAAACCTACTAAAGATCCAAACGACTACGCCAAGTACAGAATGCTGCGCAATTCATGTACTAAAGCTACTAGACTGGCTAAGTCTGATTATTTCAACTCCTCATTCCTGACTAACACTAACTCTCCATCTAAATTCTGGAGGGTAGTTCATGCCCTGTTCTCTCCCCCCTCTCACCTTCCCCCCTCCAGTTCTCAAAATAAATAATTCCCTAGTTTCTGACCCTGGCTCTGTGGCCAATGAATTTAATGCCTACTACACCTCGTGCGCCACATCTCTTCTAAATTTCATTTCCCCATTGCCACCTACTAACTTCAGCCCTTCGCCTCAGCCAGTGCCTACTGCTCCCTCATTTTCCTTTTCTACTATCTCCCCTGACAAAGCTTTTAATGCTGTTCTATCCCTCAACTCCTTTAAAGGCTCCTCATCAGATGAGCTTGATCCTAAACTTCCCTACCTTTCTGCTCCTGCAATTGCTTATCCTATCTCACTAATCCTTAACCTGTCCTTTATTTCTGCCCAAGTACCCTCATCCTGGAAACACGCTGTAGTCCTTCCTCTCCCCAAGGGTGGTGATACATCCACTCCTGGCAACTATTGCCTCATTTCCCTCCTTCCTACCCTTGCCAAACTTCAAGAGCATTTAGTTCTCTCTCAACTATAACCATTCCTCTCTGATTCCTCCTTCTTCACCCCCTTCCAAGCTGGTTTTCAGAAGAACCACTCAACTACCTCCCTCCTCAGGCTTACTGACTCCATCCTTTCAGGGATGGATGATGGCCTGATCACCTCGGCCATCTTTGTTGACCTAGCCAAAGCTTTTGACACTGTTTTCCATCCCCTGCTTCTTGATTCACTCTTCTCAGCTGGCCTTGCTCCATCAGCCACCAACTGGTTTAAATCCTACCTCACTGGCAGGACCCAGTCGGTGAGAATCCTTGATTCCATCTCCCCTCCACTCCCCATTAACACTGGTGTCCCTCAGGGCTCAGTGCTTGGTCCCCTACTCTTCTCCATTTTCCTTAATGATCTTCCCACAACCTGCTCATCCTCTTCTATCCACTTGTATGCTGACAATACTGTTTTATACAGTTCCAGCAAAAACCCTGCTGCTGTGTAAACCAGCTTACAGCATGACTTCAGCCAAGTTCAGCTCTAGTTTGCTTCTCACCAGCTTTTTCTAAATGCCAAGAAGACTGTCTCAATGACCTTTGGCACCAGGCAGAGACTCTCTAGGCTTCCGGCTCTACCCACCTTCCACATCCTTGATAGGACCATCTTGGAGGACACCTTCTCATTTCAATATCTGGGAGTTTGGCTGGACCAGCACCTCAACTTCTCTGTACATATCAATGCTATCCTGAAGAAACTGCGCCCCAAGCTTGGTGCTCTGTACAGGAATCGTAGTTGCATCCTGCTGACTGCGAGGCGTGAAATTGTCCAGAAGATGATACTCCCCATCTTTGACTACTGCGATGTAGTCTATGGTGCTGCTGCCAAATCTTCCCTGACCAAGTTGAACACTCTCTTTAACTCATTCTGCCGCTTTGCTATCGACTTCCCTTCCTGCTTCCACCACTGTGAACTCTATTACTCTCTAACCTTCCTTCCACTATCTCACAGACGCATCTCTCACTGTACCAAACTAACCTCCAAATTCTGGTTTGGGGGGGGCTCCCCTCCTATCTCTTATCCTCTCTGTCCACTCCACCTCCCCCCACCCACTCTCTCAGATCAAATGACGCCCGCACCTTGGCAGTCCCTCGCCGCTCCACCCTCATCGGTCAGACTGGTTTCGCCCATCATTTCCCTAAAATCTGGAATTCCCTCCCCCCTGAAATATGACACTCCTCCTCCAATTACTCCCTTACCTCTGCCCTACACAATTACCTTTCCCTCAGCTGTTCCTGCTTTAACCCACCTTAATACCTGTCCCCAGTTTCTGCCTTCCTGCAGTGAACCCCCTGGCAGGGTTCTCAGCATCCTGAAGGGGGAAATCAGGAAATGGCTACCCCTTCTCCTCATATTCAGTTCTTGACTCTCCCCCCCTCTTCTCCACCTGCCCTTCTAGGTCACCAGTGTGCACAACCTAACCCCATCCTTGTTACTCCAACAGCACTTGTGTACTACCTCAAGCCTGCTCCTGGTACACTCATGCACTATAAATGGTTCTATAGCATTATTACTGTTTAGTACGTTCATATGTTCTTTTGTATGATTTTGGACATGTATTGTAATTTACCCAGTGTTCCACTACTGTTTATTGTACAATACCTTGTGTTCCAACTGTTGCACAGTCTTACAATGTTGTATTGTTTGTACTACCCACAAACTATTGTAACTGATCATCCTTCACAGCCCTATGTAACCCCTCCCCCAGGTCGCACCGTGAGACGAGCAACTTGTTGTTCAGTGTGCCCTCCTGGTGAAACATTTCAATGAATAAATAAATAAATAAAGGAAGATGCACACACAGTTTGTGTGTGCTGTTTGGGCCTGTTCCACAATGAGAGAACTGCAAGACCTTCACTTCTTATTACATCTCCGACTCTGTCATCCTCCCAGTTTACTTACTGCTTGGAAATTGTTCCAAAGGTGTGGCTTAATGGAGGAGATAACCTCGATGAAGATAGAACAGTTGTGTAGGAACTTATCATAACAGCAGCTCTTAGAGAGAATCTCCTCCATTAAGCCATGCCTTACTCGCCCTCTTTCCCACTTTTGCTTTCAGTGAGGGTCATATCCGGTGCTGTGCCTAAAATCTACTCCATGCATCCTGTCTCCAGCCCCATGCCTCTCCTTGTATGCCTGCTGCTGGTCTCATTTCCTGGCTCCTCACAGCTGGAGGTCCTCTGATGTTAATCTCCTGCTGGAAACTGAAGGGTGATGGGGCTGCCCACATTACGTACGTGTAGATGCTGCACATCACTGTGGGTGGCCCCTGTCTAGCAAAAAGTTTCCTAATGGTTCTGACACTGATGATTTACAGTTTCAACGGTGTGGCTTAATGAAGGAGATTCTTTCAAAGAGCCACTGTTATGCTAAGTTCTTACATAACTGTTCTTTATGCTAACCCTGATTCAGTTCACTATCCACACTTGGGCAGTTCCTGGGTGCAGCTGAGTTCGTCATGCATTTCCAGTCTTGGCTCCTCCCACCACCCATGGTGTCATCCTCCCGCTCCGCCTCACCTGCTGGCAGATCTTTGTTTCCACTGGAAGGGACAGGTCTCCTTCTTTACAGCTCCTGCAGCAAGAGGGATTCAATTTTTCACACATTAATACTTTCTTGGCGATCAGTTTACTTTTCGTTCTTTCGAATCAGTTTGTGTGCCTCGTCATCTTGTTACCGCTCCATTGACTGTTCGGCTCATGAAAAACAAAAAGCCAAGGTTTAAGTGGTGCATTAAGTGGGGACAAAAAATGTTGGTCACGGATGGCCATGACATATGTCTCTACTAACGGGGCTGACCATGATGTCTGACAGCATTCACAGTGTTGCACCAGGTGTTGTTGAATGATTGCAATGTGTGACTCCTCCTCGGTAGGCCTCCGGAATGTAACAAGACCTCGGTGGCTTAGTTTGTGGCAGTGGAAGTGGTAGGGCCTTCTTTGGCCTTTGTTCTGGTGGGGCAGGCCTTGGGCATTCTTATATTTGGAGTGTCCAAGGTTCAGGAACATGTATCTGGCTCTTAAAACCTTCAATGAGAGCTCCTCCTTATTAAAGAAATTGCAAAAAGCTGCGCTGCAATCAGTTATGGGAAAGGGAGCGCATGGGGTGGTCTGTAGACCACCAGGTCAGAGGGATGAGAGCAGTAGGGAACTAGTGGCAGAAGTAGAAAAGGTGGTAGCAGAGGAGGAGTGGTTGTAGTGGGGGATCTCAACCTGCCTGACATTGACTGGGGAGAGTGCCAAAAGTCAGACCCTGCTAGATACATTGCTGGACTGCATGCTGGTACATCTGGTCAAGCAACCCACAAGACAGGATGCCATCTTCGATGTGGTGCTCACCAAATCGAAAAGGGTAGCAGAATGCGAGTGCTAGAAATACTTGGGACTTGTGACCATAACACTATATGGTTCGATCTGGTCCTTGGTACCAGGAAGCCCTCATCAGAGGCTGACATTCTGGATTTCAGAAGTGTAGACTTAAACTAAATGAGGGAACTAGTCAGGGACAGGTTAATTGGAGTGGACAGTATTAGGAATGGAGGAAAGATGGGGAGAAATTAAAGGGGCCGTTCTTGAGGCAGCAAAGACATACATGAGAATGGTTACTAAGAGAAACAGGTACAAGAGATCAGTATGGTTCTCTGAAAAGGTCAGAATGACAGTGAGGGCAAAAAGAAAGCATTCATCAGGTATCGGAAGAAGCAGGAAGATGAAGAATGACGGGAGTACTAAGTAAGAACTAGGGAGGTCAAGAGGTCAGTCAGGAATGCAAAAGCAGACACAGAGATGCATATTGCAGAGGGATCAAGGGCAGGGAAAACGGTTTTCAGGTATATAAGGGAAAAAAGAGAGATGGGTGTGGGGGAATTGTTAGGCTAACAGTGGGAGGCAGGGCAGTAGAGAAGGCCAAGAAGAAAGCAGCCATTCTGAAAAACAATATTTGCTTCGTATTCAATAAGAGGACAGTGGGCCTTTGCCAGAGAGCGACATAAAAGCTGCAGAAAGTGGGATCTCGGAAATGAGACAGCAGTTCTAGGGACATGGGTATGTTGTTCATCCACACTGTCTGGCAGGTTCCTTGCCGCTTTAAATCTTGCCGGAAGGTCTTCAAGCTGGCTCCTCCCACTCACCCGGGTGGTAAAACTCTCGGCTCCGCCCCATGACGCCACATCTTCCTTACCGCTTGGAAGCTCAGGTTCCCTCCTTAACGCTCTGCATGATAGACTGGATCCTAATTCTTCAGTTCGCCCGAAACTCATTTTAACATTTTCAAGACCTCTGTCATCTTTCTCCCTCGCGGCTGCGATGGATAAATTGACTCCTGGATTTCGGCGGTGCCCTTGTGGGCAGAAGATGTCCAGGACGGACCCGCACTCCACGTGCGTCTTCTGCCTCGGCCTAGAACACGACCCGCAGGCCTGCGAGTCATGCCGTTCGTTTTCAGCCAACGTCCTGGAGGACCGCACTGCCCAGTTACAGCTTGGGCCCCCCGAGAAGCACTACCCGCCAGTTAAGTCGAAGGAGGCCCGTTGGGCGGTTACCACGGTGGCTGGCTTGGCTGAGCAACTCGAGCAGATGATCGCCCTTGAGGAGGAGGCGGCGCAGGCCGCATCATCCTCTTCCTCGGTCACGGCATTTATCCCGCTCTCTCTGGGTACCTTGTGTTCAGCTTCGTTCAAGGAGCTTTGCCAATCCCTTTCCACGAAGGGAGAGGGGCCATCGGGACATTCCTCTCTTTCCAAAAGGAAGGACTCAAAGGGTAAGTCCCATCGTCGGCGTTCGTGGGAGTGGGAGAAGTCTCCTTCCCTGGACAGCTGGCTGTCGACTTCGGTCGAGGTTGCGGCTAAGGCCGCTGGCTTCACGGCGTCCCCGTCAGGCCAGCCAGCCGAGACTCCCGTCGACACGGTCAAGATTTTTCTCGACCTGTCAGACGGGCTGTCGACTGGTGAGGCCGACAACCCTTCTTCACCGGTTCCCCCAGTGGAGACTGAGGATCTGTCTGTGCCCCCGGTGCAGCAGTCCCCGATTAAGGCTCCCAAGCCGAGGGAAGAGCGGGTGTCCCCCACTCCTTCCCAGACCCGTCCTCGGAAACACCGAGGATCTCGGTCTCGGTCTTGGACTTCGTCTTGGTCCAGCCAATCCCGCCGACATCGGCGGTCTTGGTCTCGGCACCGAGGTAAGCGGCGGTGCCGCTTGTCCTCGTCTACCTCCTCGGAAGAGGAGAGGCTTCGGTGCAAATTGCGTCGACACTACGAGGACCTGATGTGGCAGCAGTTACTTCTGTCCGGGAGCAAGTCAATGCCGTCGCTTTCCTCGGCCATCAAGTGGCTGTCACCCGAGTGGCCGAAACAACCCCTCGCTGTTGTCGAGGTGCCCAAGCCTGGGCCGGTTGTTCGGCCGAAACCAGCTGCCCCACCGATTTGTGGTGGAACATCTGCCTCCACAACTGAAATCGGGGGCGCCGACCAAGGATTCTCGGTCGGGTCAAGGCCTGCCCCACAGGTTGTCGGTCACCCTCACTCCCGACCGTCCTCGGCAGGTGGAGGGTGGCTCGAGCCCCAGGCAGCTCTTCGCGGACTCCTCTGATTCCGACGACGAGTCCCCCCGTTCTCCAGGCCTGTTGACCTGGAGTCCTCCGGGGGCCAGTCGTTGGACGAAAGCCCATCGTCCTTCATGGGTTTGCTTGGCTCATCTCGGAGTCCACGGGATGCAGCTCGAGCCCGTGTCCAAATGGGCCAAGTATCCCTGGCGGAGATACTGGACGAGATTCCCACGGAGGCCTTTCCAGTGGCTGAAGCCATTGTTGGCCCAGCCTTGGAGCTTTGCTGCCCGGCCTGCTGCCCTGCCCTTGGCCGGGATGGCCAGAAGTATCTTGGTCCCTACCGGCTCTTTGCCCGGGTTTTCGGAACACCCCTCTGTCGAGGGGTTGGTCACTGACAGCGTTTTCCGGCGTTCCGGGAACGCTAATGACGTGGACAAGCCCCCCGACAAGGAATCCAAAAAGCTGGACTACGCCTGGCAGGGTGTACGCTGTGTCCTCCCTTGGCCTGCGCCAGGCCAGCTCGGCCGTGCTGATGGCACACTTCTCCCACACCCTCATGGGCTCCCTGGATGAGGTGATCCCTCATCTCCCGGACGACCTGCAGACCACGGTCCGGCAAGGTGCTGGACCAGGGTAGGGCAGTGGCTACGCAGCAGCTCCAAACGGCTCTGGACATACGAGACTCCTGTGCTAGATCGGTTGCGGCCGCAGTGGCCATGTGCCGCAGAGCATGGCTGAGGATATCCACCTTCACGGCAGATACCCAGCACAAATTGGCGGATGTTCCCTTCCTGGGGACCGACCTCTTCGGCCCTGGAGTGGAGGTCATCTCCAGCGGATCGAAAATTCCAGTGCCACACTGGACTCGGTCACCTCTGCCCAGAAGGACAAAGGCCACCGACAGCAGCAGCACAAGTCCTTTCATCCTTCTGCGCCTGCGGCACGTCCGGCCCAACAGCACCAGCACTAGGGCCAGCAGGCTCGTGCTTGGCATCCCAAACCCAAGCTCGCGGCTTTCTCCAATAGGAAGCAGGTAGGTAAAGGCCCAGCAGGTCCCTCAGCTGGTCCCTCCTCCAAGCCTGCCCAGTGACGGTTGAGGATGTCGCCTCAGCCTCGCTCACCCCCTGGGTTCCCCCGTGGGACGGCCCGCTTACTTCCTTTCCGCCTGGTCCGCTACCTCTGGAGTGCGAGCAGGCCCCACCCTTCCGAGCCGTCGCCCCTCGGGGGGCCACGGGGTCCGCAGCCTCTGTTGGCCTGCCGAGCCGATATTGCCCTGCTCCTCGAAAAAGAGGTGATCAGGAAGGTGGAAGATCCTCCTCCAGACCTGGGGTTTGTGTCCAGCTACTTCCTGGTCCCAAAACGGACGGGGGACTGGCACCCCATTCTCGACCTGCACAACCTGAACAGGTTCCTAAGGTCTCTGAACTTCAGGAAGGTCACTCTGGCTCAGATAATCCCATCCTTGGAACGAGGTGTGTGGTTCTGTTCCCTGGACCTTCAGGATGCGTTCTTTCACGTCCCAATCCATCCATCCCACCAGAGATTCCTCCACTTCAGAGCGGAGGGATCCCTTTACGAGTTCCGGGCCATGCCCTTCGGCCTTTCCCTTGCTCCCAGGGTCTTCTCCAAATGCATGGCAGTGGTGACAGCATTCCTGCGGCGCGAAGGGTCCGGGTGTACCCCTACCTGGATGACTGGCTGATTGCAGCCCCCTCCAGGGTGGAGGTGGAGCGGTCCAGAGATCTGGCCTTCCAGGTTTGCTCTCAGGTTGGCCTCCTCATCAACGAGGCCAAGTCGGAACTCGTGCCAAAGCAGGTGATACAATTCATTGGGGCAGAGCGCGACTGTCTACGAGCCAGAGCACGGCTCCCGGCGGACAGGGCTGAGGTTCTTTCCTCCTTTGCCCAGTCATTTCAGATTGGGCAATCGCGCCCTGCCCGGGACTTCTTGCGCCTCCTGGGCCTTATGGTGGCCTGCACCAGCGTGGTCCATTGGGCCCGCTGGTACATGCGTCCCCTTCAATGGGGACTGGCCAGCCAATGGTCACAGCTCTTCGATCCCTGGATCAGCTAGTGACAGTGACCCAGGGGATGTGGAACGCTCTCCAGTGGTGGACCGTTCCAGCACATCTGCAGGAGGGCATCCTGTTTGTCCGCCCCGAGCCGACGGTCTCTCTATCGACCGATGCCTCTCTGATGGGTTGGGGTGCCCATCTGGGGGAGTACAGAGCGCACGGCCTCTGGTCCCCTCAGGAGTCCCGATGCCATATCAACCTGCTGGAGCTTCAAGCGGTCCGTCTAGCCCTCACCGCCTTTGCTCCATTTCTACAGGGTCAAGTGGTTCAGGTCCAGATGGACAATACCATGACCATGTACTACCTGAACCGCCAGGGTGGGACACGCTCCATGCCCCTGTGCAGGGAAGCTCTCCGCATTTGGTCACTCGTGCGCAGCCTGGAGGCGGATCTACTTGCCATTCATGTGGCAGGAGCCTCCAACACCCTGGTCGATGCCCTAAGCCGGATAGGGGCTGCGTCTCACGAGTGGTCTCTCCTGCTGAGACTGTTTCATGCCCGCCCCCCTCAGCAGGGCTCGCTGCAGGGGGATGCCTTCTCGAGGCCGTGGACCCTGGGCCTCTTCTACGCCTTTCCCCCATTTCCCTTGATCCACGAGGTGCTTCTCAAGGCGAGGAGGGACAAGGCGCAGGTGATTCTGGTAGCCGCAGACTGGCCCCGCCAGTTCTGGTATCCAGATCTCCTCAGTGTCAGCTTCTGGCTCCTAAGGCGGCTTCCAACCCGCCCAGACCTGATCTCAGTCAGTCAGAGGAAGGTATTCCATCCGGACCTTCAATCCCTGCACCTGACGGCCTGGTTCCTGAGCGGCTAGAGTTCCAGGCCTTGGGTCTTTCCGACGAGGTCCTCAACGTCGTTGAGGCATCCCATAAGGAGTCGACCAGAAAATGCTATGCCTTCAAATAGAAGAGATTTTCCATTTGGTGTCAAAGTAAGGGCCTGGACCCTTCCTCCTGTTCCTTGGCAAGCATTCTGGACTACCTGTGGTCCCTTTCTCAGCTAGGGCTTCGGTCAACGACCCTTAAGGTGCACCTGGCAGCCATCTCTGCTTACCAGGCGCGGGCCGGGAAGCAGGCGGTGGCGCAGGAGAAGGTGGTTGGGCGCTTTCTCAAAGGCCTTGATCACATATCCCCTCCGGTGCGAGAACCTCCACCTCCGTGGGATCTACTGCTGGTATTGGCTAAGCTCATGGGCAAGCCATTCGAACCGATGCACAGGTGTGACATCTCTCACCTGTCATGGAAGACCGCCTTCTTGGTGGCTATCACGTCAGCCAGAAGGATGGGAGAGCTCCAGGCGCTTTCCATCGAGTCTCCTTATCTGGTCTTCCACAGGGACAAGTTGTCCTGTGCCCCCACCCGAAATTCCTTCGAAGGTGGTGTCGGAGTTTCACCTTAACCAGGTGTTGACTCTGCCGGTGTTCTACCCCAGTCACACCTCGGAGGCCGAATATAGGCTGCATACTTTGGACCCTAGAAGAGCGCTCGCTTATTATAAGGAGCGGACGACTGAAGTTCGGGGAGAGGTTCGCCAGCTGTTTGTCACCTACGCTGAAGCCGCACCTGGCAGACCTGCAGCCAAGCGGACAATAGGCAGGTGGGTCACCTCCTGCATAGATCTCTGCTATAGGTTGGCGGGCATGGAGCCTCCCAGAGGGATAAGAGCTCATTCTACCCGCCATACCGCTGCATCGGTGGCTGCTTCCAGGGATATCCCTATCCAGGAAATCTGCAGGGCTGCTACCTGGAAGTCAGCAAACACCACCATCACCCACTACCACATCGACCTTGAGTCACGCCGGGATGCTGGTTTTGGGGCCTTGGTTCTCCAGTCTTTATTTCCCAAGTAGGGGGTGTGCTCCTTGCCTCCCTCCTCCCGGAGAACTGCTAGGAATCTGCCAGACAGTGTGGATGAACAACATATCCATGTCCCTAGAAATACAGGTTACTCACTTGTAACAGGAGTTCTAGGAATGGTATATGTTGTTCATCCACACTACCCACCCGACCTTCCCGGCTTCGACGCACAACCTGGCTTCCAGCGGGCTAGATCTGGCGTCATGGGGCGGAGCCGAGAGTTTTACTCTGGTGGGTGGGAGGAGCCAGCTTGAAGACCTTCCGGCAAGATTTAAAGTGGCAAGGAACCTGCAAGACAGTGTGGATGAACAACATATACCATTCCTAGAACTCCTGTTACAGGTGAGTAACCTGTATTTATTTGCTAGTGAAAGCGTCAGAAAGGGCTAGCAGTCCTGAAGCTAGATAAAGCCGCAAGGTTGGACTGGATGCATCCAGGGGTGCTCAGGGAACTGGCATTGGAGTTATCTGAACCCCTTGTAGAGCTGTTCAGTAGCTCTACTCAGACAGGGGTGGTTCTGAATGACTGGTTTGTAGTAGGCATAGTTCTGCTACACAAGGGTGGGGAGAAAGAGCAGCAAGGTAAGAACAGATCTGTCAGTCTTACCTCTATTGTGGGTAAACTGATGGAAACACTAGTGAAAGAGGATCTGTATACTACCTCGAGAAAAAAATGGGCTTCAGGATAGTAAAATGCTTGGGTTCACGGCAGGAAGGTCTTGCCGGACAAAAAACACAGAGACTTGCTCCAGAACTACGTCTGACTTGTGCCACAGTTGAAAGCAGTCAGTATTCAAACAAAAAAAAATCGGTACCAAGAAAAAACGTACAAAGCACTCATAAGCTGATATGAATGTAGAAAAAGTATATTGATATCGGGCATTGAAATTCCTTTCCTTTCCACCCCCCCTCCCCCAAGAAATGTGCTGCATATGTGAACTTAGAAAATATCTAAAATGTATCTATTAGTCTGATAATTATAGTACATATTAATTTTTTCTCCTTGGGTCAGAAATGGATCTACCATTGGAATCTCTGCCATGCAGTATACTTGTGACATATTGTATTTGGGAGAAAATAAAGTTGTAAATAGTATGTTTTTTTTCTTAAATTATATGGTTGAGGTTTTACACAATGGGTTTGTGTTTTAAAATTTTGTATCTGGGTAGTACACTAGGACTCAAAAACTGCATACAGAGCAAAAAACTGCCTCATCCGTGCTGCCCGACTCACCTTAGCCAGGGGAGTCCTCCTACCCACGCTCTGCTATGGGCTTGTCACCTTCGCCTACATTGCTAAAACTAATCTCTCAAAATGGGACACTGCGTATAACAGCGTATGTCGCTTTGCGCTCTCAGCTCCCCGCCATACCCACTGCTGTGAGCTCTACTCCCGGCTTGAGTGGGTCCCACTGGAAAAGCGCCTTCCTATGACTTGGACAATTTCATAGATAATGTTGTCAGGTCTGCCACCCTGTTAACCCTTGCTGAATCTCTCATTCCGGCTAACCCCAGCTCCCTTCTGAGATCCAGCGACTCTCAGGCCCTCCTGGTTCCCAAGACACGCACCCAAATGGTGACTGGGCCTTTGCTGCGTATGCGCCCAGGTTGTGGAACTCCCTCCCCTCAAGCACTCACTCCTCCCCCTCCCACCACGGCTTTAAAGCCTCCCTCTGGGGCTTTCTCAAATCGGCCTGTACCTGCCTATGCACTACACAAACCCACCCGACCTCTGTTGCTCCGACTGGCTAAGTCGCTACCAAACTTATCTGGCTATGACAGTGGTCCACAGCACCTTTATTCCACTACCAAGCGAGAGATCAGCTAGAGAGATTAATCCACTTTAGACCCAACCGCTCAATCGGTGTGTGCATAGTTAGTGTCCTACTTCTGGACTATGCACTGGGCCTCCTCCACCCTAGGTTGTTTCTTCTCTGCCTACCAACTAGTTTTTACTGAGTTGCCGCCCGACGTGGTGGCCGCTGCCTATCCTGAGACTACCCTAATGTTATCCTACCTGCTGTCTGCATTGATAAAATCCTGCTGTCTTCTTGTACTGACCTTGTTGTTTGATGCACTTTAAATGTAACCTTACTTGTTTTGCCTGTTCATGAATGTACATTTGTAATCTCCAGGGTCGCACCTGAAAATAGGCACTTGGTTGTCTAGTGTGCTCACCCGGTTAACAGAAGCAAATAAATAAATAAACCTTGAGTCACATCGGGATGCTGGTTTTGGGGCCTCAGTTCTCCAGTATCTACTTCCCAAGTAGGAGGTGTGCACCTTGCCTCCTCCTCCATGAGAACTGCTAGGAGTCTGCTAGAAACTGGGTGGAACATCATGTCCACATCCCTAGAAAAACAGGGTACTCACCTGTAACAGTAGTTCTAGGAGTGGTATATGGTGTTCATCCACACAGAACCACCCGACCTCCCCGGCAAGTGGCACACCGATCTGGCTTCTGGCAGGCAAGATCTGATGTCATGGGGCAGGACTGAATAGAGTTACCACCCAGGTGGGTGGGAGGAGCCAGCTTGAAGATGTTGCGCCAGTCTTAAAGGGGAACGGCACTGCCAGAAAGTGTGGATGAACATCATATACCACTCCTAGAACTACTGTTACAGGCGAGTAACCTGTTTATTTAGTCCTGGTGTACAAAAATAGTTTTTACGAAAGCATAATAGAAGCATGATGTGGCCCCCCCCCCCGCTACACCTATGTCCCAGGTTAAAATACAATAAGAACCAAGAGCACAGAACAGTGAAATAGACTGAATCAGAGGTCTGAGTCGCAACACAATCAAAAACACATACAGTGAAATTGGCTGAATCACAGGTTCGAATCACAGCATAGCCAGAACTGTGAAACTGAGCTAATCCATGCCAGGTAGCATCTGCTGCTGATGTCCCAGGCTCATTTATTTATTTATTTAGGTTTTTGTTGACCAGGTAAGTGCAGTAGACAAATCCTGCCTATTTTCAGGCACGACCCGGGGGAGGGGGAATACAGATGAATGCCAACTGACCTTGAACCAGATTAAACTGTGGCATGAAGTAGTCAGCTCCTCTCGGGCAGTGCTTTTTTCAGAGATTAATTCCAGGAAATGATAAGGACAGTGCCATAGCAGAGGTCTGCAGAGTGTGATTGCAGACCTTACATTGTCTGTGTTGCCAGTAACGTAACATCGCTGATTCAGGACATGCATGCCACCATGACTGACCACCCAACTGTGACTGAAAAATATAACCATGTGAACAGTTGTATCCTATGAAATACTAAGTACAGCATCACAGCTTTTACAACCCACCAAGCATACTGTTGCCCTCAACAACCACACTGGTTGTCAGAAAGTCACACTTGAACTACTACCGAAAACTAACACGCTAGCATCCTATTAAATAGTATAGCTATACACACCTCCCTGCAGACTGTTGACTGCCATTATACAGGCATCCTTTGTAATACTTTCTACAATATTATAACATATACAACATCATAACCCATAAAAGCCAGCCTATTTTGCATTAGAACTAAAAAGAAAAAAATAAATAAATAAATAATGGCCACGGGGATTAGTAACCAGTAAAACAAGTAATTGCATTAAAACATCATTAGCAACACGTACACAGGTACGCAAATTAAGCAACAAACATTATACCATGACAGCGTGATCTTATGCTCCATTTTTAAGGACAGAGCAACAGAGAAAGTAGGAGCAATGCTGTCAGGAGTGACTGGTGCAACACACGATCAGTTTAACCAGATTGTAACTCTTGCTGTAATCTGAATTGTTAACTCTTTACCTGTCTGACTTTTATGAATGATTGTACCCAACTCCATGTATCATGCATTCCACTTGTCTTGTATTTAGTTCTCTGTTGTGTTGTTTTACTCTGATGTGGAACCTCTGTAAAAGAGTCTTTGACTCAAAGGTACTGTAATCCGACACTTGAATAAATAAATATCATAAATAAATATTACATTCTATACAGGAAATATATCATAAATAAATAAATATCACGTTCTATACAGGAAATATATCATACATAAATATCACATTCTATATAGGAAACAAACGCTGATTACAGTCAGAAAGCCTCCATACAGTGATGTGTCAGAATCATGTCACATGACTTCATGGCAGAGCTTCAGAGAGATTTGTATTCAGCTGCAGCTGGTGAAAAGCTGATTTTACTCTACTTTTGATATGCAAAAAAGACACTAGTTAGAAAGGGGAATGTTAGCTTCCAAGTTACAGGCGCAGAAAGCGGGATTTAATTCATGCTTGACAAAGCTGTCTGAATTGGTCCTTTTTAAAGTGTACCTTTTCTGGTGCTCACCATAGAAACACCGTAGCTCCCTTACCTGTCCCAAAGTCTAATGGATTTCTAGAAGAGCCTTGTTAGTTGAGCAGTAGCCTTGATTTGTTCGAATCAGCCCTCTAAAATAGTCAAAACTGTGGTTTTAAAATGCAACCCTATGCAAGTATATGGCGCTCACCCCCACGCTCTCCCTATACTTACATCACAAAATGTGAGAGTGGAGGAGGCATGTCTAGGAATTGGGAAGTGGAAGGGATCAGGCTGTTGTCTCCATGGAGCCAAAATATGATCCCTTCCCTCCCAAAATACAAGCACATTTAAACTAATCAGTTACCAGCATTAGACTTTGGGCAGGTAAGGGAGCTACAGTGTTCTAATGGGGGATTTACAAAAATCGAGTAAAGGTACTGTTTAAGGAGTTGACACAGAACGTATGTGTTCAAGTGGAAGAGGTTCTTGCCATGGCGTGCAGGTAAAGATATCCGTTCCCTTGCCTCTTGAGTGGTGTAGACCCTCATCTAACTCTGCTCCGTCTCAATCGAAGTTAAGAGCCATAGCCCTTCAGTACTCCTGCCTGCCATTCCTGCATACTGGGCACAAGTATGCCAGCAGTGGCACAGAAGAGGGTGGTTGGGTGCTTTTCAAAGCCCTTGACAACTTGTCCCCTCAGATGTATGAACCACCACCTCTGTGGGACCTGCTCCTGCTGCTTGCCAAGCTGAAGGGGAAAACCATTCAAGCCAGTACACAAGTTTGAGCAGTTACACTTGTCATAGAAGACTACGTGTTTGGTCACTATCACCTTGGCCAGACGAATGAGTGAGCTTCAGTTGCTTTCTGTGGAGTCTCCGTATTTGCTCTTCCACAAAGACATGATTGTCCTTAGCCCCCATGCGAAGTTCCTGCCCAAAGCATTCTTGAAGCTGCACTTTAACCAGGTGCTGTAACTCCCAGTCTACTTCCCGAAGCATACTGTGGATGCAGATGCGGAGCATACGTTTCATGCATTAAATGTAGACAGGGCGCCCGCTTATTATAAATAATGCATGGCAGGGGTTTGCAGTGGAGCTCACCAGCTGTTTGTCATTTACACTGAAGGTGCTCTGGGCAGAGCAGTAGTTAAGTAGATGATTGGTAGGTGGATCACATCCTGCAATGATCTGTGTTGTAGGTTGGCTGGGGAAGAGCCACCAAGGGGTTGGATGCTCATTTAGCCATACATACTGTTGCCTCTTGGCTGCTGCCAGGCACATCCCAATCAATATCTACAGGGCTGCTGTCTAATCCAGTGTGCACCTTTTCGTATCCGACTACAGCATTGACACGTTTAGTCCTCGTGATGCTGCATTTGGAGCCTCTGTTCTACAGTCTCTTTTTGCCAAATAGTAGGGGTGTGCACCTTGCCCCCGAGGACTGCTAGGTGTCTGCCTAAGTGTGGATATTTGGCTTGACAAAAATAGGTTACTTACCTGTAACCATCGGTTCACTTTAACACCACCTACTCAACCTCCCCTGGCAAGTTGCACATGGATACCTGCTTCCAACATTCAAAGATCTGACATCAGACAGGGCGGAACCAGAGGATGACACCACAGGTGGTGGGAGGAGCCAAGCTTGAAAACACCCAGTGAACTGAATTATGCCCAGCAACTGCTTAAGTGTGGATACGAACAGACTACTGGTAGCAGAACTGACATTCACGGGAAACCAGTGACTAGTGCTGTTCACTGTATGAAGAGTCAACTGGCCCAATACCAGTCATGAATAAGCAGTGCTAGTTATGAGTGGAGCACACCCAGCTCAGTGTTACAGTATAATGTACCGTGTTTATCATGTACACAAGTACCAGCTTTCCCCACTGCAGTTCTTTATGCTTTTCCTAACCACTCACATATTTTTCCATCAAGATATTTTTTTTTCCTGAAGGAGCAAAAATAGAGCCTGCTTACCTGTAACCATAGTTTGTGATGTAATCTACCCTACAGGAAAGCTGTACTTAGTCACACTAGATGTGAAATTGTGGGGGACATCTTCTATAAGCTCCTGACTAGATGGTCTCCAAAGCTTATGAACCGTCGGCTCTATGTAACATATCAGTTGTGGCCCCATAAACGATATCACACTAGCCAGTGAGTCTCATCTTATAGATTTATATTCCAGCCCACCAGCGTAGTGGTAGCGCTATTGCTTGTGGCACTAATGACCTGGGAGAATCAACCTGGGGGAGGAAGATCGAACGTCCAGTGGACTACTCCCTCCCTCTCTGGGGAGGGAGGGATGCTGCACCCAGCAGAAGCCTAGCACATAGCGATGGCTGTGGGCAGGGCAGCCAGGGACCACGATATTATGTGAAAGGAGGTGCAGCGGCCATCGACGTCCAATGTGCAGGAGCATGCGCACAACTATGCTGAACGGGATTGCACATCTACTCCTCCTGGGGAGAAAACTAGGAGTAGAGAAAGGCTGTAGCTGGGGAAGGGGGATGGTCCGACCCTCTGGAGGCCCCACACCTGGTGACAATGCATGCATCTTAACTAGGATCTGTGCCCCAGCCCTCAGGCCACCCCCTCCATGGGGAAGCAGGGGCTGGATGGTATGTCCACGGGATGTCAGGGTGACAGGGCAGGGGTCAGATCCGATAGGCCAGGGTGGTGACAGAAAAAGACATCTGATTAGTTAAAAGAAGAAGCACAAGTGTGTAATTATCTGCCCATAATTACACTGCTGCACTTCTTTCAAGCTACCAGCCTGTAAACAAGTACCATATCTGCATGCCACTCCCTTAAAAACAAAATGGCAGTCACATTCTAAGGAGAAACCCTTCCATCCCGCAACCTAGCTGCTTAAAATACCATGTCTTCACATCTGTGAATTACTTTCCAGCTGTTATTTATTGTATAGCTTTTACTTTTTATATCATGTAGCTACTAACCTACTCTACATGTGGCACTTCACACTCATACTAACACCTGCTCCATTGCATCTAACTGTGACCATGACACTGACATCTCTAGTCTCGCTCCATCAAGTACAGTAACAGCGCCAACTAAGTAAAAAAAAAATAAAATAATGCTCAGTCTGATCTCCATTGTGCATCTAAGAGCCACTCCAGCATGTCTTAAAGGGGAACTAAAGTCAAAATTTACAAATAAAATACGGAAAGGATTTTCTTTTTTCCTAAATTGACTTGCTGGTTTTATGGCCCCCTGGGATCTCCATGCTAGCATTTGTTATGGCTCTTCTTGTTCCTATAAAGCCTCCTGTCCCATGCAACAGTGATGTTTCCAGGACCATCGATTCAGAGAGTAACAACTGCTGCAGTAGCTGTCTGCTGTTAGGAGCCTGATATTCTGGATTCAGCTAAATAACTGTCTAATCCCAACTTTCTGTTTTCTAGGTATGTGTCTAGGTCTAGCCAGCAGAAGTGAATGTTTTGATTTAAAGCTTTTCATTTGATCAAACTACATACAACCATTAAAAACAGCACACAAATCACCCAAGGTCATGGATGCTATAATTAGCGAAGAGACTAGGTGTTTCCTTACAGAATACCTGACTCAGTTATCCCTCAGGCATTTGCCATCTGTAAATGTAGCCTTCATTAGAGCTCCCTGAACAAGGAGAGTTAATTAACATCACAGTTGTACTGCTGTAAACTTGAGGGGGAAAAAACAGCTTTTGTATAATTAATGGTCCTGAACCTATCACTGTCACGTGGTCAGTAGGTATTGTAGGAACAAGAAGAGTCATTAAAAATGCAAATATGGAGATCCCCAAGGGCCATAAAACCAGCAAGGAAATTTAGAAAAAACTTCTTTTAGCAAATAAAGGGAAGGACTTAGTAGGAGTACACCTACAGAACACTCTGCACAACATTTTTTTAATGTTAACTTTAAATTTCCTTTAACATCATTGAGGCTGGAAAAAAACCTAGCACTCAGCATCCAGCCCTCACACTGTCCACATCCCTCTCTCACTGTCCCACTCCAAAATAAGAAAAAAACAACTGTGACCAGTAAAAAATAAAAGTACAAATCTTTATAAAAAGAAAAACCTCAGATTAAGCAGCACCGTATGTGTGTGCTCACACATGTGCCTGTCTGTGTACATTATGAACTCTGTATCATCAGTTGTCAATATAAAGTACACATTGCCGGACTAGATATACATTTTCATGGCAGGACCAGTTAAAAAAAACCTGGTTATGATCCGCGCTTTTATTTTATTTATTTGAGAATTGGTAACTAGGAAATGTACACTGAGCCAAGGATCATTTTCCAGGTATGACCCAGAGGAAGGGAACAGGGGAGGCAAATACATAGCACGGACACAGTAGACAGTTAATACAATTACAAAGCATTGATACAGTTCACAGTTACAGTAAAGTGGAACAGAGCACATGATTTAAAACAGGAGTAAGTACAATAAGAGCAAGCAGCAAAAAATCAAGCATTGCAGCCAAAGCTACACCGGGCTAAGAGAAAAATGTAAGGGGGCAGCCAGGTTGGGGGGAACTAGGCAAGGCAAAGTTTATTTATATAGCGCCCAGTCCACATGGTCTCTGAGCACTTTACAGAGTTGAATCACAATCATGACAAATCACATTAAAACAGTGTCCAGCAGATAAAAATCAAAGGAAATAAAATCAGATCAAACTGCGTAGACTTGATAAAACAAGAACGTTTTCAGCAAGGCTTTAAAGGTCTCCACCATGCTAACTGAGCGAATGTAGAAAGGGAGTGAGTTCCAAAGCATAGGAGCAGCCACTTCAAAAGCTGTCACCCAAGGAGTCAAGTCTGGCAGTGGGGACGAACAATTGATCAGCATGGGTGGGGCGTGAAATCCCACATTGTACCATCTGTTGATCTCCCCTAATGGCAACATGTGCACAGAGAACAGAATGGGGACAAGGATCGAGCCTTGCGGAACTCCAAAATGACAACACAGATGCCTTCGAGGTAAAATTTCCAAGAGCCTCCTGCTACATTTTTCCGGCTAAGTAGGACGTAAACCAGCACAAGACTGCACCGGTGAGGCCTGCATAGTTCCTCAGGCGATCCAACAGCACCCCATGATCCACTGTGTCAAGTGCCAACAAGAGATCCAAAGCAGCAAAACTGAACATAGTCCTCGGTCCCTTGCAAGGAGGAAATCATGGGTCACCCTGACAAGAGCTGTCTTAGTGCTATGCCAAGGCCAAAATCCCAACTGGAGAGATTCATAGTTGGAAAGAGACTCCAGGCGATCCATCAGTTGCTCAGCCGCCACCACCTTCTCAATAACCTTCCCTAGAAAGGATAGGTTTGAGCTGGGCCTATAATTCGCTAGAACGTCAGGGTCCAAGAAAGGCTTTTTTTTTTTTTTTGGAAGGACCCATTCATGATCTCTGCGAGTACTGGACCCAGGAACTCAGTATAGCTGAGAATCAACCACGTTGGACCTGGGTCCAGTATACAATTGGCAAGATGCAAACTGAAGACCACCCGCAGCATCTGAGCCTTGGAAATAGGTCAAAACTCATCCCAGAGAGGCAGATCTACGTCACTATAGGTACAACCACTACCAACCCAAGTCAAGCCACTAGAAGAAATTCCAGACCTGATGACTGACACTTTGTTGGTGAAAAAACGTGCAATCTCCTCACATTTTTCTGCAGAAATTGCTCCAGCATTTCAAAACAGGAACGGGGGGAAGTGAAGGAGATTCAGCTGGTACCTGAGGAATTAGTGGAGGTAGTGAAAGTAAGGACGGGAATATGTTCCAGAGTGAAGTAGACAACAGGAAAAGGCTTATTGCCCAGCAGATGAGTGGGGATAAGGAATGGCAAAAAGTGTGAGGTTCACTGGAGCGGAAGGAGCAGGAGACAGAGGGGATGGTGGAGGGGGAGTGAGGAGAGGTAAGAGGGAAGGGACCGAAACCGATATTTGTATATGAATGAGGCACCATGGTTCTGGTGACATGGTAGAGGAAGAATGGATAAGGAGAAGCAGATTGAGCAGTGGTGGGTACCAGAGGGGAAGTTGGTAGCAAAACAACAGACGTAGTAACAAAGGATGTCCATTCTGGCCACGGAAGTGGAGAGAGCTGTGCCATAGACCACGTCCACATAGTTAGAGGCTGGGAGTACCACATTGGTGACAAGCTAACAGTGTACTTGTGGAGACGGATGGTCTTTATTGATGTACATGGCACCAAGCTTAGATCGGAGCTTGGCATGGATGGTGTCAGTGTTGGCAGAGAAGTCTGGCCACACACAAAGATATTTGAATGAATGAACCACTTCAAGAGGGGTGCCATCCAAGGTGGGCAGACTTTGGAGTCTGGTAAATTTTTGGTTTATGTATTTATTTATTTTGTTCATTTTTGTTGACCTGGAGTTGGTTAGATTGAAACCAACGCAGGGCATTGTGGAAGTCTTGCTGGAGCAGATCTTCCAAGGCTGTAGTGGAGGGATCAGAGGTGTTAATAACTGTGTTTTCTGCATACATGTGGATATGCAAGATGTCTCAAGCTGTGGGGTGTTCGTTACGGAAGATGGAGAACAGGATAGTCCCCAGGATAGAGCCCTGTGGGACCTTGGACTGGATGGGAAGTGGATGTGGCAAGGTTCTACCAACCTTTACTGACTGCAGACGGCCCGAGGGGCAAGACAGGATCCAGTCTGCTGCAGGACTTGAGAGTCCAGCAGAACTCAGCTTATCCAGGAGGAGAGTTGCGACACTGAGTCAAAGGCCTTGGCCAGATCAATGAAAATGGCAGCTGTGATGTGCCCCTGATCCATCCTGGAGAAGATAGAATTAGTTACACGCAGCATGGAGGAGATGGTGGAGTGATGCTTCCAGAAACCAGACGGGAATGGGGAAAAGAAATTGGTGGCGGATAGAAGATTGGAGAGTGTAGTGTAAAAAATTTCTCTTGCAGTTTAGCAAGGGGAGGGAGGAGGGAGATTGGCCGTAACTTACCCAGGGAGGAAGGGTCCCCCTCCCTTTATGGAATGGAGTAACTTTGGCCAACAGGACTGAGGGACAGCACTGAAAGAGAAGGAGAGGTTGAGTAGCTGAGTCATTGGATATGCAATGGCAGGTGCAGAGATATGAAGTAGTTTAGAATCCAGTCTATCAGACTGGATTTGTACAGGTTGGAGGAGGAAAGGGCAGTGAGGTTTTCCTGGCAGTAACGGGGAAAGAGGAAACCAGTGGAAGGGTGACGAGAGGAAGTGTGAGGAGGAGTGGAGGAGGCTGGAGGGTGAGTAGAAGGAAGAGCAGAAATGGTGAAGAAGTCATTGAAATGTGCAGCAACAGAGGAGAGGTTGGAGACTGGTGAACCATTATAGAAGGATCAAAATGGCGGACTGGTTGTGAGGGTTAGAAAGGAAGTGAATTACCTTCCTGAACTTTGAGGGGGCATTGAAGTTTGACCTTGAAATACTGCGATTTTTTTTTCAGCGTGGACATCCATAGTACAGGAGTATCTGATGGTCCTGTATAAGAAGATATCTGGAAGGTAGTGAGATAGTTTGAAACATGCCCAGGCGAGATCACAGGACTTGCACTGATCAGTGATTTCAGAGGTAAACCAAGGATGATGGAGATTTTTGATCCTGGATTTTCTGAGTGGGGTGTGCTTGTCCTGTAAGCAGGAGAATTTGGAATGAAACAGGGAGAGGGCAGTGTTGATATCTGTGGTGGAGGGTATGACTGTCCAGTCTGCAGAAGCAAGGTCACTCAAGAGAGCAGAGGTGTTGAGTGAGCAGAGGGACCTGGTCCAGATGTATTTTGGGGGGGGGGGCTGGACGTTGGATCTTCCTGACGCAGAACATCAAGCAGTGATCACTGAAAGCAATATGGTGGGGGTGGGAGGAGAGAACCCAGTCCAAGAGGGAGTGGTTATGAGAGTGGGAGTTGAGCTGGCTTGAATCAGTGATAATCTGTGTGAGATTTAGGGACTCAGCCTTGTGGATGATCGGCCTGGAGGCTGAAGAGAGCCAGATGACTTTGAAGTCCACTAGCAAGATGAGTTCACTAGCGGAAGATTGAGAAGCAATGGTAGAGAGACAATCAACTGGGGGGTATATTCTAGGTGAGGCATAGAAAACCCCAATGAAGAATGGCACAGAGGAGGGGAATAACAGCCTGACCAGGCAGAAGTCATGTGAGGAAGATGCAACCTCACTGAAAGCCATAGTGCAAGAGGCTCTGCCGGGCATAGATGGCAACATCACACCCTCATTTTCCCCGTCCTGTCTGAAAAGATGATAGGAAGGGGACAGGCTAGAGTCTGGGATCCTGAAGGAAAGTCAGGACTCGGATATACAGAGGATGTTAGGTGAATGTTGTGAAATGCAGACTGACAGTAGGTTGAACTTTTGAAGAAGGCTTTTGGCATTGAGGTGAAGTATGGTGTGGCCTTTAGCAGGTGGTGAGGTAGAGAAGGAGGCAGGGGAGTGTCCCTGGTTGGTTGGACTCCACATCACCTGACAGGAGGAGGAGGATGGAGTGGAATTTCCACCCCTTAGAGCAGGGAGGAGGGCGTGAGTGAGGAAGTGGGGGAAGGTGATGAGGGCACGGTGGAGAAACTCCAGGTTAGGAGAGGGGGAAGGGAGACAACCAGGGTGGGTAGAAAGGGAGGAAGTTGGGGGGGGTGGAAGGAGGGATGGATGGGCGGAGATGGGAGGGAGGTGCAGGGGGGGAGAGAGATGGGGGATGGAGAAGGAGATGGAAGAGAGATAGAATATGTAGAATATATAACAGAAGACACCAGGAGAAAGGACTGCTGTGTGACTGGACTTCTCTGCTGGGACTATATTGCCCTCCTTCCCACCCAAAGCTAGTTCTATTTTTATAGGCACAGGATTTGACTGACAACAGGAACTTCCTGTTTAGGGGCAGGAAGTGAGTGATCACAGAACCACCAAGGACCCACCATCCTAGAAGGGCAAGAGTAGCTCTCCGGCCCCCTCTAGCTGCTGGAGGTCTGCCTCTGAGCAAGTAAGTGGTCTACGAAATATAGGATATTCTTGTCTCAGAACAGGACAATCAGGGCTTAAAGGGCACACAGGCAGAAAGTAAGGAGAGAGAAAAAAAAACAGAGGAAAGAGTAAGGATTGCAAACAGTTAAGGGGCCAGAAATAAGACATGATGGGAGTGGTGCAGTGCAGTGGCTGTGGGCAGCAGTCTTCGAGGAGATGTTCTGGAGGATCGGTGTTGTCCATCTGCAGGCACCTCTCTGGGCTGAGGAGGAGTTGCTCATCTCCAGGCTGAGTTGGCCAGGATTTGTGGGACCTCCTCTTCCATCCAGGGACCACCAGTGCCACTGCCGTTGCCTCAGAGGTTGCCAAGAAAGAGGAGCGGTTGGACCACAGTGGGCTCAGGAGGGTGAGGGTAGTGGAACAGGCGCATCCCTCCCATTGTCCTCTCCACAATTCCTATGCCATTCTGGCAAAGTGTGGTTCCTCTATGGAGGCACCCGCAGTGGAGACCAAGGAGGATGCTGGGAACCTCCACAAAGGAGACCCACAGGAGGGTGGCAGGGGAAGGAAACAACTCCTGGTGGGGGACTCCATTGTTAGGAAGGTAGAACTGGGAGGAAGGGAGGGAGGTGAGTGCCTGCCTGGCGCCATGGCTTGGAGGGACAGGGAGCGAATCCTCAGGATTGCCGGAGCAGCTGCACAGGGGAGGGAGCTGGATGTCATTGTCCACCTAGGGACAAATGACCTGGCTAAGAAAGGGATTAGAGAAGTGCAGGAAGAGTTTGTGGAATTGGGGAGGGGCGTTAGTCAAGTAGCACGCACGGTAACCTTCTCGGAGGTGCTACCCATCTATGGCATAAGAGAGGCTAGGGTGTTCCGCACCATGAGATTCAATCAGTGGTTGAAAAACTGGTGTGGAGCTCAGGGATTTGGCTTCATTGGGGACTGGGGGTCCACCTGGAGTGATGCAAGCCTATACTGGCATGATGGGCTGCATCTGTCCGGGAGGGAACCAGGATCCTAGGTGATAGGTTTAAATGCTTCATTGGCAAGCTTTTAAACTAGCCAAGGGGGGAGGCACTGGAAAGGAGCAGGAAAATCCTTGCCCCCCCCCCAAATAATCACAGTAGTAAGTGCGGCAAACACCAACACAGAAGTGTCGATAGGGAGAAGAGCAGGGGTAAATGGAGAAAGTGACAAAGGCAAGAAGGACAGGGATGGGGCAAAAGGGAGTAAGGCCATCAGGAAATGGAGGGTAATGAGTACCAATGCCCGTAGTCTGGGCAACAAGCTCCCTTAGCTGATGGCTTTAATGGAAGAGGGATGCCTGGATATCGTAGCAGTCACAGAAACATGGTACACAGAGAACCATGACTGGGATGTTAACATACCAGGGTACATAACCTACAGGAGAGACAGGCAGGGGAGAAGAGGGGGAGGAGTAGCTCTCTATGTAAAGGAAGGAGTAAAAGCAACTGAACAAAAGAGTAAACAGGAAGGAGAGGAGGCACTGTGGGTCACCTTGGAGACTGGAAAGGGCACCACAATCCGCACAGGGGTTGTGTACAGACCCCCATGTCAGGGGGAAGGAATGGACAAGGATGTGATAGAAGGCATTCTTAGAATTGCAGAGAAAGGGGAGATACTGTTGATGGGAGACCTGAATATGTCAGATGTTAACTGGAGCACATTTGCTGCAGCCACATCCAAGAGCAGGGCCATTCTTGATGCCCTTCAGGTGGCAGGCATTAGACAGCTAGTTTCGGAACCCACTCGTGAGGGAGCAATCTTAGACCTCGTACTCTCAAACGGGGGCAGTGAGAGGATCTCAGATCTAGAAGTGGGCTGCCATCTGGGGACAAGTGACCATCAAACAGTGTGGTTCACGTTAAACTCAGCTACAGAGTCAAGCCATACAAAAGTGAGGGTACTGGACTTTAGGAGGGCTGACTTTGGCAAGATGGGAGAGTGCCTCAGAAAAGCACTAGCAAACAGGCTAGAAGGAGGTGTGGAGCAACAATGGGGAATTATCAAAACTGCCATCACAGAGGCAACAAGCCTTTGTGTGAAGCAAATAAACAAATCAAAACGAAAGAAAAAGCCACTATGGTTCTCAAAAGAGGTGGCTGTGAAAGTCAGGAAGAAAAAGATAGCATTCCGGAAGTATAAGGAAACACAGAAGGAGCAGGACGGATAGCTGTACCAGTTAAGGCAGAAGGAAGCAGGGAGGGAAGGCAGAATAGCAAAGGCCCAAACTGAGGAAAAGATAGCCAACTCAGTTAAGAAGGGGGATAAAACCTTTTATAGGTACATCAGCGAGCGTAGAAAGACAAAGGGAGGGATAGTGAGGCTGAATAGAATGAACGGTAGGTGGGCAGAGGGGGACAGTGAAAAAGCAGGAATACTGAACGAATATTTCTGCTCAGTATTCACAAAAGAGGAGGGGGAAGTGCCTAATCCAGTTAACAGAAGCATTCTTGATAGGGGGGTTGATCCCAGTCCTTTCACAGAAGAAAGGGTTCTGCAAGAACTCCTAAAACTGAAGATGAACAAAGCAATGGGTCCTGATGGAATTCACCCCAGAATTCTAAAAGAATTAAGGGAGGAACTAGTGAAACCACTGGCTACTCTTTTTAATAAATCATGGGAGGATGGTGTGGTACCCGAGGACTGGAGGAAGGCGGATGTGATTCCTTCACAAAAGTGGGTCCAAGACAGAGGCAGGAAGCTACAGACCTGTCAGTCTGACCTCTGTGGTAGGGAAAGTGATGGAGTCACTTCTGAAGGAAAGAATAGTCCAGTACCTAGAGGCCAGTGGAGCACAGGACCCAAGGCAGCATGTGTTCACAGCGGAAGGTCATGTCAGACGAATCTAATAGATTTCTTTGACTGGGTGACCAAAGTAGTAGACCAGGAGGGGCTGTGGACATGGCCTACCTAGACATTAGCAAGGCATTTGACACAGTCCCACACAAAGATTAATAGTCAAATTAACCAGCCTGGGAGTGGGACCCATGGTGGTAGCCTGGTAAAACATTGGCTGGACAACAGGACACAGAAGGTAATTGTAAATGGAGTCCACTCTGAAGAAAGGGGGTTACTAGTGGGCACCACAGGATTCAGTAATGGGTCCAGTCCTTTTAATGTCTCTTCATCAGTGACATTGCAGAGGGACTGAAGGAAAAGTATGCCTTTTGCAGATGACACAAGATCTGCAACAGGGTTGATACACAAGGAGGCGTGGAAAGGATGAAAAGGGACTTGGCAAGGTTGGAGGAATGGTCAAAAGTATGGCAGCTAGGATTCAATGCAAAGAAGTGCAAAATAATGCACCTGGGAAACAAGAACCCAGGGGAAGAATACACAATGGGTGGGGAGGTAGTAACAACAACAAAAAAGGAAAGGGACCTGGGGGTAATCATATCAGATGACCTTAAGGTTAGCAGGCAATGTGAGAAGGCAGTAGGGAGGGCTGGGGGTATACTGGGATGTATAGGGAGAGGCATCATCATCATCAGAAAACAGGAAGTTGTTATCCCTCTGTACAGACAGTTGGTGAGACCCCATCTGGAGTACTGTGTCCAGTTCTGGAGACCCCATCTCCGCAAGGACATAGACAGGATAGAGGCAGTCCAGAGGAGGGCAACTAAAATGGTGCAAGGTCTGCAAGAGAAGCCGTATGAGGAGAGACTAAAGGAGCTTAATATGTATACCCTTGAGGAAAGAAGGAGAGGGGGACATGATAGAAACTTTAAGTACCTCAGTGGAATCAACAAAGTCCAAGAGGTAGCATCTTTCAGAAAAGAGACTTGCAAGAACAAGGGACACAATTTATAGATGGAAGGAGGCGGTTCCAGGGGCAATGTGAGGAAGTATTATTTCACAGAGGGGTAGTGGATGCATGGAACAACCTTCCTGAGGAGGTTGTGGGGTCTAAAACTGTGGGAGAATTCAAGAATGCATGGGACAGACATAAGGCAATTCTTGTGGGGGGTAGGAAGAAATAGGCTGTTGGTTAACTAGGATCTGCAGCCTATCCTGTAGGTAGGGAAATGGGCAGACTAGATGGGCCTAGCGGTCCTTATCTGCCATCAAAGTCTATGTTTCTGTGTTTCTAGAGGATGGAGAAGGAGGTGTTAGGAGCATTGGTGGCGAGGTGTTAAGGTAGCGGAGGGGAAAGTGCAAAGTACATTGTCATCAGGAGGTGAGGTGCAATAGCCATCAGATATACAATAACGTAAATGATAATGCAAATGGACGTTTGGTCAAATATAAAGTGGCAGTCAGCAGGTAATAGGCTTAGCCTGTAAATAGAATTTGGGATAACAACAGATAATTGGGCTGAGACTCAGATGTAAACAGCAGGTTACTGGCTAAGCAGAACAGGTGCAGAAAACTGGAAGAAACACTAGTGTAATGTTCTGAACAGTGACAAGTATAAAACCTGAAGCAATGAGCAGTTGTTGGGTAGAAAATGCAAAAAGTGAGTACACCCAGATAGGTTTTTTCAGGAGTTGGCAAAAAAAGGGCAAAAACTGAAACTGAAGCACTAACACCAGCCTGCCGGCACAGCGGTAGTGGTACTGCTTGTGGCTCCAGCGACCCGGGTTCAGGAATAGGCTTGGGTGGCTGGAGGATCAGCCGGGAGGAGATGGATTGAGTGGCAGTCGCACACTCTCCCATCTCCGGGGGGGGGGATTCTGTCTCCTTGAGACCTCCTGGTACAGCACCCCTGGGTAACCACGGGGACCGCTTACTGGGACTGGCAGCTGAGGTTGGGAGGCATGCGGATGCTTGGCATGCATACGCCGTGGCGTCATTGCACATCATGCCTCCCTATTCTGGAACAGTACAAAGAAAAAATCTCGGCCCTGGCTCTGGTCCCTGAGCCACTGCTGTGCAGCCGTCCAACAAGTGGTGCATAGAGGGGCATAGCTGACCGCCTCTTCCCCCTGCCCGGAAGGTAAATCGAGGCGCCATGAGGGCAGACTGTGGCGGGGTTGGCCAGTGGATTCAAGCCAGTGACACAGGGGCAAAATAACAAAAAATAAATAAAGAAGTAGTATAAAACTTAAGATAATAAGCAGAACGTGAGTACACCCAGATAGCACTGACAAGTATAACATAAAACAGTGAACAGTTGCTAGCTAGAAAATGCAAAAAATAAGTATACCCAGATGGGGTTTTCCAATGTGATGGCAAAAACAAACAAAAAGCTTTAAACGAAAGCTAGGGTTACCAGATGTCCTCTTTTACGAGGACATGTCCTCTTTTCCAGCTGCCAAATATTCTTCATGTACCTTTTCTATCCTGTTGTATTATTATATTTTTTTTACTCTCTCCTACCCAGGACCTCCTTGTAAATGAGCTGTGAAGGCGGTGGAGACTTTAAACCTATTTACGCGGGGTCTGGCACAAGGGCTCATTGGGGGAGGGATGAAGTGTCCTCTTTTTGGCATCCCAAAATCTGGTACCCCTAACAAAAGCACTGACGAGCTTTAAGCAGATCCAAGAAGCGGCCAGCCCCCATACACTCAAAGAGTTGCAGTTTAAGTTTAATAATTCTCAAATCGAGTAATTTCAAGCACCATCACTAAATACAGCTAGTGAAAGGAGGCTCAAAACTAGATGTTTGGGGCCTCATTCCACTAGTTGTAGTTAGTGATGGTGCTCAGAATGAGAATTAAAGTTATTCTGAACCCCAAAAGCTTGTAAGTGCGGCCAGCCGAGGGGCGTGGAGGACTGAGGTGCTGGGTGCCTCACTTGCTGGCGCACTGGCGACCCAGGTTCAGAAATGGACCAGGGTCGCTCGAGTGCTGGCTGTGGGAAGGAGGATTGAGTGTCCTGGGGAAGGGGGAGCAGCACATTCTGCTGCTTGGTCATCACCTAGCAGAGGCTAGGTGGTGCAGCAGTGGCCTGGTAGCGGTTTTACAACATCTACTACATATGAACATACAACTGTGCCAGCAGATTTAGGCCACTAGGTCTATCGCGTCTGCTCGAGCTCCGCTCAAAACTGAGAAGTTGCTGCAGCACCCCCAGTGCCTCCCTCCCTTCTAAGGTCTTCTTCTAGTGTTCTCTGATTGTCTTTCACCTGTACCTTCCCCCTATACCTATCCCATCCTCTCTTAAAGCTCCTCACTGAACCCAGTGAGACCACCTCCTCCGGCAAGGCATTCCATGGCGCCACCACCCTTTTTGTAAAGTTTTGCCTTCTCAGTTCCTTTCTAAATTCCCAACCTCCCCTCCACCGCCAGTTTCATGCTGTGTTCCCTTGTGGTTCCTTCCCCCTCGGTCTAAACAACCCCTCTGTTTTAACATTGTTGATACCTTTCAAATACTTGAAGATCTCAATCATGTCTCCCCTGTCCCTTCTGGCCTCCAGGGAGTGCATGTTGAGCCCCCTTTGCCTCTCCCAATAAGTCTTGTCCCTCATACCGTGGATCATCCTAATCGCCCTCCTCTGAACCCTCCAATAACATGACCTCCTTCAAGTACAGGCGCTAGAACTGTACACAGTACTCCAGGTGAGGCTTCACCAAGAACTTGTACAGTGGCATGATAACCTCTTCCCTCCTTGACGTGATCTCTTTCACAATGCAACCCAGTACTCTGTTCACTTTTGCTGCTGCCTTCCTACATTGCTCAGAGTGGTTCATTTTGCCTGTAATCACCACCACCAGAAATCTCTCTTTTTCCAAGGTGGATAACTGCTCCCCCCACCAGGTAATAGTTGTAATCTGGATTCCTCAAAACCCAAGTGTAGCACACTACACTTTCTGGCATTGAACCTCAGCTGCTATGTTTGTGACCACTGATCCAAGTGTTCCAGATCTGCCTAGAGTGTCCTTCTTCCCTCCTCACTGTCCACCACTGCTCCCAGTTTGGGGTCATCAGCAAACAGGCTCATCCAACTTGCCACTCCATCTGCAATGTCTGCAATAAAAGTGCTGAACAGAAATGGGCCCAGAACAGACCCCTGTGGGACTCCACTAGTGACTCTCCTCGAAGTTGAGACCTCCCCCCGCCATCACCCTCTGCTGCCTGTTGGCTAACCAGCTCCCAGTCCAATTCACCATCTTACCACCCACCCCAATGTCCCTCAGCTTGCCCACTAGTCTCCCATGCAGCACCAAATCGATTGCCTTGCTGAGCTCCAGATATAGGACATCAACCAGCTGACCCCCATCTAGAGATCGTCACCCAGTCGTGTTATTATTATAAATCCATTTTCTCCTATCCTCAGCTGACCCCTATCCCTCGGACCTCCTAGCCCCATCACCCACCTTCTCCCACACTTATTAACTCCACTTGCCCCCCCCCCCAATGGTGGGGTGGCGGAGAGCCTCACTCGACCTGTCCTTCCAGGATCTGGCAGAGCCACACCAAGGCCGTTGGTGCACTGCCTGTAAAGGGTCAGGGAATACTGCCAGCCAGAGTGAGTTCCCTTCTGATTTCCTCCATTGTGGTGGAGCAGCGTGCAGTGCCATCAGTGGCGTTACTGTGCACCCACCCATACGTAGTATGCCAGATGGCTGCACCTCCTCCACTGTGGCATTCTGCCCCCTGCAGCCACTAGGGGTTAGGCTAACACTGGGCTCTTCACCACCCTCCCCATCCCAGAGAAAGAGGAGAGCAGTCACTCAGATGCTCCTTCCCCTGGCCAGCCCTCCCAATGACCCAGGCTTGGGGCACAAATCCAGGTTGCTGGCATCGCGGATGGTAGCTCTACCACTGCGTTGCTGGGCTGGACCAGTAATTGCATTTTGTCATGTGTTTAAAGACACTTGGTGCCAGCACTTCATGCCTGACAGCACACTCAAAGTGTATGAGTATTGGCCCCCTACTTACACTCCATGGCGTGTCTCATTGCATGTATAACACTACTATACTGATACACACATACGGTAGCAGTCATTTGTGCACGTCATTGGTGACTCTCCCTTCTTGTCAACAGCTGCTTTTACCTCCCCTCAAGAAAAAGAGCTCCAGGAAATCAAGAATGCATAGGATAGGCACAAGGGGACCTTAGTGGGTAGGAAAGGGAGGGTAAAAGCTAGAGATCAAGTAGGGTCTGCGATATAACAGTAGGTAGGGAAAATGGGCAGACTAGGTGGGCCAAGTGGTCCTTTCTCTACCTTCTGATTTTATGTTTCTATTGAAAGTTACTTGAGTCTTGCTTCAGATCCAATGTCCAGAACTCCATTTTCCCCAGATAATTCCATTCTGAGTTGTCTGCCATGTTCTCCATCAGGATTATCCCAAATGCTGCAGCACTGAGCCAGGATAGGGTCTGAAAGCGTGGACACCTCCATAACTGGCAGATGTAAAACTGAGTAGGTCAGGCTTCAAATGTTAACGCTTAGAAGGTGCATCACAAGATCAGATAGGGAACAAAATTAGGAAAGAAATGAATAATACATGTAATCCAGATACATTAGACCAGGTTCTTTACTAGCATGATAATTTTATAATAACTGGGCAGTGATTTTTACCATAGGGAAACCATGTGTTATTTACCATTGCAATTGGCAGGTTACGACGACGTTCACAAGCCACACCACTGTTCAGTCCTTACTAGGACCACAGATTTCCTTGCTCAGAACCGGCACACATATTTCTCACATAAAATCACTGATTGAAATCCTCCCTTAAGCAAACTTCACCTTTACCTTGTTAAAAAAAAAAAAAAAGATTTGTCACCTGCTGCTTTCTTGGGGGACGCTCTGGGCGTACAAAATGGAGAAGCATTAAAAGCTGCGGAATCAGACAGAACGGGCCAAGGTAGATGGGGTAGAGGGAGTCACAGCTAACGTGATTCAACACTGGTAAGATCCACATGGGCCAAAAAACATTTACCAGCAATTATGTAAAATGAAGCATGGCGTGATATTCTTAAACTAAATTTTATGCACACCCTGTATAAATGATGAAGTAGTAGTATTTTAAACCAAGGCTAGGATAACCCAGTCGAGTCGGAACTCATTAACGGTGGGGTCTAGCCATTTATACTGTTACAATAATATAACAATATCCATTATACCAATATATCAATACTTACTGTTCATAATTATGATAATATTTCAAGATCAGAATTAAACCAGCAGTTAAACAATAACTTTCAGTTCATACAGTCATCAGATATCACTTTTTTACCATAAGAATGTTACACTACTAGGAAAATGGAAACAAATACACATTTTCACAAACATCCTGACTTGTTGATAAACAACAGCTTTGTGGCAGAGATGCATTATTAAGGCGGAATGTTTTTATTAGATTCCAAGGAACTATACCCTTTAGAGGTCGTTTCAGTTGTTGGGGTAAGGTTTTCCATGTTTTAGGTCCCTGATGAACAAAAGTGGAGCTGCCCTTGATGGACTTAGGGACCAGAACTGGAACATGTGATGTTTGTGTTAGCTCCTCGAGCTTTGCTTCTGTAGGTTTATGTAGCATTACACGCCTTGGGGTGTATAGAATTCTCATTACACATACAACCCCATACATAGTTGTATATTTTATGCTTTATTGTGTCTTGCACCACGTTGTAGTCAGTTCCTTGCCAGTGAACAAACGTGTTTATTGTTGGATATCATTGGAAATTTCTTTATCACTCAGAAATCGTTCCATGTGTTTTCTAGTCGTTGTTTTTACTGATGCAGTTATGTTATGAATACCGTAATGTTTCTTAAGCATAATGATCCTACTTAACAGATTTCTGTTTCCCTCTGCACAGGTAAGCAAACCATGGGATTCCCACTGCATACGTATCAGGGACGATCCGATAACAAACTGTACCGCCTTCATACGCCACAGAGTCCCCTGGTACGCCCGTATATGTACGATTACTATGACATGGACAATTACCCTATCGGAACAAATGCAGTAGTAGCTGTCATCTCGTACACTGGGTATGATATGGAAGATGCTATGGTGAGAATTTAAAATAGTAGGCTGTTTTTTATAGAAGGTCACCATTGTCTACATAAAGGGACCATTAAATATATTTAACATTTAGATGCTAGGTTACCCTTTTCCTTTCTGGCTCACACTTCCTCTCCCCTGTCTTTCCTTTTCTGATATTCCCTGTACCTCCTCCCTTGTGTCTGGTGCTGTCTGTATTGGGGGTACCAATGATACTGTTAGCAGTAGGACTAAATACTGCTCTCAACACCCCCACTGCAGTGCCTTCAACATACTGGCTACTGTGGTTCTGCTGCTTTGGGCCACCTCAGTGGAGCCAAGACACCCTGTTTTCCCTTCCTTCATAAAAAGACTGTCCTGTTCTGCATGTAGACCCACTAGGTGACTTCAGAGGGCCATAGTTTCTGTGTTCAGAGCTGGGACTAAAACTCCTGGCCAGTGAAGGTAATGGGATTGATGTCTGCTTATCAGTATTGGGCTTATGAGAGGGATTGCTACATTGTTGTCTTTTCACATGGAAGTAGTGCAGGGGTCCCGTTTAGCTGGTACAGTACCACATGCAAGGGCTGCTGTGTTAATTAGTTTTATTAGCAATTTTTAGAAGCATATGGGTAAAACCTATGCTTAGTTAGCAAGCCCTTTGGGCAGGGACACCTTTGAAAAATTAAATCAGGGATATGTGATGGGTGCTTTCAGTGACTTCTTGACCTTCACAAGTGGCACAGCCGCAAATGAGGTCAAAAGAGGTCACTGACCATGAAAGAAGATAACTGTCATCTCTCATAAGCACCAATCATATGTCCAATTTATACACTATACATTAGCGTTTCTTAGCTAGTTTTATTTTATTTAAAAGTTAAAGTTTCCCATAGCATAAGACATTTGAAGTGCTGGTGGCTGCCATGCACTGTTTTTTAGAAGTAGCTTGTGCTAGCTGGAATGTGTGGCTTTATTGATGGCTAGGCACAAGTGGCAGAAAAGGTTTTCTGTGACGTACCCGACTAGCTAAATAAATTTTATGACGTACCCTGCTGTGTTGATAAAAAAAAATGCATCTAACTGGTTGGTGTTCCCTGCTACAGATGACATTTTTATTTAGCCTAAAAAAATGCTGATGTTTATTGTATGAACTGGTTTCTTGTAGTATGAGAAGAGCAGTGTGTGACCGTTACCTGGGTTACAGAAGGAGAAGTGACAAAGGTGTGATGTGAGCAGAATGACACTGATCCCAGATAAGACTGATCATACAGAGCCAGCCTGTTAACGCAGCGATAGTGCTACTGATTGTGACGCTGGCAACCCAGGTTCAGAAATGAGCTGGGTTCATTGGGGGGTCAGTTTGGGGAGGAAGACTGCATGTCCCAGAGGATGCTGTCTTCTTCCAGGAAAGGAGGGCAACTACCTCAGCTATAACACTACCATCTGGGTGACTGCAAGGGCAGTGCAGTGGAGGTACAGTGGGAAGGGGGCCTAAAAAAAAAGGTTGAAAGATATGCTTCAGATGGCGCTGCTGCTTCGCACAGTCTCTGGCACCCAAGGAAACTGAAAAATTCTGCATGCACACCTGTTAAAGAGCAGTCATCTCGGGCAAACAAGGAGACAAATAAGACTGCATGTGTGTGAGATTCCGCTCTGCTGCCCGTAGCGTGCGCAGGCAAGAAACACCTAGCGTGCTGATATCCCAAGGGGAGTAGGGGCAACAAAAGCGGAAAAAGCCCTGGCTTAAGAGGAATGAACTCAGGCCCTGCTCCCTGATGCAAGCCACCCATTCCCACACTCTGGGCTCTCCTGTCTCTGTGCTCTGAAGGAGGTGGGAGGTTCGAGTCTGGTTCTGACAGGCCTTACCACAGGGGAAATGCCATGTAGCTTGAAAGTGGGAGAAGAGCCAGGGAAGCAGGGGAATGGGGCTGGGCCGGAACTGAAAGATGGGTACTGAGCCAGAGAGAGGGAGCATAAAGAATAAGTGAAAAAAAAGATAGTTCATACAGGATCAACATACGAGGAAAGGTATGGCGGACTTCGTGGTTAACATCATAATGCATCTTATTTTCTGGTACAGTTCAGTTAGGTTCAGTACTTACCTCGTAGCAAGTCCATTTTGTCTAGTGATCGGAGCAGGAAACATTGAACTGGGTCATCCCCAGGTTCAGATCCCACAAAAGCCAAGTGGCTCACTGCATGCCCTTTACAAATCACTTCACCTCACTGCATTTCCTGTAGTTTGGTCCATACAGCATTCCACCATTCCCTGCTGTGCAGCAGAGTGGACCATACTGCATGTGCGAACTGTGTAACATTTGGGTAGAAGTGGGATTAAAGTAAGACCTAAGTAAAGGGAGGCGTTGTAACGTAATGGATTGCTGAGCTGTGAACTTGAAAGACCCAGGTTTGAATGTAGAAACTTTTAATCGAATCAGTACTGAACAACTGAATGTATGGTTGTATTTCATGTTACTATTTTGTTTTGTTCTTACGTATAAATTTCCAACCCTGACTGCATCACGGTTGCAGTAAAGACCCAATCAATTGATCCCATGATTGCAACTTGCTGTGTGACAATGAGAAAGTCCCTTAATCTTCTCTTGTTTTGTACATAACCAGAATGGGTCACTGGATGGCCCAGCACCAACTGCCATGCCAGCATCTCATGCTGGTTGTGGACCAAGGCCATTGGCCAGCTGAGAGCACTGCCACTGGTAGCGCATCCTAGCTTGGGATACATCGTGGTATCACATTTTTGTTACTGCAGCGTCCTTAAATGGTGTGTCAGGGAGGTTGCTTCTCCATCAGGACTTCACTGTGTGCCCGCAAATAAGACCTCTGGTCTCTTCATGCCATCAGGGGAGGATGGGGGCATGGGGGTTAAAGGGCACACTTGGAGGAATAATAGCACATGACAGCCGTGGCACTCTCGGACCTTTCTCCCATCATGCCGCTCCCATGCTTGATCAGCCTTCTGTGCAGGGGAGCCTTTTGAAAGACCCTGTCACAGGGAGTGAGCTGGGGGGGGGGTACTTTGGAGCAGGTACAGTCGGATGTTGGGTTGTGATGTCTGCAGAAGCCAAATGTGGTGCATCCAGCCATGAGGATAAAAAATGTCTAGGGGCAATTACCAAACAAAAGTTTTAAAGCCAGTCCATTAAGTAACCCTATAGTCTTACCATGAGATGTACACTACATAAAGACTGACACTGTGCCTTCAATTTTTCCGTTTATTTAGATTGTGAACAAAGCCTCATGGGAGAGAGGATTTGCACATGGAACTGTCTACAAAACTGAGTTGATAAACCTCGACGATAAGGTCAAACAGGGGGATGATACTATGGTGTTTGGAGTCAAACCAGGTGATCCAAGAGTCGCAGAGAAGCTTGACAACGATGGCCTGCCTTTTGTTGGAGGAGTGTTGCAGTACGGAGACCCCTACTACAGCTACATTAACCTCAATACCGGGGAATGTTTTGTAACATACTACAAGTGAGTACATACTGTATGCAAAATCATTTCAGAAAAACTCTTCTGTTCCTCCTCTGCTTCCTCCCGAAGGTGCTTACTCTGATATTGGTGTGGTGCTTGCAGTAGGCCTGCGGAATCCCAGCATAAGGCTTCAGCTTCTGCTCTTATTTTGTTTCAAAGGTAATGTTTCCCCACCTATCATTACTGCTAGCTGGTACCAGTGCCATTCTATGCATTGGCCAACAAGGGGTGCAGAACTGTAGCATATTGACAACCATGACATGCTTTAGCTTCCCCAGTGCCCATGGGCATTTTCTCTAGCCCTGTAGCACTACACCCTGTGCCCATGGACATTTTCTCTAGCCCTGTAGCACTACACCCAGTGACCATGGACATTTTCTTTAGGCCTGTAGCACTGCACCCGGTGCTCATGGACATTTTCTCCAGGCATGTAACACAGCACCCAGTGCCCACTGACATTTTCTTTAGGCCTGTAGCACTGCATCCAGTGCTCATGGACATTTTCTCTAGCCCTGTAGCACTGCGCTTTGTGCCCATGAACATTTTCTCTAGCCCAGTAGCACTGCACCTTGTGCCCATGGATTTTTTCTCTAGCCCTGTAGCACTGCACCCTGTGCCCATGGACATTTTCTCTAGCCCTGTAGCACTGCACCCTGTGCCCATGGACATTTTCTCTAGCCCTGTAGCACTGCACCCCGCGCCCATGGGCATTTTCTCTAGCCCTGTAGCACTGCACCCCGTGCCCTGTAGCACTGCACCGTGCCCTGTAGCACTGCACCCCATGCCCATGAACATTTTCTCTAGCCCAGTAGCACTGCACCTTGTGCCCATGGATTTTTTCTGTAGCCCTGTAGCACTGCACCCTGTGCCCATGGACATTTTCTCTAGGTATGTAGCACTGCACCAGGTGCCCATGGACATTTTCTCTAGGTATGTAGCACTGCACCGGGTGCCCATGGACATTTTCTCTAGCCCTGTAGCACTGCACCCTGTGCCCATGGACATTTTCTCTAGCCCTGTAGCACTGCACTCCATGCCCATGGACATTTTCTCTAGGTATGTAGCACTGCACCCGGTGCCCATGGACATTTTCTCTAGCCCCGTATCACTACACCCCATGCCCATAGACATTTTCTGTAGCCCTGTAGCACTGCACCCCTTGCCCATGGACATTTTCTCTAGCCCCGTAGGACTGCACATTCCTGCTGCAGACTGTTCTGTATATTCAAGTGGGTTTGTTGTTTTGCAGCAAAAAGGGTGCACATAATACAGCTGTAACTAGGGACATTTTTAGCTATGGATCAAAATATTTTCAAGAATTATTTATTGGGCAAGCCTGCTGCTGGCTTAGGGATAGTGCATTTGTCCACCATGTGGAAAAGCTTGGTTAACACCTTATGTGCAGCATTCACCTTGATACTCGAGTTAGACAAGGCATCCCAGTAGAGCATTGAGTGTCTCTGGGAGAGTGGGGGGCCCCAGCTAGTGCAAGGTTGGGCCCTGAGGAGAGAACTGTGCAGGTTACAAAACGGGGTCCAATGATCACCACCACCATCTGCATAAAGGGTAATGCTGATATAGCGCGAGTGGATTACAGACCGCGCCTCAGTGTAGGAGGGTTGTTAATGGAAAAAGGTGGCGGAGCTTGGGTGGATAATGCTACTGCTGTGCATCCCCTCAGTCAGTTGTGACGTACAGATCTCTGAGTCTCACCTGCCCCCCCCCCCAAAATACAGAAATATTCCAGACAGCTGCCCGAACTTCCATGGTTGACCCGCTTTGCCTAGATGTATAAGTCCAAGCAGTATGTGTGTGGGGTTGTGTAGTGGGATACCTGGATCATGTTACATGAACTCAGGAGGCCTGTTGCTCCACAGCAGGGGAAATAAATAGAAGATAAAAAAAAAAATGAGAGCAAGCAGGAGAAAAGAAAACCATTTGCCCATTCTCAACCAGCCTGATTTTTTTATGTTTCCTTGCGCGTGCGCAAGAAACATCTTGCCGTAGAATGACATTTCAGAGGTGCGTCAGGGATGAGTCCAATGCAGAGCACTCTACAGTGGGCTCGTCCCTCACAAACCAATGAGAACGCAACCAGACTGTGACACTAGTCTCAGTTTCACAGCTGGAATCTATTCGCTAGTTGAAAGAAATGAAGCGCACCAATGAGAGCACTTCATTTCTTTCATTTGCTTAAAGCATAAGCCAACCGGCCGGCAAGCTGTTCTCTCTATTGCGCTCCCTCACAGAAAAATTAAACACATGCTCCTCTTCTCCCAGCCATGCAGAGTAGGCCGCAGCCTAAGCTCCGTGTGGGCTGGGAGTTTCTAGTGCCCAAAGGCACTTTCTCTTTTAAGTGCGATTGCACTAGTGGGGCTGGATGCAACTGCAGCCCAGAGTAATCCCTCCCTCCCCGCCTTGTTTATCCCTGGTGCCTAGTGGCACCCCACACCTCAGCGAGCCCATTGTCCTTCATCCCTGGTGTGTAGTGGAACCACCATCCCGTCATGTATCCCCTGCTCCAGCACTGTAGGACAGTGGGGAGCCCACTCCCACTGTCCCCAGATAATATTTTATTTATACAATCTGACACCGGGATGCCCACTCCCAGTGTCAGGGGCCACTGTTGCCACAATCCCTAAACTTATCTTTGCCGACATCAGGGGGCCTAGTCCCCATGTCGGCAGTGAAAGAACCCCCCCCCAACAGTTTGGGACACTGGGGAGCCCACTCCCAGGGTCCCCAGTCATTAGTACCCCCATCACCAGTCGAACACCCTAGAGTCCACCCCCAGTGTCCCGAAACATTCCTGTCCATAAAAAAAAAGGTCCCCGATGTCTTTATTAATTTTTTTTAACCCTGTAAAAGAAGCGGTCCCTCTTCATCTCCCCGTCCCCCTTCCCCTCCCTATCCTGACCCTCCCTCTGCGCACCCCTCTAACCCCATACTTACCTCTCGAGGTCGGCAGCTGTGATCTTCTATGGACCAGGACATGTCTGCACTCTTCAAAGCTGAACTGCGAACTGAAAGGTAAGCGCTGTAAGTGTATAATGGCTGTCAATGGCGGTTTCAACTTATGTTGATATATTAGCCATTTTTTTAGATTTTTGCACCAAATTTTCAACATGGTGTTCTTGGGACCCCACCTCATGAACACTGTCGCTGTCATTTCATTACTCAGTCTCAAAAGGTGATTTCGCAGCCGCTGTGCAGAATCACCTTTTGGGACCGATTAACGAAATGACAGTGCCACTGTTCATGAGGTGGGGTCCCAAAAAGCCCATGTTGAAAATTTGGTGCAAAAATACCAAAACATGGCTGAGTTATGTGGGCTCGTTGAAATTTTTATATGCACGTAACTTTGGTTATTTTCAATATTTCGACTCCAAATTTTCACCATAGCCATTGTTTCACACCACCTCATGAACAGTGAAGCTGTCATTTTTCACATCCTGTCTGAAACTTATTTTTGCACCTGTGGAGCAGAATGGTGCAGTTGCAATGCAAAACCACCTTTCGGGATACAGTACTGAAACGATCAAGCAACTTTTCATAAAGTGGGGTCCCAAAAAGCCCATGTTGAAAATCTGGAGCAAAAATACTAACAAACGTCCAGGTTACGTGTGCTCATTTAAATTTTCCTACGCACGAGTATAACTTGATCAGTTTTTAATATTATTACTCCAAATTTTCAACATAGCCATTTTTCCACACTACCTCATGAACAGCTATCATTTCTCGTATCCTGCCCAAAACAGGTTCTCACACCTGTGTCATAGAATGACGCAGTCACTGCACAAGCCCCCCTTTTCGGGATTAAGTAACAAAATGATAACACTACTGATCATGAGGCAGGGTCCCAAAAAGCCCAGGTTGAAAATCTGGAGCAAAAATACCAACAAACGACAGAGTTACACACACTCATTGACATTTTCCTATGCATATGTGCAACTTTGCAATTTTTTTTATATTTTGACTCCAGATTTCAACCTAGCTATTTCTTCACACAACCTCATGTGCAGCACAGCTGTCATTTCACATGTCCTGCCTAAAACGAGTTTCCGCACCTGTGGTGCGGAATGGCATTTTGCCACGGATTACTTTTCACCTATGAGGTTTATGAGGTACGGTGATAAGAAGACTATGTTGAAAATTTGGGGTCAAAATGAGAAAAAATTACAAGGGGTGCATAGTCAGGGTTGTCACTAGCAGAAGGAGGGAGGTAGTGGTGCCGTAATATAAAACCCTGGTCAGGCGTAACAGTGGGTGGGTTGTGTCACACGAATCTGATAGATTTCCTTGACTGGGTGACGAAAGAAGTTAATTATCGACATCACCTACCTCAGTTCCAGCAAGGGCTTTGACACTGTCTTACATAAGAAGCTTGTCAAGACTGGTAGTCTGGGCATGGTAGACAAGGTGAGGAACTGTGTTATGAACTGGCTAACAAACAGGAGACAGAGGGTGGTGGTAAATAGAGTACAATCTGGGGAGAGGGGGGTGACCAGTGGGGTACTGCAGGAATCAGTCCTTTGGACAGTCCTGTTCAATGTCTTCATTAGTGACATTGCAGAGGGACTGGAAGGAAAGGTCTGCCTGTTTGCAGATGACACCAAAATCTACAACAGGGTGGATACTCTGGAAGGCGTGGAGAAAATGAGAAAGGACCAAGGCAGACTTGAGAAATAGTCTGAGGAGTGGCAACTGAGGTTTAAATCACGGAAGTGCAAAATTATGCACCAGGGACATAGAAACCCTGGGGAGAGCTACAGGATGGGGGAGGGCAGTTGTTGACAGTCACCGAGGAACAAAGGGACCTGGGGGTTATAATTTCACATTACTTGAAAATGTCAAAGCAGGCTACAATGGCAGCGGGGAGGGCCAGTGGCATGCTGGGGTGCATAAGCAGTGGTATTACCAGCAGAAGGAGGGAGGTAGTGATGATTTTACATAAAACCCTGGTCAAGCCTCACATGGAGTACTATGTGCAGCTCTTACCTCGAGTGGGAGCTCTTGCAGCAGGCTATTACAATTAGCACTATGCCGCAGGCACTAGGACCCTCTGGAAAACTTCTCAGCCAGCAATACCCAGCAGGGACTGTACGGCGTCGCTTCACCCGGCGTCAGCTCTAATAGCTATATAAGAAGCGGACCCAGCTCCACCCCAGTTCTTTCCGCCGCATCCCGCGCACATGAAGAGTTCCTGCTCATCTTGGCTTGCCAGCCCAGCTAAAAAACCCTCGGTTTTTCGCTAAAAGTTGTATTTCTCCACAGTTTTCGACAGTTTCACCGTACCAACGTATGTCTTTGCCATCATTGGTCTCCTCTTTGGGACCCCACGTTAATAAGTGCAGTTGCGGCCGCCAGATCCCATCTAAAGACGGCCATCGGCAGTGCGTTTTCTGCCTGGGGCCTGAGCACGACACCGCAGCCTGTTCGACCTGTAAGAAATTCACCAGCCGGACTCTGATCCGCCGCTTGAAGGCCCTTTAAGCGTATCTGCTGGAGCAGAAAATGGATTTGCACACCTCAGGGGAGAAGCAGAAGAAAGGAGAAAAGGATAAATCAAAGCGGTCCCATGAAAAGGACCGTAGTTGGTCCCGGCACCGGTCCAGGTCCCGGTCCTGCTCCCATTTGCAGCCTTCTCCCAAGACAGCCCGTGGGTCGACGGGCTGAGGTGAGCATCCAAAGGCAAAAGACAAGGCTAAGGCTGGACCTTTGGGGGAGAGGCCAGTGAAGCCTAAGGTGACTCCGCTAAAGGTCACGTGAAGTCCTCGGAGGTGCAAGCTTCGGCCCCACCCTCCAAGGTCCCGGCGCCGCCTGTCAAGAGCGCACCCTCGGAGTCCAAGAACACTCCCGCACCCCTGGTCGAGACCTCGTCGTATGTCCCCTTACCGACGCCGGTTGATGGGGTGACAGATCCGGACGCAGATGGCGAAGGGGCTGCGTCACCATCCCCGAAGTCCTCCTCCCCCCGGGGCTCAGAAGAGGGCTCTCCTAAGATCGACCCAGAGATTCCCTTTCCAGGGACAGCGGCCTCGGTTTTTTCGAAGGACGAGCTCCAGGATCTGTTTTCCTTCTGGTGGTTGCAGGTCCAGAAGAGGACCCCCCGAAGCCGGCCCCGTCACCGTTCCCATACCCTTCAGGTGAACCACAGCCAGGAGGTGCTTCTTCCCCGAGGAAGACCCCGAGAGGCCGCCGCCTACACCTCCTCCTACCAAGGTTCATTCCCGATCATGGTCTGTAGACCAACACCGGCGCTATACCAGATCGGGTAGCCGACGCCAGGTCAGGTCTTATACCAGGAGCCGTTCCCGTTCTGCTAGACGGGACTGCTCCCGATGTCAGTCTCTGCTCCGCCGTAGGTCCCGCGACCGACGTTGGTCGGTGAGCCACCGATGCTTGAGTGGGGCTAGCCATAGGGATAGGTCTGGCTACTCGTCACCCAGTAGCCATTCCTCCTCTTCTTCCTCTTCCTTTTCGGGAACTGGGTGTTCCCTGGGAGAGAAGGACCAGCCCCGCTTGCCTCCTGATGATCCCACTTTCATGGACGTCATGAGGCACATCCAGGCTCCAATGAGTGGGATACGGAGGACCTGGATCTGGAACGCCAACGTCGGGCTAAGTACCTGAGACAAAATGAGCCTAAGCCCTTGGTGATGCCTCCTTTGGTGGACACATTCCAAGATCTCACCAGAGTGACCTGGAAGCGTCCCGCTTCAGTCGTGGCGGTTCCAAAGAAATCGGACAGGCTGTATAGAGCCCCGAGGGATGAACCATTCTTGGCCGAACACCCTCAGGCGGACTCTTCAGTAATTACGGCTGCTCATGACAACTCTAAGCAGCCTAAACACCTCAGTGCACAGCCTCCCGACCCGGAGTCCAGCTGCTTGGACCAATTGGGCAAGAAGGTATATTCTGCCTCCACCTGTTCAGTTAGGTTCCTTTACGCACATGGTCCAGTACCAGAATGCGTTATGGGAGCGGGGACAAGAGCTGGTTAATGCCTTGCCAGATTCCTACAAGAAAACGGAGATTCTGTTCTTAAGTCGAGCTCGGGAGTAGGCACGCGTGTTTTGCGTGCCTCGTACGACACTGCGGATACGGCAGCCAGAGCAGCAGCATCAGGTGTCTGCCACAGGCACCATTCCTGGTTGAGGGACTCGGGCTTTCATCAGGATCTGCAGTCCGGTATCCGGGACTTACCATTCCAGGGTACTGTTTTCTTTGGCAGGAGACGGAGTCTTTGATCTCTCGCCTCCAGGAGTCCGGCAAATCCATCTGGTCTGTCCGCCAAATGTACCATGGAGACCAGCGGAAACAGCATAAGTGGCCATTTCGTATGCCCTCAGGTGTTCAAGCCCGCGGCAATCAGCAGGGCCAGAGAGGAGGCTTTCGAAGGAGAGCCGGCAACCAGCAGCCTGGAGGTGCACCTTCCTGTGGGCCCAGCTCCTCCCAAGTCTCTCTGCCAACCCCTGGCTCCGCCCAGTGACTACCTTCTGACCCCCCCCCTCCGGCAGAGGTACCAGGGGAGGTGATAGGGGGTCGCTTCTCCCTATACTTCCAGGGATGGAGCTCAATAACTGCGGACAAATGGGTCCTAGACGTAATAAGGAGAGGACGTACTTTAGAGTTCATGGAGATTCCTCCAGACACTCCACCAAGGTTCTCCAGATATATTCCTTCTCATATTCGTCTCATAGAAGGAGAGATATGGGCCCTCTTGCAGAAAAGGGTGATAGAACCAGTCCCTTTGAGACAGCGGGGAAAAGGGTATTACTCCCACTTCTTCCTGGTCCCAAAAAAGACTCAGGACCTTCGTCCCATTCTGGACCTAAGCTCGCTAAATCTTTATATAGAGTACAAAAGGTTCTGAATGGTGACCCTTCCGGGTCTTCTTCCTCTACTGCACCAAGAGGACTGGCTCTGCTCCCTGGACATGCAAGATGCGTATATGCATATTGGGGTTTCCCCCCTCACAGGAAGTTCCTGAGGTTACACTTCCAGGGGAAACATTATCAGTTTCGAGTTCTTCCATTCATCCTCTCCCCCGCTCCTCAAGTCTTCACAAAGTGTCTGGCAGTAGTGGCTGCGGCTCTAAGGCGTCAGGGACATTATGTCTTCCCTTACTTGGACGATTGGCTGCTAGCGGCCCTGCCACGGTCACACCTGCTTCATGCTCTCAGAGATGCCTGTACTCTCTTCCGAGACTTGGGGATCACCCTAAACATTCCAAAGTCTTCCCCAGAACCCAGCCAGAGACTCGTCTTCCTCGGAGTGGTCCTGGATTCGGTCCAGGGCATGGCCTTTCTACCCCCGGAGAGGGGTGATCGCCTGCAGGAGATAGCCGGATCAGTTCTAGTAACTCCTCAGGTCTCAGCAAGGACCTTCCTCAGACTTCTGGGGCACATGGCGGCGGCTATTCCAGTTACTCCTCTGGCCCGCCTCCACATGAGAATCCCACAATGGATGCTCAGGGTGCAGTGGGATCAGTGCTCAGACGACCTCGATAACACGGTCAGAGTCACAGAGCCAGTAAAGAGAACGCTTCTTTGGTGGATGGATGCACTCAATTTGGAAAGAGGGGTCCCCTTTCATCTGGAGCCCCCAAGTCAGACCCTTAAGACTGATGCCTCGGATTTAGCGTGGGGGGCGCACCTAGGGATCCGCCAAACTCAAGGCGTTTGGACCCCCGAGGATCGCGAACTCCACATCAGTGTCCTGGATATGCGAGCGGTCCTTAATGCGCTACACGCCTTTTAGGAGGACCTCATGCCAGGCTCTCTTCTGGTTCAGACGGACAACATGGCAGTCGTCTTCTGTATAAACAAGCAAAGGGGAGCTCATTCTTACCATCTCTGCCGGGAGGTGATGAGAGTCTGGTATTGGGCACTGGAGCGGCACATCATTCTCTCCGCGGTGCACGTCCCAGGTGTCCTCAACGACTTGGCTGACAGTCTCAGCAGATCTCGGTCCAGGGCATACGAGTGGGAGCTACTGCAGTCAGTAGTGGACCAGCTGCTCGACAGATGAAGTCGTCCAGATCTGGACCTGTTTGCGTCACCACGCAGTGCCAAACTGACACTTTTCTGCTCACGACAGCCTGTGCCTGGTGTTTTCTGGCCAGCCGCGTTGTCCCTTTGTTGGGCAGGGAGGTTTCTCTACGCCTTCCCTCCCTTTTCTCTCGTCCACAGGATTCTGTTGAAGTTATAGGCCGAGGGGGCGTGAATGATTTTGATCGCCCCGCTGTGGCCTCGGCAGATTTGGTTCCCACTACTTCAGCGGCTTTCCATGGAACCTCCAGTTCTGCTGCCAGTATGCTCGCAGTTGCTGTTCCAGGATCAGAGCTCACTGGTTCATCCCGATCTCCGATTGTTGCACTTTCATGCTTGGCTTCTTCAGACATAGCAGAATACAGGTACAGGGTATCGCCAGATGTTCTTGTGTCGTCGAGGAAGCCCTCCACGCGCTCCACTTATGCCACGAAATGGAAGCGGTTTTGCTTGTGGGCCTCATCTCACCATCTGGATCCCATTGCCTGTCCAGTGAACTCAGCTCTTCAGTATCTTCTCTCCTTATATCAGCAAGGCTTGAGCTACTCCTCCATAAAGGTGCACATGTGGGCCATTTCGGCTTATCACGCCCTTTCGGGTGACAGAACCTTAGCCCAATTGGACGTGGCACGCATCTTTTTAAGGGGGATTCTTCACATGAGACCTCCCATTCGGGACCCACCTCCTTTTTGTGTTGGAGAAGCTTGCTCTTCCCCCATTTGAACCTTTGGTTGCCATTACTTCAGCTCGAAGGGTTTCCGAGCTTCAGGCTCTGATGTGTAAAGAGCCTTACTTAATTTTCCACAGGGAAAGGGTTTCCCTGAGGACGAACCCTAAGTTTCTTCCGAAAGTGGTCTTGGAGTTGACCCTCAACCAGTCGATTGACCTTCCAGTTTATTTTCCTTCACCGTCTAATAGAGAGGAAGCTCTCCTTCACACTTTGGATGTTCACAGGACGCTTAGGTATTACCTTAAGCATACGACTAATCACCGTAAATTGGAGCAATTGTTTGTGGCCTTTGCGCCACAACACTTGGGTAGACCGGTGTCCAAGCAGACCATTTCTAAATGAATTGTCCACTGTGTCTCACTCTGCTATGAAAAGCACTACAAGCCCCTTCCAGGCCCGGTTAGGGGTCACTCCACCAGAGGAGTGTCTGCTTCCTTTGCCACACTGAGGAATGTGTCCATTAAGGATATTTGTGTGGCTGCTACCTGGAATTCAGTGCATACTTTCGTAAAGCAGTACAGCTTGGACATTGCCTCTAGACGCCGTGCAGGCTTCGGCCTAGCAGTCCTTCAGGGACTACTGTCTTGAGCTTCTATGTTCAGCTTTATCTCCACCACCTGGGGTTGATTACCTCCTTGGCGAGGGACTGCTTGGGATTCAGGCCTAATTCTAATATCCTGCTGCAAGAGCTCCCACTCGAAATAAGATAGTACAGTTACGTAAGAACTTACCATAACAGTAGATCTTCGAGAGGAGCTTTTGCAGCAGGTGTTACTTTCCCGCCCTCCTTCCCCTATGAGGTGTACAGAGTTCCATCTTCGTGCTCTGCTCCATTCTCCTGTCAGGCCTCGTTTGCGGGACTTGGCGGGGGAACTGGGGTGGAGCTGGGTCCGCCCCCTTTTATACCAGAGCTGACGTCGGGGTGGAGCCAACGTCGGGGGCGGTCCCTGCTGGGTATTGCTGGCTGAGAAGTTTTCCGGAGGGTCCTAGTGCCTGCAGCATAGTCCTGGTTGTAATAGCCTGCTGCAAGAGCTCCTCTCAAAGATCTACTGTTTTGGTAAGCTCTTACATAACTGTACTTCTGGAGGCCGTACCTTCGAAAGGGCATAAACAGGCTGGAGACGGTCCAGAGAAGGGTGACTAAGATGGTACAAGGCTTGCACCAAAAAATAAATGAGTAGAAATTAAGGAACCACAATATGTACTTGCTGGAGGAGAGGAGACATGATAGAGACATTCAAGTACCTCAAGGGTATAAACAAGATATAGGGGGAAGACATCTTACAGTACAGGAGGAATAGAAAGAATGAGGGGGCAGGGCATGAAATTGGAAGGTGGCAGGCTAAGAGGGAATATGAGGACGTTTTTCTTCACAGAGAGGGTGGTGGACACGTGGAATGGTCTACTGCAGGAGATGATAGGAGCAGTACTGTGACGGGAGTTAAACATGCATGGGACAGGCAGAAAACCATAAGTACTACTGAGGTGTGAAGCCGTAGTCAAGTGCCACGACTTACGGTCCAGACTGGATGGGCTTTCTAGCGGTGCTTGTCTGCCAACAATTTTTTTTTGTCCCATATACTTTTTCTGCTCCTCCTTGGAGGCGGGCAGGTGCTTCAACCCTTCCCTCGGGAGGACTAGTCTCTCCGGCCAGGGTTCCGCACCCATCCCACCCGGCCATCCCACAGGTTAACCCCACAGCCCATGAGCGTGCAATGTACAGGGTGACTGTCTCTGCCTCTGTGAGTCTAACACCCTGGATGTGGGCCTCCTATTCTGGACAGCACACCGAGTCCGCTCCTGAACCTGGGTCGCCAGCGTGGCACCAGGTGTGGTGTCCAGTGCCTCAACCCTCAGCGCCATGGGGCCGGTTCACTGCCGACAATTTCTATGTTTCAGCCTTTGGTAGCCATGTTCACAGAGTCATTCAACACAGGAGTGGTGCCAGAGGATTGGAGGAGGGCTCATGTGATCCCTCTACACAAGTCTGGTAGTAGGGAGGAGGCAGGGATCTATAGGCCACTCAACCGCACATCAGTAGTGGGGAAGATCATGCATGCGCTGCTTAAAGAAAGGATAGTGGAACATTTACAAGCCATCGTTGCCCAGAACTCTAGGTACCATGGATTCACAGTGGGTAGGTCATGTCACACAAATCTGATAGATTTCTTTGACTGGATGACGAAGGAAGTAAATGGGGTGGGGGGTGGTGAATGTTGCTTACCTCAATTTCAGCAAGGCCTTCAACACAGTTCCACATAAAAGGCTTATTAATAAGATGGGTAGTCTGGGCATAGGACACAAGGTGGTGAACTGGGTTAGGAACTGGCTAACAGGCAGACAGAGGGTGGTGGTAAATTGGGTACAATCTGGGGACGGGGGGCTGACCAGATGGGTACCGCAGGGATCAGTCTTTGGGCCAGACCTGTTTAATATCTTCATTAGTGACATTGCAGAGGGACTGGAACAAAAGATCTGCCTGTTTGCAGATGACACCAAGATTTGTAACAGGGTAGATACTCCTGAAGGGGTAGAGAAAATGAGAAAGGAACTAGGCAGGCTTCAGAAATGGGGTGAGGAGTGGCAATTGAGGTTTAATTCAAAGAGCTGCAATATTATGCACCTGGGTCATAGAAACCCTTAGGAGAGCTACAGGATGGGAGGGGAGTTGCTGGCAATCACCAAGGGACAAAGGGACCCGGGGGTTATTATTTCAGATCACCTAAAAATGTCAGAGTATATGGACATACGAATGTGCCTGCAGAAATGGACCACCCGGTCTATCTAAGTCTGCTCCAGTGTGCAGCTGGCACCCCTAATTTGCAGTTGCCCAACCCCCTCCCCTTTGTCATCCCACTGCCGTCCCCCACCCTCACTCTCCCCTGTTCCTTGTTCATGCCCTTTTAAAGCTGTTCACAGATTTACATGATACCACCCATTCTGGTAGTATGTTCCATTTTGCTACCACTGTCTCCGTGAAATAGTGTCTCCTCATTTCTCTCCTAAATCTTCCTTCCTCTATTCTTAGCCTGTGCCCCCTGGTGTCCTTCCCCCATCTGCCCCATCCTCATGATTCCCCTCAGATACTTGAATGTTTCTGTCATGTCCCCCCGTCCCTTCTATCCTCCATGGCGTACGTATTCGGGTGTCCCAGCCTGCTCTCATAGTCTCTCCCCTCCATTCCACATATCATCTTTGTTGCCCTCCTCTGTACCCCCTCCAGTAGCCTGATACCACGCATCAGGTATGGCCTCCAAAACTGCACACAATACTCCCAAGTGCGGCCTTACCGTCGACCTGTACAGGGGCAAGATCACCTCTCTTCACCTCGATGAAAACCCCCTCGCTATGCACCCTAGCATTTTGTTCACTTTTGCAGCCACTCTCCTGCACCGGGCAGTATTATTCGTGGTCCTGTTACCATTACCTCTAGGTCCTTCTCTCCTCAGTGATACCCAGCTTAACCTCCCCCAGCCAGTATTCTCTCCTTGAGTTCTTCGCTCCGAAGTGCATAACCTTACACTTCTTTGCACCGAACCCCAGCTGCCACCTCTCTGACCACTCTAGTTCGCTTAGGTCCCCCTGCAGCTGCTTCCATCCCTCCCTTACATCCATCACTGCTCCCATTTTGGTGTCGTCTGCGAACAGACTTACCTTGCTCACCGCCCCGTGCGCAATGTCTGATATGAAGAGCCCGAATAATACTGGTCCATGCACAGAGCTCTGTGGCACCCTGCTCGTCACCGGCTTTGGAGTTGAGAGCTTCCCTCTCACCACCACCCATTGCAGCCTCCCACTCAGCTTGTAATCTAGTTCATCATTTTTGCCCCTACACCTACACCAGTTAGCTTCCCCGAAGCCGCCCATGAGGCACCGAACCGAAGATCTTGCTAAAGTCCTAGTAAAGAATATCCACCGCATGACCCTTATCTAGCTCACCTGTCACCCAGTCATAATATTGTATCAGGTTGATTTGACAGGACTTCCCTGAAACAAACCCATGCTGCCTCACATCCTGGAGGCAGTTGTCCTCCAGGTATGACACCATTCTTTCCTTTAATATCGTTTCCATGAGTTTGCACACTATGGAGGTGAGACTTACCGGACAATAATTACCTAGTTCGTCCCTTGGTCCATTCTTGTGTAACGGCACTACATGTGCCATCCTCCAGTCCAGTGGCACACATCCCGACTCCAGTGAGGTGCTGTACAGATCCACCAGCTGCTCTACGAACACCTCCGCCATCTGTCTCAGCACCCTGGGGTGGATACCATCTGGCCCTGGTGCCTTGTCTACCCTCAGTACTCTCAGTCCCTCTAGGACTTTACCTCCCTCAGTCCTTCCATCTGTCATCTGCTCTCCCCCCATCCCCACCCTCCCAACCCATGGTGGTAGCGGTGCCCCTTCTTTCCATGAACACTGAGGAAAAGTATTCATTCAGTGCTTCCGCCTGTTCCTCCCCCTTTTCCGTCCACTCCCCACCCTTTTTATCCTCACTATTGTCTCCTTGCACTTCCTTTTCTCCCTGATGTATCTGAAAAAGTTTTTCTAGAGACGTGGATATGTTGTTCATCCGCACTTCTTGGCATTGTCCCTTTCCCCTTGAAATCTGCCTGAAGGTCTTCAGGCTGGCTTCCTCCACCCACTCGGGTGGTATAACCCTCGGCTCCGCTCCATGACACCAGATCTTCCTTTCCACTAGAAGGTTCAGGTTGCCTCCTTCGTGCTCTCACATTCTGTAGGCACTGGCTTCTAAACCTTCTGTTATTCCGAAAATTCGACTTATTCATGTTAGCGATTGTGACTGTTGCCTCTCGATTATGGAAGACAAGTCTTCCCCCAGATTTCACCGGTGCTCATGTGGCCAGAAGAGGTTGCATACGGGCCTGCATACCGCGTGCATCTACTGTCTTGGTGTCGGCCATGACACCACGACCTGCGAGTTCTGCCTTGCTTTTCAGCCTAACGTCCTCGACGACCATCTCACACACCTTAAATTGGGCAGGCCCGAAAAATGGAACCCGCCAGTGAAATCCAAGGAGGCCCGGTGGGTGGTTTCTGCGGCTACGAGATCCGCTGAGCAGTTGGAGCACATGCAGGCCTTCGAGGAGGAAGCGGCTTGCTCCATGGAATCTTCCTCTCGGGGCTTCTTCGTTCCACTCAACTTGGGCTCCACTTTCTCAGGTTCCTTCCGAGAGTTGTGCCACTCTCTCCCGACTAAGGGTGAGGGTCCTGTGGGCATGCACTCCTCTCGATCCCATAAGTGGGAGAGGGACCCGGGACTGTCTTCATCTCGACTGAGATGCTCTTGGGATCGGGAGAGGTCTCGGTCCCAGGAGCTGGCCATTTCGACCTCGGTCGAGATTGCCTCTTCGGCCGCTGGCTTCTCTGCTCTGCTATCGGGCCAGTCGACCGAAATTTTGATTGACAAAGCTGAGATTGTTCTCGACACGATCTACCCACTGTCTTCGACTCCCTCAATCAGGCTCCGGTCCTTTCCTTCCCTGACAAGGAGACCCAGCCCGCTGGGAAATCCGCTGAGGTAGTGTTCCCTGACCCCCGGAAGTCTCCGGTTTTACTGGTGTCTCCCAAGCGACTCGAGTCGGTCTGTTCGATCTCGATTGAGGTCTCAGACCCCCCTCGACTGACAGGCCAAAGAAGGCGCACAAGCGCTCCAAAAAGAGGCAACACCACCGGTCGTCCTCATCCTCCTCGGATGAGGAGAGGCTTCGTCAGAAACTCTGTCAACGCTACCAGGATCTCCTGTGGCAGCAGCTGATTTTGTCCGGGCATAAGCCGACCCTGGCTCCTACCCCAGCTATTACTTGGCTTACGCCTCCTAGGCCGAAGCCAACTCCTCAGGAACCGATAAAGTCGGTTCCCCCGCCTGCGGAGCCGGCTAAATCCCTTCCAGTTCGGCCTAATCCGGTCTCTCAACTGATTCTGGTGGAACCACCGCCTAAGCATGTGCAGTAAGCATATTAACCCTATTATTTGCTGTGGTATAACCTGAAATACCTAACATACTAACCTAGGCCACAAAAGTTCACTCTATCTTAGAAACAAATTAGTACCTCTGATAAACCACAGATACATTGCTGCATTGCCTTCAGGTGGCAGTATACCCATTTGGTAACTCTATGCTTTCTCCCTGCCTGAGTCTTGATCCCTGTACCCTCTGCTCTAATGCCAGCAGCGCTACCTCCGAACTAGGAGCCCAGACCATCTCCCTGCATTGCAATAAACATTCTTAGCACACTTGCTGTGGTTGGGTCTGAAACACTGAAGTTCTGACTGGGTCCACAAAACTGTTTTTTCATTAATTGCAAATTAGTGCCGGAGCAGTTCTCAAGTGTCATAACCAGGAATCAGCACCTGAAAGTTTTTCCCTGCCCGGGTTTTGATCCCTGTACCTCTTGCTACCCGGTCAGCTGCACTACCTCTGTACCAAGAGTCCAGACCATGTTTCTGTATTGAAATAAGCACTGTTAGTAAACGTTGCTGTGCTTTGGTCTTAAACCAAGTCCTGTCATAGGTCCACAAAACTGTTTGTTTCTCAATAAAAACTAGTACATGAACAACTCTCTGGTATCACAACCAGGAAACAGCACACTAGTAGTGCCTGTCTGTTTTCTGGCCATCTGAGATTAGATCCCAGTAGCTTCTGCTCTGAAGTCAGCAGCCCTGCCTCTGTACTGTGTGATCTGCCCTACAAAATAAAAATAAAATGTTGCCCCAATTCCTCATTTTGCTTTGCCTAGTATGCTCCTTCGGTTACTGCCCTGTTCAGCACCTAGGCAACCATACTAGCATGGTTGCCAAGGTAGCAGTGTTTCTGATTCCTTGCTCAACAGGCTCCCTTGATCCATACCAGGAATGCTGTAATGATGTGCTCTTCAAAGCAGTCAGGCAACAAATACCATGCCATGTGATCCTAGTGAGTTATGAAAACATCCCTCTGTACAGGTTAGCCTATCAGATGTACCTAGTAGTACTGGGCTTTCCCTCTTTAAGAGATGCAATAATCAACTATTTGTATCTTTCACCCTCCTATATCCACTTTCGTTGTCTGTAAGGGCTCTTCTGTACCTTCACACAGGCCCACGAACAGCCAGAGCCACATCATTACCATTCACTGATCCTTACTGCTGCAAGAGAGGTAAAATTCACCTGGCAAAGCTACTTCTGGAAGCCCTCAAAAAACTCCTTTCACTAATGCTTATTTGCGCAGTTAATGTTGAGCTTAACCCTGGAACCATTCTCCCAATTTCAACTCCTTCCCAACATGGCCAGTTGAATGGAATGAGCCTTATTCATATCAATGCCTGCAGTTTACTTAGGAAATTTGATGCTATCCAAACGTGGATCAATCACACTGGCCCAGATGTGCTGGTGGTCACTGAAACGTGGCTTAAGCCCGTGACACTGGATCATGAAGTTAACATTCCCTCGTATAACATCTTTAGAATGGACCGACCCTAAAGAGGTGGGGGTGTAGCAATTTATATTCGGGACAAATATGCTACCTCAGTAGTAAACTCCACTACCTTAGCCAAGGAATTTGAATGTCTTACATTAAAAGTTCTGCTCACCCACACTGTTCCTCTTCATATCATTGGATGTTACAGGCCTCCTGCTGCAGGACTTAAAGTGCTGAAGCATCTGGGTGAAGTATTTGGCTTCCTTTCGTCTGAAGTGATACTCCTGGGTGACCTCAGTATGGACTGGTTTTCCATAGCATCCAACCCCCTAAAAGATTTATGTGACAATTTTGGCCTTGCACAAATATCTGAAGTCACCTGACCTAATGTTAAAAACCCAGAGAAAAGCACATTGCTTGACATAATACTAGTTAACAAACCCCACATGTTTACGCATGCAAGTACATTGTTTAATGACATCAGTGATCATTGTGCAATAGCTTGTGTGAGGTCCATTCCTAAAGCAGTGTCATCCTCTAAGTACATCTTTAAGAGATGCCGGAGGAATTTCGATCCTTTCGCTTTTTGCTCAGACCTCAAATAGCTGACTGGCTGGACTTTTATTTGGCACCAACCGTGGATATTGCATATGACCAGTTCCATAAAATAGTGCTCAGGGCCTTCAACAAACATGCTCCGCTAGTAAAAATCAGAACAAAAAGGAAAACCTGCCCATGGTTCACAAGTGGATTGAAAGCTGCATTACTGCACAGGGACTCCTTCTGGAAAAAAGCAAGAAAAACTAGACTTACAACTGATTGGACAGCCTTCAGAGCAGCTAGAAACTGGTGCACCAAACTTACTAGGTCTGAGAAAGCAAGGTATTTCCAAGCAGAAATTGATACTGCTTCAAATAACACAAAGAAATTCTGGAAAATGCTAAAGGACCTTGAAGGCTACTCTCCAGCACACACTGTTCCTCAAAAAATCACTGTGGGTGGTGATTCCACCACCGATAAACAATCAATTCTAGTACTGCCTAACAACCATTTTGCCACAGCGGGATTAGCTTTCGTTTCCTCACCAGCCAATAATCTCTGAGCACAGCTATGTGTTTAGAAACTTGAATGGCTCAACCCTAGCTTAAAAAATCCTAAACCAGCTTTCACCTTCCGTCCTGTCACTGTGAGGCAAGTTGAGGATCTCCTTTTGGCCCTCGACACAAGGAAAAGACCTAGTGCGGGTCATACAGAGCCTTACTATCTAAAACTAGGATATTATACTTTAGCTGCCCCAATTACTCATCTGTTTAATTTGTCCCTTACTCAAGGATCTCTCCCTGCAATATGGAAAACAGCACAAGCAATCCCACTCTTTAAGTCTGGTGATACCAGTGACCTGAACAACAATCGCCCAATTTCTTTACTTCCTATGTTTGTCCAAACTATTGGAAAAAGTAGTGACTGCACAACTCGGGCAACACCCTGAGAATCACAGTCTTCTTAACATGATACAACCTGGGTTTAGACCTCACCACAGTACAATCTCTGCACTTGCTAAGGTCTCCAATGACTGGCATTAGATGACAAAAAGAACGTATGCTCTCTATTCCTTGATCTTAGCAAAGCCTTCTATACGGTGGACCATGACCTGCTCTTGACCACCCTACTTATCATTGGAGTAGACTCTCTGGCTTCTAAGTGGTTTTCTAACTACCTTACCGATCGCTGTCAACAAGTCAAAGTGGAGGACAATCTCTCCACGCTGAAAACTGTGCAAAGAGGAGTGCCTCAAGGGTCCATTTTAGGACCACTGCTGTTTGCCGTCTATATTAACAGTTTAAAACGATGGAATCAAGGACGCTAGGATTCATCTATTTGCTGATGATACTGTGCTGTACTTAGACAGGCCTACACCAGAGCTGGCTTACAAAGACCTCCAGCTTGAATTTAACCATTTGCAGGAAAACCTACTGCATTTAAACACTAAAAAAACTAAGGCTATGCTCTTTGCTCCCTCTGCAAACACTACCAAAAGCAAGGGCACACATACAATCCCTCTTATTCGGACGCTTTTAGGTGAGCCCTTAGAATTTGTGTCAAACTTTAAATACTTGGGGTGCGGGTTGACTATAGGCTATCATTTTCAGAACATATCGAGAACCTAACTAAAAAAAAATTAAGATAGAGGCTAGGCATCTTCTTCCGGATAAAGCATCTGCTTACACAGGAGGCCAAAATATGACTAGTGCAGACTACCTTTTTACCACTCTTGGACTATACTGATATCCTATATGGACATGGACCAAGTACAACCTTAGGGGAAACTTGACACCCTTTACTATCGGGCTATCAGATTCATTACTGATGCACCACACTCCACTCATCACTGCACCCTTTATTCTGTGGTAGGTTGGAGCTCTCTTAGTTAAAAGACGCCAAAAAAATGCAATCCTCTGGACACTTAGAGCCATCTCCAATAAGCTTCTTAAATACATCTCTGACTGCCTGCCTCTCTGCCGGGCAGGGACCTGCCCACTAAGAAGCCTTTCTTATACCTCCCTCATTATTCCTAAAGTTAAAACGCGTTTTGGCAAAGCAGCCGTAAGTGACACTCTCCGTCCTCTGGAATAGCATGGAAAAAACCCTAAAAATGATACTACCAGTTGAAATACCCCTCTTTCAAAATATTTTTGCAAGTGCCTTTAAGGAATCTTGCAACTGTTTTCACTAATTAATCACTTATGGTACTCCTATCAATTAACTACCATATCATTATGACCTTATCCACGGTAGAAATTGTATATTTTTATGTGTATTATTTATATATTGTACATATCTATTCTCTTGTGTTTTAACATAAAGCATGTGTAGTCTGTAACCTAATTGCAGCACTGTATCTCTTGCCTTGTGTCATATTTCCTATTCTTGCTTTGTATTTGTACCAATACCTGAACCGGGTCCACCTTGTAAATGAGTTGTCTCAACAGTGTTTCGCCTGGATAAATAAAGATTGATTGATTGGAGCAGCCTGTGGGAGGGGCTTCTTCTAAGGAAGCTCGGCCGGGCACGGGCTTCCCTGGCGTCTTTTGGTTACTGTCACTGACCGCCGAGGGGTGGGGTCGAGGTGACCTGGGCGGTAGACTGCTGTATCCGGACACTTCGGTTTTGGATGACACTGGCCTTCATTCTCGTCCACAGGATGACGAGTCGGCTGGTGATTTAGCAATAGAGGAAGGCCCTTCATCCTTTCAGGGCATTCTTCGCCTCATCTCTGAGTCCACAGGGATGCCCCTGGAACCTATCCAGAAAAAAGCAGAGTACCCTCTCACAGATATCGTCAAGAGAGGGAATATCCTGATGGAAGCCTTTCCTGTGGCCAAAGCCATTGTTGGCCTTGCCCTCGAACTTTGGCAGTACCCTGCCTCCTGTCCAGCTCCATCTGCCCAGATGGCCCACAAGTATGCAGTGCCCATGGGGTCCCTTGCAGGGTTCACAAAGCACCCTTCGGCCGAGAGCCTTGTGACTGCCTCTGTGTTCAGACGTACAGGCAGTACTGCTTATACCGACAGACCTCCGGAGAAGGAGTCCAAGAAATTGGATCACTCGGCCCAGAAGGTCTGTGCGGCCTCTTCTTTAGGCCTCCATTGGGCAAGCTTGGCTGTCATCATGGCACACTTCTCCCATGCCCTTTTGGGGTCCTTGGACGAAGTCCTCCCACACCTCCCCATGGACTTGCAGACCACGGTCAAGCAGGTCCGGGACCAAAGCTGTGCCATTGCTAAGCAGCAGCTCCAGACGGCCCTGGACACCAGGGATTCGTGTGCCCATTCATTGTCAACCGCAGTTGCCTCCTGCCGCAGGGCTTGGCTGAGGCTCTCCTCCTTCCTGGTGGATACCCAGCAAAAACTGGTTGATGTGCCTTTCCTGGGCACCGATCTCTTCAGCCCAGGTGTGGCTGGTCACATTCAGCGCATCGAGCAGTCCAGTGCCACCTTGGATGCCACTTCTGCTCAGAGTTCTGGTCCCAAGAAGCCTTTTCAGCATTCTTCCCATGTGGCCAAGCAGCAGCCCCCCTTTCAGGGAGGTCAGCAGCAGCAGCAGGCTCAGGCTTGGCGCCCCCGCCTCAAGCCCGGACCTACCCCGGTCCGTAAAGGAGGTTGAGGTTCAGGCCCTGGACCCTCTTCCTTCAAGCCTGCCCTGTGACGGGATAGGGGGTTGCCACCCCTATTCCCGTCATGCCAGCTCTGGGTCCTCCCGTGGGGAGCCGGCTCCGCCATTTCCTTTCCTCCTGGTCCGCTGTTACACGGACAGGTGGGTCTTAGAAGTGGTCAGCCAGGGTCTGCCTCTGGAATTCAAACAGTATCCTCCAAGCTGAGCCCGCGCCTCACGGGAGGAGAGAGAGAGAGTATCTGCCCACACTCAGTCGGCTCTCCGAGACAACATTGCTCAGCTCCTCCTCAAGGAGGCAGTTGCTCGAGTGGCAGATCCTCCACGAGACCCAGGGTTCGTTTCCAGATACATCCTGGTTCCAAAGCGGACGGGGGGCTGGTGCCCCATTCTAGATCTGCATGACCTGAATCAGTATCTCAGGTCACGCACCTTCAGGATGATAACTCTGTCCCAGATCATACCCATCCCTGGAGCAAAACATGTTTTGTAGGGACATGGATATGTTGTTCATCCACACTGTCTGGCAGGTATCCTTGCCGCTTTAAATCTTGCCGGAAGGTCTTCATGCTGGCTCCTCCCACCCACCCGGGTGGTAAAACTCTCGGCTCCGCCCCATGACGCCAGATCTTCCTTACCACTTGGAAGCTCAGGTTCCCTCCTTAACGCTCTGCGTATAAGACTGGTTCCTAACTCTTCGGTTTTCCGAAATTAAAGTTTAAGGTTTTCTAGACTTAGGTCAACTATTTCCCTCGCGGCTACGATGGACAATCGACTCGGTTTCGGAGATGCCCATGCGGGCAGAAGGTGTCTCGGACGGTTCGCACTCCGTGCATCTACTGCTTGGGCCTTGAGCACGACCCGCAGGCTTGTGACCTGTGCTCTACTTTCTCGGCCTACGTCCTGGAAGACCGTGCTGCCCGTTTGCAACGTGGACGACCCGAAAAGTGTTACCCTCCGGTAAAGTCGAAGGAGGCCCGGTTGGCGGTTTCCGCGGCGGCGGGCTCGGCGGAACAGCTAGAGCAGATGATCGCCCTCGAAGAGGAGGCGGCGCGGGCTGCATATTCCTCAGCCGCGGCATTTATCCCGCTGTCCCTGAGATCCTCATATTCTGCTTCGTTTAAGGAGCTTTGTCTGTCCCTCTCCACTAAGGGAGAGGGACCAACATCTGCTGGACCTTCCTCTCGGTCCAAAAAGAAGGACAAGGGTAAGTCCTCCGTCGGCGCTCTTGGGGGCGGAGGTCCCCCTCCCAGTGGTCGACCACCGACTTCAGTCGATCCTTCGGCCTCGGCCACTGGCTTCACGGTGTCCCCGTCAGGTCAGTTGACCGAGACTCCCGTCGACGCAGTCGAGATCTTTCTCGACCCGTTGGACAGGTTGTCGACGACGAAGCAATCCTCTCCCGGTTCCCCGGTGGTGGTTGAGGATCCGCAGGCTTGCCAGTGCCTTGGTTCGGGCCCTCGGGTGACCCCTCCGAGCCGAGGGAGGCGGGTTCCCCACCCTCCCCGCACCCCTCCTTTGGAAAAGCCGAGGTTGGTCTCGGACTTCTTCGGCGGTCAGCCGATCCTGCCGCCATAGGCGGTCTCGGTCTCAGCGGTGCCGCCCTTCGTCCTTGTCCTCCTCCTCGGACTAGGGGAGGCTTTGACGCAAGTCGCGCCGACCAAATCGAGACTTCATGTGGCAACAGCTTCTTCTGGCCGGGAACAAGGTCGTCGCCTTCCCCGGCCATTAAGTGCCTGTCACCGGAGCGGCTGAAGCAACCCCTCGCTTTAGCCGAGGCGCCTGTTTCCAGGCCTGTTGCTCAGCCAAAACCAGCTGCTCCACCGATTCTGGTGGAACCTCTGCCTCCACAACCGTTGTTTGGGGCTCCGACCAAGAACTCTGTCGGCCCAGGGTCTGCCCCATAGGCTGTCTGTCACCCTCCCGATCGCCTCGGCGGTGGAGGTGGCTCAGGCCGAGGCAGCTCTTTGTGGACTCTTCTGAGTCCGGCGATTCCTCCCTTTTCTCCAGGCGAGTGGACTTGGAGTCCTCTGGAGGTCAGTTGCTGGACGATAGCCTTACGTCCTTCCTGGGTTTGCTAGGCTCATCTTGGAGTCCACCGGGATGCAGCTTGAGCCCGTATCCAAGCGGGCCAGTGTCTCTTCACGGAGATATTGGACGAGGGGATTCTCTGGAGGCCTTTCCTGTGGCCGAGGCCATTGTGGGCCGGCCTTGGAGCTCTGGCGCCCTACTTCCTGCCCTCGCCACCTTCGGCCAAGATGGCCAGGAAGTATGCTGTCTACCGGTTCCCTGTCGGTTTCTCGGAACATCCCTCAGCCGAGGGTTAATTACCGACAGCGTTTTCCGGCTGCCGAGCGCCAAGGCATCGGACAAACCTCCGACAAGGAGTCCAAGAGATTGGACTATGCGGTGAAAAAGTCTCGCTTCGTCCTTCCTTGGCCTTCGTCAGGCCAGCTCGTGCGTCGCTTATGGCACATTTCTCTCATGCCCTGTTGGGCTCCTGGACGAGTAGTCCCTTATCTCCCAGCTGACCTGCAGACCACGGTTGGGCAGGTGCGGGACCAGGAGCAGGGCAGTGGCCAAGCAGCAGCTTCAGACTGCTCTGGACATTGGAGACTCATCGCCAGGTCAGTCGCAGACGCGGTGACTCTCGCCGTCGGGCATGGCTGAGGATATCCACTTTCCGCCGGATACCCAGCACAAGTTGGCGGATGTCCCTTCCTGGGGACCGACCTCTTGACCCTGGGGTGGAAGGTCACCTCCAGAGGATCGAGAAGTCCATTGCCACCTTGGACTCGGTCTCATCTGCTCAGAGGGACAAGCGCCGCGACCACAGCCTAAGCCCTTTAGGTCCGTGTGCCTGCCCGGCTGCACTCCGGCCCAACAGCGTCAGGGCCAGCAGGCTCGCGCTTGGCATCCCAAGCCAAACCCAGCTTCCTCCTCCAGGAAGCAGTGGGGTAAAGGCCCAGGAGGTCCTCGGCGGTCCCCCTCCAAGCCTGCCCAGTGGCGGGTTGAGGTGTCACCAACCTCGTCACCTCACCCCAGTTCCCCGTGAAGCGCTCCGCCACTTTCTTTCCACCTGGTCGTTATTACCACAGACCGGTGGGTGTTGGAAAGTGGTGGGGAAAGGGCACTACCTCTGGAGTTCGAGCAGGCCCCGCCCTTCAGAGCCGTCGCACCTCGGGGGCCTCGGGGTCCGCAGCCTTACTGTCGGCTCGCCGAGCCGACATCGCTATCCTCCTCGAGAAGGAGGTGATCAGAGAGGTGGGGATCCTCCCTCAGACCCGGGGTTTGTGTCCAGGTACTTCCTGGTTCCGAAACGGATGAGGGGCTGGCGCCTCATTCTCGACCTGCACGACCTAAACAAGTTCCTAAGGTCTCGGACCTTCAGGATGGTCACTCTGGCTCAGATAATACCATCCTTGGAACGCGGCCTGTGGTTCTGCTCTCTGGACCTGCAGGGCGCTTTCTTTCACGTCCTTATCCATCCGCACATCAGAGAGTCCTTCCGCTTTGAGCGGAAGGATCCCTTTCGATTCCGAGCCATGCACTTGACTTGTCTCCTGCTGCCAGGGTCTTCACCAAATGCATGGCAGTGGTGACAGCATTCCTGTGGCTGAGGGGTCCGGGTGTACCCTTACCTGGACCGATTGGCTGATAGCAGCCCCCTCAGGCAGGAGATGGTGCGGTCAGGGATCTGGCCCTCCGAGGTTTGCTCTCAGATGGCCTCCTCATCAACGAGGCCAAGTCGAGACTTCAGACAAAGCAGGTGATTCTCCTCATCCAGGGCAGAGCTCGACTCTCTTGAGCCAAAGCACGGCTCCCGGCGGACAGGGCGAGGTTCTTTCCTCCTTTGCCCAATCATTTCTGGTTGGGCAATCGCTCCCTGCCAGGACTTCCTCGCCTCCTGGGTCTCATGGCGGCCTGCACCAGCGTGGTCCATTGGGCCGCTGGAACATCGCCCCCTTCAATGGGGACTGGCCAGCCAGTGGTCTCAACGCTGCGATCCATTGGACCAGCTAGTGACGGTGACCCAGGGGATGTGGAACGCTCTCCAGTGGTGGATCATTCCAGCTCATCTGCAGGAGGGCATCCCGTTTGTCTGCCCCGAGCCGACGGTCTCTCTATCGACTGATGCCTCTCTGATGGGTTGGGGTGGCCAGGGGAACACCGAGCACACGGCCTCTGGTCCCCGTGGGAGTCCCGATGCCATATCAACCTGCTGGAGCTCCGAGCGGTCCGCCTAGCTCTCACCGCCTTCGCTCCATTTCTTCGGGGTCAAGTGGTTCAGGTCCAGACAGACAGTACCACGACCATGTACTACCTAAACCGCCAGGGCGGGACGCTCCATGCTTCTATGCAGGAAGCTCTCCGCATTTGGTCCTTTCGTGTGCAGCCTGGAGGCGGATCTCCCTAGCCATTCATATGGCAGGAGCCTCCAATACCCTGGCCCGATGCCCCTAAGCCAGATAGGGGCTGTGTCCCACAGTGGTCTCTCCTGCCGGAGGTAGTACAAGATCTGTTCTCCCATTGGGGTACACCTCAGGTGGACCTGTTTGCCTCAGGGAGAGCATAAAGCTGAGGCTGTTCCATGCCGCCCCCCCTCAGCAGGGCTCGCTGCAGGGGATGCCTTCTCGAGGCCATGGACCCGGGCCTCTTCTCCTTCCCCATTCCCTTGATTCTGGGTGCTTCTCAAAGCAAGGAGGGACAAGGCGCAGGTGATTCTGATAGCCCCAGACTGGCCCTTCCAGTACTGGTACCATCTCCTCAGCCTCCGCTCCAGGCTCCCGAGGCAGCTTCCAGCTCGCCCGGACCTGCTCTCAATCAATCAGGGAAGGTGTTCCATCCGGACCTTCAATCCCTGCACCTGCGCCTGGTTCCTGGTGGCTAGGTTCCAGGCCTTGGGTCTTTCCGACGCAGGTCCTCAATGTAGTTAGGCGTCTCGTAGAGTCGACTAGAAAATGTTATGCCTTCAAATGGAAGAGATTTTCCATTTGGTGTCAGAACAAGGGCCTTGACCCTTCCTCCTGTTCCTTAGCGAGCATATTGGACTACCTATGGTTCCTTTCTCAGCAAGAGGCTAGGTCGGCGACCCTTAAGGTGCACCTGGCAGCCATCTCTGCTTACCGGGCGCGGGCCGGGAAACAGTCGGTGGCGCAGGAAAAAGTGGTTGGGCGCTTTTTCAAAGGCCTTGATCACATTTCCCCTCCGGTGCGAGAACCCTCCACCTCCGTGGGATTTACTGCTGGTATTGGCAAAGCTCATGGGCAAGCCATTCGAATCAATGCACAGGTGTGATCTCTTTTACCTGTCGTGGAAGATCGCCTTCTTGGTGGCTATTACATCAGCCAGAAGGATGGGAGAGCTCCAGGCGCTCTCCATCAAGTCTCCTTACCTGGTCTTCCACAGGGACAAGGTTGTCCTGCACCCCAACCCGAAATTCCTTCCGAAGGTGGTGTCGGAGTTTCACCTTAACCAGGTGTTGACTCTGCCGGTGTTCTACCCCAATCACACCTCGGGAGGCAGATGCCAGGCTCCATACTCTGGACCCTAGAAGGCGCTTGCTTCACTATAAGGCAGACTGGCTGAAGTTCGAGGAGAGGTTTGCCAGCTGTTTGTCACTACGCTGAAGCCGCACCTGGCAGACCTGCAGCCAAGCAGGCGATAAGCAGGTGGGTCACCTCCTGCATGATCTCTGCTATAAGTTGGCGGGCATGGAGCCTCCCAGAGGAATAAGAGCTCATTCTACCGCCATACTGCCATCAGGTGGCTCCCTCCAGGGGCGTCCCTATCCAGGAAATCTGCAGGGCTGCTACCTGGAAGTCAGCAAACACCTTCATCACCCACTACCACATCGACCTTGAGTCACGCGGGATGCTGGTTTTGGGGCCTCGGTTCTCAGTCTCTATTCCCTAAGTAGGGGGTGTGCCTTGCCTCCCTCCTCGCGAGAACTGCTAGGAATCTGCCAGACAGTGTGGGCGAACAACATATCCATGTCCCTAGAAATACAGGTTACTCACCTGTAACAGGAGTTCTAGGAATGGTATATATTGTTCATTCCTGACCCACCCGACCTCCCGGCTTTGATGCACAACCTGAGCTTCAGCGGGCAGATCTGGCGTCATGGGGGCGGGCGAGTTTTACCACCGGGTGGGTGGGAGGAGCCAGCTTGAAGACCTTCCGGCAAGATTTAAAGTGGCAAGGATACCTGCCAGACAGTGTGGATGAACAACATATACCATTCCTAGAACTCCTGTTACAGGTGAGTAACCTGTATATTTTGCTCACTGGATCTCCAGGACTCGATCTGTCTTTGAGGGTGGAGCTCTTGCAGCAGGTAATACCATTAGGGCTGAAGCCGACAGGCATCAGGACCCCATGGAAAACTTGTAGCTAGCAGTCTGAGGCGGGGACTGCCCCCCAACGTCGGCTACGCCCGACGTCAGACGTGGTAAAAGGGGGGCGGTCCCCTGGCGCCATCTCAGTTCTTTTTCTGCCATCGACCTGCGTAGTTTGGCTCCTCGGACGCCTTCCTTGGCAGTCGACAGCCATCGAACGTCAGAAGTGTGTTAATTCTTCAAAATCCTTTTTTCAACGCCTCGTTTATGTCGTCGCCCTCCCCACCACAGCGAAAGTCATAGTGTGCGTGCAGGAAGCAGATCCCGGCCAAAGATGGCCATGCGGCCTGCCTCCTCTGCCTAGGCCCGGAACACCAGCCCGGTGCCTGCACGCATTGTCAAAAGTTCAACCAGAAGATGCATGCCAGGAGGGCCCACGCAGTCAAGACCTTCCTGCTAGAAAATAAGCTTGTGGCCATGCAGCGAAGATCAGGAGTCAGCTCATCCTCTTCCGCCAGGGATTCCCCACCCAAAAATAGGTAATCTGGGGGGAAGCATTACTACAAGGATAAGGATCGGGCCAGGTCTGAATCCTGCCCTAAGTCGCCAGCCAAGCAGGCCTCATCTTCCTCGTCCTCCCGCCGGAGGTCTGGTTCAGTTCCGGCCCAGCCGTCCGAACCTTCCCGCATATCTAAGTCCGTTCCGACCTCCTTTCAGGGCAAACATCGGGAGTCGGCCTCGTCGGGACACCATCACTCTTCCCTCAGGGTCGACCCAGGAAAGCCTGTCCAGGGCTCAGGACAGGCCCAATTCTTCTGAGAAATGCAAGCGCTCAGAAGAAGCCTCAGGTAGGCAGGAGGCTGCCCGGGCCCGGACACCTCCCCCTCTGGCTAACGGTGCACCCTCTGCCAGACCAGCGCAAGCCTAGCCGGTCGCCTATTCCATCGAGCCGCTCCCTGACACGGGCCGGTCTCCGAATGAAGACCAGCCGTCTGCCCCTCCTTCGAGGAACCAGACACCTGACAAAGCCACACCGAATGCCAGACCTACGGACGAAGTCGCTGCCGGTCGTTGGCCTAGTGAGGCCGGGATCCCGGACCTGAGGCCTGCTGGGCCAGAGCCTCAGACGCCCCGCACCTAAAGACCTGACACCCAGCCCCTGCGGTCGTTCCAGTAGCAGACATCAGGAGTCTGTTCACTACATGGTGGAATACAGTTAAAGGGGAACTTCTGTATAGACCCCCAGACGCTGTCCCTCCTCCACCACCCATGGGTCCACTGCCAACCCCAGGGCCTCAGGGGGGTGAGGGGGAGCACCCATGTCTGGACCCTAAGGGGAAGAGAAGGAAACAACCTTATCTCCATCTCCTTCTTCCCCTCCTGTCACGTCCTCCTCAGATGAAGGCGACGTGGATTCAGAGCTTTACTCAGGGAATTCTGTCCTCCCTCCCTGGGACCTAAAGATTCCCCGTGATCGTCTCCCCCACCCCTCGTATGACCCCTCATTTTTGAACATTATGAGGCACATCCAGGCTATATACAAGTGGGACATGGAGGATCTGGACCCAGAGCGCAAGTGCCTGGCCAAGCTCCTCAGAGAGAAGGAACCCAAACCTTAAGTGATTCCACCGTTCGTGGAACCATTTCAGGATGTAACATGCCTCACCTGGCATATGCTGTCCTCCATTCCGGCAGTCCCTAGGAAGGCGAACAGACTTTATAAGCCTCCAAAGTCCGAACCTTTTCTGGCCGAACAACCAAAGGCCAGTTCGTTGGTCCTCATGGCTGCCAACGGCAGAGGGTCTCAGCCAAAGCATTTGAGTTCCCAGCCTCCGGATCCCATCTCTAAAAAGTTAGACCAAGGGGGCGGAAAAGTCTTCTTCTCAGCCACTGGGGCCATCAGGTCTTTGAACTTCATGGCCCACATAATTACCTACCAGCAGTCGCTGTGGAGGAAGACAATGGGCCTTGTTGAAGATATGCCAGACTGTGACTCGAAACAAGAAATTCTGGCATGTGCCCAGTTGGGTTTAGATGTAGACAAATAAGCCCTCAGGTGTTCTTATGACACCTTGGATATGGCCTCCCGAATAGCCGCTTCGCGGGTCTGTATGAGACGTCAGTCTTGGCTTAGACTCACGGGCTTCCAGCCGGACTTAAAAGTGTCCATTCTGGATTTCCCCTTTTTGGGGTCCCATTCTGTACAACCCGGAAGTTGAACAAATGATTAAGCAACTCGAAGTGGGGGAGGGTGGGGAGTGGTAGCCGACGTGCACCGCATGTACAAATCCCAGCCTCAGGAACCCTGCCAGTGCCCTTTTCGCAAAGGACAAGGGCAAGGACAGGGGAGCAAACAGTCCCACGGTGAGGGGTTCAAGAGGTGGGGTCATCCTGCTCCTCAAGGTTCCCAGGGCCCCAAGTGGAACAAAACTCCCAGAGCCCCTCCACTCCCTCAGCCTGACTCCCTCTCCCCCCCCCCTTCAGGGACAGGCAGAGGGAGAATGTAAGAGGGCGGTTTACGCTTTACCTACTCGAGTGGTCCAGTATCACGGCGGACCAATGGGTACTGGATACCATTCGAAAAGGGTACACCATAGAGTTCATCTCTATCCAGCTGGACAACCCCTTCCCCCCCCAAGCACGTTGTCCACCGGAACACAGTCTTCTTCTAGAAGCGGAGATTCAACAGCTCCTCGAAAAAAGAGCCATCCAAAATGTTCCACAGACCAGAAGGGAAAGGGTTACTACTCCCATTTCTTCCTGGTCTCCAAGAAAACATGAGACCTTCGTCCAACTCTGGATCTGAGCCAGCTCAATCTCTCTGTAAGGGGACTGGCTGTGCTCCCTAGATATGCAGGATGCCTACATGCATATCTACGTCCTGAAGTCTCACAGAAAGTTTCTGCACTTCAGCTTCCAGGACGAGCACTACCAATTCAGGGTATTTCCTTTCAGCCATTCTTCCGCCCCCCAGGGTTCACCAAGTGTCTAGCGATGGTAGCGGCGGCCCTCCGCAGGAGAGGCCTCTTTGTCTCGCTTTACCTGGACGATTGGCTCCTCTCCGCTCGGTCAGAGGAGGAGGTTCTAATCGCCTTACAAGAGACACAATCTCTATTTTCCTCCTTGGGGATCACAATAAACTGGCCAAAATCACACCCTTGGCTGACACAAAGGCTGCAGTTCATAGGGGCTGTTCTGGACACCGGACAGGGCAGACCGCCTTCGGGATTTGGCCAGCAGGCTCCAGAAGGCCCCTTCTTCCCCTGCCCGGGCTGTTCTACAGCTTCTAGGCCATAGCCACGGTACCCTTAGCCAGACTACATATGAGGACCCTCCAGTGGCATCTCAGAGTCCAGTGGGACCAATCGATGGACGATCTGGATCTCCGAATCCGGATGTCTTGGGCGGTACATCTTTCCCTTGAATGGTGGCTCCGTCACGATAGTCTAGTGGGAGGAGTTCCATTCCGGAGACTCACTCCTCTCCAGACTTTAACTACAGATGCCTCTCTATCTGGTTGGGGGTCTCACTTAAGGGATCACTGGACCCGGGGGTCTTGGTATGCCATAGAGAGCTCTCTATGTATAAATGTTCTGGAAATGAGAGCCGTACTGAATGCACTTATTGCTCAGTTCTCCAGTTTTGTTTCTAGCCGGACCTCTGGTGGGAGAACTGAGATGGCACCAGGGGACCGCCCCCCTTATTCTACATCTGACGGCAGGCGTAGCCGACGTAGGGGGCGGTCCTCTGCCTGAGACTGCTAGTTACAAATTTTCCATGGGGTCCCGACGCCTGCCAGCTTCAGTCCTAATGGTATTGCCTGCTGTAAGAGCTCCTCTCAAGGATATACTGTTACGGTAAGTTCTTACTTAACTATACTTTCTTTCACGTCCCAATCCGTCCATCCCACCAGTGGTTCCTCCGCTTCCAAGCAGCAGGAACCCTATATGAGTTCCAAGCCATGCCATTCGGCCTGTCATCTGCCCCACAGGTCTTCACCAAATGCATTGCAGTGGTGGCAGCCCACCTCAGGCGTCGGGGGGTCCGAATATACCCCTACCTCGATGATTGACTCTTAGCAGGTTCCACCCAGCAGGAGGTGGAGAGGTCCAGTGACCTGGCCCTCCAGACCTGCTCCCAACTCGGCCTCCTGATCAGCGAGGCCAAGTCAGAACTCGTGCCTTCTCGGGTGATGTGTTTAATCGGGGCAGAACTCGACTCTCACCAAGCCAGAGCCCGGCTCCTGGCGGACAGGACAGAGGTTCTCTCCTCCTTTGCCCGATCATTTCTGGTTGGGCAGTTGCGCCCTGCCTGGGACTTTCTGTGCCTTCTGGGTTACATGGCGGCCTGCACCTCCATGGTCCGATGGGTCCGGTGGCATATGCGCCACCTTCAATGGGAGCTGGCCGCCCAGTGGACTCAGCACCTAGGTCATTTCAACCAGCTGATCACTGTGACCCAGAAGATGTGGGATGCTCTCCAATGGTGGACCGTCCTAGACCAGTTGCAGGAAGGGATCCTATTTCTTTCCCCCCGAGCCGACGGTCGTCCTCCTGACCGATGCCTTCCTCATGGGCTGTGGAGCCCTGATGGGGGACAACAGGGCCTATGGGTTCTGGACACCTGAGGAGTCCCGTTACCACATCGACCTGTTGGAGCTCAGAGCAGTCAGACTGGCACTGTCAGCATTCGCTCCTCAGCTTCGGAATCAAGTGGTTCAAGTCCAGACAGACAACACCACGACCATGTACTGCCTCATCAAGCCCGGGCGGCACTAACTCCCAGCTGCTGTGCAGGGATACGTGCCACATCTGGACACTTGTGAGCTGACTGGAGGCGGATCTCCTAGCCATCCATGTGGCAGGAGCCTCAAATCAACTGGCGGATGCTCTCAGCCGCATAGGCGAGACATCCCACAAGTGGTCTCTCCATCCAGAGATAGCTCACAGCCTGTTCTCCGACTGGGGCAAACCGATGGTGGACCTGGGAAAACACCAAGCTGAAGCTGTTTCATGCCAACCCCTCTCAGCAGGGCTCGCTGCAGGGGGTTGCCTTCTCAAGACCATGGACCCCAGGCCTCTTCTACGCCTTCCCTCCATTTCCCTTGATCCACAGGGTGCTCTTCAAGGTGAGGAGGGACAAGGCTCAGGTGATCCTGGTAGCCCCAGACTGGCCACGCCAGTTCTGGTATCCAGATTTCCGTGGCGGCTTCCAGCACCTGATCTCAGTCAGTCAGGGGAAGGTTCTCCACCCAGACCTTCAATCCCTGCACCTGACAGCCTGGTACCTGAGTGGCTAGAGTTCCAGGCTTTGAGTCTCTCTGAGGATCTACTCACGGTAGTGGCAGCATCCAGGAAGGAGTCGACCAGGAAGTGTTATGCCTTTAAGTGGAAAAGGTTTTCCATTTGGTGTCAGGGCAAGGGCCTGGACCTTCTGTCCTGTCCAGTGGCTAACATTCTAGACTACCTTTGGTCACTGTCCAAAGGGGATCTTCGGTCATCGACCCTTAGGGTGCACCTGGCAGCCATCTCTGCTTACCGGGTGCGGGCCAGTCAGCAGAGGTTGGCGCAGGAGACAGCGGTCTGGCACTTTTTCAAAAGCCTGGATCACATATCCCTTCCGGTGCGTGAACCTCCACCTCCGTGGGATCTACTGGTGGTCTTGGCACAGCTCATGGGCAAGCCATTCGAACCAATGCACAAGTGTGAGTTGTCACATTTGTCATGGAAGATGGCCTTCCTGGTGGCTATCACGTCTGCCAGAAGGACAGGGGAACCCTAGGCGCTCTCAGTGGACTCCCCTTATCTGGTTTTCCACAGGGACAAGGTTGCCCTGCGCCCCCACCCGAAATTCCTTCTGAAGGTGGTGTCAGAGTTTCACCTTAACCAGGTGTTGACTCTGCCAGTGTACTACCCCAGTTACACTTCGGAGGCCAAGTACAGGCTCCATACTTTGGACCTGAGATGAGCTCTTGCCTATTATTGGGAGAGGACAGCGAAAATTCGGGGAGAGGTTTGCCGGCTATTTGTCACCTACACTGAAGCTGCTTCTGGCAGACCTGCAGCAAAGTGGACGATCGCAAGATGTATTACATCTTGCATAAGTCTATGCTACGAGTTGGCAGGCAAGGAGCCTCCCAGAGGGATAAAAGCTCATTCCACCCGCCATACCGCTGCATCGGTGTCTGCTTCCAGGGACATCCCCATACAGGAAATCTGTCGGGCTGCTACCTGGAGGTCAGCAAATACCTTCATCACACATTATCACATCGATCTTGAGTCACGCCGGGATGCTGGTTTTGGGGCCTCAGTTCTCCAATCTCTGTTCCCCAAGTAAGTATTGAGGGGGTGTGCGCCTTGCCTCCCTCCTCCCGGAGAACTGCTAGCAGTCTGCCAAGAAGTGTGGATGAACAACATATCCCCTTCCCTAGAAAAACAGGTTACTTACCTGTAACAGTACTTCTAGGAGTGGTATATGTAGTTCATCCACACTGACCCACCCGACCTCCCCGGCTGCGACACACAAACCTGGCTTCCAGCAGGCCAAGATCTGTCGTCATGGGGCGGAGCCGAGGGTTATACCACCCAGGTGGGTGGGTGGGAGGAGCCAGCTTGAAGACCTTCCAGCAGATTTAAAGGGTAAAGGGACAATACCAAGAAGTGTGGATGAACAACATATACCACTCCTAGAACTACTGTTACAGGTGAGTAACCTGTCTTCCCCCCTTAATTCCCTGTGCTAATCTCAGCTCCCTCTGGGCCTTGGCTTCTCTCACTTTTCTGGTCACCTCCCTGGACCATCTTGCATACTCCTCCCTGTCCCCTTTCTTACCCGTCCTCCTATACCTCTGGTGCACCTCTCGTTTTGCCCTCACCACCTCACTGTTCAACTACCATGGTTTCCTTGCTCTGCTTCTCTTACTCTGTGTCTTGGTGCAGGCTTCCGTTGCCTCTGTAATCCCCATTTAATAATATCCCATTTCTGCTCCGCATCCATCTCCTGCCTTATGCCCTCCAGTTTCCCTTTCAGCACTTCCTGCATCCTCCCAAAGTCTGCCCCCCTGAAATTTACCACCCAGGTTACTGAGTTCTCCGGCTCCTTGCACATCGTGATATTAAACCACACTGTTTGGTGATCGCTGTTGGCTAGTGGGTCCTCCACCCTTATTTCCCTTACTGCCTCCCCATTCGACAATACCAGATCTAAAGTGTTCTTTAGCCTAGTAGGTACACTGACCAACTGCGTCAGGAGACCCTCCTGGATCACGTCCAGGAGCACTTGCTCTACCTAGCACTGGAGGTGACTGGAATGCTTCAGTCAACCCCCGTCAAGTTGAAATCCCCAATGATGACCACCTTCCCTTTTCTACATACCTTTCTGGTTTGTCCTGCTAATTCCCTGTCAAGCTCCTTAGAATTGGATGGCAGTCTGTATACCACTCCAAACCTCAGTTTCCTACCCCTTGAGTCTAGGAGTTGTAGTCAGATTGCCTCTGTTCTCCTTTCCTCCCCCTCGTCTCTTGTGCATTTGATCCTGCCCCTTACATAGACTGCCACCCCACCCTCACCCCTCCTTATGGTCCTTGCTGTATAATTTGTACCCTGGGATTGCCAGATCTCAGTCCCGGTACTTGGTTGCCCATGTTTCCGTGGTGACAGTCGCAATAACCACCCTCCACACTGCCAAGAGTGCCTGTAGCTCAGCTGATTTGTTGCCTAAGCTTCTCGCATTCAGTGAAACCACCCTTCATCCTGCGCCCTTCCCTTCATCGCCTTCCACGTCCTCCCTTCTACTCCTTCACTTTTTGGCTGGCCCAAATCCTTCCCTGTTAACCTGGGCGGTAGGCTGTGACTCCACTCTGTTGGATACCTGCCTACCTGCTGTCCACTTGCCACCCCCCCATCTAGTTTAAATCCACCTTTGTCGCAGTATACCTCCCCAGTCTTCACTTTAATACCTCCTTCCCCTCCCCACTCAGGTGCAGCCTATCCCTTGCAAACCGATTGTTATTATCCCAGGTACTGTTCCAGCTGCCCACAACTCCGTACCCCTTAGTTTGACACCATTCTACCAACCATGTGTTCAGCTCCCCAGTCCTCTCCTTTCTCACTATGCTTGTGCAGGGTACTGGGAGCACCTATGAGAAGGTCACAGACTCCCCAGTCTCCTCGCACAACCTTCCCACTTCCTCAGACCTCTCCCTTGTTACCTCCACCGTTTCCCCTGCTACATTGTTTGTCCCCACATGTACCACAATGTGCAATTTCCTCCTACCCCTCCTTGTGCACCTTAGGATTGTCTGTCCTGCCTTGTCTGCGTTTAATCTTGGTATGGACTCCACCCATATCCGACTGTGCCTCTCCCCCTTGCTGCCTCATCTGATCCCCTTGAGTATGGAGTCCCCCAACACCAGTACACCCCCCCCCCTCCTCTGGTGGGGCAGATGGAAACAGCAGTCTCATACTCTAGGGTCAGAGGTTTAGGGCTCTGATGGTTAGCACCGTCAGTAGTCCTGGGATAGGAGGAGGCTGTGGTCTCATACTCCAGGGTCAATGGGTTAGGGCTCCCGCTCTGTTAGTACCCCCTGTGGCGAGATAGTGGAAAGCAGCGTTCTCATATGCCAGGGTCAGGAGGTTGGGTCCAGCTCTGTTTGCGTCTTCCATGGTGGGACAGGGCGATACAGCATTCTCATATGCCGGTGTCCAGAGGCTGGGGCTCCAGTTCTGTTACGGCCTCCTGTGTGGTATAGGGGGAGGCAGCATTTCCATACTCCAGGGTCAGAGAGTTGGTGCTTCTGCTCTGTTAGCTCCTTCTGTGGTGGTGGGATGGGGGAGGCAGTGCTCTCACACTCCAGCGTCGGGGCTGGTGCTCTGGCTCTGTTAGCACCTCCTTTGGTGGGATGGCAGGAGACAGCTTTCTCATATTTCATGGTACGGGGGTTGGGACTCCAGCTTTGTTCGTACCTCCTGTGGTGGTATGGGGGAGGCAGCAATCTCATACTCCCAAGGTCAGATGGTTGGGACTCCAGGTGTGTTAGCACGGCCTGGTGAGGGAATGGGTGGCAGTGGTCTCATACGCCATGGTCAGAGGGTTTGGCACTCTGGCTCTGTTGGCACCTAATGTTGTGATGTGAATGAGAAAGGATTGTACATTCTAGGTGACTATGTAATGTCCTACCTCACTCGAAGCAGGCATAGGGAAAGCGGCTGACAGTCTGACACAGGAGGTGGGCAGAAACTATATATATTTATTTTTATTTATTAAGATCTCAGATTAACTTTTGAGTACAGGCTCATTATAGAGGTTCCACGTCAGGGTCATTACAATAACAAACAAAACTACAGTTTCTAGGGACATGGATATGTTGTTCATCCACACTCATTGGCAGGTATCCTTGCCGCTTTAAATCTTGCCGGAAGGTCTTCAAGCTTGCTCCTCCCACCCACCCGGGTGGTATAACTCTCGGCTCCGCCCCATGACGCCAGATCTTCCTTACCGCTGGGAAGCTCAGGTTCCCTTCTTAACGCTCTGCGTTTGAGACTGGTTCCTATTTCTCCGTTTGCGGTTTAAAAAAATAAATTTTGCGAAAAAGACTTCAGTCTTCTATCCCTCGTGACTGCGATGGACAAATCGACTCCAGTTTAGGAGATGCCCATGCGGGTAGAAGATGTCTCGGACGGATCCACACTCCGCGTGTCTACTGTAGGCCTTGAGCACGACCCGCAGGCTTGCGACCTGTGCTCATCTTTCTAGGCCTCGTCCTCGGGAACCGTGCTGCCCGATTGCAATAGGCGTCGAGAGCGTTTCCCTCGGTGAAGTCCAAGGAGGCCTGGTTGGCGGTGTGTCCGCGGCCGGTAGTTCGTGAGGATCAGCTCGGCGGATGGTCGCCCTCGAAGAAGAGGCGGCCTTGAGCGTATCTTCCTCGGCCGCGGCATTTATCCCGCTCTCTCGGGCTATTCTTACCGGCTTCTTTTAAGGAGCTTTGTCTGTCCCTCTCCACTAAAGGAGAAGGGCCTACGTTGGCCAGGACCTTATTCTCGGTCCAAAAAGAGGGACAAGGGTAAGTCCCTCCACGTCGGCGCTCTTGGGAGCGGAAAGGTCTCTCCCGGGCCACGTCGACCGTCGGCTCGGTCGACCGCTCGGCTTCCAGCCACTGGCCTCACGGTGTCCCGTCAGGTCAGTTGACCCGAGACTCCACCGATGATGAGATTTTCTCGCCCATTAGACGGGCTGTCGCCTTTAACAGCCGAATTCCCCTCCCGTTCCCCGGAGGTTGAGATCCGTGAGCCGCCTGTGCCTCCGGTTCCGAGCCCTCGGATGCCATCAAGCGAAGGAGTGCGGTTCCGGCCGACACCTCCCCGCACCGACCTCGGAAATTCCGGGACTCTCGGTCTCGGACCTCTTCGCGGTCCAGCCGATCCCCGTCATAGGCGGTCGGTCGGCTCGCCATGAAGGCAGCGTCGCTTTCGGCCTAAATCCTCCTCCTCGGATGAGGAGGCTGGCGTAAATTATGTCGATGATGCGAGGACCTTATGTTGCAACAGCTCCTCCTGGCGAGAATGGCCGACCCCGTCGCCTTCCCGGCCATTAAGTGGCTGTCACGGGCGGCCGACACAACCTCGACTTATCAGAGGCCTATACAGGCAGGTTGTTGGCCAAAACCAACTGCTCCCGATTCCGGTGGAACCTCATACCCACAGCCACCAATTGGGGCTCCGACCAAGGATTCTCGGTCGGGCTAAGGTCTACCCTTCGGCTGTCAGTTACCCTCACTCCCGACCGACCTCGGCGGGTGAAGGGTGGCTCAGGCCAGAGGCAGCTCTTCGAGGACTCTTCCAGTCCGAAGATGATTCCTCCTTTTCTCCAAGCAACTGGACTTTGAGTCTTCAGGAGGTCAGTCAATGGGCGATAGCCGTCGTCCTTCCTAGGACTACCGGCTCATCTGAGTCCACGGGATGGAGCTCGAACCCGTTTCCAAGCGGGCCAGGTATCCCCTCACGGAGATTCTGGACCGGGGGATTCTCCGGCGGAGGTCTTTCCGGTGGCGAGGCCATAGTGGGTCCGGCACTGGAGCTGGCAGCGCCTGCTTCCTGCCCTCGCCTGGCCAGGATGGCCAGGAAGTATGCGGTCCCCTACTGGTTCCTTGTCGGTTTTGGAACACCCCTCTGCTGAGGGTTGGTTACCAACAGCGTTTTCGGAGCCCGTAGCGCCAGGGATGTGGACAAACCTCCTGACAAGGTCCAGAAATGGACTATGTCAGGCCGAAAAGTCTCGCTCGTCCTCTCTCGGCCTTCGTCAGGCCAGTTGGCCGTCCTCATGGCACATTTTTCTCATGCCCTGTTGGGCTCCTGGATAGGTCATCCCTCATCTTCCCGCCGATCTGCAGACTACGGTTAAGCAGGTGCGGGACCAGGGCGAGCAGTGGCCAAACAGCAGCTCCAGACTGCTTTGGATATATGGGACTCATGTGCCAGATCGGTGGCGGCCGCAATGGCTATCGTCGGCGCAGCAGCTGAGGATATCCACCTTTCCCGGATACCCAGCACAAGTTGGCGGATGTTCCCTTTTTGGGGACTGACCTCTTGACCCTGGGTGGAGGTCACCTGCAGAGGATCGAAGAGTCATACTACCTTGGACTCGGGTCTTCCGCTCAGAAGGACAAAGGCCGCAAACCACAGCCTAAGCCCTTTCGTCCTTCTGTGCCCCCGGCGCGCCCGGCCCAGCAACGTCAGGGCCAGCAGGCTCGGCCTTGGCATCCCAAACCCAAGCCGCCGGCTTCCTCTAACAGGAGGCAGGGAGGAAAAGGCCCAGGAGGTCCCTCGGCCAGTCCCTCCTCCAAGCCTGCCCAGTGACGGGCTGAGGGGTGTCGCCCCATTCCGTCACCTTTATCCCTGGGTTCCCCTGGGGAGACGGCTCGCACTTCCGTTCGCCTGGTCCGCTGTTTCCACGGACAGGTGGGTCTTGGAGGTGGTGGGAAGAGGCCTGCCTCTGGAATTCGAGCAGGCACCACCCTTCCAGGCAGTAATGCCCCTCAGAGCTCGGGATCCCAGCCTCACTGGCGGCTCGTCGAGCCGACATGGCGCTCTCCTCCTCCAGAAGGAGGTGATAAGAGGGTGGTGGACCCTCCTTCAGACCCAGGGTTTGTGTCCAGGTACTTCCTGGTTCGAAGCGGCATGAGGGCTGGCGCCCCATTCTCGAACCTACGACCTAAACAAGTTCCTAAGGTCTCGAACCTTCAGGATGGTCACTCTGCTCAGATAATACCATCCTTGGAGCGCGCATGTGGTTCTGCTCTCTGGACTTGCAGGGCCAGCGTTTTCACGTCCCTATCCGTCCGTCTCACCAGAATTCCTTCGCTTCAGCGGAAGGATCCCTCTTGGTTCAAGCCATGCCCTTGGCTTGTCCCAGCTCCCAGGGTCTTCACCAAATGCATGGCAGTGGTGACAGCATTCCTGCGGCGCCAAGGGGTCCGGGTGTACCCTTACCTGGACGACTGGCTGATAGCAGCTCCCTCCAGGAAGGAGGCAGAGTGGTCCAGAGATCTGGCACTCCAGGTCTGCTCTCAACTGGGCCTCCTTATCAACGAGGCCAAGTCGGAACTCGAGCCGAAGCAGGTGATTCTATTCATCGGGGCGCAGCTCGACTCTCTTCGAGCCAGAGCGCGGCTCCGGCGGACAGGGCGAGTTCTTTCCTCTTTGCCCGATCATTTCTGGTTGACAATTGCGCCCTACCGGGACTTCCTGCGCCTCCTAGGTCTCATGGCGGCCTGCACCAGCGTGGTCCGTTGGGCCCGCTGGAACATGCGTCCCCTTCAGTGGGGACTGGCCAGCCAGTGGTCACAACGCTGCGATCCTTTGGACCAGCTTGTGTCGGTGACACAGGGGATGTGGAACGCTCTCCAGTGGTGGACCGTTCCAGATCATTTGCAGGAGGGCATCCCGTTCGTCCGCCCCGAGCCGACGGTCTCTCTATCGACCGATGCCTCTCTGATGGGTTGGGGTGCCCATCTGGGGGAACACCGGGCTCATGGCCTCTGGTCCCCGCGGGAGTCCCGATGCCACATCAACCTGCTGGAGCTCCGAGCGGTCCGCCTAGCTCTCACTGCCTTTGCTCCGTTCCTCCGGGGTCAAGTGGTCCGAGTCCAGGCGGACAATACCACGACCATGTACTATCTAAACCACCAGGGCGGGGCCGCGCCATGCTTCTATGCAAGAGCTCTCCGCATTTGGTCACTCGTGCGCAGCCTGGGCGGATCTCCTAGCCATTCACGTGGCAGGAGCCTCCAACACCTGGCCGATGCCCTGGGCCGGATGGGGCTGCATCCCGGTGGTCTCTCCTGCAGGAGGTAGTGCAGCATCTGTTCTCCATTGGGGCACACCTCAGGTGGACCTGTTTGCCTCCAGGAGAGCCGAAGCTGATCTGTTCCATGCCCGCCCCTCAGCAGGGCTGCGCTGCAGGGGATGCCTTCTCGAGGCAGTGGACCCCGGCCTCTTTCGCCTTTCCCCATTTCCTTGATCACAAGGTGCTTCTCAAGGCGAGGAGGGACAGGCGCAGGTGATTCTGATAGCCCCAGACTGGCCTCGCCAGATTCTGGTACCAGATCTCCTCAGTCTCAGCTCAGGACTCATGGCAGCTTCAGCTGCTTCGGACCTGCTCTCAGTCAATCAGGGAAGGTGTTCCATCCGGACCTTCAATCCCTGCACCCTGGCCCTGGTTCCTGAGCTAGAGTTCCAGGCCTTGGGTCTTTCCGACGAGGTCCTCAATGTAGTTGGGCGTCCGTAGAGTCGACCAGAAAATGTATGCCTTCAAATGGAAAGGTTTTCCATTTGGTGTCAAGGCGAGGCTGGACCCTTCCTCCTGTTCCTTGTAAGCATCTTGGACTATTTATGGTCCTTTCTAGTCAAGGCTTAGGTCGGCGACCCTAAGGGTGCACCTGGCAGCCATCTCTGCTTACCGAGGCGGCGGGCGGGAAGCAGTGATCGCGCCAGGAGAGAAGGTGGTCTGGCGCTTTTAAAGGCCTTGATCACATTTTCCTCAGTCACGGGAACCCCCACCTCCGTGGGATCTACTGCTGGTACTGGCAAAGCTCATGGGCAAGCCATTGAACCTATGCACAGGTGTGCTCTCTCACCTGTATCGTGGAAGACCGCCTTCTTGGTGGCTATCCGTCAGCCAGAAGGATGGGAGAGCTCCAGGCGCTTTCCATAGTCTCCTTACCTGGTCTTCCACAGGGACAGGTTGTCCTCGCCCCACCGAAATTCCTTCCGAAGGTGGTGTGGAGTTTCACTTAACCAGGTGTTGACTCTGCCGGTGTTCTACCCCAATCACACCTCGGAGGCCGAATATAGGCTCCATACTCTGGACCCTAGAAGGCTCGCTTATTATAAGGAAGCATGCGGCTGAAAATCGAGAGAGGTTCGCCAGCTGTTGTCACCTACGCTGAAGCCGCATCTGGCAGACCTGCAGCCAAGCGGACGATAAGCAGGTGGGTAACCTCCTGCATAGATCTCTGCTATAAGTTGGCGGGCATGGAGCCTCCCAGAGGGATAAGAGCTCATTCTACCCGCCATACTGCTGCAACGGTGGCTGCTTCCAGGGACGTCCCTATCCAGGAAATCTGCAGGGCTGCTACCTGGAAGTCAGCAAACACCTTCATTACCCATTACCACATCGACCTTGAGTCACGCCGGGATGCTGGTTTTGGGGCCTCGGTTCTCAGTCTCTCTTTCCCAAGTAAGTAGTATTGGGGGTGTGCGTCTTGCCTCCCTCCTCCCGGAGAACTGCTGGAGTCTGCCAATGAGTGTGGATGAACAACATATCCATGTCCTAGACATGGTACTCACTGTAACAGGAGTTCTAGGAATGGTATATGTTGTTCATCCATACCCACCCACCCGACCCGCCCGACGCACAACCGAGCTTCCAGCGCGGCCAGATCTGACGCCATGGGGCGAGCCGAGTTATACCACCGGTGGGTGGGAGGAGCAAGCTTGAAGACCTTCCGCAAGATTTAAAGCTGCAAGGATACCTGCCAATGAGTGTGGATGAACAACAATACCATTCCTAGAACTCCTGTTACAGGTGAGTAACCTGTATTTACGGGAGGCCGTAAGAGGACAACAACAATTAAGGCAAATTAGGCAAGAGGTTACATGTGTGACTGAAATAAGCAAACACTATATACAATGGTACTTGCCAACACAAAAGGAAACAAGGGAAGGAGAGAACATGAACAAGGGGAGGGGTTGGCTCAGGAAGAGAGGGGTAATAGAGGCAATACAAACTGAAGAGAGAGAATACATACTGAAAATCAGCCCAGAATGTGGGCCTCATCACTGGTGAGGGAGGCTTATACTAAGCATACTGGCAGTGCCAGTAGTGGGAAGTGTTAACAGAGGGTGTCGGGTGAGAGGGTGAGGGGGTGGTGCAGAATCAGAGCAGGATGTTAGTATAAGAAGGGAAAGAGGGAATGGGAGCAGAAGGGGAGTGGTGGAGAGGGGATATGGGGAGGAAGTGTAGAAGGTGTGGGGAGGAGGTTGGGTTAGTTAGGGAGGGAAGTAGTAGGGGGTGGAGAGGCACCCAGCAGTGCAGGGGTAGAAGTGAAGGGGAGGAGGGTGGCACAGTTTAGGGAGGAAAGAAATGGGGGTATAGACGGCGCCAGGAGGTACGTAGGTTGAGTAACTGCCAGGGGCTGGAGGCCTTAGTGGAAACAGTTGCAACTTGCATTGGTCTGAGGAGTGGTATGAGGAAGAAAATCATCCCCTGCCGCATCAGTGAAGTGGACGATTGACCCAATTTCACCAGCCCTTGGGGTCTGACTCCTTGACTCTTTTTGATATCAGGATGAACTTCTTGTTAGTCTGAGGGACGTCTCAGGGCCTACTTGTGGTGTGGCTTTCCTCTCAGGGTGTTCTTGGTACGAGCAGTCTGGCTGGAGTAAAGGCCAACATGAAGGCCTGGGTGGTCAGCCGAAGCAGGACAGCAGGAGGAAGAAAGGCAGTGTGCGTGTGTGTGTCTGGGGGGGGACGACAAAAAAAAGAATATTTTGATGGGTTAAACTCCTTAATCCTAATAGTAGAACTTTGTTTGAGTGGACTTGAAGTGAGTGATGAGGTGGTGGTATGAAAAAAGTTAAGGAAAAGGGGTCATGTGTAAAAAAAAAAAAAAAAAAAAAGTTAGTGGAACAAGACACTAAAATAAGGAATACATCTTCCTGAAAAATGGTCTATTCCATCCACCTCAACATCTTTATTGTTTCCGGTAATATGGATTCCAAGTTCATGCTTCTGTAGTGAGGATGACAGGTCATCCTTAAAAGTATGCGGTTTTGCACATTCCAAAATTGGGGAAAAAGAATAGCGCACTCTCTGAGGCTGTAATTGGAGAACAGACAGACTACTACCCCAGCATTTCATAGCACACTGCTGCTTCCTCAGGGGGCGGAGTCTACTCAGGTTTCTGAGCAGACTCCACCCCTTGAGAAAGAACAAGTGTACCACAAAGCTCCAGTATAGGAGTCCGTTTGTGCTTTGAGAAATAGTTTTGCCATTTCTGCAATTACAGCTTTGTGGACTGCACCCTTCTTTTTCCTGATTTTCGGCAAGCAGCTTCTCCTGTAATGTAGCAGCACCGGCCCTCTACTGTCAGTGCAGACTACCTGGGAGTAGTTCTTGTCAGCCTAGCTCTAATGCAGTGCTACTGTATTATACCCCTCACCTCCAAAAAATATATTCAACTGGAAATAACGTGCATCTCATTTCTTGCTTGATCCAGACTCTCACTGTAATTTGTTTGTTCAAGTTTATTGTAGGAAAGCTCCATTGAGCATGCTTATTGACAAGGAGATCCTAGTACATAAAAAGCCATACTTAAACAGGCTTATATGAAGTAGGGTACAGATTAAAAAAATAGGCGTACAAAAACAGGCTTACATAATGTAGGGTATATACATCGGGATTCGTACATCACAGCATACAATCAAGGAAAACAGGTCCTGGCGTTAAGATAAAGCAATAGTGCATCAAATCACATAATGGTCCTGAGTAGAAAAAAGATCCAAGTTATGCTGTTTAAAACAAGAAGTGTAGCAAAGACATCCAATCAAGGACTGAACATCGTCACCTTAGAAAATTCTAAGTTGGAGAAAGTGGGACAGTACAAATATTTGGGGGTATTTCTGGATGATAAACTTACTTTTGGAGGGCACATAGCCAACACTGTGGGAAACGTGAATGTCAGAATGGGGGTCTTGCGAAGGAAGATCTCACTTTTGCCTAAAGAGGACAGAAACAAAGTAGCACAGCAATTGTTGCTACCAGTATTAGAATATGGGGAGTACAGTCTATCAACACGCAACAAAAACCTCATTAGATGAGCTAAACAAAGTATATTATAAGATAGCAAGATTTGTCTTAAAATGTCATTTCAATACCCACCATTGTAGTCTTCTGCAAAAGTTAAAATGGGACCCCCTTAAAATCCAAAGAAAGAAGCAATTGGGCCAAAAAGCGTACGTGGAATTTGGAGTGGGAAATAAAAATGGAACTAAATATGCACAGAAATCAATAAATAAATATACTTTGAGAGACATAAAAAACAGAGGCCTAAGGATCCCTATTGTTAAAAATATGCATAGCAAGATGCAAAGGAGGTATTACCTCCCAAAAATATGGAACGAATTAAACTTAAGAGATTAGAAATTGAAGAAATCTGGAAGAGTTTAGAAAAGGTCTGGATAAAATGTGGAAAGTAAATTGCTATTGTTTGGGGCCTTAGGAAAAACTGTTATGAAAAGGATGAGTTTTAATTGTAGATTGTTTTTTGCACATTACATTTCTAGTACTGGTTTATAAGTATGTGGAGCTCTGCCTCCCCCTATCTTACCAACACAGGAGGTGATAACAGAGCTGGAGCTCCATCCCCCTTACTCAGGAGTATGAGATTGCTGCCACCCCCATCCCGCCACCATAGAAGGCCCTAACAGAGCTGGAGCACCAACCCCGACCCTGGAGTATGAGGGCTCTGCCTCCCCCTATCTCACTAGCAAAGGAAGCGCTAACAGAGCAGGAGTCACAACCCCTTTGCTCTGGAGTATGAGAACGCTGCCTTCCCCTATATCAGTACCGCAGGAGGTGCCAACAGAGCTGGAGCACTGACCCCCTGACGTTGGAGTATGAGAATGCTACCTCTCCCAGTCTCACCACACAAGAGGGGCTAGCACAGCTGGAGCACTGATCCCCTTAACCTGGAGTGTGAGAGCACTGCCTCTCCATATCCCACTGCCACAGGAGGCTGTAACATAACTGGTGCACCAACTCCCTTATCCTGGAGTGTGAGGACGCTGCCTCCCCATCCCACTACAGAAGGCACTAACAAAGCCAGAGCGGCAATCCTCTGACCCTGGAGTATGAGACTGCTGCCACCATATCCCTCACAAGGAAGTACCAACACAGCCGGAGACCCAACCACCTGATCCTGGAGTATGAGACCGTTACCTCCCCATCCCACTGCAGGAGGCACTAACAGAGTCAGAACACCAACCCTCCCTGCCCATGGAGTATGAGGGCGCTGCTTCCCCCATCCCACCAACACAGGATGCACTAACAGAGCCCAAACCCTCGACCCTGAGTAAAAGAGCTCTGCCTCTCCCTATCCCACCAACACAGAGGGTGATAACAGGGCCGGAGCCCCAGCCCCCTTACTCAGGAGTATGAGATTGCTGCCACCCCCCCATCCCACCACCATAGAAGGCCCTAACAGAGCTGGAACCACAAACCCCTGACCCTGGAGTATGAGAGAGCTGACTCCCCCGTCCCACCACAGGAGGTCCTACCAGAGCCAGAGCACCAACTACCTGACCCTAGAGTATGAGAATGCTGCCTTCCCCATCTCACCACCACACTGGCCCTAACAGAGCCAGGCTACCTCCTTATCCTAGAGTACGAGAGTGCTGCCTCCCCCTATCCCACCAAAACAGGAGGCGCTAACGGAGCCCCAGCCCCCTTTCTCTGGAATATGAGAACGCTGCCTCCCCCTATCTCACCACCACGGGAGGTGCTAACAAAGCTAGAGCCCCAGCCGCCTGACTCTGGAGTATGGGAGTGCTGCCTCCCCCATCCCACCACCGTAGGAGCTAACAGAGCCAGAGCACTAATCCTCTGACCCTGGAATTTGAAAGCACTGCCTCCCCCATTCTACCACCACAGTAAGCCCTAACAGAGCAGGGGCACCAACCTCTTGACCATGGAGTATGAGACCTTTGCGCTCCCATCCCTCCACAGGTGGTGCAGACAGAGGCGGACCCCAACACCCTGACCCTGGTGTATGAAACTGCTGCCCGCCCCGCCCCACCACCCCAGGAGGTGCTAACAAGCCAGAGAACTGACCCCCTGACCCTGGAGTACAAGACCATTGCCTACTCCTTTATCCCACCACCACAAGAGAAGCTAATAGGGCTAGAGCCCCAACCCCCTGACCCTGGAGTATGAGAGCACTGCCTCCCCCATCACACCACCACAAAAGGAGCTAACAACAAAAGAACCAACTGTATGACCCTGGAGTATGAGAACGCTGCCTCCTCCAATACCACATAGGAGCCCTAACAGAGCCAGAGCCCCAGTCCCCTGACCCGGGAGCATGAGAGCTCTGCCATCCCTTATTCCACCACAGGAGGTACAAACAGAGCTGTACTCCAACCTTCTTACCCTGACGGATGAGAGCACTGCCTCCCCATCCCACTTCTGAGGATGCTAACAGAGCAGGAGCCCTAAAATTTTTGGCCCTGGAGTATGAGACCGTGGCCTCCTCCTATCCCACCACCACTAGAGATGCTGACCGTCAGAGCCCTAAACCCCTAACCCTGAAGTATAAGACCACTGCCTCCATTTGTCCCACCACCATGGGAGGTGCTAACAGAGCTAAAGCACCGTAGCCCCCTGACACTGGAGTATAAAACTGCAGCAGGAGGTTCTAACAGAACCAAAATACCAGCACCCTGACCCTGGAGTATGAGCGCTGCCATACCCCTGTCTTGCCAACACAGGAGGCACTAACAGAACCAGAGCCCAACTCTCTTGCTCTGGAGTGTGAAAATGCTGCCCGCCCCTTTCTCACCATCATAGAAGGCACTAACAGAGGAGGAGCACCGACCCACTGACCCTGGAGTATGAGAATGCTGCCTCCCCTTGCACCACTACAGAGGGTGCTAACAGAGCCAGAGCCCCAACCCCCTTACCCTAGAGTATGAGACCATGATTTCCTCCTATCCCGCCACCACTGGAGTGGTAACCGTCAGAGCCCTAAACCTCTGACCATAGAGTATGAGGCTGCTGCTTCCATCTGTCCCACCACAGTGGGAGGCGCTAACGGAACTGGAGTACCACAGCTCCCTGACCCTGGAGTATGAGAGCACTACCGTCCCCATCCCACTACCACAGGAGGCCCTAACGTAACCATGGCACCAGTCCTCTTATCTAGATTGTAAGAAGTTGCCTCCCCCATCCCACCACAGGAGGCGCTAACAGCCTGACCATCAACACCCAGACGTTGGCATATGAGGGCACTACTTCCCCATCCCACCAACACAGGAGGCGCTAACAGAGCCAGAGCCCCCAACCCCCTTACCCTGGACTGTAACACTGCTGCCTCCCCCTATCTCAGCACCACAGGAGGTGCCAACAGAACTGGAGTGCCCACCCTCTGGCTCTGGACCTATGAACTGCAGTGCCTGCACAGGGGTCAGGACTGACTTTTTCCCTCTTTCAATTGCAGGCTGTGCCCCAACGGCAGTACCAGCCAGAGGCAGAAGGGGTTCTAGGCGAGGATCCCAACCTGCACTACCCCAACAACAAACAAAACAAAATCCCTGACTTTTCCCACCAGGCTGCCTCTCCATCTCCTGTAGGGGGCAGACTGACTCATTATTTTTAGGAATGGCTGAAAATCACCACAGACAAGTGGGTTCTGGAAATAGTGAGTCATGGTCTGTCCCTTTGTTTCAGATCCCTTCCTCTTCCAAGATCAAAGCAGTTCACACCAGCTCCTTTCACAGAAAGAAAACTGCTGGAACAGGAGGTGCAGGACTTACTTCTAGCAAGGGCAGTAGAGCCTGCCCCCCAACCACCAGCCAAATAGGGCAGGGGTTTTATTCGAGATATTTCCTAACAACAGAAAGAATGGGGAGTGGTGGCCTATACTAGACCTCAGACTACTAAACAGGTACCTGGTAAAACCCAGGTTCAAGATGGTCACATTGGCCATGATTCTGCCAACTCTGCAAAAAGGAGACTGGCTAGCCTCCTTTGACCTAAAGGATGCATATTTCCATATTTCCATAAGGGAGTCAGACTTCCCTCAGGCCACTATCAGTTCTCAACACTTCCCTTTGGGCTCACCTCTGCACCAAGGGTCTTTACCAAGTGCATGGCAGTAGTGGTGGCACACCTAAGAAGACTTGGTGTTACAGTTTTTCCCTATCTGGACGATTGGCTAATTGTGGGAAAATTTCACCAGCAGGTGACCGAGTACCTTCAGGTAACCCAGGATCTGTTTCACTCTCTGGGATTCCTGCCTCCCCATCCCACTACCACAGGAGATCCTAACATAACTGGGGAACAATCCCTCTTATGCTAGAGTGTGTGAACACTGCCTCCCCCATCTCACTACAGGAGGTGCTAACATAGCTAGAGCACCAACCTCCTGACCCTGGAGTATGAGGGCGAGCCTCAACCCCTGACCCTAGAGTACAAGAGTGCTGTCTCCCCATCCCACCAACATAGGAGGTGATAACAGAGCCAGAGCTCAAACCCCCTTACAATGGCGTGTGAGATTGCTGCCTCCCCCTATCTCACCACTGTAGGAGGCCCCAGCAGAGTTGGAGCCCCAATCCCCTGACCATTGAATGTAATAGAGTTGGCTCCCCCTATCCCATAGCAAAAGACTTAACAAAGCCAAAGCACCAACCCACTGACCCTAGAGTATGAGAATGTTGCCTTCCCAATCCCACCACCACAGGGGCCCTAACAGAGGCAGGGTGCTAACCCCCTTTTCCTAGAATTATAAGAACATTGCCTCCCTATATCCCACCACATGATGCGCTAACAGAGCTGGGGCACAAACCCCCTAACCCTGGAGTATGAGAGTGCTGCCACCCCCTATCCCACCAAAACAGGAAGCACTACCAAAGATGAAGCCCCAACCCCCTTATTCTGGAGTATGAGATTGCTGCCTTCCCCTATCCCATCACCACAATCCATGCTAACAGAGCTGGAGCCCTAACCCCCTGACCATGGAATATGAGAATGCTGCCTCTGCCTATTTCAGCACCACAGGAGGCCCTAACAGAGCCAAGGTACTAACCTCATGATCCTACAGTATGGGAATGCTGCCTTCCCCATCCCACCACAGGATGTGCATACAAAGCTGGAGCACCTACCCCCTGACGTTGGAGTACGTGTGCACTGCCTCACCCTGTCCCACCACAGGAGGCACTAATGGAGCTGAAGCCCCAATCCCCTGACCCTGGAGTAAGAGATTGTTGCTTCCCCCTACCTCACCACAGGAGGTGCTGACAGCTGGAGCCCCAACTCCCTGACCCTGGAGTATTAGAACCCTGCCTCCTCCATCCCACCATCACCACCACAGGAGGAGCAAACAGAATGGGACAGCAAACCCTTGACCCTGGAGTGTAAGACCGCTGCATTCCCTAGTCTCCAGCTGCCCAGATTGGATGGTCAGGCTAGTGCAGCTAACGTGAGTTGCCTAAATGGCAATGCAGTGGGCTCTGCTGTTGTCACAGGGCCAAGCCTGTCTAAATACTGTAGTCTTAATAAAATGGGGGGCACTGTTATTGCCATTCTTTCAGAAGAGGGGTTCAACTGCATCACAAGCTTCTCAGTGACTCTTTATGTTTTCCCTTTGGGTCTGATGTCCTGTTTGACAGCCTGTCCTCCTCCATGGCGTTAAACCCCAATCCTTGCTGCAACTACAACAGGGGGCCGATATTGCCTCCTTCGAGTCCTGCTTGTCAGTATTGTAGTGTGGCACACTGTAACCTTCCCATACTCAGACAGTGAGCACATTATGCCGGTATCCCACCTGACCTCCATTGGCCCAGTGAATGAGCGATCCAAGGACGCTCCTGGAACCCATTCTACCACTTGGCAGCTCGGTGCTGGCAGGCCACTGGGCTAGTGCCATTGTCTCTGCTTTCGACTTTGGCTGAATGTTCGACACCATTCTTACATGTCTGTGTGTTACATCTGAATCCACTCAGAAGTAGTTGGAATTCATCTCACAATCCTGATAGAGGCTTGTATTGTGTGATCCATCATTGTTTACAACACATTGCAACACAGCAATGCTGTGTTGCGTTTAATGCCTTACCTGTGATGCCCATTGCTCCCAGCCGGCCCCCAGTATTGAATTCTAGGGCTCCCATGTGATCCCAGTGTCACAGTGCAGTGTGCTCCCACAAGGCCAGCCCTGAAGGTACTAGTTTAATGAACAATATTACTTGCTCAGAAACATAGATGTTGATGAAAGAGAAAAGGCCAAACGGCCTGTCAAGTCTGCCCAACGCCTGCTTGCATCCACACCCAGGTGGACGGAGTTAGGCTACAGATTGCCCTGACGTGTGCTATGAAGCACATAATTCCATTTATATTGTTTGAAAGATTAATACTTATTTCTACGTAAAACTCTTAATAGTCCTTGTGTCACAGAGGGAGCTGTGGGGGGGGGATCATAGATTTAGCTGTATTTTGTGTTGCTAAAGGGGCCACAGCAAATTGTAATATCTCATTAGTTATTTAAAATATTGCATATCAAAATTAAACTCTCTTTCATATTCAGGAGCAAGGAAAACTGTGTTGTGGACAACATCAAAGTGTGCAGTAATGACAGCGGGAATGGGAGGTTTAAGTGTGTCTGCATCGCAGTGAGGATCCCCCGTAATCCAACAATTGGGGACAAATTTGCCAGCCGGCATGGACAGAAAGGAATTTTGAGCCGGCTGTGGCCAGCTGAAGACATGCCATTCACAGAGAGTGGCATGGTGCCAGACATTCTGTTTAATCCCCATGGTTTTCCATCCCGTATGACCATTGGAATGTTGATTGAGAGCATGGCGGGAAAATCTGCAGCGCTGCATGGACTGTGCCATGATGCTACACCTTTCACTTTCTCGGAGGAGAACTCGGCTCTGGAGCACTTTGGCGAGATGTTAAAGGCAGCCGGCTATAATTATTATGGAACGGAGAGACTATACAGTGGGATCAGTGGGGTGGAGTTAGAGGCAGACATTTTCATCGGAGTAGTTTATTACCAGCGCTTGCGTCACATGGTTTCTGACAAGTTCCAGGTCAGGACCACTGGAGCCCGAGACAAGGTGACAAACCAGCCAATTGGGGGAAGAAATGTCCAGGGTGGGATCCGTTTTGGTGAGATGGAACGTGATGCTCTCCTGGCCCATGGTACATCCTTCTTGCTTCATGACCGCCTCTTTAACTGCTCTGATCGTTCAGTGGCCCACGTGTGCATAGAATGTGGCAGCCTGCTGTCCCCATTGTTGGAGAAGCCTCCACCCTCTTGGTCTGGGATGCGCCACCGGAAGTACTATTGTACTATTTGTAATCAGACTGACACCATTGACACTGTGTCTGTGCCTTATGTCTTCCGGTATTTTGTGGCTGAGTTGGCAGCCATGAACATTAATGTGAAACTTAATGTTAAATGAATCCACAGATGCCAAGTAGTAATGAAATTCCATTAGAATGCTCATATAATGGGGCAGCTCTTTCCTCAAACCAGGACACCTGAATTGACAGCTGCAACAGTAGCTGCTGAATTGGACTGGTCTGCATTGATGGGGGAGCATTTTGGAAATTTTAGTGTTGATAACAATGTCAAGTACTAAAGGATGTGTTTGTATAAGAAAGATACAGTGTGAGTTGAGTCCACAGAGTACTTGCTATAAATGTATAGAGACAGACAGATATATGCTGTCCCAACTATTATTACTTAGTTTTTAGGAAAAGTTTAACCAAAACAGGGTACATTTTCACTAAAAATGCCACCGACAGTTTAATCTGGTTTAATTTCAGTTACTTTCTAACTGTACCCTCCGCCCCGAGACAAGGGTGAACAAACAGAATTGCCTAGCTCTCCTTTCCTGGTTAAAAAAAAAAAAAAAATGTTATTAAATTCAAACATCCTTGTCGTGATTTTATTGGTCCCATGGATTCAGTCTGAAACATATGGTTAAGCCCAGTGCCAGTAAAGGCTGATTCCTGCTAGAGTCGCCTTGATGGTGTGCTGGATTTAAACATTTGATTCTTTATGAATCCATGGGGACTCAGACTCCATCTGTAAAACATGGATTTGCACTGTACTGTGTTGCTCTTGTGCTTGAACCGATAGATAATGCAGTTGCTGCATTCTTTGTTGGGAACAGTAGAGGGTGGTAGAGACCACATAGTCACTGCTTGAAAAATGCTGCTTTTGTTATTTAGGCCAAGAATACGTGTCCGTAAGTACACTGCAAGAAGAAAATGCTGCCCATATAAACTGGTGTGTATTTAAAGGAGAACACTGGAAGTTACGGAAAGTGAACAGCTGCTACACAAACGACCAATTAGGGCTTTTAGCATTAAAACTAATTTTTTAAATACCTGCAACATATGTTACGCACTGTGAAAGAACCCCACTGACTTGTCATTTCTGCAGAGCCTCCCCTGGCCATCTCGTGCACACCAGCTGGCTTCAGGTACATAACCCATGCACTGGAAGCCGCATGGTGTACGAGAGATGGCTGCAGAGCGGCTCTGCAGATATGATGGTCATCCCAGTTCTTTCACAGTACATAACAAATGTTGAAGGTATTTAAAACATTTTTTAATACTAAAGGCGCTAATCAGGCGTTTGTGCAGCAGCTGCTACATTTTCTGTGATTTCCAGTGTTTTCCTTTAACTTTTAGGCACCGTTTGAATTATCGTAAGGCTCTGTGTTTTCAGGTTGTCTTTAATATTGGTCATAATGCCTGAGAAGATAAGACTCATTACAGCAATCTTATACATACTGTACCGAAATTTTATTTAAAAAACCCTTGTTTTAAAACAAATTGTCACTACCATGCAGGGATAATTATATAGTATGTGTAATGAACAATCCGAAGTAAGCACGGGGCATACTTTTCACCTACTACTGTGAGCATTTTGTATGCTTTCCCCCAATAAAAAAATGATCATTTTGGTTTTGTAGCTGTAATTGAATGTAAGGGTGTTACTGCATGACTCTCTTGTTAAGTGAAAGCCCTGAACCTGGAAAGTGATGAATGCAGTCTCTAGGTGGCTACTACTTTTATTTATTTATTGAAATGTTTCACGAGGAAGGCACACTGAGCAACAAGCTGCTCATCTCCTGGTGCAACCCGGGGGGGGGGGTACAATGAGGATGGAGCAGTAATACATGCATTCAAGTTACGTAAGTCAGCATTTACTTACATTTGCATAAGACAGGCATAATATACAGTGTACAGTACAATAAGGTGCATTGATAGAGCAGGCATTTGCGTAACGTTCTGCACGTTCGGGGCAGATGCAGGTCGTCATTGCATGTCCCCGCACCCGTGAGGTTTCACAGTCTACTAAAAAAATGCCGTCCCCAGCAATGAGCTGGCTCCATTGCCATCCCTCTGGCCCCACTCGGCGGGGGGCAAGCCCGTGATGAGGGGCGTCTGATGGAGCGTGGTGAGCCCGCCAGGCTTGGGGATCCAGCATGAAAAAGTATAAATAATAAGAAAAAATAATAAATGACCCGCTCTGACGAGTCCAGTATAGGGCATGGTGAAAAGTGACCAAGGGCAGTCTTTGAGGAGTCTTCGGACTCCGATGCATCCTCCATGCAATCCTTGTGGACCCAAGGCTTCGACCGTGAATTGGCTGACGAGTTGACCACGGGCCAGTGTCTCTTGGGGATATGCTTTGGTTGATCTCTGAATCTGTGAAGATCCCCTTAGAACTGGTCCAGAAGCAAGCTAAGTACCCGCTCAGTAAAATCCTGGACAGGGACGATTCCTTGGGGGTCGTCTTCGTGGTTGCAGAAGCCATCCGGTGACCTGCGCTGGAGCTCTGGCAGCATCTAGCCTCCTGCGCGCGCCCTCAGTCCATATGATCTGCAAGTGTGGAGTCCTGATTGGTTCCTTGTCCAGTTTCTTGGACGACCCCTCAGCCAAGGGATTGGTGTCCAACTCCGTTTTCTGCAAGACTGGCAATGTCTGGGATGTGGACTAACTCGCTGGCAAGGAGTCCAAGAAGTTGGACCACATAGTGAAAAAAGTATATGCTGCGTCTTCCCTGGGTCTCAGTCAGGTGAGTTACGAACTTCAGTCACTCCCTGGTTGGAGTCCTTGACCACGTCCTCCCTCGCCTTTCTGCGGATTTGCAGTCGGCGGTTATGGTGGTCAGAGACCAGGGTCAAGCACCGGCCAAACAACAGCTTCAGGTGGCTTTGGACTTCAGCGACTAGTGCGTCCAGTCTACGGCAGCCGCTATCGCGATCATCGCAGGGCCTAGCTGCTGATTTCCAACTTTACAGTAGACGCCCGGCACAGATTGGCTGATGTTCCCTTCTTGGGCACTGATCTTTTTGGATCTGGGGTGGATGGGCATCTTACCAGGATTGAAAAGTCCAATGCCACCTTTGATTCTGTGACATTCTCACAGAAAGACCAATCCGGAAAGCGGCCAAAGCCCTTTCAAGTTCAGCCCTTTACATCACGGCAGCAGCAGCCCCAGCTGGGACATTCGCAGGTCTGGCAGCCTAAGTTCACCAGCCAGGGCTCCATGAAGCCTGGGGGTAGGGGTGGTGGTGCCCTGCAGCATCTGGTGCTGGTGCCCCTTCCAAGGCTACCCAGTGATGGGTCGGGGGGGGGATGTCTTCCTCCCACCAGTCCAGTCTCTGCCTCAGCTCCCCATGGGGGGTCAGCTTCACCATTTCTGGCACAACTGGTCTGCCATCGGCTCGGGCAAATGGGTGCTAGAAGTGGTGGACAATGGGTTGCCTCACGACTTCAAGGCTCTCCTGCCATACCGACCCCATGCTCCACAGGAGTACGTCGTGTCACAGGACATGCTGTCCACACTCAGAGAGGACATCAGTCACCTCCTAGAAAAAGAAACTGTAGCCCGTGTCCCAGACACCATGACTGGTCAGGACTTTGTGTCCCGGTACTTCCTGGTCCCAAAACGGACAGGGGGCTGGTGCCCTATACTGGATCTTCATGATCTCAATCAGTTCCTGAGGACGCGCATGATCTCACTTTGAGATAGAGCTCATGCAGCAGGTAATAACCGTTAGGACTATGCTGCCAGGAACTAGGACCCCATGGAAAAATTCTAGCTAGCAGTGCAAGATGGGGGACTGCCCCCGACGTCGGCTGCGCCCCGTCATCCTCAGTATATAGGAGGCAGTCCCGCGGTGCCACCCCAGTTCTTTTCCCGCTGTCAACCCTGCATTTCTGCTCCACAGACGCCTCCTGCTTCTGTTGATCACTGTTTTTTCTCGACGTTCCGTGCAGTTCAATTCTTTGAGTTTTTGATTGCCTCTTTATGTCTACCACTTCTACACAGCGGCATAAGGCAAAGTGTGCATGTGGTAAACAAATTCCGGCCAAAGACAGCCATTCAGCTTGCCTCCTGTGCCTGAGACCGCAGCACAAGTCGAACGACTGCCCACACTGTCACAGCTTTAACAAGCGCACCCGTATTCGCCGCCTGAAGACACTCAAGGTTCACCTGCTGGAACAACAAGTGGCCACAATGCAAAAAAAAAGCATTCTTGGCACAGCTCTTCTTCGTCCTCTGCCCATGACACCTCCCCCAAGGAGAAGAAGCACATTTGGGAAGCATCACAGGACAGACAAGGACAGGCCCAGGTCAGAGTCTCAGTCCCGTTCCCCGCTCAATAGCTCCAAGGTTTCCAGCTGGAGGTCGTTCTGCCCCAGGGTCGCTAGCCCTTACAGGGATTTCAACAGCTAAACCCTCCGCCTCTACCCAGGTGTCAGGCGGAGGTTCGGGCAAGGGCCTTCCTAGGCACTCTCTTCAGTGTCTCTGGCCATCAGACCTCACAAGCGCTAGGGTCTAGGCCTGAGGACTTGGCCTTCTCTACTTCCACTTCGATTGCCATCCGTCTGGACCCCACCGTTGGTAAGGCCACGTCCTCTGGTTTGTCGCATCAGGCGCCAGGGTTGTGAGCTCATCAAGGAAGCACCCTCTGTGACTAAACTGCCGTCGTCCATCCCTGCAGACCAATGACAGCCTCCGGCGGCGTCTGTCTCCACCTCTCTGGAGTCAGACCAGACGTCGGTCTCCAAGCCGTCGTCAGCCCCGCTAGGTCAGAATGAGACTCTGCCAGAGGACCTGACAACCGCTGACCTGACGCCCAGATCCACCAAGCCTACACCCACAGGGCTTGACACCCAGTCGTCAGCCAAATCTAATGTGTCTGACGCTCAGACGGAGGACCAGATGTCAGGTAATCTGCCCGTCAGCGGCCTGACACTGGAAACCCCTCAGACTCCAGACTCGGCACCAACCCCTTTGGGGCCAACTAAACCGCTGTCAGACCAGCCGTCGTGCTCAATGGTCCCTTTAGCATAAATATGAGCACTCTTTTCCAGCTGGTGGAACACCATTAAGAGTGACCTACTACCCAAGCCTGAACCCTCGGGAGCAGCAACGGTCAATCTTACTTCGAGAAACAGCTCTTGCAGCAGGTTACGTCATTAGGACTGAAGTCGGCAGGCGCCAGGACCCCACGGAAATTTTCTAGCTAGCAGTTTCCAACGGGGACCGCCCCCGACGTCAGCCCGGCCCCCGACGTCAGGCATCATATAAAAGGGGGCGGTCCCCCAGAATCCGCAGTTTTTTTCCCGCCGTCGAATCGCCAGCATCGGCCCCACGGTCCCACTCTAGCATACGACAACTAGAACTTTCAAGTTTTACTACTAACTATCGGCATCTCCAACTCCTTTCAGAAGGTCACCCCTCCAAGTGTGCCTACGGCAAACAGATCCCTTTCAAGGATCTCCGTTCGTCCTGCCTGCGGTGCTTAGGCCCGGAACATGACACCAAGGCCTGCTCCTTTTGCCAGGGGTTCGACAGTCACACCCGAATCCACCGCCAGAAGACACTTCAGGGGTTCATCTTGGAAGAAAAGTTAAAAAGCATGGATCAAGACCCTGCCTGCAAAGGTGAGTCTACCTCTAAGTCCCATAAGCACCGGGACAAGCATCGGGAGAAGGCCCGGTCCAGATCCCCTAACCAGGCCTCGGACTTGTGCACCAGCTCAGGCTCCACGCACTCAGACCGCTCTCTCTCCAGGGCACGCTCTCAGCCCCCTCCAGTAAAGGTCAAGTCTTCAGGCAGCACTTTGGCTTCTATGCATCCCATCAAAACTTCCGGGCCTTCGGCTTCCTCAACACCCTCCTGGGCCTCCTCAAAGTCTTCAGACCGTCACCAGTCCAAGTCCTCATCAAAACAAGCTTCCTCAGAGAGACGCCGGGACTCCGATGCCAGATCGGCCTTCCAGCCTCCTAGGGGTCCAGATCCCCCTCTCAGGAAGACTAAGGACCTGACGTCCCTAAAACGGACGACGGACCCGGCGCGGGCTTCCGACCCTTCATCGATCAAACGCCCGTCGGACCAGATGTCGGCTAAGCACCCAATGTCAGTGAGACCGCCGGGGCCGAAGACTGCCTCCCCGTCACCGGTGGTCACCGGTCGCTGGGACTCTACAGAGGAGGACCTGACATTGCCTGATGACCAGGCAGGCGACAGTGAGGATATTGGGCTTCCACAGGAGCCTTCGCCAAACCCGGAGACACCCTCGGACCCGACACCCAATACTGGCAACAGACCACCGGCGCCAGGTCCGTCGTCCGGTATGAATATTCAAGAGGTCAAGATCTCTTTGCCTTTTGGTGAGACACAATAAAGAAGGATGCGATCCCAGTCAAACCTCCTCCTCCTCCTACTCCTTCACCTCCTACTCCCCCTCCTCCACCGCAGGGGCCAGCAGGAAGACCACCGACCCCCTAGGAGCACACTCCACCTCCTGGGGAAAGATCCAAAAACGGAGAAGGCCCTTCAAAGATCTCTCAAATTCCCAGTCCCTAGCGACCCAGACGTCGACGGTCCACTCCGCAGGGAGATGATTTTAGACCTGACACCTCAGATACCTCCAGGTCTCCTTCTCCAATCAGCATCCCATCACCTGACCCACAAGACCTGCCCAGGTCACCTCCGGATGATCCCTCCTTTTTTGAAATCATGAGGCACATCCAGGAGAACATGGGATGGGATTCGGAAGATCTCGACCCTGAGAGACAGCACCTTGCTCGTTACCTTCGGCAGAAGGACCCTAAGCCTGTGGTGGTGCCACCCTTAGTGGACACCTTCGCAGACGTCACCAAGGCTGCGTGGAAGCATCCGCACTCCACCCCCACGGTGCCGAAGAAAGCTGACCGCCTGTACAGAGCCCTGACAGAGGACCAGTACTTGGCGCAACAACCCCTAGCTGATTCCCTGGTCATTATGGCCTCCCATGATAGATCTCAACAACCACAGCTTCTGAGTACACAGCCACCAGACCAGGAATCCAAGCAGTTGGATGCCCTGGGGAGGCACGTGTATGCGGCTGCTACATGCTCCATCAGGTCCCTGAACTATCTGTCTCATATGGTTCAGTTTCAGAATGCCCTGTGGGAACAGGGTCAGGACCTGGTTGACAAACTACCAGATGGCGAGCAGAAGGTGGAGCTCTTGAACCTCCTCCGCAGAGGGTTGGACGTGGGGACCCAAGTGTTAAGAGCCGCATATGATTCTGCGGACTTGTCCGCCAGGGGCGCAGCTTCAGGCGTCTGTCTCCGGAGACACTCCTGGCTCCATGTCTCTGGTTTTACCCCGGATGTACAGAAGAGTATCCTGGACGCCCCTTATAACGGAGAGGTCCTGTTTGGTAAACCTTCTGAAAAGGTCAACACCAAACTTCAGGATGCCGGGAAGGCAGTAAGGTCTGTACAGGCCATGTACAGACCCAAATCTGGTTCCTTTCATAGGAACCAGAACCGTTTTCATGGCCGGCAGCAACAACAGCAGCCACGTTCTGGCCAGCAGCAAAGAAGCACCTTCCACCGTAAGGCCCAACGTAAGTCTTCCCCAGGCCGAGGTCAGTGGTATGCCAAACTGGCCCAGCCTGCAGGGGGCAATGCCACCACAGCATGACTCCTTCCTGGCCCCTGCCCCTCCTCTGGATCAACAGGCAGAAAAGGTCGGGGGTCGCATTGCTCGCCACTTTTCAGGGTGGCAGTCGATTACCGCCGACCGGTGGGTCCTTCAAATGGTCAAGAGAGGTCACTTTATAGAATTCCTTGACCACCCACTGTCAAGACCTCCCCTGCTTTCCCGTTATTCAGGTCAGCCTGCGCCACTGCTTATACAGCAGGAGGTGCTCGTGCTTCTGGGAAAGGAAGCTATGGAGAACGCGTGCGAGGAACCAGAGAGGTGTTAGTTATTCCCACTTCTTTCTGGTTCCCAAAAGACAGGAGACCTCCTCCGATACTGGATCTCAGCGATCTCAATGCTTCAGTCCTCTACAAGCGTTTCCATGGTGACCCTTCCCGGTTTGATACCCATGCTCAAGCAGGAAGCGCCTTCCTAGCGTCCTTGGACATACAGGATGCCCTCGTGCACATACTCATTGCTCGGCGCTCAGGAAGTTCTTGCGCTTGAATTTCTAGATCGCCATTATCAGTTCCGAGCCCTCCTTTCAGACTGTCTCGGCACCTCGGGTGTTTACGAAGTGCATGGCAGTTGTAGCGGCGGCTCTAAGGAGACAAGACCACTACATGTTCCCCTACTTGGACGACTGGCTCCTCATGGCACCCTCTCGGGAGGCTCTGATGTCCTCAATTCACTGTACTCAGTCCCTGTTCGGGACATTGGGCATCATTATCAATCAGGAGAAGTCACACCTAGTTCCATCAAAGAATCTGCAGTTCGTAGGCGCAGTTCTGGACACCGTCCAGGGTAGAGCTTTTCTGCCCCAGGACCGAGCGGAACACATCAGATCCCTCATTAGGGACCTCTTGGCAAAGAAGACTGTCCCAGTCAGACTGGTCCTTTGCCTGCTCGGACACATGGCTGCGGCCATTGCAATAGTCCCGCTAGCCCGTCTCCACATGCGGGTGACCAGTGGATGTTATGGGTTCAATGGGATCAGAAGCAAGACCATTTACAGCATCCAATTCGGATCACGAATGCCGTAATCCAGGATTGGCAATGGTGGCTAGATTCAAAGAACCTATTGGTGGGGGTCCCCTTCATTGCGCTGTCTCCGATTGTGACGCTCTCCACGGACGCCTCAGGGTTCGTTGGGGAGCACACCTTGACGGGGTCAGGTCTCAGGGCTCATGGACACCCCAGGAAGCTCATCTCCTCATAAATTTCTTGGAAATGAGAGCAGTTCTTTATGCCCTGCAGGCCTTCCAGCTGGAGATCCCACCAGGTACTCTCCTGTTACAAACAGACAGTACCGCGGTGATGTATTACCTCAACAAACAAGGAGGCACCCATTCCTACCCGCTTTGCAGGGAGGCCATGAGGGTGTGGGATTGGGTCCTACAACACGGCGCAAACCTCATTGCTGTTCATGTCCCAGGAGTGGACAACGTCATCGCAGACAGCCTGAGCCGCTCTCAGGCCAGGGTCCATGAGTGGGAACTACTCCAGGAGGTAGTAGAGGATCTGTTTCACAGATGGGGCACACCAGAGTTAGACCTTTTCGCGTCCCCATCCAACGCAAAACTACCCAATTTCTGCTCGCTAGATCCAGGGCCTGGTGTTTTCTGGCGAGATGCCTCATCCCTCTCCTGGACGGGCAGATTCCTCTACGCATTTCCTCCCTTCCCGTTGATCCAGAGGGTCCTTTTGAAACTCCGCAGAGAGCAGGCAATGCTGATATTTATCACGCCTTTTTGGCCCAGACAGATTTGGTTCCTTCTGCTACACCAGCTGTCCCAGGAACCTCTGGTGCCTCTGCCAATCAGCTCTCACTTATTGTCCCAGGAGGCAGGTTCTTTGGTCTATCCGGATCTTCGCTCTCTGAACCTGCACGCATGGCTCCTAGAGACATAGCTATTATGCGGGACGGGGTCTCGCAAGAGGTAGCAGATGTTCTAGTGGCTGCTAGAAAACCAGCCACTCATACCACATACACCATGAAATGGTGCAGATTTTGCCTCTGGGCTCAAGCATGAGGACTTTCCCCAATGGATTGTCCTGAAAGGTCGGTCCTGGACTACCTCCTGTCTCTCTCTCTTCCAGGCAGGCTTGGCCTACTTCTCTATTAAAGTACACCTTTGTGCCATCTCAGCCTATCATACACCTATAGGCCGACGTCCCATAACTCAGTTGGACACAGCACAGGCCTTCCTGAGAGGTGTTCTTCACCTTAGACCTCCGATTAAGGATCCTATTCCTCCATGGGATTTACCCTTTGTCCTGGAGCAGCTCACGCTGCCGCCTTTTGAACCAGCCGCGGATTGCGAGCTACATCTGCTAACATGGAAGACGTTATTTTTAGTTGCCCTTACTTCGGCCAGAAGGATTTCTGAACTTCACGCACTGATCTGCAAAGAACCTTATTTGGTTTTTCACCAGGACAGGGCGTCCCTAAGAACAAATCCAAAGTTTCTACCTAAGGTGGTCTCGGCTCTCACCCTCAATCAGGACATCTACTTACCAGTGTATTTTCCTAGATACTGTAATAGAGGAGAGGCCCTGTTGCACACTCTAGATGTGCATAGGTGTCTAAGATACTACCTGACCAGAACCAGGCACCACCGTAAATGTGATCAGCTTTTCGTCTCCTTCGCCCACAGGATGATGGGAGCTCCGGTTTCTAAACAATTGCTGTATAGGTGGCTCATCCATTGTGTCACGTTCTGCTACCAGAAACGTAACAAACCTTTACCGGGCGTGGTTAAGGGTCATTCCACAAGGGGGGTGGCTACCTCTTTACTGGCCATGAAGAACGTGTCCACTGCAGCCACTCCCCTTAGCAGCAGCTCACTGGAGCACCGTGCACACCTTTATCAGGCATTATAGCCTGGATATTGCATCACGGCGAAGAGCTGGTTTTGGTCTAGCAGTCCTTCAGGGACTTCTATCCTAGGCTTCGGTCCAACTCGTGATCTCTGCCTAGCCTCCTCCCACCTGCGAGGGATTTCCAGTATTGCTTGGGAATCAGTCCTAATAGTGTAACCTGCTGCAAGAGCTGTTTCTCGAAGTAAGATAGTACAGTTACGTAAGAACTTACCATTACAGTAGTTCTTCGAGAACAGCTTTTGCAGCAGGTACTTTCCCTTCCACCATCCCCTCTGGAGGTAGAGTTGTTCCGATATCTCTTTTCTAGGATTAGGTGTTTCTAACACCGTTCTGAATGCCTTTTGATAGCGGATCCTCAGTCTCCACTTCTGATGTCATCTAACGGCAGGGAGTCTCCGGTGGGAGAACTGGGGATTCTGGGGGACGGCCCCCTTTTATATGATGCCTGACGTCGGGGGCGATCCCCGCTGGATACTGCTAGCTAGAAAATTTCCATGGGGTCCTAGGCTTTAGTCCTAATGGTGTAACCTGCTGCAAGAGCTGTTCTCGGAAGATCTATTGTTACGGTAAGTTCTTACATAACTGTACTTTCCGCAGCCACAGCCGCCTCCCCACAGGACTTTATCACCACCCCTGATGCCAGACCACCCGACTCCAGGTGGCTCGGATCAGGGCTCCAACCGATGTCGAAGACACAGATGTCACCCATCCTCAAGGTCTTCTTCCCGCAGGTGGAGTAGGTCTAGCGACCATCGCTCCCAAGGGCGGAGCAGGTCAAGCGGACGTCACTCCCGATGTCAGAGTAGGTCCACCGACTGTCACTCCAAACCATTGTGTGACTACAGCGGTTTCTCCTCGCCTTACAACTCCTCTGAGGATGACTTCTCTCTGCCTTCACCAGAATCGAGAAAGGATTCACCCAGGTCTCCACCTGATGATCCCACCTTCCTCGAGGTTATGAGGCATATCCAATACCTCAGCCAGTGAGAAACGGAAGAACTGGACCTGGAAAGGAGACACTTGGCTAAGTTTTTGGGAGTTACTGACCCAAAACCGCTAGTCATTCCCCCATTGGTGGAGCCATTCCAGGATGTAACAAAGCTGGCATGGAAGCATCCTTCAGCTACTTCTGCAGTGCCCAAAAAAGCTGACCGCCTATACAGGACCCCCAGAAACAAGTCCCACCTCAGTGAACAGCCCAAGATGGACTCCATAGTCCTTACAGCACCTGACGGCAGGTCACAACACCATAAGCATACCACCTCCCAGCCACCAGATAAAGAATTGAAAAAGACTGACCAGTTTGGGTGGAAGGTGTACACCTCTTCCATCTGTACTATCAGGTCTCTGAATTTCTTAGCACATATAATCATGTACCAAAAGTGCCTGTTGCAGAAGACTATGGACCTAACCAAGACCCAGCCAGATTCCCCCAACAAGTCAGAGCTTCAGGCAGTCCTGCAATCTGGGGCCTGTGTGGGAAAACATGTTCTCAGATGCTCGTATGATGTGGCAGATATAGCAGTCAGAGTCGCAGCCCTAGAGTATGCTTGGCTTGGCTTTGAGTGTTTGGGTTCTGGCAGGACCTGCAGGACACTATCTTGGACCTGCTGTTCCAGGGCCTTGTGCTCTTTGGCCAAGAGGCTGAGAAGATCATCACTGGCCTACAGGACTCTGGGAAAGCTGTCTCCAAAGTACACAAGATGTACAAGTCAGAACCTTATCCTCCTAGGTGATGACCCTTTTGGAGGCACCAGGGCCAGCAGGCAAAGAGACAGCAACAACGAGGAGGGTTCAAGAGAAAAACACCCCCTCAGACACCTCCTCCAGCAGAATCGAAAGGGGAGCCAGTGGGAGGGCGGTTTTCCATCTACCTCGCAGCTTGGGAGACCATCATGACAGATCAATGGGTGCTGCAATTTATAGAGAGGGGCTACGCCTACCCTCAAACAATCTACCATCCCACATATTCAGCTCTCCATCCCATGCAGATCTCATTTGGGTGGAGATACAGACCCTTCTGTCAAAGCAAGTGGTTCAGAGGAGCAAAAGTTACTATCATCACTTCTTCTTGGTTCCAAAGAAGACGGGACCTTCGTCCCATCTTGGACCTCAGTCAGCTGAACGTCTTTATAGAGTACAAAAAGTTCAGGATGGTGACACTCCAACGGTTACTTCTCATGCTGCACCAAGGAGATTGGCTTTGCCCCCTGAACATGCAGGATGCTGTCATGCACATAGAGATCCTGCCGTCCCACAGGAAGTATCTCCAATTCACATTCGAAGGAGAATGCTACCAGTTCAGGGCCCTTCCTTTCTGTCTGTCCTCGGCACCTCGGGTATTGACCAAGTGCCTGGCGGTAGTAACGGCAGTTCTCAGGAGGCAGGGTCATTACATCTACCCCTACCTCGATGACTGGCTGCTAGCAGCCACATCCAGAGAACAGCTATGTCAGACCCTGAAGTGCACTTTCAAGATGTTCCAGGACCTGGGATAACTCTAAACCCCCCCAAAGTCAGCCCCTTGGCCATCCCAGAGACTCCAATTCATAGGATCCATCTTGGCTATGGTTCAGGGGAGGGCCTTTCTCCCTTCAGACAGGGCAGATTGCCCTCAGGTGCTGGCTCAGAGATTAATCTCCATAGACCAGGCTCCAGCCAGAACAGTACTACAACTTTGCCATAGTGACTGTGCCTCTCACTTGCCTGCACATGAGAATTCTGCAGTGGGACCAGGGAAGTGACGATCTCGACCAGAGGTCAGAATCTCCAAGGCAGTACACCAAACCTTACTATGGTGGATGAATCCCTTCTGCTTGGTGATAGGGGCCCCCTTCAGGAACCCCTCAAGAAGTTATCACCACAGATGCGTCGGGCACGGAATCGGGTGCCCACTTTGGGAGCAATCAGACTAGGGGGTCTTGGACTCGGACAGAACGCTGTTTGCATAAGAACGTTCTGGAGATGAGGGCTGTGCTGTATGCCTTACAGGCATTCCAGGACGACCTCCATCCAGGCCCATTTCTAGTCCAGACGGACAACATGCCTGTGGTTTTATTTGTAAAAAAGGCTTTGAGCACGTACAACTCATAAGAGAAACACGTAGAATAAAAGGCTTTATTTCACAAAACTCCTAACATGTTTCGGACTGCTCCCCCAGTCCTTTATCAAAGGAAAAATGCCTGTGGTTTTCTATCACAACAAGCAGGGGGAATGCATTCATACCCCCTATGCACAGAAGCCATAAGGGTCTAGTACTGGGCAGTAGATCACAGACTGAAACTGTTTGTGGTACATGTCCCAGGTCTTCAAAATACCTTAGCAGACAGCCTCAGTCGCTCGCATTCCCAAGCTCATGGATGAGAACTACTTCAAGAGGTAGTAGAAAACCTAGTTGAAAATTGGGGGACTCCAGAGCTAGACCTCTTCATGTCTCCTCTAAACGCCAAACTGCCCAGGTTCTGTTCGCTAGAGCCAGGGCCTGGTATTTTTTGGTGAAACGCATTTTCTTTCTCTCTTGGACCGGGAGGTTTCTCTAAGCCTTCCCCCTTCTGCAGCTGGCCCTCCTTAAGCTACAGTCGGAACCAGCAACCATGATTCTGGTAGTGTCATTCTGGCCCAGACAGATTTGGTTCCCACTTCTACAACAGCTGGCAGTAGAACCCCAAGTTCCACTTCCTCTGACCTCTCGGTTGGTATCCCAAGAGCAAGGCTGTCTAATTCACCCCAACCTCAAGTCTCTGCACCTACATGCATGGCTCCTGCAGACTTAGCCAGGAGCAGGTACGGGGTGTCCAAGAGGGTAGCCAAGGTGTTAGTGGCCGCAAGAAAACAATCTACTAGTGCCACATATACGATGAAATGGAAGTGGTTCAGCCTATGGGCTGCTGCCCGTGACATAGACCCGTTCTCATGCGAGGTGAACTGGGTTCTGGAGTGTCTCTTATACCTGTCTGATTCAGGTCTTAGCTACTCATCCATAAAGATGCATCTCTCAACTATCTCAGCCTGTCATGTACTGGTAGATGACAGGACCTTGGCATAGCTGGCTCTGTCACGTACCTTCCTGCGAGGTATCCTGCATGTCAAGCCTCCCATTCGGGACCAGGTTCCCCGATGGGATCTGCTGTTTATACTGGAGAAGTTAACATTACCCACCTTTGAACCAGCCCCAAGTTGCGAGCTCTGCTTTCTCTCTTGGAAAGTGTTATTTTTAGTTGCTATTACCTCGGCCTAGAGAATTTCCGAACTCCAGGCTCTCATGTGCAAGGAGCCATATTTGTTTTTTTTCATAGGGACAGGGTGTCCCTTTGCACAAACCATTTCTCCTGAAGGCGGTGTCGGAGTTTACTCTCAACCAAGACATTAACCTGTCTGTCTGCTACCCTGAATACTCTAACAAAGGGGGGGGGGGCACTGTTACATTCTCTAGATGTACATAGAATCCTTGGGTATTATGCTGACCGTACACACTCCATAAGGAAGTCAGACCAGTTGTGTGTGTCCTTTGCCAAACGGATGTTAGGGGCACCAGTTACCAAACAGACTATGTCCAAGTGGCTAGTCAACTGCATTGTGTTCTGCCACAAAAAATATGGCAAACCCTTTCTGGGCCCAGTTAGAGGTCATTAGCTAGAGGGATAGCAACGTCTTTCACATCTCTTAAAAATGTGTCAGCAGCAGATCTCTGTGCCGCAGCCACCTGGAGTTCGGTACACACCTTTGTCCGGCACTACAGTTTGGACATTGCTTCCAGAGGAAGGGCAGGTTTTGGCCTGACAGTCCTCCAGGGATTGCTGTCATAGGAGCCCTGGGGCATTCTTGCATCCCCCGCCCATCTGACCTGGTGTTATCCCAGTACTGCTTGGGACTCGGTCCAAATGGTTGTTACCTTCTGCAAGAGCTCTATCTTGAAGTGAAATAGTACAGTTACGTAAGAACTTACCATAACAGTAAATCTTGCTACGAGAGGGCTCCTTCAGTACGCCATTACATATAGGACTAGCGCCACCCGGCGTCTGGGCCACACAGCAGACTTTTCTAGCAATACCTGATGGAGGACCACCCACCTGATGTCACGTGACCGACGTTAGCGTGACCATATGTAGTGGGCGGTCCCCATGCCCGCCCTCCAGTTCTTTTCCCGCCTTCGCTTCATATCAGTCGAATTGCAGACTTCCATTAGTAATCGCTGTGAATAGTTCTTGCGTCAGAGTCTTGCCTCACTTTTTTTCCATATTTCTTCAAATTCTTGCTTATGTCTTCACCTAAGAAGAAGTGCTCATGCTGCAGCACACAAATACCCCATAAGGACGGCCATCTTAAATGCGTGATCTGCCTGGGCCCATACCACCCTGTCTCATCCTGCCCAGAGTGCCAGCCTTTCAACCAGGCCACCAGGAAGCGGAGACAGCAGGCTTTGGAGGCCCATCTTAAGTCCGTCTTGCTTCGTTAGAAAAGCAAATGGACCAGCTCCTCGAGTCCTCTTCAAAGAAATCTTCTCCCTCAAAGAAAAAGCACCAAAGGAGAAATCTCGGGAGCAGTCTGCGGAGGCCCAGCCAGAGGCCTCTCGGCCCTTGATGAGCAAGGCCTTTTCTCAGCCATCGCCTAAAGTGAAGACTTCTGGTGGTAAATCGGACAAAACTTCCGCGGGTAAGTCATCCATTGGCTCCTCTGACGGCCGCATTGCTACTGCTGCTAAGTAGGCCCCCGGCTCCTCCAGAGACCACCTGGCTGCTGGTAAGTCGGCTGCCCAGACTTCGGGGACCCGCCCGGCTGCAGCTGATAAGTCGCCCGGGGGCTCTTCCCCTGCCTGCCCGTCTCCGTCTGGTAAGACGCCCGTCTCCGACGGCCACTCAGGCGTGGTTCTCCCGTTGGGGACCTAACGGCACCTCACCCAGTGTCCGGATGAACCAGGAGGAGACTGCCCCTCTCCCCTCTTCTCCCCTGCCAGTACCCTCCCCTTCTCAGGCAGGTACTTCAGGTGAGGACCTGCAGTGTGAAACAGGAAAAGACAGTCTTTCAAGCAACAGAGAGAGGTGGATCTAGGTTTACGTTTGTTTGTTACAATTCTTAACATTTTCAGTGCAGGAAGAGTTTAAAGCACAGCTGACTTATTTTGGGGCTGACAGCTTTCAGAGCACAAACCACCAGGTCTGTTTTGGTGCTGGGGAGGTTTACCTATGTCTGACTTGGATGTATGGATTTTTCTCTGTTTGATTAGCAGGGTATTTTCTCTGTCAAATTGTTGTGTAGGGCATCTTGCTGACAGGAAGGCACTCATCGCAGCGGTGGTCAGAGCTTTTAGCTGATTGTTTTGTGAGGCACAGTTTAGGCCAACCCTTCCCACCCTCACCCCACCCACTCCTGAAATAGTTCCTTAATACCTGGGGTTCTGACATCATTTCCTCAAGAGTGCAAGGTGCATATCACTGTCATATCCTCTCTAGCACACTGCACTGACAATATAAGCATATACATTGTATAATATATTAATATATATATATTTCTATATTACAAACCAATTACACACACACACACACAAAGAAAAAAAAATGTGGGGAGTAGTGCAATGTAATGGCTGTGGGGCAGCAGTTTTCCGGGAGTCTTTCTGGAGGCTGAGATGCTGCCCTATTTGCAGACAACTCTCTGCCCTGAGGGAGGAAGCTGCCCGCCTTCAGGCCACACTGAACAGTAGTAGGGGACCTTCCCCAGGCCACACTGGACGGTAGGAAGGGAACCTCCCCATCCAGGGAGCACCAGAGCCACCACCACTACCCTCAGAGGTTGCGAAGAAAGCACAGCAGTTGGACCACAGTGGGCTCAGGGAGGGTGAGGATGGTGGAACAGAGGCACACCCAGTCAGTTGTTCCACACCACAATCCATACACCATTCTCGGGGAGCATAGCGCCCCAATGGATGCACCCGCAGAGGAGACTAAGGAGGCTGAGGACAGCTGTCACAAGGGAGGCCCACAGGAAGGAGGCAGAGGACACCACAAGGAAAGGAAGCAGCTCCTGGTGGGGACTCAATTATTAGAGGGATAGAACTGGGGAGCAGGAAAACTGAAGTAAGGTGCCTGCCTGGTGCCATGGTTTGGAGACAGGAAGCGCATCCTCAGGATCACGAGGAACAGCTGCACGGAGTTCGAGCTGGACGCCATTGTCCACCTAGGGACAAATGACTTGGCTAATCATGAGATTAGAGCAGTGCAGAAGGACTTTGTAGAATTGGGAGGGGCCTAGACAAGAAGCACACACAATATCCTTCTGAGGTGCTGCCTGTCAATGGCATGAGCGTGGCGAGGGTACTTTGCACCATGCAGTTTAATGAATGGTTGAAAAAATGGTGTGGAGCACAGGGGTTTGGCTTCATTGGGGACTGGGGTACCACCTGGAGGGACACCAGCCTATACTGGCAGGATGGTCTGCATCTGTCCAGGAAGGGAACAAGTCTTTTGAGCAGTCGGTTTAAATGCTTCACTGGCAAGCTTTTAAACTAGTCAAGGGGGGAGGCACTGATAAGCAGCAGGAAAATCCCAGGCTCTCCCTACAAAACAGGGTATTAAATGAGAAAAAGACTGAGGTAGACAGGTCAGTGGGGGATGCTGCAAAAGAAGGTAAAGCCATCAAAAAATGGAGAGCAATGAGTACCAATGCCCGTAGTCTGAGTAACAAGCTTCCTGAATTAGTGGCCTTGATGGAGGAGGAACATCTGGATATCATGGCAGTCACAGAAACATGGTACACACAAAACCATGACTGGGACATAAACATAAGGATACACTATCTACAGGAGGGACAGTGAGGGTAAAGAGGAGGAGGAGTAGCTCTTTACATAAGGGAAGGAATCAAAGCAACAGAACAAAAGGGAAAACAGGGAGGAGAAGAAGCACTGTGGGTAAATTTGGAGACCGCAATGACACCACAATCCGCACAGGGGTTAGATACAGACTCTTCTCAGGGGAGGAGATGGACAAGGAAATGATAGAAAGAATACTTAGAATGGCAGAAAAGAGGAGATATTGCTGATGGGTGATCTGAATATGCCAGATGTTAACTGGAGTGCAGTTGCAGCAGCCACTTCAAAGAGTGGGTTATTCTAGATGCCCTACAAGGGCATGCCTTAGACAACTAGTATTGGAGCCCACTCGAGAGGGAGCAATCTTAGACCTGGTTCTCTCAAATGGAGATGAGAGGATCACAGATGTAGAAGTGGGTAGCCATCTGGGAACTAGCGACCATCAACAGTATGGTTCACAATAAACAAACAATAGAGTCAAGCCATACAAAGGCAAAAGTACTGGACTTTAGGAGGGCTGACATGCCTAAAATGGGTGAGTGCTCAAGGAATGCACTAGCAAATGGGCAGGAAGGAGGTGGAAGAACAATGGGAATAAAAACTGCAGTCACAGAGTAACAAGCCTTTGTGTGAAGCAAATTAACAAACAAAACGATGTAAGAAACCACTGTGGTTCTCAAAGGAAGTGGCAGTGAAGGTTCAAGAGAAAAAGAAAGCATTCAGGAAGTACAAGGAATCACAGAAGGAGCAGGACAGGGAACTGTATCAGTTAAAGCAAAAGGAAGCTGGGAAGGCAGTCAGAACAGCAAAGGCCCAAACCGAGGAAAAGATAGCCAACTCAGTTAAGAAGGGGGATAAAACCTTTTATAGGTACATCAGGGAGCGAAGGAAGACCGAGGGAGGGTGGGCAGAGGGTGACTGTGAAAAGGCAGAGATACTAAACGAATATTTTTGCTCAATATTTACAAAGGAAGTGGGGGAGGTACCTAAAACAAACAGTAGAAACACTCTGGATACAGAAGTTGATACCAGCCCATTTACAGAAGAAAGGGTTCTGAAAGAACTCTTAAAACTGAAGGTGGACAAACAATGGGGCCTGATAGGATTCATCCCAGAATTCTAAGAGAACTAGGGAAGAACTAGTGACACCACTGACTACCCTCTTTAACAAATCATGGGAGGATGGGGTGGTACCGAGGACTGGAGAAGGGCAGATGTGATTCCCTTCACAAAAGTGGGAGCAAGACAGAGGCAGGAAACTACAGACCTGTCAGTTTGACCTCAGTGGTAGGAAAATGATGGAATCACTTCTGAAGGAAAGAATTGTTGAGTATCTAGAGGCCAGAGGGGCACAGGTCCCAAAGCAGCATGGATTCACAGCAGGAAGGTCATGCCAGACAAATCTGATAGATTTCTTTGACTGGGTGACCAAAGTAGTAGATCAGGGAGGGGCTGTGGACATGGCCTACCTAGACTTTAGCAAGGCATTTGACACAGTCCCACACAAAAGATTAATATACAGGTTAGCCAGCCTGGGAGTGGGTCCCAAGATGACAGCCTGGGTAAAGAATTGGCTGGAGAATAGGACACAGAGAGTAATAGTAAATGGAGTCCACTCTGAAGAAAGGGGGGTTACTAGTGGTACCATGAAAGATTTCAGTATTAGGACCGGTCCTCTTCAATGTCTTTATAAGCGACATTGCAGAGGACTGGAAGGAAAAGTATGTCTCTCTGCAGATGACACAAAGATCTGCAACAGAGTTGATGCACAAGGTGGGTGGAAAGGATGAGAAGGGACTTGGCAAGGTTAGAGGAATGGTCAAATGTATGGCAGCTTAGATTCAGTGCTAAAAGTGCAAGGTAATGCACCTAGGAAACAAAACCCTGGGGAAGGGACACAATGGGGGTGAGATACTAACAGAAACAAAATGGAAAGGACCTGGGGGTAGTCATATCAGATGACCTAAGGTGGGCAAGCAATGTGAGAGGGCAGCAAGGAGGGCTGGGGGGATACTGGGATGTATAGGGAGAGGCATCACCAGTAGAAAACAGGAAGTTATTATCCCTCTGTACAGACAGTTGGTGAGACCCCATCTGGAGTACTGCGTGCAGTTCTGGAGACCCAATCTCCGCAAGGACATAGACAGGATGGAGGCTGTCCAGAGGAGGGCAACTGAAATGGTTCAGGGTCTGCACCGGAAGACATATGAAGAGAAACTTAAGGAGCTGAATATGTATAGCCTCGAGGAAAGGAGGGAGAGGGGGGACATGATAGAAACTTTCAAGTATCTCAAGGGAATCAACAAAGTCCAAGAGGGTAGCATCTTTCAAAAAAGGTGTGTGCAAGAACAAGGAAGCAATTTGAAGATAGAAGGGAGGCGGCTCAGAGGTAATGTAAGGAAGTATTTTCACAGAGAGGGTTGTGGATGCATGGAACGGCCTTCCGGAGGAGGTTGTGGAGTCAAAAACAGTGGTGGAATTCAAGCATGCATGGGACAGTCATAAGGCAATTCTAGGGGGTGGGGGTAGGAAGAAGTAGGCTGCTGGTTAACTGGGATCTGCAGCTTATCCATTAGGTAGGGAAATGGGCAGACTGGGTGGGCCAAGCGGTCCTTATCTGCCGTCAAAATCTATGTTTCTATGAGGACAGTGCGGAGCCTCTCAATGTTGAAGACCATTCCTCGTGGTCAGTTCTGCACTCCCCTGACGGGGTCTCTGGGAAGGAGGCCCCTCCTCAGCCATCAGACCTAATGGTGGAGACCCCTCCTCTCCCATTGGATGGTATCCGTCCAGATCCGGTGACTATCCTGGTCCCGATCCCATCGTCAGATCTGGCAAACACTCACCCGACGCCGGAACCTCCGATGACAACTTCAGAGCCTGGGCCCAGTCGTCTGCCCCAGCCTTCGGCTCTGGTGCCAGACATGGTCCCTTCATTGGGTCCCCTTCGTCCGGTCCTGACGCCGGATCCTTTTCCGGCGCCAGATCGGGTGGTGCTGGTCCTGACGTCGGTACCTGTGACATTGGCTATCCCGACGCCGGATCCGCCACCGATTTATACGACGGCGGATCTGACTTGGGTACCCTCTCCGTTAGACCCCCTGATGTTGGGGATTTATTCCAGACCCCGGACTGTTCCTCATTACCCACCGGGGTATCCTGGAGACCACTACCCGGCTGGTCCTTCTCCTGACTGGAGTACTTCAGAACAGTACTACCCTGGGTACAATCTCTACCAGGGCTACCATTTCCAGGGTTACCAGGGGTATCACTACCCATCTCCCCTGGTAATCCCCCCCCCCACCGGTTCCAGCCATGCCGGACTTCAAGACCCTACTTCAATTACTGGTGGCAGGGGGCATGCTCAGAGTTGGTGTCAGATCTGGAAAGCAGGCTCCCACACCCGCGCTCTCCCAGACCTACATCCCCGAAGAGGAGTTGTCCTCCATCCACAGTCCACATCTTTGGGACGAACCGCAAAACCGTTGTTCTCCTGGACCTTAGCAACCTTCTGGACGAGGGGGTGGATGGCGATGATGATGATGATGATACCGATGAGTTGGCGGAGGAGCCCTCGGATGAACCCGATGTTCGAAGGGCAAGGTTCCCCTCATGGCCCCGGAGGACCCTGCCTTTTGGACCTCTTGAGGTCCATGCAAGACTTTTTTGACTGGGAGTTGGAGGACCAGGACCCCATGCGACAGAGGCTCACCGAACAACTGGACTTAAAGTCTCTGTCCCTGGTACCAATTCCTCCTTGTATTGGGCCTCACCAGGACCTCACCTGTACAGTCTGGCAGATGCCTCATTCCATTCCGGCTGTCCCCAAAAGGGCAGACAGAATGTACCGGGAGCCTAAGGAGGCTCCAATTCATAAGGTGCATCCAGAGGCAGACTCCATCATTATTTCGGCTGCTCATGATTGCTCGTCTGCACCCAAGCACATAAGCACCTCTCCTCCAGATAAGGAGTCGAGGCAGATGGACCAGTTCGGTAGAAAGGTTTATTCTTCGGCCACATGCATGCTCCTAAATTATGTGGCCCATATGGTGTCACACCTGAAAGCTCCCCTGACCAGACTGGAGCCCCGAGTCCAGGCTATGGACCCCTCGAGCCTCAAGGAGGAGCTCACCAAGGATCTCCGCCTCTCACGTGTTTTCTGTAGGTATGCTCTGCGGGCTACATATGACTCCATCGACTCTGTAGCCCGCGCTTCAGCGACGGCCGTCGCCTTAAGACGGCACACCTGGCTTTGCATTTCTGGCCTCGCCAATGAGATGCAGTCTGCGATTCATGATGCCCCTTTCCGAGGCTTGGTGCTTTTTGGTGGTGATACCAAAGACATCATCACTGACCTCCAGGACAGAGGCCTCGCCCTGAGGTCAGTGCAGTCCATGTATTGATCGGGCACTCAACAACAGCAGCAGCCCTTTCAGAAAAGGACCTGGAGGCAGAGGAAGCAGGCCCCAGCTCGACGCCAGGGGAAATGCAAGGCCACGGGTTTCTCCACTCCTCCTACCTCCAAGAACCAGAGACGCTCAGGAGGTCCTCCTCCTGAATGCCTTGCCACCTCCTGACTCTCTATCCCCACCACCTCCTCAGCCTCATGACGAGGGGCCGGTGTGGGGGGGTGAGGTTCACCCGCCATGGGCAGGACTGGCAGGACATAACCTCCAATGCATGAGTCCTGCAACTGGTGTCCGCTGGACACCCCATAGGGTTTCTGGAGATCCCACCAGACTCTCTGCCAAAAAGGTCTTCCTACTCCAGGGATCAGACTCTTCTTGTTCGAGAAGAAATTCAAAGCCTCTTGCTCAAGGAAGCAGTAGAGCACGTTCCCCTCCAGCAAAGGGGAAGGGGTTTTACTCCCACTTTTTCCTGGTTCCAGAAAAGACGGGAGACTTGAGACTCATCCTCAACTTGAGCAGTCTTAACCTGTTCATCGAATACAAAAAGTTCCAGATGCTGACGCTCCAGAGCCTTCTCCCACTTCTTCTGGAGAACCATTGGCTGTGCGCTCTGGAAATGCAGGATGCTTACCTGCACATGCCAATCTTCCCCAGCCACCACTGATTCCTGTGGTTCCTATTCCAGGGGAAGCACTTCCAGTTTCGGGCCCTCCCCTTTGGTCTGTCTTTGGCACCTCAGGTGTTTACCAAGTGCCTGGCGCTGGTGGTGGCTTTTCTGCACCGCGAGGGTATTGCGGTTTTCCCTTACCTGGACGATTGGCTGATTTCGGCCCCTTCCAGGGTTTCCTTACTGGAGGCTCTGTCCTTTACTCAGGACCTTTTCAGCAAACTGGGGATTACTGTCAGTATTCCCAAATCATCCATGATACCGTCCCAGAGACTTCAATTCATTGGGGTGGTTCTGAATACAGTCCAATGCAGTGCCTTCCTTCCTCCAAACACGGTGGAGACACTGGTCCATCAGGCTTCCTTAGTGGCTTCACCCAGGACCATCCCGGCCCGGGAGGTCCTTCGACTTCATAGCCTGATGGCAGCCTCCATCACCACTGTTCCCCTTTCGAGGCTACACATGAGAGTTACTCAGTGGTCCTTGCGGTCCTCAGCATGTGCAGAGCCAGGCTTTGTAGAGTACACAATGGGATAGGTGTCTACTGCCCAGGCCTCCCACACTAAGCTCGCCTGTGAGGGCCACTGAGCTTGCCTCTCTGCCCTTAGGCAACATCATAATGATGCCTACCATAGTTTTTTTCCTGAAAAAATCCTCTAGAAGCTAGGGAAAGAAATATGACTGTAGAAAATCTGCGTCCCCTGTCCCCCCAACCAAATTGCGGTCGCCTACATTGACAGACGCATCGTCACAAGGACCCCATCAGCTCAAGCACAGGAATAATAAAGTGGCCTTCCCAATGGGATCTTGGTCACTGTTGCAGCCCTGAGTTGTCAGTAGTCTCCTGTGTTGCCATTTGCCATGGCGGTGGTGACCATAGCCTCCCTGACCATTGACCAGACACCAAGGTCAGGGTTTGGCTTAGGCAGTACCGGGCCTACATGGATGGTACATTGCTGTCATTACCAGGTAACACCTGCCATCACCTTGCAGCCCCCCAACCATCAGTCAGACACCAAGGTTGAGGCTTGGCTTTAGCACTCCCATGCCTGTATGGCCACCGTTGACTCACAGACCCCCCCCCCCGACTGTCGACCAAACTTAAGGCTCAAGGCTTGGTTTCCATTTTACGTGCTTGTATGGACAGTGTTATCTTGTTGCTGGGTTGTCTACCCCTCATCAACTGTAGCACTAATGAACCCTGAGACGGGCATCATTGATGTTTAAACTATGCTGGCATTACTGCGACACTTATACTGCATACTATCACAGGCTTAGCTGTTTTAGGACATGCCCTCATTAGTGCTACAGTTTTAGGACATGCCTTCTTCATCTCCTAACACAGAATCTAGGAGAAGGGGCGCAGTGGACCATGGCAACATATACCCATGCCTTCCAGTGCCTTGGTTTTACAAACCGCCAGTCCCATGTGTTCATCCTTACCCTGTGGCAGGTCTCCCTGGAAGGTAGGCCAAGATCTAAATTTCTTCGCACTGAGCTAGATTTTTTTTTTTTTTAATTTTAGTCTTTGGTAACCGGGTAAGGCCCACTAGGCACAAGTGCCTGTTTTCAGGGGCGACCTGGGAGCACTGGGTGGTTAAGTGACTTGCTCAGAGTCGCACAGTATGCAAGTGGAGGTTGTGAGACTCCGACCAAGATCTGGTCTGCTGGATGTACCAAGCTCGTTCACAGCTTGTTACTCTAACCTCTAGGCTTTACTGCCGGCCCATGAACATCTCCCCCACTTAATTTTTGAAGTTTCATTTGAAACCCTGCCCGGCACCAGCTGAATATGGCAGTTGTCTGAATAATGTTAGGCTTAGTCACAGGGCAGATGGTTTTACAAACCATGCTTGGCAAGCAGTCCTGATTGCCCTTTTCGAGGCAACGACCTCTCTTCAGGCTAGGCCGTTAACAGACATTACGAGACCTTCACAAATACAGGCTTTCTGTGCAGTCTGTCCAATCTCCTTACCACAGGGTACAGTTAGAATTCAGTTTCGGTGCCCTTCAGCCAGAGGTGGCTATCACCTCTACAAACTGCAGGCCAAGGGGATGCTGGACATTTGCTAAAGACTAACCCCCCCTCCCCAGTCCCTATTCAAAAAGCCATTAGGGCTGCCAAAAGTAACTTCTGTAAATCGGCACTGAACTCTGTCAGAGATCCTAGGAGGTTCTGGAGGAACATTAAATCACTTGTCAGTGGGCCCTCTCACTCGGGTGTCATGGACATGATTATTGATGGAGTTTCGTGCAATAATCCCCACACTATAGCCGACCACCTCAATCTCCACTTCTCTGACCTTTCGGCCCTCACCTCTCGTTTCACGACCGATGGGGGTCGCTCGCTTAATATCCCTCCGATGCAGAGTGAACATCCTCCTCGGAGAGTATTTAATCTTAAGGCCGTGTCTGTCCTTGATGTTTGGAACCGCTATTGCCCTCTCCCAGCACTCAAAAGTGCAGGGCCTGACAACCTTGAGCCCAGGCTTTAAGCTGGAGCAGCTACATTGCCCCTCTGATTGCCCATATCTTTAACCTATCCCTTAGCTCGGGATAATCCCTGACATCTGGAAGGAGGCAAGGATAGTCCCTGTTTTGAAGCAGGAAATCCCAAACTCCTGACAACTATTGCCCTATTGCTATTCTCCCATCCTTTGGTAAACTCCTGGAAAGGTTGTGTGCGGAGCAACTTCGGAGTACGTGGATACCCAGAGCTGCTTTCTGGGGCCCAACATGGTTTCCAGAAGGTCATAGTACCACTACTGCCCTGATTACTGTAACTCTAGTATTAGATCCGCCATGGATCAGGGCAAACTGTCAGGTGCTATATTTATTGACTTGTCAAAAGCTTTTGACCTTGTCAACCATGACCTACTGGGGAGCAGCTTAGGGCTCTCAGGTTCTCTCCGCATGCCATGAGTTGGATGATGGGCTACCTAACGGGTGAAAGCAGCGCACCTGCTTTAACAAGGTCCTCTCGAGCCTAGGGCTGTGACCATGGAGTTCCCCAGGGATCGGTACTTGGACCTCTCCTATTCTCACTTTTATTAATCAACTCCATGGGTGACCTCTTGCCAAGTCACGCTTTATGCAGAAGACCTTGTGCTAGTGGCCCATGCTCGTAATGCTGCTGACCTTAACCAGTGCCTATCTGAAGTCTTCAGCAGTCTCGCCTGGATTACCAACCATAGACTGGTATTGAATCTAACAAAACTCAGGCCATGCTCTTTGGTTCCACGGCCAGTTAAAAGCCCCATCAGCTATGCTCAAAATAGCTTGTGATGGAGGCCCCTGTTGCCAACAGCGAGCTCAATTAAATATCTTGGGGTCACCTCGACCCACAACTTGACATGGGAAGCCATATCAAAACATCTGTAGAACCACCAGGTGTAAGCTTGGCCTTGCCCAAGGGCCAACACAACCTGACTCCGGGAGCGAGGCTGGCACTTGCGGGGAGTGCTTCTCCTCTCCTTAGTTATGGATACCACCTATTTGCCAGGTCACCTCAAATCCATCTTAATCGGTGGAACACGGCATATAATGATATCTGTCGGTTTGCACTTGCTGCTCCCAAACTCACCCACCGATGTGAGCTCTATGACAAACTCAGCTGGCTCCCCCCTGCAGAATTCCTGATCCTTGGTGTAGGAAACTTCACCAGGAAAGTGCTTGCCACGGGCATACCGTCGGGACTGGCACATCTCCTCCCAAAACTGGACGCCATCCCCTACCAGCCCAGGTCACAGACCGCCGAGTGGCTTAAAGTTCCCCCTACTCGGACCCTTATGGGGGATCGTGACTTTGCTGCTTTTGTGCCTAGGCTCTGGAACTCCATTCCGGACTCTGTTCGCTCTGCCCCTTCCCATGGGACCTTTCGCTCCTCCCTGTGGTCCCACCCAAAACAAACGACAAGATGTGACTGCTCCTAGTCTCTGTAATGTAATACTCTGCAGTCCACTATTGTCCACTCTGAGTCCATGATGGTCTATAAAATATGTATTCAGTGATTCTAATGTCTATCTATGTCCTGTAACAATTTGTACTATGTGTGGCAGTATCTCTGCCCTTATACAAACGTTGTTATAGCTGTTTTTTACTGTATCATGCTGTTTCTCCAATGTTGCCATGTATGTACAGTATACTGTATGTTTTGTGCTCTCCCGGGTCGTTCCTGAAAATAGGCATACTACTTGTCTAGTGTACTTACCCGGTAAACAAAAGCTAAATAAATAAATAATCATCTAGAGGCTTTTGGGCCAGTGGAACTGCACCCCACTGTTGTAATAGCGATTCCCCCCCACATCATCAGTGTTTCCAGGAGTGGCTGTGGGGCTATTGAGGGTTTCCTCTGCTCCATGGATATGATAGATACTTACTGTCATAGATGCATGTAGGATTTTTGCTAAAGGGGAGTATTACCAGTTCAAAGTATGGCCCTTTGGCTTATCTTATGTGCCAAGGGTCTATACCAAATGCTGGGCAGTATTGCCAGCAGCCCTTCGCAGGAAGGATCTGTCTGTATTACCAGACCTGGACGAGAAGCTCTTTGACCCAGTCCAAGAAAATACTCCTGCGTACCCTGTCTAGAACCAAGACCAATGTTCATTGCCCTAGGGGTGACCGTCAGCCTACCAAAGGAACATTATTGCCACCCTGCCAAAGACTGCAGTATATACGATCAGTCTTGGACACTTTCAGGATGATGAATTTCTGCCCCTAGACAGAGCTAACCACCTCATGGTTCTAGCACATTTGGGTTGCAACAATCAGTATGTCCCAGACAGTTTTTTTCCAGGCCTTCGGGGACTCATGGTGACTACCATTGTCACAGTGACACTGGCCTGTTTTGCATAGACCAACAGATGTTAGTTTCATCTCCCCTGTGCTCATCATGGATGGGGTGGTTGGACCACGATAACCCTTTAGAGGGCCATTTTGGTCAACACAGTGGTGTAAACATGGCAAGTCTGAACAAATGATGGTCAGACTGGTTTAAGAAGACTTCCGGTGACGTCAGCAGCCCGAATGGCAGCTTAGAAACGGAGCCCATCTCAGCCTAATAAAAAAATCGATTGGCATCCACGCTATACATGATGCAGTCTCCAGCCAAAATAACTAGATCGAGAACGGGAGCCAACAAGAACATGCAGACCCCAGTACAAAAACTACAGATGCTGTTACAAGGGGAAAGAGCGACGAAACAAGTGGGGCCTACCGAGGAGGAAGAAACCACGCTGGGAGATGCGGGGCCAGATGAGGAGTGTTCGCAGCTGGTGGCCTCGATATTGCAAACGGCGAGAACGGTCCAAAAAATAGATACCTCCTTGACGGAGCTGCGCTCAGACATCAAAAAAATGGAGCACAGAACGGACCAGCTGGAGTTGGGGATGAACACAGTCTTGGATCAGGCCAACAGACACGATCGCTTGTTGCTGTTCCTCCTGGCAAGGGAAAGGGAGATGAGGCCAAAAATTGATGATCTGGAGGGTCGGAGTAGGAGGCAGAATCTCGAATTTATGGCATACCGGAGGGTGCTGAAAGTGGAGCTGCCGACACTATAACCTACCTGCAGAAGCTGTTAACAGAGTTGCTGAATCTCCCCAGAGTTAGATCTTGCCATGGATCGGGCTCATCGTGCTATCACACAGCGCCCTCTGAGTCCTAACGCCGCCTAGATCCTTCATTGTCAAAATGACCAGTTATGCCACAAAAGAAGAGTTACTCAAGCGGGCATGGAGACAACAGAAAATTATGCTGGGCACTCATAGAATAACGATGGATAATGATTATACAGCCGGAGTGCAGGAAGCCTGAAGAGCCATGTGGTCAGTCCTGAAACAGCTCTGCTCCAGAAATTTAAAGGCACAGATGATGTACCCGGCACGCCTACGAATGGAGACGAAACAAGGGGCTAAAGTGTTCGAAGATTTGTTGGAGGCTCGGGCATATCTGGAAGAGCTGGGCATTTCAGTACCAGGTTTGGAGAAGGAAAGGCTGGAAAAGGAGTTGAGGCGCTCGGCGTGGTCGGTGGCGCGAAAAGGCCTAACGAAACACGCCAATCCACAAGCCACCAACCTCAGAGCAGACGTTACAGCACTCCTTAAATCCTATGTTTCAGCAGCGCAAATGGCGGACTTATCACCAAGGGAGATCCTGATGACAGAGCTGGGTGATTGAGAGGCGCTCTTAGGATTCAGAACTGTAAGGAATGGAATGCAGTAGTAAATGGGGACTCAATCTGTCTAAAAAGGGTCAGGGACGTAAAAGACTTACAAATGGTAAAGCAAACTGAAGCCAGCGGGGGGTTCTGAGAATCTTAATGTTGTAGTATAAAAACGAATAGGGTATCAAGAAAGGTATATCTGTGAGAGTGATACCTCTATCTTGCTTTTGGGGCTAAAGTAGCGTGTGTGGGGGGGGGGTTATAAAATTTTTTTTTTTGCACTTCTTTGTAGAGGTAGATTGCTGGAATCATGGTGGTTGGGGGACGGAGGGGTTACATACTGTGGAGAAGGTAGAGTGTGGGATGGTAAAGGAGGTGCATTGTATAGTTGAGGGGAGTGGGGTCGATCGCTGGGGTAGCTATTATGTCGGGTGGGAGAGAAAAGAGGGTTGGCGCTGGGAACTGGTGGGTATACGATGGGAGGAAGGGGGAACGGGTGCCCTAGGGGTGGGGAAGGGGGAAGGGGGTAGGAGGGGCTGGTGGGCTGAGCAAGGCTGAATGGAGTCTCTGACACCGCCTTTAAGGAGAAATAGGCTGAGTGAGCACTCATGCTGCTTAGGATGAGCATTGCCTGCCTATTAGTGGTGCTGACGTGGATAGTACTCGGAGCACTGGGCTAAGACCCAACAAAGATGCTTTTAAGGGGAAAAGCCCAGAACGGCTTACACGGCAGGTGTCCCGAGAGGATGCAATCTAGTCCTAGGACAGGACTGGACTGACCTAGGAAGTGAAAGAATTACAAAGGAGAACCCTGGCTTATGGTTGGGGTTCAAAAAATTAATCAGAAATTAATAAAAGGGAGACAAGGGGAAGGGGAATATCTGATTGTCTAAAGCAAACCTTGTTAACTTTTTGATATCATTCAGTTTAAATATTGAGTTACTGTTACTGTGGTTGTCTAAGTGAGCCCCTCACGCTTCAGGGGGCACTGGTTATGTTAGTTTTAAATACATCCAAACCAGCTGGTGGCTTAGGCCCACCAGATTGACAATATGGAATGAGTGTAAAACGAGCAGAAAGGATTATGAATATGTATATGGGCCTATTAAAAAGGAAAGAAAAGTGGGGAGCATCCTCGAGGCAGATGGGAAATAGGGTGGAGGTGGGGGGAAGGGGTACATTTCTTAATTACGTCGAGGGATTTGGAACACATCAAAAATTAGAGATTTTAAACCATGGATAGAAATAAATCCAAGATTGGATCCTTCAATGTAAATGGTATTAATCATCCGGCAAAATGAAAACAACTTCAGAAATTCTTAAAAAGGCAGAGGTGTGAGATCCAATTTTTGCAGGAGACACATTTGACCCCGCAGGAGGCTCTTAGGTTAAAAAATAGAGACTTTCCAACGGTGTGTCATGCCTCCCTCGAGAAAGGGAAAGAGTGGCTGATTATGCTGGCATCTTCTCTTCCATTTGAAGGGAGGAAGTAATTATGGATGCCGGGGCCAGATATGTGATGGTGAGGGGCATACAGGATATGCAGGTTACACTGCTGAATGTATATACCCCACCAGGATCAGAAATAGGCTCTTTGCAGATTTATTTAAGTTATTAGCAGAAAAGGCTAAGGGTACTGTGATTGTAGCGGGGGACTGGAATATCATCATGGATAGGGCCTTAGATACGACCTCAGGTATATTAGCACCTAAAGAAAGAACTGCTAAGCAAATGAAGAGACTTATGAGGGACACATGCCTGGTCGATATATGGAGGGAAAAGTATCCTATAGCGCGTGATTATACATATTATTCCTCCAGGTATAAAATATACTCAAGATTGGACAGGTTTCTCACATATAAGAAAGATCTAACAACTTTTGAGTCGGTCTGGGTGGGCGCTGAGAGCTTATTGGACCATAAACCCATATATGCGCAAATTGACTTACAGCTAACTAAAAAACCAGCGCAGTGGAGACTGAATGTAAGTCTACTCAGAGACGAGGCAGTAAAGGAGGAAATAAGGGAGATAATAAAACAGACGGTAGATATAAATGACGGTCCGAACACCACGCCTCAGATACTTTGGGACACAGTAAAAACAATGGTTAGGGGTAAGCCCATTTCAATAGCCACATATAAGAAGAGGGAAATGGACGGCAAAGGAACAGCTAAATCAGGCAATTAATAAGTTAGAGCAACTACAAAAATTAAAGTATGTAGGAAAAGGGAAAAGAAATAAAGAACTTAAAATGTAAGCTACAGAGAATACATTCTTTAGAAATTGAGAAAGCTCTTTTATTTCTGAAACAGGCCTACTATGAGGGGGGACCGAGGGCCACACGCTCCTGGCATATAGACTAAAACAGCAGGCAGCTAGGGCCAATGTCTTAAGACTCAGGAATCCCAAAATGGGTCAGACCTCGATAAATGGGAACAGATTGCAGAAGCTTGGTCACTTTTATAAAGATTTATACCGCCACAGTTAGAGACACCCATGGAGGAGGCTTCAGAATTCTTAAATTCATTAAAGTTGGCTAAGCTCACAGTGACCCAGAGGCAGGTTCTAGAATGTCAAATCACGCTGCAGGAGATCCTAGACACGGTGAATGAGCTTAAGATAGGTAAATGTCCGGGCGGACGGGTTTGGGGAATTTTATAAAACTTTTAAAACAGAATTAACGCCGATGCTTGCGGCGGTCTATAATCAAATATGGCTGAGGGGAAGTGATTCCTCCCCATGGAATTATACAACTATAACACTGATTCCAAAAGAAGGAAAGGACCAAGTGGAATGTGGCCTCATATAGACCAATTTCCTCCTTAATGTAGATTATAAAATCTTCACGGCTATAATAGCCAAAAGACTACAGTCATTTCTGGGGATCTGGTACACCCAGATCAGACAGGATTGTGAGAAGGTAGACAGGCACCGGAGGGGTGAGAAGGACTATAAATATAATTGATTTTATTAACAAAAGCGTATCCTACCTGCCTTATGAGTATGGACGCCTGAAAAGGTCTGATAAAGTTAATTGGGGGCTTCCTCTTTTGATTCTGGATAAATTGGGTTTTCCTCTCGTTTCTAGGGCCATTAAGGCCATATATGCCTCTCCTAGAGCTTATGTACGGGTGAATGGGGGCGTCTCACAGCAGTTTGATTTGGGACGGGGCACCAGACAGGGGTGTCCTCTCTCACCCCTCCTCTTTGACTTATATATAGAACCTCTGGCCCAGGCCATAAGAGAGGCGAGCGAGGTGGAGGGGGTGAAGATTAATAGAGAAGAACATAAAATCTCACTATATGCGGATGATATCCTCCTATACATCACTAATCCGGATAAATCCCTACCTAACTTGTGGTCGATAATAGATAAGTTTAGCCAATATTCGGGATGTACCTTAAATAAAAATAAGACAGAGGTTCTGAAATTTCATTACAACCCTCCCCCACAGATAAGACAAACTGTAGATATTAATTGGAATAGAGGGAAAATGAAATATCTGGGTATTCAAATCCCCAAAAATTTAAATATGTTATATTCGGTTAACTTCGACCCAGTGGCAACCCAAATTAGGCAGGATATTATAAGGTGGGAGAGTTTGCAATTACCCCTATACTTGAGACTGCAATCAGTAGCAATGAGCGTACTCCCTAAGTACCTATATCTTTTTCAGTGTCTCCCGATAAAAATACATAAAAACCAATTTCAGATTTGGCAGAGAACCTTGTCAAAATATATTTGGAACAATAGAAGGCCGAGGATCAAGAGCGCGATCCTCCAAACAAATAAAAAATATGGGGGCCGAAATGTCCCTAATCTAGAGGATTATTACTTGGTCACTCAGCTTAGATGGGCCCTGGCCTGGTTGACTAAACATTATTCAGCTCGTTGGAAATTAATAGAGGAAACCCTGACGGACGGGATTCCGCTCGGGGCAAGGGTATGGATGCCGGAACTCCAACCTAAAAGGGAAAGCATATTCCTTATGTCAGTGGGAAACACCCTGGGGGCCTTGAAAAGATTATGGTCCAAACATAACCTAGAGGCAGAGCTATGGCCATTGAGATGGTTTGCCTGGGATCCAGGGTTCTCTCCAAATAAACAGGACCTACCTTTAGAAGATGGGGGAGATTAGGTCTGACCTCGTTCAGTCAATTTCTGGAAGGAAATATGGTTATGGAATTTGAACAAATAAAGGGAGTCTACCAGGTGAGACAGACCACTTTAGATATTTACAAATAAGAAATTATATCTATAAATTACAACACCAATACAAGCAACAAAGGTGCAAGTCAGGACTCATAAATGTTATAGGGGAAATTCTGAACTCACAAAGGCCCAAAGGCCTGATTTCAAAATTATATGCAGCCCTGAGAGATGGTAGAGGAAATCAGACTCTCCAGGCTAAAAACAGATGGGAACAGGAGATGGGGAAGGTGGTGGATGACAGGGAGTGGACCTCTGCCCTGGAACTGGCCTCTAGGACCACAGCGTCCCCGAGGTGGAGGGAGTTTAGCTGGAAGGTCAGGTTAAGATTTTTCACTGCACCAAGTTTACAGTCTAAATGGGACAAAAAGTGTTCGGGAGAATGCTGGCGGGTATGTGGAACGGAAAAGGCAGATTATTTACATGTGTTTTGGTCATGTCTGAAACTTGCGAGTTATTGGTCAGAAGTGGAGCAGAGAATGAGATTGATCTGGTCTATTGAAGCTACACTAGGCCCTAGGAATTTTATTTTGGGGATTAGGCCCTAGATTAAGGGGTCAGATAAAATTTATCTGTGGAATATTTTCACACGGCCACAGATAAGGCCATAACTAAGAGGTGGGCTCAGTGGAATTTCCCGACGTCTCAAGATTGGGCATTAACTATCAATGAAATTAAAGATATGGAGGAAATTACTTATAAAATAAACTTGAGGACACATGTCTTTGTAAGGCGGTGGACCCCATGGGTGATGGCCTGAGACCATAGGAACTGGAATGAAGGGGAGGACAGAATACACTGAAAAGGGGCTGTTGATTTGAATGATAGGGTGGTGCTGCCTCGGGGGTGCTCCTCATAAAAGTAAAAATAAAAGAGAGAAAAGAAGTTAAAATTAAAAGGAAAAAGGTTAAGATATGTTAAATGCATGAGGTGATGTAAAGAAATATTGAATAAGGAATATTGTTTATCAAGATGTACTGAATTAGATGGAATTAATTTTTTTTTTTTTTTAAAAAAGGAAAAGTTGGACAAGAGATTTGTTTAATGTAAAGTTGCGCCAAAATATGCAATAAACTTGAATTTAAAAAAAAAAAAACCTTTAGAGGACAGTCCCTTCCTAATTCTGTCTCAGATTCTCACTGCAGATGCCTTGGGATCCAGGTAGATTCTGTCAGGGACCTTTTCAGACACAAGGTGCTTGGACTCGGGTGGTGGCCGCTTTGCACTTGCATGTCCTAGAGATGCAGGCCATTCTGTATGATCCCCAGGCATTTTGAGAGCATCTGACAAGGTCTGTTGTTAATATGGACAGAGTCAGTGTGAGGCATTACGTCAGCAATCACAGGGGACTCATTCCTAGCTGCTATGCAGGTATGCAATGAGAGCTGGTATTGGGCTCTGGAACTCGGCCTTGAATCATCAGCTAAACGTGTTCCATGCATCCAAAACGTTTTGGCAGATATACTAAGCCAGTGACAGCCCAGGATGCCTGAATGGGAACTGCTGACTTCAGTAATGGATAACCTCTTTGCAAGATGGGGTCGCCCGGAGTTGGACCTATATGTGTCCCCACACAATGCGAAGCTGCCGCGTTTTACTTGCTTGCTCCAGAGCCTGGAGTTTCCTGTTGAGATATGTTGTCCTTCTACGGGAAAGAGTGGTTTCTGTAAGCATTCCCTCCTTTTCCTTTAATATAAAGAGTTCTATGCAAATGGAAGATGGAGGGGGCAGTGTTAATGCTCATTGCTCCCCAATGGCCTAGGGCAGGTATGGTATCCACTACTGCAACCGCACACAGTAAAATAGCCAGTACCTATGCTGCTGTGCAGGTGCCTGTTGTCACAGGACTGGGGGGCTGTTGTCCATCGGGACCTGAGGTCCTTAAGTCTGCATGCATGACTCCTGAAGACATAGCAGGGGCACGTTTTGAGGTATCACCTATAGTGGCTGAGGGTCTGGTGATGGCCATATAACCCTTTGCTGGGCATATTCTCAGTTGTGGAAGTGGCTTCCTTTGTGGGCCACTTCCAATCTTCTTGACCCATTTACCTGTCCAGTCAGTGCTGTTCTGGCTTACTTGCTGTCTCTGTCAGACTCCAGTCTACGGTATTCCTCAATCAGGGTGCAGCTGGCTGCTATCTTAGTCTTTCAGGCCTCTGTAGATGGACGTATGGTTGCCCAGTTAGAGGTAGTCTGTACTTTTTGTGAGGTGTGTCATGTATAACACCTCCAGTCAGCTATCCTGTCCCAGCTTGAGACTTGACTGTTTTTGGGAAGTTTGGCTTCCTTGTAACCAGCTGACAGATGTGGCTTACGCTTTTCTGTTTGGTTACATTCACTTCTGCTGGAAGGATTCCAGAGCTGCAGGCTCTCATGTGTGAGCCTCCTTCATGATTTTCCATAAAGACTGTCTATCTGTACAAATCCAGATGTCTTCCCAAAGGTGGTGTATGCACTTACTTTGAACAAACCATCCTCCTTCCAGGGTATTGCCTAGAGCATGCCAATCCAAGGGAGACATTGATGGTAGATGTATATAGAATCCTGAGATGCTTTGTGAAGTACACCGAGGACCGTAGCACATCCTCTTAGCTTTTTGTTTCATTTACCCGTGAGAAAGAGGGTGCCCCAGTGTCTATACAGTGTCTGTTCAAATGCTGGCACATTGTATTCCATTCTGCTATAGGAAGCACGGTAACAAACTTCCTGGTGTGGTTCATGGTCGTTCTGCAAGAGAGATGCCCACTTTTATTGCCTGTTTTCGCAGTGTTTCTGCTGCTGAGAATTGTGCAGCTGCCCCAGGGAGTACTGTCTATACTTTTAACATAGAAACATAAGGACCGCTGGGCCCACCTAATCTGCCCATTTCCCTACCTAACGGATAAGCTGTAGATCCTAGTTAACCAACAGCCTACTTCCTCCTACCCCCCACTAGAATTGCCTTATGTCTGTCCCAGGCATTCTTGAATTGCCCCACTGTTTTTGACTCTACGACCTCCTCAGGAAGGCTGTTCCATGCATCTACAACCTTCTCTGTAAAGAAATAATTCCACGCATTACCTCTGAGCCATCCCCCCCATCTTCAAATTGTGCCCCCTTGTTCTTGCACATCTCCTTTTCTGAAAGATGCTACCCTCTTGGACTTTGTTGATTCCCTTGAGGTATTTGAAAGTTTCTATCATGTCCCCCTCTTCCCTCCTTTCCTCGAGGCTATACATCTTAAACTCATTTAGTCTTTCTTCATATGTCTTCTGGTGCATTTTGGTTGCCCTTCTGTGGACAGCCTCCAGCCTGCCTATGTCTTTGTGGAGATGGGGTCTCCAGAACTGTATACAGTACTCCAGATGTGGTCTTACCAACTGTCTGTACAGAGGGACAACAACTTCCTGTTTTCTACTGGTGATGCCTCTCCCTATGCATCCCAGTATCCCCCCCAGCCCTCCTTACTGTCTTCTCACATTGCTGGCCCTCCTTTAGGTCATCTGATATGACTACCCCCCAGGTCCCTTTCCATTTTTGTTGTCAGTATCTCACCCCCCATTGTGTACTCTTCCCCTGGGTTTTTGTTTCCCAGGTGCATTACTTTGCACTTCTTTATGTTGAATCTAAGCTGCCATTTATTTGACCATTCCTCCAACCTTGCCAAGTCCCTTTTCATCCTTTCCACCCCACCTTGCGTATCAACCCTGTTGCAGATCTTTGTGTTATCTGCAAAGAGACATACTTTTCCTTCTGCAATATCACTTATAAAGACTTTAAAAAGGACCGGGCCCCAGTACTGAACCCTGTGGTACCCCACTAGTAACCCCCCTTTCTTCACTGTGGACTCCATTTACTGTTACCCTCTGTTTCCTGTTGTCCAGCTAGTGTTTTACCCAGGCTACCACCCTGGGACCCACTCCCAGGCTGGCTAATTTATTTATTAATCTTTTGTGCGGGACTGTGTCAAATGCCTTGCTAAAGTCTAGGTAGGTCACGTCCACAACCCCTCCCTGGTCTACTACTTTGGTCACCCAGTCAAAGAAATCAGATTTGTCTGACATGACCTTCCTGCTGTGAATCCATGCTGCCTTGGGTCCTGTGCCCCATTGTCCTCTAGGTACTCAACAGTTCTTTCCTTCAGAAGTGATTCCATCACTTTCCCTACCACTGAGGTCAAACTGACAGGTCTGTAGTTTCCTGCCTCTGTCTTGCTCCCACTTTTTGTGAAGGGGAATCACATCTGCCCTCCTCCAGTCCTCAGGTACCACACCATCCTCCCATGATTTATTAAAAAGGGTAGTCAGTGGTGTTACTAGTTCTTCCCTTAGTTCTTTTAGAATTCTGGGGTGAATCCCATCAGGCCCCATTGCTTTATCCACCTTCAGTTTTAGGAGTTCTTTCAGAACGCTTTCTTCTGTGAAAGGACTAATATCAACCCCCCTATCCAGAGTGCTTCTATTGACTGGATTAGGTATCTCCCCCTGCTCTTCCTTTGTCAATACTGAGCAGAAGTATTCATTCAGTATCCCTGCTTTTTCAGTGTCACTGTCTACCCACCCACCTTTTTATGAAACATTACAGTTTGGACATTGTGTCTGGTAGAAGGGCAGGGCGTGGCCTGGCTGTTTTGCAGGGCCTGCTCTCCTGAACATATATATCCAATCCGCCCAGACTATTGGTGTATTTTGGTACCCCTTGATGGGTTCTGGTGATAGACTTGGACATTGCTTCATTCCGTATTTACCTTTTCCAGCACCAGTTGCCATCTACTCTTCCAGGTACTGGCATAGTCTCCTGGTTCCCCTGAGGGAGGTCCTCTGAGTGTGATCTCCAGTGGGGAACTGTGTAGACATGGGGTCACCAACACTTATATAGACACTGGCGCATGACGTCGTGTGCAGTTCTGGCTTGCAAGTTTTTGTGCAGTCTTAGTGCTTACATGGGTATAGTTCCAGAGGTGTGGCCTCTTAAAAGAATATTCTTCAGGTGAAGCTACCTCTGGCTGGAAGCTGCAATACTGAACTTAGGATCTGCAAGAAAGCAAGTTGTGCTCACAACAGAGGGAGGTGAATCTTACAATTTACAATTGTCTTTGGTTTGTAGCAGTTCATCAGAAAAGCTAACATTCTTCAGGTGGAGGCTACTTCTAACTGAAAGGTGAAATAAGGAACTTAGAATTATCAGGAAAGACAGTCTTTCAATCAACAGAGGGAGGTGGACCTTGCTTTACTTTTGTTACAATTGTTAATCTTTTCAGTGCAGGAAGAGTTTAAACCCAGAGGCACTGAATATTTTTTATTGTGTCTGTCCTTGTGCACAGCTGACTTGATTGGAATTATTGATTGACTGTTTGCATTGCAATATTTGTAATACTGTGAGTTATTCACTGGGCTAAGAATTTGTCATAAGTCCTGAAGTGAGTGCAGGTTACAGGCTGTGTATTTGACCCAGACAGTGCCCCAGGGGGTGGAAACTGTTTTTTGTGTTTATCTCTGTGTGCCTTAAAAGGCAGTTTTTGGGGCTGACCGCTTTCAGAGCACAGATCACCAGGCTGTTTTGGGGCTGAGGAGGTTTACCTGTGTCTGACTTGGATGTTTGGATTTTTCTCTGTTTGATTAGCAGGGTATTTTCTCTGTCAAAGTGCTATGTAGGGCATCTTACTGACAGGAAGGCACTCATCACAGCGGTGGGTCAGAGCTTTAGCTGATTGTTTCATGAGGGCACAGTTTAGGCCAAACCCTACCCACCCCTCACCCACCCACCCCTGGAAATAGTTCCTTTATACCTGGTGTTTTGACATCATTTCCTCAAGAGGGCAAGGTGCATATCACCGTCATATCCTTTCTAGCACACGGCACTGACAATATAAGCATACACATTATATACTATACTATAACAAACCAATCACAAAAAAAAAAAAAATTAAAAACAGGATAAACAAGAAGGTAGACAGACATGTGGGGAGTAGTGCAATGTAATGGCTGTGGGGCAGCAGTCTTCCGGGAGTCTTTCCGGAGGCTGAGATGCTGCCCTGTTTGCAGACAACTCTCCGCCCTGAGGGAGGAAGTTGCCCGTCTTCAGGCCACACTGGACAGTAGTAAGGGAACCTCCCCCCAGACCACACTGGACAGTAGTAAGGGAACCTCCCCCATCCAGGGTGCACCAGAGCTGCCACCACTACCTCAGAGGTTGCGAAGAAAGCACAGCAGTAGGACCACAGTGGGCTCAGGGAGGGTGAGGGTGGTGGAACAGAGGCACACCCAGTCAGTTGTTCCACTCCATAATCCATACACCATTCTGGGGGACCATAGTTCCTCTATGGATGCACCCGCAGAGGAGACTAAGGAGGTTGCGGACAACTGTCACAAGGGAGGCCCACAGGAAGGAGGCAGAGGACACCACAGGGAAAGGAAGCAGCTCCTGGTGGAGGACTCAGTTATTAGGGGGATAGAACTGGGGGGAGCAGGGAAAACTGAAGTAAGGTGTCTGCCTGGTGCCATGGCTTGGAGGGACAGGAAGTGCATCCTCAGGATCACGAGAACAGCTGCACGGGAGTCTGAGCTGGATGTCATTGTCCACCTAGGGACAAATGACTTGGCTCATCATGAGATTAGAGCAGTGCAGGAGGACTTTGTAGAGTTGGGGAGGGGCCTAAGACAAGTAGCACACACAATATCCTTCTCAGAGGTGCTGCCTGTCTATGGCATGGGTGAGGCGAGGGTACTTTGCACCATGCGAGTTAATGAATGGTTGAAGAAATGGTGTGGATTTGGCTTCATTGGGGACTGGGGTCCCACCTGGAGGGACACAGCCTATACTGGCAGGATGGCCTGCATCTGTCCAGGAAGGGAACAAGTCTTTTGGGCAGTTGGTTTAAATGCTTCATTGGCAAGCTTTTAAACTAGTCAAGGGGGGAGGCACTGATAAGCAGCAGGAAATTCCCAGCCTCCCCCTACAAAAGAGGATACTAAATGAAAAAAAGACCAAGGTAGAAAGGACAGTGGGGGATGCTGCTACAAAAGGTAAAGCCATCAAAAAATGGAGAGCAATGAGTACCAATGCCCGTAGTCTGGGTAACAAGCTTCCTGAATTAGTGGGCTTGATGGAGGAGGAACATTTGGATATCGTGGCAGTCACAGAAACATGGTACACACAGAACCATGACTGGGACATAAACATACCAGGATACACTATCTACAGGAGGGACAGGGAGGGTAAAAGAGGAGGAGGAGTAGCTCTCTACATAAGGGAAGGAATCAAAGCAACAGAACAAAAGGGTAAACAGGGAGGAGAAGAAGCACTGTGGGTCAACTTGGAGACAGGCAACGGCACCACAATCTGCACAGGGGTTGTATACAGACCCCCCTCTCGGGAGGAAATGGACAAGGAAATGATAGAAAGTTTACTTAGAATGGCAGAAAAAGGGGAGATATTGCTGATGGGTGATCTGAATATGCCAGATGTTAACTGGAGTGCAGTTGCAGCAGCCACTTCTAAGAGTGGGGTTATTCTAGATGCCCTACAGGGGGCATGCCTTAGACAACTACTATTGGAACCCACTCGAGAGGGAGCAATCTTAGACCTGGTTCTCTCAAATGGAGATGGAGAGAGGATCACAGATGTAGAAGTGGGTAGCCATCTAGGAACTAGCGACCATTGAACAGTATGGTTCACAATAAACACAGCTGTAGAGTCAAGCCATGCAAAGGCAAAAGTACTGGACTTTAGGAGGCTGACTTTGCCAAAATGGGTGAGTGCCTAAGGAATGCACTAGCAAATGGGGTGGAAGAACAATGGGGAATAATAAAAACTGCCTTCACAGAGGTAACTAGCCTTTGTGTGAAGCAAATAAACAAAACAAAACAATGTAAGAAACCACTATGGTTCTCAAAGGAGGTGGCAGTGAAGGTTCAAGAGAAAAAGAAAACATTCAGGAAGTACAAGGAATCACAGAAGGAGCAGGACAGAGAATTGTATCAGTTAAAGCAGAAGGAAGCTGGGAAGGCAGTCAGAACAGCAAAGGCCCAAACCGAGGAAAAGATAGCCAACTCAGTTAAGAAGGGGGATGAAACCTTTTACAGGTACATCAGGGAGCGAAGGAAGACAAAGGGAGTGATTGTGAGGCTTAATAAAGGGGAAGGGGGGTGGCAGAGGGTGACGGTGAAAAGGCAGAGATACTAAACAGATATTTTTGCTCAGTATTTACAAATGAAGAGGGGGAGGTACCTAAACCAAACAATAGAAACGCTCTGGATACAGAAGTTGATACCAGCCCATTTACAGAAGAAAGGGTTCTGAAAGAACTCTTAAAACTGAAGGTGGACAAAGCAATGGGGCCTGATGGGATTCATCCCAGAATTCTAAAAGAACTAAGGGTAGAACTAGTGACACCACTGACTAGCCTCTTTAACAAATCATGGGAGGTTGGGGTGGTACCTGAGCATTGTTGTACACCAGGCACATCAGGCAGCCTTCAATCGGCAAATGTTGTTGCAGCTAGGTCAGCTCCTATTTGAAGTGCTTCAGTGCAAGATAGCAGGGCAAGTCATTTGCCTTTCTGTTTGAGGCCTGGAGGTAGCATGACACCAGTCAAGAGCATTATATGATGCCAGTGAGGTGGCCTCCAGGCGTACAGTAACTGAAGTCTGCCTCAGGCAGATGGCGTGGCTTCACCTCTCTAGATTGGTACCTTTGGCCTGGTATAAAGTGCTAAACTTGCAGTTCCAAGGGGCTCATTTCTTCTCCTTCAGTGTCACGTGAGACTGTTGGGGCACTCTTCCACTCTTGTGCCCAAGGAGACTCCACTTGTCCCTGATCAGTCTCATGTCCTGCTAGACCCATGAGGAGCCCCTGCCCTCAAGTGTTCTCCCCCAGGCAGAGGGCTGAGGGTATTTGTTGCCTTCAGGGTGAGCCAGCTGCTCCCTCAGAAAAGAAGGGAAGCTCGGCACTCTGACCCACAGGTGGGAATCAGTGATGAAGATTGATTTCTGGAAGATACAGAAGTTACATACTGTAGTTGCTGATCTTCCAGAATACATTCACCATTTATTACTATGCCCCATCAATCAATCAAAACTCTATTTAACCAGGCAGAGTCATCATTAAGCAAGCTCATTTTCAAGATGGTCCTGGCACAAGGGAACAGAGCAAGGAATTATACAATTGGACACAGTGCAGGCTGGTACATACAGTAAAAAAATAGCAACAACAACATCGGATAATACAGTGTGTGCAGATTGTTAAATTAAGGGTACACCAATGTCTGGGGTGGATACTAAACAAAGCAATAGAAGTAACAATGTGGTAAGAAGATTATATTATCAGTAGAACAAGAAGGCGTGAACGGACCGACCAGAAGGGTTGACCCTTTGCAGGGAAGGAGGGGGGTTTCAGGAGGAGAATGTCAGCACTAGAGGGAGAGCTTACACCAACATAATAAGGCCAGGGGGTAAGAAAAGAAGAGTATACAGAGGGAGATGTGCAGAGAAGTGCTGGAGTTGTAAGTAAGTGCTAAGTAAATGGAGAGCAGGGCAGGGAGGCCAGTAGGAGAATCACATGTGGCAGGTACATATGACCTACAGGATGCGTGTGATAGACAGCTTAAAGGGATGGGGACCCGGCAGGGATGAGAACCTTAGTGTCTTTTGCATGTTGTTCCAAAGGGAAGGTAAGGAGAAATTGATAGAAGCCTTACCATACGGGGACCTTATTCTTGGCACCTTGAAGGATACAAGGGATGTGCTTCTTAGGCCATACGCTCCTGTTACGCGTACAGAGAGCGCAGAGATATAACCTAGTAGCTTATCAGTTAAGGCCCTGTAGAACCACAGGTGGGCATTTTTTTTGCCTCCTCAATATAAGAGATGGCCAGGCGAGCTTTTGGTAGAGCAAACAGTGGTGGGTACAACTGGGCATATCCAAAATAAACCGCAAGGCACGGTGATAGAGGGTGTCTAATTCACATAATGCCTGATTTGAACAGTGGCTGTAAAGAATGTCTGCATAATCGAGCAGAGGAATAAAAGTTGTAAGGACCAGTGTCTTTCTGGCTTCTAATGTGAGGAGGTGTCTTATGTGATGAGATACCTAGACGTTGTCTTAGCTTTTTTGATAGCTCATTCAGATGTACCACAGAATTAAGCTGGTTATCCAACCAGACACCCAGGTACTTAAAGTTTTCCACTATTTCCAGAGGTTCACCTAATAGGGTGTAAATCAGGCAGTTCGATGGTGGCCCCTGGGTATGAGCAGCAAGTGGGGATAAGATCATTGCCTTGTCTTTTTTTGTGTTAAGCTGTAGCTTGTGCTTTAGTAAATTGTGTTGTAGGGTAACAAAGTCGTGTTGTAGCTCGTCGTAAGCGATATCCAAGGATGAGTTAATAATGTAGAGAACCATATCATCAGGGAATAGAAGTATGTAGCCTGAGCGTATGTAAGATTCGATATGGTTTATGTATAAAGCGAATAGGATGGGACCCAGGATGGAGCCTTGTGGCACACCCCGAGGAAGGGTTTTAAGCGGAGACAGTTCCCCTTGAGCTTTAATCTGTTGCAGTCTGTTGGAGAGATAATATTCAAACCACTTTAGGGCAGTATTATCTAGGCCGAAGCTGTTCAGGATGTTAAGCAGAAGGCTATGATCCACGGTATCAAAGGCCTTACTAAGGTCCAGAAAGAGGGCATAGACGTGTTTTTTTGTATCCAAAGCATTTTGCCAGTCATTGGAGACTTTGGTGAGGTCAGTTATAGTGCTGTGCTTGGGCCTAAAACCTGATTGGGCCGGGTTCAGGAGCTTCTTGGATTCTAGATAATCCCTAAGTTGGTAATTGACAATTTTCTCCAGGATTTTTGACAGGGTAGGAAGCAGCGAAATAGGATGGTGGTAGTTCAGGTCAGCTGAATCTCCAGACTTGAAAAGGGGAATGATGTGCACTGTTTTCCAAAGAGGAGGTAATTCACCTTGAATCAGGGAATTGTTAAATAGGTGGGTGATTTGGGCAGTCAGATGGTAAAAGCCTGTTTTCAAGTAAAATGGTTCTGTAAGATCAGCACCGTCACACGTTTTTGTGTCCAGAGATATTAGAAGGTCCTCTACCTGTTGAATGTAACTGGTTGAAAGCAGAAGGAGGAGTGTCTCGGGTTTGTAGCAATGTCAGAGGATAAGCCATCAGTGGCATTGCAGCGAACATTTAGCTTGCTGAGGGGCGAATCATCGAAAGTAAGGCATGCCTGTGGCAAAATGATTGTCGAGTTGTTCAAGAAATGTCAGCTCTGGTCATGTAAGAAATGTTACCTGCCACTAGTCTAGTGGGCAGGGGAGGAGGCTGGCAAGTGACCTTCAACCTCTTTAAGAATGTTCCAAAAATTTTTATTTTCTTCAAGGGCAGTCAGGAAATAATGTGATTTTTTGCCCTTATTAACTTGGTGCAGGCATTCCTAGACACCGGAAAGGCAAGCCAGTTGGCTTCTAACTTTGTTTTCCTGGCTCTTTTCCACAGTACATCCCTGTCCCAGAGGGCTTTCTTCAAGGTAGGCGTGAACCAGTCAGGGGACCTTTTCCTTGTTTTGATTCTCCTAAGTGGAGCATGTTTATTTATCAATCCCACTAGTAGGTTTTGGAAAATATTGAAAGCCTCAGTAACAGAGGGGGCCAGATAGAAATTCTGCCAGTTGATGTTACCAAGGTCTGTCAGGAAGGTGGTCTGGCAGAGGTTTTTTAGGCTTCTTTTTAGCTTGAAGGTAGAAGTAGACAGCCTGTTATGGGACCGGCGAATACAGGCAGTGGCACAGTGATCACTGAAGTCACTGTGGAAAAACTCCTGTATGGGTGATGTTGTGAGGCTTACTGACAAGCATAAGATCCAGTAGGGTACTGTGGCTGGGTTTTTTTTCTTGTTTGGTTGGGTGTTCTCTGGAGTCATCTGGGTTAACCCATGTACATCGCAGAACTCTTTAATCTTGTTAGCACAGGCATCATTCCAGTTCAGATTGAAATCTTCCATTATTATGCTTTCTAGGTTCACCTTATCCAGTATGGAGTGTAGGTGTTCTAGAATGCCAAGCGTCGCAGAGGGTGGCCTATAACAGGCAGATATTAAGAGGACTATCCCCTGCTCAGACAGAGCCAGGGCTTCTGGGCATGCTCACCCTCCTGGTGCTGGCAGCACCACAGAAATGCTAGCTGGGCATCTACCCAGTCACACTCTCTGGGTGCCTGCTCTCACAGATAAAAACAATTACAAAACTGGGATGAGGGTCCTCTGGGGCTCTCACACCAACCAAAAAAAGAAAAAAAAGGTTTTGTGGAAGGGGCTTCTTCCCTCCTTTTTCTTTCTTATCCTCCTCCCTGTTTATCCCCCTCTGTGTATACATATATATATCCCTGTAAGTTACTACATGCAGCATATGCCGCTGGGCATTGTCACATCTAATCCCACTTGGCAGTTGCACTGCATATGTTTGTGTGTGTGTGTACCTTGGTGGATTAACTACACTCGCTGTTACCCAGGGTGCATCTCTGTGGTGCAGGAGAAACAGGTAATTTTGTCGATGGAATTTTCCTTCTGAGTATGTAAGTCTATTTTGGTTCATATGCCCTTTCTTCTTTATGTATTTGGGCCCTTATCCTGCTACCTTTGGGGGTGTCTGCAGAGATGAACACATCTCGACTCCCTTGGACTATCCAGTTCTTGCAGCTCCAGATGCACTTATGCTCCCCCTTGTTTCTTCCATCAGTTCTCTATCTGCTATCATGGAGTTGCCACTTTTTTCCAGAAGTCTGTGACCCTTTCATTTTTTGGCACATCGTACCATCTCACTTACAAGGAGGTCCCATTCCTGGGCATCCTCCTTGTGATTCTGCCAGAGCCACATGCTCAGGGGCACTGCCCTGTTTTTTTAGGCCACTATCCATCTTCTGTCTGGCTAGTGGTGTGAAGCTGTGGCTCTGTAAACCTTGCTACCCCTTGTGCCACCTAGAGTGCCCTGTTATTTCTAAGTTGGTAGTTGGGTTTTATTTTGTTGTTTATTTTATTTCCTAGATCCTTTCCCTATCCCTGTTGGCTAGTAAGTATCTAGACCTCTCTTTATTTCTACTTTCTCTCCTGGCGAACAGAACTGAGGTGTGTGAGGGAGCCGGTGACAGATATTGGCTAGTGCTCGGGGAACCATGAGGGATGTGCATGCACAATCAGTAGCCAGCATTGGTTCCCTTCTTGCAGAAACACTTGCTCCCACGGGGTCCTAGTGCCTCCGGCCCCAAACCCATATGTGGTAATCAGTGGTAAACATATTTTGGAAGATCAGCTGTTCTGGTATGTGATCTTCATTTCCCAGCAGTTAAATGCATTATGTACCAGTGTGTCAAATAAGATGGAACAGCTTGAGTTCATGTGTATTTGTTAGGAGATAAACCATGAACAAAATATCTTTGAAGTACCTTTTTTTATTGTTACTATACTGTGGAATCCAAAATCTGATGCACACTGTGAACATATTTCTATCACAGTATGCTTATTCAGACTTGGATTGAGCAGATTTTTCTGACAGTGTGTTTGGGAACACAAGTGGACAGTCTTAACAGTTCGGAGTTGTAGATTAGCAGGAGATGCTTTGAGTCCTACATTCATAAATTTGAATGGTTGAATGGGAAACCTGTAATGAGATTTTTTTTTTTAAAAGAAAATGTTCTAATGATATGGTGTGTATGTGCAATATTGTGGAATGTTTCTGACCGTGCTGGATGATATCAGAGCTGGTTTACCTCAGCTGGTGCCCGCCAGTCTTGGAGAGTAGCAGTCTGTTTGCAAACCACCTAATTGAAGCTGCTGTACAAGAGTTTGTGGCGTCAATTTATCTTCACCATCGGACCGTGTAAAGATCTCATCAAGGACTGTGTGTGTAGTGATTTAAAAGCACATACCTGCCTTTCAATCAACCCTAGTCATGCTAGAGATCTCATGTATACTCTTGAGTCACTAATTACTGAAAGAATCCAAGGCTTGCTTGAGAGCTGTAAATCATAATAGACACTTATCAAGCATCAGACGGATGTGCAGGAAAGCCACAAATGTTTATCATCGGAAAGTATAAGGCTTATGCAACAAATATATAGTGTATTGTTTTTCCTCTTCTGAGCATTTGTTTGACCTATCCTCTCTTCAATTGTGGGAACATTTCATCTTGTAGTCTTGCAGACAGATCGGCTAAAACATGGTCACATGACCAAACAATATGAGTTGTAGCCCTGTGGCCGTGACAGCAGGCATTAATCTTCAAACTATTGCCCCTCAAAAGCAGCCTGTAGTAGTAATGACCATAAGCAGTGCAGCCTTTGAGAGGGCAATAGGGCTTCTGAGAACACATTCTCTGATCAAGACTACAAGCTCCGCATTCCATAAGCGGGGCGGCTAGGACAGCAACAGAGGACCATTTTAAAACATATTGTTTGACAGCTCCAGCCATTTGGAAAAAAAAATTAATAAAACAAGACTGTTTTACATTCAACTTGCAAACAATTCCCCTTGGATTAATAAAGGGGACCGAAAGTGGGTTAATATGGCTTCTCTGAAATCTTTTTCCAACAGGGTACTAGTTTTCTACTCCAGACTTTGACTTTCTTTCATGTATGTATTCACTGCAAAAAGTACATTAATGCATTAATTAGCATTAAAGCACAAAGCCACAAATGTAGGGAAATGTTGAGATAAAAAAAGTCCCCTGTTGCCACTCGCAGTACCTGAGACCGTGTTTAGGAAGAACCTAGGATGTTGGGAGCTGGCCGATGGGAGGTGGATTGAGTATCCCAGAGGACACTTCCTCCTTCAGGAAGGGAGGGAGGGCTGCATTGCTTTGCTCTTTGACTACCACCTGCTAGAATACGGTAGTGCATCAGGTGGGTACAATGCAGGGATACTGCAGAGCTCATTGTAGGATGCTTCGTCTGGGACAACAGTCCTGGAGCCAGCATCCTGTAGAGTGGTCCAGCAGTCGGGGGGACTGAAGTTAATCCTCTCTGTCTGGCTTCATGATGGCCAATGTGGCCAGAGAGGTGGTGTATCCAACCAAGTCAGACAGGGGAGCAAAAACAGAATTCAAAAGTCCCCTTGCTCTTTGTAAATGTGTAGTGTGGTCTTTTTTTGGGTTTGAATGATTGCTCAACGAATTGTTGGTGTTGCCCTTAATTTGGCAACCGTCTCTCAAAGCAGTGGTGTGTAAGTACATTTATATACCTTGAATGACAGTGCTGAAGTTAGGACAATGCCAATGCTGAATCAAGCAGTCATTCATACCCCAAGGAACACCATGCCACAAATTCATCAAGACTCAAACTACTCGCCTACCCTAACACTGCGTTTCCTAACTTTCATGTCTTTGTGCAACAGCCATAACTGATGCATTAATGTAGTTGTTTTGCAATGAATTTTCTGTCTTTTTTGAATATATCTTTAATAACACACACACACACAGCTTCGTATTGAGAAGCAACCTCTGGAGTGCAGTGGTACCCCTGTCTCACCACTGTGCCAAGACGTACAACGTATTGTTAATGTTATGACCTAGTTTCGAATACCCAGAACAAAAGCTGGAAGCCATATTTGTGGAAATTAACCTGATTCACTTTTTCTAGGGAAGTGGATATGGGGTGCTATCCACATTCTGGCAGTCTTCCTTTCCCCTTTAAATCTTACCGGACATCTTCAAACTAAGCTCCTCCCACCCACCTGGGTGGTATACTGTTCAGCTGCATCCTGTGACATCAAATCTTCCTTTCCGCTGAAAGAGCTAGCTCTCCTCCTTGCAGCTCCATGGACTGAGGCCAGTGTTGGGGTGTCATTCTCCAAGACTTGTATAAGTCCCTTCAGACCTTTGGGGAGGGCCCCTTCTGCCACAGCAGCAAGAAGAAATCCAAGTCATCCCGCTATCAGTCATGGGACCAGGAAAAAGCATGCTTTTCCTGCTCTCGCGATTCCCACGACTGCTTGACAGCCGTTGAGTGCTGAGCTTTGGCTGAGCTTGTTTTAGTGGAGGGTCAGGCCACTAGCTCTGCAGTATTCCCATCGGGCTTGTTGGCCTCGACACAGGCTGACCAGGTGGTTGAGATTCTCCTTGACCCAATCAACCCGTTGTCGGAAGGGGAAGAGGACAACACGATCTCTAGGACCCCGGTCCTTTCGACTCTCATGAGGGCAGCAGTTGCAAGGAGCCCCCACCACAGACTTCCATCCGGCTACCGGCTTACCAGGTTAGTTGTCCATGGAGAATACCCACTTGGATGAATCCCGAGTGGTACGTGACAAGAAGCAGCTGAGGGCCATGTTTCAAGGGTCTTCCTATGGGTCCGTTGGGTCCTCCATGCAGTGCTTGAGGACCTGTGGGGTTCGATTGTGAATCGGCCAAAGAGCTGACCACCAACCACTGGCCGATGTCTTTTGAGTCTATGCTCAGACTGATCTCTGAGTCCATGGAGATCCCTCTGGAACCAGTTCAGAAAAGGGCTAAATACCCCCTCACTGAAATTTTGGACAGGGATAAATCCCAGAGGGTCTTTTTCCTGATGGCTGAGGCCATCCTGGGACTGGCTCTGGAGCTTTGATAGCATTCAGCCTCCTGTGCGGCACCCTCCACCTATATGGTCCCTACTGGTACTTTGTCTGATTTCTCGGACCACCCCTCAGCTGAGGGTTTGTTGGCTGACTCTGTCTTCTGGAAAACCGGCAACCTTGGGGATGTGGACAAGCCCCCTGACAATGAGTCCAAAAATCTCGACCATGCTGCAAGGAAGGTATATGCTGCATCCTCCTTGGGTCTCTGTCAGGTGAGTTATGCCTTGATGATGGCCAACTTCGGTCACTCCCTGATGGGAGTCCTCAACCTTGTCCTTCCTCGCCTTTCTGCTGATCTGCAGGTGATAGTTAAGATGGTCAGAGACCAGGGTCAGGTGCTGGCTAAACACCAGCTCCAGATGGCCTTGGACATAGGCAGCTCTTGCACCCATTCCATGGCAGTGGCCATCACTATGCGTCACAGTGCCTAGCTGCAGATCTCCACCTTCACGGCGGACACCCTGCACCAATTGGCCGATGTCCCCTTCTTGGGCACTGACCTCTTCTGCCAAGGGGTGGAGGAGCATCCAATGCAACCATGGATTCTGTGACTTCCTCACAAAAGGAACATAAAGGGCAGAAGCCGAAAAAGAAGCCCTTTCAGTTGTAGCAGCCCCAGCAGGGGCACTCTCAGACTTGGCACACCAAACCCAAGTTCGCTAGTTAGGGCTCCAAAAGGAGCAGGGATAGGTGTGGTGGTACCCCTCCTGCAGCAAGTGTCGGTGCCCCCGCCAAAGTTGCACATTGACGGGTCGGGGTGTCTGCCTCCCTCCTGCCACCTCCCTGCCTCAGCTCCCCGTGGGTGGGGTTGGCTTCATTTCTGGCACACCTGGTCCATCATTACCTCAGAAAAATGGGTGCTAGACATGGTGGGTGGGTGGTGGACTGCCTTCCAGCTTCGCAGCTCTCCCACTGTACTGACCCCCTTGCTGCAATGGAGTCTTTGGTGTGGCAGGACACACTCTCTGCCCTCAGGAAGAACGCTGCTCAGCTCCTCGAGAAAGGAGCCATTGCCCGTGTCCCAGGCTCCATGGCAGGGCAGGGTTTCTTGTCCAGGTACTTCCTGGTCCCAAAATGGACAGGGGGTTGGTGTCCCATACTAGATCTTCACAATCTGAACCAGTTCTCTTTTTTTCACATTTCTGTTTATGCACTCTGATGATCTGGGCATCCTTATGGGGTACTTACAGGGCTAGGGCCTCCAACTCCCTTCTTGAACCCCATGCCGTGGAACTTCTCCAACTCACTCTGCCCAGACCAGACCTCAGCCCCCCCGGCTCAAGCTGGAGTCCGCGCAGCCTACGGGTTGGCACCCGGGAAGCTTTCGACAAGCTGGGCCAGTGGTCGGATGTGGGCCGTGCCTTGGAAGTCCCCATCATCTCCACAGACCAGTCAGAGGGATTTTCTACTTGAGGTTATCGTCCCCATCCCCCTGCCCCTTGCAAGATGCGCGTCTGACGAACTGGCGTATGGCAACCCTGCCAACGTCGGTCTTGCTACTGCATGCGTGCCTGATCTGTTGTGATGCCCCTGGTCTCCACTGGGGGCCGCTAACAGACTGGGACATCCCACCCCCTATCCCCCCGGGGAGGAGAACACCACAAGGGCACTCATCCTCAACCCTCCCCTGCCGACCCCCGGCGCCCAAGCTCGCCCCCGAACCCAGGTCGCCGGCGTGGCGTGAGGTGTGGCATCCAGCACCTCAACCCTCAGTGCCACCAGGCCGGCCTTGAACCAGTTCTTGAGGAAGCACAAGTTCAGGATGGTCACTCTGAACTAGGTGATGCCATCTCTGGAGCAAGGCATGTGGTTCTGCTCCCCCAGACCTCCAGGATGCCTTCTTCCACATTCTAGTCCATCAGTCCCACTGGTGATACCTTTGGTTCCATGCAGAAGGGGTCCTGTATGAGTTCCAGATCATGCCTTTTGGTCTCTCTTTGGCACCCAGGGTCTTCACCAAGTGCATGGCAGTGGTAGCTGCATTCCTAAGATGCCAAGGGGTCAGAGTCCCTGGACAGCTGATTGATAACCAGACCATCCAAGGAAGCCGTGGAGCAGCCCCCGGGACCTGGCCCTCCAGACCTGCAGAGACTTGGGCCTTCTGGTCAACCTGGCCATGTTTGAAATCAACCCCTCACAAGTGATCCACTTCATCAGGCAGAGCTAGACTCCCTCCAGGCCAAGGCCCATCTCCCTGCAGAAAGGGCATCAGAGCTTATCTCCTTTGCCCAGTCATTTCCGGTTGGGTGCTCGCACTCTGCCCAGGACTTCCTGTGGCTGCTGAGGTACATGGCATCCTGCACCAACATGGTCAGATGGGCCTGCTGGTGGATGTGTCACTTACAGTGGGAGCTGGGCTGCCAGTGGTCTCAGCACTTGGGTCATGTGGACCAGCCAGTAACCCAGCCACTATAGGATGCCATCCAGTGGTGGCTCATCCCAAATCATCTGGAGGAAGGAGTCCCGTTTGTCTGCCCAGAGCTGACAGTTACCATGACCGTTGCATCTGGTGGTTTGGGGAGTGCACCTGGGGAACCACAGGACCCATTGATTCTAGAGCTCTGTGTTGTGTGCCTTGCTGTGACAGAATTTGCTCCATTTGTCCAGGGTCAGGTCATGCAGGTCCAGATGGACAATACCATGACCATGTACTACCTGAACAATCAGGGCAGCATGCACTCCCTTCGTCTGTGTTGGGAGGCTGTCTGCACCTGGACCCTCATGCACAGTCTGAATGCAGATCTCCTTGCCATCCATGTAGCATGAGTTTCCAACCGGGTCACGGACACCCTCAGCGGGGTGAGCGAAGTGTCTCCCGAGTGGTCTCTGCATCAGGAGGTGGTGAGCTACCTGTTCCCCCAGTGGAGCACACCTCTGTTTGCCTCCTGGGAGAATGCAAAGCTGAGTCTGTTCTGTGCCCGCCTCCCAGTGCGAGACAATGATAATGGAAGCCTTCATGAGGCTGTGGACCCTAGGCCTCATCTATGCCTTCCCTTCCTTTCACCAGATCCTCAAGATGTGGAGGGACAAGGTGCAGATGATCCTGGTAGCCCCAAACAAGCCCTGCCAGTTTTGGTACCTGGATCTCCTCAGCCTCAGCAGCAGACCTCCATGGTGGTTACCTCTGCACCTGGATCTGCTCTGTTGTCACAAGGGGAAGATCCTACACCTGGATCATCAATTCCTGCATGTCACAGCCTGGTTCCTGAGTGGCTAGAGTTCTGAGCTGTGGGTCTTTCAGAAAATGTGCTCTACGTTATGGAGGCATCCCAGAAAGAGCTAGCCATCAGTGCTATGCCTTCAAATGGAAAAGATTTTCCATGTGGTGCCAGGGCAGGGAACTTGACCCCCTGATCTGCCCTTTGGCTAGCATTCTAGACTACCTGTGGTCCCTCTGTCAGGTGAGACTGTGGTTGATGACCCTCAAGGTACACCTGGCAGCCATCTCTGCATGCCGAGTGCAGGCTGGTATGCTGACAGTGATGCAGGAGAAGGTAGTCGGACGCTTTTTCAAGGGTCTGGACCACTGTCCCCACTGGTGCATGAACCATCACCATGATGGGACTTGTTACTGTGTTGGCAGTGCTAGTGGGCAAGCCATTTGAGCCGGTGTACAAGTGTGAGATGTCACATCTGTCATAGAAGACCACCGTCTTGGCAGCTTTCACGTCCGTCAGATGGCTCAGTGAACTCCAGGCACTCTTGGAGGAGTTTCCGTACCTGGTCTTCCACACAGACAAGGTTGTCCTCTGTCCCACCTGAAGTTCCTCCTGAAGGTTGTTTCAGAATTCCACCTTAACCAGGTGATTAACCTCCCAGTGTACTTCACTAGTTTAGTCTTGAAGGCCAAGAATCGGCTCCACTCGTTGCTTATTATAAGGCGTGCATGACTGGGTTCGGGGAGATGTTCACCAGCTCTTTGTGGCATATGCTGAAGCTGCACCTGGCAGACCGGCAGCTAAGCAGACAGTTAGCAGGTGGATAGGTTCCTGCATCAACCTTTGCTATACGTTGGCTGCTAGGCAGCCTCCCATAGGGCTTAGGGCTCATTCCACCAGATATGCCGTTGCCTTAGTGACTGCTTCCAGGGACGTCAGAAATCTACAGGGCTGCTGCATGGAAGTCAGCACACACCTTCATCTCCCGTTACAGCATCGACCTTGAGTCATGCGGGGATGCTGCTTTTGGGACCTCAGTTCTCCAGTCGCTGCCTGCCAAATAGGGATGTGCACCTTATCCCCCTCCTACCAGAGAATTGCTAGGAGTCTGTCAGAGTGTGGATAGTGCAACATACCCATGGCGCCCTAGAAATGAGGGTTACTTACCTGTAACCATAGTTGTAGGAGTAGTATATAGTGTACATCCACACAACCCACCCAACCTTCCCAGGCAAGTGGCACATGGATCCCTACTTCCAGTGTTCAAGATCTGACATCACAGGGTGGATCCAAGGAGTATAACACCTGGGTGGGTGAGAAGAGGTTAGCTTGAAGATGTCCAGCAAGATTTAACAGGGAAAGGAAGACTGCCAGAGTGTGAATGTGCAACTGGCTTGGCAGGAGGTGGGAGCTCCACTGCCCCCCACCGGGAAAACCCCACCTGTCTACTGCTGTCCGGCCTGAGTTGTAACGCTGATCCAGATCCATAGACCTGAGAGAAGTGACTGGTCTTTGCTTTGCACCGTGGGCGCAGGGTATGTCTGCCTGGTGTTTCTCCTCTGGTGCCTGTTTGATGCCCCTTCTGCCTACTTGTTGGACTAACTGGAGTTGGGAAACTTGGTGAGAACTTTTCTACTGCTACTTGTGGATCCCATTTTTCCTGAGGGGGTGAGTGCTCGATATTATATCATTGGCGATAGCACTAGTGAGAAGAGTGCTGCACCTCCTTTGCTAGTTTTCTCAGCCATCTTAGAAACTTGGAACATTTCTCTACATCTGAACTTCAGTGATTTCTGTGTGACTGTGGTGCTGTGAGCACCTCCGTCTGTTGACTGCTGATTTTTCAAGTGCAAGCTATGAGCCTTTGAGAGACTTTTCTGCTAGACTGGATGGGTGCTTTCTCCCCCATGTGTGACTTTTTCACTACATCAGACTATAAGTTACTTTTAACATTAAAGGTGGAACATCTGCTGCAGCTCACTGAGTCATGTCTTCCTTGGGTTTATTCATTTATTTTAAAGTTTTGTATTAAGGTGATTTTTTGGGGGGACTCCTTGTGGTGACCCTTGTAATTTGGGTAGTGAGTGTGCGATTGGGGGTATTTTGATTTATAGTAACGTATTATATAATAGAAGAGTGAGTGTGTGAGTGAGGGAATTGGTTATTTGGGTTTCTTTGTGTTTGGGTTTTAATGTTAGGCTTATCAGGTCTTGTCTCTTCGGTCGGCGTGATTAGGCTGGGCAGAGATGTGTTGGGATTTTGGCCCTGCTCGAATCACCTACGCTGCTTCCTTGCTTCACGACCTATGCTCCTTCACCAACCTCCTGGTTTCTTCTACTACTGTCAGGCATTGCAGGGAGGTTGGGATTATGAGGGGGCAGGTCGGTCGGCGATGGTGGGGTGCAGCCAGTGTAGGGGAGGTGAGCGGTATTGAGATTGTCATGTACAGGAGACTCCCTGGGTTCAAGCGGAGCCTGGAGAGAGGCCAGACATGTCTGGTCTCCATACCCAGGGGTCCCACCAGACTGAGTGGGCAGGTAGCTGGATGGCCAGTTGTGCCCTCTAGTCCCCTTTGGGCGGTACATTGCAATGCCAGATCGATTAGGAACAAGACTACTATTTTTGCAGACTTGATTTCCTCTTTCAACCTGGTTTTCATCACTGAGGCCTGGTTGGGTGATGATGCTGTTCCAGTTCTAGAGGCAGCTGTCCCCGCTGGTACTCCGTAGTGCACTACCTGAGGAAGGATCACAGGGGTGGGGGGAGTGGCCATCATTTTTAGATCCAACCTGGGCTTCTGGTGCATCCGGTTGGTAATGCCAGATCTTACTTCAAGAGTCAGCTCTTGCAGCAGGAAACACAGTTAGGACTGTAGCTGGCAAGCGACAGGACCCTACGACAAACTTCTAGCCAGCAGTCTGTGGCGGGGACCCCCCCCCCGACGTTGGCCCACTAACGTCACATATGGTATAAAGAGTGGGCGGTCTCCAACGTGCCCCAGTTCTTATCTCGCCGTTGACTCGTGTTCATCGGCTCCACGGCTTACCTCTCGTTAGTCTAACCACCATTTTCTGCCATCTTAAAGTTTCTTATTTTTTCATCGAAAGTTCCGCTTTTAGCGATCCTTTCATCTGTATGTCTTCTTCCCTGATGCCCTCTTCTAGGCACACTAACAAGTGCTCCTTTGGGAAGCAAATCCCATCTAAAGACGGCCATTCGGCCTGTCTGCTGTGCCTGGGCCCAAATTACGACACCCAGAATTGCCTGCGCTGTCAGAAATTCAACAGCCGGACATGGATCCATCACCAGAAGACCCTGCAGGCCTTCCTCACAGAACAGCAGTTGGCCGCGATGCAGCAGGACTCCTCTTCTGAGAGGGAATCTTCCCACCATTTGCACAAAAAGTCACCGGGGATACATAAAGATAAGAGGAGAGAGAAGGAGAGGTCCCATTCACATTCCAGATCCTGTGGCTCCCACTCTGCCTCCAGGGGCAGCTCTGAATCAGCCACCCAGGACACCAGACTCACCATGGTCATGGCCCCGGCCATGGTCTGGGCTACGGGCACCAAGGACAGAGGCTCCGGGTCTTCAGGCCCCTTTCTCCAGCCGATAAAAATCAGGCCTTCAGCACCCCTGACAGGCCGCTCTTCTGACGCAGGTAAGGAACACCAGTCAGGTCTTTCCCGGTTGGCCTCTGTATGCAGCGCCAACCCCAGGGACAGGCAGAAGGCCTCGGGTCACTTGTCTGGGAGATATTCCTCCCTCCCACCCAGGCACTCTAAGAAACCAACGGAGAAACCCTTGAAACCTCTGTCGGATAGACGTCCGCACTCTAAGCCTTTGTCGGACCAGCACCGACGTCGTACCAATGACGTTCCAAAAATTACTCACACGCCAGCACCGCCTGCAGGAGCCCAATCATCTCCTCCGCCACCGGTTGATGACAGATCCGACGACATCAGTATGGAGGATGAGCAGGCATCAGTCCCCCAAGAGAAACAGGTGGCCAACGACAGCTCAGCTAACACCAACCCATCGTCGCCTCCGGTAGGTCCGCCGATGCCAGACCGCATGGCACCTGACATCAGCACCATCATCGGTGAAGACATAGGGACCAGATCGACGCTGGACCTAGCGTCAGGTTCAGATCCTAAGCTGAACCTGTCACAGGTCAAGGATCTCTTCAGCCATTGGTGGGAGACTGTCCGTTCAGATATTCTACCCCCAAGGCCACAGAAAGATGCACCTACTGCACCAGATGTGACTAAAACTACAGAAAGAGGACCATGGCAAAGAGCCTCCTCCTCAAGAAAAGCCTAAAGGAAAAGCCTCCCATAAGAGACATCACAGGTCTCGGTCACGATCACGGAGCCTGAGCCTCTCAAGCTCTCCTGACAGGCATGGACGTAGGAAGAAATGACACAGGTCCCACTTCTCTTCTTCCTCGGACTCATATCGGCCCTCAGCCTCTTCCTATTCAGACTCGTCTATCAGTGACCTATCTCCTCTGAACCCAGAAGATACACCAAAATCCCCTCCTGATGACCCCTTTTTCATGGAGGTCATGAGGCCCATTAAAGCTAATATGGGTTGGGAGACAGAGGACCTGGACCCAGAGAGAATATACCTGGCAAAACATCTCTGCCAGAAAGATCCCAAGCTGGTGGTCATACTGCTCCTGGTGGACACCTTCGCCGACATCACACAGGCAGCTTGGAAGCACCCACATACCTCCATTGTAGTCCCTAAGAAGGCTGATTACCTTTATAGGACCCGCAAAGTGCAACCTTTTCTGGCAGAGCATCCCATACCTGATTCAGTGGTGATTTCGGCAGCCCATGATCATTCCCAGAGGCTGAAACACCTCAGCACACTACCCCCAGATAAGGACTCCAAACAGTTAAGACTCCATAGGTCATAAGGTTTATTCCTCTGCCACCTGCAGCATTAGGAGCTTGAACTTTTTAACACACATGGCTTGGTTCCAGAATGCCCTTTAGGAACAAGGGATGGATATTGTTCAAGAAATCCTGGACTGTCTGCAAAAGGCTGAGCTCCTCAAACATTTGCAGACCGGATTGGACGTGGGCACCCATGACCTCTGCTCAGCTTATGATTCCATGGACACAGCAGCAATAGCAGCAGCGACGGGAGTATGCCAACGTCGCCACTCTTGGCTCTGGGTGGGTTTGCACAGGATGTTAAATCTAACCTCCTTGACGTACCCTTCCAAGGCTCAGTCCTCTTCAGTGAGGATACAGAAAGGATTCATCTTACTTTGAGAAACGGCTCTTGAAGCAGGTTACACCATTAGGACTGAAGCCGGCAGGCGCCAGGACCCCACGGAAATTTTCTAGCTAGCAGTATTCAACGGGGACCGCCTCCGACGTCGGTCCGGCCCCCGACGTCAGGCGTAGTACATAAGGAGGCGGTCCCCAGAATCCCCAGTTCTTTTTCCGCAGTCGACTCACCAGCATCGGCTTCTCGGTCTCTACCTAGCGTACGACGACTACAGAACTTTCTGTGTATTTTTTGCCAACTGATGTCCTCTCCAACTCCATCGCTTGAGGGTCACCTTTCTAAGTGTTCCTGTGGAAAACAGATCCCTTTCAAGGATCCTCACTCTTCTTACATGCGTTGCCTAGGCCCGGACCACAATACCAAGGCCTGCACCTTTTGCCAAGGGTTTAATAGCCACACCAGGATCCGCCGTCAGAAGGCACTACAGGTGTATCTCCTGGAAGAGAAATTAAAAAGGATGGACCAAGAACCTTCCTCCAGGGGAGAATCTTCTTCGAAGGCCCATAAGCACCGGGAGAAGGTGAGGTCCAGATCCCTGACTCGGGCCTCGGACTCCCGCAGCTCAGGCTCCAGATCGGACCGCTCTCCCTCCAGGGCTTGGCCACAGACCCCCCCCGGTTAAGGTCCGGACTTCAGGTGGCTCTTCTTCGCTCCAGCCGATCAAGACTTTGAGGCCCTCGGCCTCCTTCACTCCATCCAAGGCCTCTTCAAAGTCTTCTGAGCTCCATAAATCCTCTTCTTCCACCCGACGTCAGGAAACCTAGTCCAGGTTGGTCTCCCAACTGCCCAGGGGTCCAGATCCAGCCCCCAGAAAGATCAAGGACCTGACGTCCCAGAAAAGGGCATCTGACCCGACATCAGCTAAACACCCGACGGCTAAACATCCGAAGTCGGCCAAGCGCTCACAGGAACTGATGACACCAGCCAGACACCAGTGGCCGGCTGGGCGTTCACCGGATCCGAAGGTGTTGTCCAGAAGACCAAAGTCTTCATCGCACTCTCCGGAGCGGAAGGCCATCCCCCCCATCACCGGCGGACGCCAGTCACAGAGAATCGACTGAGGAGGACACCCTACTGCCCAAAACCAGGCGGGCGACACCGAGGATGCCGGGCTTCCACGGGAACCTTCCCTGAACCTGGAGACACCCGGGGACCCGACGCCCGACCCCAGTGACAGACCACCGGCGCCAGGCCCGTCATCGGGCATCAATATCGAAGAAGTAAAGGAATTCTTTACTTTTTGGTGGGATGCCATCTGAAAAGATGTGGTCCCTGTTAAACTTCCTCCTCCTACTCCTCCTCTTCCTACTCCTTCACCTCCTACGCCCCCTCCTCCACCTAAGGGGCCAGCAGGACGACCACCAACCCCCAAGGAACAGACTCCACCTCATAGGGGCAGATCTAAAGACAGGAGAAGGCTCCCTCCAGATCTCCATCAGGGTCTCCCAGCCCTAAGCGACCCAGACGGCGTCGGTATACTCCCATCGGGGAGGACTCCAGATCGGACACCTCGGACTACTCCAGATCTCCTTCTCCGCTCAGCATCTCCTCTCCTGACCCACATGACCTCCCCAGGTCTCCTACGGATGATCCCACTTTCGCTGAGATCATGAGGCACATCCAGGACAACACAGGGTGGGATGCTGAAGACCTTGACCCCAAACAACAACGCCTTGCCCGCTGTCTTCGGCAGAAACACCCAAAGCCTGTGGTAGTACCACCCTTGGTGGACACTTTTGCGGACGTCACCAAGGCTGCGTGGAAGCATCTGTACTCCACTCCCGCAGTGCCGAAGAAGGCTGACTGCCTGTACAAGGCTCCGAGAGATGACCAGTATTTGGTGCAGCAACCTCTGGCAGACTCCCTGGTCATCACGGCCTCACATGACTGGTCTCAAAGACCCCAACGTATGAGCACTCAGCCACCGGACCAGGAATCCAGGCAATTGGATGTCCTGGGGAGGCACACGTACGTGGCTGCTACATACGCCATCAGGTCTCTGAACTACCTTACCCACATGGTACAGTTTCAGAACGCCCTGTGGGAACAGGGCCAGGACCTGGTCGATAAGCTTCCCAATGGCGATCAGAAAGTGGAGCTCCTTAGCCTGCTCTGCACAGGGTCAGATGTGGGGACCCAAGTGCTTAGAGCCGCATACGATTCTGCGGACTCTTCGGCCAGAGCTGCAGCTTCAGGCGTTTGTCTCTGGCGACACTCTAATCTCCGTGTCTCCAGCTTTACCCCAGACGTAAAGAAGAATATTCTAGACGTCTAGTACAACGGCGAGGTACTCTTTGGTGAATCCTCGGAGAAAGTCATCACCAAACTCCAGTACGCATGGAAGGCAGTCCGATCTGTACCGGCCATGTACAGATCCAGGCCTAGTTCCTTTCATAGGAACCAGAGCTGCTTTCGCAGCCGGCAACAAAGGCAGCAGCCACATTCCGGCCAGCAGCAAAGGGGTACTTTTCAGCGTAAAGCCCAGGCCAAGTCATCCCCAGGCAGAGGCCGTTACTCAAAACTGGCCCAGCCTGCAGGGACCAGTGCTACCACAGCATGACTCCTTCCTGGCCCCCGCCCCACCTTTGGATCAACGAGCAAGAAAGGTCGGGGTTCGCATCGCTCACCACTTTTTAGGGTGGCAGTCGATCACCACTGACAGGTGGGTTCTTCAGTTGGTCAAGAAAGGCCATTTCCTAGAATTTCTCGACCACCCACCAGCAAGACCTCCCCTGCTCTCCCGTTACTCGGGTAAGCATGCCCTGCTCATACAGCAGGAGGTGCTCGCGCTTCTGGAAAAAGAAGCCATAGAGCACATACCAAGGAACCAGAGGGGCCTAGGATATTATTCTCACTTCTTTCTGGTTCCAAAGAAGACAGGGGACCTCCGTCCGATACTGGACCTCAACGACTCGGTCCTGTACAAACGCTTCCACATGGTGACCCTCCCAGGTCTGATTCCCATGCTCAAGCAGGACGCTTTTCTAGCGTCCCTAGACATGCAGGATGTCTACCTGCATATTCCTACTGCTCAGGTGCACAGGAAGTTTCTGCACTTCAAGTTTCAGGGTCGCCACTATCAGTTCCGAGCTCTCCGCTTCAGGCTGTCATCTGCACTTCGGGTGTTCACGAAGTGCATGGCGGTCATAGCCACATCTCTGAGGAGACAAGGCCACTACGTGTTCCCCTACCTGGACGATTGGCTTCTCATGGTGCCCTCCCAGGAGGCCCTGATGTCTGCCATTCACTGCACTCGGTCTCTGTTTGAGACGTTGGGCATTATCATCAGTCACGAGAAGTCACGCCTGGTTCTGTCCCAGACACTGCAATTTATAGGTGCAGTTCTGGACACCGTCCAAGGGAAAGCTTTCCTCCCCCCGGACAGAGCGGAGCACATCAGATCCCTCGTCAGGGACGTTTCGGCGAAGAAGACCGTTCCTGCCAGACTGGTCCTTTGCCTGCTCGGACACATGGCTGCGGCCATTGCAACAGTCCCGCTAGTCCGTCTCCACATACGGGTAACCCAGTGGATGTTAAGGGTCCAGTGGGACCAAAAGCAAGACCATCTGCAGCATCCAATCCGGATCATGATGGCCGTAATCCAAGATTGGCAATGGTGGCTAGATTCAAGGAATCTCTTGGCGGGAGTCCCCTTCATTGTGCCGTCCCTTACTGTGACACTCTCCACAGATGCCTCAGGGCTTGGTTGGGGAGCACACCTCGACGGTGTCCAGTCTCAGGGCCTGTGGACAGACCAAGAGTCTCATCTCCACATAAATATCCTGGAAATGAGGGCAGTTCTTTACGCCCTGCAGGCCTTCCAGTCGGAGATTCCACTGGGTACACTTCTGTCACAAACAGACAATTCCGCGGTGATGTATAACCTCAACAAACAAGGAGGCACCCATTCCTACGCGCTTTGCAGGGAGGCCATGAAGCGTGTGGGATTGGGTCTTGCAACACGGCGCAAACCTCATTGCCGTTCATGTTCCGGGAGTGGACAGCGTCATCGCAGACGGCCTGAGCCGCTCTCAGGCCAGAGTCCATGAATGGGAACTACTTCAGGAGGTAGCAGAGGATCTGTTTCGCAGATGGGGTACTCCAGAATTAGACCTTTTCGCGTCCCCATCCAACGCAAAACTGCCCAATTTTTGCTCGCTAGATCCAGGGCCTGGTGTTTTCTGGCGAGACGTGTTGTCCCTCTCCTGGGCGGGCAGATTCCTCTATGCCATTCCCGTTGATCCAGAGGGTTCTTCTAAAACTTCGCAGAGAGCAAGCGACACTGATACTGATCGCGCCCTTTTGGCCCAGACAGATCTGGTTCCCCTCTCTTGCATCAGCTGTCCTGGGAACCTCCAGTGCCATTGCCAATCAGCTCCCATTTGCTTTCTCAGTAGGCGGGTTCTTTGGTCCATCCAGACCTACGTTCCCTGAACCTACATGCTTGTCTCCTAGAGACATAGCCATGATGCGACACGGGGTCTTGCAAGAGGTGGCAGACATTCTCACTGCTGCCAGGAAGCTGGCTACCCATGCGACCTACGCCATGAAGTGGCGCAGGTTTTGTTTATGGGTTCAAGCACGCGGCTTATCACCTTTGGACTGTCCAGAGAAGTTGGTATTGGACTACCTGCTGTCCCTTTTCCAGTCAGGCTTGGCTTACTCCTCGGTCAAGGTACATCTCTATGCCATTTCAGCCTATCACGTCCCTATAGGCCAACGCACTATAGCTCAATTGGACATGACACGTGCCTTCCTGAGGGGATGTCCTCCACCTTAGGCCCCCAATTAGGGATCCGATCCCACCATGGGATCTACCCTTTGTCCTGGAGCAGCTTACGCTGCCACCCTTTCAACCAACCGCGGATTGCGAGCTACGTCTTCTCTCTTGGAAGACGCTGTTTTTAGTTCCCGTTACCTCGGCCAGAAGAATTTCTGAACTGCACGCACTTACGTGCAAAGAACCTTATTTGGTTTTCCACCAAGACAGGGTATCCCTAAGGACTAATCCTAAATTTCTGCCTAAGGTGGTCTTAGCATTCATCCTTAATCAGGATATCGATTTACCAGTGTATTTCCCGAAATACTCGAATCGAGGAGAAGCCCTTCTACACACTCTAGATGTGCATAGGTGTCTCAGATACTACCTGGCCAGAACCAGACACCACCGAAAATCGGACCAGCTTTTTGTCTCTTTTGCCCACAGGATGATGGGAGTTCCTGTTTCAAAACAGTCACTGTCCAGGTGTCTCATCCAGTGTATTACGTTCTGTTACCAGAAGCGCAACAAACCCCTACCAGGCACGGTCAAGGGTCATTCCACCAGAGGGGTTGCTACCTCTTTTGCAGCTTTAAAGAACGTATCCACCTCAGCTATTTGTGCTGCAGCTACTTGGAGCTCCGTCCACACTTTCATCAGGCATTATAGCCTGGATATTGCATCGCGGCGAAGAGCAGGTTTTGGTCTAGCAGTCCTTCAGGGACTTCTGTCCTAGGCTCGATGTTATTTGAGGATTTCTACCTCCCTCCTCCCGATGGTGTGTGATTTCCAGGATTGCTTGGGAATCAGTCCTAATGGTGTAACCTGCTGCAAGAGCTGTTTCTCGAAGTAAGATAGTACAGTTACGTAAGAACTTACCGTAACAGTAGATCTTCGAGAACAGCTCTTGCAGCAGGTACTTTCCCTCCCACCATCCCCACTGGAGGTAGATTCTGGTTCCAACATCCTTCTCCTAGGATAAGGCGTCACAGCCTCTCTCTGATTGCCATTTGATGGCGGATCCTCAGTCTCCTCTTATGATGTCATCCAGCGGCCGGGAGTCTCCGACGGGAGAACTGGGGATTCTGGGGGACTGCCTCCTTATGTACTACGCCTGACGGGGGCGGGACCGACGTCGGAGGCGGTCCCTGCTGAATACTGCTAGCTAGAAAATTTCCGTGGGGTCCTAGTGCCTGCCGGCTTCAGTCCTAATGGTGTAACCTGCTGCAAGAGCTGTTCTTGAAGATCTACTGTTACGGTAAGCTCTTACGTAACTGTACTTTACTAAATGACAAGATTCTGGAAAGGCAGTTCGGACTGTACAGTCCATGTACCACCCGAAACAGAGACAGTTTTGTAGGTCTCGTTTTCATGGCCAAGGGGGACAACAGCCACAGCAACCCCACATTCAGCCCAGCAGCCACAGTGGGGAGGCTACAGCCAGAGAGGCGCCCATAGAGGCTCTGCAGAACCCGCCTCTCGCCTGGCCAATCCTACCCAAGCCACTTTCTCCCCTCCCACCACTGCCTGACTCCCGGTCGGACCCACTTCCTCCTGCACAACAGGGAAGGGGGTTGGAGACCGCTTTTCGCTCTACACAGAAAATTGCTGGAAGGTGACCTCCGATCAGTGGGTCCAGCAACTAATAGACAGTGGACATTCCATAGAGTTTGTCCAGCTCCCACCGGACAGTCCCCCACCCCATCCTGTTACTCAGTGGAACATGCAGGTCTGATTCATGCAGAGATTCAAGTCCTGCTATCCAAGAACACCATAGAACCCGTTCCCCCAGCCCAGAGAGGAAAAGGGTTCTACTCGCACTTCTTCCTTGTGCCGAAGTCAGGCGACCTGAGACCCATTGTGGACCTCAGCGAACGCAACCAATTTGTAGAGTACAAGAGGTTTTGGATGATCACCCTTCAGGGCCTACTCCCCATGATCCATCACGGGGACTGACTGGCATCACTAGACATACAGGACGCCTACTTACACATCCTTGTGGCAAAGCCTCACAGGAGGTTCCTCAGGTTCACCTTCCAGGGCAGACATTTTCAGTTCAGGGCGCTACCCTTCGGCCTTTCTTCGGCACTGAGGGTTTTCACAAAGTGCCTTGCAGTGGTAGCAGCGGCACTTTGAAGGATAGGTCATTATGTTTTCCCATATTTGGATGACTGGCTACTGACAGCATCGTCCAAAGTACAACTGCTATGAGCCATTTGGGACATCTGTTCTCTCTTTGAGGAACTAGGTATCATGATCAGCACCCCAAAATCCTTCCCCAGTCCGTCCCAGAACCTGAATTTTATCGGGGCGCACCTTGATACTGTTCGAAGGAGGACCTGTCTGCCACAAGACAGGGCTGCCTGACTTCAGGCAATAGCTCACCATGTTTTTTTCTGCCTCGGTAGTACCAGCCAGAACCCTGCTACGGCTGTTAGGTCACATGACAGCATCCATCATTATGGTCTCCCTTACGAGACTTCATATGAGGACAATCCAGTGGACCTTATGCATCCAATGGGACCAAAGATGGGACGACTTGTATCAACCAGTCTCTATCATGAAGCCGGTCCATCAGGAACTCCAGTGGTGGATGTCATCCCCTTCGTTGCTCACGGGGATGTCCTTTGAAAGAGAGGTGCCAGGCCAGGTGTTAAAGTCAGATGCCTCAGGCTCAGGATGGGGAGCGCATCTTGGCATTCCCAGGACTCGAGGCTCCTGGACTGTGAATGAGGAATCTTTCCACATAAATATCTTAGAGGTGAGAGACGTTCTCTATGCCCTGCAGGCCTTGAGCACTGTGCTCTGCCCAGGACACCTCCTTCTGCAAACAGACAACATGTCTGTGGTGTTATATCTCAACAAACAGGGAAGCACACATTCCTACCCCCTCTGCAGGGAAGCAATGAGAGTGTGGAACTGGGCCATATCCCATGATCTCGAGATCTCCTCTGTCCATATCCCTTTAGTCCAGAATACTCTGGCCGATGCTCTCAGCCAAACTTGGTCAAGAGCTCATGAATGGACTCTTCTACAGTCTGTCATTGATGAACTCTTCGACAGATGGGGAACTCCCGAACTGGATCTTTTTGCCTCCCCTACCGGAGCAAAACTGCCCAGTCTTTGCATGCTAGATCCAGGTCCTGGTGTTTTCTGGTGAGACGCGTTGCCCTCTCCTGGAAGGGGAGATTCCTCTACACCTTTCCCCATTTCCACTCCGTCAGAAGGTCTTTCTCAAGGTACAAGCGGAGGGGGCGACAATGATCCTGGTGGCACCATTATGGCCTCAACAGATCTGGTTCCCACACCTGCAACAGCTGGCTGTGGAACCCCCGAATACCTTGCCAGTGAGCAGTTACCTGCTGTCTCAGGACAACGGGACCCTGGTTCACCCAAACCTTCAGTCGCTACACCTACATGCATGGCTCCTGAAGACTTAGCCAAACTCTGCTTCTGAGTCTCAGGCAAGGTAGCTGATATCCTGGTGGCTGCCAGAAAACCTACCACCAGAGTGACCTATGCCATGAAGTGGAAATGCTTTTGTCTCTGGGCCATGGCTTGTCACCTAAACCCTTTGGCCTGTCCGGTGAACACTCTTTTCAAGCACATGTTGTCTCTTTTGGACTCTGGCTTGGGCTACTGCTCCATCAAAGTGCACTTAGCAGCCATTTCTGCCTACCATATTCCTGTGCCGGACTGAACGGTGGCATAGATGGTGGTAACCCATGTGTTTCTTCATGGTATCCTGCACATAAAACCCCCTATAAAGGACCCCGTCCCTCCTTGGGTCTTGTTCATTTTGGAGAAGCTGACCTTGCCCCCTTTTGAACCAGCCGTGGATTGCGAGCTTCACTTCCTTGCTTGGAAAGCATTATTTTTAGTTGCTGTTACTTCGGCTTGAAGGATTTCCAAGCTTCAGGCTCTGATGTGCAAGGAGCCTTACTTGGTATTCCACAAGGACAGGGTGGCCTTGAGAACTAGTCCTGAGTTCCTGCCCAAGGTGGTGTCCGAGATGACTTTAAATCAGGACATTCAGCTTCCGGTATATTACCCCAATCATTCCAATAGGGGAGAGGCTCTTCTCCATACTTTAGATGTTACCCGTATTTTGCAGTTTTACTTGGCAAGAACTAAAGACAGTAGACGTTCTGACCAGTTGCTTGTTTCTTTCGCTTCCAGGACTCGAGGGGCTCCTGTGGCCAAACAGATCCTATCGAAGTGGTTGGTCCATTGCATTTCCCTTTGCTATCAGCAGCACAACAAGCCCCTGCTGGGCTCGATAAGGGGTCACTCCATGAGGGCCATAGCGGCCTCCTTCGCTGCACTCAAAAATATATCTGCATCTGTGCAGCTGCTACGTGGCACAGTCCATACCTTCATAAGGCACTACAGTCTGGACATTGCCTCTCGACGTAGAGCAGGATTTGGCCTTGCAGTTTTACAGGGTCTCCTCTCTTAAGAGAACTCCCTTCCACTCTCCTCTAACCTTCCTCCCGGGTTTGGTAGGTTTCTGTACTGCTTTGAAATCAGTCCTGTGTTACTTGCTGCAAGAGCTGACTCTCGAAGTAAGATAGTACAGCTACGTAAGAACTTACCGTAACAGTAGATCTTTGAGAGAAGCTCTTGCAGCAGGTATATTTCCCACCCTCCTCCCCCCTGTCATTGAGACACAGGTCAGGAAACAGGAAAAACCAGGTACAGTTGTAGAATTCTCAAAAAATGTGTTTATTTGTGCTAGCAGTAACATAAAAAAATAAACTTGTTCCGTATAACTTTTTACAAAGGCAGAATAAATAAAGAAGATCATCTGAGTTTTCCTTCAATCTCTGTGTCTCTTGCAAGAAATTGCAGCTTTGTTTTTATAAGTCCTTGCAACCCCCTTCTTAACAAGCATCCTGTTTTTTTCTAAAATGTTCTTGTGGGGGAGCGTGGCTTAACTGATCAGCAAGATGGGTGCTTAAACCGAGAGCTGCAGCTTGCAGAGAAAGAGATCTGACAGATACCATGTGCTAAGCGGCTACCGGCAGTAATACAATAGCGGATTCAATAGCCCGGGTCATCAGCAAAGAAACGGTACCTTTATACATGGATCGCTGCGATTATTGCCCTCAATGCACCTTTCCCAGTTCAGGCCTACAGCATGGCAGCAGTGCCGGGCCCAACACTCAAACCATTTTAACTCCATGTTTGAGAGGCTCCTCTGTTGCATGGACAAAGTGACGGATGCTTCTCAGCACACTACCCTGGCCATACACCTGGATGGATGTATGGTGAAGCTAGAACAGCAGGCAACGTCCCACACTTTGACGATCGAAAAAATCCAGGGAGTTCAAAGGGACCAGCAAACTAGAATAAATGAATTACTTGCCAAGGTGGATGACCTGGAGAACCGCAGTAGGAGGAAAATCTGCACCTGCTGGGGTTTACAGAGGGGTCAGAAAAGCGGGACATGGTCCAATTCTTCCAGCAAGCCCTCCCTGAAATTTTAGGCTTACAAAAAGAGTTCTGTTTAGAGATGGAACGGGTGCACCAGACTCTCGCCCGTGCCCCACAGAAAGGAGGGAGGCTGAGGGCAATTCTGATAAAACTCCTCTCATACAACACCAGACAGGACATATTACAGAGATCCCGGGAGGTGGGCCGTCTTAACTGGCAGGGTCATCCCATCTCCATATACCAGGACTTTTCGAAAGAGTTGTCCAATAAACAGAGGGAGTACACTCAAGCCCGGCGCACTATGCAAAAAATGGGTATACAATACTCCCTCCAATACCCAGCCGTTATGCAGATCATGAAAAACGGGGTCCCGCTGTACTTCGAAATGCCAGGAGCACTGGAGACCTTCTTGGAGCACCTGGAGGAAGAAAGGCATCGCAGGCCACAGCCTGACCCTCCTGAACACATCAGCCCTACCAATCGGGACAAAATGCAAACAACGGAAGAGGCCCCAATCGAGAACCAGGGGGTACTCCCAAGGTGTAGCAGAAAAAGGACAGCGTGGGACAGCCACAGTAAAAGGGATCATCCCGTGGTGAGGACTGGGCCGCAGTACGTGGAGACAGAACAAAATCAGCAAAGGGAGGAAAGTATAGCTTTGGTCAGATATATGACGGCGAATCGCTATGAGGTCCTGCGGTTGCCATCGCCGATTTCCAGGTGCCAACACAATGAAGAGGAGCTTACGATGGACACTACCCACTTGCCCAGACCACACGCATCTTCAGAATGCTGTTCAAGGGAAGGAGAGGAAGTAGGCCTTGTGACGCAGCAACCCCCGGGCGCAGCATCCAAAGACTGTGAAGTGCACCAGTCAGAACTGGAACAGCGACCCAGATCCAGAAGCCCTTGGGACTGACAGGGAACAGCGGAAATCCCATTAGATAAGTAAAATAATATTGTGGGGAGAAAGGGGAGGTAATCTCTCTCTGTTTGTAATAATGGCCATAATAAGGACGCCATAATGATGCAGGGGATTTCCAGGACACTGAGACTTTAGCCCCTTCAGGGCACTTTAATCTACTGCCCATCTGCCCCATCGGAGATCTCCTTTCTGGTAATTGATATTGGGTTAGGAAAGGAATGTGGGGATTCAAGTCATGGAAGTCGGTGGGGGGAGAAGTAGGGTGGGAAGGGGAAGCTGGGGGGAGGGGGGGACCTAGACTGGGAGGATGACAGATTGGAGGATGGGGAAAGGGATGGCCCAGGGACCCAAGACCAGATAATGACAGCAGAGAGGCCAGCAGGGTGACTGGGCATTAGCCTTCAGAGACCCCACCCCGGGATACCTCACTACCCCCAGATAAAAAGGAGGAAACCAGACACCTTGCTTGAAATATGGGGAGGAGAGAGGAATCTCGAGTGACAAATGGATGGCAGGGCAAAGGGAGAGAAGAGGGGGGGCAAGCTGGCCAGCTTGGTATACCTCGGTGGGAAGGGGGTTGATGGGACAGGAGTGGCAGGACTCATTATCTGTCCTTCCCTCAGCCTCTCTCTCCCCATATCCCTCTCTCTTGGATAGAGCACAGGCAGTGCTGCAACCTGCTACCCTGTGAGCCCCCACCCCCAAGAAACCCCTAGAACTCCCTGAATCATTTGGTAAATGGATCCCGCCCCCTCCCATATGCAGACCACCTCATTAACCCCCCCCAAATCGGGGGTATAAGGGAAGTTTGGGAACAGGCAACACAGGCAAATCGGCCAGCCCTAAACATAAGACAGGCTGAGTAGCTGCACACCCTAACTACGTAGAGCTGCTGACCCCCCAAGACCAACATGGCAATGGAGGGATGTGGAAGCACTGCACCATTGACAGGCTGGAACACCGCGCCCACAGGTACCACCCAGCAGATCTTGCTTAGCCTAAACGGGCAAGCGATCATAGATGCCCAGTGGCTCCTTCTAGACACGGTAGTGCAAAATGTAAATATGTTACTGTATGTGTTTTGGTTTTTTGAAATTTCTGAGGATAAGGATGCTATACTAACTAGGGATAACAGGGAAGAAATACACAGGTGTAGGATAGTCTCACACTTGTGTAGGGTACAATCTACTGGTCCTAATGTGGTAACATGCCAGAGATACTGGCGAAGCCCTGGCATTCAGTTACAGGTCAATGCCCCTAACTCCCAGAATGGCTGGACTCCCATCCCAAAAGCTAGTAAGCTCATGTAATGCCACAAGGAGGAGAGCTGGGAGGCCACCCTGTCAGGAGACTTGGAATCTTACCCCCCCTGGTGGATGGCCTCCCTGAACTCCCAGTACCTCTTTTTTGACAAGCGGAGCCTTTCCCCTCTCCCCGGTCAGCTGAAATTAATCCAACTCCCATTTCTCCCCATGCACTATGAATATGGCTAATTTAACATGTATTACTTGGAATGTACGGGGGCTGAACACACCGGTGAAGAGGAAAAAGGTACTGTCATACCTAAAAAAGATCAAGACACAGGTGGCGTTTCTGCAAGAGATGAAACTTACTAGGAAGGATCACGAGCTCTTAAATTGGGACTGGGTGGGAGTCATGATCCATGCCTCTGCAGTGACTAAGAAGCGTGGGGTCTCAATCCTGATACATAAACAATTGCAATGGTCCCTTGTCATGGCAAAAGCTGACCCCCAGGGTAGATGTGTATTCGGAATCTTTCAAACTCCCACAGGACAGATCCTGCTAGGGAATCTACCTGGCCCTCATGAGGATGACCCAGTTTTCTTTCACCAAAACCTCCCAAACTTTACTTAACATGTCTAAAAATGGGACCCCCACTATACTAGGAGGTGATTTCAACTTGGTTCTGGATCTGTTAATGGATAAAAATGTAATGGAGACTTGGAACCCCCATGGGAAAGGATGGAAAGCCTTGCTAAACTGGATGGCAGACCAAGGGCTGACAGACGTATGGTGGGTACTGAACCCTAGCGGGTGAGATTACTCCATCTGCTTCCCGGTACATGGGTCCTATGGCCGTATCGACTATTTTCTAACCTCCCCATGACTCACTCAGGCCACTATGACATCTGACATATTACCCATAATAATATCCGATCATGCCCCAGTCCAGATAACCATTCTCTGGGGACCCCCGACCCCCACCTCCACTTCCTGGAGATTGGACATCTTGCTGGTCAAGGATAAAGACTTCATCGCCTGGGCCCAAGCAGAGACAAAACTCTTTTTCCAGGAAAACCTCATCCATGACACCACTGCAGGAAACACATGGGAAGCATTTAAAGCCACAATGCGGAGTAAGATCATTGGATATGCAGGGGCAAGGAGAAGGAGGTGGGAGCAGCGATTGAAAGATTTAGAAGAGGAGCTAAAGGAGGTGCACAAACAGCAAAAAGACTGGGGAGGGAAGACTCAAAAAGAACCCCTGTGCAAGAAGGTGCTAGGTCTCCAAATGGAGATTAACGCCCTCCTATCAAGGAGGGCAGAGATCTCCATCCTACGACTGAAACACAAGTATTGGGAAGGGGGAGAGAAAGGAGGGAAAATCCTGGCATACAGGCTGTGGAAGCAGCAAATGGAGAGACACATTGCAGGGCTGAGAGACACCAATGGGGTGGTGCACACAAAAGATAGCAAGTTGAACGGGGTTATGGCTGCCTCTTATACCTCCCTATATACTTCCTCTAGAATAGGCAGTCCCCAAGCTATTCAAACTTTTCTCCAGTCAGTACACCTTCCCAATATAACTGAACAGCAAGCTGAACAGTTGGACGCCCCTCTATCAATTGAAGAAGTAAGGAAGGCCATACAGTCCCTTAAGCCAGGGAAGGCACCGGGGGAGATGGGTATACTGTGGAGTTTTGTCAGGCCCTTTCAGAGCTCATAGCCCCTGTCCTACAACAAACATATGTAGAGGCAGAAACAAATGGGACTCTGCCTCCCACTATGAGGGAAAACATAGAATTTGATGGCAGATAAGGACCGCTTGGCCCACCCAGTCTGCCCATTTTCCTACCTAACAGATAAGCTGCAAATCCTAGTTAACCAACAGCTTACTTCCTCCTACCCCCCACTAGGACTGCCTTATGCCTGTCCCATGCATTCTTGAAGTCCCCCACTGTTCTTGACTCCACGACCTCCTCAGGGAGGCTGTTCCATGCATCCACAACCCTCTCAGTGAAAAAATACTTCCTCACATTACCTCTGAGCCGTCCCCCCTCTATCTTCAAATTGTGCCCCTTGTTCTTGCACATCTCTTTTCTGGAAGATGCTACCTCTTGGACTTTGTTAATTCCTTGAGGTACTTGAAAGTTTCTATCATGTCCCCTCTCCCTCCTTTCCTCTAGGGTGCTATATTAAGCTCCTTTAGTCTTTCTTCAGTATGTCTTCTGGTGCAGACCCTGCACCATTTGGATTGCCCTCCTCTGGACAGCTTCCACTCTGTCTCTGTCTTTGCGGAGATGGGGTCTCCAGAACTGCATGCAGTACTCCAGATGGGGTCTCACCAACTGTCTGTACAGAGGGAGAACAACTTCCTGTTTTCTACTATTGATGCCTCTTCCTATGCATCCCAGTATCCCTCCTGCCTTCCTTACTGCCTTCTCACATTGCTTGCCCACCTTTAGGTCATCTGATATGAGGCAGTGACCACAGTACCGCCAAAGAAAGGAAAAGACCCCACATCTCCGGGTAGTTATCACCCAATCTCCCTTCTCAATGTCGATAGCAAAAGATTTACCAAAGCTATGGCCCTTAGGTTAGGGCCCTTACTACCACAGCTGATACACCCCTCACAAGTGGGTTTTGTCCCTGGTAGATACAGTGCAGACCATATCAGAACTCTGGTCAATCTGTCATATGTGGCCCGAACCCTTAAAACCCCAGCGGCTGTAGTAGCTATTGACTTTGAAAAGGCCTTTGACTCCCTAAAATGGGACTACCTCCAGGCCGTCCTTGAGAAATTGGGAATCAGACTACGCTTTCAGGCATGGGTAGCAGCTCTCTATAACTCCCCCTCTGCCCGACTCCTGACCAACTCCACCGTGTCCCCATCATTTGGATTAGCACGAGGCAGCAGGCAGGGCTGCCCTCTATCTCCCCTATTGTTTGTTTTGGTGGTAGAGCCACTTGCAGCCTCACTCTGAGATAGCAGGGGCATGCAAGGGATCTCAGTAGGCAGAGAAGACTACACTACTCTTATGTATGCAGACGACCTTCTGGTCCTGCTTTCCGACTTTCCCCTAGCTCTACCTCTGCTGCTGAATACCCTTCAGCACTTCAGGGAATTGTTCGGACTTAGCCTTAACCAAAATAAAACTGAGGTGCTCCTGCTAAACCCTCGATGCAGCACCCAAGACTTGGGGAATACTGGACTAAAATGGGCAGGGGAGGGTATCACATACTTGGGTATCCACTTTACTACCAAGCTGGTCAAACTATGGGATCACAATCTCCAGCCACTCCTGACAGACATGACAGAAGACATGTCCAGATGGAGCAAACTTCACCTAACTTTGACCAGGAAGATAGCGGCAATCAGCATGATCCTGGCTCTAAAACATTTTTACATATTAACACATATTCCCCTCTCACTTCCCCTGAACTGGACACAGAAGAGCGATAAAGCGAGAGGAAGATTCCTGTGGGAGGGGAACCCCCCCCCCAGATACAGCAGGAACAAGCTGAGGGCCCATTGGAGAGTGGGAGGATTGTGTCTACCGTGGCTTGAGGGATATAAATGGGCCTTTCACATGGCACAATCTGTGCAATAACTTAAAATAAGGAATGAGCCTAAACCCCAATGGGTGGATATAGAGCTGGTTGTCAGTCAAAAACCCTCCTTGTCGCTTTTGGTGTACAATACACCCCCTATGGGACTCAAATCCCACCCCACCATAGGCAACTCTCTGCAGTGTTGGGCCAAAATGAGGAAAAGGCTACGGATGAGTCTAGCCCCAGTCAAACTGACCCCATTGTGGGGAAACGACAAGTTGTGCATAGGCAAAAAGTCAGTTCATTGGCAGGGGTGGGAAACCAGAGGCATATTCACGACAGAGGACCTGATGATCCCGGCCACTATGGTGATCGACACCTTTTCTAACTTACAATCTTGGTGGTCACTTCCCCCCTCCGACTTCTGGAGATATCTACAACTCCAAAGTACAATACAGGAATATGTAGCTTGTAAACCTCATGGAGAAGTTCAAGCACTCCCCTTCTGGCTGTCCAAAGAAAAAGGCATAGCCAGTCTCATTTATGCTACCTTCTGGGACACTATACCCAGTCAATCTGAAAAATCCAAACAGAAATGGGAAGCGGCCCTACAACATGAGATTACGGAACAACAGTGGAAGGAATGCTGGAAATCTGCCCAAAAATACTTTATAGATGCAAAAACAGGTTAATTCAAAATAAGATCCTCCACTCCTGGTACCGCACACCTGTGGTATTATACAAGGCAGGGGTGTTGAACTTGAATCTATGCTGGAGATGCAGATCTCAACCAGGGGATCTCCTGCATATTATTTGGTACTGCCCCCTAATACAACAAACATGGGATTATGTGAGGTAGGGACTTGGGTCTTATGGGCACCAGTTCCTAAGTCTCCCCTCCTCCTACTCCTGGGACTGAAATCAGAGGCCCCCCCACCTTAGAGATATGGAACACAGATGGTTGGCCATGTGGGCCATGCAGGCTAAATGCTGCCTGCTGTGTAGGTGGTGAACTACAATGACTCCCAGCCCCCAGGAGCTTTTGGCTTCCATGGCACAGTTGGCCACCATGGATTGGCTCTCACACCTCGCAAAAAATTCCACACTGATATATGAAGAGTGATGGACCCCATTCACCAGATACATTACTCCTAAAACTGGAGTGGGCTAAATGACTCATAGTAGGACTCAGTTCCAGGTTTTTGCCCAATGGCTATAAAACAAAGGTAGCATACCCAAGCAGTGGCACATCAATGCAAAAATATGACTAACTGTAATCCCTAATGTAACTAGTTGGAATTTGTTAATGTGTACAATAGTGGTTCTTTGTGTTTGATCTCATCCAGGGTGTCAGAAGCCTAGGCAGCACCCGAACCCACAAAGAATACCTCAGTGACCAATAGTGGAGCATGGAAGCCTTGCTTCTCTAGGTACCCGGAGCCCGGACCTGCCCATCAGAGATGGACTGGTAAATGCATGCCAAATTTGTTACAGAACTACTTATCTGCTGTTGAGTTGTATATGTAACCAACAACTCTCACCCTTCTTTGCCTTTCTGTTGATCCGGATTTTTGTAAACTGAAAATATGAATAAACAATTTAACAGTAAAAAAAATAAAAAAGTAAAATGTTCTTGTAAATATCAGGCAGATGCAGCTAGAACACAATGTCCAGAATTGAGGCCCCTTTTCCACAGCTTCTGCAAAAGGCTTAAAAATTGCATTTCAGGTTAACCCCCTGAGTTTCCAATATCTTTTTGCAATCATCTTAAACTATAATTATATACATTTCAACAGTAACACTATACATAATGATTTGCATATATTTTTATACCAGCAGATATGCAAGGGAGGAAAAGACAGACAGCAAGGGAAGACTGAGAGATAGCGAGAGGCAAATTGCGAGACTGTTAGGATGATCAGGTCCTAGGTCTCACAAGAAAATTTGGTTGCGCAACCACACAGACAAGAGACAGGAAAGGAAAGAACAGAACAGATCCCTGCATTCAAACTCTCCATAACAGCTGGGACAGGGTCCTGTTCAACCCTGTCACATACACCCCCCTCCTTAAGAGGGAACCTGTTTTATTAAACAGGTTTCCAAAACTTTCTGTTAATTCTCTAATAATATTAGCTTCTAATTTTCAGAAATTAAGCACATGTGCAGTATCCTTTTTCTATAACAGTACAGCAAACAGTAAAGTTTAAACTCATACATTTGTTTTTCAACCTTTAGAACCCTCAATTCCTGATCCATATCTTGACAGAAAATCAGCATTGCTATTCTCTTTACCAGATTTGTGTATCACCTTGAATTTAAATGGCTGTAGTGCCAGGTACCACCTTGTGATTCTGGAATTTTTATATTTCATTTGGTTAAGCCAACAGAGAGGATTGTGATCTGTTAGAAGTACAAAGTTCCTAGCAAATAAACTTAAGGGACTCCATGGCCCACGTTGCTGCTAAACATTCCTTTTTGGTGGAGTACCTTTTCTCTCTGTCGTGCAATTTCCTACTTATTTACAGAATAGGATGTTCCGTCCCATCTACATTTTCACTCAGGACTGCACCTAGGCCTACCCCCTGATGCATCTGTTTGTAACGAAAATGGTTTATCAGAATCTGGACTTCTTAAAACAGGGGCTGAACACAATGCAGCCTTAATAGCTTGAAAAGCTTCATTACACTGTAGGGTCCATTTCACATTATTTGGGTACCGTTTTTTCGTGAGTCATTGAGGGGAGTAGCTAATTCAGCAAAGTTGGGAATAAATCTCCGATAATAACCAGCCAGTCCTAAAATTGACCTGACTTGTTTCTTTGTTTTAGGGGCAGGGCTGTTTGCTACAGCTTCTATTTTAGAAATGTCTGGCTTAAATTCTCCATTTCCCAACACATAGCCCAAATATCTGGTTTTCTGCATGATCAATGCACATTTGGTAGGATTAATAGTCAGACCTGCATTTTTTTAATTCTTTTTTTCCACCTATTCCCAGCCTGCCACCTGACCCATCAGGAGACATCAGACATCACTGCCTGCAACCCCTACCTGAAGCGGACCCCGAGCCCCCATGGGCAGCGGTTTTACCCCACCCGGGCGGGAACGAGGCGGGCGCACAGATGCCCCGTTACTTACATTTCGTCGGTCTAGGGTCTGTCAGGCAGGCGCAGGCAAATTGTGGGCACAACTCAGTTCCCCATCTCCCCAGCGGTGGCAGGCTATTTTCAATTTTTCTACCCTCCCCATACAGCGTGTGACTCCCCTGACGTCATGGCGCAATGCGCCGACGTACGCACTGTACAGCGGCCGCCATCCCCTTTCTAGTGGGTCTTGCAGTACTCCGAGCCACTGCTCAGAGTCATGCAAGTGTCTGGCATAGGCCTGTTCCCTCCCCGGGGAAGGCGACCTGTCGTGGGATGCTCAAGCCTATCTCCCCTCACCCGGCCGACCCACCAGTGACCCGAATCCGCTCCCGAACCCGGGTCACCAGTGTGGTGTGAGGTGTGGTGTCCAGTGCCTCAACCCTCAGTGCCACCGGGCCGGCCCTGACCTGCATTTTTGATAGCTTGGATAACTGCTCGTAGGTGTTCCAGGTGGCTTTTCCAGTCTGGACTGTACACCACGACATCATCCAGGTACGCAGCACAATAACCAGTGTGAGGTGATAAAATTACATCCATGTACCACTGGAATGTAGCTGGTGCACCATGTAAACCAAATGGCATGGTGGTGAACTGATAAAATCCAACAGGAGTGGCAAATGCAGTTTTGTCTCTGGATTCTTTAGCTAAAGGAATTTGCCAGTAACCCTTGGTGAGATCAAGGGTACTGATATACTTTGCACTCCCCAATCTGTTCACCAAATCATCTGTCCTGGGCATAGGATAACTGTCAAATTCTGACACTTGATTAAGTTTCCTAAAATCAAGGCAGATTCTAACAGCCCCTTCTTTTTTGTTTACAGTTACCATCGGAGATGACCAAGCACTCCTTGACTCTTCTGTATATTATACCCAGTTATTTTTTTGTATTTCCTTAACTACATCAGCTCTTAGCCACTCTGGTAACCTGTATGTCTTTTGCCTAATAGGGCGAGCATTCCTTGGCACTATTACATGCTCAACCCCTTTTGCTCAACCTGGTACTGTGGTAAAAGTACTGTTAAATGTCTTTAGCACATTACACATTTCTGCAGTTTGTTCTGAGGTTACGGAAACATTCACCTTTACAGCATCAGCAGTTACAGTTTGTTCCAGTGTATCATAAGCTACCTCAATATCTTCCTCATCAGTTTCTGGTAAAACTAGCAAAGCAGCTTTTGGCATTTTTTTCAACCCATTTCTTGAGGAGGTTAGCGTGGTATATCTTAGTAGGATTTTTTCTGTTAGGAATCTCAGTCTCATATTTAACGGTGCCAGTATGTCTAAGCACTCTGTAAGGCCCATGCCACTTCATTAACAGTTTATTTCTAGGGACATGGATATGTTGTTCATCCACACTCATTGGCAGGTATCCTTGCCGCTTTAAATCTTGCCGGAAGGTCTTCAAGCTTGCTCCTCCCACCCACCCGGGTGGTATAACTCTCGGCTCCGCCCCATGACGCCAGATCTTCCTACCGCTTGGAAGCTCAGGTTCCCTCCTTAACGCTCGCGTTTGTGACTAGTTCCTATTTCTCCGTTTGCGGTTTAGAAATAAATTTTGCAAAAAGACTTCAGTCTTCTATCCCTGTGACTGCGATGGACAAATCGACTCCGGTTTGAGGAGTGCCCATGCGGGTGAAGATGCCGGACGGATCCACCTCCGCGTGTTACTGTGGGCCTTGAGCCACGACCCGCGACTTGCGACTGACCTGCTCATCTTTCTCGACCTCGTCCTCGAGACCGTGCTGCCCGATTGCAACTGGGCGTCCCGAGCGTTTCCTCCGGTGAAGTCCAAGGAGGCCCGGTTGGCGGTGTCTGCGCTGGCTCGCGGATCAGCTTCGGCGGATGGTGCGCCCTCAAAGAGAAGGCGGCGCGGTACGTATCTTCCTCGGCAGCGGCATTTATCCCGCTCTCTCTGGGTTCTTCCTACACGGCTTCTTTAAGGAGCTTTGTCCTGTCCCTCTCCACTGAAGGAGAAGGGCCTCGTCTGCTGGACCTTATTCTCGGTCCAAAAACAGGGACAGGGGTAAGTCCCTCCGTCGGCCTCTTGGGCGGAAGGTCCCTCTCCCGGGCCGTCGACCGTCGGAAGCGATCCGACCCGCTACACAACCGACCACTGGCCTCACGGTGTCCCGTCAGGTCAGTTGACCGAGATCCCACCGATGAAGTCGAGATTTTCTCGACCCATTGGACCGAGCTGTCGCCTTTGGCAGCCGAGATTCCCTCTCCCGGTTCCCGGGAGAGTTGAGGATCCGTGGGCTCGCCTGTGCCTCCGGTTCGAAGCCCTCGGATGGACCATCCAGGCGAAGGAGTGCGGTTCGGCCGACACCTCCCGCACCGACCTCGGAAATTCAGGACTCTTTGGTCTCGGTCTCGGACCTCTTCGCGGTCCAGCCAATCCCACCGTCATAGGCGGTCTCGGTCTCGGCACGCTTGATGGCGGCGTCGCCGCGTCCTCGTCCTCCTCCTCGGATGAGGGGCTTCGGCGTAAGTCCGTCGGCAGCGATGCGAGGACCTTGTGTTTGCAACAGCTCCTCCTGGCCGGGGAATAAGCCAGGCCCCGTCGCCTTCCCCGGCCATTGAAATCAACTGTCACTGGGCAGCCGGCCCACAGCCCTCGACTTATCGAGGCCTACACCCAGGCCGGTTGTTCGGCCAAAACCAGCTGCTCCACGATTCGGTGGAGCCTCCGCCTCCACAGCCACCAATTGGGACTCCGACCAAGGATTCTCGGTCGGCTAAGGAGTCTACCCCATCGGCTGTCCAGTTACCCTCTCCGACCGACCTCGGCGGGTGAAGGTGGCTCGAGCCAGCAGCTCTTCGAGGACTCTTCCGAGTCGAAGATGATTCCTCCTTTTTCTCCAAGCGACTGGACTTGGGTCTTCAGGAAGGTCAGTCAATGGGCGATAGCCGTCGTCCTTCCTAGGGACTGCTTCGGCTCATCTCGAGTCTACGGGATGGAGCTCGAACCACGTTCCAAAGCAGGCCAGGTATCCTCACGGAATTCTGGACCGCGGATTCTCCGACGGAAGCCTTTCCGTGGCGAGGCCATAGTGGGTCCCGGCACTGGAGCTTTGGCAGCGCCCTGCTTCCTGCCCTGCGCCTGGCCAGGATGGCCAGGAAGTATCATTCCTGCGTTCCTTGTCCGGTTTTGGAACACCCCTCTGCTGAGGGGTTGGTTACGACTAGCGTTTTCAGCGCCGCCTAGCACCAGGGATGTGGACAAACCTCCTGACAAGGGTCCAAGAAGTGGACATGTCGGGCGAAAAGTCTCATCGTCCTCTCTCGGCCCGTCAGGCCAGTTGGGCCGATCCTCATGGCACATTTTCTCATGCCCTGTTGGGCTCCTGGATGAGGTCATCCCTCATCTTCCGCCGATCTGCAGACTACGGTTAAGCAGGTGCGGGACCAGGGCAGGCAGTGGCCAAACAGCAGCTCAGACTGCTTTGGATATAGGGGACTCATGTGCCAGATCGGTGGCGACCGCGGTGGCTGTCGTCGGCGGGCTTGGCTGAGGATATCACCTTTACTCGGATACCCAGCACAAGTTGGCGGATGTTCCTTGAGGGACTGACCTCTTGACCCTGGGGTGGAAGGTCACCTGCAGAGGATCGAGAAGTCAATGCACCTTGGACTTGGTCTCTTCGCTCAGAAGGACAAGGCAGCAAACCACAGCCTAAGCCCTTTCGTCCTTCTGTGCCCCGGTGGCGCCCGGCAACAGCGTCAGGGCCAGCAGGCCGACCTTGGCATCCCAAACCAAGCCCCCGGCTTCCTCTAACCAGGAGGCAGGGAGGAAAGGGCCCAGGAGGTCCCTCGGCGGTCACTCCTCCAAGCCTGCCCAGTGGCCAGGCTGAGGGGTGTCGCCCCATCCCGTCACCTTACCCTGGGTCCCCATTGAGAGGCAGCTCCGGCACACTTCCGTTCCGCCTGGTCCGCTGTTACCACGGACAGGTGGGTCTGGAGAGTGGTGGGAAGAGGCCTGCCTCTGGAATTGACAGCACCACCCTTCAGGCCGTGGCCTCGGGGGAGCCGGGATCCCCAGCCTCACTGGCGGCTGTCGGCCGACTGCGCTCTCCTCCTCCAGAAGGAGGTGGTAAGAGGTGGTGGACCCTCCTTCAGACCCAGGGTTTGTGTCCAGGTGCTTCCTGGTTCCAGAAGGACCGGGGCTGGCGCCCCATTCTCGACCTACGACCTAAACAAGTTCCTAAGGGCTGAACCTTCAGGATGGTCACTCTGGCTCAGATAATACCATCCTTGGAGCAGCTGTGGTTCTGCTCTCTGGACTTGCAGGGCAGCGTTTTTCACGTCCCTATCCGTCCGTCTCACCAGAGATTCCTTCGCTTCGAGCGGAAGGATCCTCTTGAGTTCAAGCCATGCCCTTGGCTTGTCTCCAGCTCCCAGGGTCTTCACCAAATGCATGGCAGTGGTGACAGCATTCCTCTGGGTGCCGAGGGTCGGTGTACCCTTACCTGGACGACTGGCTGATAGCAGCTCCCTCCAGGAAGAGGCGGATGGTCCAAGGATCAGCCCTCCAGGTCTGCTCTCAACTGGGCCTCCTTATCAGCAGACCCAAGTGGAACTCGAGCGAAGCAGGTGATTCTATTCAGCCAGGCGCAGCTCGACTCTCTTGAGCCAGGCGCGGCTCCGGCGGACAGGGCGAGGTTCTTTCCTCCTTTGCCCGATCATTTCTGGTTGGGCAATTGCTCCCTACGGGACTTCCTCGCCTCCTGGGTCTCATGGCGGCCTGCACCAGCGTGGTCCGTTGGGCCCGCTGGAACATCGTCCCTTCAGTGGGGACTGGCCAGCCAGTGGTCCAGCGCTGCGATCCCTTGGACCAGCTGTGCCGGTGACACAGGGGATGTGGAGCGGCTCTCCAGTGGTGGACCGTTCCAGATCATTTGCAGGAGGCATCCCGTTAAATCCGCCCGAGCCGACCGGTCTCTCTATGGCCGATGCCTCTCTGATGGGTTGGGGTGCCCATCTGGGGAACACCGGGCTCATGGCCTCTGGTCCCAGCGAGTCCATGCCACATCAACCTGCTGGAGCTCCGGCGGTCCGCCTAGCTCTCCGCCTTTGCTCCGTTCCTCCGGGGTCAAGTGTCCGAGTCAGGCGGACAATACCACGACCATGTACTATCTAACACGCCAGGGCGGGCCGCTCCATGCTTCTGCAAGGCTCTCCATTTGGTCACTCGTGCGCGGCCTGGGGCGGATCTCCTAGCCATTCACGTGGCAGGGCCTCCAACACCCTGGCCCGATGCCCTGGGCGGATAAGGGCTGCATCCCCAGTGGTCTCTCCTACCGGTAGTACAGCATCTGTTCTCCCTTTGGGGCACACCTCAGGTGGACCTGTTTGCCTCCATGGAGAGCGAAGCTGAGTCTGTTCCATGCCCGCCCCCTCAGCAGGGCTCGCTGCAGGGGATGCCTTCTCGAGGCAATGGACCCGGGCCTCTTTACGCCTTTCCCCATTTCCTTGATCCACAAGGTGCTTCTCAAGGCGAGGAGGGACAAGGCGCAGGTGATCTGATAGCCCCAGACTGGCCTCGCCAGTTCTGGTACCAGATCTCCTCAGTCTCAGCTCCAGGACTCCGTGGCAGCTTCCAGCTAGCCCGGACCTGCCAGTCAATCAGGGAAGGTGTTCCATCGGACCTTCAATCCCTGCACCTGACGGCCTGGTTCCTGGCGGCTGGGTTCCAGGCCTTGGGTCTTTCGACGAGGTCCTCAATGTAGTTGAGGCGTCCGTAAAGTCGACCAGAAAATGCTGTGCCTTCAAATGGAAAAGGTTTTCCATTTGGTGTCAGAACAGGGCTTGGACCCTTCCTCCTGTTCCTTGGCAAGCATCTTGGACTATTTATGGTCCCTTTCTAGTCAGAGAGCTTGGGTCGGCGACCCTAAGGGTGCACCTGGCAGCCATCTCTGCTTACGAGGCGCGGCCGGGAAGCAGTCGATGGCGAGGAAGGTGGTCTGGCGCTTTTTCAAGGCCTTGATCACATTTCCTCAGTGCGGGAACCCCACCTCCGTGGGATCTACTGCTGGTACTGGCAAAGCTCATGGGCAAGCCATTGAACCTATGCACAGGTGTGCTCTCTCTCACCTGTCGTGGAGACCGCCTTCTTGGTGGCTATCCGCGTCAGCCAGAAGGATGGGAGAGCTCCAGGCGCTCCATCAGGTCTCCTTACCTGGTCTTCCACAGGGACAAGGTTGTCCTCGCCCCACCGAAATTCCTTCCGAAGGTGGTGTGGGAGTTCACCTTAACCAGGTGTTGACTCTGCCGGTGTTCTACCCCAATCCACACCTCGGAGGCGAATATAGGCTCCATACTCTGGACCCTAGAAGGGGCGCTCGCTTATTATAAGGAGGCGCCGCAGCTGAGAATTCGGGGAGAGGTTAGCCAGCTGTTTGTCACCTACGCTGGAGCCGCATCTGGCAGACCTGCAATAGCGGACGATAAGCAGGTGGGTAACCTCCTGCATAGATCTCTGCTATAAGTTGGCGGGCATGGAGCCTCCCAGAGGATAGAGCTCATTCTACCGCCATACTGCTGCAGTGGCTGCTTCAGGGGCGTCCCTATCAGGAAATCTGCAGGGCTGCTACCTGGAAGTCAGCAAACACCTTCATTACCCACTACCACATCGACCTTGAGTCACGCCGGGATGCTGGTTTTGGGGCCTCGGTTATCCAGTCTCTCTTTCCCAAGTAAGTATTGGGGGTGTGCGTCTTGCCTCCCTCCTCCCGGAGAACTGCTAGGAGTCTGCCAATGAGTGTGGATGAACAACATATCCATGTCCCTAGAAATACAGGTTACTCACCTGTAACAGGAGTTCTAGGAATGGTATATGTTGTTCATCCCTGTTCTCGACCTCCCGGCTTGACGCTGGCCCTGAGCTTCAGCCAGGCAGATCCTGGCGTCATGGGCGGGCCGAGGAGTTATACCACCGGGTGGGTGGGAGGAGCAAGAAGACCTTCGACCAAGATTTAAGCGGCAAGGATACCTGCCAATGAGTGTGGATGAACAACATATACCATTCCTAGAACTCCTGTTACAGGTGAGTAACCTGTATTTTCTGTTGTGTGGGTAACAGTAGCAAAATCTTTTCACCTGGCTCGAAACCTTTTTCTTTTACCCCATGGTCATAATATACCTTCTGCTGGTTTGGGGCCTCTTCCTGATTACTATGGGCAATTTCACCATATTTTGCCAGCTTCTTTCTTAGGGCACACATATACAGTAAGACGTTATAGATTGTTTCTGAGTGGGGTTCTCTTCCCACGTTTCTTTTATCACATCCAGTGGCCCTCTTGGCTGCCCACCACACAGCATTTCAAATGGTGAAAACTCTGTTAATGCTTGTGGCACTTCTCTGTAAGCAAAAAGTAGGTAAGGCAATGCAAGTATTGGTCCCAGTCTTTCCCTTCCCTTTTACAAACCTTTTTAACATGCATTTTAGGGTTTGGTTAAAACGCTCAACAAGACCGTTTGTCTGGGAGTGATAGCGGGAGGTTCATATGGCAGTGATTCCTAGTAGTCTGTACAGCTCCTTAAGTAATGCAGCACCAACATTACTACCCTGAACAGTAATAATTTCTTTAGGTATGCCCACTCTGCTGAAAATTTTTGCAAGCTCTGCTGCCACATTTGAAGCTGTGACAGTACACATTGGAACTGCTTCTGTTTATCGAGTAGCATAGTTGCATACTACCAGGATAAATCTATTACCCTTTTTACTTTTGTTTAAAGGGCCAACCACATCCATTGCAATTATCTCAAAGGGCACATGTATCAAGTGTAGGGTAGGGGCACCAGGGGCACCTTGTCTTTTCTAGTGACTGGGGCTACTTTCAGACACTCAGCACAAGAATTACAATAGGTAGCAACATCTTCATGTATTCCAGGCCAGTAAAATCTATACAGCAATCTGACAAGTGTGCGATCCCTCCCTGAGTGACCAGCCATAGGACTATCATGTGCTATCTGTAACAACTCTATTCTATACTTCTTTGGTATAACCAATTGTTCTGTCTGTCTGTTCTTGTGTCTGAGGTTTAACCCAAACTCTGTACAGTAACCCATTACATTTTTTAAACATTGGTCCACCCTGTTTTAGTTTCACCTCCAGCTGCTTAAAATAACCCTAAAGAGAGAAACATTGTTCACTTGTTCTGAAAGAAAATAACAATCAGTTACCAGTTTAGTTTCAGCATTTTCATAGCATATGTACATCAGTCATTTGTTGCCACAGTTTCTTCAGGCATCATCTTTCTTTCCTGGATTTCCGTATCTTGGCGCTGTGCTTAATCAAGTCCGAATCAAAATCGGCGAAAGGAAAAGAGTCCCCACCATCTGAAATTTTCTTTGCCTGAGCTCTTGTCACCACAGCTGCTGAAACATCAGAATTTGCTCCCTCTTTGATTAACTCAGTAAATCCTGGAAAGCCATTTCCAATAATCACAGGTACAGGTAACTTAGGTACTACCCCCACTTTCATTTGGTGCAACACATCCTTAATGGTCAGAGTAACTTGGGTGGTGGGATAGTATCGAGTGTCCTCGTGGATGCAGATGACACCAGTACCTGGTCCTTTTGCACAGTGTTTTCCCAGCACCTCAGCATGCACTAGGATCTGTCTGCCTCCCGAATCAGTGAGTCCCTTTACAGTCTTATCCCCCACCTTTACATCTGTTAAATACTTGCCCCAATTTGCCAAGGACAAATCTGCTCCAGTGTCACTCTCCTTACTACGGCAGTTTCTTGCAATATGGCCTGGCTTATTACAGTTATAGCAAGTAACGTCTTTGGGCACAGATTTGTTACCCCCCACCAGAGTTCTTATCAGACTTGGAGTTTAAATGGGAAAAAGAGTGTCTTACCGGTGCTTGGCTCTTACCTCGCTGCTGTGGTGTCTGGCCATTTGGTAGACCTCGGCCAAAGAAACAGCCTTTTCCCTACTTTCTGGTCAGCGTTCCTTTACCCAAAGCTGCACATCTGTAGGCAGGATGTTGATGAATTGCTGCATTGCAAATGTGTCGATCTATAGGACTGTTTTGCCCTCTTGTTGGAGCCATTTTATCAGGAGTTCTCCGAGTCGGGTGAAGGCTTCTCGAGGATTGTCGACTGAGTTGTGCTTCAGAGATCAAAATCTCTGCCTGTAGGTCTCTCCTGAGATGTCATACCTTTTCAGGATTTTGCTTTTCACCAGGTCATAGTTTTCTGACTGTGCAGTGTCCACATTGCTGTAGGTAAGTTGGGCTTTCCCTGTCAGGTAAGGTACCAGTCAGATTGTCCATTGCTGCTTTGGCCATTGGCAGGCTGTGGCAACTCTTTTAAAAGTTGTCGGGTATGCCTCAATATCATCTGAAGGACACAACTTTGTAAGTTTAATGGCTTTTAAGTTGCTTGTTTTTTGTTGCTCGTCTGGATCTGTACCAGATCATCTGCCTTTGATAGCTTGTAAGGCATCCAGCCATCGCTGCTCCTGTCGCTGCATCTCTTCTCTCATCTGCTGCTTCTCTTCTCTCCTCTGCTGCTCCTGTTGCTGCATCTCTTCTCTCCTCTGTTTATCCGTCTCTTTTTGTTGTATAGCCACCATTTGAAAAAGTCCATCAGGCTTTCAAGTTCTGTCACTGCCTGTTCTTTTACCATAATTTATGCTGGCTGTACAATCTCATCTTGGACTTCTGCCTCTGCTAGTTTGGCTGCCATTCTCCTGGTAACCACTCCTGGACTTGCTGCTGCAGAATCCATACCTTTCTCTATGCTTCCCTGGTACTAGGTCCAGTACCCACGCACAAAACTCTTGGCTTAGAGTATGCATGGCGTAAATCTCACTTAGGCTTACACCATCTGTCATCAAGGCACAGGTCAGAAAGCATATGAAAAACCAGGAACACTTGTAGAATTCACAGAAAGTGTTTATTTATATTAGCAGTAACATCAAAAAATAAACTTGCTCCATATAATTATTTACAAAGGCAGAATAAATAAAGATCCATCTGAGTTTTCCTTCAGTCTCTGTGTCTCTTGCAAGAAATTGCAGCTTTGTTTTTATAAGTCCTTGCAACCCCCTTCTTAACAAGCATCCTGTTTTTTTCTAAAATGTTCTTGTAAATATCAGGCAGATACAGCTAGAACACAATGTCCCAGAACTGAGGCCCCTTTTCCACAGCTTCTGCAAAAGGCTTAAAAATTGCATTTCAGGTTAACCCCTTGAGTTTCCAATAGCTTTCTGCAATCATCTTAAACTATCATTATATACATTTAAACAATAACACTATATAATTTCTAAACAAAGGAATCCCAATATGTTACATTTCCACATAATGAATTGCATATGTTTTTATGCCAGCAGATGCAAGGGAGGAAAAGACTGACAGCAAGGGAAGACTGAGAGATAACGAGAGGCAAAAAATTGCGAGACTGTCAGGGTGATCAAGTCCTAGGTCTCACGAGAAAATTTGGTTGTGCAACCATACAGACAAGAGACAGGAAAGGAAAGAACAGAAGAGATCCCTGCATTCAGACTCTCCGTAACAACTGGGACAGGGTCCTATTCAACCCTGTCTCACCCCCCTAAGAGGTTTCCTACTGCATACAACCTACGTAGACTGTTACTTGTTTTGCTCCGTGAGGTATTGACCTCGGTTCCCTGGTTCGGATCACTTTATGTTTGGATGCCAAAGTCTTCAGCAGAAGAACTGGGGCACATTGGGAACCGCCCACCCTTTATACCATATGTGACTTAGGGACGGACCGACATCAGAGGGTGCTCCCCGCCATAGACTGCTGGCTAGAAGTTTGCCATGGGGTCCTGTCACCTCCCAGCGACAGTCCTAACTGTGTTACCTGCTGCAAGAGCTTCTCTCGAAGATCTACTGTTATGGTAAGTTCTTGCGTAACTGTACTATCTTTTGAGTGTGTCGCTGTGCATGGCTGGGTCCAAGTGCAGGGTGCGGGATTCTCCTTATTTACCGACCTCCTGAGTCAGAGGGAGAATTCTTGCAGGAGGTTGCAGACTTTGTCTTCGACCAGATTTTGGAGTCCCCCAGGTGTTTAATCCTGGGGAACGTCAATGCCTGGTTCGATAGCGAATCCTTGCATTTCAGTTATGAACTCCTCCAGTCGATGTCATCACTGGGCCTCGCACAAGCGGTTGCTTCTGTGACCCACCAGCATGGTCACACATCCAATCTGGTGTTCCAGCTGGGTCTTGAGGTTGGCAACCTCAGGATTGATCAGGACTCGTCTGATCATTGCACCATGGGGTTCATGCTTGGGGGCCCCCCCGAAAGTCCCTCCCCTGCAGAGATGGTCAGCTACCTCCCCTTAAGGGGCTTGTGCCCAGAGGGACTACTGGTGCTAACTGACCTATCTAGAGTGGATGCAGCTTGTGTGATTGACGTCAGTGAGGCAGGGGCCACCTATAACAGGGTGGTTTCCACGGCACTGGACATCATTGCTTCAGTTCGTATATATTCCAGATCCTCTCATTTGAGATCCCACTGGTTTGATGGGAATCTCAAGGTGATGAAGATCATGAGTCGGAAGTTGGAGCATTGCTGGTGGAAGACCTGGCTGGAGGCTGACAAACTGGTCCTGTGTGCTCACTACAGTGAGTACCAGGACGCAATCTCCCATAAGAAGGCAGCATTCTTGTCCAGGGAGATTGCTGCAGGAGAAACAGACCTTCTCAGCTTTTTTGGACTGTGGACAGGCTAGTACATCCTGCCTGTCTACAGCTGAAGGCTTTTTCATCCATGTTATGTGAAGAGTTTGCTCTGTTTTTCTCTGACAGAGTGTCATCTATCCAGTCCGGGATTCCATCAGTGAGGCATTCTATACCTCGCACTGGTCGGACTGGGAGGAACAGAGTCACTCCGTCAGTCTGGGAGGAGTTTAAACCAGTGGAGGTGGCAAAGGTCATTAAGGTGATCTCAGAGCTGAAGCACACTTATTGGCCCGGTGCTCTCTGCTAATGCCAGGTGTTCAGTGGTGGAGGAGGTTTTCCCGGCAGCTTTGAATGAAGCGCTGGTAAGACCCCTCCTGAAGAAACAATCTCTCAACCCTGACGTCCTGGAGAATTACCGTCCTTTCTCCAACCTGCCACTTTTGAGCAAGGTTGTCGAGAAACTGTGGCACAACGAGTTGGGATCACCTCATGTCCTTTGAGATCTATGGCCATTTCAATCAGGTTTTTGGGTCACACACAGCACAGAAACCACATTAGTTAGGGTGCATAATGATCTACTCAGGGCTAGAGAGAGAGAGAGAGAGGAGATAAGTCAGTTATTGTTCTTCTCGATCTCTCCAGCTTTTGACACTGTGGATCACTTTGTGCTTCTAGATCGGCTCTGTGAGTATTGTGGACTCTCCAGCGTTGTCTTCAAATGGTTTGAGTTCTATCTCTCTGACAGGGTGCAATGGTTAGTGATGGGGAATTTCTCTTCCTCCCCAATGCCCCTGTCATGTGGAATACTACAGGGCATCATCTGGTTGCCGATGTTGTTCGCAGTGCACATGCTACCCCTGAGTGAGATCATTTGGCAATTCAGTGTGGAGTTTCACTGCTATACAGATGATACTCAGCTGTATTTGTCATTTGTGCCCAGAACATCCAATGCTGTAGACATGCTTAACATCTGTTTGGCTAAAATCAATGACTGGATGTCCTCCAGCTGGTTGCGACTGAACCCAGATAAGACAGAGGTGCTGGTAGTCGAGCCGGGTCACGGGCGTGATGGGTTGCTACCTGGAGCAGACACAGGCCTTTTCCTGGGGTCTGCTCCATTGGTGGCCTCCCCGAGGGTGCATGATTTTGGCATAATCCTTTTTTTTTATATTTAATATGTTTTATTCAAGGAAGGTTGTAATGCAGAGTTACGACCATTACAGTTAGAGCAGTTATGAATATAACTAACACCAGATATTAATAGGTTGCATAATAGAACAACTAGGAGTACCAAGCATACAGAACAATGAAAAAAGGCCTCCGCAATTGAAGTAATTATTGAATATAATTTTAATACGATACCCACCCTCACCTCCCCCTCCCAGACCCTTCCCCCCAGCCACCGGAGATTGTTCCTAGTTCCAAAGGGTTTAAACTGTCTTGTTTGTGCTTGCACGAGTTAGGCTCAAAAAGGTAGCAAGGAGACTATATGGATAAAAACAAAAAGAGAGAGGAGAGGAGAGGATGAGGCCCAACAGAACTAAAGGGGAGAAAAAGGAGGAGGGCCAAGGATAGTCTCTGGCCGTTATATAGTCAGCAGTGGTTCCCAGATATGTTTGTATCTGGATGAGTTGCCTGAAAGGCTTGCCACTAGTCGTTCAGCTTGCAGAACGAATAGAATTTCCTTGTACCATTCTAAAATGTGGGGGATATCTTGATCTAACCAGTGACGAAGGTTGACCTTCTTTGCACATGCCGAGATCAGGGCCATATGAGCCTTCTGGTTGTCAATGAGGGAGCCTGAGAAGTCACCCACTATGCAAATTTCAGGGAGAAAGGCATCGGATGATAGTACCAACATTGGATCCAGACGGGAACGGATTGAATCCCAAAAGGGGGTAATCTTCCAGCAAGTCCAAAGAATATGATATAGGGAACCAGGTTCTTGTCCACACCTGGAGCAAAGGTCATTAGGAAGGCGACCCTTCCTATGCAACCAGACAGGGGTGTAGTAGAGGTTGTGAATAATCTGGAATTGCATAAGGTGATATTGATTCCATTTTATAAACTGATACAATTGCTTCCAGATGAGAGACCAGTTCCTGGCATATGCAATGGGGGGAAGAGTCTGATCCCAGCTATATACCCTGGGGCCCTCACCAGCAACCAGAAGTGTTTGTAATGAATGATAATAGTATGATACCAAATGGGAGGAGGGAGCTGAATAGAATAAAGGTACTACTACGGAGCCTAGGGGGCTTTGCCATGGACCCACACCAAAAAACTGCAAGAGCATATGGGTTATCTGGAAATTTTTGAAACATGATATGGTAGGCCAATGATATATTTCCTGGGCCTCCTGTAAAGAAAGCAATTTGCCATTCAACATTAAATCTGCCACTTTATCTATTCCCATGTCTGGCAAGAAATGCCTGGAAATAATCTGACCCGCTATACACAGGTTGGGGTTTCCAATTAAGGGCTGTAAAGTATCTCTATCTGGGCAAAGTTTCAGGATGGAACATAATTGTGAATGGGTCTGAAGAAGTGCCCCAAGGGGAGTATCTAGCAAAGGGAGGGGTAGCTTCTTCCTGGATAAAACGTGGTGTAATCCTTGATAGCAGACTGACATTCGAAGATCAGGTATCGTCTGTTGTCAAAAGTGGTTTTTACCACTTAAGGAATATCACCAGGATCAAGACCCTCATTCTGCTCAAAGATCTGCTGACTCTAGTACATGCCTTTGTTACCTCTAGGCTCAACTACTGTAACTCTCTATACTTCGGGGTTATGGGAGGGACCCTCCGCAGACTGCAGCTGGTGCAGAATGCATCAGCCCAGTTACTGATGGGCTTGTCTAGGTCTAGTCATGTGACCCTGGTTCTGCGTGCACTGCACTGGCTGCGGGTTAGGTAGAGAGTCCTTTTCAACGTGGGCTTGCTCCCCTTTAAGGCCCTACATGGACTGGGTCCTGGCTACCTGACCGAGCTCCTGATATGTGCAACATAGAAACATAGAATTTGATGGCAGATAAGGACAGCTTGGCCCCCCTAATCTGCCCATTTCCCTACCTAACAGATAAGCTGCAGATCCTAGTTAACCAACAGCCTACTTCCTCCTACACCCCACCTAGAATTGCCTTATGTCTGTTCCATGCATTCTTGAATTCCCCCACTGTTTTTGAGTCTATGACCTCCTCAGGAAGGCCGTTCTATGAATCTACAACCTTCTCTGTGAAGAAATACTTCCTCACATTACCTTTGAGCCGTCCCCCCATCTTTAAATTGTGTCCCCTTGTTCTTGCACATCTCTTTTTCTGAAAGATGCTACCCTCTTAGACTTTGTTGATTGCCTTGAGATATTTGAATGTTTCTGTCATGTCCTCCCTCTCCCTCCTTTCCTCGAGGCTATACATCTTAAGCTCCTTTAGTCTTTCTTCATATGTCTTCTGTTGCAGACCCTGCACCATTTTGGTTGCCGTCCTCTGGACAGCCTCCACCCTGTCTATGTCTTTGTGGAGATGGGGTCTCCAGAACCGTGTACAGTACTCCAGGTGTGGTCTTACCAACTCTCTGTACAGAGGGCCAACAACTTCCTGTTTTCCACTGGTGATGCCTCTCTCTATGCATCCCAGTATCCCCCCAGCCCTCCTTACTGCCTTCTCACATTGCTGGCCCTCCTTTAGGTCATCTGATATGACTACTCCCAATTCTCTTTCCATTTTTGTTCTTGTCAGTATCTCACCCCCCATTGTGTACTCTTCCCCTGGGTTTTTGTTCCCCAGGTGCATTACTTTGCACTTCTTTGCGTTGAATCTAAGCTGCCATACATTTGACCATTCCTCCAGCCTTGCCAAGTCCCTTTTCATTCTTTCCACCCCACCTTGCGTATCAACCCTGTTGCAGATCTTTGTGTCATCTGCATAGAGACATACTTTCCTTCCAGTCCCTTTGCAATGTCACTTATAAAGAGACATTAAAATGACGTCCCAGTACTGAACCCTCACGGTGCCCACTAGTGACCCCCTTTCTTCACTGTGGACTCCATTTTCTACTATCCGTTGTGTCCTGTTGTCCAGCCAGTGTTTTACCCAGGCTACCACCCTGGGACCCACTCCCAGGCTGGCTAATTTGTTTATTAATCTTTTGTGTGTGACTGTGTCAAATGCCTTGCTAAAGTCTAGGTAGGCCATGTCCACAGCCCCTCCCTGGTCTACTACTTTGGTCACCCAGTCAAAGAAATCAGTTATATTTGTCTGACATGACCTTCCCACTGCGAATCCATGCTGTCTTGGGTCCTGTGCCCCACTGGCCTCTAGGCATGCTTCATAAAAACATAGAAGTTGATGGCAGATAAGGACCGCAAGGCCCATCCAGTCTGACCATTTTTTCTACCTTATGAATGTGCCATAGGCCTTTACTCTGTCAATGGCCTATTTATTCATACTCATCTGTATTGGTCCCTTATGCCTATCCCATACCTGTTTGAAGCCCTGCACTGTATTCATATCTACCACTTCCTGAGGTAGGCCGTTCCATGCATCTGCTTCTGTCCGCTCCCTTTGCTTCTTGTCATGAGGCCTCTTGGACATTCCCAGGATTTGGCTCAAAACATCGGATGATTGCGCTTTTAGTGTGGCCCGGCTGACCCTGTGGAACTCACTACCACCTGCAGTCTGGGAGGCCCTCTCGATTGAGGTGTTCAAGCAGAGGCTAAAGGCCCACCTGTTCCGCCTGGCCTTTCAGGAATAATTTTTCATGCATGACCGTATGAACATCCCTGATATTATATTTTAAGACTGTGATTATATATAATTTTCATCTGTGATTCTGAATTTTAGCTTATTTATGTTATGTTCATGACCTGTACTTTCCTCCCGTTCGGAGTCCAGAGCCTCTGGGAATGGGTATCATATAAATAAAGGTTGCCTTGCCTTGCACCATATGCCACTCCAAGAACTACTGTTACAGGTGAGTAACCCACATATACTTGCTCGAGGGCAAATCTTAATCCCATTGTAGTGGATCTTGCATAAATCCCACAATATCATGAGTTTCACAGAACAAGTAGATTATAAGAAACCCATACTATACCATTCAATAGGTTTTATTTTAAGCAACAAACGATTCAAAAGCAAAAGATGGGAATATAAGCAGTTAGCAAGTAATTACGCAGACATCTCCTTCAGATACATTTGTAAGAGCATGACATTGCTGACAGTCTTTTGCTTCCCCCGAAGGTGTCTGAAAGGTCTGTTCTTTGAACAGTTCCTTTTTAGCCGATACCCTTAGAACAACAGTCCCACTTTCAGCTTGGCATATAACAAGTTCTTAGCAAAACATGCACATACATTAGCCACTCAAACCCACAGCCGCCAAGGTAAAATCTCATTCCCAGCCCTTTTATTCTCATGCCAAAGATGAGATGTTGATCAGGGAGTTTTGTTTGGCAAGGGCTTGAAGTCTTGTACAAACATTTGTTTTTACCTGGTCCATGGGAGGGGGTGCTGTTTGCTGACATTCTCTCCCTTGATGGTCCGATCCAGTGTAGGTGTTTGGAGATGGTGGGAGTCTTGTTACTGAACGACTTGTCACATCACGATTTTGAGGCTTGCTAAATACATAAATAAAGGCTTTGCAGTGTCAGTGGCTCAGTAGGTAGCACACTCGCCTCTGAGGCCGGGAGATCAGAGGGCTGTGGGTTCAGTTCCCACATCTGGCACTTGGGTTAATATCCCAGTACTGACACTGTAGTGCAGCATGAGAGGGGTGCTGCACTTCTGAGGTGCCGTCTTTCAGATGAGACGTTAAACCGAGGTCCCATCTGCCTGGATTGGTGGTAGTTCAGGTGGATGTTAAAGATCCCATGGCACTTATCGAAAAGAGTAGGGGTTATGTTTATTAAAAACAAAGCATAACAAATACTTAAAATCAAGAAAAAGGAAACATAAAGGATACAGTGAATAACTGATTCCAAAAGAAAAAAAACTGGGAACTCAGAGTCAGTCTAAATCTGAAAAAGAAAAGGAGAAAAAAAAGTCACATCAAATGGAAACATCAGAAGGAAGTCCAATATCATTCCCATATATTCCGTCTGAGGATTTTTCGTTCTCCTTCTTTAAATTGAGTAATATAGGTCTGTATCCTCCAGAAGAGATCCTCAGGAGTGAGATAACGCTGCTGAAACAGAAACCAACATCGAAACTGCCAAACCCAATATAATATAACCGCTATAATATTCAAAGTGCTGGAATTATAAGTAACCCAAGAATTTGGAAATATACCACAAAATAAAGCCTTTTGATCCCACTCACACCAAGTCTTGTTCCAAAAATGGCGTTTCCATAAAACCAAAACCATAAAATAAAAGGACAAGAAAAATATAGATGAGTCATTGTTTCAGTAACACCTATACAAGACTCTCGAAAGCAATATCTATCTACTATTTGTTTATGTTTATGGTTATCCCGAACGCCTATTCTACCATGTGCACCCAGCCAAGCAATATCCCACATCGTTTTAGGAATTCGAGGGTCCATTAAATGTGTTTCAATTTGCGTTTTTTCAGTAGGTGTATATCCCGGAAATATCTCCACTGTAAATTGGGTTTCTATAATTTCATTATATAGTTGTTTCCGGTTGAGCCTTGTAATCATCTCAGTTGAAACATGCCATGTTTTTAACGTATCAAAGACCAGTCCCCAATCTGTTGTTAGGTATACCTTCTCTTATTTTATGGAAAAACACCACTATTCCATTCTCGAAGAATTTCTTTAAGAGATATGGACTAAAGAATCAGGGTTGCAAAGGTCTTGAACTACTGGCTTCAAATTAGTGGAGAAAAAAGTGAATAGAAAAACACTATTGGGTGCCATAGAAACCCCCCTTTACGGTATGGGCGTAATGAAACATTCGACTAATAGGATTCAAACGACTGCCCAAACAGGAGAAAAAAGATGTAGGAGGGTACAAAAAACGCTTAGGAATCGGGAAAATATGAGCTATGTGTAGGAATAAGGGTAGTAAACATGTTTTAATTAAGAAAATACGCTTCTTTTGTGTAATGACCATTTATGCCAACTGCTAGCTTTTTCCTGCCCTTATTTATAACTAATTCCCAATTATATGCAGCTAGATCCAAGCATGCAAAGTAGACACCTAACAATTTATGTGGGAATCTATTAACTTAATTCCCCTATAGAATCAATAATCTCCAAAGTAGAAGAAGTTTAGGCATACACTTTTTGCAAATTTAAGCGAGATCCAATGATTAATAAAAAATCGGTAACACTTTACATAACAGACAACCTTCAGTAATATTTGGTACAAAAACACAAAGGTCATCTACGTAGCAAATGATTTTATGTGATGAAATAACATCATGAACACCAGAAAATCCAGGAGATTTGTATAGAAACCATATAATAGGGTCTAAAGCAATGACAAATAATAAAGGGCTTAAAGAGGCATCCCTGTCGTACCCCTCACGTATAAAACAAGGGTTACCGAGTCTACCATTTATATAAGGTCTAACATAGGCCAACTGAATAACATAAAATAAGCCAATTAATAAAGGGTTGTGGAAAACCATAACTGGTAAGTATTAACCAAATGAATTCTTGGAAAATACTATCAAAGGCTTTGGATAAATCAAAATTAAACAAATAACCGTGTAATAAACCCAGCGATCCTTGAGAAAATAATTCCATAGCAGCAGTAAGCATCCTAATTGATCTACGGAGATTGAACAATATTGAAAGAGGCAGTATAGATGGTAAATATTTATGCAATTCTATTACCTAATAATTTTGCAAAAATTTTATATTCTGTATTCAATAATGTAATTGGCCTCCAATTCCCCAATTGGATCTGTCCCTTTTTATAAAGAAATATCATAAGCCCTCATACATCTGACCCGTTAGCGATCCTCTATCAAAAAGCATTAAATACCTCTAACAATTGATGTGGTATAAATTGCCATAAAAATTTATATATTTCTGCTGAAAGCCCATCGGAACCTGGAGCCACTTTATCTTTAAGGCCTGTAATAACCCTCTGTACTTCTTCTAAAGAAAAGGGTCTTATAAGTTCTTGTGCTTGAGACTTTGATAATGTAGGTGCATCTATAATTTGTAATAAAAGTGACATGTCAGTTGTTTCGCTAGCAGGGGTCTCAAAGGTATTTTTCATAAATTGTGTAACATAATTCATAATATTATCTTGTCCTTTAATGAGCTGACCCTGATCATTTGACAACTGGGATATTTGTTTACCACAAAATTTCTCCCTAGAGGCAGCAAGGGGGTTAAATTGACGTTGAGTCCCTGTGATGTTTTATTTCTGTTCAAAGAGTATCGATTGTTGTCGGTCATATTGCACCTTAGCCAAGGCAGTCTTAACTGCTTTTATACGAGCGTCACAATCAGTACCATACAAATAAGAGTCAGAAAATAATGTTTGTAATTCTTGGCCTTAAGCGGCTTGAGGCATCATGTCTGTCCGCTAACAATCTTGCATAAAACTTAAAATATGATATTATATATGATTTGGTATCGGACCACCAATCTATCATAGAGTCATATAAAACAGTAACGAACTACGATCCGTAAGTAATTCTTTAAATTTCTGAAGAAATGCAGGGTGTGACAATAGTGATGAATTAACCCTCAAACCCCGGACCTTGTGGTAAAATATCTTCTAGTGCTATTTGGATTCCAATGAGGTGGTGGTCTGAAGTCGCCATTGGCATCATAAATCCTTTGATTTTCCCAACAGTATGTGAGCAAAGCCAGTAATCTATCTGCGTTTTAACTTCCCTTTAGTGAAAGTCAGTATTAATGAGTGGCTAAAACATCCACTAAATTCATGTCTACTATAACAATACGTAATGCATTAGTGTCACATCGTTTTCCTAGTAGAAGGACTTCTAAACATATATTGAAATCCCACCCATAAAATGGTTCGATTAAGTAAGGAGAAAGGGTCTAATAAGTTGCAGTATGTGAACCTGGCGCTTTCTGTTGAGGCGCATAGATATTTATAAATCTGTAAGGTAACTGATGCCAGAGAAGATCTAATATTAAAACTCTACCAGGGACTAATTCTACAGTCTTTTGCAAAGTGAAATTAGAAGATGTAAAACAGTAACCAACACCAGAACAAAGTTCTTGACCTACGGACAAATAAGAGGGTCCTATACTCCAGTCTCTGGAGGTTAGTGCAATTTCCTCTGTGGTATATAACCTAATGTCTTACAAAAAATATACATCATAGGCTAAACCATGTAGGGCTGAAAAGGTAGCAAGACGCTTATATCTGGACCTTATACTATTCACATTTAAACTAGCCAAACGTATAACTGACATAAATGAAAAAAATAAAGCAAACCATTGCCAAAAAAAACCCTTCATTTCTTTTTTCTAATTCTTGCAGCTTTCTTCTTTGAAGTAGTACCAACAATATCAGCTGATATGGGAGCAGCCAAAGGGAGGGGTCGAAGAGGAGTGTCCCAACTCCTCTTCTTCCTCTTCCATAGTGTCTCCCCAACTTTGTAACGGCTCGTATGGATTGGATGTTGGAATAAAGGAAGAAATAACAGGGTCGACTTGTAGTAGGCGAAGTATACGGGCTACTGGAGAAGAAGATTCCAAATTATCCTCTGAGTCCACCATTGGGGCTCCTGTAGGCGATAGCAAAACTGTATCTGAAACTGTGGCCAACCCATCAGTCGTGGAAGGCTCCGTTGTTTCCAGAAATACCAAAGTGATGTAAAGGACTCCGTGGTCTCAGGAGTATTAAGTCTTAAGGGGCAGAGGTCTCAGAAATCTAAGCGGATATGGGGCAGAATTTTTAGGTAAGTCAGGTATAGTAGAACCCTTAGAAGGATGAGACTTAACATGGCTGTGATCAGGCTGTAAAGGTTTTGGTAAATTGTGTCTTGGTAGAAGAGTTGTAGCTATGTAGGTATCATGCTCTACATAATCAGTATTATGGGCTGCCCAAGGGCAATATACAAAGCGTGTGACGCATCACTGCAAAGATTACAGGAAGGAGGTGTAGTACAAGCTAAAACAGTATAACCTATCATGCCACAAGAAGTACATTTCAATTGAGTACAATCTGAACTCAAATGTGACAAATCTCCACATCTGTAGCAAGAACGAGGTTGCCCTGGGTAAAACAAAATTCCACGATCCCTACCTAAGTAGAAACAATTAGGCAGGTGCTGTATTCCAGATTCATTAATTCTAAGCTGAACATTAAATTTCCATCCCCCCGTCCAAAAACCATTGTCATCAATTATTGCATGTGGGTGACCCATAACAGAACAACGCTGTTCCAACCAATACAAGATATCTAGTACATTAACACCTTCATTTCTAAAAAGAACAGTAACAATTTTGGCAGTTGGTTTAGTGATAGGAACTACTATAAAATATTTCCAGATAGAATCAGTCCGGGCAGTATAATAGGCTGACCAAAATTTATCCAACAGAGTGGCTGAGCGAAAAGAAACATCAAAATTATAGTCCCCTGAGGATGTATTAAGGCATACACCTCCTGATGGCCTGAGACCTAATGAGTCAATAATGAGGGCTTTCCTACAAAGTTCCTATCAGGGGGAAGATCCATACCCCCTTTATAATGGATTCGAGCCAAAAATCTTTTTCTCATTGGCACCTCTGTCGTTTTAAATAAGGAAGCATAGCTAGCTGGTTTAACAGTAGCAGAGGCAGTATCAGAAGCAGTCAGCGTTGTAGCGACAGATTTGGCATTCACATCCCCCTGGTTTAAGTACTGACCTGGAGGAAGATTGGAATGTCCAGGAATAGCAGGGTGGTCCGTTAGAATGGTCGCTTTAGCAGTAGGCAAAAGATTGGGAGACTCCATAGACTGTTCCATTGGCACTGTGCTTTCGGTTCTCGAGGGTGAAAGCGGAAGTGACGCAATCTTTCGGTCCGTCTGCGAAAAACGTTCCTCCGATTCCCTAGCATTGCACAAACGTTCCGTTTGTATCGCGGAGCCAGGTAAAGGCAAATTCGGGTCTGGGATCCAGGTCGAGTGATTTTTGATCCATCCTGCACGTTCCAAAGCCAGGTCTGGAGACCAAGTAGAAAATCTTGCCGAGAAAGGAAAAGAGTCTGCCAGTTGTGAGCCACTGAGTGTATCGTCGGCGTTTCCATGGGGTCGGTTACAGCTTGTGCCTGCTTTTTCACCGACACTGAAGAAACTAACTGTCAGATTCTGGTCGTTTCGTTTTTCTCTTCCTCCGGTGAAGAAATTAATTTTGTAAGTGCCTCCTCGCGACAACCATCCTCTGCATCCGATAGCGCCTGACTTGTAAAAGAACTATCCCGGTTGACGTCTACAGCTTTGCAGACTTCCAAAACTTCCATAACTGCAGGAGGAGCAGTATCCATGCTGGTAAGAGAGCCTTCTAGGTGCTCTACATCGTCCGGTGCTGCTGCTGTCTCTGGTGACTGAGGCATACTGGACAGAGTCCAGATGTCTCATGGGAAGGATTCCCCACCCTGCAAAGAGTAGGGGAATTTCCCCAGTGTCCTGGCCAAATTTCCCTCATTCACTAAAAATACCACCAACAGCTTAATCTGGTTCAAAGTCAGTTGGCATTCATCTGTATCCCCCCTCCCCCGGGTCGTGCCTGAAAATAGGCAGGATTTGTCTAGTGCACTTACCCGGGCAAGAAAAACTAAATAAATAAATAAATAAAATAGCACATGATTCTTACATGTTTTCTTTCTCCTGAGTCCTGAACTTTGAGTTTTTGCAAAAAGACTTGATGCTCACAGATGACATGATGGTGGTATCAGATGTTGAGAATACCATCTTGATGGTGTTGGATGTTCAAAATGCCATCATTGCTGGCATCAGATGTTGGGCAGTCCCACATCTCTTGATGGCATTAGATGTTAAGCAATACCATCTTGATGGTATTATTGTTCAGACAGACCATAATCCCTCTCAAGAAATGATCATATTTTTTGGGAGTACATTCTACATAAACTTTTTTCATCTCTTGTCATTAGACATTAAGACAGCTAAACTGAATTTTGCTCACATTTCAGCCTAGAACATTTGATAAACATATTTTGCCCAGCTAAACAAAATAAATCTGCCCTACTTCATTCCAACCCATACTTTTAATTAGGCAACTATTGATGTACATATAGCAAGCGCTTCAAACTAATACAATTGAAAAGAAGCTTTAAACTAGTCACACAGTGGTGACAATAACAGCTTAGGTATTTAACACAGTGAGAACTAATAATATAGTTTATATATGTAATATAATGGTTTCAGAACTAATAATACAGTATACAAGTAGTGTATTCACCCACATTGGTTTCATAACAAGCAGTAGAGCGTACTTGTCTCAAGAACCTCCACAGAGACAGCTGATAATACCTATGCACACTTGTTTATACATATTCAATGCCACTTACTTGGTCTGCTCCTAATCAAGGTTCCAGATGGCACTGAATCTTATACTAGACACAGAAAAATCAACACAGCCATTGCAGCCTACAGAAATGACATGCTTGCTCTTAGCAGAAATAAGACAAGGTGGAAATAGGCCTATAATTCAATTTCAAACTTGACTTTAAAATATGTGACCCAGTATTGTCCACATATACCCTCTCCTGGAATCATTAAGACGCTAAAATCATCTTCACGATTACAACCAGCTACAATGAATAAAAACTTGATGTTAACTGTGTGTATTACTGATAGCATTTATCAGACAATTTCAAAATTGCAACATGGAAAATTAATGGCACTTTAGCCACCTTGAATTTTATCTCTAGCATTCCCTGCCTGACCCATGAAGACAGATGGCATGCAAGTTTCAGACTGGTCCTATTAGTGCAGGTGATACCTTACTAGGCCCATCACTGGCAACTTCATGTAAGATAAAGCATAAAGGAATCTTTTCAGTATTTATCATTAGTATAGTGTGGCATGGCCCAGTGGCAGGAAACAAAATAACTTTTTTTCCTGGGTACATTGTGTACATGTTCTCTACCTTACTCAAGAGCTTTGCTAAATACAGTATAACTAGTACCTTGGCTGCAGTATTAACACAGAACTGTACTAACATGGTGATTAGTGTGACCTATCTAGAGGTGTTACAGCTTATCCACCTGAGGATAAGTAGTGTAGCTGTCTAAATGAACCATGACTAATTTTTACAGCAATGACCAGCTCTGGAGCTTAGTTCCAGGGATGACCTTTATTTACAGTAGCACATAGTCAACTATTGTAACATCTGCACATTTGTCAGTAAGCTGACAGTGGTAGTTGAAACCTGAGGTTATGCATCTACTTTGTAGGCATTTTGGGATGCAGGAAGGCACTGCAGTCATTAACCCAGTAGGATTTGGGATGGTCAGAATCTTGTGGGAATAAGCCGGCCCGGTGGCGTTGAAGGTTGAGGTGCTGGTTGCTACACCTCGCACTAGGCCAGCGACCCGGTTTCAGGAACGAGCCCAGGCCACTGGGGGTCGGCAGAGGTGAGAGAGGATTGAGCATCCGAAGGACTGCTCTTCTCTCTTGGGGGAGGGAGATTCTGTCATCCTGCTCGTTGACTGCCCTCTGGCGGTGGCTGGAGGGCAGTATGGGTTGGGAGGCATGCAACTGGCGTCCATGTATTGGTGGGGAGCTGCCCCGGCTAATGGATTATGTTCGGGGAGGGAAGGCGGGCGCTCCCTCCTGGTCTATTGCAGGAGTGGCCTGGGAAATCGGGGGTTGGTCAGAGTAGGGGCAGCGTGGGTACAGAGGATCAGTCCCTGCAAGGGAGGGACATAGCCGCCTGCCAGGCTCCAAGGGATGAAAACCTCTATGGAAAAAAAAAGAATTTTGTGGGAAAGCACAGTTGTGAATACCCCTCTTGCCCTGTCGCTTCAGGGTGTGTTCTAGATAGCAGACCCACCACTGGAATAGTGGTGTTGGGGGGGGGGGTATTAGGGAAAGTAATATCTGCCACCATATACAAGTTTACTGTGGTCCTTAGCACTATTTACCTTGTGCCAGGGTTATCCACTGGGCAATGGAGGCTGCTCCCTGTAACACCCGTGGATGATCTTATGTCTAGGACTAGGGACTAGTCCAGACTAAGAAAAAAAATGCATGGTCGAATAAAGGAGTGCCTTGAAGCTGTAACACATGCTCCTTATTTCCTGTTTCCTAAAAGGAAGATTCCCAGCTTTACTTTGGTTGCACAGCATTGTGGTCTCTTGCCACTTGGCATGAATTGGGGAGGGGAGGAGGTAAACTTTTAGGTTTGTGTAAACTTCCCAAGAGCATGTTTAACCCACATCTCCTTCGTGATTTGCCTCGCTGTGGCTAACTGCACTAAGAAAAGAAGCTGCTTTGTGTGAAGTGCATGTTTATGAAGACATTTCTTCACCAGGATGCCCATTGTCAGATGAAGATTTGCTACTCCTGTCAATCATGTATAGCATGTATTATAAGGTATTATGATTAAGGTGCTATTAATGAAACTCCAAAGCCTTAACAATGACTTTTCATTCTCTGACATCAGGGTATTAACATGTCTTTTCTCTATGCACCCTATTAGTTACTAGGTTCGTTTAACTAAAAGGGGAACTGTCAGCAATAAGAGTCTCACACCCTAGTGGGAGGCTGATCCCAATTAGCCTTTTGTGTGCAAAAACACTTTTTTTTACCTAATGATTACTTGAGTATAGTAGATTGTATCAGGCTAATTTCATTGACTTGTAAGCTGGCATTTCCTGTAACTAGAAATGCCAGACTCCCCTGCCGCTGACATCAGAGGAGGAGGACTGCAGCAGTAGGAAATTCAGTAGCCTGCAGTGAATGTCACAGTTTGCTCCCAGTCTCATTCAGAGTAAATCCTGTAGAGTTCCCTTCCCCCTTTTGGCATTTTACTGTGTTGATTGCCAGGTCACATGACCCACTCAGTGGATAATGTGAATGCCTTGTTTATCAGCAGACCCTGTGGATGTGGGTGGGTGCACACTAGGGGAACAGAGGGTAAGGGAGAGAAGCCTGTTTCAGACAAGAGCTGGAGTGTGAATAGCTCACATTGACCAAGCTGTCAAACTGGGCAGGAGGACTAATGTGCTGTGCCTCTGGGCTTGATAAAAGAAGCAACTGCTGGCCCACCAGAGCTCCATTTCAAGTGCAGCTTGCACCTCCAAGGTTCTGTGAGGGTAGAATGGAACTCCAGACCTTCTCTGCTCACCTTCCTTGCTACTGGACTCCCCCCGCCTTACCAGCCCACCGTAGCTCCATTTCAAGCACTGCTTGCACCTCCAAGGGTCTCTGAGGGCAGACTGGAACTCCAGACCCTCCCTGCTCATCCTCCCTGCTACTGGACTCCCTCCCCCATCTTACCAGGCCACAGGAACTGCATTTCAAGTGCTGCTTGCACCACCAAGGGTCTCTGAGGGCAGAACAGAACTCCGGACCCTCCTTGCTCACCCTCCCTGCTACTGGACCCCCCCGCCTTACTAGGCCACCAGAGCTCCATTTCAAGTGCTGTTTGCACCTCCAAGAGTCTCTGAAGGCAGAACAGAAGGAACTCTGGACCCTCTCTGCTCACCGTCCTTGCTGTTGGACTTCCCCCGCCTTACCAGCCCACCGGAGCTCCAGTTCAAGCACTGCTTGCACCTCCAAGGGTCTCTGAGGGCAAAATAGAACTCCAGACCCTCTCTGCTCACTCTCCCTACTACTGAACTCCTCCCTGCTTTACCAGCCCACCGGAGCTCCATTTTAAAAGCTGCTTGTACCTCCAAGGGTGTCTGAGGGCAGAACAGAACTCCGGACCCTTCCTGCTCACCCCTCCAGCTACTGGACTCCCCTCTACCTTACCAGGTACTGCAGACCATGCTGCTCAATCTGTTCTGGGGAACGGCACCATCTTGACCCTTTAAATACCATGTGGCCCTCATCTTGTGTCGGCGTACCTGGACTGATTGTTTTTGCACTTGAATTTGTACTGCATTTACTACTATTTGCTCTGCCTTTACAGCGTTTTGTAACCATCCAGTCTTCTCTTATACAAAGTTCTGCTACTGCGGTTTTTAAGACATTATAGTTCGTTCCTGTTGCTGCTCTCAGTTTCTTATTTGGGCACTCCGTGCAGCACTGTATGCCTAACAGGTAGCTTTAATTCATCTCAGCATTAACCAAGTTTGTGTGCGTATTACAATTTATCTGCCTGCTGTGCACTTCTGAGTGTGTAACATCTTCATTCCAGCACATAGCTGGTTTTACAGTTCTAGTCTCCCTAACTCTATTTGAGCACACCATTTTCCAACTCTAGCCGGGTTGCCTTGCTAAGTCCCTGCCCTCCCCCCAGGCTGCTACCCACCCTCCTGTATACTAATAGCTGCTAATCCTTTATCTTTTCTCCCCAGCCCACCAGAGCTCCATTTCAAGTGCTGCTTGCACCTCCAAGGGTCTCTAAGGGCAGAACAGAACTTCGGGTCCTGCCTGCTACTGGACTCCCCCCTGCCTTACCAAGTACTGCGGACATTGCTGCTCAGTCTGTTCTGGGGAAAAGCGCCGCACTGTGCTTGGCACCGTTAGGCTCTTTCTGCCCGACCCACCTAACCACCCTCCCACCCAGGTGGTGGTTCTAGTTTTATACCTCCAGAACAAATCAGCCCACTCCCGTCCCACCCATCCCAGTTGGCCACTTGGACTTGCCTACCCCCTCCCTGCAGTAATATAGTAGGTATTCCCTCCAGCCCCTCTCCCCTGAATATACACTTCCTAAATGATTGCACCCACTGCCCCCAACCGCACTAACCTCCTTAACTCTTCATTTTCTCAACTGTCTAACACACCCCCTGGTTCTAGGCATCCCCTTTATACCCCGTTTGGGTAGGTGGCCCTCTCTGGACATAAAAGTCCATCTTACAGAGTGAAGGCTGTGAGATTTGAACCTGGATGGCACCTGCCTCTCCTGCTGCAGTTCACAGCCCTGACCTTTCAGCTGTACTGCTAGCAAGTGCTACTGGTGGGAAACGAAACAGCACCTTAAAACGAAGCCTAACATGCTCCCTCTGCTGGCAGCCCTTCTTATTTATTTTATTTATTTATTGAAATGTTTTACTAGGAAGGCACACTGAACAAGTTGCTCATCTCACAGTGCGACCTGGGGGGTACAGTGAGGATTAGAAAACAGAGAATTACAGTCGTGGCCAAAAATATTGGCGCCCTTGCACTTTTTCAAATAACTGACAATTTCCTCTAAACATAAGTTGAAATTAGCAACAGTACAGTATTTGGTCTCCACAATTCTTTATTTCTCTGTTAATATTACAGAACCTTTGTTTTTGATTCAGAATTTAATATATCCTTTTAAATCAGAAAATGAAAAGAAATGGCATTGACAAAATTATTGACACCCTAGACTGAATATTTGGTAGCACAGCCTTTGGTCAAAATAACTGCAATCAACACTTCCTATAGCCATGGATGAGCTTCCTGCACCTCTCTACTGGCAGTTTGGCCCTCTTCTTGTGCAAACTGCTCCAGTTCTCCCAGATTTGAAGGGTGCCTTCTCCCAACTGCTGTTTTCAGATCTCTCCACAGGTTTTCAATGGGATTTAGATCTGGACTCATTGCTGGCCACTTCAGAACAGTCCAGCGTCTTGTCTTGAATCATTCCTGGGTGCTTTTTGAAGTGTGTTTGGGGTCATTGTCCTGCTGGAAGACCCATGACCTGCTACGGAGACCCAGCTTTCTGACACTGGGTTCAACATTGCGCTCCAAAATGGCCTGGTAATTTCCAGATTTCATGATGCCATGCACACGTTCAAGGAACCCAGTGCCAGAGGCAGCACAGCAACCCCAAAACATCATTGAACCTCCTCCATGTTTGACTGTAGGGAAGGTGTTCTTTTCTTTGAAGGCTTCATTTTGTTTTCTGTAAACATAGAGATGATGTGCTTTACCAAAAAGCTCTAATTTGGTCTCATCTGTCCACAGGACATTCTCCCAGAAGGATTTTGGCTTGTTCAGGTGTGTTTTGGCAAACCCCAGTCGGACTTTCTTATGTCTCTCTCTCAGCAGTGGGGTCCTCCTGGACCTCCTACCATATAACCCCCTTTCATTGAGTTGACGACGGATGGTGTGAGTTGAAACTGTCATACCTTGTGTCTGAAGGTCAGCTTGAATCTGTTTGGCAGTTCATCGAGGTGCTTTCTCCACCATTCGAACAATCCTGCGCTGCAATCTTCGATCAAGTTTTCTCTTGCAGCCACGTCCAGGGAGGTTGGCTACAGTGCCATGGGCCTTAAACATCCTGATAGTATTACGTACGGTGGAAACAGGAACATCAAGGTCTCTGGAGATTGATTTGTAGCCTTGAGATTGTCCATGCTTGGCTACACTCTTCTGTCTGACCTTCTCAGACAATTCTCTGGCTGTCTTTCTTTTCTCCATGCTCATTGCAGTACACACAGTGATACAAAACAGGAGAATGAGTCCTTTTCTCTATTCAAACTGGTTGAATGAGTGATTTTGATATTGCAGGCACCTGTAACTCACCACAGGTGAGTTCAATTCCAAAGTGAAGGAGAATCACCTGCTTGAAATCTAATTATTTCTAACTACTTCTAAAAGGTGCCAATAATTTTGTTTGGGCCATTTAAGGATTTCTGTGTGGAATAAGCTAAGTCTTAGTAAATTTTTCTGCTTTTTGTGTTTTATTCCACTGCAAACCAAAGAAATACATATGTGGATACCAAAATATTTTTTAATTTCAACAATTTTCTGGAAGGAATGGTGCATTATTAGAAAAAACTGCAAGGGCTCCAATATTTTTGGCCACGACTGTACAAATAAAAACAGATACAGATACAATATGGAGCATTTGGTTGATATAATACATAGTTGTGAGAAGTACAGACAATTACAGCATGAGAAAATTAATACAACCAGTGGTTGGACACAGAAACGTGATACAGAAGACCCAACAGATAGTAATGCAACAATACAATCATAGTGCCATGATGTTCTCAGTGCTATGCTTATAGGCAGTAACAAGTGCTAAGGGCCAAACAAGGGTGGAAGGGGGCAATTACCAATGATAGAGATTGTGAAGGAGGAAGCTAAGATGTGCTGGAAGGGGAAGCAGAGGTAGCATAAGATGAGGTGTGAGGGGAAGGGGCAGGGGGGAGACTGCAGAGACCTAGTTCCCCTCCAGGATGTTGAGAACCCTGCAAGGGGGGCAGGAGCTGGCAGCAAGGCAAGAACAAAGAAAATTAAGAAAGCTAGAGGTAAGCCATCAAAACCTGTTTCCCCTACAGGATGCAAGAACCCTGCAAGGGGGTCTAGGTGCTGGTGAGCAGAAAAGGGTTAAGAGGCAGTTAGGGAGGATTAAATCAGGTGCAGCTGGAAGAGAAGAAGTTGTGTAGTGCAGTACCAAGGGAATAGGAGGATGAAGAGTGTCGTATTTGTGAGGGGAGAGTGTTCCAGATTTTAGGGAAGTGGTGGGAGAAGCCAGTCTGGCTGATGAAGGTAGAACGGCACGGGACCAGCAGGGTGCGTGTGTCAGTAGCTCTCAGGGAATAAGGGAAGATAAGAGGTGGGGGGGAGTTCTCCAAGCCAGAATTTGGAGGTCAGTTTGACACAGTGGGAGAGCTGCCGGTTGGACAGTGGGGGGAAGGCTAGGGCATGATAGAGGTCACAGTGATGAGTGCAAGAGGGGGCGTCAAGGGCAAAGTGGCAGAAGGAGTTAGAGAGTCCAATTTGGTGAGGGAAGATTTGGGAGCAGCACCATAGACTTCATCGCAGCAGTCGAAAATGGGGAGTATCATCTTCTGGACAAGTTCATGCCTCACAGTCAGCGGGATGCAACTACAGTTCCTGTACAGTGCGCCAAGCTTGGGGCACAGTTTCTTCAGGATGACGTCGATGTGTACAAAGAAGCTGAGGTGTTGGTCTAACCAAACCCCAAGGTATCTAAATGAGGATGTGTCCTCAAAGATTGTCCCATCTAGGGTGTGGAAGGAGGGCATGCCAGGAAGCCTAGAGAGTCTCTCCCTGGTGCCGAAGGTCATAGAGACTGTCTTCTTGGCATTGAGGGATAGCTGGCATGAGGTAAATCAGAGCTGAACCTGGTTGAAGTCATGCAGTAAGCTGGTTACCACAGCTGCAGGGTTACTGCCAGAGCTGTACAAGACAGTATCATTGGCATACATTATGGATAGAGGAGGTGGAGCAGGCAGTAGGAAAGTAATTGATGAAGATGGAAAAGAGCAGGGGACCTAGCACTGAGCCCTGGGGACACCAGTGTCAATAGGGAGTGGGGGGGTAGAATCTGAGATTCATACCGATTATGTCCTTCCGGTGAGGCATGAATTAAATCAGTTTATGGCAGGCGAGGCCAGGCCTGCAGTAGAGAGGGAAACAAGAAGGAGGGTGTGGGAAATGGTGTCAAATGCTTTGGCTAGGTCGACAAAAATGGCTGAGGTGATCAGGCCATCATCCATTCTAGAGAGAATGGAGTTGGTGAGCCTGGGGAGGGAGGTAGTAGTAGAATGGTTCTTTCAAAAGCCAGATTGGAATGGGGTGAAAAAGGAGGAATCAGAGAGAAAGGAGGAAAGTTGGGAGAGAACCAGGTGTTCTTGAAGTTTATAAAGGGTAGGAAGGAGATAGATGGGGTGATGGTTGCCAGGAGCAGAAGAATCACCGCCCTTGGGGAGAGGAATGATTACAGCATGTTTCCAGGAGGTAGGGACCTGCACTGACATAAAGGAGAGGTTTAAGATTAAGGAGATAGGGTAGGCAATAGCAGGAGCAGAGATGTAAAGAAGTTTAGAGTTGAGGTCATCTGGAGAGGAACCTTTAGATGGGTTCAGGGAGAGCAGGGCACTTAGAGCTTCAGTGGGGGAGATGTGGGAGAAGGAGAAGGGATGGGAGTTAGATGAGGGATGGGGAGGTAAGGAGGGTAGGTGGGAGGGAGGGATCTTAGAAGAGAATTGGCACAGGATGTGTAATAGGCATTAAGTTCTGTGGCTACCAAACATGGGTCCGATACCAGGAGTTGTTGATTTTAAGAACGGGGGAGAAAGAGCATGGACCACTTGCCAGAATTTGGAGCAGGAATTGATGTTTGTGTGGAAGGAGGATTTGAAATTCTCAGACTTTGCCAGTCTGGTAGCTTTGGTACATAAGTTGCAGAGCATTCTGTACATGGTGTAATAACTGGGGAGCTTAGATGTTTTGTGTTTTTTCCAGACGCGGTCACGCTTCCTTAGGCTGGCCAATAATTTGGAGGTAATCCAGGGGAGGTGTAACCCTCGAGCCGTGGTCTGCCTGAAGGGAGAAAAAGTGTTCCAGGTGGTGATGAATTTATCCTTGGGGTAGGCAATGGAGGGGTTAAAAGACAGAGGGGCCCAGTCAGTGGAGGCAAGTACAGACTGAAGTGGGGCAAGATCTAGGGATTTAAAGGAGCGAAGCTAAATGATTTTATGAGGGGGGAATGGGATGATGGACCTTGCAAACCAGGAAGATTGGATTTTGGTCGCTAAGGGCATCAGGGAGAATACCTGACTTGATGATGCAGTGAGGGTGAGTGCCCACTCAAGCAAGGTGTTGTTTTGAGTTTTATGATTTGGACATGTGGGCTCAAGGATAAGTTGAGTGAGGATAAGTGCAGCAATATCATTCTGAATCTTACTCGACTTCTGTGACAACCAGTTTATCTTCAAGTCACCCAACATGAATAACTCACCTGATTGTGAGATGGAGGTAATGGAAGATATAAGTTCAGCCATGGCTCGGGTGGGTGCTAGGATGACAATAGATGCCAGCTATGAAGATTGGGATAGTGAAAGGGAGAGTAATACATGTGACTTGGGCTTTGTAGGTTGCAGGAACTGAAGACGATAGTATAGTAGTAGATTGCAATGTAGACTAGATGTACATGGCCACTCCCCTGCCCGGTCTTGCCTGTAGAGGGAGTAGCCAGGAATAGTGATGGAGTTGTTGGGGATTTTGCTTGTGGTCCATGTCGCAGTTATAATTAAAATGTCAGGAGTGTAGGAGACCATGAGGGTTTGGATAAGGTCAGTTTTGCGTAGCAGGCTGCAGATGTTCAGGTGAATAAATTTAAGCCCATTAGGGATAGCCGAGGAGGCAGTGGGGCTGGGACCATTTTGGTTGGGGGAGGCAGCCAGAGAGGATAAAGTTGAGGGGACAGGGTTGGGGTGGATATTTCCTGATGTGAGAAGGAGGATGGCTAGGATGAGATAATGCAATTGAGCACATTTGTATTGTAGCTTGGAATTTAAGGGGGATGGGGAAGATGGAGGGGCAGGGGAGAAGGAGATTGTGAGACAAAGATAGGCAAGATAACTAGGGGGAGGAAAGAGAGAGGCTGGGGGAGGAAGGGAAAGTACGACCAGAATTCAGAAGGGGCAGTGGGAGTAATTGCAAGGATGAATGAGGTAGCAGGGAGAGAAGGGGGAAGAGCAATGGCAGAGGGTATAATGGGGGTGGGCGAGATGAGAATTAGAACCAGGAAAGGGGAGGGGGAGTAAAAAGAAAGGGGAGAGAGAGGAAGGAAGAAGAAGAAAGTGAACACCATTCTTGAGGATGGAGCTAGGGGCTTCAGTGTGCAAGAAACTGATGCTGAACTCAATGCCAGCTAGCAGTTCTGTACAAACTGGAAGGTAGGCTAGGATAAGAAAAAAAGAGATAACTTGCCAAGTTAGAAAGGAAAACAGGCAAGGGTTTAGCTGTCTGTAGAAAAACAGTGGCTAGGATAAAAGAGCTTGCCAAGTTTAAGGGGAAAATACACAGAGGAATTAGATGACACTGTAGTAAAACAGTGAAGTTGGAGCCAGGGAGTAGCTATTACCGAGCAGCCCTCTAGTGGCTGGAATGTATATGCTGCTAATGCAAATCTATGGGCTTAGTAATTTACAAGTGCTGGTCATGTGACCTAACATAGTTATATTAGAAATAGCCCATATAGAGCGGGACTAACAATAAGTTTCCGATAAGTACAGGCTAGCGATTCTATACTGTGGAAACAAATGCTCTCTACATTGAAACGCGCTGTGATTTTTATTTTTTTTTTCTTACTGTCTTGCTGGTGGGGTCAGACTTCTACATGACAGTCCTAGCCACTGATCAAGCGAAACTGCCTAGTTTCTCACACCATCATAAGCCTGATACCCCACTACTTGAGGTGGATCACTGGGAACTTACTCCCCTTTGCCCCATCCTCCTTGCTCTCCTCTCAAACCATGAACGCTGCCTACTCGGGCTTTTCCCCTACTCACGCACTCTATCGCCCACCCCACTATGTCACAGATATCACCCTCTCATCTCACTGCTGCTACTGGCAGGGGATGTAGAGAGAAACCCTGGCCCTTTAAACATCCCCATTGCCTACTCGAACCAAACATGGGCCAGCTCAGTTGGGCTAAAGGTCGCCCATCTCAACATATGCAGCCTTCCTGCTAAGTTCAATGATCTTGAAGCTTGGGTGTCCCTCTACAAGCCTAGCATCCTTGGTGCTACCAAAACTTGGCTCAAGTTGGCCATCCCTGATGCCACGTACCACCTGCCCGGTTACTCCATGGTACAGTATGACAGACCCGGTGAAAAGAAGGGTGTTGGAGTGTTATTGTATTTCCAGGAACCCCTTACAGCTCCCCCTGCACTCTGCACTGACCCTGCATCCCCCTGTGAGTGGCTCATTGCAGAAATGACACTAGGTTCAAACAAAAAGTTCCATGTTGGGTGCTGTTACAACCCTTCTAAAGGGGGCATCCCAGGACTAACAAACCTCCTCAGGACAGGGACAACTCTTTCCCCTCAGGGGAAACTATCATACTTGGTGACTTCAACCTAAACTGGTTAAGTCCCAAGAAAACGGATTGCTGTAATCTAAGCAGTATGACTTCTCTCAATCTATCACCATCCCCACAAGACGCAATGCCAAAACCCAAAACCATTCCCTACTGGTCTGGGTGGCAAAAAACAGAGAGGATAAGATACTTCAAACCAGGATCCTATCAGACTCCATTAGTGATCACTCCCCCACTTATATAATTTGGTCTACCAAAACTAAGTGCCCCCCCGCCCCAAAATGCCTGACCTTTAGGAACTTCACCTGTAGTGACACTACCTGCCTGCTTACGGATATCAGGGCAGCAAACTGGCATATCCTTCACTCCCTTACGGATGTTGCCTCAGCAGTTGGATTCCTCACAGATGCCCTCCTCCAGATCCAGGACAAGCACTTCCCCTTGACCACTCACAGAGTGAGAGGTGGAAGCACCCATTGGCTCAAAAAAGAGCTACTCTCCCTAATGAAAGAGAGAGACAAAAGATGGGCTGCTTACAAAAACTCCCCCTCCCCTGCCCTTTGAAATGACTACAGACAACTGTGCAACAATTGTAAACAAGCCACCAAATTCCTGAAAAGGTGTTACTTCCCAAAACTACAGGGGGACAACCTAAGAAACCCCCAATGGTTCTAGTCCACAATAGGCTCCATGATAAACCCATGGACCCTCCACCCTGTCATACACCTCAGCTCCTCCATCGGCCTCATAACTGACCCCACTACTGTCGCCCATGCCCTCCACATGAAATTCACTGACCTCTCTGCCCACCTAAATAAACTGCCAACCTCCAACCCACCCTGCCCAGGAAACCAGACCGGACACTCTTCTCCATATGGCACTCCCAACCCTCTCTTCTATTTTAGAACTATCTCCCCTAAAGAAAACTTCAAACTTCTGATGATCCTCCCAAACAGGTAATTCAGGTAATGATGAACTATACCCCTGATTTCTTAAGCTCGTCACCCCCTGTGTATCCAAACCCATTACCAATATTTTTAACCTCACCTTGACCACATCAGCCATGCCTGCCATATGGAAAAACACCACAGTTGTCCACATTTTTGAGTCAGGAGATCCCCTGTCCCCTGACAATTACAGGCCTATTTCTATTCTCCCTCATTTAAGCATAATCCTTGAAAAGGTCGTCCATCACCAGCTCTCTGAACAGGTAAACAAATACAACCTGCTCTGCTCACAGCAACACGGTTTCAGGAAATATCACAGTACCATGTCTGCTCTGGCCGAGTTCACCAACCACGTCTTTAGGAACACGGGTATTGGTAACACCACAGGTGCCATATTCGTAGACCTGACAAAGGCCTTCGACCTGGTCAATCACAACCTTCTCCTCGCCAAACTGCTGAGCCTCGGTTGCTCGTTTGGTACAGTACATCTACATGGTTTTAGAGCTACCTGTCAGGCAGATCCCAAACTGCATCAGGGCTGCCACCTCCATGGCCATGGCAGCATCTACTGGAGTTCCCCAGGGCTCCATCCTGGGTCCTCTACTATTTTCCCTTTTCATAAATTCCCTACCTGCAGACAGCCTCTCATGTGAGGCCTTACTATATGCAGATGATTTAGTATTATTTCACAGAGACAAATCCTTGGCTAGTCTATTCACTACCCTTACCCAAAACTATGGAGCAGCCCACAAATGGTTCCTGACCAATAGGCTACTAGTAAATGAAAAAAAAAAAAAAAACTAAAGCCATGCCCTTGGGGTCCAAACCCAATTTATTAAAACTCTCTAAAACTAATTCCACCCTAACTGTACCTACATTTGATGGCCCCCCCTCTGCAGAATGTACCCAGTTTTAAGTACCTGGGCGTCACTCTGGACCCCTCCTTAACATTTGCGGAGCATATCAGTATCACAGTATGGTGCATCAACCAGAAACTAGGGGCAGGCTTTCAACTCAAGCACTGCCTGACCCCTGAGGCACGCCTTGCCATAGCCCAAGGAAACCTCCTACCCCTATTAGATTACTGTGCCCCCGTATACTCACATGCATCCTCTCAACTGCACGCAAGACTCAAAAATGTCTACAATAGCATCTGTAGGCTTGCGCTTATGTCACCCTACTCCACACATCACTGCACCCTGTACCAGTCCTTAGGCTGGTTCCCCCCTACAAGCAAGACATAACTATGCCCTTAGATGTGTCATGGACAGCACCATTAGAAGTGGTAACCTGTCCCTTTACTCCTCCCTGCTCAAACACAAATCCACTTCCCGCTGCCTCCCGCAATCCGCAGTCCCACCTCTTGAAGTTCCTAGGATTACCACTTGTCTGGGTAGCAATACTCTGTCTTTCACAGCTCCCATACTATGGAACAAACTGTCTGCCTCCCTCTGCTCTCTAGACTCGCACCTTACATTCAAATCACACTTTAATGCCTGGCTGCTGGTAGAATCCAAATGTATTTGCTCAGCCAGGTAACCCTACGGATGAGAGTCCCCCCCATACCTAGGACAAAGCTATCCCATTGTTCTGTGCTGAGCATTCTTAAGACTGCCTGCCTGTGTACATTGTATGTATGTGTGTATATATATATATATATATATCACTTTATTTGTATTTATTACATTCTATTTGTGTTCTTGCTTTGCAACGTATTCTTGCACCTTATCTGTATGTTACTGTAGTCAATGCATTTCATTGTATTTTTATTTTGTTCTATTTCCAGCACCATTCTTAACTAATGTAATTGTAGTGTCTGTATTACCCATGTGCCAACTTTATGTCCCGGGTCATGCCTGAAAACTATCCATTGCATCAGTGCATCTACCCAGTGAACAAAACAAATAAATCTCCTGTTTGCTGATCTGCTGTCCTCTGGGGCTAGATATAGTCACAGAGGACTGTACTAAGCCCTGTGAGCACCGGAGGACCAGAAAACATCTGATTTTAGCTTACAAAAATTTTTAACGTGTATACTGCGGGCTATTAAATCTCCCAGCTCTGCAGTCCTCCTCTGATGTTAGTTACAAGGGATCCTGGGATTTCTGGTTACAAAAAATGGAATCTTAGAAGTCAGCAAAATTAACCTAATACATTCTACTATACTGCAGTAAACAGTAAGTGAAAAAAATTTTTTTTTTTTACACAAAGTGCAAATTGGAATCAGCCTTTCACTTGGGTGTGAGTCTCTTATTGCTGACAGTTCCCCTTTAAAAACAAGCTTGTAGGAATGTGGTGTCTTGTGCCCCTTGCAAGAAATTTAAATCCTGTTTACATTCACAAAGACGCTAGTGGGCAGTCTTCTTCAACTTGGTTTTTAATTGCTGAACCTATACTTGTATGAGTATGTGGGGGTGTCTGGCAATGCATTTGATCCTTTGTCCCTCCTAAGTGTGTTTCCCAGAAACTACATTTCTTCCTTTCATTTAGGTAGGTGTTGCAAAGTGTCTGTGACAGAAACCCTTTTTCTTCCAGCTGCAAATGCTTTAGTAAAGAAGATTTCTTCCAACCCCACCTGCTGCATCTGAGCTCTGGACAGTAGCTTGTCAGTTGGAGACAGATGTGCACATGTGGGGGTAGCAAGTTTCCTGTTGGTCCAGGCTGCTTAAATAACTATTAGGCCCTGTACACACTAGGAAGCATAAAATGATTTAACTGCCTTAAAACTGTGTTACAACCATATTCTAAAACCATGTTAAAACCCTGCTAGAGAGGTAGTCTTTACCACGGTTTTAGCTAAACACAGTTGCCTTAATCCGTGTTAATAGCAGTGTGTATGCAAACCATGCTGTAATGTGAGATGAACCATTTTGTTAGCTGCAGAATTTTAAAAAATTACATTACTGGCACCGCCAAGCAGGCAAAGAGTCCCTGGTTCTGTCCATGTATTTTTTGTGCCGATCGGTTTTGGTGCCTGTTCTCAGGTATCCCGTCATGCACTGCGGCACTCATAATGCTTTGAGTTGGTGCCACAGTCATGCCTGGAAACCCACTTCAGCAAGCAGTTGTTGGAATACAATGTGGACTCTCCGACAACCGTGCTAGGGACCGGTTTATAAAATGTTTTTAATAACGTTTTTTAATCAGTCCCTAGTGTTTACAGGGCCTTTGAAGCATTTGTTACTATAACACACATAGAAGAACTGTATATAAACTACAGAGCAAAACTTTTCCCTCATTGCAGTTTCTGAATAAAGTCAGTGTCATTTTAACAATTGAAATAGGCCTATAATTCGAGTTCAGACTTGACATGAAAATATATGACCCTATATTACTCAGTTTCCAGTAGCATACCCCCCCCACACCCTCAGCCAGCCCCAGACTAAGCAGTATTTAGAAAATTTAGATGACATGTGGCTAGTGACTTATGATGTTAAAGATTTATACACTAGTATTGACTACCAGGAAGGCTTGAACTCATTACTTAAATCTTTGCGAAGAAGAGACGATCAACATCCATCTAGTGAGTTTCTGTAACAGCAGAATTATTTTTAGCAAAATCTTTTTTCGATTCGAGGACAAAATGTACCTACAAGAGAAGGGAGCCGCTATGGGTAGCACCATGACACCCTCTTACGCTAACTTGCACATGTGAGACTTTGAGCAAACCTTTATATTGGACCCACAAACAAATCTTTATCTAGAGAATATCTTAATATGGAAACACTACATTGACAACATATTTATGGTATGGATAGGTAATAAGACAGAATTGGATAAATTTACAGAGTATGTTAACAGATGTAACCCTAACCTAGAATTTAGCATGAATTGTGATGAAAACAAATTCCCTTTCTGGATTGCCTGGTGTATAAGGGTACCATGGGTATAGAGACAAAGTTATAAAGGAAGGAAATAGACAAAAATATCACATTGCATTACACCAGCTACCATGATCCTAACTTGAAAAAGAGTATCCCCAAAGCACAGCTGATTAATGGGTGAGGTGAAATTGTAGTGAATTTACAGAATTTGAAAGAACATCAGATGAACTAGCAGACCAATTTGTAGCAAGGGACTACAATAGGAGATTGGTGGAAGAGTCAGTTAATGAAGTGACACAAACCCCAAGAAAGGAATATTTAAAACAACAAAAAAAAAAGAAAGACATGGAGAGAGAGAATAGTCTTCTCAACGACTTATAGCCACTTAACAGGGGAGATTAAAGGGATTTTCTGATTGAGACCTTTAAATATATGACAGGGATAAACAAGACAGGTATAGAAGGGGTATTTAAGTTGAGCAGGGGGAAGGACATGAGAGGGCATAGTCTCAGGTAGGAGGGGGAAGATACAGGAGAGAAATGAGGAGACATTTTTTCACAGAGAGGGTGGTGGCTAAATAGAACACTCTACCCGAGGGAGGTGGTATCCTGTAGGACAATAGGCAATTTTAAAAGGGGATGGGATAGGGTGGGGGGGTTCAATGTGAGGAGGGGCAGCTGCAATGTAGGGCTAGCTGCACATTCAAGCAAACTTGATAGACCATGACACCTGTTTCTGCTGGCAGATTTGTATGTTCACAGATGCCTTTTTCACATAGTATGCCATTGCCACCCATGCTTCAGATGTTGAAGCTGCAATTTGTTTTTTAAAAAGTCTGTCATAGTCATTTTATTGTTATGTTTTATCAGCGCTTTGTTTCTGGCTGCCATCCAGTTTCTCCATGTGGCCACACCCCAGAGTGATGTCATACCAGGAAGCTGTCAATTTTTTACATACAGCAACAAGGAATTCTGGGTAATTTATAACGTTGACTTAAATGTGCCTTACTCAGAAGTACAGTCCCATATGTTGGTAGTGGTGAGCACCTAATATGTAAATGTCCATAGCAAAGCATTGCGGGTAAAATAAGGTGCTGTTTTCCAGTTTCCTTACTGTGAGATGTAGTCTCATATTTCTGTAGTGGTGTCAACGATATAAGCTCTTGTATGTTTAGTTTCAAAACAAGGCATTGTGCATATTCAGACCAGGCCACAGCACCTTGACTGCCCTAGCGCAATTCACTAACGACACCTCAAGCACCACGGATAGAGGCCAACTTACAGGGCTGTTTTTATTGACTTAATGAAGGCTTTCAACTCGGTCAGCCATTCACTGCTCTTGCATCAGCTAGGTTCACTGGATGCATTCCAGTCCACTATTGCCTGGTTCTCCAGCTACCTGCACAGTCACACCCAGTCTGTCTCCCATCGTAGAGTCCTCTCTTCCCCAGCTTCTCTATCCACTGGTGTTCCACAAAGTTCCATCCTTGGGCCCCTTGCTCTTTTCTATATTTATAAACAATCTATCTACCATTCCCACCCACTGTCATACCTTACTCTACGATGATGACTTGGTCCTCTATACCTCCTGTAGCTCCATCTCTGACATTAATTCCCACCTCTCTTCTGACCTGCAACGAATCCAAACATGGCTCACATCTCACCACCTCATATTAAATGTTGCCAAGACCCAGGCCATGCTCTTCAGGTCCTGCAGGAAGCTCGGTGCCCTAAACCTCTCATTTCTGGTCTCTTGTCTCGATGGCTCCCCGGTACAAGTTACCAGCTCCTTCAGATACTTAGGGGTCACTCTGGATCAGTGTCTCAGTTTCTCTCTCTGTGTCAGTGCGGTATGCAAGTCTGTCAATGCCAAAATGAAGTTGGCTTATTGTGTCTGCCACGCCCTGACCCCTGCTGCTAGGATCTCCGTTGCCCAAGGACGTCTGCTCCCTGGTCTTTGCTATGCACTGCTGGTCTTTGCTCAAGCAAATGTCCTTCAAGCATGGGATATTGCCTGTAACAATGTTTTCAGATTTGCCTTGTCTGCCCATTGGCTTAAACACCACTGCACACTTTACTCTGACCTCCGCTGGTTATCCCCCTCCTCCTGGCGTTTATATTCCATAGGGTGCCTGACCGACAATATAATTCGTGCTTCTCTCCCCTCCACCCTTGCAGCCACGTTTACCCCAGTTGACTGCCCCCGACTCCTCCAGTCCTAGACTTCAGCTCTGGTCACTGTCCCTAATTGCGCCACCAAAATAGGTGAACTTGCCTTCGCCATCTACACTCCCAAATTCTGGAACTCCCTTCCGGTTTCCCTTAGAAGCTCCAGTTCTCACCCTGCCTTCAAGCATGCACTCTTTAATTACCTCACCTCCCTAGATGCATGTAAATGTTTTTAGTTCATGTATTACACCTCTTTACTTGCTCTAGTTCACAGAACATACCTCTTTACTTGCCGTTGCACTACTATCCCCTTCCTTGTCCCATACCCTTGTCCAATGCCACCAGCACTTTTGTTATACACTTGTGTTACTGATCTCTGCAAGCTGTTTTTATCTCTTTTGTACCGTAATGCTTACACTAGGTATGCCATCACTTTCGTGCTACATAATCGTACTGTCATGTAAGGTTGTTGATCTCTTTATGTACTGCATTGTATCAGCTCCTCCCTGTACTATTGTTTGTAACTTGTTTGAACTGTAATCTCCCGGGTCATGCCTGAAAATAGGCAATCCTGTCTAGTGCACTTACCAGGTTACCAAAGGCAAATAAATAAATACCGTATCTAGCTACAAGACTTCTATACCGAGAGATGTAGTCTCCTATTTCTGCAGTGAGCACAGAAATATAATAGCCTACCATACTAATTTATATAGTGAGGCATTGTGGGTACAATATATAGCTGATTTTTCTATCTAAAACTACAAACTGACAGTGTTCCTTTAATAACTTAGTTTCCCTGGTATGATGTCACAGTTGGGGGTTGCAGCACTGAGACAAAAAAGGGTGGGTTATGCAAACAAAGCAGAGCACAGAAATAAAAGCATTTTTTTTTTCATGGAAAACATCACTTTTTGGCTGTTTGAATGGTAGGATACTGATTCACAACTCCTACAGGTTACTATTCCCATTTGTTATGGCAAACATTGGAAAATCACTTTAAGAGAAGTTTATTTACCAACTGGCACATAAAAGAAGCAGGAGGATAGCAGAGCCAACATTTGAAAAATCCCCCCTTAATCACTTCTAAGAAGAATAAGACAATAAAAGACAGGGTAGTTCATACTGATCATTTTGAACCAAAACAAAAGACAAAACAGTTACTTTTGGGGCCACTAACCCATGGCAGTTATCCATGTGGACATTGTTTCCAGTGCAATAACACCAGCAGGAAAAAAAAGTTTGAACATCCTTATACAAACTTGAAGTATGATATTAAACAACACATCAACTGCACCTCTAATCATGTGGTATACCTACTACAATGTCCGTGCAACAACTATATGTCAGAACAACTGTACGAAATCTGAAGGTACGAATAAGTGAACATAAAACTGACATACAACTTAATGATCAGAAATCACCAGTAACGAGACATTTTAACTCTGTGGGGCACTCTGTCTCGCCACTACATTTTTTGGGATTGGGAAAGGAACAAAAACCTTCTAAATCAGGAATGGACTGTGACACTGTGTTACGGAGGAGAGAAGCGTGTTGTATCTTTATATTGGACACAGTAAACCCACAAATAGGTCTCAACGAAGAATGTGACTGGAGTCTATATTGATAAATCCCTGACTGGAGATCATGTGTCAGTAGGCAGTGAAATAACTGGCATAAGAGAAGTAAAGCATTAAGAACTTGAGCTTAATTGGGCTTATGGTTTAAAATACTGAAAATATTGTTCACTTAGGTCTGTTTCCCAGATTCCTGTTACAACCTCACTTCTGTGCTCCCTTATTTGAAGAACAATGTGTATTTAACCAGTGAATATATATGTGAAGCTAAAGGCAATTTTATGAGAAATAATAAACAATTAAAAAAACTCTTCTTGGCAGCAGCCGAAGGTGGGGGGCGAACCACCACTGGGGTGGTCCTTCTCAGTGTTCAGGCTCTGATCCAGTTCAGCCCTCTACACTATTGAGGAACTTGTCCATGTCCATTCCAGGGTACAGGTGGCATGACTGAGCAGTGGAGTCATTGATGACGTCACTCGTGACGGCCCCCCCCCACTGAAACTGAGCATTTAAGTGAGCTTGCATGGGCAAGCACTGCTCCTTAAACACACAGGGAGAAGACGGTCAGCCTGGTGTCCTATGTAGTGTTTCCAAAACAAGTTTTGAGATAAAAGCTTTTATAAATTAAGAAGAAGTAGAAACTGGCATTTAGGGTTTCTGTATGTATTTTGTAGAGTTATGCAGAGTAAAAACTAAAGATTAAGGAAGACAGAATGTGAGGGATTATCTACGATCCTAAGGTGAGCCAACAGAGAACGAAACATGATTAAAAAATGTTTTAGGAAGCAGAAAGTACAAAGATAGTAATGCAACCAAAATTTATGTTGATTTCAGAGAAAGTCTGTGAAAAGGACATGTTTAAAATTAAATCAAGAAGCTGCTGAATAAGAGAATTTAGGGTATATTACGGTTTGGTGACTTTTGAAGCTAGAGATTTTGTAATTAATGAAACTTATGGTAGAGATTTAAAAGTAATGAGAAAAGTTTATCAGGTGGAGGCATTACTGACTTTTATTTTTTTATTTATTTAAACATTTGGTAACCAGGAAAGGCACGCTGAGCCGAGTCTCGATTCCGGGTGTGACCCGAAACTTGGAATGCATGTTTCACTTATGAATGCATTAGTGATGTTTAAATCACAGTAGTCATAATTTTAAGGCACACATATGGAGAGGGATACACAGGTATCACATCAAAAGGGCAACTACAAATGAGCGACTCACAAATGAGTGAGTCATTTTCACCGAAATGGTTAAGGGCTACCCTGCAAGGGTAGCAACCTGGTTGAAGGTGACCATTCAGAAGGGCGACCGAAGGCAGGAATAGTGAGGGGAGGGGAAAGGGAGGGATAGGATAGAGGGGTTTCTGTGGGGCAGTGTCCCTGGTGCTGCTGAGCCAGCCTGTGTGGTGTGGTGTGGTGGTGAGGGTGGCTGGCTCTGGCATAGGAGGATCTGGGTTCAAGGACTGGATGGGGAGAAATATTTTGCCACTACCTGAAGCTCTTGTTTAATTTTCCTTTTGGGGCGTCTCACCCCTCCCTGACATGCACCCCCCTGGAGTTGATAATCCTTCAGTGGGGGGGGGGGTGCGGGACACAGCCCCCCCCCCGCATACACATTTATAAGTACTGGTCGGATGTCGTGTCACCACTATGTGTATATCGCTGAATTGCTTTTCGGCGATATGCACTCGCCATAATAGTGATCGCTGTTTTGTGTTTGCTATTGTGACATGGAACCAGATACACATGGAGGACATCTGCTGTATTTATTATATATGAAATAATTCATTACGAAACAATAATGTTAAAATATGTTACTAGATACATCACTGAGGTCCTGAGGCAGTGGCACGGCCATGAAACCATCGCCCAGCACAGTGAGAAGTGAATGAAAAGGAAAAAGAAAACTAAGTTTATTTTTGATTGGAGTTAGTCTTTTATAATTTTGAACATTGAAGTGGTCATATTTTTGGATGACCCAAGCATTACTAACTTTGTTACTAAATAAGGAAAGGGCAACCTGAACACAGCAATCAACAAATCGAAGTGTGTCCTGAGTGTCCACGAGGTTCAGTGGCTCCAAATGTCAAAACCCATGGGGCTTAGTCACAACTGAGCATTTTTCATCCACCTTACCCCACACCCTCCTCTTCTACCCCCCCACCCAATCATCCCAGAGGGCCTAGTGTATGAATATGAGTCAAAGCACCAGTGCAACAGGACAGAGACCTCCCCGTTTGAGGAAGTAGCACGGGGACCGGAAACTACATTTTACTCATTACTTTACAATAGAAGACCAAGAACAGGTTTTGTCGCTTTTACAACAGACTAAAATGTGGACTGAAACTACAAGTGACAAAACCTTACTAAATAAGATTCAGCATCTTGAGTGAAAAGATCTAAGATTAGAATGGCATAGTCTATCCCTGGCTGAGTATATTAAAAATGAAAGAATCCCAAGAGGATTGAGGGTTCTAGTAGAGCCAAACCTAGGTTTTATGACCACAAAATTGAACGAAAAGTGGACAGGGATTAGGAATAAGTGTTCCCTTGATTTCATGCTCTCATCAATAGAGGCAATTATTGAAGAAAGGAATAGATTTGGAACAGAGACACAGGACATCAAAGAAGGCTATAAAAATAGGATACAATTTCAGGAGCTCACATCCTCACTTGAAAAACTAAAATCCGAATTGGCATAATATGAGGACCACATAAAACAGCAGAAATGTTAAAAAAATCAAGTGAGACATACTTGACTATAGAGAATAAAGTATATTTGTGGTTTTTAAAACCAAATCTCACCCTGCCCATGTGGTAAGCAGTCCCTGGCACCCAGAGATGCCACCTTTCTCAGTCACCCAGCCTCTGTGGCAAACATTCCCTAATATTCAGTGGCATCCCTTCTCTCACAGAGTCCCAATAAAATGTGTGCCTTGCTTCCAGTGGCCTCCATCCCATCTCATGCCTGACAGTCCAGTGTCACTCCCTTTACACCCTACCCTGTACCCCAGTCAAAGCATTCCTGTTGTCCAGTGGTACCCTCTACTAAACCCAACCCCAGTCAAAACATTCCTGGTGTCCCCCACCCACACCAAACCCTGCCCTAATCCAAGCATAAAGCATTTACAATTTCCACTCCATTAGTAGAGTCATGCTGCAGTTTGTCAAAACATCATCTCTCACTGCAAAAACAAAAAGAAAAGACACCAGGTGCCACAAAGAGACAGTACTTCGACATCATTAGTAAAAATTTATGTATTACCATAACACCCACAGGGCTGGAGGGTACACAAGCTTCCTGATCAGTTTCACCGAGTGCTTCTTCAGGGGGAGGGGTAGTGCAGGGTTAGACAGAGTTTTAAATGGCTATGTTAAAGAGATATGCAAATTGTATTAAAAAGTGCAAAACTCTGAACTCTATAAGGTGCCTAGTGCAATAGTGCAAATGTACACAACTAGAACAACGTGACAGGCCAACCAGATAATTTGGTAGCCAAATGCTAAAGTTTCCTTTTCATATGGCAAGATATAAATGTCTATTACTGTTATGCAACTAAAATACATAGTACATCAGACCCCAAATAGCAAGAGCAGTCCCCTATTGTATAGGATTTGTAATCTGCCTTAGAAGGTGTCTGCTCATGTAGGGGTAATGTCACAACAATGTGCTGGTTAGCTTGCTGCAACACTTCAGTTTGAGCTGGAATTGGAGCAGTCTCCATGAATAGGCGATGCGTATACAGTGCTGCATATAGTGCTGCACAAAAAGAGACATCTGATAATTTTGAGCATTTGAAACAAAATAAAAGTACAAGTAACACATTTCTTTTAGGAATGGGGCCACATCAAAGGATATGCAGTATCTTACAGTCATTTCTGTGTGCACCACCATATAAATGTTGCCCAAAGTACATAAACGGCTGTATGATTCCCCTAGAATGCCCAATTGTGGCTGGGATTGGATTCCTTCCAGAGCTTCTTTTGAGGTATATGGATGCTTTTTTAAGAGACATGGTGTTTTCACTGCCCTCTTGTCAGGGACACCACAGATATCTTGCGAGTCCTGGGGGACATCTGGCTGGAAATAGAATGGCTCCTCATCTCTTTAGACATTCAGTCATTTTATCCTAATAGCCTCATGGGGGGCGGGGGGGCTAATGGAGTCCATTTCTGGTTAGACTAGCAGACCTCGATGGATCCCTTATTTAGTGACTTTCTGGTCAAATGCGCAGAGTATGTGCTTACCTCAAATATCTTTTTATTCCAAGGGAAATATTACCATCATAAGCAGGGTAAAGCAATAAGGGCAACCTTTGCCCCAAATTATGCTAATTTGTACCTGAGTAAATGGGAAAAAGAAATTGTCTGTGTGACTGCAGACAATCCTTATTACCATAAGACTGACCTGTGGAGGTGCTATGTAGATTACATTTTTTTTTGATATGGCAGGGTGATGATATGGTGGACCTGAAGGAGTTCATTGGTTACCTAGAGAGCACTGATTGTAACCTCAGGTTTACCATACAAGCAGACCAAGATGAAGTCTGTTTTTTTAGACTGATGGTGAGCGAAAACAGTGATGGATAAAAATCCATTCAGGAGCAAAATGCTGTTGGGTGTTCTTACGGACTATGGGTGTGACACCTTTCCATTAGTCAGTTTATATTCACTGTTTGTAAGTATGGAGCTTTAAAGGGGAATTGTCATCAGTGTACACATAAAACCATGGGACCTATAGGTTCCAATGAGCTAAAACCCATGGAACGTACTTTTTGAAAATACTTTAACTTTGGTGACAGGTATGAAGGGCATATTTAGTCTTTCAATACTGGCACATATCAACTGAGGAAGCATGATAGAAGACATGCCCTTCATACCTGTCACAATTTTATAGCAACTATACTGACACATGGGAGTCTCCCGTGGCTTAGCTCATCAATCGAGTCATCAGAGGTCTGGTTGTGGGGGACTCTCAGACAATAATGGCGGGTGGAGGGTCATGGGATCAACCAGATAAACTTACGTATTTCAACAGTTAAAATATTTTGTAAAGATACAGTCTGTGCATTTTAGCTCTTTGGGACCTATAGGTCCCATGGTTTTAGGTATACACTGATGACCATTCTCCTTTAATAAATAATCCATCTTACTTATGTTTTGCTGTTTCTGTTTTATTCGCATTTACACAGCCAGAGGGGTAGAGTTTGAAAGGTGTTTTTGGTTGTTGGAAAACAGTGATGGAACCTTAAGTACAGATCTTTTTAGGCAGGAGAATGACCAAAATACCTTCCTGCTGCCACTCCTGCCATACAATTAATAACCTCCCAAAATCCCAGTTTTTGAGAATAAGAAGAAATTGTGCAGACAATGTTGATTTTGTCAGTAGAAGTGTGCAAATGAGAAATGAGTTCCTGCACTGAGAGTACACCACTGAGATTGCTGTGAAAGCTAGGCAGCAGGCTAGTGAGGTTGAAAGGGAAGAACTACTCCCAACAGAATAGACACCGTGCAGCGCAGCCAGTCTTAGGGGGTTGCGAACTGTGCATTCGCACAGGGCCCCAAGAGTAGAGGGGCCCCCCAAAACACTCAGCTGTCCAGTTGGCCTCCTTCTTCCTGGTCCTGTATGTACTAATTTAAGTAAGGTGCAAAAATGGCACAAAACTAGCTAAAAATAAAGCTACAGGGAAGCCATGATGGGGATGAAGATGTTCCTTGGGATCTTTGCAACTTCTGATATGGGGCCCCAGCAAGGAACTTCGCACAGGGTCCTGGAATAGCTAGGGCCAGTGCTGCCATGCAGAAGAGAATCCAAGATTGCATTTCATTATTACTTTTCCAAGACAGGCTCAATCGACCCAGAAGCATTTGAGAAAGCACAGGTAGAAATGTGTGAGAGATTTAAGGAAAGGGGGTATAAAGACAGCACCCTGTTAGCAGCAACAGAAAAAATAAAGGATAAGAATAGGGTTCAGCTAATACATGCAACAGTGGACAAGAGTGGACAGAATGATACAGAGAAAAAAAATAGTGTTTGCAGTTACTTTTTCAGATAATCTTGGAACGATCAAACAAGTAACACATAAACACTGGAATGTGCTACAAGCAACTGAATTGGGAGCACATATTTTGTATACTCAACCATTGGTAGTAGCCAAAAAGAATAGGACACTTGCTAACATCTTATCCAAAACAGTGCACACAATACCCGAGAAATGTCCACAACACTTTATGTCATCTATTAATATATGAGGTAATTTTCCATGTGGACATTGTGTACACTGTAATAATACAGGATTAAAATAATAAAAAAATTGGCTCAAAATGAGGATATTCAGATACAAGACTTTATAAATTGCTCCATGGAAGGGGTTATTTATATTATTAAGTGTCCATGTGATAAGATCTATATTGGAAAGACAGAACGAGCTCTTAAAATTAGAATAGGGGAACACAAATCAGATATAAGAAGGCAAGACATTACTTCACCAGTTGCCAGACATTTTGAGGCAGCCAGACATACACTACCTCAGCTCAGATTTTTTGGTTTGGAAAAGGTGACACATAACCTCGAGGTGGAGATTTCAGGACATTTATACTTAAAAGGGAAGCCTATTATATAGATAAATTTAAAGCTACAAATCCCCGTTATGGACTGAATGACATGATTGCATGGCAACCTATTCTGTAGGTTGATGTCTCTATTTCTGTTTGGTTAAGTCTTTATCGTAATTCTATGTCCTTAGTTTTTCATCTAATATTTGTGATTTATCATTTTTTTTGGGGGGATATGACACTCAATATTGATATGCTCATGACCTTTAACCTTCGTCTAAATGTGTATGGATTGTTATGATATGGTGGCTGGTTCATATATATAGATATATACTTTTTGTAACATAGGCTGCATAATAACAGACCACTTTATATAGTGATATGCTCGTGACCTTCTATCTGATCTCCAGTGCAACAATATTTTTGAATTGTAGATTTTGAACAGTGGGGTCCTAGACATCGAGGACTTTGCAGTTAAACCATTTTAAGGTTCTTATTGATATTTAAGGACCATTTATTAATATTCAGATGCACAGGGCCTTATTTTCGACCTCTGACTTAATAGACTTAATATATATGATGGATGTCTAGTTTGGCTCCAAAAAAAATATTTTATAGGTTGTAATTTGTAATCTCTACTAGATGTACTACATCATACACTAGATTAGGCAGTGATCACCCTTTTCCCCCTTAATTTATTTGCACCCGTCAAGTAATATGAGGTATTGCTAGATACTGACTTATAATTTACTGTGTACAACACTTAAGAACTCTTTAGATCATCTCTGGAACTTATTGAAGTATTTATTAGGATTTTGTTATACCCTTGGGGAGTGACAGTATCTCTAGCGGTGCTTTAATCGGTTTAAATATTAATTTTTCCCCCTTTTTTACATTTGCACACTTATTCTCTGTCGAGACGCCTGGCTTTAGGACCTTGCGGTGCAGTGGCTAGGCGCTGCTGTTTAGCAGGTCGGGTGCACAGGTGCTGAAAGTATGGCACATGTGACCTACTCTCACCTATTGGTGCACCCAATTCCCAATAGAGGAGTTTTGAACTTTTTATTTAAAAGTGCGTAGAACGCTCAGATCTTTGCTTCTGGTCACTTGGGAGTACTAGTGCATGCCAACCCGCACTCAGATGGCATACTTTGTGAACTCTAAATAAGTCAGACTATGTTTAATGTTAACAATTGCACTCCGGTTCTGTTTAGAGTGTGTAAAATAGCATTTTAAATATTTGCTTCCAACAGAAAAAGATTCTGATGAAGAGCGTTGCTCCAGGAGCAGGTATGTTCCTGTGTATATAAACAAAGTGTGATGAATACTTGCTAAATCATTGCACAAAAAGGTGATGTTTTAATGCCTGGTTAAGGGACAAAACAGATGTGAATCTCACAGTTTCATGGCTATTGGAAGGTGATATTGCTGGCTTAGTAGCATAGGTTATACTTGTAAGGTGATGGTATGACACAATAGAATAAGTGTTGGATGTAGGTGTTTGCAGTCTCCAGATTCTAATTCATTGTATCAAACATTTTTTCAGCCTGCATAGAACACAGAAACCTTAGATAACTAGAGGTATGTGTGTCATATGATTAATTTGAGGCTCATGTTTAAATGCTTGTTTACTTCATTTGTAATTTTGAATATTTGTGCAACTGCAAGTTTAAACAATGGATTATGGAGGCTATCTACTTTATTATTGTAATGGATGATTTCTTGATTTGGTGTGCTGCAGTGCGACAAGCGCTATAATACTGTGCTATTTTTTTTTTAATGTACAGGACCATTATTTGGGTGAGCTTTTGTTCTTTCGTTTTGATTAAATTGATGCCTTATTTATATAAGAGTTTATTTTACACAATGTTTATTCTAACAAATCTACAGAGCAAATGGAAGACAGACAGAAATAAATCTTGTGGGATTTGGTGTGTATGAGATAGTAGACAAGGGGGGCAAATGGTAAGATGAAATGCTATATTTACAAAACTGGTGTATAATTTAATACTTGGTATATTTTAAGAATGAAAAAATATATTTCTTGTATATATATATATATATATTTTTTTTTTTTACAGACACAGGGCTGGATATTCATTCTGCACCAGGCAGGGGCGCAAGCCCAGGTGCAGTGCAACTGGGCTGCGCCAGGTCATGGACCAGGCAATATTCAATGGTGCTGCACCATGGCACAGCACTGTTGAATATGGCACTGAAGGCACATGCACTGCACATGGCGCAGTGCCAGAACAGGAGCAGGGGGATGCGCAAGTGCAGTTGCGCTAGGCACGTCAACCGCGATATTCAGCACTGGGCATGCAGATGAGGCCATTATGCATGCAAGGCACAAATGGGGCCATTTGCATGTCATTATGGCCCCATTTGCATGTGGTACACCGATTCACGGTGACTTACGCCAGGCGCCCTGCCATGCTGCAACTGTCTGAGACCGATAGCCTGCAGTCCCATGGCGGTCCCCCGATCCTGTATGTCCAATCGCGGGTATAAGTACTGTTAAAGTCCTCGGTGGTCCAGTGGAAATCCCCTCCCATTGCGGGCATAAGTAATGTTAAATTCCCTGGTGCTCCAGTGGAAACCCCCCATCTCCTGATTGCGGGCATAAGTAATGTTACATTCCCCGGTGATCCAGTGGAACCCCCCCATCGCCCGATTGTTGGCATAAGTAAAATAAATTCCCTGATGGTCCACTGGAACCCCCCCCCCCCCATCACCCGATCGCAGGCATAAGTAAAATAAATTCCCTGGTGGTCCAGTGGAAACCTCCCCATCGCCCGATCTTGGGCGGAAATTGCACTAGATACCCTGGTGGTCCAGTGGTATCCCCCCACCCACCCACTGAGATCCCCCACCACCCAGCACCCTCCTCGTCATCGGTGGGAGGCAGCACCCTGCCCACATGCCGCCCAGCTGTCCGCTGAATGACAGCATGTAGTACGGTCTGTATGCCTATTGGTCCACTGCGTGGACCAAGGGCATGCAGACCATACTGTACTACACAGGCCCAATATGTGAATGAACCCAAGGGTTGGATCATGGAAGGTTTGTCTTTCTGTCCTAAAAACTCAAACATTTACCACAACAGATGCTGACAACAATTCTAATATTAGACACTTTGCGAGTTGCACCACACAAAATGTGGTTTATATTGCCAAGTCACATTCTATGTGGGTAAGTCTGAGTTTTTAAGGTTAGGGTGGGAGAACATTTACGCAGTATAGCCAGGGGAAGATGCCACTAATGCTCTTGCACTACATGTGCCAAGGAACAAAAATAGTGGTGAGCAGCACAGATTTAAATTCTGTGCTATTGAAAAGATTGTCTTGGAGAAACATTTTGGGGACTTGGATTTCTTGATCCTGAAGACAAAATCCTTCTGGATTTTTATTTTGTGTACCTTAACTGGCCCAAAACTTAATGACAGATTTGATGTGGTCCAGTTCCTCAAAAATTAGTTCTGAGGACATGGATATTGTTCACTATCCACACTGGCAGTTTTCTGGAACAGGCTGATCAGTCAGATGTCTTCAGACTAAGCTTCTCCCACCACTGGGGTGGTATATCCTTTGGCTCCGCACCGTGTCATCAGATCTTTCCACTGGAAGGGACAGGTCTCTTCCTTTGTAGCTGTGCAGCAGTAGAAGGAATTAAGAGTTTTCAAGCGCTTTCATCAGCAAATCCTTTGACTTTATGGGTCTTGAGTTGACTTTTCTTGTCTCTGGTTCGGACATGGAGACACAATGGACTAGTGGAAACTAGGTTTCAAATTTTGCACTCGATGCCAACAGAAGATGTTGATCACTGGCCCGCACAACATATGCTTGTACAGCTTTGACATGTAGCATGATGTGGCAGGTTGCAGCCTTTGCCAGTTGATGCTTCCATCAGCCGTTATGGACCGGAAGGCAAGGCTTGCCCATGGTCGACCATTGGAATGAGGTCAACCAAAGGTCTGCAAAGCCTCGGTGGCTGTTCGGTCAGCTTTTCAACTTGAGGCTCTGGATGAGAAGGGGGCTGCAGCCACATCTTGGCACTGTTTATGGCTGGGACCAGCATGGGAGAGTTCTTTTCTGAAGATTTTCAAGATGTATTTAGCTCTCCAGACTTTTGAAGAGAGCCCATCTCACCATGGCAGAAAACACAAGCACTGCCAGCAGAGGTCGTTGGATGAGGAGAGAACACAGTCTTCCTGCTCAGTTTGGTTGAGGGGCAGGTCAACAACTCTTCAGTACCCCTCTTGGGCTTGTTGACATCGTCTCCAGTTGAGCAGGCTGCCGAGATTTTCTAGATCTTGTTTACTGTTGTGGAAGAGCTTGATGAAGAGTCACTCTTCCAGATCCCTGTGCTCCCAGTCCTCACTCAGGAGGGTGTGGCCTAGTAATTGTCCCGACTGAGTCACCTCGGCAGTAGCCTCCATCAGTGATCATGCTTCCAGAAGCCTCTGCTTCTGAATGTTGCAAGTTATATGTGACCTGCTGGAAGACCTGTCTCAATGTTAATGATTGAAACCGATATTGTGGTATAGGCACTGGTGCTGTCAATCCTGCTCGACCAGGAGGGACCATCGTCAACTCTTCTTGACCTCCTCTTCCTTGGGTGATGACAGACATTGACACAAAATGTGTCAGCACTATATAAAGCTTCTCTGTCAACAGTGAGTGATTGCTGGGTGGGGTAGGGCTCTGCCCTGTTAACCCTCAGTCCCTTGGCACACGCCAGTGGTGCTCATGCCAGTCCACCCTAAACAGATAGGCCCCGCATTTGTTCCTCCACCTCCAAGGGTGGTACCACCACCATGGCAGCCATGGCAACCTTTGGTAGGTGCCCCTACTAAGGACTTCTGTGTTGCTGCCAGCTCAGCTGTTGGTGGAAATCACCCTGTCTGAGGACACTAGGGTGGTCTATGATGGGAAGCAGTCAAAGGCCATGTTTGATGAGTCTTCTGACAACTCTGAGGGGTTGTCCATGCCGAAGAACAAGGGACCGTGGGTCAAGAAGGTAGAGCCCTATCATGCCCAGCAGCCATGCTTTGTTGACATGGGAGTGCCTTGTAACACTGACACATCTTGCGTTGATGTCTCTTCGTAGGGTACGGAGCATATACTCCATTTTTTGTAAGCCCATGAAATGATTCAAACTGTTGTATATATGGAAAGGTCTGCACTATTTTTGTCTCTTTAAATCAGCACAGAATATTTGAATGACACTGCATATACCTGAATTAAAATTATTAACTGAGAACTTCCCTTCATTGCATTTTGTGCTCTACAACTATGGGTATTATTGTGAAAATGTTGCAGTGAAAGATTTCACTTCATGATTACTTCTTTTGAGCTTTTTTTGGTTGAGTCCCTTTTGCCTCTTTATTGAAAAGCAAGCTTTTTACTTCTGTCCCTTGCTCACTTCTGCTGCCTGTATGACAGTGGGCTCTTGGGTTTTTTAGACCATAGCAATGTCCTGAGTTGTGCACTCCCCCGCTTTACTCATAGTGTGCCCAAACAGCCCCAAGAAGCATTGGTGTTGATAAGGTTGCCTTAGGGAAAGGAAATGGGGCCTTGGATATCTTGATCCTGAAAAGGAAATCCTTCTGGATCTTTACTTTGGAAGCCTTAATTAGTTCAGGACTTAATGACAAATTTGATTTGGCCCTGTTCCTCAAAAAATTAGTTCTTTTATTTTGCTTAAAATGATCAAATGTCTTTTTTTGTATCATTTCACGTTGTCAATGGGGAGTTAATACATATGGGTAATGAATGCCCATACTGGGGTAGTGGTACAGCCCAAGGCTGTCAATTAGCACAGAACATTGAGTACATGAGAATTCAGAGATTGCCAGTTACTCAGTCTTTGCTGTACCACTAGAAGGGTAGACAGCATAGGTAGAGATCTCAGAAAAGCATCTGTTTTGTAATTGATTTATTCTTCTGACAAGGATTGTGCAACTGGGAGGCAGGTTGGGGCAACTTGATGACATATATCACCCTCAAATTTAGAAATCATGCCTGTTAAGGTGCAACCTTCAAACTGATTAACCTGCCAAACTATGTGTCTTCTGTGCATGCACTGAGGACCACTTTTATTCCATAAGGTGTGCAACAGAGGCTCTGATCATCTCAGTCTGGTGCCTCATTTTGAGAGGGGACCCAGCAGTTAATAAGCTAGGTTGTGGGACTAGTATCAACCTTTTTCATTTTTTGTCTCCTACCTTCTTGTAACATTGCCTCTACATGAACAGAAGCCTTCTGAGGAAGACCACAAATCCTACAAAATACAGGACTATGCTTGCACTTTGGGGTCTGATATACTCTGTATTTTAGTTGCATGACAACAATGGACATTTATATCTTGCCATATGAAAAGGAGATATTTCTGCATTTGACTACGAGATTATCTAGTTGGCTACTACGCCAAATAGTTGTTCAATGTGTGGTATGTAGCTCAGTGCTTGTGTATACTTATGAGCTTGAATGTTACGTGCTTGATGTTTATAACTCTGTGGGATACTGGGTAGGTGTAAGATTTAAGCCCCAGTGGAGAGGGTGAGATGAGTGTCGGACAAGGAGGAGGAGGTAGGGGAGGATGGAGGGTGTTTCGAAACACTCGAAGCTGAGCAAGCAGAGGCCTGAGGTTTAAGAAGGGGATGTGGGAGGAGCTATTCTTCCCCCCCATCATTGAACCACAGACTATAGCCTTCCAATTCAATATATGGTACATAGCTCAGTGTTTGTGTATACTTATGAGCTGAATAATATATGCTTGACGTTTATAACTTGAGCTTTGGCATTTCTCTATATCTCACCCTCTGTGGGATACTGGGTAGGTGTAAGATTTAAGCCCCAAAAAGAGAATTAGCATATTGTTTATCTCCTTCAACTCCAGAGAGTGTGGCCAGTAGCATGCAGGAGAGGAAAAAAACCCTTAGGGGGAAACCTCAGAGGACCTATGGTTCCTAATCTGCCCATCCTCTGGGCATACTAAGAGGAGAATAATCCTAAATGTGGCTGAGGTTTTAGTTATGGTTATATCCAAGGATTCAGTCTGATTTGCTGGTCGAAGCATCCTGTTTCCAAGGTCGATGATGAGGAAGTCAGTGCTGAAGATGAAGATTCCGGCGATGAAGAGATCCAACTTGGAATGATGTCTGGATGGAAAGACGATGGTTAATCCATGTTCAAGGTAGCTGTGAGTGAAACAGATGTAAAGCGTACATATACAGTCAGCATGGCTGAGGAATGTGTGCCAAAGTTGCAAATTTTGAGGGACGTAGAAGTCATAGATGATGAAATGGTCGGGAACGTTATGTGGCTGGAACAAAGATAAGGTAGGAGTGTAGCCTGGTTGGGAGGCTTGCATGGCTGTTGTGCATCCATTGAAACATTAGGGTACAATCAAGTACCATGTCAGAAAGGAGAAATTGTCCTAAGACGATCAAGGAATTGATGTGCGCTTCAAGGAGATGTATGGTGTAAAAACTAGGCTGGAACTGGAACAAAAGGAAGGTGGACTGCAGTAGAAGAAGTGAGCAAATGATGAAGTACGGTAGGCCTGGATGTGGGCAAGCCGGAGCATGGGACCCCTTTGTTGGTCTGCTATATGCAGTGTTCGAATGCTGAAGTGATAGAGTGAGTCTCAGGTGGTCAGACTAAAGAAGGCAAGACCTCCACATGGGTCTGCCTTAGTGAAGCTGGAAATATGTGTGAGAAATGAGAAATGCCCCCTTGGGCACGATGGATTCGGGATGACGAGACCCCCATGTGGGTTCGCCATCACCAGTATGGTATGAGCCGAAGTAAGGAGGCGAAACCCCCACTGGAGACTACCTGTAGGTAATAGAGAAATGCATTTGAGCAATAAGTAATGTCCGTTGTGGGCATGTTTGTGTTGGGATGGGGGGCCCTCCCACAGGTCCGCCTTCACTGTAGTATGACGTGATCCATGATAAGAATGATGAGATCCATTGTTGGGATGGCGGGACCCCAAGTGGTCCACCATCGCCATAGTCTTGAATAGTTCAAGGTAAGAGGTCGAGACTCTCACGTGAGTATACATGTAATGACATGGAAATGCAAGTAAGGCCCCTCGTGGGGCATGTGTGATTGGGATAGGGGGACCCCACATGGTCTGCCATTGCCATAATATGGAATAGTCTAAAGGGAAGAAGGCGAGCCCCCACATGAGTCTGCCTGTAGTGACTTAGAGATATGATTGAGCTATGAGTAGATCCCCTTTGTGGGGCATGTATGTTTGGGATGGTGGGACCCCACATGGTCTGCCATAGTATTGCACTGGCTGAGGTAAGGATGGCGGGACCCCCCGCAGTCTACCATTGCAGTATTAGCGCATAGTCCAATGTAGGAGGACGAGACCCCAAGTGAGGCCACCTGCAGGAAATGCAAATGAGGTTTGAGCAAAGAGTAGATGTTCCATCATGGGCATGGTTGGTTGGGATTGCAGGACCCCGCATGGTCCACCATCGCCGTATCCTGGAGTAGTGTGAGATTGGGATGGTAGGACTCCACGTGGTCTGCCATCGCCATAGTATGGAAAAGTCCAGGAAAGGAGGGCGAGACCACCGCATGAGTTCACCTGTAGTGATTAGGAAATACGTTTGAGCAATGAGTAGGGCCCCTTCGTGGGGCATGTATGGTTGGAGATGGTGGGACCTCACGTGGTCCATCATCTCCAATCCGTAGAGTAGTGCATGAATGGGATGGCGGGACCTCATGTTGTCCGCCATCGCCATTTCACTGAGTAGTGTGTAATTGGGATGGCGGGACCCCACGTGGTCTGCCATAACCATGGTATGGAGAACAGTATGTTTGGGATGGCGGGACCTCACGTGGTCTGCCATCACTGCATTATTGAATAGATGAGCGTGCCCCCTCGTGGGCATGTTTGACTGGATGCTGGGACTGCTCCGCAGGTCCACCATCACCATAGGCATTAGTCAAGCAATTGTTATCCACAGGAAGAAGGCACAGTTCAGTCAGCCCTTAAAGCAAGAGTAATAATATGTCATAAAGGAAATGCAAAATAAAGGCAAGAGAGACAAATGAAGAGTTCCATGGGGGTGAAACTAGGAACACCAAGAGGGGCGTATAAGAAAAATGATCATACCCTTGGCCTAAACTCTCCCTCATTGAAAGGACGTCCCTGATTTGCTTCCGAATTGGCTCTGTCACTCATAAGATTAGCACTTCTGTAACACATAGTAGGGACTGGAAGCATGAAGCAATGTCAAGCATTACAGTTCCAGACTTAGTCATTAGTAGAAATGCCAGTTAGATTAAGCCCCTTATGCATTCAGCTGCCTAGGTGGATAGCACCAGTTTTTTTGTTTTTTAAAGATGTGTCCCGGGTATGTAGGTGCTTGTCCTTGATACATTAAGCCTTGTCACTGATTTATAAAGTCGGAGGTGGAGGGGTACAAACATAATTGCAAACATGTTCGTAAGTACCAAGCAGGAAGGTGTGGCATCGTCCGAGAATCCGTAGACACTGTAACTGTAAAGTTGAGTGTCCAAAAGTCCATGGTCTTTGATTTAGGGGTAGAAGGAGAAGTTGGCAGTTGATCAGCAGAGCCATTGTCCTGATGCTGGAGGAGGGTCTAGATCTCCTAATGACTGAACTGCAAGATTTCCGTTGTGAGGTCCACACACAACTGCCTTAAAGATGCACATCATGAAATTAGAAAAGCAGAAGAACCCCATGGACTGTTCTGCAAACAGACCTAGAAACACAGAGTTTGACGGTGGATAAGGACCTCTTGGCCCACCTAGTCTGCCCATTTTCTCTACCTACTGTAGCACCACAGACCCTACTTGATCTTTGCCCCCCCCTTCCTTACCTCCAAGGTTCCCTTCTGCCTATCCCATGCCTTCTTGAATCCCTCTACTGTTTTTGCCCCACCACCTCTGCTGGGAGGCTGTTTCATGCATCCACCACTCTTTCAGTGAAGAAGTACTTCCTTTCATCTCCCCTGAGCTTACCCCCGTTCATTGCATAACCCCTTGTTCTTGAGCATCTTTTTCTCTGAAAAAGGCTTTCTACTTGAACCTTATTTATACCTGTGAGGTATTTGAAAATCTCTTTCATATCCCCCCTCACCCTCCTTTCCTCTAAGGTGTACATGTTGAGGTCTTGCAGTCTCTCCTTATATGGCTTTTGATGCAGACCCTATGCCATCTTAGTTGCCCTCCTCTTGACTGCCTCTGCTCTGTCTGTGTCCTTCCTGAGATGTGGTCTCCAGAACAGAACACAGTACTCTAGGTGAGGTCTCACCAGTGATTTATACAGAGGTATCACCACCTCCCTTTTTCTGTTGGCAGTACCCTTCTCTGTGCACCCAAGCATCCCACTGGCTCTCCCCACTGCTTTTTCACACTGGCCACCTTTAGGTCATCAGATATGATTACTCCCAGGTCTCTTTCCTGTTTGGTGGTCACCAGTACCGCTTCCCCCATTTTGTACTCCACCCCGGGTTTCTGCACCCCAAATGCATGATTTTGCACTTCTTCACATTGAAACCTAGTTGTCACACTCTTGACCACTCCTCACGCTTCTTTAGAACCCTATTCATTTTTCCACCCCACCCTGGAGTGTCTACCCTTGTGCAGATCTTAGTGTCATCTGCAAAAAGATATACCTTGCCTTCTAGCCCCTCTGCAGTGTCTCTAATAAAGACATTAAAGAAGATCAGTCCCAGTACTGATCCTTGTGACACCCTGCTGGTCACCCTTCCTGCCTTCCTCAGCGTGAACTCCATTTACTGCCACCTTCTGTTGTGTATCCCCCAACCAATTTCATACCCAGTTTACCACCTTTGAACCCACTCCTAGGTTGCCCAGCTTGTTTACTAGTCGCCTATGCGGAACAGTGTCAAAGGCCTTACTGAAATCTAGGTAGGCTACATCCACCGCTCCACCCTGATCCAATTCCTGGTCACCTAGTCAAACAAATCTATCAGATTTGTTTGACATGACCTCCCCTCCCCAGTATATCCATGCTGCCCCAGATCCTATAAGCTGCTGGATTCAAGGTATTCTACAATCTTACCTTCAGTAGTGATTCCATTAATTTACCCACCACCGAAGTCAGGCTAACTGGTCTGTAATTGCCAGCTTCCTCCTTGCTACCATTTTTGTGAAGTGGGACTACGTCTGCCCTCCTCTAGTCCTCTGAGACCACTCCCATCTGCACTGAGTGGTTGAACAGGACTGTCAGAGGTGCCACCAGCACATCTCTGAGCTCCCTCAACTTTTTTGCCCTTACCTTCAGTGGTCACCTTTTGCTCTTGCTTTTGCTTACTTGCCTGACACAGAGGTTAATTGCCTTCACTATTCCTGCTTTTAGTTTCCCTCACTGATTTTGCACCCAAGTCCTCTCCCCCTGCCAGGGCATCCCTGAGGCATTCCCCCATCTTTGTAAAATCAGCCCTGCTGAAGTCCAGGACCCTCGCCTTTGAGTGGTTCCCTTCTTCCACAGTTCTAATATTGAAACACACCCATATGGTGACTATCCACCGTGACAACTGCAACACTATCCCTGTTGGTGAGTATAAGGTCAAGTATTGATCCCTCACAAATGGGCTCCTTCACTAGTTGTCTAAGGAACACCCCCTGCAGGGAGTCTAGAATGTCCCTGTTCCTAGCTGAAGCTGCAGCTGGGATGCTCCAAGCTACATCTGGCAGATTGAAGTCACCCACCAGCAGCACCACCCCCTTATTTGCCATCTTTTGGATGTCTTCCGCCAGAACCCTATCCATCCCTCCCCCCCCCATGCTGGAGGTGTGTAGATCATGCCAGTGTGAATAGCGGCTCCATTCCTTGTCTCTGGGGTGACCCACAGTACCTTCGCCCCTCCCTGTCTTCCCTGTATCGTCATTGCTTTTATGCTATCACTCTACTAATGAGCCACTCCTCCCACGTTCTTACCCACCTTTTCCTTCTTGAACAAAATATAGCCTGGTATAGCTATGTCCCAGTCATGGTTTTCATTGCACCATGACTTGGTAATGGTGACAACGTCCAGGTCAGCCTCTGTCATAATAGCCACTAGGTCTGGGATTTTATTTCCCAGACTTCGAGCATTTACGCACATGACCTTCCCAATTCTGCTACCACCCTGCTTGTCAGACCCCCCTTTCCCCTTTGCCTTCTCTCCTTACCCCCTCTGCCCTCATTCCCATCCCTTTTTTTCTACTATTCTGTTTTTCTTGTTATCAGGTACCCTTGGGAATTTGCCTCCCTTAGGGTTCTCCCTACTGACTACTTCAGCTTGCCGTGGGGGAGCAGTTTATGTCTACCTGCTTTCTTCTGCCACCTCCCTCAGCTAGTTTAAATGCTCACCATTGTAACAGTTAAACCGCTCAGTGAGGACCTGGGTTCCCCTCCCAGATGGATGCAGGCCATCTCCCCTGTATAGGCCTTTATCCCTCCAGGTGGGATGCCAGTCCCCAATGTAGCCGAATCCTTCCCCTCTGCACCACTCCTTCAACCATTGGTTGAAGCTCCTGGTATGGAGTACCCTATCCTCCCCCCGTCATAGACAGACAGTACCTCAGAAAAGATCACAGAGCATGCTGCCTGCCTAAAACTCCTCCCCAACTCCCTGAACTCCTCCTGCACTATCCCAACCTTGTCCCTAGCTAGATCATTGGTCCCTAGGTGGATAATGACATCCAGCTCTCCCTCCCATTCTGCAGCCCTAGCGATCCTCTAGATTCCTCTGGATTCGCTTTCCATCCCTCCAAGCCGTGGCGCCGGGTAGGCATCCAACCTCCATCTCCCTTCCTGCCCCCAAATCTATTTATTCTATGTTCATATATTAAGTAAATCTATCCAGGAAAACATTTACATTGGCTGTTGGTAAAAAAGGTAGTTTTTTTAGTGCATTTCTGAAACAATTTGCAGAGTTGTTGATACAAGATAAAGATGCAGGTAAAGAGTTAAAAAGGCTGGCAAGTTATAAAACGTGGGCTTTTATCACCCCTCCAGCTTCATAGCATGCCCCCTTGTTGTAGAGCACCTTTTTTCTGAAAAAATACCCCCCTCCTGTACCTTATTAACCCCCATGAGGTATTTAAATGTTTCAAGTCATATCCCCCTTCTCCCTCCTCTCCTCCAGGGTGTAAATATGTTGCTCCTCAAGTCTTTCCTCATAGGGATTTTGACGTAGACCCTGCACCATTTTGGTAGCCCTCCTCTGGACCACCTCCACTGTCTATGTCCTTCCTGAGATGTGGTCTCCAGAACTGGACACAGATAGTACTCAAGGTGTGATCTTGCCAGTGATCTATATAGGGGCAGTACCACCTCCCTCTTCCTGCTGGTGATACCACTTCCTATGCACCTCAGCATCCCACTAGCCCTTCTGATTGCCTTGTCATATTGCCTGGGCCACCTTTATATCATCTGATATGATTACCCCTAGGTCTCTTTCCTGCTTGGTCTTTTTCAGTATCACTCCACCCATTTTGTATTCCACTCCCGGGTTTCTATGGCTTAAGTGCATTATTTTGCACTTTTTTGCATTAGAACCTGGCTGCCATGCCCTTGACCTCTCCTCCTGTCTTTTCAGATCCCTACCCATCCTTTACACACACACACACACACACACACACACACACCCCTACCTTGGAGTGTCCCCTCTGTTGCAGTTCTAGGTGTCATCTGCAAAGAAGCATACCTTTCCTTCCAGTTCCTCTGCTGTGTCGCTTGTAAAGACATTAAAGAGGACTGCAGTGATCTCTGAGGCACCCCACTGGTCACCATCCCTTCCTCGGAATGAACTCTGTTTACCACTACTCTCTGTGTCCTATCCTCTAACCATTTTTTTTACCCAGGGTACCACTTTCTTACCCACCCCCAAGTTCCCCAACTTATGTACCATGTACCTTACTGAAATCCAGGTTGGCCACATCCACTGCTCCTCCCTAATCCAACTCCTTGGTCACTCAGTCAAAGAAATCTATCAGATTTGTTTGGCATGACCTTTCCTCCTGTGAAACCATGCTGCCTCAGATCCTGTAATTCACTGGATACAAAATATTCCACAGTCCTTTCCTTTAGTAGTGTTTCCATTAACCTACCCACCACCAATGTCAGGCTGACAGGCATATAATTGCCCTCCTCTTCCCTGCTAACACTTTTGTGAAGTGGGACTACCTCTGCCTTTCTCCAGTTACCCGGGACCATGTCAGTCTCCAGTGATCTGTTAAATAGGTCTGTCCGAGGTACAGCCAGTACCTCCCTGAGCTCCCTTAGCACCCTTGGACGTACCCTGTCTGGCCCCATAGCTTTGTCCACCTTCAGGTTAGCGAGCGCTTTCCAGACTTTCTCCTCAGAAAATGGACTGGTGTCCATTTCCCTCCCATCAAAGCTCCTGGTACCCTTTTGTGGTCCCTCCCCTTCCTCTTCTACTGTGAATACTGACCAGAAGTAATTTTTCAATATAAGTTGAAGGGTTAATGCACACACCACCACCAAGAAAGACTCACAGATTACTGTTTAGATTATGCTAATTTATTAGCAGCACATGCTGGCTGCAGTGCAGGATAGATCTTACGTTTCACCCACCTCAGTGTGGGCTTCATCAGAGAATGAAAAGTTTTAAACAAGCACATTATTTATACAGATTCACAAAATCACTTGACCATTCACAAGTCAGTATTTCAAACAATATAACCAATCAGTTAGCTCCACTAATTAGTATAGATAATGGCTACTTCATCTACTACACAACAAACCCCTTGTGGCTACAACAAACCAAAACAATAAAGGAAATTTAAAAATATTTTTATTCATCCTATTCTTTGTTGTTCAATTTTTAATTTTTAATTAAATCAAGATCTTTAAGAGCTTCTTCAGCAATCTGCTCGGGGTCTGCAAAGCTCCTTTCAGTTATCCGAGGGGTCTGAAGGACCTGGGACAAGAATACAAAACAAAACAAGAAACAGGTTAAGTTCCTTTTGTTTTTGAACAAAGCACAAATCATTCTAGTGCATTTCTTCTGTCACTTAGCATTTATAACTAAAGAAACCTTCATATGGCAATTATACAGAGATGGGGGTGTGAGTGGAGGAGGGGGGAAGGGAAGGGAAGTGGGGTAAGGGCAGGGAAGATAACCAGAAATAACCTCCAGATTTTTTGAGGCACTCCACAGCTTCAGCCCTGGCTTACAAAATCCATTAGGATCTCCTACAAAAAGAGGGTGTAATAACGATGTAATAATGTGCTTGTTTACAATATTTCATTCTCTGATGAAGCCCACACTGAGGTGGGTGAAACGTAAGATCTATCCTGCACTGCAGCCGGCATGTGCTGCTAATAAATGATCATAATCTAAGCAGCAATCTGTGAGTCTTTCTTTGGTGGTGGTGTGTGCGTTAACCCTTCAACTTGTTTCAGTGACTTTTCTTGTTATGCGCACCACCTTCCAAGTGCGAGCCCCATGTGACTTTGCTATTTGTTTAATATGTTTGACTTTTCTTGATCCCTCTCCATATAGTCACCCCCTCTCTTTTTAACTGTACTATCCCTCCCGTTGTCTTCTTTTCCTCGCTAACATACTAAAAAAATGTCTTGTCCCCTTTTGATACTCTCTGAGCTATTCTTTCTTCATTTTGTGCCTTTGCACTCCTTACTGCTTTGCCTGCCTCCCTCTGTTTTCCCAGATTCACTTTCCTTTTTTTTTTTTCATTTAAAGTTTATTGAAAGTTTTACATACATGACAGATCCTTCATTACAAATATACTGTAGAGGACCTATTTTTCGCTGGAACAAAATTTTCACTATATTCACTATTTCGAAAATCCAGTGAACATTATATCCCAGTGAAAATATATATTACAATTGACAAGATATCCTGCTCTTGCACTTCAGCTAAATTAGACTGCCATGAAAATGCTGAAGCGGACGAAACAGTGAAATTTAAGGGCAGTGAATACATTGTCCTCTACAGTACTTCACATGAACGGTGTACATTAGTCCAAACCTGTCACACCCCCCACCCCCAATCCCCCACCCCAATAGCATAGACTCAAAATAAAACCTATTCCCTACGATATCTGGCGCGACAATGCAGAAATGCAGGAGTATCCCAAGAGAGGGCCTTACGCTGTAAGGTTCTGAATCGAAAATAAGGTGTATATGGGGTCCCATATATTCTTAAATCTATCCAACCTATTGTTAAGACTTGCAATATCCTTTTCCGTTCTGAGATTTGCGAGGAACTCAGATAGCCATTCCCCATATTTAATTTCAAATTGATCTTTCCAGTGTCTTAAGACGACTTTCTTAACAGTCAGGGTTATCAAGGCCACGTGATATTTTTTGCTAGGGAACCCAATACTTGAAAAGTCGCCTAAGATGCATATTTCGGGCTTGAATAAGTCTTCTAACCAGATACACTTTCCTGTCCTTCTCTCTATCTCTCTCTCTCTCTGTCTCTCTGTCTGTCTCCTTATATCTTCTGAAAACTACTTTTTGAGCCTTTACCTTTCCTGCTACTTCTTTTGAGAACCATGGTAATCTCCTCTTCCTTTTACTTTTGTTACCTGCTTGACACAGAAGTTCATTGCCTTCACTATGCACTCTTTCAGTTTGGCCCACTTTTCCTCCAGCCTCCCCAGGTCCTCTCCCCCTGCCAGGTTATTCCTGAGGCATTCACTAATTTCTGTGAAATCAGCATTTCTAAAGTCCAGGACTCACACCATTGTGTGGTTGGATTCCACAGCTGTTCTTATTTTGAACCACACTGTACAATGATCACTTGTCCTCAGGTGGCTTCCCACCTTGACATCCTCAATACTATCCTTGTTAATAAGCAACAAAACAAAAAGACCATGCTAAGGCACCGCAAGACAAAAGAAGCCATGCTGACTTGTCTGATTCAAAGCACTTTATTAAAACACATAGTGAGCACTCCCGCATGCCATCAAACGTTTTCAAGCATCACCTGTGCTCTTTCTCAAGGCACACTAGATCCAGTATTGCCCCATCAAGAGTGGGTTCACTGACTAGTTGCCTGAGGAATGCCCCCTGCAGAGAGTCCAGGATCTCCCAGCTTTAAACTGAAGTTGCCGCTGGGAGGCTCCAGTCTGCATTTGGTAGATTGAAGTCCCCCACCAGCAACACCTCCCCCTTTCAAGCATTTTGCTAGTTGCTTCTAGCATTTCCTTATCTAAGTCCTCCTCCTGTTTCAGAGGCCTGTAGATCACTCCTGTTCTAATACTGGTTCTGTTTCCCAACTCAAGGGTGATCCACAGCACCTCAGTTCCCCCACCCAAAATATTCCCTGTGTTTCTGTGGCTTTAATGTTTTCTTTCACATGAAGCACCATTTGCCCTCCTTTCCTTCCTACCGTGGGTTTCCTGAACATCATGTAGGCCGATATGATCATGTCCTGGTCATGGTTTCCTGTGCACCATGACTCAGTAATGGCCACAGTATCCAGGTCGGCTTCCGCCATGATGGCCTGTAGGTCTGGGATCTTATTTCCCAGACTTCTACCATCAGCACGCATGGCCTTCCAGATTTGTCTGGCTCTCTGCTTGTAGCATCTCCCTTTTTCCTTTTGTGCCCCTTTTCCACCTCTTCATTTCTGACTGTTTCTTCCCCCTTTCTCTTTTGCTAACCCGCTATGTCCTTGATTAACTTGCTTCATGGTGGGACTCCTCCCCCCCCAGGATCTCCCTACACACTATCTTAGTCTGTGGGGGGCAGTTTCTGCCTCCCCTTTTTCTCTCTCCCCCCCGGCTAGTTTAAATGCTTATTGAAGTAATGTTTGAACCATCCACTGAGAACAGTGGTTCCCCTCCCAGATGGATGCAGGCTATCACTACTGTATAGGCTCTTATCTTCCCAGGTGGGCCCACTGTCCCTCATGTAGCCATACCTCTCCTCTCCTCTCTACACCATTCCTTCAACCATGAGTTGAAGGTGTTGGTGCAGAGCTCCGCCGCCTTCTCCCTATCGTAGATAAGCAGCATTTCCACAAAGCTACAGAGTCTGCTACCTGTCTAAGACCCCTTCCCAGCTCCCTGAACTCCCCCTGCACTGCTCATTCCCCATCCCTAGTCAGGTCATTTGTCCCCAGATGGACAATGACATACAGCTCCCCCTCCCTTCCTACTACCCTAGTGATCTGTAAGATACGCTTCCCATCCCTCCATGCTGTAGCACCTGACAGGCACCTGATCTCGCTCTCCGCCCCCTTTTCTGACTATTAAGTCCCACACTAGAAATTGCTTCTTCCTTCCCTGAGGTCCTCTTCCACCCACTTTGGGATCTCCACTAATAATGAAGGCCCCATATCCTCCCTGACCACTACGACAGGCTCCTCCTCTTGGCAGTCCCGCTCCTCCAGAGCGGTGTAGAAATTTTGTAGTTGAACTGGTTGTGGTTGAGGAATGTGCCTGTGATCCCCCTTCAACCTTCTGGATCCCACCACCCCATTCCTTCCTCGAGCCCACCGTAGTCCAGCCGCTCCTCCTATCTGGCATCCTTTGACATGACAGTCTTGGACTTGGTGGTCCCTGGTGTGAGTATAGGTCATCTGACTCCTAGTCAACATAGCCCCAAGTCTAGTGACCTTCTCCTGACTTCTAACCTGTGCAGCTTCCAATCTAGAGGCCTTATCTGCCAACCCAGAGAGGCACATGTAGATGTGGCAGCACCACATTTCCAGAAAGTCTTCCTGAAGACTGCTGGCCCTCAACCACTGCACTGCACCACTCTTCACATTCTGTAACCCTGCTGTCCCTGTGCTTCCTGTCCCAGATTTCTGTAAGGCTAAGCTGCACGCAGTACTAGATACCAAAGTACAATATGCAACCCTTTAATTTACTTATCCTAGATATGTCACAGAGACATGTATGTTATAAACAGGAACACTTATAAACCACCCTTTTTTCTCTTTCTTTTTTAGTACCCCCACCTAACTATCAGTGTAGCAGCAAGCCCCTGAATTCACAGTCACGATACCACCTCGAGACAGTTTAACACCAAAACACAATACTGCCCAGAAACAGCTGCAAGCCACCACACCCACAAACACAGTACCAGAAACAGTTAGTGGCGAGCCCCAACACCTGCAAACACAACACTGCCCAGAAACAGTTGACAGCAAGCCCTCACACCCACAAGCACAGTACTCCCCAGAAATAGCAGCAAGCCCCACACCCACAAGCACAATACTACCTAGAAACAGTTAGCAGCAAGCCACCACAAATACAATACTACCCAAAAACAGCAGCAAGCCCCCACACCCACAAACACCATACTACCCCCAAACCAGTTAACAGCAAGCCCCTACACCCACAAACACAATACTACCCAGAAATACCAGCAAGCCCTCACACCAACAAACAGACTACTCCCCCGAAACAGCAGCAAGCCTCCACACCCACAAACACAGTACTACCCAAAAACAATTAACAGCAAGTCCCCACACCCACAAACACCATACTACCCAAAATCAGCAAGCCCTCACAAACACTGTATTACCCCAAAACAGTAAGCAGCAAGCTCCCACACCCACAAACACAATACTACCCCCAAAAACAACTAGCAACAAGACCCCATATACCCACAAACATAATACCACCCCACACCGGTTAGCAGCAAGCCCCCACACCCACAAACACAATACTACCCAAAAACAGTTAGCAAGCCCCCACACCCACAAGCACAATACCACCCAGAAACAATTAGCAGGAAGTCCCCACACCCACAAACACCATACTACCCAAAAACAGTTAGCAGCAAGCCCCCACACCCACAATCACAATACCACCCTGCACCAGTTAGCAGCAGGCCCCCACCTTCACAACACAGTACTACACAGAAACAGTTAGCAGCAAGCTCCCAATCCCCCAACCACAATACATCTCAGAAACAATACAGTTGTACCTTTGAGCCAATGGACAGGGTTCCTGGCTGTCAGCTGTCTTCAGGGCTGATTTGGGGCAGACTTCAGTCATCGCTGTCCTTTGCATGTGTTCTTAGCATGAGAACTGCAAGTGGGAGGGCCACTTGGCTTTAAGGACTGATATAGCAGAAGATGGGCTGTTCTAGCTCCACCCCCTCCACTGTTGCCATCTGCCCGATTGGCGGAAATCACCCCATCACAGACACGGTAGTTGAGCTTGCAGGCTCCAAGTAGATTAACCCCGGTGTTGGGAAGGGAGCAGTCCCTGCACAAAGTGCTCACCTCCCTGTTGTACTCTTTGGCAGCTTTCACCTGGTGTGGGGAAGGGAGCAGTCACTGCAGCCAAAAGCGCTTCCCTCCCTTCTTCACTTTCTGACATCTTGCACTCCCACCGAGAGAGCTTAAGTCTTTTAAATCAGGTGGGCTGTTCTAGTTCTGCCAAGCCGCTGCTGCCATCTGCCCGACTGGCTGAAATCACCCCCTTATGTACAATGGGAGCTCAACTTGCAGGCTTCAAGTTGATTAAGCCCCCGGCATTGGGGAGGGAGTGGTCCTGCACAAAACACTCACCTCCCTGTTGCACTCCCTGTTGTACTCTTTGGTGGCTTTCACCCAACATGGGTGAGGGACCGACCACTGCAGACAAGAGCTCTCCTCCCTGCTTCACTCTGGTGTCTTGCACTCCCACCGAGAGAGCTTAAGACTTTAAATAGGGATAGCCTGCCTCTTTATTTGTCTTATTGGGTGAATGTTTTACTGCCTAATACAGTTACAGTTTGCCTTTTTTTCTCATCTTATGTAATGCTGGTCAGCAGGAAAGTATCCACGTCGGGGTGGGTCTCGAACCTTGTACTCCTAATGTGAACTTCTACACAACAAAATGCATGTGGGTTTGTCATAAAACTTAGCAGTTCCTGTTTTCAGAAGCTGAAGATTTCGATCAATCACATTTGGGTAATCCTTTTCTTTTTCTTTTTAAGTTCACCGTGCATGCACCCGCAGCAAACCTCTTGCTATAAGAGTGGGTTTTGAAGGGTGTGACACTGTACAATGCAGAGTGGTCTGCAAGGGGCGAGACACTGCCACATCAATAATTGGCCACGCTGACTGTGATGCTTTTTTGCCTTGCTGGGCGGAAACTTTGTCTAGTTCAAAAGAAAAAAGCCAAACCAATCTTATGGCAGCTTTTTCCTTTGATCTGCAGGACACCACCCAGCAAGCAGCTGTTCAGTGTCCCGATTAGGCTGGCTGATGTCACCCACTTTCAGTATGCTTGTGCTCCCCTTTGTGTTCTACTATGTTATATCGCGTCAAAAATTTTCACTGCAGTCCTGGTGCAAATGAGTGCTTGCGACCGACAATGTCCCAGACTCTGTGCCCTAGGTCAGGAAGTCTTACTGTACCTTCCTGAAAGGTCCTGGAACCAGCATCTGATCAGTCCCTATAATTCCATCATCAGTTCTCACACCAGAAAGATACACAAATATTCAAACTCTGGTGCCACCGTGCCATACAGGAGTGGGTCTCCCTCATGTGCCTTTTGTCTTGTCCCCTCCAGGACAGTCCATTGTGGGGGGAAGGCTGGCTTTTCTTCCACTGCTCTTCGACCCCCGATGAAGTCAAATCCATGAGCTCTGGAGAGCTCTGATGCAGCAGCAATGTCCCAAGAATAAAAGTTAGAATGAAAGGAGAATGGACAGTTGAGCAGCAGCCATGTAAACTGCCAAATGAGTGAGCGGGACTGCGATCTCTGTCATGTGCCTGTTTATCAGAGACAGAAAATTAAGTTTGCTTGTTCTGTGCTGCCAGTGAAGAGAGAGACAGGAGCAGAGAACGGGAGTAAGCTGAGCGGGGTTGAGAGAGAGAGAGACACACGCGGCGGGAGCAAGTTGCAGTGAGACTTTGCAGCAGTTCTGCCAGAGCTGTCAGTGTTTTTGTACCCACTGGCAGTGCTTATGTGAGCGTTTTGCTCCCAAGTGCCCTATAGACAGAGAGGTACAGTCACACACAGGGAGGACCGCAAAGCAGTTGTCCCCAAGCGCTGTCCTCTCCTTGTTTGTGTTGGCTGATAACCCGTGAGCCTTCCCTGTAAGTGCCCCTTAGCGCTGTGCCCTGTGTGTAACCATCGTGCCTATACAGTGTTCCCAAGCAAGTGTGCTGTGCCCCCCCCCCATACCGGTATCCAACCGAGAAGATCACCTCTGTGCTGTGTCTCTGCAGTGTCCTCTCTGTGTTTGGGTGCAGGTTTTGTGGTGTGCAGCTTATGTGCATTCCGGGCCCCCTTCCCCATGGCCTACTGTATGAGAAAGAGAGAGACAGTGATGGTCCACCAAATGTCAGAGCAGCACACAGACAGGGAAGGGAGAGTGAGAAAGAGACACTAAACCCCTGCTCCCCGTAGCAGGCAAAAATATCAGTGTGAAGAGTGACACAAATGGGAAATGCAGTGCTTCAGACGGTGCCTTCTCTGTGTGTGGGCGGGCCTCCCCTTGACGGGTAGTCACAGGAGACAGCAGCGTGTTTGTTCCTTGCTCCCCCACCCCAACACAGCGATTGGGCGTAGCCGGTGGTGATAGAATGGGGAATGGTAGTACACAGTTGTGGCACTGTCCTGTGTGAGACAGGTAAGCGAGGCACAAGCAAGGTCTGTAAGGAGTGAGAGACTCAGTGACACTGACAGGTGAGCTATAGCGTGTGGACAGCGTGGGCAGGACAGGGTTGTGAGCACGGTCCGGTGCATTGGGTCCAGTCTGTGTAGCACTGTTGGACAGAGAGCGCCACAGTGAATGAAGATGTCCTGCAGTAGCGAGTAGCGAGAAGCATCACCCATACACACTTGCCCTCCTTTGTCACTGTCAGGAAACATTTCAGAGACAGATAGAGACACTGTAGTTGTGCCGACCGGTTCCCAATACCAATGGTGAACTTTTGGTATTGACAAATGCTTATTTGCTTTATTCTCACTGTCAAAGAATGGGGGGGGGACATGAAAGGTAATGTAGTTTTAACAGAGTGGGATACAACCATAAAGGGGCTCCAGTGCCCCTAGGTTACATAGGTGGGTTTCAGGAGGAAGCACCATTGTTGTTCTCCTCCTTAGGTAGTTGAGGTGCCCATTTTCCTGTGCTACAATGCAGTCCAGTTGACTTCCCTCTCAAGCATTTCCAATGGTCGAGAGGGAAGCTGCCTTAGACAGAGCGACTGCAAATGTTCGGCCTGCCTGTCAAACAGCTGCAACATTTGAGAGGGCGATAACAAGCAGCTGACTTTGCGCAGTCCTGCTCCATGATAGTGTGACCTACAGTAGAGGAAACATAGAGCATAGAAACATAGAACATAGACTTTGACAGCAGATAAGGACCACTTGGCCCACCCAGTCTGCCCATTTCCCTACCTACTGGATAAGCTGCAGATTCTAGTTAACCAACAGCCTACTTCCTGCCACCCCCCACTACAATTGCCTTATGTCTGTCCCATGCATGTTTGAATTCCCCCACTGTTTTAGACCCAACAACCTCCTCAGGAAGGCTGTTCCATGCATCCACCACTCTCTCTGTGAAAAAAATTTCCTTACATTACCCCTGAGCCGTCCCCCTCTGTCTTTAAATTGTGCCCCTTATTCTTACACATCTCTTTTCTGAAGATGCTACCCTCCTGGACTTTGTTGATTCCTTGAGGTACTTGAATGTTTCTATCATGTCCCCGTCCCTCCTTTCATCAATGGTATACATATTAAGCTCTCTCAGTCTCTCTTCATATGGTTTCTGATGCAGATCCTGCACCATTTTAGTTGCCCTCCTCTGGACTGCTTCCATCCTGTTTATGTCCTTGCGTAGATGAGATCTAAAAAACTGCACACAGTACACCAGATGGGGTCTCACCAATTGTCTGTACAGAGGGATAACCACTTCCCTTTTTTCTACTTGTGATGCCCCTTCCTATGCATCCCAGTATCCCCCTGGCTCTCCTTACTGACTTCTCACACTGCTTACCAACCTTTAGATCATCTGATATGACTACCCCCAGGTCCCTTTCCATTTTTGTTGTTGTTTGTACCTCCCCTGCTATTGTGTACTCTTCTCCTGGGTTTTTGTTTCCCAGGTGCATTACTTTGCACTTCTTTGCATTGAATCTAAGTTGCCATATGTCTGACCATTCCTCCAACCTTGCCAAGTCTCTTCTCATCCTTTCTACCCCTTGTGTATCAACTCTGTTACAGATCTTTGTGTCATCTGCAAAGAGGCATACCTTTCCCTCCAGACCCTCTGCAATGTCACCTATAAAGATGTTGAAGAGGACTGGACCCAGTACTGAGCCTTGAGGTACTCCACTAGTAACTCCCCCTTTCTTCGGAATGTGTTCCATTCACTATTACCTTCTGTGTCCTGTTGTGCAGCCAGTTTGCTACCCAGGCTAACACCCTGGGACCCACTCCCAGGTTGGCTAGCTTGATTATTAATCTTTTGTGCGGGACTGTGTCAAATGCCTTGCTAAAGTCTAGGAAGGCCATATCCCCAGCCCCTCCCTGGTCTATTACTTTGGTCACCCAGTCAAAGAAATCAATTAGATTCATCTGAAATGACCTTCCTGCTGTAAATTTATGCTGCTTTGGGTCCTGTGCCCCGATGGCCTCTAGGTACTCAACAATTCTTTCTTTCAGAAGTGATTCCATCATTTTCCCTACCACTGAGGTCAAACTTACAGGTCTGTAGTTTCCTGCTTCTGCCTTGCTCCAACTTTTGTGAAGGGGGATCACATCTGCCCTCCTACAATCCTCAGGTACCACTCCATCCTCCCATGATTTGTTAAAAAGTGTGGTCAGTGGTGTCACTAGGTCCTCCCTTAGTTCTTTTAGGATTCTGGGGTGAATCCCGTCAGACCCCATTGCTTTGCTCACCTTGAGTTTTAGGAGTTCTTTCAGGACTCTTTCTTTTGTAAATGGATTGGTGTCAACCCCCCTACCCAGAGTGCTTCTATTTTCTGGTTTAGGTAACTCCTCCTCATCTTCTTTTGTGAATACTGAGCAAAAGTATTCATTCAGTATCTCTGCCTTTTCACTGACTCCCTCTGCCCACCTCCCCTCTCCCTTATTAATCTTCACTATTCCTCCCTTAACCTTTCTATGCTCCCTAATGTACCTATAAAAGGTTTTATCCCCCTTCTTAACTGAATTGGCTATTTTTTCCTCAGTTTGGGCTTTTGCTATTCTGACTGCCTTCCCCACTTCTTTCTGCTTTAATTGATACAGTCCCTTTCATTGCTCCTTCTGTGATTCCTTATACTTTTTGAATGCAGCCTTTTCTCCTTTACCTTCCCTGCCACCTCTTTTGAGAACCATAGTGGTTTTTTACTCTGCTTTGTTTTCTTTATTTATTTCACACAAAGGCTTGTTGCCTCTATGATGGCAGTTTTGATTTTTCTCCATTGTTCTTCCATCCCTCCTTTTTGGCCATTTGCTAGTGTATTCCTCAGGTATTCACCCATTTTGCCAAAGTCAGCCCTTCTAAAGTCCAGCATCCTTGTTTTTGTATGGCTTGTCTCCATGGTTGTGTTGTGTGAAGCACACTGTGCAGTGGTCGCTTGTTCCCAGATGTCTACTGACTTCTAAATTTGTGATCCTCTCTCCATTTGAGAGTACCAGGTCTAGTATTGCTCCCTCCCTCCCGAGTGGGTTCCAACAATAGCTGTCTAAGGCCTGCCCCCTGCAGGGCATCAAGAATGACCCTGCTCTTGGATGTGGCTGCAGTACATGTCGTCTAGTTAACATCTGGCATATTCAGGTCCCCCATAAACAGTATCTCCCCTTTTTCAGCCATTTTGAGAATGTCCTCTATCATTTTCTTGTCCATTTCCTCCCCTTAAGATGGGGGTCTGTATACAACCCCTGTGCGGACTGTGATGCCATTCCCTGTCTCCAAGGTGACCCAGAGTGCCTCTTGTCCTCCTCCTTTACTGTTGGTGTACTAGAATCTGCAGCTTATCCAGTAGGTAGGGAAATGGGCAGACTGGGTGGGCCAAGTGGTCCTTATCTGCCGTCAAAGTCTATGTTTCTAAACAGATTTGGAGCAACTGAGGCTGTGTGAGTTGCCAGTAATTAACTTTAAAAAACAAAACCCTGCTTTTATTTTATTCAGCCTGCAGGTCAGCAGATGGTGTATTTAGCTAGTACCAAGTTGCTGGTTGGAGTCTCAGATCTACAGTTTTTGTGATGCAATTTCCCTATCTGAAACCCTCTAAAGGCACCCTGCTGTTTTTAGTTTAAATCAGATTGTAGTAGGGAAAATGGCGTCAGCTAAATCAACTTCCAAATAAAGCCCTTGGGCATGCAGTACAATAAGCACTCTTTCAATTAAGTAAATTAAAGTAAACTCAGGTTGCAGGTAACAACCTAGAGATGCTGCACAGAATTGTTGAGTGAGAGACTATCTCCACTCATACACCGACAAAAATGCAATAATTACTACAGGAGTCCAAGATTCAAACATGAAAAAGGGCGACAAATGCCTCCACTGCTCTGTAGTGCAGCAGCAGCTTGTGGCTGAAGCAGCGTGGCATTCTACTGACGTCCATACCTGTGGGGAGCTGTGCTGTGCTGGGAATCTGTGCAAAGCTGGAGGGAGGGCTTCGGCAGCCTGGCCCTCGCAACCGTCCGCCTGCTGATGTGGGGGGTTGGCGCCTCCGATCCGTTCCCGAAGCAAGATCTGCTGTTGCCTCTGTGATGGCAGTTTTGATTATTCCTCCATTGTTCTACCCCTCCTTCCTGCCCATTTGCTAGTGCATTCCTTAGGCACTCACCTATTTTGGCAAAGTCAGCCCTCCTAAAGTCCAGTACTTTTGCCTTTGTATGGCTTGACTCTACTGCTGTGTTTATCGTGAACCATACTGTTTAATGGTTGCTAGTTCCCAGATGGCTACCCACTTCTAAATCTGTGATCCTCTCTCCATCTCCATTTGAGAATACCAAGTCTAAGATTGCTCCCTCTCGAGTGGGTTCAAATACTAGTTGTCTAAGACATGCCCCCTGTAGGGCATCTAGAATGACTACAATCTTGGAAGTGGCTGCTGCAAATGCACTCCAGTTAACATCTGGCATATTCAGATCCTCCATCAACAATATCTCCCCTTTTTCTTCCATTCTAAGGATACCTTTTATCATTTCCTTGTCCATTTCCTCCCCCTGAGATGGGGGTCTGTTTACAACCCCTGTGCAGATTGTGGTGCCATTGCCTGTCTCCAAGTTGACCCAGAGTGCTTCCTCTCCTCCCCGTTTATCCTTTTGTTCTGTTGCTTTGATTCTTTCCCTTATGTAGAGAGCTAGTCCTCCTCCTCCTCCTCCTCTTTTACCCTCCCTGTCCCTCCTGTAGATAGTGTATCCTGGTATGCTTACATCTCATAGTTCCATGTGTACCATGTTTCTGTGACTGCCATCATATCCAGATGTTCCTCTTCCATCAAGGCCACTAGCTCAGGAAGCTTGTTACCCAGACTATGGCCATTGGTACTCATTACCCTCCATTTTTTGATAGCTTTACCTCTTGTAGCACCGTCCCTGTCCTCATTGACTTTGCTTTCTCCATTTACCCCTGTCCTGCTCCCTACTGACCCTTCTACCTTGGTCTTTACCTCATTTAGTACCCTGTTTTGTAGGGGGAGGCTGGGGGTTCCCTGCTGCTTATCAGTGCCTCCCCCTTGACTAGTTTAAAAGCTTGCCAATGAAGCATATAAACCGAACACCCAGAAGACTTGTTCCCTTCCTGGACAGATGCAGACCATCTTGCCAGTATAGGCCGGTATCCATCCAGGTGGAACCCCAGTCCCCAATGAAGCCAAACCCCTGTGCTCCGCACCATTTTTTTCAACCATTCATTGAATCACATGGTGCGGAGTACCCTCACCTCACCCATGCCATAGACGGGCAGCACCTCTGAGAAGGATACTGTGTGTGCTACTTGCCTTAGGCTGCTCCCCAACTCCACAAACTCCTCCTGCACTACTCTAATCTCATGTTGTGCCAAGTCATTCATCCCTAGGTGGACAGTGATGTCCAGCTCTGTCTCCTGTGCAGCTGTTCTCATGATCCTGAGGATGTGTTTCCTGTCCCTCCAAGCCATGGTGCCAGGCAGGGAACCTTACTTCACTTTTCCCTGCTCCCCCCAGTTCTGTCCCCCACCAGGAGCTGCTTCCTTTCCCTGTGGTGTCCTCTGCCTCCTTCCTGTAGACCTCCCTTGTGACAGTTGTTCGCAACCTCCTTAGTCTCCTCTGTGGGTGCATCCATAGGGGAACTATGCTCCACCAGAATGGTGTATGGATTGTGGAGTGGTACAGCTGACTGGGTGTGCCTCTGTTCCACCACCCTCACCCTCCCTGAGCCCACTGTGGTCCAACCACTGTGCTTTCTTGGCAATCTGGTGGATGTAGTCAACACTACAGACTGATGCTGCAGAATGAAGCTGCTATGCTGGCCTATGTGGAGTGGGTTAAGTATGGGGAAATTAGTAAGGAGAGATGGGGTATTAATAGGCCAGCTGTCTTGGTCCCCCCAAAGCACAGAATATTTCATACTCTCAGAAGGGGTATCTGGAGCAGGGCGATGCACCATTGGTATATAATGGTCGCGCAGTGGAGATCAGTGCACCACCCTCCCCCCGATTGTCTGAGCCTCCACAACAGCTGTCTTCATTTTACTGAAGATGCCAGCATGATCTGAGTGCCAGGGGTACCTGCTCAGTTAGTCTGATTAACTCCTGCTATGGGTAGTGGATGGAAGTGGCTCCAATCCTCAGAGTGAGGGGGCCCCAAGATTTGAATATAAGGTGGCACCTACTAGGTGTATATGGGGGACTCTGAGCTGATGGGGAGGGTGAATATAATTACTGTACCTTCATCTTCAACAGTAGTAAGCTTTGGTTCCTAGTCCTCATTGCAGTCCTTCTTGCAGGGGATGTTGAACTAAGTCCGGGTCCCCCTTCTCATTTCTCCCCAGCTGACATATCTAGGATCTCAAATAGGGGGCTGTTCATTGCTCACATGAACATTAGAAGCCTAACCCATCATTTTACAGATATTGAGCCTGGGTCGAAGTCTATAATCCTGACATTCTATGCCTCAGAAACGTGGCTCAAACCGGGGATACCTGACTCCTTTTGCTCCCTGGCAGGGTACTCCTTGATCTGTAGGGATAGAATATCCTCTAAACATGGTGGTGGAGTTGCTCTATTTCACAGAAACCACCTAAACATAGTGACTGTCCCTGCCTTTGTCCTTTCGGTGGTTTGTGAATCCCTAAATGTAACCCTTGCTCTAGGTGCTAAGAAACTACATATCATATGTGCCTATAACCCCCCTACTGGTGGCATAGCTGGTCTGCAGAGCTTCCTTGATCAAACGTCCCAAATGGTCAACAATAATGAGGCTGTAATTCTAGGAGATATAAACCTTAACTCTCTGGGGACAGCTCACAGCTCCCTACAATCTATGACGCTAAGCTACAACTTTCACCAACTGTTAGTGCCTACACAAACTTCACCATCACTACAATCATCTACCCTAATTGACTGGGTACTGGTTAACCATGTGGAGCATGTATCTACATCTAGCATACTAGCTGATGCGCTATCTGACCACTCTCCAGCCTTTTGCATCTGGTCCGCTGGTGTACCTCCATCTGCTCCACCACATTTCGTTACCTTTACTAATGTTTCTAAAATGGATGTGGATGCTTTTCTTTATAACATTTCCTCTATTGATTGGGCTGCTATATATTATTCCAGTAATGTGGAGGATGCCCTTAAAATATTTCTAAAATAATTCCTTGCTAATCAGCAGAAGCATGCCACTAAGACTACCAGACAGGTTAGAGGTAGACAAACCAGATTGCTCCATAAAAACCTTACTAACTTGCACCTGAGGGATAAACACTTGAAGCATTATAAGCAAACTGGGCTTCCTTCTGATTTTAATAACTATAGAGCTCTCAGGAACTCATGGAAAAAACTGATCAGAGTAGCCAAGAGCAAATACTGCAAATAACTACTAACAAGCTCTGCAGGTGACCCCAGGAAATTCTGGACTCATATTAAGTATTTTCTTGATGCTTCTTAATCAACAAACCCCGTGGATATGATATTGAATGGTGTCCATTGTAATAACCCTAACACCATAGCTGACTCCTTCAACTGGATGTTCTGTGATCTATCCCAGTACTTCTCCTCCTTGCCACCTGCAAATATTGACCCTCGAACCTTTCCTGCTGACCTGCCTGACACTCCTGCTGCACTACCCAATGCTCCACCTTTTTACTTTAAGGCCATATCATGGCATGAAGTCCATCTCTGACAATACTAGCTCTGGCTCTGATCCCCTAGAACCCTTACTCCTTAAGCTTGCTGCTCCTCTCATTGCCTCGCTGCTAGCCAAAATCTACACACTGTCTTTCTCTGGCAGTACTGTTCCTGACCTTTGGAAGATTGGTCGGATAGCACCAGTGTACAAGAAGGGTGACCCAAAGGATATCACCAGTTACAGACCTATAGCTATCCTCTCGGTCCTGAATAAGCTTCTAGAGAAACTTGTTGCTTCACAAATAATCCACCACCTAAGTATAATCTTCTCTCTGAAACTCAACATGGTTTCAGAAAAGGACATAGTACATCCACTGCTCTTCTCAAGGTCACGACATGTATACTGTCTAACATGGACACTGGATTACTTACAGGTGTTGTTTTTATTAACCTTACTAAGGCCTTTGATCTTGTTGATCATTCCCTGCTTCTAACCACTCTCTGCAAATTCAGTTTCTTGCCACCTGTTGTTGAATGGTTTAGAAGCTATTTGCTAAATAGGTCACAAACTGTGAAATACAACTCTACCCAATCTGACAGTACCAGCATCAACACTGGGGGGCCTCAGGGCTCTATCCTGGGACCCCTGCTTTTCTTACTTATAAAAAATATCGCAGAAGTTTTTACATCATGTTCATTCAGCATTCTAGCTTGCACCCGGGTCCCTCCCCTCACATTGCAACCCAGCCGCACCATCCTAATTCACACCAGAGTCTCCCTCCTTAATCCACCACCACTTGCACCTGAGTCCCTCTTCCTCCACACCACCCTGCTCCCTCTTGCACCCCTACTGAAACATCCTAGCTCAAACTCGAGTCCCTCTCATCCCCACACACCCCTGCTCCCTCCTCCTCCCCACCCTTTTGCACCACTTCTCCCTCCTCCTCCTTGATCCACCCACCTCTTGCACCTGAGTCTCTCTTCCTCCACACCACCCTGCTCCCTCTTCCACCCCTGCCTTAGCATCCTAGCTCAAGCCTCGAGCCTCCCCTCCTCCATTCCCTCCCTTCCCCTTCAAACTCCTGCTCCCCTCCTTCTCCTCCCCCTCCCCATCACCAGTCCTACCACCTTCATACCCCGCTATTCACACGCTATTCGTTCGCCCCCCTTTCGGTCCGGGGAGATAAGGACAGGATGTGTGTAAATGCTTTGTGACTTGGAAATCTGTATAAGGAATGCATCAACATGCAGATGCTGTGGCCACAGAGGGATATTTGGTGACACTGGTGTAAGCACACTTGTTTTGAGACAAGGTACATATTTTTTAAAGGTTTAGAAAAAAGTATTAATGTAACCTATGAATGTCCTACCAAGAACACCTTGTAAAATGTTCAATGGCGTCTCAGACTGGCAAGGCAGCATTCATCATTAGTCTGCAAAGCAGTGTGTGTGTGGGGGGGGGCATTAGCCAGCTCATAGGTAAAAAAAAAATCTCTACACTGCTTTGGACAGAAAAATAACTTTACAAATCTTACCTTGTTTATAGTAAAAAAGGCCACAAAATAGGATTCAGAACTATGTACAATATCTATTAAGTAATTGTGTACAGTGTATGTTACAGAATGAAGGCTGAAGTCTTTACAACTGTAAATCTATTTTTGACAGTCTACTGAAATATAATTTAAGCAGAGGCTCCTGTGTGACAGTCACAGAAGGTTGTTTTGAATACTGATGAGTTAGCAGATGAGTGCATCTTGTAAGAATGGAACGAGAGACTGTTTTTAGATGTGAAAGGATACTTTTGTATTAGAAAGACTATAGTCATCTATTAAACTATTAAATGTCTGGTCATGTCTCACATATACCAAAGTAATACACACTATGAATAACTGTGTTCTTTCAAATAATATTAAGCAGTAGGGCTCTGAGAAGCAATATCTTAAAGTTTTCTCAAAGATGCACAGCTATTTAACACCAAACATTCTCAGGCCTCTGTAATAAAATTCTGCATATTAAGTACCTTTCATTACAGAGCGAGGGATCCCCCACCGATGACCTCAGCTTTATATAGAATGTCACACATTTACATTTGAAAGGACATGCTGCTAGAGTCTGAAAAAGAGTTTACATCTAAAAGGAATCACATTAAAGTATATCTTGCATTCATACATAGCTAAAAAATAACTAGTTTAGAAAAGCCTGTAGTCTTCCATTAAACTATTAAATGTCAGGTAATTTCTCACATAAACCAAAGGAATATACACTATGGACACCTCTGTTATTTCATATTATATTAAGCAGTGGGGCTGTCTCACAAGCAATATCTAAAAGCTCTCTCAAAGATGCCTAGCTATTTAACAGCAAATCTTCCCTGACCTCTGTAATGAGATTCTGCATGGCTCTGATGGTGAGCTCAGCATATTAATTAGCTTCTAGCCAGTGTCTTGAAGAATCATAATTGTATGTTATGTACTATGTACCTGTTATTTATGTATGTATCTGAGAGAAATACTACTTTTCACAAACAGAACCTATCTGGAATATGTTAGATTATGAAGTCTATGCTCTTGTGTATAAATTATAATCATGCTAGTGTGTATAAATAGAACAGTCTTGTATGTTTTGTGAAATCATATACATAGGGATTTTTTGTGAGCGATCTTGGAAAAGAGTCACGTTAGTCACACTTAAGAGAATGGCTCTGTTGAGAGTGTGGGAAATTATGGCAGGTGATGTAAATCAGTATGATATCACCGGATACACAATAGAAGGGTACATACATTTACATAGTAGGCCTCTCGGAAACATTTGTAAGATCTGGAAAATGGTATTCACACACGGTAGAACGGTTCTGTTAAGAGTGTGAGAGATTTAGACAGATGTGTAACTCAGTATGATATCATCAGATACACAATAGAAGGATGCATACATTTACATAGTAAGCATCTGGGAAACATTTGAAAAAGATCTGGGAAATAGTCTAAAAGAAAACCTTGCATTGTTTTCTTTTTTCATGCAAAGAAATGGGGGAGTTGCTATGTATTGTTAGCTACATTATATAAGTGTTAGACATTACCAGTGGGACACAGTCTCGGCTGAAAACCGAAGAGATACTGCTAAAGTATGGAGCATTGCAAAATGGAATATCTTTTAGGTGGTGCTATTGTGGATATAAGGTATGATGAACAGCCTACTACTAGTGTTGAACAAATGGAGACCACACAAAACACCCCACAAAGTATTTGTACATATATTTGCTGCTTTAGAATGGTATAATCAGTTAGGCTATGTGTTACTGTTTTTTTATTAGCTCAGAATTGTATCATTGGTGAATAAAAGATGCCATATATTTGTATATATTTGCTGTTTTAGAATGGTATAATCAGTTAGGCTATGTGTTATTTTTTTTTATTAGCTCAGAATTGTATCATTGGTGAATAAAAGATGCCATGTATTTGTATATATATATATTTGCTGCTTTAGAATGGTATAATCAGTTAGGCTATGTGTTATTTTTTTATTAGCTCAGAACTGTATCATTGGTGAATAGAAAATGCCAGGACTCCCATATCTACGGGGTTTTGGAGGCATCTACAGGACAGCTCTTCCCACAGACTAGCATTGGTTATATAGGAAAAATAGGGATATGTAGCAGTCACAGGAAATAATGTAATCTACAGGACTATCACTCGGGAGTTACAGGGAAAATGTCTAAACGATATGGGAACACTGAGAAGTTTTAATTAAAAATAGGATGTGTTACTGTTTTTTTGTTAGCTTAGAACTGCATCACTGGTGAATAAAAGATACTTTAAGTAAAACAGGATACATGTTACTGTTTTTGTAAGCTCAGAAGTATATCATTGGTGGATAGAAGATGCTTTAATTAAAAATAGGGTTTATTTTACTTTTTTTTGCTAACTTAGATTCTTACAACTGTAATGCATGAAATATGATTATTATCATTTAAACTTTTATTGTAAGTTTAAACATAAGTGAACAGCAACACACACATTATAAATCTTTGGTTCAAAATCAGACATACAAACTTCCTTGTGAATTAAGACAGCAGATTAATTAAATGTCCTACCATTTTTAAAAGCCCATGGTTGAAATATGTGATGTCTGCTTTTCTGTTGATAGCTACAAAAAAGGTAAATCTTCTCAGAAAAAAAGAAAAGGAATCAGCACAGAACACACGCGAGATGGCTGCCAATATTGTGAATGATGTTGATTGTGGAGACACCAGGGGTGAGGCTTTAGAATCTATAACTAATAACTGCAGAATTTTGCTCCAAGGGTCAGAAAACTCCAACAGTTCCATGAATCTCGATGCAACTCCCCAGGCATCTGCACATTTGGTGATTAAACCCAGTGGTGATTCTACAAGGCACCTTGCTTTATATCATGAGCCACAGCTATCTGCCAGTTTGGGGGCTACAGACAACAAGAAGCCTGTCTCACCTCCCCCAGGCCTCCACCAGTTTGAGGTGTACAAACAAAAGGAAACCTGTTTCACCTCCCCAGTTTGGGAAAAGGGATTATGAGCCGACAAGGTTAATGATACAGCTTGCTGAAAAGTTGTTTAAATTGCTTGACAACATTGAAAGATTAAGTGGTAAGGAGAAGGAAACCGTATATGCTTTACAAAAAAAACTACTGAAGTATCGTAATATGAATGTTGCATTTATGTTGATATGTTTAGGAAGGAAGGAGTCTGCCTTAGAGCTGAGGTGTGATATAGAGATGGTAGATCAGCTTAACTGTGTATCAGAAATGTTTGCATCTATAAAACAGTGACCGAATAGAGTGAATAAAAAGGAGGGCAATGCTAAAAATAAGACCAAACACAATAGATTGGTGAAAAGAAAGATATGGGATAAAAATAAAAAAATCAGAGAAAATTTGAAAAGGAAAGTAAAGCGTGCCAAGAAACTATTACAATGCAGGGCATCATGGCATCTTGCAGAGAATCACGATTCTCTGCAAAATGCCAAGTTAGAAAACCACCAGTCCCCTCCCGTAGTTTTTTTTAGAAAGAATTCAAAGTTACACAAGGGAGAGAAATCATTTCAGAGCAGTCAAACTTTATGAACGATTTCGCTTTGTTAATCTTGACAGGCTTCAGTCCTTTACAGATGCCATTAGGGCAATACACCAAGCTATCCAAGAGTTGTTAGATAGGGTGATACCTGAACTGGGTCCCAATGATTTTCTGCAATTGCGTTTTGATGCTGACTCTTTAAATCACCCACTATTTTCAAGGAGAAGGGCCCCTGGAGAGCTTAACACTGGGGTGTTTTTAGACCAGATAGCTGATATGCTTCAGAGCAATTCTGAGCTGATCGCCAATGGGTGTCTGCACCTTGTGTTAACCACTATTAGAAATAGGAAGGGGAGGAGGTAGGGAGAAGATGTACACTCATTTCTGTTTTATACAGCAGAATCATTGAGAAAAAAGCGCTGTCTGATTGATTTAAACAACAGAGATAATGCTCTGTGTTTCTCAGCCAGTATAGCAGCATTACTAAACCCCCACAGATATACTGATGCACAATTGATTAATAAGGGTAGAATTTTGCATGCTGAACTGGGTTTGTCAGAACAGACGCCTGTCACGTTTAGTGATGTGTCATGATTTGAGCAATTTTTAGGAGTCAGAATTAAGATTTTATACCACAATCAGGGAGCTTGGCAAACATTTTCGACAGGACCAGAAAGACTTCCTAAAACACTGTTTGTATTATTGCATGATGGCAATTACTACGGTGTCATGCAGCTTACAGTCACAAAAATAATAATTCCTGTGCATGGTTTTGTAATGCGTGTTGTGAGCCAAACTGCACAGAACAGAAAATTAGCGCAACATCATGCCCAAAGTGTAAAAAGATTTGTAGGTCCTCAGCTTGCCTAGAAAGGCATTTGGACAGAGCAGCTTTGGGCAGGGTCTCTTGTGAATCGATAAAAGTGTGTGAAGAATGTTTTGTTTTTTACAAGAGGTCTCATGCATGCAAACACTTTCAATGTGCTAGATGTGGCTCTCTAAAGACTGCAGACAAACATATCTGTTACATGACCCCACTCACAGAAGTAAAAAACTCTGAAAGAAACGTAGTGTTTGATTTTGAGACCAGACAAGAAACAGGTGTACACACCCCAAATTTTATATATGCTAAGCAATTGGATGGGAAGAGATCCTGGGAATTTGAAGGGGATGAGTGTGTAAAAGAGTTTGTCAGTCATTTTATAGATACACCGTTCAAACACGACACATTTATAGCCCACAATGCCAAAGGCTATGACAGCTATTTTTTCATTAGCCAGCTGGTCAAGGAAAAAAATCGATATCAAGTTGCTCACCCAGGGAGGAAAATTGCTGTGTGTGACCATATCTGCCCTACACATCAGATTTATTAATTCATTATCCTCTATGCCCATGAAATTAAGCAAAATCTCAGCGGCATTCGGTTTTGAGAACGAGATGGCTAAAGGGTACTTCCCGCATTTTTTTAACATCAAGGCCAATGAAAATTACGTAGGTCCCCTGCTCGATGCAAAATTTTATGGGGTGGACTACATGATGCCTAGTGAAAAATCAGAGTTCATGTGGTGGTACACAGCAAATCGACACACAGAATTTGACCTGAAAAAAGAGCTTCGCTACTACTGTCAGTTAGATGTTGAAATTCTTGGAAAAGCCTGTGACAGATTTAGGCAGGAAGTGATGAACATGACAACCAAACATGTTTTAAAACAGTCAGACTGTGACACAGCAGAGTACAAAACAGACTCTTTAGATCCCTTCCAATACACGACCATAGCCTCTGTATGGCAACCTACAAATATTTGTTTTTGAGTGAGAACACACTCGCATCCCCCCCCAGATAACTACCACGGTCAGAAAAAGAGGAACTCCACACTGGCCATTCAATGGTTAATGTACATAGCTGAGAAAGAAAACATTTCTATTCAGCACGTTCCCAGGGGTGGAAAATTTAAAGTAGGTCCCTACTTTTTGGATGGGTATGCTGTAATTGAAGGAGTTCCCACAGCCTTTGAATTAAACAGGTGCTTTTTTCATGGTTGCAACATCTGTTACTGTGAGAAAGACAGAAGCCACATGACAGGCACTAGTTTTGAACAGTTATACAATCGGACCATGCGTAAATTCCATTTTTTAAAAAGCAAGGGTTTTGCCGTTAGAGTACTGTGGGAACATGAATGGAAAGAAATGTTGGCTACAGATGAGGGTTTGAGTAATTTCTTGAGGAGCAGACAGCTACCGCAACCCCTCGAGCCTAGGGAGTCTCTGGGGGGGGGAGGACAAATGCCATCCGAATGTACTATAAAGCACAGTCGGATGAAAAGAGTTGCTATTATGATTTTACTAGCCTGTACCCCTTTGTCAACAAAACAAAACAGTACCCCATGGGTCACCATACCATCATCTATGAGAACTTTACAGATCTCAGTCAATACTTTGGTTTGGCAAAAGTAAAAGTTTTACCTCCTAGGTCTTTTTTTTTCCAGTGCTGACATCCAGGATTGGAAAAAAAACTTGTGTTAGCATTATGTCGTGCGTGCGCTGAAGAGAGACTTCAGACAATGTCATGCATGCACAGCGATGAGGAGAGGGCTCTGACTGGTACCTACTGTACTGTGGAGCTATACCTGGCTGTAGAAAAGGGGTATCGAATCATTGATGTTTTTGAAGTGTGGGATTTCAGGGCATCATCGACAGAGCTGTTTGCTGACTACATCAAACTGCACCTGAAAGAGAAGCAAGAGGCATCTGGTTTCCCTTCATGGGTAAAAAAATGAAGCAGATAAAGCCAGGTACATACAGCAGTATTTTGAAAGAGAAAATGTACATTTGAACCTTGCTACCATCACCATTAACCCCGTGAAGAGAAATATATCTAAATTGTTTTTAAATTCTCTTTGGGGTAAATTTGGACAGAGACCTAATTTACCGACCACGAGCATAATAACAGACCCCGATGAACTCTTTCAGTACGTATTTGCCCCCTACTACGACGTGGCCTCATGCTGTTTCTTCGATGACGAGACAGCGTGTTTAAGTTGGAAGTACACTAAAGGCATTACCCAGATTCTAACAACATCAACATATTCATAGCGAGTTTCACCACAGCATATGCCAGAGTAGAACTGTACAATCTGCTAGATAAGTTACAGGACAGGTGCTTGTAGCATGACACAGACTGTCATTTTTGTGTCTAGACCGGGTGACTGGAACCCTCCTCTAGGTGACTATTTAGGGGAGCTGACCAGCAAGCTTCTGGCAGATGAACACATTACCGAGTTTGTGTCCGCAGGTCCCAAAACCTGACTACCAGCTGTCCGGAGGACGGACAGTCCTCAAAGTGAAAGGATTTACCCTTAATGTAGCCAACAGTGAACCCATTAATTTTGAAAACTTTGAAAACTTAAAAGGTCTGGCGTTTGATTACAGCGGTTCTCAGATGTCTAAAGAAATCATGTTGAGGCAACCCAGCATAGTAAGAAAAAAAAAGCAGTGGTCCCTCGAAACAAGAACGCTGACCAAAACACAGAGAGTAGTGTATGACAAATGAGTTTTACAAGACAAATTTAAAACCCTTCCTTACAGGTACTGATTGAAAATAATGGACATTAGATTGCAACATCCCTTTTCATGTCTGATAGCTGGACCATCCAATTCTGGTAAAAGCTTTTTCATAAAAAATGTATTGGAACATTCTGACAATGCTTTATCGCACAAACCTGAAAATATTATCTGGTTTTACAGCTGCTGGCAACCTTTGTATAATGAGCTGATGTTAAAGTTTGCACAGATTAAATCTGTGGAGGGGATGCCTGCATCATTAGCCGATAATGATCTGCTGCCTCCTGACAAGATTAATCTGATTGTCATTGGTGATCTGATGGAATCAGCCTGTCAAAATGTTGAGATAGAATGTGTATTTACCAAGTATAGCCATCATCATAGTCTGTCAGCCTTTTGTCTTGTACAGAATGGTCCAGATATTCAAAAGGGTTGCACATGGTGCAACAGTGTTGCACCAGTCGCAACCCACTAAGTGCCCGGTCGCGATATTCAAGCGGGGATTGCACCTGGCACAAATCGATGCGCGGGCGCATCAGTAATGTGCAGGCGCCAGGTGGGGCGTGCCCATGCATACTCTGCACATCCCGATATTCAGCTCGGATGCCGAGCCATGCATGCGCAACCCTACTTGCGCCGCACAAAGTTGATCCAAAAAAAAAAAGGAGCAACGTCCGGCCACCCACAGGTGAGCTGCCGTATTGCAGGGCACAACACTGCAGCTTCCACCTGTGGATGGCCACCAGAGCTCCAGCTGCACCTCCATGGTGGCGCCCCCCCATGCCTGATCGCGGGCATTGGTATGAAAAAATAGAATCCTATATCCCTGGTGGTCCACTGGATTGCTGTCAGCCCGATCGTGGGCTTAAGTAAAATAATAATGATTCCTTTTTTCCTGCTGTCAGCCCGATCGCGGGCTTAAATAAAATAATAGTGATTCCTTTTTCCCTGGTGGTCCAGTGGACTGCTGTCAGCCTGATCACGGGCTTAAGTAAAATAATGATTCCTTTTTCCCTGCTGCCAGCCCGATCGCGGGCTTAAGTAAAATAATAAAGATTTATTTTTCCCTGGTGGTCCAGTGGACCGCTGTCAGCCCAGTTGTGGGCTTAAGTAAAATTATAAAGATTTCTATATCCCTGGTGGTCCAGTGAACCCCCTTCCCCACCTGCCCACTGATCCCCACTGCCCCGGTCAGCGGCAGGCGGCAGCACCACACCCGCCTGCCGCCCTGCCACCCGCTGACTGACACTGTCGGTAGGGCTGTATGCCCATTGGTCCACAGCATGAGCCAATTGGTGTACAGCCCATACTGTACTACACATTTCAGTCTGGAATGTGTAGTACAGTATGGACTGCACGCCCATTGGCTTACGCTGTGGACCAATGGGCTGCAACCCCACCGATGGTGTCAGGTGGTGGGATGGCAGGCGAGGAGTGCTGCTGCCCGCCGCTGACCGGGAGCAGGGCAGTGGGGATCAGTGGGCGGTGGGGAGGGAGGTCTGCTGGACCACCAGGGATATAGGAATCTTTATAATTTTACTTAAGCCCGCGATTGACAGCGGTCCACTGACCACCAAGGCTATAGGAATCATTTTATTTTACTTAAGCCCGTGATCGGCTGACAGTGGTCCACTGGACCACCAGGGAAAAGGAATCATTATTATTTTACTTAAGCCCGCGTCATTGACAGAGGGTCCATTGGACCAACAGGATATTGGATACTTTATTATTTTTCAAATGCCCACGATCGGGCTGTGGGCACATTGTGCAGCTGCAGGGGTTTCGGACCTCGACGGGCTGCTGCCTGGAGGGCCGTGCTGGGGCAAGTCACCATGGATTGGTGTACCTGCATGCAAATGGGGCCATAATGACATGCAAATGGCCCCATTTGCACCTTGCATACACTATGGCCCCATTTGCATGTGCACTTTTGAATATCGCGGTTGCACCTAGCGCAATGGAACTTGCGCTAGCGCATCCCCCTGCTCCACTCTGGCCACTTGTGCTGGCGCAGTGCCACTGCGCCATGTGCAGTGCAGGTGGCCAGGGTGCGATATTCAACAATGCTGAGCCATGGTGCAGCTCCGTTGAATATCACCCAGTCAACGCCCCTGCGCAGCCAAGTTGCGTTGCGCCCAGGCTTGCGCCACAATCTGGCGCAGTTTGAATATCTGGACCAGTGTGTTTTGTCAAGGCAAGAAAAGCCAAACCATCGCACTAAATGCCAAATACATGGTTTTGTTTAAAAACCCACGGGACAAACTGCAGATCATGACTCTGGCAAGACAGATGTACCTCGGCCAGGCAAAATTCTTTTTAGAAGCTTGTGAAGATGCCACTAGATGACCTTATGGTTATTTATTGGTTGATTTAAGAGCTGGTATGCCAGATGAATATAGGCTGCACAGTGGATTGTTCCCCCCAACTGGCCGGCGGCGTACGTCTTGAAAAAAATCACATTCTGGTCCTAGAAATACATGATGCTGTACGGCCATTATGTCTAAAAGGCTGCAGAGAAACTTGTCTGTTCTAAAGTTACTAGTGAGAGGACCTCCCCATTTAAGAAAAGCTATTTTGTGCTCAGTCTCTGATGACTTGATATCTGCCATAGCAGAGGTTGCTTTAAACACTAAAGGGAAACATACCATTGTCGACTAAACAACTAGCTTTTCTGAAAAAAGGGGAAGAGTCATAAAAAATGTAAGCAACAAGAAGGTGTCTTTAAAATGAAAAAAGCAGCTTGTAAACCAGACAGGTGGGTTCATAGGGACGTTGTTGGGGATCGCTATTCCATTTATTACAGGACTGCTGGCTAACAGATAATGGATTTTACTCAGAAAATGTATCTGGTACCACAACAGCAATTGGACCATATGGGAATGAACTATCCCGATGAGGACATGAGAAAAGTAGCAACTTACGCTTGGATACTGAAATGAGATTTATGCTTTCCAGGACTGATTTGTCAGATCACAAGAAAGCCAAGCTATACTACGCTGTGTTACAACGTTACCTCGTTCTGGTATGTCAAGGGGAACAGACTAAAACCAGTTTGACTTTATTGATGCCTGACTCTGAGGCTGTTTCTGAGCAACCCCCCACTGATACACTTTCTGTTACGAGTTCAATGGAAAAAGACATCTTAAACAGTGTTTCTCAAAGGTCTAAAAAAAAATGCTGAACTTTTATTAAATCAGATGGCAAAGAAAAAGGATATTTTATTTGGAATGATAAGGGTGAACTGTTGTATAAAGGTAATGTTTTTTCTGGGTCTCACATGGTCGATTTGGTAAGGGCAGCTATGGCCACACACGCTGTCCCTGACCACAAAATACCAAAGGGTTGGAATGTTTTCCTGAGAGCCACCACTGAGACTAACATACCCACATCCCTCTTTGGTCATTCAACAAATAGGAGATATGTTGAAAGTAGAAAGACAGCCGATGCAAAAAACATTGAGCCCTCTCCAGTCAGCAGCTGGTCCATGACACCCAAAAGATGAAAGACATTAAAAAAAACCTGGCTCTCTGTGTAAATGTAAATATTATAGACCTCTGGTCGATGTGTACAACCTTTATTAGTTTGTTTTTACAAGAAGTTGTTTGTATGTTAGCCTATCTCATATTGAATATGCTAGCATTTTTTTTTTACAAAAGGTGCTTATATTTTTTTGTTAGCCTACCTCTGATGTATGATTCATTTATGGGCACATTTTTAACAAGAGATGTCTTTACTGTTTTTTCTACTTTACTAATTATCCTACCTTTGATGTGTATCACATTTTATGGCCTTTTTTTACAATAAACACCTTTATATTTTTATACACTGTGTCACGATTGAAGAAAGACGCAAATCAAAACATGGGATCATATATGTTTTTATAGATGACCTTTTTGAGTTACAAGGAATTGCATATTTTAAACTCATTACAAGTCAAACAAGTCTGAACATGTTGAAAGATGGCAGGGGCATGCCCTGACATGTTTAAATGTCTGAAAGGGTGACTTACAAAACTAGTCACCATGGCATCATTTTTAAATAAATCATTAGAGTACATTTTTATAACTTGATCATAAGAAAAGCCTTTACATCTGTGGTGTAAGAAAAATATGCAGTGAAATCCGCAGGCTGTAGAGAACGTATCTTGCAGCTGTGTGTTTTGGTACAGGATACATTTTGCATTTCTGTTTAAAAAGCCCCCAATCATTCATGCATAATTATCAGGATGAAAACCATAGCTGTCGAAGAACTCCCAGGACCCATCTTCTGAGATGTATGCGGCTAACCAGTGCTGTGCAGGGAGGTCATGGGGGTCAGTATTGATGACAAGTGCCGTTAGGAAATTTCTCAGTCTCTCCTTGGGTAGCAGATCACTGGGAAATACACCCAGAAAACAGTCACGGATGTGGAGGTCATGGGTTAAAAAGGTTTCCAGCTGCTTGATGTTCATTTTTATGGTTTATCACATATCAAAAATGACATTTCTTCTCTGGTTTATCTCAATGACATTATCAAAAACAGCATAGACAATGAGATGACCCGTATGAGGAAGGGGGTTCAGCAAATCTAATTTCTTCTCTGAGGTTCCCAGTTCTAATCAGGGAGTAATGGTTGGCACATTCTTGGTCCGGAGTCAGATCAAAGGCAAACAGCATGTACCCTTGGGTGAATTCCTGGCGGTTGACGATGAGGGGGCAGTCCTTCATGTGCTTTTCGACTGCCTGCACTAGATTAAAATATTCTGTCACAGCATTTCCATTTCTAAAATTGGGCCGGAGAGGCATAGCGGGGATTTGTTCACTGTTCCGGTACAGAGCCACAAAATGAATGTTGTAATGTTTAAAGTTGAAGGGGTTTTTAGTGTAGGAGCCGCTAAAAGCATCATTGTCAACAAACCCCATGACCATCAGTTTGGTAACTGTCCCAAAAACAGATTATCCTGGTTGCAGACCCTGCTCCCTGCAGGGATGCTGAACACTTTCATACCCACTCTGTCTATGGGGTATTTAGCGTTGGAGGACAGCAGGGATTCTGAGTGTCCCAGACAAACACCGGAAGTCACTTTTACCCTTTTGACAAACAGGCGGACATGATTTTTAGGTTATAAAGATTGGCATCTCCATTCAAACAAAATCTGTCCCTGTTATATGTCAGTTTAATTTTAATATCCACACCATTCAGAATCAGTTTCTCTTGGAAAAACAAGTCTGTGTGCAAGTGGCCCAGAAGCTCCACCCCTCTGCTGAGATGTGTGAAAGAGCTTCTTTTACTGAATCCCACATTGTCACTGGCTCTGTCTGTGATTTTGTGTTTCCCCGGGGTGTCTTTGTAAAATAACCCTGTGGTGAATTGGGTAGAAAAGGTCTCTTTGCTAAAGTTCAACACCAATTCTGTGATAGCCCTGTAGGGGTAACAGTTATTACCCTGGCTGATGAGCCAATTCCTGATGGTCACATCCAGATGGCTGAAAATGGTGGCCACCGGGTAGTTGATGAGGCCCACCTTGGCTGCTGCCGGTATATCTGAGCTGTCCATTTCAGTGATTTTACAAACCAAGTAAAGAAGTGTGTTGTTTAGATCCAAATAGTCTTCGCCATTCCCTGCTATATAAAACTCGATCAGTGAGGTTTCTGAAAGGGTGGCCAGAGGGGGTATCTCTACATAAATGCTTTTTTCAATGCTCGTCTGTGTGGGAGTGACGTTAAACAAGTCCAGTTCTGATTTTGTGCATGCTTCCAACATGCAGTGCATGAAGGCCATGTTTTGTTTTTAGAAGAGATCTCTAGTTTTTTTTTTATACGCCCCCTTGAACGTCCTTTGGACTTTGATCTCTTTCTTTTATGTGCAGCTTTGTGCTTTGATGTGTGCCTTTTAAAGTAGTAGGGCGGGTCGATGAGAAGTGAAGGGGTTACTCTGTGCTTTCTCTTTCTCCCTCTCTTGAACACCATCAGCCCCGAACCACCCTGAGTGGTCTTATCTCCTCCCAACATTCTATGAGTGACTGTGCTAGTCACATGCCCTACAACATCCTTTGTGACATTTTTAGCGGCTGTTTGTAGATGCGGTTTGGCAATTTCGAATCCCCTTCGCAAAAATGGTACTGCTTTTCTAAACAGACTACGGAATATCCCCCCATACTAGACCCGTACATAGTAGGAAGTCCATGAAATCCTGGAAGACCGTATTCGGCCTGTGCCCTGTAATAACTTCTGTACAATGCAGGGTCCCCATAATGTCGAACAATCACCATCCAGGCTTACGTTTTAAAGTACTATCTGGGACGGAAGTGCAACTTCATGATCACCTTTCCAAACTGAAATGGCACAGGTTTGTTTTGATCATTCTTTATTTCAATAGTGATAGTGTTGATCTTATGCTTACTGACTGTTTGGTAGTGGGGTTTATCATAGGTCACGGTCACTATCTCATTGTCTTGGCCCCTCATGGGTACACATCTCAGCAAAGGCACTAGACTGTCGCCCACTATTTCATGTGAAATAATGTTGGTGTAGATATATAATGTGTAAAAACCACCATTAATATCTGTAGGGTTCTTTGTTACATTCTTACCCACGCCTACCTCGAGTCTGCTAATACCCAAAAGGTGCTCCAATTGCCCGTGCATGAACAGAATGCGTTTGATGTTGCTGTCGATGCTTATTTCTCTTCCTATGGCTTGTTGTTCCAAAACCACAGGCAGTTCATTTACTTCAAATATACTTTTATTGACTTGACTGATAGCACTCGCCATGTCACGATAATAGCCGGATGGGATTTTAAATGTTGCTGACTCAGTAAAGGGGCCGATCGGTGGCGTTTTACTGTGGGATACTTTTAACGGTTGATAGAGCATAGTGAACCTGTTTTTGTGTACAGGTACATTGTCCCAGGTATGGGGGTACTGAATTTCTGCTTAGCCCCACTTCCCATTCACCTGGTAGTTCAAGTGTTTGTGGTAACTTTACTGTAAAAGTGGATATAGCATCATCGAGGAAAAAGTCATGCGAGGCGTTGCTCGGCAAGGTGATGTAAAAGCTATTTTTGAACATGTTGAATCTTACGGGCTTCTAATGCACTGAACCTGTGTTGCCTCGACCCAATTGAATTTATCGGGCCACCCCTGCCACTTTACCAGATACCAGGTTTTTCTTCCACGCTTTTTCTCTCAGGATTTTCTGCACCCTATACAACCTGTCTTCATTCGGTTCAATTTTCTGCAACTCCTCCGCATAGAAAGTACCTTTGATGTCTTCCCCCTGATAGTCTTTTAGCTTATAGGCAGCTCTCTGTCTTGTCAAGACCTCTGTCACAATAAATATCTCATCTGTGTATGTCTGTTCATATCCCTTTTCAAATATCTCTTTCAGCTTAGATATGCTCATGTGATCACCTTTCTGAAAGGTACCCTTTTGTTTTTTCCCCAAGAACAGTATTGCTGTAGAGGTTCTTCCATACACACAGGGCATTGGAAGGGTTAACATCCACAGGCCTGCATTTAATGCTTCTGTGATAAGTATAATTATAGCTGTGCACCAGATCGGGCAACACCTCTATATATTTCCACGTGTTCTGGGCCGTAAAGTAACGCCACATGCGTGACTTTAAACTCCTATTGAATCGCTCTACAATGCTAGCCTTAACTTCATTATTTGTCACAAAATGGTGTACTTTTTTCATTTTAATAATGTCTTTAAGGAAGCATTCAGAAATTCTTTACCCTGATCTGTCTGCAGTTTCTGTGGTGTGTGTCCGCTTTCAAAAATAGTTTTGAAGGCTTGTGTCACAGCCTTGCCTGATTTATCTTTTAAAGTCACTACCCAAGCATACTTGGACAGCACATCAATGCACGCCAGTATGTATTTAAAACCTTTATTGTACTTTGCGTATTGACCCATATCCACTAAATTGGTCTGCCATTGTCTGTCTATGTCAAAAACAATGACAGGATTTCTTTTGAATCTGACTCTCGCTGGTTTGTGTAAAGTGTAAGGATCTTGACTCGAAAGCCATTCTGCAACACCTTTCCTGCTGACACCTTTATCGATTTTCTTTGCAGCCTTATACAGCTGAGTCACACCGATAAAACTGCCCACTTTTTTTGCATCAAAATATATACTCCGGAGCAGATGATTGGTCATCTTCTTTCATCAGCACCCCTAATAATACCCTTTAGCTTGCCAACCTCTCGTCACCAATAAAATAATGAGTGTGCTCTTTTATCCCTTAATCATTTTATCACAGACAGCAATGTGTAACTATATTTTATTCATATCCTACAAAAGTCATAACAGTATTTTATATGGGTTGTGATACACACGGCAATCGTGTTAATACAAAAGGTAAAACATGCAAATGATTGCGACACTATCATGTTTCTATGCTAACTGTCGATGCTTGACTGTTACTTGTATACGTATCCTACAAAAGTCGTATCAGTATTATTTTATAGGCCCTGTAACATACGTCAGCCATGTTACTACAGACTATCATCCGTACAAAAGAGTACAACATTAGCAGTTTACGGTACATGCAACATGAGTCCTTATACATTCCACTTTAAAGATGCCCAGAGACAGTAGCAACTGGTTGGCATGTTTCACACAGACATGGGCTTCATCCACTTTTCCCCTGGTGATAAGGTGAGTACAGAGCATACGCACATTGGCCATACACCACTCATGTTGAGGTTCATGCTCTTTAAGGGCTTTTTTTGTAGCAGGAAAGATGCAGTTCACAGTGGATATGGGATCGATTTTTTTGAGTCCATTTCATTTAGATACACATGCCAAAAATATGGCGACATACTTTTAATCAGAGACATTGTCCCTTCTGTCAACGGTTTCAATGTGGCTCCAGAGGATACATCGAATGTAGTTTTCTTTACAACATATACAGGGTCCTTTAGTATGCCCTTTATCACATGGTACATGGTACCCTCCAAGATTGACAGGAATACCAGGATCATTTCTTTATCACGTATCATCTGAAAGTATATCATAATATACGCTATACAGATTAGAGTGTCACTTTTTTATATTCAGGAAAAGTGAGTGCTAAATCACTTTTATTAAACACAAGATAAGCAACAGCTTCTGCATAATGTATGATGAGAGCCTCATTCCCCCTTTTCTGCAGACTAAACACTAACAGATCAACAGCGGTACAGAGAAAACCAAAAACGTTTTCCAGATCATAAGGACTATGCATAAACTCCATAAGAATATCTTCCATCGCTTGCTGAAGAATAGCGCCTTCTTGCTTAAAATAGTCTGTGGTTATTTTCAAGGGTATTTCTGGGATGCTGTCAAAAAAGTCTTGGCCTGTCTCTAAAAGTACACACGGTGCTTGTCCTCCAGGCAGGTTTAAAACAGATTGTTTTGATCTGTAATTTACTAGTTTGTAAATAAGTGACTGTACGCACTGGCAGGGGGATTCCCATTTTTCTACGCTCTGAAAAAACATACAGTGTGATGTTTATTGACCTTTCAGCCCATGGAGCAGTTTGACAAGCTGAGAAGCCACTTTCACAATTTCAGGGATATCACATTGTTTTTTCTGTTTCAAATCAGACACACACATGGCTATGATGATCATTAAACAAAGGTAACAAAGTGAGGGTAAAATGATTTTAAAAAATTAACATGGTCCCTGATCTTCTTTTAGAAATTTTTAAAGAGCCTTTGCTGACCAGATGGCAGGCTTCTTTTTTAATCTCACCGTCTGTCTCCTGTAACATTTGTATAACTAACCACATGAGGTCATCGGATTTTCACACATCATTTAAGACGTGACTTATAGTTTCCAGGGTACAATTGGTCATATTTAACCCCTGATGCTTCATAGCAATTGCCAAGATCACCGGCATGAGCTGCCCTATATGTATGGCTTCAGAAACATTTCTGTGTGCTTCTTTAGACATCAAGGATGCATGAATGGTTTTTCTGACCTGGATCATCTATCTCACACCCTGGACAGGAATCAATTCACACTGTATCACCCTTTGTATCACTGAGGCAATTATGCCATGAATGGTATGGTACATAACATACTTACAATACATGTCATGGTCAGTTTTAGGGGGCTTAACACTGACATCTGTTTTTTCACTTGAGGGTCCCTGTCTAATCTCTGTGAACAGGACGGCTCTGGTTGTGTAGTGATTACAGTATTTTCTGTCTTCTTTTGACACATTCTATCACTCTCTGTATTTTTAACATACTGACCCTCACACTGCTCATTAATAGCTACTTCTGTATCTTTAAAGCAGCACAAACAGTCACACAGTAAGTTTGTGGAGACTCAAGCATCCATGGTGTCCGAATATGACTGCTGCTCCATCTCAAATTCATCAGCTCTATTAAAATAAAAAAAACAGCATTGGTTCTTGTTCAACCTCTAACTCATCCATTCAGATACACTATGCACGCACATTTCTGTCACACCCTGCACTTTTTCATTAATGTTTAAAAGCATACAAGAATTTACCTCTGCTGGACAAGGCTTTTCTGTATCCTTTTCTACTTCTTCCTTATCCTGGGGCTTGCTGGTGGTAGGAATTTCACCATCGTCTGACTCTTGTTCGGTTGCTGCCTCTGGCTGTGTATCGGTATCACTCTGCGGCTCTTCCTCCAGGTCACTTTCTCTTTCAGTCTCCATTTTCAAGGTATCAGATTCACTCTCTAGGTGCTCTTCAAGGTCCGGCAGTGGTGGCTCTTGGTTAGGAGTATCCGATTTAACTTTTTCAGACTCACCAAACTGTGTAGCCAGCTTCCTTTTCACATCACCAATCCTTCCACTCAACAAGGTCTGAGTGGGGCATTTTTTGTCACACCTTGTGTAATACACAAATGCGGGCTTGGGCACCCCGATAAACATCTTCTCTTCTCTCTTCTCATTTGGTGGTGTGACAGTCTGGCCTGTTGCTGGGAGGTTAAATTTAGAAGTGCTGCGCTGTGCCATCTTTTTGAATGTTTCGGATAATCTGCACAAATTCTATAAAAAAGATTCCTCAAGTCTCTGGAAACTGTACTATCAAGCCCCAAGCACAGGGTTTATATAAGACTGTGAGATCTACTTTCAAAAGGGTAACCCCTCCTGGTATCATTATGCTTTCATTTGTAAGATACTGAATGCCTGTTCCCAGATGCCTACTATGTAAATGTATGTACCGACCTATTGTGTAACCGATGATATCATACTGTTTTATCCCTGTCAGCCTTAAGCTCCCATGCTGTCAACAGAGCACTCGCCCAAGTGTGACTAACGTGACTCTTTTCCAAAATCACTGACAAAAGATCCCTGTGTATGTTTTCACAAAAGTCTCCTTTCACATGTAAATCTGTGTCTCATTCTGTTCTTCAAAGATGAGCTCATTGGCACTCCCAGCACGCTAACAAAACAAACCTGTGTACGATTTAACAAAACTACCTTTTCACATGTAAATGTATGCCCATGATCTCATTGCTTTCCCAGAGTTAATTCATTAAGAATTCACAAGCTTATCAGTATTCAAAGTGTTTCACATGAACACTAGCAATAGGATGAGAATCTATTTGTAAGCAAAGGCTTCAGACTGTAGTCACTTACTTTCAGTAAAGCTAGGACTACAGATGGATTTAACACCATTAGACATTTTATGATGGCATTCCGTGGACTGTATGTACTTCTCATTCTGTATTAAAAAGGAAATTTGTTTTCCTGACGCACCGGAGTAAATGGGGAATATACTTTGGCAACCCTTGACAAAAGTTGAGAACTTTTTCTGTGGATTATATTATTTTTATTGTGTGTTAAAAATTGTATCAGCCTCAATAGGAATTATTTTTTTCTGCAATATTCACAGGAAACTTGGGGGACATATATATTTTTTTACAACAAACAAGGTAAGATTTTTAAAGTCATTGTCCTTATATCCCTGGACCGACAGGAGGGCAAATGAATAGTGTGTGAATAGGGGGTATGAAGGTGCTAGGACTCGGGTGTGAGGGGGAGGGGAAGGAGGGGAGCAGGAGTTTGAGGGGGAGGAAATGGAGGAGGGGGCTTGAGGCTTGAGCTAGGATGCTAAGGCAGGGGTGGAAGAGGAAGCAGGGTGGTGTGGAGGAGGGGTGCAAAAGGGTGGGGAGGAGGAGGGAGCAGGGGAGTGTGGTGATGAGAGGGACTCGAGTTTGAGCTAGGATGTTTCAGCAGGGGTGTAAGAGGGAGCAGGGTGGTGTGGAGGAAGAGGGACTCAGGTGCAAGTGGTGGTGGATCAAGGAGGGAGACTCTGGTGTGAATTAGGATGGTGCGGCTGGGTTGCGATGTGAGGGAAGGGACCCAGGTGCAAGCTAGGATGCCGAACCAGGGTCCAAGGGGAGGGGTTCGAGGAGCTGCTACCACTCCGATGCGAGGGGAGGAAGAGGAGGTGGAGAGACTCAGGTGTGAGTCTGTGGCATGGATGCAAGAGGAGGGGAAGAAGAAGGAGGGACTTATGGTGTAGAAAAGGGGAGGACTTCCGGGTTCGAGGACAAAGATGCATGCCACTTCCTGTAACAGGAAGGGGGCAAGGCGTTGCCATGCTGTGAAGAAGGCGGGACTTCCACGGCAGAAAGGAGTGGGGCGTTGCCATGATAACCACCTGTCAAATGACGTAGCATGCTCTGATTGGCTGAAATTTAACATTTGATGAGATATATCCCCTTCTACTATTCACAACTAAAGGTGCATAAGGCAGTGAGGCTGGACGGGGTTCACCCCAGGATACTGAGGGAACTTGGGGAGGAGCTGAGCACACCTTTGATGGCCTTGTTCAACTTATCACTGGATACATGGGAAGTTCTGGGGGACTGGAGGAGGGCAGATGTGGTCCCGCTTCTCAAATGTGGGAATACGGAGGAGGCAGGAAACTATAGACCTGTAAGCCTGATTTTGGTGGTGGGCAAAGTTATGGAAACACTACTAAAAGAAAGGATTATGGAATAACTTGTGACCAGTGGATTGCAAGATCTGAGGCAGCATGGGTTCACAGGGGGGAGATTTTGTTAAACAAACCTGATCGAGTTCTTCGACTGGGTGACCAGAGAAGTGGATCAGGGAGGAGCAGTGGATGTGGCCTACCTGATTTCAGTAAGGCCTTTGACACCATTTCAGACAGAAGACTGGTAAGCAAGCTGGGTAGCCTGGAAGTGTGTCCCAAGGTAGTAAAATTGGTATGAAGTTGGCCAAATAACAGGAGTCAGGGGGGTGGTGGTAAATGGGGTTCATTTGAAAGAAGGCACAGTAACCAAAGGAGTGCCACAGGCGTCAGTTTTGGGACCGGTCCTCTTCAATGTCTTTATTAGTGACATCGAAGAAGGGCTAAAAGGGAAAGTATGCCTGTTCATGGATGACACAAAAATCTGCAACAGAGTGGACACACCTGGAAAGGGGGATGGAAAAAAATGAGGGAAGACCTGAAAAGCTGGAATGCTGGTCAAGGGCATGGCAACTAGGCTTCAATGCCAAAAAGTGCAAAATTATGCACATGGGGCACAGGAATCCAAGGGCAACATGCCAGTTGGGTGGGGGGTGACAACCAAAAAACAGGAAAGGGACTTGGGGGTCATCGTATGGGGTCATCATATCTGATGACCTGAAGGTAGCAAAGCAGTGTGATAAGGCAGTGGGGAAGGCTAGTAGAATGCTGGGGTGCATAGGGAGGGGTATCACCAGCAGAAAAAGGTAGTGCTACCCTGTATAGATCAATGGTGATGCCTCACCTGGAGTACTGTGTCCAGTTCTGGAGGCCCCATCTCCAGAAAGACATAGATCAGGTGGAGGCGGTACAGAGGAGGGCAACCAAAATGATGCATGGTCTGCAAGAGAAGACATACGAAGAGAGACTAAAGGAGCTTAATATGTATACCCTTGAGGAAAGGAGGGAGAGGGGGGACATGATAGAAACTTTTAAGTACCTCAGTGGAATCAACAAAGTCCAAGAGGGTAGCACCTTTCAGAAAAAGAGATGTGCAAGAACAAGGGGACACAATTTTAAGATAGAGGGGGGATGGCTCAGGGGCAATGTGAGGAATTATTTTTTCACAGAGAGAGTGTGGTGGACACATGGAACTGCCTTCCTGAGGAGGTTGTGGGGTCTAAAACTGTGGGAGAATTCAAGAATGCATAGGACAGACATAAGGCAATTCTTGTGGGGGGTAAGAAGAAATAAGCTGTTGGTTAACTAGGATCTGCAGCTTATCCAGTAGGTAGGGGAATGGGCAGACTAGGTGGGCCAAACGGTCCTTATCAGCCATCAAAGTCTATATTTCTATGGGAACAGATTAATATTTTTTTCACCAAACCACTGAATGGCACCATTCTGGGGCGAGCCCTTTCTACCCTAAGAATTTCAGATCAAAATTCCAAACCATCTGGGCTGTAGGCAATGACAAAAAAAAAAAAAAACAGCAGACAAAACACAATTTTTCCTAAAAATGCACCATCTTGATCTCAGAATCTTTACATCTGACTGTAATGAAACTTGGCAAAACAACAAACCTTGCCCCCAAACCATGCATGCAAACTTTCTTGGAATTCCGTTGAACAGGGGCAAAGCTATTAAGGTGCAAATGTTGGCGTTTAACATTAAACGGCCTTGGGCCAGCCCGGTGGTGCTAAGGGTTGAGGTGCTGGACACCACACTTAGCACTTCACCGGCGACTCGGCTTTGGATGTGGACTTGGATCATCAGGGGTCAGCTGGGGGGAGGAGAATTGAGCATCCCTAGGACTGCTGTCCTTCTCTGGGGAGAGTAGGGCGGGATCCCTGCAATGGTGCTGATTCTTGGTGGTGGCTAGGGGGTAGCACAATTTGCATTGTACTGATGGAGTCAGCGCGGGAAGACGTCTGATGTACGATGTATGGAAGCGCATGCCGCAGTGTCCTTGACATCATTGCATACCCATGCTGTGTGTGGGGGAGAACTCAAGGGTTAAAACTACCTCAATCCTCCAGCGTTTGTGGAGCCTGTGTGTGACGCTGCACGGACCTCAGGTGCTCCTCTGTTCTGACCCCTTGGTTTTCTGCACTGTGGGGGGCATGATGTGACCTAAGAAAGGGTGACAGAGGAGGTTGGAGCTTGGGCACCGCGTCTGGTACAGGTGCCACTGAAGGTCTGGATAGGGGAACTATAGGGGAAAGAAAAACTGCCAAGGAGGTAGTGGCAACATAAATAAATAAATAAAAAAAAATCCCATTAAACAGCCTTCTCAACCCTATCTATAGTGGCACTACTGTGCTACTGTAATACTTATATGCAGATATACAGTACATACTGTATATAATTATATTAATAGCTTCACTCCCGTTCAATGGAATTGCACAAAAGTTTGCATGCACAGCTGGGGGGGGCAAGGTGTCTTGATTTCTCAAGTTTTGTTCCAGTTGGATATGTGGATTCCAAGAAGCAGATAGTGCGTTCTTAAGAAAAATTACTTTTTTGCCTTTTTTTGGTTTGTGTTTTTTTTCATTTGTTATCACCTACAGCCTAGATGGTTAGGAATTTTGGTCTGAAATTGTTAGGATTGAAAAGGCTTGCCCCAAAATGGTGCATTTCATTGGTTTGGTGAAAAAATATTAATCTAGTCTCAAGTTATAAGGATTTGGAATTTCGGTTCTGAGCATGCTCAGTAGGGTATCAAATGTCTATCCAAAAGATCCTACTGATCATGCTCAGAACTGAAATTTCAAATCCTTAGAACTAAGCAATGGATTAATACTTCTTCACCAAACCAGCGAAAGGCATATCTGTGGGCCAAGTCCTTTCTACCCTAAAAATTTCAGACTGAATTCCAATCCATTTGTGCAATTCTGTTGAATGGGGCCAAAACTATTAAGGTGCAAAGTTAGGGGGTTAACATTAAACAGCCTACTCAACCCTAACTGTAGTGGTGCTACTGTGTCACTATAATATTTTTATAGTCAAGTCTAGTCAATTTTTATTTGTTAAATCTTTAAAAAATGATTTTCACAAAATGCTAAATAAATACAGACAGAAAAAAACATACATATTATGACATGCATATTAAGAGACAGTAACAAAGATTAAAAATGTGTGCATAGTGATACAAATCATTAGAATTCATAAACTATGTACAGGTAGCAATTCCAGGCCAGTGGTATAGTGTGCAGAATTTCATAAACAGCCTGCTATCCCAGTTGAATGGGTTCCAAATTGTGACTGACTCTTTTCCTCCTTATTTTCCTGGTGAGGAATAAGAATTTCCCAAGACTATGTATTATTAATAGGTCTTCAGTAATAAATAGAACTGTAATTAATTCAGTCTCACTGGTGGGGGTTATGAAATTACTAATAGGTTGTAACCAAATATTCCTGATTTTATTATACCAAGAGCATTTTAGTAAAATGTGCAGTAAGTCTTTTCTTTCACTTTTGTTACAGTTACACATAGGGGGCCTGATTCCAAGATGTATGGCACACCTTGCTGGTGTATGCCAGTTGCACCATGTGCTGCTATGCGGGGACCCTCGCCCAGATTCCAGAACAGGCAGGGTCCCTGTAATCATGCTCCCCGCGACTTGCATCATCGCCAGGGTTGCCTTACATGAAGGGCGACCCAACTGGGTGCTGCAAGCTGCCAACATGCTCCAATGACAGGGTGCAGCCCCCAAGCCCCAAGACATGCCTGCAAGCCCCTGTGGGCCATGGGGGGGTGTTGGCAGAGTGGCACTGGCACCGAGGGGGTGGCATCAGCACATCGCAGACCCGGGTGCTGGTGGGTGGAACCCCGGTATTGTGAGGGGTTGCTCTGTGGTGGGGGATCTGTGTAGCATGGCAGTGTGCAGGTCTGGGCACTGCAGGGAGAAACAGGCAGTTGGCCAGGACGGAAGCCCCATACGCCAGCTCATAGCTGGTCTAACCCCAAAGGGCCTCTTGGAATTGTGTTACGAGGCTATGGCAGCTGCCCTTTTAGAATAGGGTGCAGCTGCTGCCATAACCCCCCTTGTGCCATGCCGTAGGGGCTTGGGTGGCATAAGTCCCCCATGGTTCAGGCCGCCCATGCCATGGAGCAGGCTGCCTCTCGGAATACCGGCTGGTGGAACCCATGGTGCAAAGTGTGACTTATGCCATAAGTGTTGTCACAAGTCACACTGCACCATGTCGGACTCATCTTGGAATCGGGCCCAGTGTCTCCTATATCATTGTGAGTTTTTATACAGGGCAGTTTTCAAATTAGATTCAAACAGTTCAAGCCTGAATCTTGTAAAGATTTTATGTACTGTGTGTTAGGATCCTCGAGTACATTGAAATAGTACCTACATTCATGTCTATTATCATTATATGAATACCATTTAACATTATTAGAGGCACCAATACATACCAAGTCTATATCCCTATAGTATTGCTTGACTTTCTTCTTGATATAAGGTCTATACTGTACACTAATACTTATGCTTTTTTGTTTATATGCCATAAGAAAAGACAGGACATGTTTATCTAAAAGTCTATTCAAATATCGGTACCAAGCGGAATTCTTGGAGTCCCTCTTTTTCAAGTCTTCCTTTTCCAGGAGACATTGTTTTACCCATCTGTCATCAGATAAACTTAAAATTCAGATCCAATAATTGTTAATCCTGATGTCAACCCTGGCTTGCAGGTTAATCAGACCCAGTATGAACTGGGCTGGGGTTGATTTTTGACAGCCAATTATGGCCCGTAATACTGTAATTTAATCAATGTTTTTTCTAGTTGGCCAGTATGGCTCGCCCCCCATATTTCTGCACCATAAAGCGACTGTGCATTAAATGTTGCTTGTAGTGCATATAACAAGGGTCTAACGGAGTGTTCTCCATATACATAATTAAATCTTGCCAGAGCCCCGACTGTTTTTTTAGTTTTAGAAATTATGTATTCAAAATGACAATTCCATGATCCAGTGTTTGTATGTGGAATTCCCAAGTACATATAATTATTAACAGTTTCAAGGTTACAACGGTTAACTTTCCATGAGTGCTTAGTTTTCCTGGCTCCTATGACTAAGACTTTAGATTTTTCTAGGTTAATCTTTAGAGCTAAGGATTCTGAAGTTCTGGGCAGTAGGTCAAGTCTTTTTTAAGTCCAGATACAGTTAGGGAGAATAACACCAAATCACCGGTGCAAGCAAGAGAAGAACAAATATTTGATCCAATTTTGGGAGAGTCAGACTTAGAGTTATGTAGCTCCAGAAGTAATGTAGCTAAATAAATATAGAACAGCATGGGTGCCAGGATGCAACCTTGCCTTACACCCTTATTTGTCTTAGTACTACTGGATAAGTTGTTTCCTGCTCTTATTTATGCCCATGTATTTGAATACAAATTTCTAATGCTATTGACAAGGACAGGGGAGATACCTCTATTCAGCATTTCATCCCACAAAATAGTTCTATTTATTGAATCAATTGCATAACTGTAGTCTATAAATGCTAAATATAATTTCTGCTTTCTAATTGTAACATACTTCTCAATTAAATGAGAACGTATGTAGCAATTGTCCAGGGTAGAATGTTTCTCTTGGAAGCCAGCTTGAGCAGGGGCTAATCCCCCAAGAGCTTCAACTTCGTTCTTTAATCTATCCAGCAGAATTTTAACATAGACCTTACCCAGAATGTCTAATAAACTTATGGGTCTACATTGAAGGGTCCTCTTTTGTTCCCTTTTTGTAGATAGGGACAATTATTGAAGCAGACCAAGAATCTGGGATATAGTTATTTACAATACATTCATTCATTGAAAAAGGGCACCAAAAAGTCCACCCCTCCCTCAATCATACAGAGGTAAACTTTACCTGGTATTTTATCAGGTCCTGGGGTTTTATTTCTTTTCAGGCTTGATAAAGCTTTTGGTACTTCTAATTTGGAAACAGACCTATGATTAGTTTTTATGTACTTTATTTCCATTTTCTTCCACGAGGAAACCAGGCTTGGGTCAAACAATATGATACTGTAATATTCAGTCCATGTTTACAAATCTGTTTGGTAAATCAAATAGTTTCTCCATCCCTTGCATCGTTTTGCAACCATAAGCCAGAATGCTTTTGTATCATTATCTATAGCAGATATCATCTTTTCCCACTGCTGTTCATGGAATAACTTCTTTTTGAATTTTAAAAAGGCCCTGTAGTTTTTTCTAGTTGCTTTTAATTCTATGGCACTTGCTTGATCTGCTTTTCTTTTGGCTCTTCTTGATATTTTCCACAGGTGTTTCTTCTGGGAAATACAATCCTTATCAGACCAACCAATTGCAGTGAACTGCTTTTTCTTAAGAATAATAGGTTTACATAAATTGAATTCAAGCTCATGGAATAATACCTGTAGTTTTTCATTCATTTGATGAGGGTCATTATTGACCAACTCCTGAGAATTTAAAAAAAGGGTTACCTGATTCACTATACATTCTTCCAGGGTCATTGACCATTCCAATTTCTTGGAGTATCTGACCGAACAGTATTGAGAGGTACTGAGTTAGGTGTTTCCCCTTCAGCCTTTTTTTCTATAAACAATAACTGGGAAATGGTAACTTTCAGTTCTGTTATCCACAGTCAGGTTTCCCAATAGTCTGGTGGCCTTGCCATAAGATGACGTCTAATACAGACACCCCATTGCTAGTAAAATAGGTTGGCGAACCTTGACTCTCCCCTGCTGCTCTGCCATTTAAAGGAAAAATGTAACTATCATTCATTAGTTTTATTAGTTTGTGTCTGTTTGAATTATATCATAAATCACTTGATACTGTCTTGTTTCTAACACCATCTGGATACATGTATCCAATAATCGAGTTGTCACTAAGCCCATTAAATAGGCCAATCCTACATTAAAGTCACTTATAAGTAAAATATGGGCACTTGGAAGATTCATCTGGGCTTCTCTTACTGAATTTGTTAATTTACCCCATAGATTATTAGATAGCATTTTATTCTTAGTTGAGGTAATATAGCAATTAAATAACAGTATTGAGGTCCCACACAGGAACAAGCTGGTCCCCAAAAAGTTTACATAGATACATAGACAGTGTCGGCAGATAAGGGCCTATGGCCCACCCAGTCTGCCCATTTGAGCTTGTAAGTTCACTTTATGTTTTCCTAGAAGTCTGTTGCCCCTTACCCCTGACCTCCAGAATTCCTTTATGTCTATCCCATACATTCTTAAATCCCGTGATTGTTTCAGCCCATACCACTTCCTCTGGCAGGGTGTTCCACTTGTCCACCACCCGTTCTGTGAAAGTCTTCTCCTCATGTTTCCTCTGAATCGTCCTCCCTCCAACTTCATCCCATGCCCTCTAGTCCTGGAACATCTTTTTCACTTAAAAATAGTGTATTCCTGCACCCTGTTCCTCCCTGTAAGATACTTGTATGCCTCTATCATATCCCCTCTCTCCCTCCTCTCCTCCAGGGAGTACATGTTCAGTTCCTTCAACCTGTCTTCATAGGACTTGTGATGCAATCCATGCACCATCTTTGTTGAACCTTCTCTACCCTGTCTATGTCCTTACGTAGGTATGGTCTCCAGAACTGTACACTGTACTCCAGGTGGGGCCTCACTAGTGTCTTGTATAGCGGAATTATGACCTCCCTATTCCTGCTGGTGATGCCCCTGCCTATACATCCCAGCATCCTATTTGCTTTACCTGCTGCCTTGTCACACTGTTTCCCTACCTTGAGGTCATCAGAGATGATAACCCAAGATCCCTTTCCTGCTTGGTGCATGCTATATCCTCACTCTCCAACTGATATATTGTGCCAGGGTTTTGTGCCCCATATGCACTCATCTTGCACTTCCTTGCATTGAATTTCAACTGCCAAATCCTGACCATTCTTCAAGTTTCTGCAGGTCCCTTCTCATTCTGTCTACACCCTCTGGTGTGTCTATTCTGTTACAGAGCTTTGTGTCATCAGCGAACAGTGAAATTCTGCCTTCTAGGTCCTGTGCAATGTCACTGATGAAGATGTTGAATAGGACCGGTCCCAGCACTGATCTCTGTGGTACCCCACTGGTCACTCTTCCCTCTGTGGAGTGACAGCCATTTACCACCACCCTCTGTGTCGTGCCACCCAGCCAGTTACCTACCCACCACACTACTGTCCTGCCCACACCCATATTCCCCAGTTTGTGTAATAGTCTTCTATGTGGCACAGTGCAGTGTCAAAGGCCTTGCTGAAGTCCAGATAGGCCATGTCCACTGCCTTCCCCTGATCCACCTCCCTAGTCACCCAGTCAAAAAATTCAATGAGGTTGGTCTGACTGACCTCCCCTGGTGAAACCATGCTGCCTTGGGTCCTGTAGTCCATTGACAACCAGATGTTCCACCAATCTCTCCTTCAGTAGTGCTTCCATCTTCCCCACTACTGAGGTGAGGCTGACTGGTCTGTAGTTCCCTCATCCTCTTTGTTCCCACTTTTGTATAAGGGGACTACATCTGCTGTCCTCCAGTCTTTGGGTACCTCCCCTGTTTCCAGTGATCGGCTAAACAGGATAGCCAGAGGTTCAGCCACCACCTCTCTTAGTTCTTTAAGGACCCTGGGGTGCACCCCATCTGGCCCCATTGCTTTATCAACTCTTATTACTTCCAGTTCCTTCAGGACCCTTTCTCATGTAAAGGGACTTGTGTCCATTTCTGCACCATTCTCACCCCTTGTACTCCCTTCAGACCCATTACCCTCCTCTTCCTCAGTAAAGACTGAGCAGAAATACCTGTTCAATATGTCAGCTTTACTGTTGTCATCCTCCACGTGGCACCCATCCTCCCCCTTCAGTCTTACTATCCCTCCCTTTGTCTTTCTTTTTTCACTTATGTACCTGTAAAAGGTTTTGTCCCCTCTACCCACTGATTTTGCAATGTGTTCTTCTGTCTGAGCTTTGGCTTCCCTTACTGACCTTCCTGCCTCCCTTGGCTTCTCCTGGTTCTTCTCCCTATCCCCTTCTGCCTGTGTCTTTTTGCATTGCCTGAATGCAATCTTTTTGGCTTTCACTTTCTTTGCTACCTCTTTGGAAAACCATAATGGTCTCCTCTTCCTTTTCCTCTTGCTAACCTGCTTAATGCATAATTCTGTTGTTCTTGTAATCCCCATTTTAAATACTGCCCATTGTTCCTCAACCCCTGAATCCTGTCCCATTCCCCTTAATGCCTCTTTCAAGTATGCAAGTTTGGGTCCTGTATTATTATTTGTAAATTTGTAAAAGTCCCTGTTTTAACAGAAATAGCTAAGCCGCCGGTCTGCATCCCATTTTGACTGTCTTTGAGCCTGGAATCTGTATAATTACATAACCATTTAGGTCATTTCATTTTCCAGACCATGCCAAGTTTCCTACAGGCAAATTAAGTGGAATATATTAAGAAAATCCAGCCACTCTTGATCTTGTGATTTTAACTTATATCCTGCTATATTCCAAGAAATTAAAAATGGATGATTACCCTCTGCCTTAGCCATGATGTTACTATTGAGCAATTAGCCAACTTTCCAGCACTAGCATCATTATCAGGCCCATACATTATACTACCAAGGTCAGAGGCCTGAGCAACTTGAGTTAGTCAGCTTGTATTGCCTGCTAAAGCCATGTACCTGTTTGTAGTCGGAACAATGAAATAACTTTTTACATTGTCAGTTTGCTCTGAGCAAAACCCTTGTATATCCTGTACATTATGGAAGAAGTATGATGGGGAACCATCCTGTTCAGTTAAATCCACTAAAAAAAGGCCCAAGGCATCTAATTTGGTTGCTTTGTGCCAAACTCTACTTGCTATTGAGGTGTTTTTAAAAGTTATATCAATTTGGCCATCGCTTCTAAGGCTCAGATGTCTATACACTCCTAGTACTCCATTTCTTCCCAGTCTGATATGTAAAAAATTTGCAAACAAATTACACAACACTCTAATTAACTTTGTGCTTGTTACTTTATAAAGTTTTTTTTTTATACCCAATAGACTTATAATAACTGAGGTATTATCCCCAAAAGCTATTGGAGGTCCATCTCATACTTTGTCCTTTACATTTGGTCCTGTATTGTAATAGACAGTATCTATTATTCTTGCATTTTCATCAGACAACTTAGCAGACAAGTTCAAGGTTTTAATTTTCTGAAATTTTCGCCAAACATAATGCAAGACCCTTCCAGTTGTAAAAGATATATCAGCGCGGTCAGCAAAAATAATTCTTATCTACCTCTGTGTTTCTTTTCACTGTGTGAAGGTCTCCATCTAGAATATCAAGATTCAGTTTTTCATGTAACAGTTGAACTATTAGTTCTTATAAAATCTCTCCCTTTGTTTTTTTAAGCCATATACCCTAATAAAGGGTTGTTCTGAAGATGTTAACCCAGGTTTGTTAAAACCTGAATTCTCTGCATCTTGTGTGATTTTATCTTCTATGATTTTTGCTTCATCATGTTTATTAATTACTTATTGCAAATTCTTGTTTACTGTAACAACCTCAGTTTTTGTAAGGGATTTCTTCTTTTTTTATCAGCTTTTTTCTTCTTCTTTGATCCTTCTTTCCCCTTACACTTTGTTTTTTCTCATTTAGAGCAGTTTTACCTTTAGGTGTCTCTACTTTTGTCTTCGGCTTTGGTTGAGCAGTTTCCTCCCCGTTGCAGTTGTTATCTGTAACAGCTCCCATTGTACCTGCCACAGAAACATCCAGAAGGAATACAATTGTGGTAAAGTCAGGTCTATTATCCTCATTTAAGGTGATTACTAGTTCATTTTTCTCTAACAGGGTTGAGAAAGATTCCTTGGGGGGGATGAATTTCTTTCAGAATTCTAAGTACATCATCCAGCTTTGCACCATTAATCATTATATACTCTTTTAATGATTCAATTTAATTTCTATTAATAATTAATTGTTCACATAGCATTAGATTGGCTGTGTACTGATTCTTTAAAACCTTAATAATATCTTCACTCTGTATCAAAGGCGTGTACTGTAAGTCAGTACACTACTATCCTGTCTATCATTTAACATTAAACCACTGCTCATCTCAAAATCATAATAATATTGGATAAACTGTCCCTATCAAAAATCCCTTATACTTTAAAGCAGTCAAAATGCATCAAGTCCGCAGCTACGTTACCAAAGCCATTTGCAACTCCAGAGCCAGCAGTGACTCCCTCGACTTCAAACTGCTGTCACTCACACTTGAAGAAGTACTCCGACCACTGACCAGGATTTTCAACCTCTCCCTCAGCCTCAGCCAGTTCCCTGCCTTATGGAAATCTGCCACAGTAACCCCAATTCATAAAAGTGGTGACAAAACAGCTACTGAGAATTACCGTCCAATTTCCATCCTACCTCCATTCTCCAAGGCCCTAGAACAGATTGTGTCAGACCAGCTCACTGACTTCCTAGACAATCACAACATCCTGTGCAAGGAGCAACATGGCTTTAGAAAAGGCCATAGCACCTCCACAGTGCTACTTGAATTCACTGGTGCAATCCATCACTCACTCGATAACAGTCATCTTACTGGGTCCACCTTCATTGACTTAACTAAAGCCTTTGATTCCGTCAGCCACAATCTCCTACTTGCCCAGCTTCGACTAGCAGTGTTGTCACCTAACTTGGTGAACTGGTTCAAAAGCTACTTAGACAACCGCTCCCAAAGAGTGAGAATTGCTGGCACACTCTCAGACCAAAGACCAGTCCAGTCCGGTGTCCCACAGGGCTCAATCTTGGGCCCCCTCCTTTTCAGCCTTTTTCTGAACTCACTTCCAGAATCCTGCCTTGAACAGATCCTACTCTATGTGGATGATGCTGTTATCCTGGCATCCCACCATAATCCAGTCCATCTACAAGGTAACCTCCAACAGGCCTTCTCTGCAGTTGAAAACTGGTTCACAAAATACAAGCTTATACTTAACCAGAAAAAAACAAAGACCATGATCTTCTGCAGCTCCCAAAACAAACACAAACAATATCAGCTCTCCATTAAAACCAAGCAAGGAATCACCCTTGAACAAGTTCATACCTTCAAATACCTCAGCCTCACCCTCAACTGTAATCTCTCCTATGTCCCACACATCAATAACGTGGCAAAAGTAGCCAACACCAGGATGGGCCTACTATTCTGACACAGGAAACATCTAACCCCAGAAGCTCTGTCCATAGCTGTCCAGAGCTCCATCATCAGCATCATTGACCACGGTCTCATTATCTATGGATCTGCCACAACTTCATCTCTCAGGCGTGTTTTTACTTCCCTCAATCAAAGCCTGCCAACTCATTACTGGTTCCCACCGACTCACCCACACCTGCGACCTCTACTCCAAAACAGGCTGGCTGCAACTGAACAACCAAATCAAATACCAAACCTGCATCACTACTAAGAAAATCATGATGGGAAAGGCACCACCAGGAGTCAGCACCCTCTTCAAACCCAAAATCACCAACTGCAACACCAGGAGCTCTAAGCCCCAAATCCTTCAAATCCCCCGCTGCCGCACTTCCCAAGGCCAAAGATCATTTGCATACAGGGCTCCGTGTTGGCTGAATGAGCTCTCTAGTGACACCTCATCCACAGCAATGCTTGGAGCATTCAAAAAAAAGCTCCACCACTCCATAATTGGCACCTCCACCTGTGCTTGCACCCCATAACATCTTCATTCCCTACACTGCTTCTGACCTTATAGGTGTCAGTTTCTGCTCTCTCTTCTTGCACTTACCTGTCCAATGCAATTTCTAATGCACTTGCCCTGTGTCTGTCCTGACAAGGCCCCTCGGCTGCCTCACCCTGACACTCTACACCTATGCCTTCCCCTACCCTTACCCTCAGCCCTCTCCCCTTCTTGCCCTCTTCCTCCTATTGTTTCTTGAGTTACTCATCACTCAGTCTGATTTTGTCAAGCAAAGCTACTGTCTAAAACCATGTACCTGTAACTGTTTTATGTTTTAGTGTCTGTTACCCTGTAACCAGAATGACGTGGAACCTTTGTAAAAGAGCCTTGGCTCAAAGGTACTTTGTAATCCTAGACACAAATAAATAAATACATAAAAAATGTAGTTTATTCCCTTTGTCATGTTCTCCTACTACTAAATTCTTTGTATGATTTGTGGAGATGTTTTTCTGGATATCATCTAGCTGTTTAAGACCCTGGATGGTATTTTCCAATCTATCCATAACCTCTTTTAGTGCCAAGTTCCCCTTTAATTCATTGCTTGATTTTACCTTTAAGTTTGTAGATGATTGGGCTTCTATTGATGGATTAATGAGGCTCCCATTTTGGGGAACTAAATCCATCTTATTATTCTCTTTAGGATACTGTAAATGCTGTGAATCACTGGATGCCCAGCCAATAAAGTCTTTCTCCAGTGAATTATTACCATCAATTTGAACTCTGCTAAGATTATTAAAGAGCAGATTCTCATTTCTTATCATGGTTAGAAAATAGTATCCAGCAAATTATTTTTGTCTCATTGCCCACATTAGCATTATTTTCCTCAATTTCTAGCCTTGTCCTACCCTGTACACTAGTCGCAATAATAGGCCAAGAACTAGAGAGTTTGGGAGTTGAGGTGGATGTAAAATGTGAATGAGATGATATATTAGGAACATTACCTATATTTTTGTAAACATGTCCTTAATTGATTGTTGTTTATGCTTTCCCTGAACCTTTCTATCTTTCTTAGATTCTGAGTTTTTGAGTTTAACTCTTGGTTTGTCTTTGGCTTTTCATTCGTCTTTACAACCTTCCTTCTTATGGCTCTTTCTTCCTCCTTTTTTCACTTCTGTTATGCTTCTGAGGGGGTTCTTGTTTTCTGTTTTATCTAGGTCATTTTCAGTTACACCCTCCATGGATTCCTGTCCAATGCTATTAGGAGCTTCTGATTACTGACTTCTTGTAACTACTATTATAATGGCCTAAGTGTATAACAGTACACAGTACATTACTCAGTACCCAAGTACCCAACTGTACATATGACTATATACAGGAGTCTTAATTCAATTATGTATCACAGAATGTAGGACACTCAGAGTAACCTAAATCAACCTAAATTAAGCAATACAATAACATAAAATAAGATAGTGCAAATAATGCAGTAGTACAATAGTGCAATGTTTCCAAAAGTGATTAAAATGCTATTAATTGACCAAGTCCATAACCCTAATTGATCAGCTTGAACTACCACTGAGCATGTGCCTTTAGTTATTGGAGTCCAGTAAATCAGGACACAGTTCCACCAAGCAAGTCAGGAGACTGAGCACTCCGAAGAAAAAGAAGGTCTAAGAGAATCAAGGATCTTCCCAGTTCACGCAGATCACACAGGTCAAGTGGTTTGAAGTAGTTTGAAAAGTTCCTTAAATCATGCTGGAGTAAAGAAAAAGTAGCAAAAATGTTCTCTCCACTTCAGCTGTAGTTATAAGCGGAATTTCCTTTGATCCTCTTTAGCCTTGACTTCTGTACAATCCTACAGCTACTGTTCATCTCTACTGTGTACAGGGAAGATGAATAGATTTTTAAGGAATATGATATATTTCCCTATCTCTTTATATGTTCAAAAGCAAACTCAGTCAATTTTGTGTAACTGCTTATACAACCCACTTGTATGAACCAATCACTAAACAGGTGAACTGTGTAAAAGTCACTAATTATTTTACCAATCACTACTACTTAATCAACTAGGCAAAAAGTCAAGCTGACCAATATTTCAGAATAACAAAGACTAAACCTCGATATTCAGCTTCTTTTTCTAACCTATGCACTACAGTATGCATACATAAGATCACTATAATATACGTATGAACTACCACTGTCTAAAATCCAGATTTTAAGGCTACTCAGTAAACGGTCAGAAAGTAGCCCAATCAGCAGTAAAAAATCTCAGATGTTTTTGATTTAACATTAACATTTGCATTTTTTTTGGAAAGAAGTAAACACTTGTCTTACTTGTCTTGCTTTGTTGGCCTTCCTAAACTTTGGTTACACACAAAAGATGGAATAAATTTCAGTCATCCAACGTCTGCTCCAAATTCACAAAGCAGAAAGCACTGGAAAAAATCTTATGCTACTGATTTGATTAATATGCTAGTCAGTGGTCCAGCGCTCAAGTAAAAAAGCCCAGGAAAATAGCCTGAGTAACAAAAGCAATTGAGACAGTGGGCACTCTCAGCAGACAGAAAAATTCTGATCAAAACTAAATTCTGAGCACTCTACGCAGAAGTAAAAGATAATGTTCAAACCGTTTAAAGGCCAACAAGGTTCTGCAGATTAATAGCCATTTTTTTAAATGGAAATGCTACTGCAGAAAAAGAGCACAACCGTCCTTAAATCAGCCTATAGCAGGAGTAAATGCTCTGGAGTAAGCACCAAGGCAGACTGACAAACAGGGAATGTGTGCTGTGATATAAAGGCGTGCGGACACGTGATCCTCTGACGCTACCTTGGTGCGAAAATTTAAAAAGTAAATAAAAGATATTTTAAGTATAAAAGATTCCTATGGAAGTTTTTTAGGGTTAGATTTATATTATTCTACTAATCAATTTACTGATATACCAGGCTAGCTATGTTAATAATGTTACTATGGGCCATATTAATAAACGTTTTGTCCAGTACCCCGTTCTTTCTAATATGCATATCTACATAAAAAGCATGTCAATAATAACATAAATACTAAAATAAAACAGCTTGAATCACTCTCTTAGAATTACATAATCAGTAAGCACACAGTTTTTGCTTGCGTCCCAGCATATATCTAAAAAGAGAGAGGAAAAGCAACGGGCTACGTGGAGCAAACAAAATCTGCAGGGTTATAAAATAAGGTCAAAGGCAAAGGCAAACACAAAGACAAGGACAGAGTAAAATAAAGGTTAACAAAAGGGGAACTCTCCATTAGTCCTCTCAGTCCTTTTCCTTTCTTCTCTGTTCTGCTAAAAATTCTTCCATCTTGTCCGGGTTCCATCTTTAGCACTCTCTGCTCCACAGAATCACCAGCATCTCAGAAACACAAAGTCTCTCTTGTATGCTCTTCCTCTGCTTCAGACCCCTGCAGGTCCCCTGCTCTAATCACCCTGAGATGGGCTCCTATAGCCACCATTAGTACTCCAGGCCTGCAGGGAGAAAACGCAGTGGCAGGGGAAAAGAGTACAGACAAACAGCCACACAAGACAGCATAGAAAAACAGCTATAACTTTCTAATTGCATATAGATAAAGATGAATCCTGTCTCTAAGCATAAGGCAACAGTGGCATACCTTTTAATAGAGATAATATTGTGTTTCTAGCTGTCCTGCTGTCTTTGCTTCTCCTCAGCAAAGAAGTGTGCACTGGCAAACCTCCAGTATATTTATATCTATATGTAGAGGGATACACACGGGGACCTGTTTGATACATGATTTATCTATACAAGTGCTGCCTGACCTCAGGCAACCTGGTGGCATAAGTCACAAGTGAGATGTCTGAGGTCAAACAGCACGTGAATAGACAACTAATGAATTACACAAGATCTCCCCCTGCGTATTTCATTTTTGCAACAGAGAACACTTTGTTCTATATATTTTTTTAATAATAGAAATGTTAATGAACTTTTTGTGATTTTTTTCTGTATAGCTTCATGTTAAGTACAGGTTGATATTTGGTTGCTATGGATGCTGCAGTGTCGTGACACCTGCGATGCTCCTAACGTGTGTGTTTATTGGTGGTTACATTGTGTTTTGCATAATTAAGAGTGAAAAGTGATGGCACGTCTAAGCGAGCCAGGCAAACAGGTTCCCCCAGCGATTCTCCTTGCATTGTGTGTTCACTTTTAGTTCCATTTTTAAATCAATCAGAAGAATTCCTTTTTTTTTAGTGTTGGGAAATTTTGCCCATTAGATAGAATTGTTCAGTAGCTGTGCTTTCAGTGTTTTAGGTACCGATAGCAAGAGAGAGTGAGTGATGCTGTACCATGAGCGAAACTTTGGAGAGGGTCGCAGAGCAAGTTGCAGGACTACTGAGGTAAGGTGGATGTGCACATCACTTGTCGGAGAATTGCAGTTATTAAAACAAGCCATGGATTCATGGTTTGGCCACAGGGACGGGCGGTTATTGGGAGACATGAAGGTTCAGGAACTTTGAGACTACCATGGAGAGACAGAGACAGAGCAAAAGAAAGGAACTCCTAAAACACAAAGTACTTTAGGAATTAAAAAAAGTGTTCTGCTGTTTAGCATATGCTGTGAGCTGGGGCTGAAAGTAAGTTAGATATACTTTGTTAGGAGTGATGGTCGGACTCCATGTGAGACTGGGGAAATGTTTTAGCAGCTCAGGTATGCTGAGTAGAAGATTAAACTAGTGCTGGTGGGAGGGGGCAGGGCAAAAGTATGATGTGTTTGCTCTATGCATAAATGGAGTATAACATGTTTATTGTGTAAATAAGGGTAAGCTTTAACAGTTCTATACATAGTAGCTCAGATAAATGGATTTATCACACTCCATTGATGTCCACCCCATTGCATATATGTGTGTATATATATATATATATATTTCAAAAAAACTTTGTTAATGCATCAGTTAATGTTCCAGCAAAACAAGTGGGGAAATGTAGTGTTAAGGTTTCCAATCCTAACACCCCACCCCCACCCTGCACACAGCAACAGGAGTGGGGGGTGGTGCCTTAGGGTTGTCAGCCCTAATGCTCACCCTGTTCCATGAGTAAATAAGCTGAGATGGGTACAGTATAGGAGAATGGGATGAGCGTTAGGGCAGACAACCCCAAGGCACCCCCCCCACACTCCTGTTGCTGCATGCAGGGTGGGGGTGGGGTGTTAGGATTTGGAAACCCTAACACCACATTTCCCAGCTTTTGTCACTTGAACCCTAACTGATGCATTTACAAAATTTGTTTGCAATGGATTTCCTTACTTTTTGAGATAGTATAATCGTAACCTTATGTGCTTGTTGGGCCCTGCACTCTCATCCATCCATAATTTTTGAGAGATTGTAATTGTATCTTTATTTCCCATCACTCCATAATACTGTGGATATTTACATATGGGAGCGCAAAGTCCTCTGGATCCTGCACTGCCATCCATCCTAAGGTCTGTGCTCCCATCACTCCATAATGGTATTAGTATTCGCATGTGGGAGTGTACAGTTTATTTATTTATTTATTCATTCGGACATAACCTTTGAGCAGAATGCTCTTTTTCAAAGGTTCCACGTCTTGACAGGAGGATAACACAGAAAGGTAGCTACAGAGTATGGGTGCACAAGTACAGAGACAAAAAATACAAGAAATAACAGCAATTGGATTGACTATTTACAGTTGTAAGCTATCTCATATAGAGGTACATATTGCAGTTAGTACAGCCCAAGGTGCATGGTGAGTGCTGTGGGTTTAAGGAACTAATTTAGCAAGAGGTAAAGCAGCCAGGGGAAGCATTGTCATTATTTCATATAAAGCCAGGAGGGGAGAGACTCAAAATAGGCTTTCACACCCTATATGTTAATGCAGACAAGAGGGGGCTTTGTCATTAATTCAAGTCAAGGGTGGGGGGGGTAATTTTCTGTGCAGGACTGACCTAGTAGGAACATACTCGAGAGCAATGTGAGGGAGGACAGTACACAGAATACGCTGGGAGGGAGACAGGTGCTTTGAGACAATCACATTTGTGAAGGGTCAATGGCAGGGGAGGGACTTAAAACAGAGTGTTGAGTTAAGGACAGTAGATAGAAGGCTTGTCGACAGGCTATGGCTATGGAAGGCTCAGGTTCGAGGGCTGGCAAGTAGTAGTAGGAAGTAAAAGTTTAAACTCAGAGTTACTGGGCAGTAGGGTAGCAATTCAGAGAATGCATCTATTTATAGTTTGTGAGATATTGTGATGTATCAAAACCATCTGGGTACAGTGAGATGACAAAAAAAGCACAAACAACAGCGATTTTTAACGATTTAGCACTATGCGCAGCTCGGAATCCGCAAATTCAACCAAAACAAAACTTGTCATGTCAAGAGATATACCACACAAGACTGAACGTGCAACATTTCATGCAAATCCATTGAATGGTTGCAAAATTATTAAAGTGCAAAGTTTGAGGTTTAACATAGAAACCCCTGCTGAACCCTAACTATAGTGGTGCTACCACACCACTATAATACTGTATATAGATATACACTATATATAAATATATTATCAGCTGTGCCCCTAGTCAATAGAATTGCACTAAATTTTGCATGCACTGTCTGGGGCGCAAGGTATCTTGATTTTCCAAGTTTTGTTCCAGTCAAATGTGTGGATTCCAAGATCTGAATAGTGCATTTAAAAAAAATAGAGTTTTATTTGCTTTGTTTTTTTTTGTCATCGCCTACAGCCCAGACAGTTTGTAATTTTGGTCTGACATTTTCAGGGTAGAAAGGGTAGGCCCCAGAATGGTGCCTTTCATTGGTTTGGTGAAAAAATAATAATCTGTTCTCAAGTTCTAATCATTTAAAATTTTGGTTCTGAGCATGCTCAGTAGGGTATGAAATGTCTATCCAAAAGACCCTACTGAGCAAATTCAGAACCAAAATTTCAAATCCTTATAACGTTGGAATTGATTCTTTTTTTTCACCAAACCAGCGAAAGGCACATCTGCTGGCCAATCCCTTCCTACCCTGAAAATTTCAGACCAAAATTCCAAACCATCTGGGTGCTAGACGATGACAGAAAAACAGCAAAATATTTGTGATTTTTTTTTACTTTTTTCGCTATCCAGTTCTTGGAATCTGCACATCTGACGGGAACAAAACTTGGCAAGTCAAGAGAACCACCCTTTGATACCGCGCATGTAGAGTTCTGTGAAAATCCATTGAATGGTTCTGAAGGTTTAACATAGACCTAGAACTCCCTGCTCAACCCTAACTATAGTGGCACTAACATGCCATAATATATACTGTATATAAAGTAGATATACCTTTCATATAAATATATTAATAGCTTCACCCCCATTAAACAGAATTCTACAACATTTTGCATACACAGTCTGGTGTGCAAGGTGTCTTGATTTACCCAGTTTCGTTCCTGTCAGATGTGCTGATTCCATGATCCGGATAGTGCATTTTTAGGAAAAATGTGTTTTTCTGCTGTTTTTTTTTTGCCATCACCTACAGCACAGAATGGTTTGGAATTTTGGTCTGAAATGTTCAGGGAAGAAAGGGTATACTACAGAATGGTGCCTTTCATTAGTTTGGTGAAAACATATGAATCCGTTCCCAAGTTACAATCATTTGAAATTGTGGTTCTGAGCATGCTCAGTAGGTTATCAAAAGTCGATCCAAAAGACCCTACTGAGCATGCGCAGAACCAACATTTCAAATCCTTATAACATGGCAATGGATTAATATTTCTTCACCAAACCAGCAAAAGGCACATCTGTGGGCCAAGCCCTTTCTATCTTGAAAATTTCAGACTAAAAATTTCAAAACATCTGGATACTAGATGATGACAAAAAACAGCAAAAAATTATGAATTTTTTTTAACTGTTTTCACTATCCCAATCTCAGAATTCACACATGTGGCCAGAAGGAAATTTGCCAAGTCAAGAGATCTACCCTCTGAGACCACACATGGCAACATTTCATGCAAATCTGTTAAACGGTGGCAAAGCTATTAAAGTACAAAGATGGCATTTCATGAAAAAATTGTTTTCTTCGTGTGACCAAATTCTTTTGCCATTCCAGAAAGCTGTCCAAAAAAACTGAACTGAGCATGCTCAGAACTCAAAACTTTAAAATTAAATAACTTTGGAATGGATTAATATTTTTTCACTAAACCAGTGAAAGGCACTTCTGTGAGGCAAACCCGTTCTCCCCTGAAAATGTCAGACCAAAATTCCAAACCATATGGGCACAGCGAGATGACAAAAAAGATGCAAAAAACTGCAATTTTTAACATTTTAACACCACGCGCTGCTCGGGATCTACAAGTCCAACTGAAACAAAACTTGGCATGTCAAGAAATCTACCACAAAAGACTGTGCTTGCAAATGTTTCTGTAAATCCATTGAATGGTTGCAAAGTTATTAAAATGCAGATTGTGAGGTTTAACATAGAACCCCCTGCTCAACCCCTAGTGCCAGTATAGTTAGGGTTGATGAGGGTGTTTAATGTTAAAGGGTATTTTATGGAGCTTAATGACTTTTTAATGGTTCAACTGATTTACATGAAATATGGCATGCGTGATGGCCAGGGGTAGATCTCTGTATGTGGTAAATTGTGACGCAGTACCTTTTATGGTTTATGAGACACAAAGTGTTGAAAATGCAGAAGGTTTGGTGCATTTGGGCACTTTTTTGTTCACCTGTATCTCACAAACAGTTTGAAGGTGTGGCTTGAAATTTTCAGGGTAGAAAGCCTTTGCCTCTCAGATGTGCCTTTTGAAGGTTTGGTGAAAAAATATTAAACCGTTGAAAAGTTTTTACATTTTGAAGTTCCCATTACTTCCTATGGTAAAAACAGATATCCCGCACGACAAGGGATTGTGTCGCAGGTGAAGTGTGAGATGGGATTCTATGCTGTAAAACTGAATCCCTTTTCACAGGGTCAGCCATTTTGTCTCTGCAGGAAGTGAGAGAAACAAAGCAGGGAAAAGAGGAACAATCAATGAATATTGATAAATAATTATCACAATGTAGGTAATGATACCCATATAACTACATTGTGATGTTCATTTGTTCAAATTATTTGTTCACAGACGTTTTTGATGAGCCAGCACCTGTAGGTGCTCATTCATAGCCGCAGTCTGCAGCCTCTGATCCCCATGCTTTATTTTTTTTTCTGTTGGTACTGGTGGTATCCCCTAGCCTGCCCTATGTTTTCTTGGTGTCCAGTGGCACCCCCTCCCCCACCCTACCATCACCATACTCTGTACCGGTGAAGAGAAAAACAGAATCCTACCTCGAACTGCAACTTTACGATGCAGCATCCTGCATCGAAATGCCATTCTTTAGCAAATAGCATGGCAGTTCAATGCAGGATTCTGCATCATAAAATGGCAGTTTGATACATGATTCTGCATCATAGCATGCCAGTTCGATGCAGGATTCTGCATCCTTGTACTTGTTCCTTCCTCTCTCCCCCGATGCGGGATCCTGGATCCCCGGGCCAGTATAAAAATAAACATCACCTGGTAGTCTAGTGATCCCTCCCCCCTCCCTGATGTCCATTGTTATTGCCTTTAGAAAAAAAAGCCAGCATTGTACTGTAGTATTCCCTCCCCCGATGACCGATCCCTGTCCCATTATAAGAAACATTTTACTTTTTGTAGTCTAGTGGTCCCTCACCGATCCCCTGAAAACTTATATTCCTGGTGGTCTAATGGCCCACCCATCCCCCACCCTCTTAGGTAATGAATGACCACCCTGCTCCCCCATTCCCCTTCCCGGTCTGTGACCAGCATAGCCCTCCTCTCACCTCCATGGCTGGCCGCAGACTGCTGTGTGAATGACTGCCACTGCACATTATGGCAATGAATAACAGAATCCTGCATCAAACTGCCACTTTATGATGCAGCATCCTGCATCGAACTGCCATTCTTTAGCAAACAGCATGTCAGTTTGATGCAGGATTCTGCATCATAACATGCCATTTCGATGCAGGATTCTGCATCCTTGTACTTGTTTCTTCTCCTCTCCCCGATGCCAGATCCTGGATCACTGTGCCAGTATAAAAATAAACATTACCTGGCAATTTAGTGGTCCTCCCCCCCTCCCCAATGTTCACTGTAATTGCCATTAGAAAAAAAACAAACAGCGTTGTATTGTAGTACCCTCTGCCCCGATGACGGATCTCTGTCCCAGTATAAAAAACAACATTTTACTTTTGTACTATAGTGGTCTGTCACCAATCCCCTGAAACCTACATTCGGGTAGTCAGTGGCTACCCCACTCTCTTAGGTAATGAATGACCACCTGCCCCCTCCGGTCTGTGCCTTTGGCTCCTCTCACCTCCATGGCTGGCCACAGATGGCATTGTGAATGACTGCCTCTACACACTGTGGCAATGAATAAACAGAATCCTGCATTGAAATGCTACTTTATGATGCAGAATCCTGTATCGAACTGCCATGCTGTTTTCTAAAAAATGGCAGTTTGATGCAGGATGCTGCATCGAAAGTGGCAGTTCGATTCAGGACTCTGTTATTCATTGCTGCAGTGTGCGATGGCAGTCATTCACAGTGCAGTCTGTGGCCAGCTGTGGAGCTGAGAGGAGGGCTGCACTGGTCACAGACCAGGAAGGATTATGGAGAGGGGGAGCGGGGTGGTCATTCATTACCTAAGAGGGTGGGGGGTAGGCCACCAGGAATATAAGTTTTCAGGGGGATTGGTGAGGGACCACTAGACTACAAAAAGTAAAATGTTCTTTTATACTGGAACGGGGATCGGGATTTGGGGAAGGGGGAGGGAGTACTATACTACAACACTGTTTTTTTTTGCAAAAGGCAATGACAATGGACATCGGGAAGGGGGGAGGGACCACTAGACTATCAGGTAATATTTTATACTGGGATGGGGATCAGTCATCGGGGAGATATGCAGTTTGATGCAGGATTGTGCATCATAAAATGGGTGTTCGATACAGGATTCTGCATCGTAACATGGATATGATTATACTATATCAAAAAGTATGGAAATTCATTGCAAAAAAACTGCATTAATGCATTAGTTAGGGTTGGTACCATGCCTATTAAAGAATGGAAATATGTTGTTAGGTTGTTTCCAACCCTAACGCCCCACCCCACCCAGCAGAGACTGACAGGCATTGGGAAGGTGCCTTGCAGTCATCACCCTAACACTCCCACCCCCACCCTGGTTTCAGAGACTGACAGGTGTCTGGGGGTGACTGAGTTGTCAGCTTTAACGATCACCCTCTTCTCCTACAGTGTTCCCATCTCAGCTTATTCACTTATGGAATGGGGTGAGCATTAGGGCTGATGACTCCAACTCACACCCCCGACACCTGTCAGTCTCTGCAATGTCAGGGTGGGGGCATTAGGGCTGATGACTGCAATGCACCTTCCCAATGCCTGTCAGTCTCTGCATGGTGGGGGAGGGGTGTTAGGGTTGAAAACACCCTAACAGTATATTTCCATGCTTTAATAGGCATGGTACCAACCCTAACTAGTGCATTAGCACAGTTTTTTTACAATGAATTTATAGTTATATATTATAGGGGCACTATAGTGCCATTATATAGGTAGGGTTAAGTAGTCTGTTTAATGCTAAACCTAAAATCTGGAACATGAATATCTTTGGCCCCCTTTGATGAAATGAGCTGAAATTTTCTATGTGCCATCTAGGAGGCAAGGTCTTGATGTGTGGAAATTTTTGTGATGGCAGCTTTGCAGTTTCTGAGCTACAGCTGTGTCATTTCTAGAAAAAAAACTATATTTTTCCTATACTTCACGTTGTTTTTTTTTTCTTGTCTACAGCCTACATGGAAAGGAATTTTTGCCCCAAACTTGCAGGGACATGAGTCATGTCCCACGATAGTCCCTTTGACAGGTCTGGTAAAAAAATATGAAGGTGTTCCAGAGTTGTAAGGATTTAAAGTTTTGTGTTTTCCGACTTGCGCATGCGCAGTAGGGGTTTTCAGATAACGTTTTTTTTTCCTGTGTTGTGCTTTTTTGCTACTCCGGCATCAAAAAAGGTCTCATGGCATTATTTATACTTTCGCGGTACAATAAATAATTCTGGAAATGCGGGATGAGTGTCAAGATTCCATCTTGTTTTCAGTCAGGGAGGCAGAAAAAGTTAAATAGTTTAAAAAATACTGGCCCTGGGTAAACATTAACAGTTATGTTTACCTAATTAGGGCCCTAGCAGTCAGATTCTGTCATTTCTGTTGCATAAAAGTACCCAGAAATGTGTTTTTTGAATCGGCCCGTTTTAGAAAGTATCGCAAATTACAGCACTATTTTGAGAATATTGCCGCAGTTTGTGGCACTACTTTAATATAAATCATATTGGCCGCTGAAAAAAAAAAAAAAACACATTTTTGGCCATTTTTTGGCCAAACTGTCCACAGAATCCAATTCCTTGGACCCCTTGGTGTTTACCTAATGCCAGGATTTTTTGACACTTTTACTGCCTGGAAGGGGGCTGAGGCATGTTAATATATGAAAATATATTTGCTGACATTGGGGTGCCCAATCCCTGTGTCGGCAGTAGAAGTCACCTCCTCCACCAGTGCATTAAACTGGTGAGCCCACTCCCTGTGTCCCGAGATACGTATCACCCCAGCAATGTGAGACACTGGGGCCCACTCCCAGTGTCCCGAATTATGTCAGGATTTATATATATACTGTATATATATATATATATATATATATATATATATATATATACAGTCCAGCAACATTGGCTTAATTTGCTGACAGCAAGGTGCCCAATCCCTGTGTTGGCACTTGAACCCCTCTGCCAATGTGGGACACTGGGGAGCCCACTCCCAGTGTCCCGAGATGTCTCCCCTCCCATCAGTGTGTGACACTGGGGAGCCCACTCCCAGTGTCCTGAAATGTTTAATAATGTATGACTTGTAACGAAGAAAACAGTCCCCCAATGTCTTTTTATTCTCCTGAGAAAAAGAAAATGGCCCCTCGTCATCTCTGCCGTCCCCTTCCTCCCATCCTGACCCTCCCACTGATCACCCCCCACCCCCTTACCATATACTTACCTCTAGAGGTCATCCACTGTCATCTTCTGTGGACTAGGACATGTCTACACCTTTCAAAGCCAAACAGCAAACTGAGGAATCAAGGTAAGAGCCATATTATGTATGTCAATAGTGTTTTGAACTTAGGTGCATAACTTTGCCATTTTTAAGCTTGCCACATGCGCACGCACAGCAAACTTCTTCAAATGAGTTGCTTTTGCGTGGATGTGACACTGTCTGTCTAATGCAGAGTGCTCTGCAAGGGGCTCGACCGTACCACATCAGTCATCAGCCAGGCTGATCATGACCGTGTTTTGTCTGAGACGGTCTGCACTTGAAAAGAAAAAGTTGTACAAATCATGTGGTGGCTTTTTCCTTTCATCTGCAGGTCACCACCCAGCAAACAGCTGTTTGCATCCCAATCAGCCTGGCTAACATTCCTCCCCCTCGCCACCCCACCGGTCCCTTCCCTCACTGGTACGGCCTTTTTCGCTCTCTCTCTCTCTTCTGCCTCCCTAATCTGCTCTCACCATCATGGGGGGACAACCAGGACTTTTGTCCCAGGTCTCAAGCTCTGGGGTGGTCTGCCTGAGAAGCCAGTGTTTTTTTTTATTCATTCTGGCTGTTTCCCCACACATTGCCTGATACCCCAGTCCCACAGGCCCAGAGGGGGGCTTTTACTCATATATTCATGGCACAACCCCCCCTTCACCTGCCTACCTTGCCAATGTAGTATCCTGAAGTTAGGAGCACAATAACAAAACAGGGACTCTCCCTGATATGGGATTTTCATTCTTCCTTGTCCTCCTACCTTCCAGTCCCTTGCCTGTTGTCCCACAGACCCCCTCCCCTGTCTCTTTGTTCAATTTCGTGCCATGTAACGCTGAGAAAGGGGTCCATAGGCAAGACACTCTCCCTTCCAAGTCATGGTGCCCGATCCTTGGGGCTACCTAATGGGACCTCTCCTGCCCTATGAAAGAGCCAGGGAGGGGCTACAATGAGGAGTTGGCACCTGAGCATGGAGGGTTGAGGATGCGGGGAGCACGGGCAATAGAAAGTTACCTGGGGGTTAGTTCATTGCTCCTCTGGCATTGCTTCTCTCTAGCACAAGTCGGGCAGTAGTGGCAGTAGCAGCAGCACACATGGTCAAGTGGAAGCTCGGCTCCCCGACACAATCTGTCCATCTTCCCTGAGCCCCAATTAGGGGTGGGAGAAGTTTTTAGGGCAGATCAAAATGTGCAGCCAAAAATTGGTCTGGGTGGAAAGCGCACCCCAAGCTGATTATTTTTCCCTAGCAGAAGCGTAAGAAAGTCGCCGGGTGGGAGTGAAGCTCCCCACCTACATCCCCAGTCCCTCAGTAGCAGTAATCATCCCTGGTCCATGGTGGTGAGTGGGCTGTGTGCACAAAGTTAATTTTACTTATGCCAGAGGCGCTGAGGGTGTGGGGAGCAAAGATGGGGTGGGCTGAGTGCCTAGGGGAGAGAATTTAAGAGCCACAGCCCCAAATAGGCCCAAGGGGCTAGAGTGGGCTCCTGAAGGGGGAGGAAAGCCCAAAGGAGAAGTGGAATTAGGGGATGGGGCTGAGGGTCACCAGTGAGAACCAGATGATCCTGGAAAGGGCAGAGGCCCCTCCAAAACAAAATAGAGGTGGATGGGGCACTGTGACTTTAATGCCCCTTTTATCCATTCCTTGAATCCTGCTGTGTGTAGGGGTTACAGACCCTCTATTAAAATTCACACCTGAAGCACTGGCCATGGCCAGCAACCAAAGGTCTGTAGGAGAGGGGTGGGCTGTGAGGGCCCAGTATCCAGGCATTCAGGCATATTGATTAGTGGCTAGAGCAGGGCAAAGCCCTCATTAACATTCATAAGGGGGGGACCAGGCCCAGGAGTACCATAGACCCAGGCAAAGGGGTGGTTAGTAATATGGATAATGAAGGAATGTGGCTGCAGAGGCAGCCCAAGCAAAAACATCTTTGAAGGTACAGTACCCTAGGGGAGCAGGCATGGGGTAGAATGAGCCCATGGCCTAAGTCGTCCATGGAGTCACATGAATGTGTTCCAAGCCCCACGTGAGCCAGACTGTGTTACAGCTTGCCTAGCTAAAAAATACTAAAAATACCACCAACAGCTTAATCTGATTCAAGGTCAGTTGGCATTTATCTGTATCCACCTCCTCCGGGTCATGCCTGAAAATAGGCAGGATTTGTCTAGTGCACTTACCTGGTCAACAAAAACGAAATAAATAAATAAAAAATAAATAGCGCCACCCAAAGACACTAGCGCCCCCCCCAGCCATCACTAGCTACCTAGGCTACTAAATAAATTACTGCCCACTCAGCCATCATTATGGAAAAAGGATTTTTTAGCTGAGCCCCTTTCCCCAAGGCACACTCCCTTTACTTTGCTTTTACTCATCTTACATCTTTCACCTTCTTAACTAACCTATTCTTTCTTCTGTCTCTACAGGTCTGACAGGACATGGAATCCAACCCCATCAGATAAGTATAATTTTATTTCTCTCCTGTACTTTCCACCCTATTTAACCCTCCTAAGAACTGCGGATCCTTTGTGATTCCCTTGTCTCTTCTTTAACAGGTGCAGTGAACAACATCTCTCCAGGACTACCCCATGGCACCCTGCACTCAGGTAACTTCCTCTCTTTTATCTATATTTTGGTGGGCTTACTGTAACAGCAACTGCATCTGTACTACTTAATTCTGTGCCTCTTCTGTGCTCCTTATCATCACCTTTTCCTCATGATGTGGTGGCATTGGCACAACATTTTTGTTTCAATAAAGTATTTGCCCAGGATAGCCCAACTTCTTATTTTAGTTTCCTTTTAACAACAGTTAGCATTGGGCACTGGACTTGTTTAGGGACACACAGAAAGTGACACATAGCATTTGAACTTCGGTCTCTTGGGTAACTGTTGTGTGGTACATCCCAAGGCTACATGGCCTGCCCAGCTACTGCATACAGTATATTGTTCCCATGAACTGTGTATAAATCAGAACCTTGTATTGTTGGTGAGAAATATTGCTACTCAACTGCATGTAAATAAGCCTATGCTGGGACCCGTAGCCCTGCCCCACCCGGTACAACACCAATACATGTACCAATGGCGAACTTTGGCATTGACAAATGCTTGCTTTGTATTTTTCCACCAAATTTTCAACATGCCCTTTTTGGGACCCCACCTCATGAACACTGTCACTGTCATTTCATTAATTGGGCCCGGAAGGTGATTTCACGGTTGCTGTGTGAAATCACCTTTTGGGATGAAATAATGAAATTTCACCTCAAGTGTTCATGAGGTGGAGTCCCAGAAAGGCCATGTTGAAAATTTGGTGAAATCATTCAAAACAATAGCCAAGTTACACCCATTCGTTGAAATTTTTCTACACTCGCACATAGCTTTGGTAATTTTCAATATTTTGATTCCAAATTTTCAACATAGCCATTTTTGCACACCACCTCATGTAAAGTACAGCTGTCATTTTTCACATCTTGTCCAAAATGTTTTTTCGCACCTGTGGTGCAGAATGATATTTTGGCATGGATTTGAAAATTTTTACCTATGAGGTTTATGAGGTGGGATCATAAGAAAACTATATTGAAAATTTGGGGTCAAAATATGAAAAAATGCCAGAGTTATGACTATTTGTTGCAATTTCACTACGCCTGCTCGTAACTGCAAAAATGTTAAATATTTTGATCCCAGAATTTCAACATAGCCTTCTTATTACCCAACTTCATGAATGTCACTACTGTCCTTTTTCAAATCCTGGCCAAAATGTGTTTCCGCACCTGTGGCATGGAATGGCGTTGCAATTGCGCATAATTACGTTTTGGCGATGATTCGAAAATTGTTTGTAGCAGATGTGTGCAGGGTGGGTGTGGGGTATTAGCTTTGAAAACCCCAGTGCCACATTTCCTTCTTTTGTGACTGTGACCCTAAGTAGAGCATTAACAGTTGTTTTGAATATATATATATATATATCTATATATATATATATATATATATAGATATATATATATATATATCTATATATATATATTACATGGCTGGGACTTTTCTCTATAAAATTGGTTAACACATTTTAAAACTGTATCAGGAATAAGCACCCTAATGAACTATATCAATCTTGCACACGGTGAGATATAAATGTAATGTATGTTTGCATGAAAGAGTTGGCAATAAAATGTTTGAATGTCAAAAAAAGTAATTAGCAGTTATTTCTTTGTATACCTTTTACCTGCATAGTTATGATCAAAACTAACTGTAACCATCCAAATGTATTATACAAAATAAAAGATGGATAAGTCTGCTATACTCCTGCTATATTCTGTGCATGCACATGGAGTCCTTTGCATGAGCGGGATGGCGCACTCAGGATATGCACATGCACTGACTCCATTCTGGAAGTCTCAAGAAATTTTACACACAGCTATAACTTGGCTTGTTCTCACTCACTCCTCAAGCACATCCAGGACCAGCATGCCATATAGTCCCACACCATTATCATAATATTTTGCCATGTGCATGGCACCCATATGCCGTCTTTACAGCGACTACAGCGATGTCGTCAATGCTGACAGCATCGACACAGCGCTGTAAAGTCCGCTTGGTACCCTGGCACTCTTTCTCAAGGTCTTGCACCCCCTCCCAGAATCAGCTCTGACTTGGAGTTGATTATAGTAAGTTAGGGGGGTGTGGGGGGCATTGCCCCCCACCAAAAAAACAATAATTTTGTCCTCCAGTGCACAATGCCGACTGCAATCGTGGTCAACATAGTGATGTCGGGAAAATGACACGTCGACAAGAAATTGCCAATGCAGTGTCATGGATCCATGGCACCATACATAGCTAGCCTGACAGAACCATATACTTTCATTGATATAATCATGCTCCGCTCCCCAGGATACCAGCTTACAGCTTAGCTGTCTGTCACCTAAGGCGTGTAGCCACACAATTTCAAGTAATCTCAACAGAGGGAAGGAGTCAGAGGACTTAACACACTATTTTATGCCTGCCCTTTGAGTGCCATGATGCCAGATTCCCAACTGACACCAATTACACCATAATAGTAAGTGCTAGGGAGGTTAAGGGTCAAGTGTCTTGGTGCAGAAGATGGTGGACTATTAACTACTGTGTCATTTGGGTTGTTTTTCTGAGCGATCTACGGTGCCCATTTGACAGCAGTAGGACAGTAACCAATAAGGGAGAGTCTTTCTGCTATGTTTTCCTGCGTATCTGCCTTACTGACTGTATGAAATGAATGCAGTTAGAATTGTGAGTCAGGCAAAAAGAAGCTCTTTTTGGCTTGTCTTTATGATTTTGATGACAAACTGTCTGCTAAAAACAGTACCTGAAGGAAAGAATGCATAATATTGCATAATCGTTAGGCTTGTTCTTTAATCCTGACTGAATGAGTCACTCTTCAGCATAGAAAGTGATTAATGAAGTACAAGGCTTTTCGTGACAGACAAGTGTCTGGGCTTCAGTAAATTTAGAATTTTCCTAGCGGGTTAATTGTAATTTGCAAATGTTAGAATATTTTCAACACATCAACAATGTATTTATTGTGGCAGGGCAGGAGTGGAGTGGAGAGACACTAAATAAAGGAATCCTACCTGATTTAGGCTTTGCAGTTTGCAAGCCTGCCTGGGTATTTGCCACCCTAACCTTCTCATCAGTTTGTGTTAACACCCCCCAAAAATTATTTCTAACTACATAGATTCAGTTCACTATTCAGGCTTGGGCAGTGTCCCACTAAGCATGCTCAGTCACCAGAACAGTTTTCTAACTTGACTCCTACCACCCAACCATGTGGTTCTCTAGCTGTGCCCCACAGAAATCGGATCTTTTTTTCCACTGGAAGGAACTGGTCTCCTCCTTCACAGCTCCTGGCAGTGCATTGGGATTCTGTTTAAATTTCAGGCTAATTTAAGAAAATCTTCAAAGTTTTCTTTGTTTTTTTTTTTTATTCGTCCTGCGCACGTTGTCTCGGACTTGATGCCATGTCGACATTCAGGATGGAATCAAGGAGAAAACCAGGATTTAAGAGGTGCGAGGTGCACTAGTTCACCATGTGCCTCATTGATGGCCATGATGCCTGTCACTGACAGCTATAATGCCTGTGTGTACTGCCTGGGCATTGGCCATCATGTGGAACACTGGCACTGGTTCCAAGGGATGTAGGTGCTTGATGAATGCTGGCTGCAGATGTTGCAGGGCAAGCCTTCTGTGCATAGCTCGTTAGTGGCTGTAGGGTTGATGGTGCAGTTGCAGGCCAAAGAGATGAACTCTCAGCCTGGCAAGAAAGTTCTAGTCATGGACCTGTTGATGATAGAAGAGGTATGTGAAGTGTATCTTTCTACTCCTGGTGAAGATGAGGGGTTCCATAACTTTAATCGGTCCTTCCTTTGGTTTGAAGGTGAGATGGCTTGCCCATGCCCTACCCTTCCGGGGGCCTCCTAAGGAGGTTGAGCCACCTGTACAGTCTGCCAGACTGCCTAAGGGACTCCCATCTGGGCAGCTGAAGGAACCAATGCTGGTCTGCCTGCAGGTCTACCCCGATGAAGAAGAGGACAAGTTTGTCAAGGGAGACATCTTCCTTCTCTCAGACTGGTTCTGATGATGGCCCAGCCCAACCTGGGTCCCTCTACCACTTCTGCTTCTCTGTTTTCTCAATCCCTGTGTAACCTTCTGTCCATCCATTGCCCAGAAACCCTTTCCAAGGGCAACTAGACTCAGTGGCTCCTGCTGATCGACACTTAAGGTTCAGATGATTGAGATTATCAACATGATAGATGTCAAACTCTTCCTCATCTGGCTGGAGCTATCAACATTGGCCCCCTTGCAAATAGGAGACAGCAGTTTGGCAACACTGGGCATATCAGCATGTACCCAGGGTTGAGGTCCATCTCCAATGTTGTTGAACCTGACCTAGCTTTGGCTGCCACTCCTAGCCTCGGTTGCAGTCATGTGTTGTACAGCTCCACCTCTGGCTCTTCTGTGCACACCACAATAATCTTTACTAGTGGAGCCCCACATCTGCAACAGATGATAGGCATTCCAACAAAGAGCTCTGGGCCACCCTGATCTCCTGTTGGTGGTTTTTCTGATGGAGAGGGTCATCCACACTAATTGTCAGCTGTTGATGCTTCTTTATCCAGATTTGGATTCAGTTGCCTTGTTTGTCACATTGACCCTGCAACAAGGGGTTGACAGACAGCTGTCTAACAGGCCCCCTTTGGGTAACCAGTCCTCATTTCCCACTCTTCTGGACTACATGCCCGTGTCTCAGGACACTCCACTGGAGGAGGTTCAGAAAAGAACATCTTGCAGCACCTAGCCTATTGCCAGGTCTCACCAAGCCATATGGGCCACAAGTACAGGAAACTGTAGTTTTAATGGGAGTTAATCCCTTTTATCATGCATGAATCTATGACATTGCATTGTATGCTGGCAGTCCCCTCTGTGTGGGCTTCCTTGAGTGGGTTATCCAGGTTCTTGGCGCAACCCTCACCTAAAGGCCTTGAGGCAGAGGCAGGATTTGGCAAGGTGAAGGTGCAGGGCAAGTCTGACAAGCAGCCAGACAAGGAGACTAAGAAGCATGACCACTTTGTCCATAAAGTATATACTGCTGCATCCCTGGGTGTCCACTGGGCTAACTACACTGCACTGATGACTCTCCACAGCCCTAAGCTCTTCAACAGACTGTCTGACCTGAGATGCCTTCTCCCTGAAGAAAGCCAGCAAGCTTCTCTTGAGTTACAAGATCTTAGGTTACCAGTGACCAAGCACCAGCTGCAGTTTGCCTTGGATTTGGCCAATGTGTTAGGCTGAGTGGTGGCTGAAGTGGTCTCCATATGCTGGCATGTCTAGTTGCAGCTTTTACTCTTCATTCAGGAAATAGAAACACAGAAACATAAACTTTGATGCAGATAAGGACCGCTTGGCCCATCCAGTCTGCCCAGTTCACTACCTATTGGATAAGCTACAGATCCTAGTTAACCAACAGCCTACTTCCTTCTAAACCCCCCACTAGAATTGTCTTATGTCTATCCTATGCATTCTTGAATTCCCCCACTGTTTTTGACCCCACGACCTCCTCAGGAAGGCCGTTCCATGCATCCACCACCCTCTTTGTGAAAAAATACTTCCTCATGTTGCTCCTGAGCCATCCCCTCTCTATCTTTAAATTGTGGACCCTTGTTCTTGCACATCTCTTTTTCTGAAAGATGCTACCCACTTGGAGTTTGTTGATTCCCTTGAGGTACTTGTAAGTTTCTATCATGTCCCCCCTCTCTCTCCTTTCCTCGAGGGTATACATATTAAGCTCCTTTAGTCTCTCTTTGTATGGCTTCTGGTGCAGATCCTGCATCATTTTAGTTGCCCTCATCTGGACTGCCTCCATCCTGTCTATGTCTTTGCGGAGATGGGGTCTCCAAAACTGCATGCAGTACTCCAGATGGGGTCTCACCAACTATCTGTATGGGGGGATAACAACTTCCTGTTTTCTACTGGTGATGCCTCTCCATATGCATCCCAGTATCCCCCACAGCTCTCCTTTTCTCACATTGTTTGCCTGCCTTTAGGTCGTCTGATATGACTAGCCCCCCAGGTCCCTGTCCATTTTTGTTGTTGTTAGTACCTCCCCCTCATTGTGTACTCTTCCCCTGGGTTTTTGTTACCCAGGTGCATTATTTTACACTTCTTCGCATTGAATCTAAGCTGCCATACTTTTGACCATTCCTCCAACCTTGCCAAGTCCCTTCTCATGCTTTCCACCCCCTTGTGTATCAACCCTGTTGCAGATCTTTGTGTCATCTGCAAGAGACATACTTTTCCTTCCAGTCCCTCCACAATGTCACCTATAAAGACATTAAAGAGGACCGATCCCAGTACTAAACCCTGCAGTACCCCCACTAGTAACTCACCTTTCTTTGGAGTGGACTCCGTTTACTGTTACCCTCTGTGTCCTGTTGTCCAGCCAATGTTTTACCCAGGCTACCACCCTCGGACCCGCTGCTAGGCTAGCTAACTTGTTTATTAATCTTTTTTGTGGGACTGTGTCAAATGCCTTGCTAAATTCTAGGTAGGTCATGTCCACAGCCCCTCCCTGATCTACTACTTTGGCCACCCAGTCAAAGAAATCTATTAGATTCATCTGACATGACCTTCCTACTGTGAATCCATTCTGCGTTGGTCCTGTGCTCTGCTGGCCTCTAGGTACATGCAGCTGTTCCTGACCCCAACCTGACTCTCCCACTAGGCATACACTGCCCCACATGCCCAACACCCTTACCTACCCATTGGGAGTCCAACACTGTAATCCTCTCTGGACTGCAGACACGTCTTCACTCTTCAAAGCCAGACTGCGAACTGAAGAAACAGCTATGCAGTTCAATGTATTTTAATGGGGTTTTGAACTTAGTGGTATAACTTGGGCATTTTTGTATATTTTTGACCCAGATTTTCAACATGCCTTTCTTGGGACCCCACCTCATGAACAATGGCACTGACATTAGGCAGATCTGTCCTGAAAGGTGATTTCATGGTCCCTGTGTGAAATCACATTTCGGGCAGGAGTTGGAAATGTTCTCTGTCATTGTTCATGAGGTGGGATCATAAGAAGGCTATGTTGAAAATTTGGTGTAAAAATATAAAAAAAAATAAAGTTATGAGCCTATGTTGAACTTTGTAAATGCAGGCTCGTACCTTTGGTAATTTTCAATATTTGTACCCTAAATTTTATCTTTACAGCACCTCATGAATGTGACAGCTGTCATTTTTTAAACACTGGCCAAAATGTTTGCTTTTTTTACATCCCAAAAAGGTGATTTTATGGCCCCTGAGTGAAATCACCTTTCAGGCAGCAGTTGAACATTTTCTCTGCCCTTGTTCATGAGAAGACTGTTGAAAATGTGGTGTAAAAATATTAAAAAACAATAATATTATAAGCCTATGTTGAATTTTGAGAATGCTGGCTTGTAACTTTGATAATTTTCAATATTTCTACTCCAAATTTACAACACAGCCATTTCTTTACAGCGTCTCATAAACGCGAAAGCTGTCATTTTTCAACTCTGGCCCAAAATGTGTTTTTGCACTCTGAAAGTTGATTTCGCAGTCCTTGCACAAAATCCCCTTTAGGCCAGGAGCTGAACATTTTCTCTGCCCTTCTTCATGGGGCAGGGACTTAACAAGGCTATGTTGAAAATTTGGTGTAAAAATATAAAAAAACTAATTTTCAATATTTTCACCCCAAATTCCACAGTTGCAGCCATATTGGCTCTGGCCAGAGTTTGTTTTCTGTTGCTAATAGCATTTTAGCCCATTGCTGTGCATGAAATTCCCTTTTCTTATATGATAAACATTTAGTATATTTTTTCCTTTCATGATTAAGAGTACTGAACATTTTGTTTGTATTATAATGTTTTTTTTTTCCTTACAAGTGCTCTAATATTCCTTTTTACAGCTGCAGGGTGGAGCTCTGTAGATGTTTTACTATCACATAGAAAAAATGGAGCTCAGCAGATTCCTAACGGACTTCATAAAATCACAGTTTTATAGCAAGCACTCCACTCAGCAGTCTGTTTACTGCACTATTTTTTCTCTGTCAATGTTTCCCAGTGAGGAATGAGGTTCAGATTTCATTCAGATCAACACAGAATGAAGTTTTAAGTTTTGATGGGAAATAATGGCCATAACAACAGTACAGTATATGTATTCCAGTCCATTTGTACATATCTGGACTTGTGTGATAACATGGTTACTAGTTTCAGCTTGTTAGCCATTCTCATCATGCCTGCTTTATGTGATCTGAAAGCTAATGTCTCTGTGTAGGCACAAAGGCAAGTTATTTACACCTCTTCTTTGAAGCAGTTTAACTGTCTGCAACAGTGCAATTAGAAACATTTTTTGCATACAACTGCTGTTACAAATATAAAAAATATTGTATCGGTGTTACTGAGGCATGTAAAAACAAAGGTTGCTTAATAAACTAAGACATATATATTCACTTGTTGGCTTGTTAATTTTATTTATTATTGAAATGTGATTTGCTAGTCTTTGTAACCTAAATAATTTAATGACATAATCTGCAACAGAGGACACAGCACATTTTAGAAGAAATTCCAGAAGTGTTTCAAATTACTTTATCACTCCCAAATGTGTGTGTGTGTGTGGTATGTGGCAATGACTTATCTTCTCTGAAGGGCTGGTTTATGCTAACACTTTCAGGATCTAACTAACTGTTAGTGGAATTGGAACTCTCATGGCTTTGTATTTGTAGGAGGGGTAAACGCTAGGCAACTAATGTTTAAAGTTTTCCAGGGGTTGCAAGGGGCATCATAGGGGATTACAAAGAAATCATAGCAGTGTCAACTGCAACACCTGGTTACCACTGAATGCATACCTCTCACCCTGCCAGGACCAAAATGAGGGACACTGCCCAGTAAAATCAGGGACAAATGCTCACAGTCGGAGACACTATTCTTACTTGACATACAGTGCAGTGTCACAATTTTTACATCTATTCAAATGCACTCCACAACCTGTCCTAAGGGTAATATTGTGCACTGGCATTAATACACATAGTACTCTCTTGTAAGAGGCATGCATAGGTAAATCAAAAGTTAACTGACTGAAAAGAAATACAACCATGTCACAAGTGATTTCCCCAAAATTAATAAAGTGGTTAAAAAAAACAAGGTCACAAATTGTAAGCAGTATCACTAGCTGTGTGTTATTACTGTTTAGACAATGTCTGGGTTATTAAAAATAAAACAAAATTAAATAAAAGCCCATATTGTAGCTAATTCAACATTAATACACAGCTGGATACCATCACAATACAGTAACTTCATACAGTATGCACCTATCATGGTGTCACCACTCTGTGAGTAGTACATTACTTCACACATGTTCCCCTTGATGTTTCTTCCTTGCTCAATGCATATATTATTACATAGACAATGAAAACAATGTCAACAGAAAAAGACCAAAGTTCCAGCTAGTCTACCTAGACTTCTCTATCTGCCTCGGGACCTATTGCCCATACACAGCACCCCCTGCTCCCCTCCTTAATGTTGCTGACCTTAGCAGCCACCAAGCCCTTCACTCCATCCCAGCCATGCCTGAAACCATTTATGGTCTTGGTGCCCACCACCTCTGCTTGCAGGCTGTTCTACAGCTTCACCACCCTTTCTGTAAAATAGAATTTCCTCACATCCCTCTTAAACCATCACCCCTCCAGTTTCAACTCATGATCTCAGGTTCTTGTTTGTCAAAACCTTTTTTTGCAGTCCTTGATCAACTCCCACTGCATTTTTCTTGGACTTTGGACCCTTCCCCCTAAATAAAACATCATTATGCAGTGGGAGGAGAGGGGAATATGGCATCATGATTGGCTACATTGTTTGGGGTTGTTCCTAAAGTTCAGGGAGTATACTGTAAGAGTAGGTCAAGGATCTGAAACAAAACAATTCTGGTTACAGTAACACTATTAGCATGCATTTCAGTTATACTATGAAAGCAGCAGATAAAACAACCCAACAACATTAATGAATTTTAGAAAAGGTAAGCAATTAGAAAATATGGGGTTTCAGCTAGAAATAATATAATGCAAAAAGGGCTGACAGTCACCCCATTAAAATAAAAATTAAGGGAAAAAAGAGAGAGGTACCATTCCTTATCCATCTCGGTCATTAATAGGGATCAATTTTTATTCTTCCTGGCACTAGGTGTGCATGAAGGATCGCAACCATCACCAATGGCTACTGTAAAATCATTGTGGCTAACATTTCTAGGCTCCCTTTTGCCACTGTAGCTGAGACATTTTGATGAATGTAACTGAATGTGGCTGGCTGTCACACCACGCCACAGCAGGCTGACACTGTCACATCCATTAGTATGTTTGGCTAATTGGTGCCATGCAACAGAGCAATTTTTTTTGTCTTCACAAAAATCATGAGCAAAGCCAGATAGAGAGTGCAAGTTCACTTGCTGACCATTGGGAACATATCATTTGTCAGTCCAGTTCTGGCACCAAACAGTGGAGAACCTCAGTATGTTTGGGTCAAGAGATAGGAAAGCAGCATCAGACCATGTTTGTAGAGTGGCTAATTCAGTTCATAAGTGGCTACAACACTAGATGCATTTTAGCTAGTGTCTAATTTTTAGACCCTAGCATTTACTCAGCTGGCATGAAGTAGTACTAGACCATTTGCTGGATGTGTAAGGGAAATATTTTGTGCCCCTCCCCACATCATATTCTTTTACACTTTGGAGCTGGACAATAGCGATTTCTATTAGTATATAGTAGTATATAGGCCAACAGCTCAGTCAGAGGAGCTGACCAGGTAGCTGGTAGACAACCTAAAAGCACACTGTGGTAAGGGGAGAGGCAGGATGGTTGTGGTAGAAGATTTTAATATGCCGGGGTGGACTAGTGCACTATGGCATAATCATCTGCAGAAGAACAGAGGTTGCTAGATGCATTTCAGGATGAATTTGTGTCTCAGTTGGTGGAGGAACCAACCAGAGAAGGAAGCATTTTGGACCTAGTTCTGGCATATGGCAGAATGATAAACGATGTGGTAGTGAGGGAGCCATTGGAGGGGAGCAATTATTGCACCGTATGGTTCTCCTTGGATTTGGGAGGGGGCAAGAATCAGTCTAACATTAAGGTAGTGGATGTTGAAGGGGGGATATTGGGGTGGGGTGGGGTGGCTGTCATCCTGAAAGAGTATTTGGGGAAAATTAGACCAGATATGGACACAGAACGTAGATGGGAAATTTTGAAGTTGGGACTTTTAGAAGCCAATAAATTATGCATGAACACCCGCTGTAAAAGCTCTAGGTTCAGCAAACCCTGTTGATGGACTAGAGTACTGCAGGAGAGAAGGAATTTTTTTGACATATAGATGAGAGAAGAAGGGGGGAATAGATTAACACGTTGAAAAATATTGATGGGTGAGCAGAGGGGGCAGTACAGCAGGCTGAGGTTCTAAATAAGTACTTCTGCTCTGTATTTACTAGGGAGTTGGAGGGGCCCATACCTCAGGCTTGGATTGAGGATTTGGGGATACTAACATATGGGGAGATCCAGGTGAGCTGAGTGCTGGAAGCTCTTAAGGATTTGAGGATGAATAAGTCCCCAGGTCTGGAAGGTATTCACCCCAGAGTCTTGTGGGAACTGTCGAAAGTCCTAGCAGCACCGTTGATGGAATTATTCAATTTCTTCCTTCAGTCGGGGTGTGTATCTCCAAACTGGAGGATGGCACTCCACAAGAGTGGTCCTCGGGGATGAACCGGGGAATTACAGACTGATAAGTCTGACCTCACTAGTGGGAAACTCCTGGAGACCATTTTGAAGGAGAGGTTGGTGGAGTTCCTGGAGGTAAGCAGCTTGCAAGATGTCCAGCAACACAGGTTTGTCAAAAGGAGATCTTGCCAGATGAATCTAGTCAAATTCTATGACCGGGTGACAAGATCTCTGGATGGTGGATGCCTGGTTGATGCCCTGTATCTGGATTTCAGCAAGGCGTTTGACTTTTTGCCACATAAGAGGCTATTAGGTAAACTATGGAACTTAGGGGTGGGGGTAAAGATGGTTAATTAGATTGGGAACTGGCTGAGTAATAGACAGCAGAGTGTGGTGGGGGGAGCTTTCAGCACCCAGAGGAGTCATTAGTGGGGTTCCGCAAGGGTCTGTCCTACGTCCAATCTTGTTTAATACATTCATAGTGTATTGCGGGGGGTGTCAGGAGCAAAATGTGCTTGTTTGTGGATGACTCCAAACTGGGAGCTGTGGTAGATAGAGAAGAGGGGAGAAGAACTATCCAAGAGGACCTTGACACACTGGAACGGTGGTCTTACACATGGCAGCTAGGGTTTAATGCTAGGAAGTGTAGTATTCTGCATTTAGGGGCTAAGAACCCAGAGTATAAGTACCTGCTGGGGGAAGGGAGCTGAAGGTCTCAAAGGTTGAAAAAGATCTGGGGGTGATAATTGATGATAAAATGAATAACTCAGAGCAGTGCAGGAGAGCAGCAGTGAAAGCAAACAGAATGCTGGGGTGCATTGCCAGGGGAATCACTTCACGGAGGAAGGAGGTTATTCTGCCATTATATAATTCCTTGGTCAAACCACACCTTGAGTACTCTGTGCAGTTCTGGTGCTTTTATGTAGCCCTGGGACCATCTTAAAGAGGGCTACCACTCCTGCTTAGGTGGCCACTAACCAGGTTAAGGGGCCTGGGTTCCTATTAGTTGTTACATGGGGGTCCTTTCCCAAGAATGAAATTAAAATGGTGATGCCTTCACCCAGAGTACATATATTAAGTGGTTTAAAGTGAGTAAGATTTTCTACCAGTACAACCCCCTTGGATGTTGTACCAACCCACCTCCCAATACAGTCACCCACATGCATGGCATACCAGGATCAAAATCCCCCAAATTCAGTATTTGGCATTTTCTATTTTTTTTTAAAAATAGTGAGCTTTAGTGATAAAATTTTCAAAAAAATGCATAAAAACTAAGATACAACTACAGCTATACCATGATTTACATAAGTGCATGCTGTATATACTGTAAGTACTGTGCCTGATCTCCATTAACATTCAGAAGTTGCCTACATCAGGTCGCCTAATAAAAATACACATAGAAATAATAATAATAACAGTTGGGACAGAGGCTGCCTTGAGGATCTGAGGATTTGGGGGGTGCCCCCAAGGGGTTGATATCCATGCAACTATCTCCTATCCGGGGAGGGGAGAAGTAGGGTTGTGGCCAGTCGTATTGTGACATTTATGGAGTTTTGAGTTAAGTATAAGGACTTCAACTGTGTCTCATCTTCTTAGGTACAACTGCGGGGTGTGGCGTAGATAGTTGATCATTTTCTCTGTGTGCAGGGCATCAAGTATCGTTCTGTGCCATTCTTGGTAGGAGGGGTTGGTTTGTCTTTCCAATGTCTGAGGATCAGTTTTTTCACTATGGCTGAAATAAGAGTTATGTAGTACCTTCTGACTCCTACTATTCCCTCCATATTGCACCCAAGGAAGCATGTTTGGGGAAGGAATGCATCATCTAGGCCTAGCAGGAGGTCTAACTGTGTTCTGATCTCCCTGAGTGGCCTCACTTTTGGGCAGTCTCATAAGATGTGCTTAAGAGAGCCTCCGTCACTTTTACATCGAGTGCAGTTGTCTGAGTCTAGTTTGCCCATCTTAAAGAATCTAACTTGGGTATAGTACATGTTATGGTTGATTTGGTACTGCAAGAGTTTGAGGCTGTCCAACTTTAGTAGGGCGTGTATTCCTACAAATAATTTTGTTGACTTCTAGGGAATCCAGTTCTGGGAACTTCATCTGCCAGTATTGACACTGGGAGTTGTTTGGGTCAGCTATGAGGGTCAGTAAACATTTGTAGGTCTGAGAGATGGAGTGTCTGCGCTTTGTCAGAGCATAGTTCATCCCATTTGCCAAAGGCGTCACCTCCCCATGGTTTGGGTCCCAGGGTCGTTGCAGTCATATGTTGAAGCTGCATGAATGGGAAAGCAGGGACCTTTATGGGAATATTCTGCACCAGGAAGTCTTGGTAGGAGATCAGAGTCTTGCTGTCCAATAGTGAGCCCAGAGTCAGGGTTTCCGCCAGGCCCATTAAGCCATTGAGGACCTTCTTGTTCTGGATCCTGAAGTTGGGATTATATGTCAATAGCTGGGCCAGGTCTCATGCGGGTTTTGTACCCAGCAGGTTATGCAATTGCTTGCTAACCTGAACTGAGGTTTCTAAGGAGGTGTCTTTCACTGTAGTCGGAAGGGACTTGCAGGGAATACTGGTCAAAGCTTGGATTCTGATTTTTACTAATTGGCACAGATCCAGTTCCATTCTCTTCCATTGTGGAGTGTATTCTATACTAGAAACATAGAAACATAGACTTTGACAGCAGATAAGGACCACTTGGCCCACCTAGTCTGCCCATTTTCTCACCTACTGGATAAGCTGCAGATCCTAGTTAACCAACAGCCTACTTCCTCCTATCTCCCACTATAATTGCATTATGTCTGTCCCATGCATTCCTGAATTTCCCCACTGTTTTTGACCCCGCAACCTCCCCAGGAAGGCCTTTCCATGCGTCCACCACCCTATTTGTGAAAAAATACTTCCTTGCGTTGCCCCTGAGCCGTCCCCCCCTCTATCTTCAAATTGTGACCCCTTGTTCTTGCACATCTCTTTTTCTCAAAGATGCTACTCTCTTGGACTTTGTTGATTCCCTTGAGGTACTTGAAAGTTTCTATCATGTCCCCCCTCTCCCTCCTTTCCTCGAGGGTATACATATTAAGCTTCTTTAATCTCTCTTCATATGGTTTCTGGTGCAGTCCTTGCACCATTTTAGTTGTCCTCCTCTGGATTGCCTTCATCCTGTCTAGGTCCTTGTGGAGATGGGGTTTCCAGAACTGCAAGCAGTACTCCAGATCACGTCTCACTAACTATCTGTACAGAGGGATGACAACTTCCTGTTTTCTACTGGTGATACCTCTCCCTATGCATCCCAGTATCCCCCCAGCCATCCTTACTGTCTTCTCACATTGTCTACCTACCTTTAGGTAATCTGATATGACTACTTCCAGGTCACTTTTCATTTTTGTTGTTGTTAGTACCTCCCCCCCATTGTGTACTCTTGCCGAGTTTTTGTTACCCTGGTGCATTACTTTAAACTTCTTTGCATTAAATCTAAGCTGCCATACTTTTGACCATTCCTCCAGCCTTGCCAAGTCCCATCTCATCCTTTCTACCCACCCTTGTGTGTCAACCCTGTTGAAGATCTTTGCGTCATCTGCAAAGAGACATACCTTTCCTTCCAGTCCCTCTGCAATGTCACTTATAAAGACATTAAAAGAGAACCATTCCCAGTACTAAACCCTGCGGTGCCCCGCTAGTAACCTGCCTTTCTTTGGAGTGGACTCCATTTACTATTACCTTCTGCATCCTGTTGTCCAGCCAATGTTTTACCCGGGCTACCGCCCTAGGACCCACTCCCAGGCTGGCTAACTAGTTAATCTTTAGTGTGGGCCTGTGTCAAATTCCTTGCTAAAGTCAAGGTAGGCCATATCCACAGCCCCTCTCTGGTCTACTACTTTGGTCACCCTGTCAAAGAAATCTATTAGATTCGTCTGACATGACCATCCCACTGTAAATCCATGCTGCCTTGGGTCCTGTGCCCCACTGGCCTCTAGGTACTCAACAATGCTTTCTTTCAGAAGTGATTCCATAATTTTACCTACCACGGAAGTCAAACTGACAGGTTTTGTGTTCTCCACCAAAGAAACTGTGAGACATGTGCTGCAAGATATTAAAGTCGGAGATCCGGCAGCTGCAACCTTCCCACCTCTTTAGCTGGCATACGTTTTTGGTATACTCTGTGTGGCGGTTTACCTGCCCAGAGGAATGAAAAGATCATGGCTTTCAGTACCCTGAACCATGTAATTGGGAGGAAACATCCTGACATACTAATTGGGTATAACAGTCTAGGTAGTATGTTTCTTGTAATGATGTTTAAACGGGCCCAAAGGGTTAGGGGTCGTGAGGACCAGTGTTCAAGTTCCTGTTTTACTTTGGTACACATATCATCAAGATTACGGATCTGCCATAGGTTATTGTTTTGGGTTATCATCCCCAAATATTTAAGTTCCTCAGGACACCATGTTCCTCCCCATGACTCTGCATGTATGTGGAATGTGTGTTGGTTGAGAGACATTATACAGAACTTGGCCTGTTTAGTTTATAGCCTTACACCCTCCCAAATTCTTCAAGGATTGCCGGGGTGGGGGGGGGATTAACTGACTCGGGTCTTCAATGTGGAGTAGCACATCGTCTGCATAGGTTGATATTTTGTATCTATGGGCTCCCACCTTGACCCCCTTAATATTCTCCTCTGCGATTATTCTCCTAGTTAGGGGCTTAATGTAGAGATTGAATAGGTAGGGTGATAAAGGGCATCTCTGTTTGGTACCCAAGTGTAGTTTAAAGGGTAGGGAGAGTAGCCCATTGCCTAGATTTAGGGTTAGAGTAGAGTAACCTGACCCATTCCACAAAGGCCTGCGGTAGACCAGATTCTCTCAATGCTTCAAATAGGAATGTCCAGGACACTCTGTCGAAGGCTTTTTCTGCATCCAGTGAGAGTAAAACTGCTGGGGTTTCCTCCCTTCTGGATGCTGCTAGCTCATATCCCAAGTTTCTTAGCTGGTCTGATGCAAGTCTCCCTTGCATGAATCCCACCTGCTGGGGGCCAATGAGGATGGTGTATTACTGAGTTGAGCATGGTGGCCAGTATCTTGGCTAGGGTTTTTAGATTTACATTCAGGTGGGAAATGGGTCTATAGCTACTCACACTGGTCGGGTCTTTATCTTGTTTTTGGATGAGGGTGATAGTGGCCTCCTGCATTTCTGGCTCCAGTTCCACCTGTTGAAGAGCTTCGCCAAATGTTCATATAGTATTTCCCCCACTGCTTTATAAAATTTGGGGGTGAAGCCATCTGGGCCTGGTGCTTTATCCAGTTTCAGGGAGGCCACCACCATCCGAACCATAACAGTCAACACTGGTGACCCCGGCATCTCCAGAGATTCTCGTGAGACTTTCAGGAGGTTAACATTACCTAGGAATTGTTGTATTTCTTCCATTGGAGCTGTCGTACCTCCTACATATAGTCTGGAGTAGAAGTCTCTGAAGGTAACCTCGATTTGCCTAGGGTCGGATATCGGCGTGCCCATCGTTGACCGCACCATGTTGATGGTGTGGTATGCTTCTTATTGTTTCAGTTGTAATGCCAGGAGTTTCCTGGCCTTCTTGCCTTGGTTTACATATCGGGTTTTTGCCCTAAATATTGCCACTTCAGCCTGTTCTCTTATGAGCTCTTTGTATCTTGCCCAGACCACATTGAGTTCCATTGCGGTGTGCAGGTTCTCCGGCCCCTCCACTTTCTTTCTAAGTCCCTCATCCAATGTAGAAGTACTGCACACTCAGCCTCTCTCTTTTTCTACCTGGTTGTTGCCAGTCACAGGAGTTCCCCACTAAGGGTGCACTTGAAGGCTCCCTATAGGGTGGCCTGCCTCTTGACAGTATGGGTATTTGTTTCAAAGAACTGTGTAACACAGTCCTTGATTTTAGCTAGGCACATGTGGTCCTTTAGTATGGCATTGTTCAACCTCCTTAATCTGTCATGTTCCCAGAGATCCAGGGGCAGGACTGACAGCTTTTCTAGGGCGTGATCTGAGATGACCTTGGTCTGGATTTCGCATGTCTTGGTGAGTCATAGTAATGGTTGGTTTATTAAGAAGAAGTCTAGTCTGGAGGCTGATGCATGAGGGCTGACCAGTATATATATCCCTTATGGTCTTGGTGGAGAATCCTCCATATATCTGGGTGGCCAAATGAGTCTTGCAGTTCGGACATGGCTCTTTGGGTTGGTGACAGACCCAGTCTCCTGGGTCTGGATCTGTCTAGACTATGTCCCTGACCAGATTTCAGTCAGCCATGATGGTGAGGAGGCTTGGCAGGGAGGACACAGTAGTCATTAGGGAGGTGAAGAATCTGGGACTATCTTGCTGGGTCCATATACTGATGCTAGCAGTACCTCCTGTCTACCCAGTTCTTCTCAGACTATTATGTATCTCCCCGATGGATCCGCTATCTGCTCAAGGGGGCAGAATGGAATGTTTCTGTGGATTAAGATGGCAACCCCAGCCTTTCTGTTGTTGCCCCCAGTGGTAAATACCTGTCCCACCCATTCCTTCCTCTAAAGAACACCCTGATGCCCGAGTGTGTGCATTCTTGGAGGAATGCTATCTGGGTTTTGAGGTTTTTTTTAAGGTGTCTTAGTATTGTGTAACATTTCTCTTTGGTTTGGTCTACTTTGATATTCCATGTAGTGAGGTTGTATGTGGAACTTGTCATTTGTGGGGCAGGAGGTATGCTTGTGCCCTATGTGTGGTAGGGTCTGCTTGCACAGGCCTGCACTGGTCTCCTAATTTGGGAAGCATTGTTAGGGGGGGTGAAGGTGTCTACGGGGCAGATAGCCCACTCCCATGAGTGAACCTCAGATTCCAATTTACAGTGTTGACATATGATTGTGCATGCAATAAGCAATCTATTACTTTAGTGCAACATATATTGCTACCTGCTATAAAGCTAACTATACAATACCATATATACAATAGCTTAGGCTTGAGGTGGGACCCATCCTTCCCTGACCCCCAGACATCTGAACATACAGGAGATCCCGGGGTGGGATGAGCCTCTCTGACACTTGGTCCATGAGTGGCCCTCATGAGTGCCACCAGCCTCTGTCCATGGTCTGTGACTTGAAATAGTACGACATAAGCATGCACACATTACATAGTTCATCTGCCAGTCTCTCAGTTTGAGTCTGATTAGGAGTGTCATGTGTCTGTTCTGAGAGATCTGCGCAGGATTCTGTTATGTAACCATTTATGGCCTGTATAGTACTTTTGCCCACTCCAGTACCAGCCAAGGGTTCCATACTGTCATAAGTTTTGCAGTGAGCTGGTTTTACAATGCATTCAATGTGGCCCTAGTTCATATCTTGGCTGTGTTTTCTGTGTCCTAGTGATCCTTACTTTGCCCGTCCTCTCCCCATCTCTGGTGAAGGGGGGAGCCCCCACTCCCAGCGGCAGCTGTCTGGCACAGCCGGCTTCCACCTCAGTCTTGGTTCTCCCTGTTTCACCATGGAGTCTGGGGCCGCCATGGGATGCTCTATCCCCCCCCCCCCAGTGCAGGGTTTGGTTTACAACTCATTATTCCTTGCAATTTCATGTACATGAGGTCATTTTAGGAAGGGCTGAGCTGTTGGAGTGCAGGTCCTCCAATCTGTCCCACTGGTATCCATAGTCAGTTGCAATGGCTGCTTTCATATAGGGCCTAGAGTGCAGTACTGTGTCAGTCCCCCCACCACATATGGTACCCACCTGGACTTCTTAAGGATTGTGTTTTACTTCCCATGTTCTCAAGGGGGGGACCCTGCCTTGTTCCAGAACCCTGTCTAGCAGTCCTCCAACCAGTTACAGGTGGTGTAGGGATACTGAGAGCTGCCATTCCATGGGTCGGGTTAGTGTGCTTTGCACCCTTGAACCTGATTGCTGTGTTCCCTGAGTTGCAGCGGTTCCTGCATTTTGACCATGTTTTGTGGTTTCCAGTGGAAGTGTTCTGCCTGCAGATATGGGCGGATGTACTCCACTAGTGCAGTGACTATGCCGCCCCAGGGGATACAGTAGGCAACTAGGATAGGCAGTGACACTACTCTTTGGTCTCAAGGGGTTCTCTCTGTTTGTGCTGGAGCACTGCCACTGAGTAATCCCTCACCTCCCACAATCTCCAACTCCTCTGGTGCTTATGTTGCCCAATTCGGAGAGTCCTGGTTGTCACTTATAGGGGCAGGGGCCAGAACAGCTACCTAAACCTCAGCTCTCCCCCCCGATCAGGTTGTCTTTGGGAGAGGTAGCTAGTAATATCCTCATACCCCCCCATTGCTCCTTGAGGTCAGCTGCTTACTGTAAGGTCTTTTATCGTTTGTATGTCAGAGGTTTGATTTGTGGAAAAGGTTGACAGCCCGGTCTCTGGTTCATCGTCTTCCATTACAACCCCCAGCCCTCCAGCTTATCGGTATACCTCTCAGCCTGGTATCCCACCAAGAAGAGATAGGACGTGCACAGATGAAGGACAGGGGCACCCTATTTGGGATGCAGATTAAAGCTTGGTCAAGTATGCTCAAAAACCCTGTGCAAACTGGGAGCTGGCATAAAGTGTGTTCTATAGGGGATACAGGTCCTGCTGTTTTTATTAATGTTTGTATGTGTTTTGAGCTGATGATCTTCATTGCTCCAGCAGGAGGTCTCTAATTCAGCTAAGGGCAGGGTGAGGTCTGAAGCATCTCTGAAGTGCAAAGTGAGCAGAGAGGGATGTGTGTCTGTCCCATTATGCCTGAGAGCTCGTACCCTCCTCCCCCTGTCTTGCTTTCCCCATTACATGTCAGCACCTCCACTGACATGCATTTTGTTTGCATGGCATTGTCCTCCTCTCCCCATTACCACACACTCTCCCCCCCCATCCCCTCTTAGAGCTCTGATTTAAGATACATTTCTTCAACTCTCAGTTCCCAGCTCCCTCACTTCCCCATACCTCCATTGCAGTTGTGGAGATTGAGGTGTTGTGTGTCACTGGCCGGTCCAGGTGTAGTCTCTCTGTGATGCTGTCATTCCTCACTGCCCCCCTCTCTACTTTGTGCATATCCCAGCTAGGCTGTTGACGTAGTTGCTGTATGGTAGCAATCGGTGTTTGTTGCCCTGACCAGCATGTCACCTCAGTGCTAGGAAGGGGTGGCTGATCAGCTCTTGTCAGTAGGCATTTGCTCCAGCAGGAACCAGGTGTTGTCCTGGGTGTCCTCCGACATGGTCACTGTTGGGACATCCTGGGAGTTTTGGGTGCCTTGCCTTCTCGTTGATTTCATGACGTGCATTTCTTGGGGGGGGGGCCTGAGATGATGAGGTCAGGAGGCATCCCTCCCCCTGCAATTTCTCCTACATCTGGCATCTGCGTGAAGGTTGTCGGACAGGGTGTAACCTCCAGGACCGTGCTGTCATGTCTTGCTGGGATTTATTGTAGGGCTGCTGGACAAAGACCTATAAAGCCTCCAGCTGGAAAGTTGCTGTCCGAGGGAGAAGAAGGGAGGTAAGTCCGGGGTAGCATTATGGCCACCATTTTAACTGGAATCTTTTCCAGTTCTTGTCCCTTTGCTTTCCCTGTATATGGGTATAGGTGACAGCCCAAAATCCAGCCTCACCGATCTTTTCTAGGTGTTTTATCTGGTCAGATCTCTCTGCCTTCTGATCTTTGTTTTGTTTCTTGGCCTGGGAAGGGTGACAAGCACTTATGAAGCACTATTTAAAACTTTTTAAAGCTGTAGGAACCCTTTTTGAAAGTTCTTGTGTGGTGGGTGGACATTGCTTACTTTGCTCTGTTCGGGCTGTAGTTATATTCGGGCATGTACAGTATGTGCACTGTTCTTTTCCTATTCTGCTGTCTTCACTGGTGCTTTGATTTCTTGCCTAGTGTCTGTTTATCTGGGAGGCCTCCTTGGTGGAGGTGTTTAAGCAGGGGTTGAAGTACCACCTCTCTGGCCTGGCATTTAATGAAAATAATTACTGAATTTTAATATTTTCAGTCCCCGATTATGGTATTTTGATAGTTTTTAAACTTATTTATATTTTATTTATTCTAAGTGTATTATTGTAATTTTTACTGCTATATTGCATATTGTATTCTAAATTTCTGTAAGGTGCCCAGAGCCTCCAGGATTGTGTGCCATATAAATAAAACTTGCCTTGCTTTGCCTTGCTTATCGTGCGATGCTGTTGGGGTGAAGAATTTTGGTAGCAGCTTAGGCAGTTCTCTGCTTGCCACCTCTGCATTTGGAAATTCCTGTGGTCCTTTGTCCATAGTGACTACCAGTCTGGCAGGGTGCAGCATTTGGAAGGGATTCGGGCTTTGTGCAGGGACTTCCTGATGTCCTGGTATGCCTTTTGTTTGTCTCTAACTGGTTGGGTTCCATCGCTAAAAATATGAAGCGATGACCATTCCCACTTAGAGATCCTTTTGCCCTTGCTTGAGCTTGGATGTGTGTTTTGTCTCTTAGATTAGTGCATCTGGCTATGATAATTCTTGACTTGTTGGCAGGTTGCGTTTGTGCCTGGTATGACCTATGGGCAAATTCCAATTGATACGAGGGACCGGCAGGTGGTGGTCCCACTACGTCCAGCAGTACCGTTTGTACAAATCCCAGCAAGTTCACTCCTTCAGCTTGTTCTGGAAGACCTACCAGCACAATATTGTTTTTTCTAAGCCAATTCTCTTGATCCTCCAGCCTGTCTTCTAATTTCTCCATTTTCCATCAAGGTGTTTATCATTCCCGTGGCAGCTGTGGCTGCGGCGTCCATGTCTGCCAACCAACTGGTCACTGGTGGTCCTTTGGGAGCTTTCAGATGCTAAGCGTGTCCCAGTGGACCACTCCCCCCCCCCTCGGAGCCAGCCCGGAGGCTTCATCCCGCTGCAGCCCTGCTATTTTTCCTCAGGTATTTTCTCCCCATTACCCAGGGCCCCAGGCGTGCATGCACCCTCTTGCTCCAGTGATGGTCCCTTCCTCCCACCCTACTGGCCTAGCATTCTGGCTCCCTCAGTCTGCACTGCCTCCCGGCCTCCACTGCGAGGCAGTCAAGGGCCAAGGGAAGCTCAGATCCCTCCCCGGAGAGGAGGGCTGCACGTCGGCAGCTCACTCCTGCTCCGCACCCTCCCTCCCCTGTGCTGGCCTCCGATGACCCATGCTTGTTCCCAAACATGGGTCACCGGTGTGGCGAGAGGTAAGGCGTCCAGTGCCTCAGCCCTCTGCACCACTGGGCCAGCTAATTTCTCCATGTCCTTCACATTTCCAACACTGTTTTTCCATCCTTGGTTTGTCTGTCTTCCACTGAGCTGATTCGTACCTCGGCATCGGAAACCCTGGTCGATAATGTTTCCATAGTGCTCTTAAGTGATTTAACATCCAGGGCTACGTCACACATGATTATTTTAACTGTGGCTAATTCAGAGAAAAAGCAATCGAGTTTGTCTGTTATTATTTCCAGTGGGTTGGTTGGTGAAGACTGCTCTCCTGGTGAGTCCGGTTTCTGCTGTTTAGCTAGCAAGCTTGTCGGCTGTGAGTGGGCAGTTGGATATGTTTCCATATTCTGCAGTTCATCCAGCTCTGAGTGAGTTAAATCAGCCATAATTCATCTGGTGTGATATTCACAGAACTAAATAGTCCTTTAGTATCCTCTGCCTCCAGCAAAAAACAGTTTAAAAGCCATGTTTTATTAGTTCAGACCACGGAGCTCTGAGGCAAGCTGCTGCTCAGTCTAAGTCCACCACGAGACTCCGCATTTGGCATTTTCAACATTCAGCTAATAATATGCTCACTAAATCAGGCTCTCAAGACAGAACTTTTCCAAAACAGTAACCCCACATTTATTTACATGGGGAGGAAAGGAAGGGAGAACAGAATAGAGGTTCTGCATAACATTTTTGTCATTTAAGAACTGACATTTAAGAATCAGTATTTTTCAAACAATCGGTTCCCCCCTTTTGATATTCAGCCCACATTCCAATTAGTACAGCCTCCAACTCTCTAACTAGTTAATTGCTGTAGGTATTAAATGTGCACAAACCCCCAGCTGGTACCAGTTCAGAACAACCCCCCCCCCCAAATGCTGTCCCTGGGACCCAGCCCTGTAATTACAGGCCTGAGGTGCAGCTTGTTGGCTGGCATTGGTGCACTTGATAAAAATAACACTGCTTTAACTCTTTCCTGATTACCTTAGCTCTGGTACTCCCTTTTACACCAGTGGGCATAACCTGAATGCTAGAACTATATACATTCTCCCAGGTGCAGGGCAATTCCTGCCTTTACTCGCCAGTTCTGAAAAATCAGTCCTCTGATGGCACTGTGACTGAAGTCTTGGGGTTGGTGGATCAGCAGAAGCAGAATCTTGGAATTAATGTTTGAATAAACTTGAGAAAGGGGCAAGGATGCTGCAGCTTGGATCTTCAGCTTGATTGAAGGGCTCACAGCTTGTCCCCTTTGGCCTGTTCAGGCCCGTTGCAGAGCTACTGCGCAAGGCCCACCAACTACAGAGGACCCAGATCTAGGAGTGGCTCCACAGCCCAACTCCCTCTCAGGTCTGATTGTTCTAGCACTTGGGAGTAAACCCATGATTCCCTGCAGCCAGCAGACCCCACTTGGTGGGGGTTAGCGAGTTCCCCACCTGGCTCTGGGTTAGGATGGAAAGTTCCAGATTTTCTTTTTCTCTCATATTGTGCAGCTCCAATGTGCACCAGAGCAGCCTCTTTATCTTTCTGACTTTTCAGACCCCCGAACAGTTGAGTCTGAAACTACAACTTCACAACATCAGTTTCTTCCCTCAGCTGGCCCTCAACAGTGATGGCAAGTCCCTTCAGCCTAGGACCCAGCCCATCTCTTTGCTTTCACAGTCTTTCTATTTCAAGAAAGCAGCCTCTCTTGCTCTGGCTCGCACACAGTTCCAGAAACTCTCTCTTTCTCTCCCATACAGGGTTTCGCTCAGTCCCTCTGATGCAAAACAAATATTTCTCTCCCTATGCAGGTGCAGATGAACACTGAAGAGGATGTATCTCCTACTTCTCAGAACCAAATTCCAATCCGTTTTCCATTATCTGTTTTCCACTGCCAACAACCAGCCATTAATCCTTGTGTCCTTCCCTTTTTCTCTCTAGCCGTTTTGTCTTTCCCAGGGTTGGACAGAAGCTTTTTTCCTTTTCATCATTTTCCCACAAATCTCTCATCGGTGTCTCACAGTTGTAATGCAGACAAAAACTGAAGAGGTTCTCTCTTCATCCTCTTCACACATAACCAGTCCATTTCCATAATCTTTTTTCCAAATCCGGTCAACCTTTTCTCTGAACCCTTTCATCACTGTGTGTAGCTTTTTACCACAGCAGCCTGTAGCAGGACCCTGCAGCTCTCTCTCTCTTTCTCTGCAGAGCTGCCTGAACCACCTTCATTTTCACTCTCCAAATGGGGGAAGGCACGACCAGCCCTATGCGACAAATTGCTAGCAGTCCCCAGACAGGCCCTTTCCTGGCCTTGCAGCCCCATTCTCTGCATAGGAGCTGGAGCCTCCCTCCCTGTGGAGGAGCTCCCATCGGACTGAACTAGAAATCAAAAGTTCTTCTCCTTTGGGAGCTTTCTGGCAACTCCCCATTGGCTGGAGCCACTGTCTCTTCAGAAAATTAATATGTATGAGGCTCCCTCGATGCCTGATTGGTTATTGAAAAAGGCGCCTAGACTTTCCCCAGTATTTTCCCCAAAAGTCCTTTCAGAAGTTGCACACTTCCTTGGGCAAAATCCGGCACTCCTATTGGCTGAAACTGTGGACAAAGCCAGCTAACATGGCTGCTGGTGAAAACATTTCAACTGCAGTGCAACCATATCCCCACTTTCAAACCCTGGTATAGCCAGAATAAACATTTATGTTTTGCACCAGCCCAATAGAATTGTAGCAATCCCTGTGCCCCCTTAAACAACTGTACAATTCAACATTTTGGTTTAGTCCTTTTCCTGTCGCTGGGGATGTTTTTGTACTGTCCCTCAGACAGCACACACGGAGTCCCATTGCAGTCCATATATGCCCCACCTTTGTAGCCTTCCTATAGCCAAAACATAAATTTTTATTACATAATAGCCTCACAGACATGTAGTATCCTTTCCCCCTTTTTTCCCAATCCACCACTTAACATTCTTAGATTATTTCTTGCCTGTTGCCAGCGCTAATTCAAACAACCCCCAGCGCGTGACAGGCTCAACTCATTAATATTCACACGCCATCTCATTAATATTCATGAGATGGTTCTCCATATCTTGAGCGCAGGTTACTCCACCATTTATTTATTTATTTATTTATTGAATCTCGGATTACAATACCTATGAGTCAGAAACTTTTTTACACAGATTCCACGTCAAGGTAACATTAAAAACACAATAGCAATATTATTACAACACATAAACAAAATAGTAACTGATATACACAAGTTGCAATTGAGGCTAACAGTAGTAAATCTAGTTAGGGACAAACAAAAAGAGCAATGAGGCAACTGCTTCAGTCAGGAGTGGGGTTATCGCCACTGTAGATGGTACAGGGCACCCAGGAAATGGTTTTGTCAGGAGGTAGAAACAGCCCAAGCCAGGCAAAGTTGAGGTGGGAGTCCACTGAATTCTTCTAAGAGTGAGCAGGCAAGGGGTAGAGTAGGGGGGTGAGGAGGTAACAGGTTTTGAGCAGGTAAGGGTGAATAAGGTATGGGAGGGAGGAGAGGTGTGGGGAAAGAGGGTAGAAGAGTGCAGTTAGGCAGAGCAATTGCAGGTACTGCTCAAGATCAGGTGTTGTTTAAGGAGATGCTTGAACGGACCAAGCTTGGAAACAACAACAGTGTCAAGGGGAAGGGAAGCCCGTTTAGCCAGTTTGGTGCCCGGAAGCTGAAGGATCGCTGGGCTCAGGAGGTGCGGAAAAACAGGACTTGGAAGGCCTGTCTGGAAGCACTTCTAGTGCTATGAGCACACGGGGCATGAGCGAGAACGTGTAGGGAGGTTGGAGGCATTAGATCCAAGGTTATTTTCTTGCCATATGAGCAGGTGTGGTATTTGATTCTGTCTCTAAGGTTCAGCCAATCTGTCATTGTGTACAGCTCACATGTATGAGTCCGGTTATGGGCACCTGTAACCATCCAACAAGATCGGTTAAGGGCAGTTTTAATTCTTTTAAGTGCCATGTCTGTGGCAGCACCATAAATGATTATACCATAATCCACTATTGAAAGAATTGAACTGGTTACTGCTGTTGAGTGCTTCTTGTGTCATGCAGTGTCTGTGCCTGAAGAGAACACCTAACCTGCAGTTCACTGCCGAGGAGACTAGACTGATGCGCTCATTGAAGAACAATGTACTGTTGAGTGTAACCCTGAGGTACTTAAAGGATTGCACTTGGTCAATTGTGTCCTTCTGGTTGTTTAGAATGATAAGCGGAGTGGATTTCAGTTTATTATGGGTAGAAGTGAACAGCATAGACTTGTTTTTTTTTTTATAGTTCATGAAGAGTTTATGGGAAGTGAACCAGTCCTCAACAGCGGCACGGTTGTTCTGTAAATCATTGGTTAGGGAGAGTGGGTCTGTGTGATGAGAGAAAAGGCCGCATCATTCGCGTAGAGGAGAATGCTGCTGGGGCAAGCTTGAGGGAGAGAGTTCAGAAAGAGGCTGAACAGCATGGGTCCCAGAATGGAGCCCTGGGGAACACCCGAGCAGACAGGTAGGCTGGAGGATCAGGCATCACAAATTTTTACCTTTTGTGACCTGTCCTCAAGGTAGCTTTTGAACCGTCCAGCTGCCTCAGAGGAGGCCATAATGGAGCTAAGGGAATTAACAAGAAGAGAGTGATTAACTGTGTCAAAGGCCTTAGTGAGGTCAATGTACACTGACCACACTAAGAGCCCACAGTCAAGGGCTTTGTGAATGAAGTTGGTGTATTCCAGCAGGGCAGAGGTGGTACTGTGGCTTTTTCTGAGGCCATGTTGTTCAGGGCATTGAATGTTATGCTTGGTAAGGTATTCAGAGAGTTAGTCAGCAACTATCCGCTCAAGTGCTTTGGGGTCAGGATTGAAATGGGACGGTAGTTGGAATGCAGTGCTCTATCTCCACTTTTGTGGATGGGTGTCACTACTGCCGCTTTCCATCGAGTGGGGAACTGCCTGAGACAAAGTGATTTGTTCAGGATTTTAGTGAGGGGAGTTAGGACTGTATCCAGTGTCAAATTGAGCAGTTTCAGATCAAGTGTGTTGCCGCTGTGGCGTGAGCTGCCAAGTACTTTGAGTAGGTATTTCTTAGCTGCACTGGTGGAGACAGATTTGAAATGAAAGGGTGGGTAAGTTGATGAGGGAACAGCATCTTTGGAGTCAGCCAGGGAGGTAGGAGATTCAAAGAAGTCAGGGGGAAGTACACCACTGAGATCCATGAAAGCTGTATTAAAAGTGTTGGCTATCTGCAAAGGATCCTGAATTGTGGTACCATCAAGGTTGAGCATAGTTGGGGGGGGAGAGTTACTCAGTTTTCCTGTGAGTTGCTTTAGGTTGTCCCAGAACTTCCTACTGTCCCCCCATGAGTTTGAGAGTGCATCCTTTAAATGTGCTTTTTTTCGCTTGCGTGATAGCTTGGGTACACGCATTTCTGGCAGCTCTATACTGCTGCCAGTGGGATTGTTTGTTTGTGGCTCGGGCTCTGTTCCATAAATGGTACCTAATAGCCATACCTGCTAGTAGGGTGGGGGAGATCCATGGATTATTAACAGTTTTCATTTTCCGTTTTTTAACAGGTACAAAAATGTCGCAAGCTGTTTTGAACATGGCAATGAAGTGGTCCAGGGTTTTCTCCACACTAGTAGCAGAGTCCAGAAAAGACCAGTCTTGGCTATTAAGGTGGGCTTGAAAATGTTTTAGTTGCCTGTTCTTAAGAATGTGTTGGTGGGTAGTTTTATTAGGTATTTTAGGGGATTTATTGGACCAAAAGCAGATGATGGGGGAGTGGTTGCTAAGGGAGTCTAGGAGGACCTCAGTGCAGGATATTCTGTCAGGTCTGTTGGTAAAGATGAGGTCAATCATGGTGTTGTTACCAGTTTTGGTGTTTTCTCTCGTTGGTGTGGTAATTACTTGGGCCAGGTTAATGGCTTTAGTTGTATCTTTGAAAGCGGCTGCTTCAGGGGCCAACCAATTTACATTGAAGTCTCCAAGGAGTACTAATCCCGAGTTAGGAGGAAAATTGGAGAGATGATTAGTTATTGCTACAAAGCCTGTGGATTGGTCATGTGGGGGGACATAGCAGGCAATGATTGTCAGAGTTTTTCCATGGCTCCCCAGTAGCAGCTTTAGAGCAAGAGCTTGGGAACTACTGCCAGTAATAATTTTCGGGAGGGCATGTCCTTGTAACGAGGCTTCAATGTAGATTGTACAGCCTCCACCCCATTTTCCAGTCCTGTTGTCTCTAAAAATAGAGTAGCCGTCAAGGTGGACAGCACTGTCAGGCACCTTGGGGGGAGAGCCATGTTTCTACCATGGCAGTACATCTGGACTATGCTGGGTCACCCAAACCTGAAGGAGATTGATTTTTTGGTGGAGACTTCTCATGTTAATTAATGCGAGCTTAAGGTATCCCAATGCACTAGTTTTAATCTGTGGGAGCTGCAGGTGCCTAGGGTTGGGGTGGATATTTCCTGATAAGAGTAGTAGTAGCATGGAGTTCCATAAAATGTGGAACCTGAGGGCCTTATGGGAGGATAAAAGCTTGTGGTTTCTATGATATCTAACAAGAGAGAATGTGGGAGGGTGAGTGAGGTGGGGTACTGTTAGAAGGAGGCTGGTGACAGAGAAAGTAGCAGTAGTAACCAGGGGACTAAAAGGGGGTGGTTGTGGGTTGTGGGTTGTGGGGTAAAGTTAGTTAAGGAAGGCACAGGGATGCCCCATATTGGGTGTAGATGGGGTCCCTGTACTAGTTTGTTTGTGACCTGGCATTGAGTTGGAATAAAGGCTGGGCCAGAGGTAGCAGGAGTCTAAGTGGGACCATTCTATGGTTATTTGTTATGTTATTCCTTGGGATGGAAGTGGGGAGGAGCAGTTATGGTTTCCAGCAGTCACTGGCGATCCCTAGCAAGCTTGTTGGTGAGCCCACCCAACAGAAGGTTGAGTTCAGTGCCACAGGTGATAAAAGTTCTTGTCCCTTTAAGGGGTAGGAGGTAGCGTGTCCAGGGGTAGTTGCCTCTTAAAGAGGATGGGGGACAAAGTTTGGGGGGTGGGTGAGTTCACCAAACAGAATGCTGTGATTTATGCCACAAGTTCAGTGATCCAGTGGTCCTTGCCCCTTTAAGAGACCCTTTTAGTTGGGCCAGAGGTACTTGTTACTTTAAGAGGATGAAGGGGTGGGGCAGGTGGCCTGTGTAATAGAGGCTGGGGGCAGCGGTGGGTGGGCAGCAGAAAAACTAAGATCAAGAGATGTACTAATGAGACAACATCTCGCTACTCAGGGCAGAAAGCCAGTTTCATGTCCTACACAGGGGAGCTGGGCTGCTTGGTTTAAGCCACACAGGGAGGGCTGGTCTGTGGTTGTGTCGATTGGGCTTTCTTGGCCCCAAATTTGAATTTGAAAAGTCAGTTTAGAGCTCCATACCTGAGTCCTCCAGGGAAGCTGTGCATGGTAGCAGTGTAGTAGAACTGTGGTTGCGGTTCACAAATGAGGGAGAGACACGCCCTGCCTGGAGGGCATGCACCCCTAAGTCCTCCAGGGGAGCTGTGCCTGGTGGCAGTGTAGCAGAACCATGGTTGCAGTTCACAAACGAAGGAGACATACACCCTGGAGGGCAGGCACCCCGAGTCCTCCAGGGGAGCTGCACCTGGTGGCAGTATAGTAGAACCATGGTTGCGGTTCTCAAACGAGGGAGACACATGCTCTGGAGGGCAGGCAACCCTGAGTCCTCTGGGGGAGCTGCACCTGGTGGCAGTGCAGTAGAACTGCAGTTGTGGTTCACAAATGAGGGAGACACACACCTTGGAGGGCAGGAACCCCTCAGTCCTTCGGGAGAGTTGTGCGCCTGATGGCAGTGTAGTAAAACCATGGCTGTGGTTCATAAACAAGGGAGACATATGCCCTGGAGGACAGGCACCCCTGAGTCATCTGGTGGAGCTGCGTCTGGTGGCAGTGCACTAGAACCATGGTTGTGGTACACAAATGAGGGAGACACACACCCTGGAGGTCAGGCACCCCTGAGTCCTCCAGGGGAGCTGTACCTGGTGACAGTGTAGTAGAACTGTGGCTGCGGTTCACAAACGAGGGAGACACATGCCCTGGACGCAGGCACCCTTGAGTCCTCTGGGGGAGCTGTGCTGGTGGCAGTGCAGTAGAACCACAGTTGTGGTTCACAAATGAGGGAGACACATGTCCTGGAGGGCAGGCACCCCGAGTCCTCCAGGGGAGCTGTGTCTGGTGGCAGTGTAGTGGAACCACAGTTGTGGCTCACAAACAAGGGAGACACATGCCCTGGAGGGCAGGCACCCTGCTTGCCCCTAACGCGTCATAGACATTCCACTGTGAGTCATTTGGTAGCCTCTGCTGCTGTGTTGTGGGGTGGGAACTGTCCAACTAGGGCCAATCCTGGTGCCCATCAGGTGCCCAGTGTAATAAACAATAGGGAAAACACTTCAGACTAACAAGCCAGCTTGGCACATTTACTCAAACTATGGCAGTTTAGGGCCTCCAAGGTAGGGGCTCACTATGACCCCTATACTGGCAGAGAATTTCCATCGCAGGGGGTAGTCCTGCCCAGCCAGGGGCCCCCATATAGTTAGTAAACTATATGGGTATGGGGGCAGTTTGGGGACTGCTGTCATGATAGTGGTGGCATGATGACCATCTCTCCTGCTGTAACTCCTAGTGTCAGAGTGTCTCATAAACAGGCATGTAACTGTAAATGATCAAATATGAAAAACATTGCAGAGTAGTGAAACTGAAAAACATCATCAGAATCTAAACTCTAAACTCATAAGCATCAGCCAGTGTCTGGCCAATAGTCCTTCTGCACTGCATGGTGCAGAGCTGCATTGTCATTGGTCATACTCCATGCCCCATCATCATCATCATCATCATCATCATCATCATCAACTTTATTTGTGAACGCTATCCCAAAAAGATCAAAGTGCTGTACAGCAATCAAAATTATATAAACAGCAATAGGTAAAACTTAAAATCTAAATTTTTTTATAAAACATGCACAAAATATGACAGATGGCAGTATGCTAACACTTGAGTCAGAAAATGCTAAGCGATATAAATGAGTTTTCAAAACAGATTTAAAGCTCTTAATGGTCAGGCACTCTCTAATCTGAACGTAAATGATAAACCTAGGTATCCACTGGGTCGACCCAGCCCTTGTAATCCACCTTCAAGAACATAGAGGAAGGTTTGCCTCCTCACTGGTCAGAGTCTGTGAACGTGCCACTGCTGCTTTATGAGCTGGATGCCCCTACGAACAAGATGGGCCTGCTCCATGCTGGCTGGCCTTCCAAACAGAAGGGGAGGAAACAGTCAACAGCCCAGGACCTACATGTGTTCCTGCCCTGGAAAGAGGTGTACCCATATATTAATAACATCTACAGGCCCCATAAGTCAAGTTGTCATTAATTCCTATTTCCAAGCAGATGAAGTCCAACCCTGACACCAGTCAGTTAAAATCGCAAACTCCTCCTCCCCCTCCATCCCTATCCTGACTGGTGTCCCCCAAGGCTCCATACTCGGCCCTATCCTGTTTTCAATTTTTAAAAATAACCTCCCATCTGTCTGCTCTTCCTCCCTCATCCAGATGTATGCGGATGACACCATACTGTTCACATCCAGCCCAGACCTAGCCACTGTCCACTCTACTCTGCAACAAGACTGCACCTCAGTTCAAAGTTGGTTCATCTCAAAACAGCTCAAATGAAATACTATGAAAACTGTCTCAATGACTGTTGAAATGTCCCAAAGGTTAGCTAAAACAATCAATGCCCCACCTATCACCTCTCTTGATGGTACCCCGTTAAAAGTGGTCCCATCCTACAAATACTTTGCATTTGGCTTGATCCACAACTAAATTTCTCTCTTCATATTGATTATGTTGGTATCCCATTAAAATCACGACAGAATAATAGTGAGTGCAATATAGCGAATACGTAATCGCGATTTTAAATACAGCGACTGCTGAACAATAGCGAGTGAACCAAAATAGCGATTCTGGTTGCCATACATCCTACAAAAATAGCACCTGATTGAAATAGTGATGATCAGCTGCAGACCTAGAACCATTACAATGAGAGGGACTGAAATAGTAGTACTCCTGTACACCTGAGAGGGACATGTATTCCTCTAGGTTGCATGTCATAATAGTGATCGCAAAACAGCGATCTCTATTATGGCGGCATGTGTATCTTGCCGAAAAGCATTTTGGTGATATACAGTTCTCGGTGACCCCACTTCTGGCATCACTCAGTGTTTTTCTGGGGGGGCTGTGCCCCCCTGCACCCCCCCTCACTGGGGGCTTCACCCCCCCCATACCCACCTGCTTCTGGATTGTTAACTTCAGGGGGGTGCATGTCAAGGAGGGGGCAAAACTCAGTGGGGAAAAAAGGCAGTGGCAAGCAGCGGCAAAATATTCACCCCTGGTCCATCCCGAACCCACTGCTTACTGCACCATAGCTAGCCAGCCAGCCACCCTCTCCACCACACCACAGGGCTGGCTTGGCTGCAGCAGGATCTCCTTCCCTATCTATACCCTCCCTCCTATCCTTCCCCTCCACCTCCGTATCCCTCCCCTTCTGGTAGCTTTCCTCACTATTCCATCGCAGGCATTGCAGTTTAGCCGATGATGATAGCGCTATAATTGAGTCACCGTTTTTACAGTTGCTTATTTATTATCGCTATCATCACTGGATGCCATTCCTCTATGCATCAAAACAACAACTCTGGAACCCAAAGATCAAAAAGTGGTCTTGTTTCTTGCCACTATCAAAAATTAGGATAGGCTCACCTGAATTTGTTACTGTGAATTCAGGCCTGCCACTGATCCAGTTACTGGCATACGCTCCACACTCGCTCAACTTGCCTAATGCTTTGCATGGTTCATTTAATTAACTGCACCATTTAAATATTATGTTTAGAGCTACTGTGCATACAGGAATACATGTCACTGTCAGGTATACAGGAGGTATACAGAAGTACTACTATTTCTAGTTGCCATACAAAAATAGCACCTGACTGTAACCAGTAACCAGAGATAACTTAAGGTAACCATGCAACCAGAGGTAACCTGGCAACCAGAGGTAACCAGGAAGTTGTTGTCAAGACAAATGCATGGCCAGCAAAAATAGAAAAGCTGTCTGAATTACTTGAAGCAAAGGTATTGCAGCAGTGAGTTTATCTCGGGAGGGAAGGGGGTGAGCATATGTATTTGGCTGCCTGCTCGTGATTAACACACGGGAGCTATATTTGAAGGCACTATACTGTGAGGTTGCGTTATTACCGCTCGCTATTAAATACTCACCTATTTGCTCATTGTAATTATGCAATCGCTATTTTCATATGGAACTGATTACGTTACATCCAAGCTATGCCCTAAGCTTGGAGTCCTCTACCAGAACAGAGACACAGTCCCCCTCGCAGTATGTTGTGAACTTTTGACAAAGATGATTATGCCAGTCTTTGACTATGCAGATATTATTTATGACACTGCTCCTTCCACCTCTCTCTCTCTTGACTTGACTCCCTCTATTATGCCTTCTGTTGCTTCACCTCCAACTCTCCTTACAGGACTCACCACTGTTCCCTTCTTTCCTGCCTCAAACTCCCTCCACTTTCACACAGACATCTCATCCACTCTTTATCCTTCATCTCTAAATTCTGATTCAACCTGCTCCTCCCCCTGCATCTCTTCCCTCGTCTCACCCGCCCCTACTGCTACCTATTCAATATGTACCAGGGACTCACACCCCTTCTCAATTCCTATCCCGTCTTCCAACTTTGGCAAATCTGCCTTCAACTATTGTCTCCCCTCTCTGTGGAACTTTTAACCCCCTCTCTTATGCAACTCTCTCTCTCACTTCTGTCAGATCTCAGCTGTGCCTTCTATTCCTCCCTACCTGCCCCCATAACATCACATAGCACATACTGTTGGCCCCTTTTATACTTATTTATTTATTTTATTTATTTATGTCTTTGATAACCAGGTGGGTGCACTGATCCAAAGGACTGTTTTTAGGCATGACCCGAGCCACAGCATGGCACATTAAGCAATACAGGTGTGGGGAACAACAGTAAACACAAGCCTCAACATGAGGTGCAGAAAATTACAGAACAAGGGGTCATTACATAAAGTGCAATTACATAAGAATACAAGATGTCAAAGAAGGCCAGCATATAGGTCAAAAATACATAGTCACAGGCCAAGCAACAGACTAAAATAAAAGTCACAAAACACAGAGACCAAACATAAGTCTTGGATATGATACATAAAGTGCAAAATGCATTCTGGTACATTAATAGTGCACAGGCCAACGAGAAGATTGGAACTCTGAAATCGAGTACTTAGCAAATAGTGATGGGACTTAGAAAAGAGAGGCAACAGCAGAAGCCCCGAAAAGTGGGGGAAGAGGATGGGAGCAGTAGTGGTCAGTGTAGCAAGGATGAGACACTGCTAATAGGTAGTGGTGGGGGGGTAGAGGAAGGGGATGCCAGAGATTAACCAGGAGAGCAGTAGCACTTGACTTCAGACAACAGCCACTCTTTGAAATTGTTTTTGAAGGAGAGATGGGAGGTGGAAGAGCGGAGAGATGTAGGGAGTCTGTTCCATAGGGAGGGGCACCGGAAAAGGCTTTACTACTCATGGTAGAGGAGATTCCTGGAACTACTGGGGGGGGGGATGGATGATTCATGGAAGCTCCTAGCTGCCAGCCTGCCCATTAGAAGGGATGAGAATGGGGACAGGTGTCCACCTGTCAGAGTATTGTCAATTAAGCAACCAAGAGCAGATGAATCTAATTGATTTCTTTGACTGGGTGACCAAAGTAGTAGACCAGGGAGGGGCTGTGGACATGGCCTACCTAGACTTTAGCAAGGCATTTGACACAGTCTCAAACAAAAGATTCCCTTACAAAAAGTTCTTCGGAATACCACTGTAATACCACTCATTTACCATTGCAATACCACTGTGATTACCACTGTATTACTATTAAGGTTTTCATGGTATCACAGTGGTTTGTTTCAATTCCATTGTGATACCATTGTACCACTGTCCTACCATATCAACAAAAATAATTAACATTTTAATTACCATAGTACAACCAGGGTACCACTGGTTAGTACCATTGCACATTTTGTAGCTCACCACCGTGTTACCATTGTGGTGCCATAGTGTTGCCATTGTGTCACATTTGGTAAGGGTTAATAGTCAAATTAACTAGCCTGGGAGTGGGTCCCGGGGTGGTAGCCTGGGTAAAACATTGGATGGACAACAGGACACAGAATGTAATTGTAAATGGAGTCCATTCTGAAGAAAGCGGGGTTACTAGTGGGGTACCGCAGGATTCAGTACTGGGTCCAGTCCTTTGTAATGTCTTTATAAGTGACATTGCAGAGGGACTGGAAGGAAAAGCATGACTCTTTGCAGATGACACAAAGATCTGCAACAGGGTTGATACACAAGGAGGTGTGGAAAGGATGAGAATGGGGAATGGTCAGAAGTATGGCAGCTTGGATTCAGTGCAAAGAAGTGCAAAATAATGCACCTGGGAAACAAAAACCCAGGGGAAGATTACACAATGGGGGGTAGTAACAACAACAAAAATGGAAAGGGACCTGGGGGTAATCATATCAGATGACCTTAAGGTTAGCAAGCAATGTGAGAAGGCAGTAGGGAGGGCTGGGGGGATACTGGGATGTATAGGGAGAGGCATTACCAGCAGAAAACAGGAAGTTGTTATTCCTCTGTACAGACAGTTGGTGAGACCCCATCTGGAGTACTGCGTCCAGTTCTGGAGATCCTATCACTGCAAGGACATAGACAGGATAGAGGCAGCCCAGAGGAGGGCAACTAAAATGGTGCAGGGTCTGCACGGGAAGACATATGAGGAGAGACTAAAGGAGCTTAATATGTATACCCTTGAGCAAAGGGAAGGGGGGCATGATAGAATCTTTTAAGTACCTCAGTGGAAGCAACAAAGTCCAAGAGGGTAGCATCTTTCAGAAAAAGAGATGTGCAAGAACAAAGAGACACAATTTGAAGATAGAGGGGAGCAGTTCAGGGGCAATGTGAGGAAGTATTTTTTCACAGAGAGGGTGATGGACACATGGAACAGCCTTCCTGAGGAGGCTGTGGGGTCTAAAACTGTGGGAGAATTCAAGAATACATGGGACAGACATAAGGCAATTTTTGTGGAGGGTAGGAAGAAATAGGCTGTTGGTTAACTAGGATCTGCAGCTTATCCTGTAGGTAGGGAAATGGGCAGACTAGGTGGGCCAAGTGGTCCTTATCTGCCGTCAAAGTCTGTGTTTCTATGTTTCTGTGTCTGTTTAGGGTCGGTGGTATGGCCTGGTTAGGCATTCACGAGGGGCTGAATGTTATGTGTGAGGGGAAAGTGTAAGCACCCTCTGGGAGCTTAGTAGTTAATTATAGTTGCTAAGGGTAGTTAGGCAGAGAGAGAGAGAGAGAGAGAGATATGGTGCCACTAGGTCTGGATACTGGGCCTGCTTGCTGCCTGCAGATGGGCCCCCATTCCTAGAGGGTATAACTAGGACAGAGTTGAGATTCTAGAGGATTCTGAGAGAGACCCGGGAAGAGAAGAGTCGGGAGATTCGGCCCACAGGTTTGGCCAGAGGGCCATGGCGTGGCTGGAATAGGCCGCTGGCCACACTGGCCCTCCTCCCTTGAAGATCCATGTGTGAGCAGTGCAGCGGTTTGGGCCATGGAAGTGAAAGGGGAGAAGGTTGGAGCTAAAGTAGTGGAGCTGATAGATGGGGCCTGTCGATGCATTTGGGAGCCAAAGCCCGGAGAGTTGAAAGAACTATGGAGGTCCACCAAGTGAACTTTGGCACTTTGGTAGGGTAAGCACTGATGGGGCCCTTGTATTTTAAGTAGTCTCACCCATGGGTGAGTGCAGACCGTGGAGTCGGTGTGTGTCCTGTGGGTGGGCCAGCTATGGCAATTGGGGCCTGGGGCACGGTCCAGAGGTGGCAGCCTGGACTGTTTTGGACATAGTGGGGTCAGTACTACCCCTTTGGTCTTCAGTGATTCTTTTCATGCTAAAGAACATCAGTCTGACTGATTTAAGCCCCCACCGAATATGTTTCCTCCATGCTCCGTGGAGTGGTTCATTAACGTTCTTGTTTATTAAAGCTCTTTGTTATATTTTGATACTGGAGTGGACAGTGGATTTATTCAATTCAAACTGTGCAATTTGTGCCTACTAATCACCCTTGCCCCTACAGCTCACCATTGCATCTTAGAAGTGTTCCTGCTCCCATACAAGTGAGGTTCTCTCACTGCCATTAGAAGAACCAGGTAATGAGCACATTTCTACTGTCTTTGGACTGTGTTGCTTGGGTTGTATAGTGCCCCCCTCCCACTAGTTTTACCATCTGGATACTCCTAGACGGGGAGGGTAGCTTACAAAGGCATTACCAGTTTCTGATTATGCCAATGCTGTCTATGGGAGAGTCCCCTTTGCTTCCTCTTTGCCAGACTGGATACCCTCTGTAATGCCTTTTGTCGCTTTGTGACTCCTCTCCATGTACAAATCACTGCTTCCTCTACCTCTCCTTCTCCATCCTTCCAGTACTCTCACATCACCAGCTTCACAGCACTCTACTCATCTCCGAGTACTAGTCTGGCTCCCTGCCATCCTATCTAGCCACACTCCTCTTGCCACTCCCTCCAGCTCCATGTTCCCTTCATTCCAGGGACTAGTGTACCTTCTCCATTCCCCACCCTTGTTCCTCTGCTGGACAATATGCTTTTTCTTATCGCCTGACACTTCTCTGGAACCTGCTCCCTAACTCCACTCATCACTCCTCCACCCTGGGATCTCACGGGTATCAGCTGAAACTCCTTTTCCAACCTAATTGTGCCTGTTTTGATTGATATGTTTGCCATGTGTTGACAATCCCAAAATCTCAATTTTGCACCAGAATGTATGCATCTCATTGTCACAGTGCACTTTATGCTGTCTGTTTGTACAGTCACTGTAATGTAATATAAATTTTTGTAGTCTATTGTCTGCACTTTTTCGTCAGTAAAGTTATTATAATGATTTTGTTGTTTACCCCTGTAACCCCTAGGTGGCGCTATCCCAAGGGCTACTACCCCTGCCTGTATGGCTAGTGACAGGTTAACGGGCCTAGGTCCAGTGACGGGTGCCTCCGCCCAGAGGTCAGGGTTGGTAGTGGTTAAACTAGCTTGGGCACAGCCCTCTGGGACACTGTGACCCCCCTGTGCTCCCACTAGTGACCCACAGAGTACACAGGAGTTACCTTCCCAATACCCCACATATGCACACTTTTTACACATACAGTATCACTTACCCTCAGGACTGATTCTGTAGCACATCCCTGAGGACCCCCTGTAAAACAAGGTTAGGTAATGCACACAACCACAAGGCAATGCTGTATCTATATGTACTGACACCACAAACAGCATATAGTTCAATAACAACAAATCTAATTTATTCAGGGAGCAGTAACAAGGAAGGGGGCAAATCAGGTTGATTGGCAGTAAACACACAAATCACTGTACTGTGCATGCAGTTTAGGGCCCAAATGTTACACTCTCTGGGTACCCAGGATGGGGGGGGGGGGGGCTAGCCAAGTCCATTGCCTGGGGATGGCCGGCTGGTGCAGATGGATGGGGCCCTGCAAGGTAAAAAATAACCGCACAACACACAATTGTAATCCAGAGCCGGATGGCTCAGTTCGTGGAAAGGAAACACAAGCAATCAGTTGACACACTGATTAAATGAAAGGTGCAGGGAGCTACCCTGATTTGTACTCACGATACCCCAAGCAGAGAACCAGATGGATGTTGGTGGTTCTGGAATGCCAGAAGAGCAGGGCATGGAGACAATAATAATAAGTTCATGTCCCCCACTGCATGCTCCATCAGTTGTTGAAAAGTGGCTGGGGCACCTGAAATCCCTTGAGGCATCCTCATGAACTCATAGAAACCAAGCGGACAGATAAAGGCTGTCTTCTCACGGTCTTCCGGGGCCATCGGGATCTGGTAGTACCCACTGCGAAGATCCAGCACTGAGAACCACTTGCTACCGTTCAGGCAGTCTAAAGCATCCTGAATGCGGGGCATTGTATACTGATCAGGGATGGTCCGCCAGTTCAAAGTGCGATAATCCACGCACATTCTCACTGTCCCATTCTTTTTCCTCACTACCACGATAGGCGAAGCATATGGGCTTCTGGATTCTTGTATCACACCAGCAGCAAGCATCTCTTGTAGAATCCATCTTACATCATCTATGTCAGCAGGTGCCAGGCGTCAAGACCTCTCACGAAATGGCCTTTCATCATGCAACCGGATATGGTGCTCAGCTCCTTGCACACATCCCACGTCCCATTCCTTTAAAGAAAACACCTGGTCTGTCTGGGCAAGCTTCTCACTGATCCTCATTTTCCATTCAGCTGGCAATGGGGAGTCACCGAAATTGAACAAGTTGGGCGTTACTCTGTCATTCTTCCCCGAACACTTGTTACTGGGTAACACTGCATTATCTGCACAATGTACATTAGCTAGGGTGCAACCTCTATTTACTCGAATCTCTCTATCAGACATTTTATGAACTTGTACCATTACCCGTCTGTCATAAGCATGGTCTCTGGCAGGCAGAATACTAGGCTTGACCAGCAGTCCTTCTGGCAATTTCCCATCGCCTGGTGCATCCAGCATGAGTATTTTATTCTTGACATCCTTTCTGATATGGACCTCCCCCTGTAAGGTACACTGGGCATTTGGAGCTAAGATCAGGGACTCAGGATCCTTCTTCCAGACAATGCCAACTGGTTCCTCTGGGTCCACTCCTTCAGCATCTCTCTGTGCCTCATAGGCCTTCTTGATCAAGGCCAGAATTCTCAAAGCTCTACCAGTCCTTGATCCCTGTTTCTCATAACACAACTGCGCCAACCGTCCAAACATATGTGCATTCATCCCAATTAGGAGAGGAACCCCATCATACAGTCCAGCAGGGGGACACACTAAGGCCAGAGTCCCTACTTGCTCTGCCACTCCAGCCACGGAGGTGGGGAAAGACAGCCAAATTTGGATATATCCGGAGGAGGGGTAGGTCTTCTCACTTAACACCCAGACATGCAGTCCTTCTAACGGTTGTAAGGGTACATCAGACAAATGCTTCTGATACCAATCCTGGAACATAATTGTCACTTGGGAGCCACTGTCTAATACAGCTCTTGTAGACACTCCATTCAACTTTACAGTGGTCTCCATGGAGGGACCCACCACTTCAGACCATTCTGGTGGCATAGACCTGGGTGTCGATCGGGCATTGGCCCTGGTGGCATAACTTTTCTGAGCAGCTCCCCCTGGTGGCCGGGCACTGGTCCTGTGATGCCAGGCCAACAACCTTCGTGGTAACCTTTCTCAGATTCTCTGGCGAACGACAGGCGAACTGGAAATGCCCATCCTCCCCACAATGGTAGCAAAACTTAATGTCTCTAGGGTCTTTGAGGGGTGAGGGCTCCTTTCTCAGTTGGGGCACCTCTGGGGCCCTACCAGGCTCTTCTTGGACTAGGGGCTTATGTCCTTGGACTCCCGAATCTCCACTATGGTTGGGGGTTAGGGCAGTCCTTTGCAGATCCCCCACCATCACTCTCAACTCTCGTACCTCTGCTAGCAGGTTACCCTTGATCCGGGTCTCAGGGAAACAACATGCACTCCCACTCCACTTTTGGGCTCAGGGGGAGCCTGATATAGATCAGGTTCTCTGCTTGCCTCAGTCAATGCTTTAATAAATTCTCTCAACTGTTGGGCCTCATCTGAATCACTCCTCCCTGGAGTTTGGCCAGTGTTCACAACCCCAACATAGGGCTCCCAGCCCTCTTCACCAGTTTCGATTTTTCGAATTTCTTTCAAGAGGTGGCAGTACTCAGGAGGGTTGGCTCTCCTATCTTGCAACTTGAGCTTTAATAACATCACACTGGAAAATCTAGCAGACTTCAAAATGTGGTCCAGTCTGACCCTATTTAGATCCTTTGCAGGCACTCCCCCTTTCCTGTGGGCTCTCTGCAAGGCCCTCTCAATCCTGGTAACAAAGGCTGACAGCTTCTCATTTTTCCACTGTTTAGCTGACCTGAACTTCCAGAATAGATCATCCCCTGACTCAGTGCTGCCAAACACCCCTTCTAGGGCAGAGAGGTATTCAGCTGCAGTAGCCTCTGGGCTAGTGGCTCATAGGAAATGGATGGCTTCCAGTGCAGAGCCCTTCAAACTCTCCATTAGGCGTTTCCGCTTTTCCCCCTCCGAGCACTGCCATTCCTGCACTAATGGGGTAACATAGTCCATCCAGGTCTCTAGGTCATCCTCCCCCGAGGGCACTGGGACTGTGCCAGAGAAAAGTCTGAGCTTTCTGTAGGAGTCCAGCTGGATTGGGGGAATTATGATGGGAAGGGGGCTACTGGAGAGCTCTTGTGGGAAACTGGGGACGTACCTGGGGAATGCAGGGGCGTGTGGTCAACTGAGAGGTCCAACACCTTTACTAGTTCCTGAGCAGTATGCCCATCAGAGGCTAGCAGTTTGAGTAATTTCTCTTTAAACCCCAGCTATACTAGGAGACCCACCAGAGGTGGCCGGACCACTATGTAAATGGATGACCCTCCATCCCTACTGATCACCTTCAGGTAGAATCACAGGGGGTACCTTCTCAGGGTCTATTGGGGAACTACACGACAGCAGTACCATCATAGTCTGCTCAAATAAGTCTGCATCTCATCCCCTTACCTCTACCTGGCCCACACCCTTAATCTGCCCGGCAGTGGTTACAATGTCAGCATTACTTGTCCCTAAGGGGATATCCAATAACAAAAAAGCCCTCTGGGGGTCTATCCCCTTGGCTTCACTCCACCCCACCATTCGGTGCACCATTAACTTATGGGGAGCAATTTTTAGCTTGGGCGTAGGAAAGCCCTCCATCTTCTCTCCTAAACTGAACATATCGGGGTAAATTCTCCATGTGGCCACTAGACGACACTAATCCCAGTGGTGCTTCCAAGATGTAACCCCTAGGTGGTGCTATCCCAAGGGCTACTACCCCTGCCTGTATGGCTAGTGACAGGTTAAGGGGCCTAGGTCCAGTGACGGGTGCCTCCACCCAGAGGTTAGGGTTGGTAGTGGTTAAACTAGCTTGGGCACAGCCCTCTGGGACACTGTGACGCCCCCCCCTTTGTTCCCATTAGTGACCTACACAGTACACAGGAGTTACCTTCCCAGTACCCCACATATGCACACTTTTTACACATACAGTATCACTTACCCTCTGGACTGATTCTGCAGCACATCCCTGAGGACCCCCTGTAAAAGAAGGTTAGGTAATGCACACAACCACAAGGCAATGGTATATCTATATGTACTGACACCACAAACAGCATATAGTTCAATAACAACAAATATAATTTATTCAGGGGGCAGTAACAAGGAAGGGGGCAAATCAGGTTGATTGGCAGTAAACACACAAATCACTGTACTGTGCATGCAATTTAGGTCCAAATGTTACACTCTCTGGGTACCCAGGATGGGGGGGCTAGCCAGGTCCATTGCCTGGGGTTGGCCGACTGGTGCAGATGGATGGGGCACTGCAAGGTAGAAAATACATGCACAACACACAATTGTAATCCAGAGCCGGATGGCTCAGTTCGTGGAAAGAAAACACAAGCAATCAGTTGACACACTTTGATTAAACGAAAGGTGCAGGGAGCTACCCTGATTTGTACTCATGATACCCCAAGCAGAGAACCAGAGAATGGATGTTGGTGGTTCTGGAATGCCAGAAGAGCAGGGCATGGAGACAAGGCCCTCAAGACAGGGCCCAACTGCTTTCGATAGCAGGCGGATTCAGTCCGATTGAAACTGGGTACTGCTTCCAGGTTCAGCACACAAGTCACAGCAAGGGGAAATAAGATCGCGATCCCCCACAAGCACTAAGCACATTCATATGTAAAGGAAATTACTATACCAGGCAGGCTGCTCCTTTATCCCGATCGCAATTACTGCAAAAATACCCGGGAGCACACACAGCATCAGCAGTCCCTGACAGGCCGATCGCATTCAGCAAACTTTCGGTCTTCTTCAAATTAAGCCTGGTTCCCACACTTCTGCTTCTCTCTTCCTCCTCAAAACTTGGATTCAGTCTGACTTACACTCTGTAATGGCTGCAGGCCGACTTCAGGGCCTCCCACATGCTTCCTGCGCGAACTACACGCCGCAACAGCACAGAGCTCCTTCTCTTTTCACAGCCACCTCGCATCTGGCTTGCCAGCAACAGTTCAGGGCACTTCCTTCAGACCCACACAAGTTCAGTTGGTTGGTTCAGCTGTCAATCACAACAGGGCTCCCTCTGTTGGTGCCAAAATGTGCCAAGGTCCAAACTACAATTCCCAGAGGCACCTACCATACAGCCCCCTTATAGCAGGCTCCAGATGAGAGTCCAGGTTCTGATTTGCCCAAGCAGTCTCCATTTTAGGGCTCTGTTACACAGATTGGTCCAATTCGGCAGTTCAGGACCAAAATGGAGGGGCTAAACAGAAAGAGTTCAAGCTGCAAGCAAGGCAGGTTAGACAAACTGCATTTTTATCGTCACTCTACATTCCACCCAGAACTAGTTACAGCTTTCAAGTGGGCTCCCTCTGTGCTCTTAGGGACTGCAGAACGGAGCACTTAGCCAGCAGCCCGAGCGGGACTTAAGCAGGGAAACACACAGCCCCACCCTGTACAAACTAATTATGTCTGCAAGCAGACAGCTCTTAAAGAGACAGTACGTGGAGGCTCTGAAAGCACTCGCAGCGGCCACATTAAGCGGCATTTCGCCGAACGCCAGCTAGACCTGGAGCACTCAGGCAGGCTCTGGGAAGACTTTTGGGAACCCCCATTTGCAGGGGGGTTACACCCCTGTAACCCTTCCCCCGGGTCAAAGCCTGGAAATGAGCCTAGGCTCAATGTGCCTTTTCTGGTTACTAAATTTTCAAATAAAATAAAATAATGAAAAATATCAAGATAAATCCTGATATCATGGAATGAAAGTGAATGTCTTTTGCCTTTCATGGTTTAGAAAGAATGTCTTGCTCGCCATTTCACTGGAGAAAATTGGCAATAATTGAACAGGGCCAGTCTTCATGAACTGTAGGTTTAGGCCCTAGTCTGGTGGGCCCACTTGATCTCTAGTGTCCATTCCGGCAGGAGCTGGAGGGCCACCCACAGGAAAGTCTGTAGGAATCCAGTCAAGTCCTGACTCTCCACATTTTCCGGGGAGTAGTAGAACCACAGGTTGTTGCACCTGCTATGGCGTTCTGCATCTTCTAGTTTGCTCTCCAAGGTCATCACTGCTGGGTGAAGGTGGAAAATGGCTGACTGGGCATTGTCAATGTGGCAGACCGTGCTTGTGATTTGGGTCTCGTGGTCCTCCGACCACTTTCCAAGTTTAGTTATGTCTGTCCATAGTGCATCTGTTGTATGTCTTATTTTCTTCTGAAAATTCCTCATTTCAGCAATTATGAGGTCCATCTTTTGAAGGAGTTTCTCTGTAAGAGGAGAGTCTATTTTATACTTCTTCTGGCTTGCTTTCTTGTGGCTCGAGCAGGAGGAGGTGACCAAGGCCTGGGAGTACTCTTTATCAGAGCCACCTGCTCTGAATCCCTTGGCATTCTCCACTTCTGAGCCTATAGATTCAAGCTAATGGATGGGGATTTAGCAAGGGAGACACCACAGCCTCAGTCCTCAGGCCCCATCTTGAGTGTGACATCACCGGAAGTCCATGAGGTAGATGTTTTACCTCCACATCTGAGAATGGTGTGGGGGGATCAGAAACCCACAAATCACAGCACAGTAATATGTGGTCAGGAAATTCCTTGGGTACTTCTTGGACTTTTACTACTTTTATTGAAGGGGAAGGGAACACAAAAGCAATATGTGAAGACAGTTGACCTCAAAAATAACTAGCTCCATCAGTGGAGGAAGCAGTTTTACATGCATCTATTAGACCAACAGTCAAAATCATGGGCCTTAATTAAGTAGCTGGAATCACAAGTGTGTCTGTCCCACAGTTGAACCCCCCTTCCTACTGAACAATCTGGCAGGAGGAGGAGTACAGATATGGTCTGGCAGCCTCAAATATGGAAATCCTACCAGACTTGAATTGTGGAGCATACATGTTAATCAAGCAAAATAGATTATCGTGAAGAGCAACATCAAGAAGGAGTGCTGTCCCAGTCAGATGTCCACTATGTGTTCCACATTAACAATACAATTGTGGAACAAAATCCCAACCCCGTCTGCCCTATCTTTCCCAAAAGCTCTAATGGAAGCTCCCCTCTCCCACCCATGTAAAGTCAAAGACAGTAGTTGGCCTGCTTTCTTGAACAAAAAAAAAATAAAGAACAGTCAAAGTGCAGTTGATGTAGATCCATAAAAAGGGCTGCTCTTCTTTTGAAATTTGTGAGCCTGTACATGTTTAGGAAAGCGATATTCACTGAAGGCATAGGTGCAAAATCCAGTAGGTGTCAGCCAGAAGGGACCATGTTATGATCATGTTACACCAGCTTCTGTCCTGAGGGAGGACGTTCATTTCCATTTTTCTTGTGCACCTGGTTTGACTCCCAGTATCCTCTTCAGTCTCTGAGGATGGGGGTACCTGCAAGGATTTAGACAGAAGCCTCTGAGTCCATATCCCAGTGTCTGAATCCCCCCAGTTCTTGTGGTTCTGTTAAAGGTAATATTTGTTGGAAAGGGGAAGAGATGGGACTTTCTGCTGAGGTTTATTCTGTGTGAATCTGCTGCATGTTACCACCTTCATGCCATTCAGGGTGGGGGGCATGGACCTCTGATCTGGAGGGGCACACTTGGCCAGTATAACCAAAGGTATAGGAAAGCTCATGACTGCACCTTCTTAAGTTGGTTTGTCCTGGGATATACAAGGGGATGGGGGTATAGTTGACCTCTGTTCTAAAGGCATTAAAGTATGGACAGAAGCCGAAGAGGAGGCAGCCTGAAGTGAGACTGAACTGTTTGCAGAGGTAAGATCTTTCTGTAAACTCAAATTAGAGAGGGCATTATCCTCCTCAGGACATTGTCTTGACGACAGATTAGCTGCACCAGACTGTTGGGCTTTTTCAGTAGAAAATCTTAGTCAGTGACATCCTCCTGACTGTGTGCTGCCCCTATACACTGTCAAAATGAATGTTCCTTCTCTTCACACAAATTACACCTGAACATGTCAGACTAACATGTCAAAACTCTCCGCACAACCTACACCGAAACTGATCACAGGGTTCAATGCGTACAGGAGCCACATTTAGAGCAGGAATTTGGCTGTCCTGCATAGAAACACACTCCCCTATCTCTCCTAAGAAAGAAGCTATTGGGGAGGTTGGTGGTACCAGTCTACATCTGTTTAACTTGGAATTGCCATCCTCTTGCCCAGATTTGCTGTGTCCATTATTGGTTCAGGGTGCCCTAGCACCTCACACCTCTGCCTGAGCTAGTAATGGATGTTACTAATGTTGACCCCCTCGTTATGAAACATGACAGTCACTGTCTATATGGTGAGTTTGTTGAATGGGATGGCAATGAAGGTTGTCCATAGAGGAATGATTTTACCTAATGGAAGTTTAGCCAGAAACATTCTAGGTTTTGTGAAGATTTGAAACTCAGATTGAAATTATCCTCACCCGAAACATGGATAAGGGTGCACATTTCTGTTTTTTTTTAACCTTATATTTATTTCTCCTTACCACACCATCCCTCCACTCAATCAGACACCCTCAATTCACCTTCCACACGTCCCATGGTACCCCCAGTAGTCTGCTCCTAGAGTGGTCACCTGTTCAATGGTTCCTTAGGTATCCTGGTACACCCCCTGAGCGGGGCAGGGAAGGAACCGCCCAATCCTCCCCCTAATAATGGTGGAGCTGGCGATTCACATTGGAGTCTGCCCTGGTGAGTGCCGGTGACGTGGACTGGCGTCGGAGGAGTCATCACCTAGGAGTGACGGGCTCCATTTTCTCCTGTTCTGCCCTATCCTGCAGTTGCGGCACACTGAGAGAGCTAATGAGAGGCATCGTATATACGCTTGCTCCTCCCGGGCTCTAAGCTAGTACTGCCCTCCTGCTAAAGGCCCACCCGCATTGCCATTCCCTGGTTCACCCAAGAGGTGGCGATATAGCAGCTGGACAGGCTGGTAACCCTCCCCAGAGAGGGAGAGCCGCTGTTGGGCGCTCAATCCCTCTCTTCCCCTGCCAACCTCTGACAGCCCGGCCTCGTTCCCGAACCCAGGTCGCCAACATGGAGCGAGGTGTGGCGTCCAGCGCCTCAACCCTCAGTGCCACTGGGCTGGCCCAGGGTGCACATTTCTGATGAGAAGAAGCCCTGGGATTCCCCCCAAGTCTGAGTCTAACAGCAGTTTTCCTGGGAGCTGACTCTGGTGTGCTTTCAGCGAAGAAGTTTGTGTATTTTTTGGTCATGAACATGATTGCTGCCCCCTGCCACCAGCTGCAGAGGGGCCTGGGTCAGAAGTATGGTCCCTGGACTAGCTGTTCTGTGAATGAGAGGTATTCTTCTCTTGGGCTGACTAAGTTATCTGCCAAACCTGCAGCCAGTCACTGGGCAGATTGAGCCTACTGTGCAGATATATGTCTTGATTATCAGAAGGCTACCATTTGCTATATTCCTGGTTGCCCCCCCCCCCCGGCTTCCAGTACTAATTTGGGATACTGTAGTAACAAGTCATGTCAGAACCTCATGTCTGGGTGGTAGATGAAGGACTTTTCCTAGGGGTGCCCAAGGTGTTAGCGAGGCTTGTGCCTGAAGTCTTTAGAGAAATGTCAGACCCCATATGAGCAAGTGTGATAGAATCAATAACAGTAGCTCTGGGCAGCTGTCATCCTGCCATGGCTCCCACTGTACTTAGTTCAGGAAGTGCTCGTTGTATAACAGAAGCAGTCATATCCTGTGCTGGCAAAGAAAATCTGGGGGACTTGGGTTTTCTTGGCATCATTTGAGTGTGTGATTGCTTAGAATGGGAATCTGACACTGATGCAGGTATGTGAGAAGTGGAAGTCGGGGAAGTACAGTTTACTGCTGACAAGTCTGTGGTCATCCAGCCTGTCTCTTGATAGTTGCTACAGGAGTGAGACTGCAGGTGGTTAGTGTTGTACAGACAGAACTTGGCAGGAACAGTTCTGTCTGTTTCACTACTGCAGACATGCGTTTGGAGTTGTAGCACAGTTATCGTGGATTCACCATCTTTGAGTTGCACTTGCTCTATATAGGATCCAAGCTCTGGCAGTAAAGCTGATCTGGCAGCCACCATCTTTCCCGTGTCAGTCCTCAGTTGCAAACCAAAGTCCATATCCGGGATCCAGCTACCATCCTGGTCCCAGATCCATCCTGCTCCCAATAATGCCTTTTCCATTGACCAAGGAGCCTCTGAGTGCACCTTCTGAAGTTTACATGCCTTTGCTAGCCTTTTCCTCATGCTGCCAGGACTGCAACTTTCCTCTTCCCCCAACAGACTTATTAGGACCACAGGTGATGCTATCAATAGTCGACAATATCCTTTAATCTATTGCACCTTGGTTAGAGTCTGAGGGCTGCCATTTTTTCAGTTCATTTTTTTCTCTATTGTATCATTCCAGAATAAGATATGATGGGAGTGGTGCAGTGCAGTGGCTGTGGAGCAGCAGTCTTCCGGGAGACGTTCTGGAGGATGCAGTGTTGTCCCATCTGCAGGCAACTCTCTGGGCTGAGGGAGAAGATTGCTCATCTCCAGGCTGAGTTGACCAGAATTTGGGGGACCTCCTGTCCCACCCAGGGACCACCAGGAACACTGCCATTGCCTCAGAGGTTGCCAAGAAAGAGGAGCGGTTGGACCACAGTGGGCTCAGGGAGGGTGAGGGTGGTGGAACAGAGGTACATCCTTCCAGTTGTACCGCTCCACAATTCATAGGCCGTTCTGGCAAAGTGTGGTGCCTCTATGGAGGCACCCACAGTGGAGACCAAGGAGGATGCTGGGAACCTCCACAAAGGAGACCCACAGGAGGGTGGCATGGGACCCCACAGGGGAAGGAAACAACTCTGGTGGGGACTCCATGTTAGGGTAGAACTGGGGAGGAAGGGAGAGGGGTAAGATGCCTGCATGGCGCCATGGCTTGGAGGGACAGGGGTGAATCCTCAGGATCACTGGAACAGCTGCACGGGGAGGGAGCTGGATGTCATTATCCACCTAGGGACAAATGACCTGGCTGAAGAGCATCAGGCAGTGCAGGAAGAGTTTGTGGGGTAGGCGGGGCCTTGACTCGCCTCTGCACGGTAACCTTCTTGGAGGTGCTGCCTGTCTATGGCATGGCTGAGGGCTAGGTGCTCCACACCATGGGATTCAATCAGTGGTTGAAAAACTGGTGCAGAGCTCAGGATTTGGCTTCATTGGGGACTTGGGGTCCACCTGGAGTGATGCAGGCCTATACTGGCCTGATGGTCTGCATCTGTCCAGGAGAGGAACCAGGGTCCTAGATGATAGGTTTAAATGCTTCATTGGCAAGCATTTAAACTAGCCAAGGAAGGGAGGCACTGGAAAGGAGCAGAGAAATCCTAGCCCCCCCCCCAAAAGAAATCAGGGTAGTAAGTGAGGTAAACACCAAGATAGAGATGTCGAAAGGGAGAAGGGCAGGGGTAAATGGAGAAAATAACAAAGGCAGTAAGGACAGAGATGGGGCAAAAAGGGTTAAAACCATCAAGAAATGGAGGGTAATGAGTACCAATGCCCATAGTCTGGGCAACAAGTTCCCTGAACGTGTGGCCTTGATGGAAGAGGGATGCCAGGATATTGTTGCAGTCACAGAAACATGATACACAGAGAACCATGACTGGGATGTTAACATACCAGGATACACAACCTACAGGAGAGACAGGGACGGTAGAAGAGGGGAAGGAGTAGCTCTCTATGTAAGGGAAGGGATAAAAGCAATGAAACAAAAGGGTAAACAGGGAGGAGAGGAGGCACTGTGTGGGTCACCTTAGAGAATAGAAATGGCACCACAATCTGCATGGGGTTGTATACAGACCCCATGTCAGGGAGAGGGAATGGACAAGGATATGATAGAAGGCATCCTTAGGATGGCAGAGAAAGGGGAGATACTGTTGATGGGGGACCTGAATATGCCAGATGTTAACTGAAGCACATTTGCTGCAGCCACATCCAAGAGCAGGGCCATTCTCAATGCCCTACAGGTGGCATGCCTCAGACAGCTAGTTTGCAACCCACCCATGAGGGAGTAATCTTAGACCTCATACTCTCAAATGGGGACAGTGAGAGGATCTCAGGTCTAGAAGTAGGTAGCTATCTGGGAACAAGTGACCACCAAACAGTGTGGTTCACGATAAACTCAGCTACAGAATCAGCCATACAAAAAGTGAAGGTACTGGACTTCAGGAGGGCTGACTTTGGCAAGATGGGAGAGTGCCTTAGAAAACACTGCAAGCAGGCTAGAAAGAGGTGGAAGAACAATGGGGAAACATCAAAACTGCCATCACAGAGGCAACAAGCCTTTGTGTGAAGGAAATAAACAAATCAAAATGAAAGAAAAAGCCACTATGGTTCTCAAAAGAGGTGGCGGGGAAGGTTAGGGAGAAAAAGATAGCACTTAGGAAATATAAGGAAAAACACAGAAGGAGAAGGACAGAGAACTGTGCCAGTTAAGGCAGAAGGAAGCAGGGAGGGAAGTCAGAATAGCAAAGGACCAAACTGAGGAAAAGATAGCCAACTCGGTTAAGAAGGGGGATAAAACCTTTTATAGATACATCAGGCAGCGTAGAAAGACAAAGGGAGAGATAGTGAGGCTGAATAGAAAAGACAGTGGGTGGGCAGAGAGGGACAGTGACACTGCTCAGTATTCACAAAAGAGGAGGAGGGGGAGGTGCCTAATCCAATTAAGAGAAGCACTTTGGATAGGGGGTTGATCCCAGTCCATTCACAGAAGAAAGGGTTCTGAAAAAACTCCTAAAACTGAAGGTGGACAAAGCAATGGGGCCTGACGGAATTCACCTAGAATTCTAAAAAGAATTAAGGAGAACTAGTGACACCACTGACTACCCTTTTAACAAATCATGGGAGAACGGTGTGGTACCTGAGGACTGGAGGAAGGTGGATGTGATTCCCCTTCACAAAAGTGGGAGCAAGACAGAGGCAGGAAATGACAGACCTGTCAGTTTGACCTCTGTGGTAGGGAAAGTGATGGAATCACTTCTGAAGGAAAGAATTGTTGAGTACCTAGAAGCCAGTGGCACACAGAACCCGAGGCAGTATGGGTTCACAGCGGGAAGGTCACGTCAGACTAATCTAATTGATTTCTTTGACTGGGTGACCAAAGTAGTAGACCAGGGAGGGGCTGTGGGCATGGTCTACCTAGACTTTAGCAAGGCATTTGACACAGTCCCACACAAGAGATTAATAATCAAATTAACCAGCCTGGGAGTGGGTCCCAGGGTGCTAGCCTGGGTAAAATATTGGCTGGACAACAGGACACAGAAGGTAATTGTAAATGGAGTCCACTCTGAAGAAAGAGGGGTTAGTAGTGGGGTACTGCAGGGTTCAATACTGGGTCCACTCTTTTTTAATGTCTTTATAAGTGACATTGCAGAGGGACTGGAAGGAAAAGTATGCCTCTTTGCAGATGATACAATGATCTGCAACAGGGTTGATACACAAGGAGGTGTGGAAAGGATGAGAAGGGGGGAATGGTCAGAAGTATGGCAGCTTGGATTCAATGCTAAGAAGTGCAAAATAATACACCTGGGAAACAAAACCCAGGGAAGATTACACAGTGGGATGGGGGGTAGTAAAACAACAAAAATGGAAAGGGACCTGGGTAATCATATCAGATGTCCTAAAGGTTAGCAAGCAATGTGAGAAGGCAGCAGGGTGGGCTGAGGGATACTGGGATGCATAGGGAGAGGCATCACCAGCAGAAAACAGGAAGTTGCTATCCCTCTGTACAGACAGTTGGTAAGACCCCATCTTGTGTATTGCGTCCAGTTCTGGACACCCCATCTTCACAAGGGCATAGACAGGATGGAGGCAGTCCAGAGGAGGGCAACTAAAATGGTGCAGGGTCTGCAAGAGAATCCATACAAGGAGAGACTAAAGGAGCTTAATATGTATACCCTTGAGGAAAGGAGGGAGAGGGGGGACATGATAGAAACTTTAAGTACCTCAGTGGAATCAACAAAGTCCAAGAGGGTAGCATCTTTCAGAAAAAGAGATGTGCAAGAACAAGGGGACACAATTTGAAGATGGGGGGGGGGGGCGGCTCAGGGGCAATGTGAGGAAGTATTTTTTCACAAAGTGGGTGGTGGATGCGTGGAAAAGCCTTCCTGAGGAGGTTGTGGGGTCTAAAACTGTGGGAGAATTCAAGAATGCATGGGACAGACATAAGGCAATTCTTGTGGGGGGTAGGAAGAAATAGGCTGTTGGTTAACTAGGATCTGCATCTTATCCTGCAGGTAGGGAAATGGGCAGTCTTGGTGGGCCAAGAGGTCCTTATTTGCCATCAAAGTCTATGTTTCTATGTTTCTTCTGCCATCTTGTGGACAAGAAATTTTTCAGCTATTTGCAGTGTACTTATATTGTGCCCTTCATACTCAATGTATTATCAGAGTATTTTACAAAGCACTATTTTTGCACCAGGTAGTGCAGGAAATATGTACAATCATTACAGCCAGTAAGTATGCACAGACATATTAAATATGTCATAAGAAAATTCCCCTTTTGAGTTGAAAATGATGCTAGCAAGAGCACACATGAAATCTGATACAGTGCATTTTCTGCAGGTTAACCACAATCTTGGTAAAGTATAAACAACTACATTCTGATAGGGATTTGAAATGTGATATGGGGTTCCTGGTAGGTGACCAAGACTCTCGGAGGTATTATGTTATTCAAATGCAGGCTTAATGTACACACAACAAAAATTAAAAGGCTTTTAAAATGCCCTCACAGCACAAAAGATCTGCAGATTCAAGTGTGCCTTTGAGGTAGGGAACAACAACTGTGAAGAAGTATTTCTATTAGGAACATGGACCCACAGGCACACAGACAGATATTTCTGTGACCAAACAGGATTTATTTTGTCTGGATGCTGCAGCCACATCGTTCTTTAAAGGGCACGGAGCCTTAAAAGCAACTTTGCTGTTTTCATGTCGTAGGGCTAACATCTATTAATAACTGCCATGAGAAACATGAATCTCTATTCTGCCTTCTTTATTTGAGGCTGCGCAGTCTAGTGGTCAGAAAACAGGCTTAGAAACCAAGAGATCCAGTTTCAAATCCCACCAGATCTGCTTGCTTGCAGTGTGACCTTGAGCAAGTCACTTGACCCACCACTCTTTCCTGCTGTAAATCTGGGTAGAAGGCTGATCCTCTGAAATCAAGAGGTAGCTTCTCTGTCAGGCTTTCCTGCATCAATAAATTACAAGGCATTATGTAATGGGTAAAGAAAGGGCTGCGTCCTGATTGACTGGGACCCATGCATCGCGAGAGCAAAATGCACAGGTACATCAAGTCCCATGTGCCAGGACCCAGCACCTAAAGAAATCCTTGAGCCAGTCTCTAGAATTTTAAAATTTTTAAAAAGCAGCCATTTTGCCCCTTATAGCCACACTCGCAAAACGGTCATAATTGAATATTTATTTAGAGTACTTCTGGCCTCCATTATTCAAATTACAGCAGTATTTTTATTTTCTTTTACTTATTCTTCCTTTTTTTCCTGATGAACTGTGTATTTCAGTTTAAAACTTTATCCTGCTGCCCTCCAACCTAACATCTTGCTCATTTACGTACTCACTCAGCAGCAAGCTCATTACATTACCATCAGCTGCCCCCGCTACCTTTATATGTTTGTCGACTGTCAGCTTGTTCTTTCAATGGCTCTTATCTTTTCTCCACTCACTCAGTGTGACTCTTCCGATCACTTGTATGCTTCCAAAAAAAATCTGCTTTTTGGCCGCCATCAATTCCTCGATCAGCTGACTCAGCCGGCATCACGCACAGTAGCAGTGCTACGGTGAATCACCCAACTACAGATGGAAGCGTGCTGCTAGAAACATTCCTCCACAGTCTCTGTGGAGGCACTCAGGCCTGTTTGTAAACTCGCTTGCTTGCTCAAAGGCTATCACTGTGGGGAAAAACACAACTCATTCACTCACCCTCCTAACTGTCAAACCACATAATAGTAATTAGTTTATTGGGAAAGATCATATACATGTCAGAAAAGTAATACACAGTGCCTTATCTCAGCACCCCCTAGTGGCACCGAGCTGTGGAGAAACTACTTCATATTAATTCTCAAATTTATTTTACAATTTTTCTTTGTTAATTTAAAAACAGCATTTTTTGGGCATGTCCCCTGATATAGCCTTTTTTGACTTCATTAAAATCAGAACTGAGATCTCTCTTCGATACCCCACTCATTCTAACTGTAGATTTGCTTATCCTTCACATCTTCCCCCCCCAGAGCTCAAGGACTCACATACACGATATCTCCTGGTAGCCCTGCTGGTAGTGGCCAAAAAGTCTCTGACACGACACTGGCTTACCCCCAGTGCCCCTACCGTGTCCGAGTGGAGAGAGATTGTTATTCGGATCTATAGATCAGAAAGAATTTCCTACCACCTAAATGACAAAACTGACCTATGCACATTGAAATGGTCCAGATGGGTACTCTACATTATGTCTAGGGATCCCTCCTCTGTCCCTTAAAGGAGTGCCATGGAGAGGAGGGTTAAACAGAGGAGAAGAACCCCTAAATTTGACCGTGTACAACCTAACTAGTAGTACTAGACACCCAGGTAATTGGGTATGGGTCTTGTTTAACTGTATAATTCAATCGTATTAATTATTTACAGCTAGAAACTGTAGTCTACATTTTAAAGTTGTTATTGTTGCTGTGCCTTATTTGTTATTTGATATTTAAATTTCTTCCTTGTGTGTTTTTTTTCTATCCTTTTTTAGGACACTGAATGAAGTATAATTATAATGCTATGGTGACTGATTTTATTTTGTAACCACAAGCAATTTATGTATTCAATGAACTGTGACTGCCTTTTTCCTTTTCCCTTACCCCCCTTTTTTCTTTTGTACCCCTTCCCCCAAGTTGAAAAATTGAATAAAAATTATAATTATAAAAAAAAAAACAGCATTTTTTTCTTCTATATAATTGCCTATGGCCTATTTCATAAGTGCAGTAAGACACTCCAAGATTTGTGTGTTGTGCTGTCACAATGCACACCCTGGGGCTGAAAGCACTCTGACTGCAGCCGTGTGTGCCACAGTGCCGTTGGATGCCCACTGTGACAGCACAGTGGCCACCCCATTGTGTATTATTGCTTACACAAGGTTCACAGTCCATTATAAGTAAACCATGTAGGGCTATCAAGAAAGGTTGTTAGGGTTTTGTAGCCAGCATCTGAAACCACTACATCCTAGCACTTTCTTCTAAAGGTTAATCCCCCTGTTAATCACCTTTGGGGACTTATGTTCAAAGCTGAACTCTATTGTTTGTCAGACGCAACCATAAAATCACCTCATTACTTTAGTGGAAAAACAGATGATTTTGCAGTCTGCAGTCCCTGTTAAAAGAGCCTGGCCTTGAGCAGCAGGGCCAAAACATCCTCAAGGCCAGTGGAGGTGCACTGGCACAGCAAAATGTAGCTGTTTGCCCACAGGGAACCTGGCTTGTGTACCAGTGTCAGAATTCCACTTTATGGGCTTAAGTAACTGTGGGGGCCCAAGGGGTCTGTGGCTTTAAAAGAACCACCTTTTCCCATTCTATGTCTATGGCAGTGATACCAGGGCCATAGAAACTCACTTCAGAGATAAGGAGGCCAGACACTGTGGGTGGACAAACCAGAGTTTATGAGTTGGTACAGCCTAATAATCTTCGCATCAGCACAATAAGTTAGAGGGAGAACATCTTTAAGGAGATGCAGATGTTCCAGGGAAATCTCATGAACCTAGAAACTTTTAAACATATAGTTAATCCAATTTCTAATTTATTCTCCCTCCATTTGTTACATTATGCTCTTTTGAAAAGTGGAGCTTTGTCCCTTGGAATTCATCTGCTGTTGCTACTTAGTGTATACACTGGGATGCACAGGGAGAGGGATCTCCAGCAGGAGAAGGGAGGTGGTGTTATCACTACCCACCTGGAGTATTGTGTCCAGTTTTGGGGGCTGCACTTCAGAAAGGACACAGATAGGGTGGCGATGGTCCAGAGGAGGACAAATGAAGTGCTGCAGGGGTGGCTCCAAAATCCCTACAAGGAGAGATTGGGGGAATCTCAGCATGTACACTGTGGAAGACAGGAGAGTGAGAGGGGACATGATAGAGACCAACAAGTACCTCACTGGGGCGAACAGGATGCTGGAGGGGAGTCTCTTTCAAATGAGGAACAGCACCAGAACCAGAGGGCATGTGATGAAGCTGGGGGTGAGGGAGTTTAAGAGGGATGTGAGGAAGTACTACTTCACTGAAAAAGTGATGGATGCCTGAAATAGCCTAATAGCAAAAGTGGTGGAGGCCAAACCAATGGAGGGCTTCAAGCATGTGAAGGATAGACATAGAGGAATATTAGGAAATGGGCAAGGAGCCAGCCAGCCAGCGTAGCAGTAGAGCTATCATCCACAACACTGTTGACCCGAGTTGGGGAACAAACTCTGGTCATCAGAGGGAGGCTGGGGGGAGGTGTATTGTGCATCTGAGTGGATACTCTCTACCTTGGGGAGGGTGGCTGAATGGTTGTTGGTGCACTACTGCCACATGAGTGACCACAGGTGGTAGTACAACTGATGCCATCAGATCAGGGTGGAAGGACCTCCGGAGCTTCTCTGGTGCATGCACATGTCTCCACATGGACATATGTGCCATTCTAGGGGAGAAAAACAGGAAAATGTCTGCCCGCAGCATGAGGACGTCTGCTCCATGTTGCTGGCTCCGCACCACCGACCATGGCACTCACTCCTGATGTACCGACCAAGTCTCTGCTGAGGGAAGGGGGAAGTCCTCATGGCCCCACCCTGGAGGGCAAGCTAGGCTGCTAGGAAGTAAGAGGTAAGTCCTGGAAAGTGGATGATGGGGCTGGGTACAAGGGTTGGACTGATGGGGACCAGTCGGCCATAGGAGCAACAAATGCACACTAATTCAAAAAAAAAAGGCAATGGGCAAGGAGGAGGAAGGGTACAGTTACAGACTAGGCAAGGACTATCCGGGCAGGCTGCATGGTCGAAGTGGTCCTTTTCTGCTGGCAAATTGCAGGTTTCTATGCAAAAAGACAGCATGTGCAAAGCAGTGCCATCTAGCAGTGAAAGCTACGAATGGCAAGCCTGCTGAATTACAACAGCAACACAAATCTTCTGCGGTGGTCTGTGAGACCACATGCTTATGAAAGTCAGTGGTACACTGTAACCACCCACTAAGGGGGATTGTCCCTTTAGCTGGATGGTTAGCTGCATTTCTGTCTTCATGACTCAGTTTCCCAGGTTTAATCCCCAGCAAGAGCTAAAGGTGTGTCTGCCCTAGCAGAGGGGACAGATATAACGCTGATGAGAAGGACATGTGAGACTTTGCCTATAAAAAAGGGGGCAGTAGTGTTGTACTGTATCTGAGAAAAGATAAGCAGTGCAAAGCAAGGCTATCTAGTATCAAAAGCTGTGAATAATAGAGTAGTTTTGAGTAATTGTGACACCTAGAAACCTTCAGGCATGGTCCATGAGACAGCAGTTATATGGAAGTCAATGACACACTCTATCTTGCCCCTCCACGAGTGGGGAGTGACTCTTCAGCTGAATGGTTAAAGCTGCTTCCTTCTGACTCCAGGTCCCAAGTTTGATTTCCAGTAGGGGCTCGAGGTACAGTTGCCCAAGCAGAGGGGACAATCATGATATTTAAATATGGTCAGTTCAGTTTATTTGGCATTTTGTCTTTTGCCATGTACCACACGAAGACAAGACAGTCATATTACACCACAGATGAACTATTCCTTACACATTGGACAATAGGTAACAAGTAATTAGAGCACCTCATTGAACAGCTGGTCTAGTAAACAAAAAGCATTCCATAGATTGTATTACTTTATATATATAGTACATGGATGGGGATTTTTCCCTACAGAAGCCACAATCATGTATTTTCCTATATACATCACCAGTTAAAGCTGTATGCCTCCCAATTAAAGCTGTTTATAAAATGGATGTTGACAAATCCTATATTCTGATTTGTCAAAACAGGTCACCTGACCATGGATTAATCCCCTGTAAACCCACAGTTGCTTTGCTGCACTACAAAATCCTGAGCGACAGCAATGTAAAGTGAACTTTTCAGATCACTGCACCAGAAAAACATGTAAAAAACTACAACTACGGCATCCTCATTAGGACAAATCCACCTTGTGGAAAACTACAACTACGGAATTCTCAGAAGGACAAACTCATTAGGTGGAAGAACTATTTTATTACAAATGCATGTATAAGTGTTTTTTTAATATTTATTTAGGTAATCCTCTAAAATAAAGTTTTCCTTTTTATAAGTAGATTAACCCACTCCAGAGTGTGGGTTTGCTGAACATTAATACATGCCTGGGTGGTTGAAGTCACTCAGCCTGCATCCTCGTGCTCCCCCCCCCCCAGCATGGATTAATGCTCATTACACCCATGCTCTATCATGGGTTAATCCATTCATAACTACCACTTAAAATGTTATACCTCCCAATTAAAGCTCAATACCTTCCAATCAAAGCTGCATAACTCCAGATGGAAAGTAGTATATTGTGGGGAAGAAATACACATGGAAATGCAGTAAACACATGGACATACTGCAGGTAAGCAAACTACCAATTAAACAAGCATTTGAAGTACCGAATGTTTGCGTGTATGTTGTGTGTGCTGCAGGCATGTGTAGTGAGATGAATAATTTGTGATTAATCCTGACTTCCTACTGACTGTAGGTCTGTGCCTCCAATCCTAAGTCCTCCTCTACCTATGCTATGTTTCCAATTTCTTGTTTTTCATCCTTTTTTCTTTCTGTTTGTGCATCTGTTATAGGGGAATTGTCTCCCCTGTGGTCTTCCCTCCGTCACGCTTCCCTCCCTAAGATTTTACCGTCTGGGAGGAGGCAAGTTTTACCTCCTCTGGTTTCACTGCCACCCCCATCTGGTTGAAATGCTCACCCATGTAGCAATTAAACCTGCCATCAAGGACTGTGAACACTTTCCTAGAAAAATGCAGGCCATTTGTCCCATAGAGGCCTATATCCTCCCAAGTTGGCCCCAGTCCCTTCCTTCCTATTTCTATATATGTCTGATCCTAAGTTACACTCTTTAATCCTGACCTCTCTGTTCTACCCACTTTAGTTGGGGAAGCTTTGGGCCTATCCCACTTGTTTGCTACACCCACTCCAACTGAAGTAGTGACTCCTTGTTACACCTTAATTCATTACATTAAGTAATAGTATTTACGTTCCTTTGTTTAGAGTCTGTACAAGTTCTGTTTACCTTTACACTCCATCCCACTTCCGTGTTGCTACCACCTCACCCCGTTTCTTCCCTGAAACCATCTCAGTAAAACAGTTTCACTGGTTGCCAGTGAGATGGTCAATCACAGCTTCAGGATAGGTTTGTTAACATACAAAGCCCTACAATATTTGCACCTGGTCTATCTGAAAGTGATCCTATAGCCTTCTAGTCCTGGCCAACCTCTCTGCTCCTCTGAGGTGGATCTACTGATGGTTTCTCTGGCAAATTAAAAGCAGTCTGAGTATCGTGCCTTTTCCATGACTGCCCCACTGCCGTGGAATTCCTTGCTTTGTTCTTTGTGGGAGGCATCCACAGTATAGCATTTTAAAAAGAGTTTGAGGTTTTACCTCTTAAAACTGGCATTTATGGACTCATTCTTTCCAGGGATCAGGACAAAGTTTGTATGTGGTAATGTTGTATTTGAGATTTTAGATCAGAAGCACTGGGATTTGACAAATTAATTACAAAGTAGTTAGGAAACTGTATGCTGCTGTAAATCTATTTGTACTTTTGTAGAGCGCCCTGTGCTGCGGGATAGGGCACCAAAAAACCATTTACTCACTCACTCACTCACTCACTCACTCACTCGCCTTACTCCTGAGCTGGAGATGTAGGGAGCCACACCAAACCCACCTCTTGGGATTTCATGCTTTTAAAGCATTTGTTAATGCTTTCTTCTGCCCAAGACTGATTAGTGATTTTTTTCTGGAATAAAACTGCTTGACTGTTCTCTTTTTGACTCATTTTTTCCTGGAGAAACAATTGTTTATTTGGTTCGTTAGGTTATATTCTTTGTATTGGTATTGTAACAAGATGTTTGTTATAAGATTAAATACTGTAGTTTTAATTTGTATTTTGTATGTTTTACAAATTCATGAATGACTTACTGTATGTATTATTATAAAAACCCTTTGGGCTGATCGAATAAACTACTTTGAGCCTACTTACTTAAAAAGTAGTCAGATACAAAATATTAAGTAAATAACATTTACTGAAACCATGAAATACAAAGACAAAACTTTTCAAAACAGAAACAGATGTGTGGTAGTCGAAGAGCCAGGAGAACTGGAGAGCTGGTGTGGGTCACGGATACAACCATAAAGTTTGGGACTATAAGACAGAAACTTTGCCAGTTTAGAACAGAACTGCTTCAGACTATGGAAGCTGAAACGCATGCATTCCATTAGAAAATTCTGACAGATATTCAGGCCCCTTCATGTCCCTTCATTTAGGAGCAAATTACTGTACGTACTTTGTTGGGAACAAGGGAAAAGCTGAGCAATGCTTCCAATAGGTACCACTGTATATAGATGGTGTTCAGATGAAGCAGACAGAACATTGGGGGACACGGTTGTAAAAGGATCGAGAAGTCATTTTGAAAGAAGAGGTTATACTTACAGTACAAAAGCAACAATCAATATAGTTCAAATGCCTCTGTAGGTATGATACCCTGAGAGCCTCTCCTCCACTGCAGGCCACAGACCCCACAACTGCCACTTCAAGGCTCATTGTTGCATTCTTCTGACCTACTACCGTCCAACCTTATTGGTGGAATGTTGCTCTTCCCTCCTTAACCTTGTAAAAACAGATCCCAGCTGGAAATTAAGGATGGGGATAATTTAGCCAGCCATGACTGATTGGGGACTTCCGAAGAGTGCAGATGTGTTACTTCCATTTGTCCAGCTATATATAAGCAAGTCTGATTTTGAGTTGGTATAAAATATCATGGAAGCATAGAAATTGTTTGCAGAAAAACACCGCTTGGCCTGTCTAGTCTTCCCACATTTTTCCTGCCTATTCTGCCTTTGCAGACCCTACATGGTCTCTGTTGACCCTCCCCCCTCCCTGCCTATTTACCACTATTCTCTTATGCCTATCCTATGCATGTTTGATGTCCCCATTGTTTTCTCTCCCACCACCCCTGCTGGCAGACTGTTCCAGGTGTCCACCTCTCTTTCAGTGAAGAAGTACTTCCTCACGTCCCTCTTACACTTCACTCCTTCTGGCTTCTTTGCATGCCCTGCTGTCTTGGTGTACTACTTTATTTGAACTAGACTCCTCTCATGTACCCTGCCACCCCCATGTGGTTCTTGTAGGTCTCTATCATGCCCATCCTCCCTCTCTTCTAGGGTGTACATGTTGAGATCTCTTAGTCTCTCCTTGTAGGGTTTTTGATAGAACCCCCTGCACCATTTAGTTGCCTTCCTCTGGATTGCATCCATCCTGTCTATGTCCTTTCTATGATGTGACTTCCAGAACTGGACACAGCATTCTGGGTGGGGTCTAACCAGCAACTGATCCAGCGGTATCACCACCTCCCTCCCCCTGCTGCTGGTGATACTGCTCCCTATGCACTTCAGCATCCCACTGGCCCTGCACACTGCCTTGTCACGCTGCCCTGCCACTTTGAGGTCATTAAATATGATAACCCCAAGGTCTCCTTTCTGCTTCATGATCATCAGTACCCCAACCCCCTCCATTTTATACTCAGCTCCTGGGTTTATATAGCTTAGGTGCATGATTTTGCACTTCTTCTTTCACACTGAACTGCAGCTGCCATGCCCTCAGCCACTACTCAAGTTTTCTAAGGTCCCTACTCATTCTCTCCACCCCCTTCTGGGAATCCATCCTATTACAGATTTTGGTGTCATCTGAAAAAATGCATACCTTCCCTTCCGGTTCTTCTGCAATGTCACTTATGAAAACATTAAAGAGGATCAGTCCCAGTACTAAACCCTGCAGCACCCCACTATTCACTCTCCCCTCATTAGAGTAAGTGCCATTTACCACCATCCTCTGTTGCCTATCCGTTAACCATTTTTTTTACCCAGATTACTGCTTGGGATCACCCCCCCAGACTGCTCAATTTCTTTACCAGTTTCCTATGTGGCACAGTGTGGAAGGCCTGCTGAAGTCCAAGTAGGCAAAATCCACTGCCCTTTCTTGATCTATATCCTTGGTCATTCAGCTGAAGAAATCTGTCTGGAATGCCCCCCTCCCCGGAATCCATGCCGCCTTTGGTCTTGTAACCTGTTGAATTCAAGATACTCCACTAGTCTTTCCTTTAACAGGGTTTCCAGAAAGTCCATTAATTTTTCCGCCACTGATGCCTACAGTTGTTAACTTTCTCCCTGCTGCCCCTCTTATGGAGTGGGACTAAGTCTGCTCTCCCCCAGTCCTCTGAACCACTCCTGTTTCCAGTGGGTTGTTGAATAAGGCTGTCAGTGGGGCAGCAAGCATCTACCTGAGTTCAATTAACACCCTTGAGTGTATCTTGTCTGGTACCATGGCCTTCTCCACTTTCAGATCTACAAGTCCCTTCATGACTCCTTCCTTTGAAAATGGACAGTGCTCCTGCTGCTCCTTGGTAGTCCATCCTCCTCTCCCTCCACTGTGAAGACTGAACAGAAGTACAGTACTTGTTCAAGATGTCTACTTTTTCCCAGTCCTCCTCTGTGCAGTCTCCCTCTGCCATCCTCCTTATCCTCACCATCCCTTCCTTTGCCTTCGTCTTCTCACTTATGCACCTGAATAAAGTCTTGTTCCCTAGTTCACTAGCCATGGTGGGAGGGACAACGCATTCATGTGGAGGTGCGCATACCTCCCAGAAACATGGCTTCCCCTTCCCCTGACCTCAGTCTGCCGCTCATGTGTTGGGTTGGTGCTACCACCAGACCTCTACCTGGTGGCATCCAAGAGCCAAGATGACACACCACCCCAATCCAGGAGAGGACAGCTGCCAGGTGGGTGCTCGATCGACTCCCAGCCCTACTCCCTGCCAATCCCCACGACCTGAGCTTATTCCCGAACTGGGGTTGCCAGCATGGTGAGAGGTAAGGCGCCTGGAGCCTTAGTCCTCTGTGCCACTGGATCAGCTGCTCCTTAACTTTTGGTGAGTGAAAGGAATCTTCTTCAAGAGGTTTGACCAGGTCAATAACAAAATTAAATAGGGCTGGTGCCAAAATGCAAGGATCCAGCCAGGATTTTCCTGTCACTGTTTTTAAAAGGAAATTCTGTCCAAACTTTTAGACCAACTATTAGATGGTCTAACTACATCTGAGTTTTGTATCCAGAAAACGTGCAGATCCCACTTGTGGCAGTTGTTTACCACAAATCGAGACTTTCTGTTGCAAACAGACACATCTTAAAAAATAGCAGCAGGGCTTCTCTGATGCATATTTCATATCGATATAAAAAAACATAATGGAAATGTTTGGAAAATAACAGTCTTTTCTCTAAGAATAAACACATTCTTTTCTAGTTAGCTTCTTTGAGAGTGAGAAATAATTGGTACTGCGGGGGGGTGGGAATGATCGCCTTGCAATTTAAGGCATAGGATAAATGTTTATGGGCATATAGTTATGTAGATACTAATTAAATTATGGAAGTAATATCCAAATTCAGAAGTACAAACATTTTTTGTTTAGTTTTTTTAAATCCTTCATGACATTTTCCATGTCGATATTAAAAAAGTGTATCGATATACTTTGTCATTATGGAAAAAGTATATAGTGTATGGTCAGCCTTCATTTCAGATAGATTTTCATGTGGCTAAAATAAGTGTTCTGCTGTAGTAGTGACATCCGAACTGTAGCAGAATGATGTTTCGTTGTGCTGCACTACAGACATCACGGAACACAGCTGATCACGAGCAGCACATTCATATTAAAAGCTTCAAAATGAGATGCGCTAGTAACTGACAGCCTACTTACCCAGAAATTTAAAAAAAAGCTACATAAAGCACACACATGAATGGTGAAGCAGACCAGAAAGGAATACCTCCTGTGTTTGTGTAGTGACATCTCTGATATCTGCTAAACTTTGCCATACAATTATGTGTTGTGCTTGCCTAAGAAAATGCTGTTTGTGTTCCTTCTGCTGTCAGTAAAGAAGATAAACTGAGGAAACCACTGTTGTTTTGTTTTTTGCTTCCTACACTACAGTATATAAAATAGTATACAACGAATACAAAATGTATATAAAATATATAAAATGTATACAAGTCTATGGTCTGTCCACACCTAGAGTATGGGGTACAGTTCTGGAAACCTCACCTACAGAGGGGTATTGTTAGAGTGGAGAGAGTCCAGGGGAGGGTGACTAAAATAGTGCATGGTATGCATCAGAGGACCTATCAGGAGAGGATGGGGGATCTTGACCTATATCCACTGAAAATCGGAAGAGAGAGAGAGAGAGGGGATATGATTGAAACTTTTAAATACCTGAAGGGAATTAACAAGGTGAGGAAAGGGAGTATCTTTAAGATGTTTATTTTTATTTATTTATTGGGAACTCTGAATTACAAACCTTTGAGCTAAGAGTTTGTTTTCAAAGGATCCTCGTCAACACTTAAGGAAATACATTTTGTTGCAACAGCATAATTACAGCAGACAAACTGACACTGGGGTTGTACTACTAACACCGAGTTTACATAGGAAGGGGTAGCAACTACATTTATGGTTTGCACAAGTCAAGACATGGATGAAGCAGCTGGTAGCATTGTCAATTTCTCAGTGGAGGTACGCAATGTGCAGCCATCTGAGAGAAGTTAAGTGCAGAGAGACAAGTTGGGGTTTGGTAAGTACAGGTAGGTGGGGGGGAGGGGGAGGAAGAGGTCAGGAAAATGGGCTAAAGGTAGTGTGGGTGTACTGGACAGAGGGCAGGTGGAGGGGAGGAGTAGGGGGCAGAAGAAGTGGACAGGGGATCAGGCAGGAGGTAGTGTAAGGTGAATTGCATGAGGGCAGGTGGGGGGAGGTAGTGAGGGGTACTGGACAAAGGACTAGTGGGGGAGTTGGTACGGAGTGGAAGGGGGTGGGGGAAGGGGAGTAGGTGCAACCCAGCCAGAGCAAGTGGGCAGTTGAGTGGAGGGCCAGATGCTGGGATTACGTTTGACACAGGCAGCAGACTGGACCTACAGAGTTTGGATTTGAAGTGCCTAGGTGTTGAAGACTGGTGATTGTGTTTGGAAGCTCATTTAGCAAGGTGGGAGCCCTTACCACGAAGGCACATCTCCCCTGGGCTGATTTCCTGAAGGGAACAGCTAAGGCATGCCTGGAGACGCTTCTTGTGGCATGCTCACCTGGGGCAGGTCTGAATAACGCCTGCAGGAAGACAGGTGCCAGTCCCAGTAGGGCCTTCTTTCCTAGTAAGCAGGTCTGGAGCATTATTCTGTACTGGAGGGGGAGCCACTTTGTCCTTGTGTAGAGCTTGCATTTGTGTGTGATGTGATCTGCATCCAGGACAAATCTGTATGTTTTATTGAGGGTAAGGTGGACTTTGTGTAGGCTAGTGTCTGTGGCAGCACCATAAACCATGTTTCCATAGTCCAGGATTGTGCCATTGACCACCTGGAGCCTGGCTTCAGGGGTGAGGCAGAAGCGGAGTCTGTAGAGTGTCCCCAGCTTCCTGTTTGCAGCCTTGGTGATATTACTTAAGTGTTCATCGAAAGAGAGGGACTCATCGATTGTGACCCCCAGGCACCGGACAAAGTGAACCTGTTCGAGGATGGAGTCTGTATTGAGTGCTATTTTAAACCGTGTGGTGGATTTCATCTTCTAGCAACTGGTAAAGAGCATTCTCTTAGTCTTTTTACTATTGAGTACTAGGAGGCTGGTGTTAAACCATTTCTGTAGCTGATCAAAGTTGCACTGTAGGTTCCTGGTCAGCGTGTCTTGGCAGGAGCCTCTAAGGAATAGCACTGTGTCATCTGCATACAGCAGGACTTTGGCAGAGGGGCATGCAGCTGGGAGGTCATTTACGAAGAGGCTAAGCAGGAGGGGGGCCCAGTATGGACCCTTACGGGACCCCAACCGTGACTTTCCTGGCCTCTGAGATGGTACCATTAACCTTTATCTTCTGGGAGCACTCAGGCAGGTAGCTACAGAACCACCCAACCATGTCTGAGGACAATCCAATGCAGATTAACCTGTGGAGCAGCAGCTTGAGTTCCACAAGGTCAAATGCCTTGGATAGGTCGATATGGATTGCTCCAGCTAGTTGTTCCTGGTCTAGTGCCTATTGGACATAGCCTGTGAATTCAGTGAGAGAAGTGTTGGTACTGTGACACCTGCGGAACCCATGTTGGTGCGGGCTGAGGAGGTTGCATTTGTGTAGGTGGGCAGAGAGCTGGTCTGCAATGATTTTTTCCAGCACTTTGGAGCGAGGAGACAGGCTGGAGATGGGCTGTAACTGGACACAAGTGAATGATCCCCTCCTTTTAGAACTGGAGTGACCAGGGCAGTTTTCCAGGTAGATGGGAAGGCTGATATCCGAAGTGACATATTAAAAAGCTTAGTGATAGGTATGACCACTTCAGGGAGGGCGATCGAGATAAGTTTCATATCAATCCCGTCCCCACCCTTCCTTGTTTTACCCAGCACTCTTGCAAGGTATTTAGCAGTCTCCTTAGTGATCACCTGCCAAAAGTAGAATTTTGGGCTGGTGCTAGGAAGGTGTTGGGGGGGTAGGTGTTCACAGCCCAGTGTTTTGTCCTTGTGAGCAGTTGTTTTAGGTGGTATGACTGCCTGTAGTCAGTAAATGCCTCATTGAAAATATTGGCTATGGTAACTTTGTCAACTATGACTTTGTCACTGTGGTGGAGCATGGTTGGTGGTAGCCCATCATTTTTTGCTGTCTTTCAGGGACTGCTGATTTCTGTGGTGGGAGGCCTTGGCTTGCTGTATTGCCCATGTGCACCTACTTCTAGCAGCTTTGTAATTTTGGATATTCTCTACTGTCCATGATACCCTTGCTCGGTACCATAGCAGATCATGTTCCTGCATCTAACCAAGGACTTGGGGAGTAATCCAATCCATGCACCTCCCTTTTATCATTTTCTTATACAAGGAGGCATACTTGTCTGCAGCTGAGCTAAACTGATCAAGGAAGAGCTGGAGGGCTGCATCAACAGAGGGATAGATATCCAGGATGCCCCAGTCTGTGTTGGCCAGGTGTTTCTTGAAGATGGCCACAGAGCAATTTCTGATGACTCTGTTCCTTACCAGCCTTGGGGGTCTTTTTGGCAGCTTGGAGGACCATTGATATAGGACAGGGGAGTGGTCACTCAGCGCATCTGGGAGCACCTGGACATTGGTACTTCTCTCGGGGTGGGAGGTCAGTACCCAGTCAATCAGGGTACTTGTTCCCATTCTGTAGTTCGTTCTTGTGCAAGTCTGGACCACTTGTGTTAGGTATAGTCCAGTAATCAGGTCCCTGTGTGAGGAACTGGAGCTGGCTAGCCAGTTAGAATTGAAGTCATTTAGTACAATAGTTTCCTTATTGTGACTTGCCTGGGTATAGATGTTGGCGAAATCATTTAACCCCGTTTGTTGGCATTAAGGTGGAATGTATACTGACATGACAATCGGCCCTTTCTTCCCCTTGCCCATGAGGATTTTTACTGCAAGGCATTTACAGTCATTGCTGGCAGCAGGCAGTTGGACTTTATTGCACTGGAGACAGTTGTGGGTATAGATTAGGCATCCACCCCCTCTTTTCACTGTGCGATCAAGCCTATACAAGTTGTACTCAGGCAGGGAGATTGCCATGTCAGCAGTTCTGGGCGTGAGCCAGGTTTTGGTCAACACAATAACGTCAGGCTGCACAAGTGCCCCGCAGGCTTCAAACTGAGTGAGCTTTGCAGGTAGGCTGCTAATGTTTAAGGACACAATCCTGAACTTCCCTGTGGGTGGCCGGGTCTGGGTGTTGGCAGGCATAGGGCCAGGGTTGGGGTGAATGTTTCCTAAGATCAGTAGTAGGATCAGGATGAGCATCCTAGGTAATTAGGGAAAAGGCAGGTTGTCCTTGCTCTCCGGCAAGTCTGTGCCTTGTATGTTGTTGGAGGGGCAGAAAGGCTGCTAAGCAGTCCTGAGTATAGGCACAGTATCGGCATGTTAAGTCCTGGGGAGGGCTGTGGTACCTGGCATGGAGTAGGGGGGACAGTCAAATAGCTGGGTGTTACTGCAGGTCTCCCACCTGGGCTGGAGGACTCTTTTCTGCAAGTACACAGCCTTGGTGGTTCGAGGTGTTATCCAAGCACGGGTCCATTATAGGCAGGGTTGCCATCGGGAGAATGATAAACTGCGCATTGAGGACTTGGGGGCTCGGGGGGTATAGTCAAGACCCATTCTTCTTCCTGGTTTCAGCAGGAATCTGGTCATTAGTCTCAGCCAGGCAGCACCAACTTGTGAGCCGACCTTGGGCACTGGTCCGTGGCTTTCAGTATGTGCAGTTTAATAATTAATACAGCTGTGTCTGCAGGTCAGTGATATACACTGATTCCTTCAGTTGGTAAAAAAAATTAGGCTGGTTTAGAGTTCAGTGTGGTGTCTTCTAACTTTAAGAGTTAAGATTAACAGCGACAAGTGTTAGGCCCTATAACTGCATTCTGTATCTTTAAGTGGAGTTGCAATATTAGATGAAAGACAATACAAGAACTAGGGGGCATAACTTGAAGCTGGAGGGCGGTCAATTCAGAGGTAATAAAATAGGGCACTACTTCACTGAGAGGGAGTGGGCCCATGGAATGGGCTACCAGAAGAGGTGATTAAGGCATTAACAGTGGGGGATTCAAGAGTGCATGGGATAACTACATGGGTTTAAACAAGAGAGGGAAGGATAAATACCCTAATAGGAAAATGGGTCTGGGAATCTATGGGGGGGCCACAGAAGTGGGTGTAGGGTGGTAGAAGAGTCAGGGCTACCTATGGGGAGGGTATCAAGAGCAGACTAGATGGGCTGATGGGGACCTTTTATGCTGACAAATTTCTATGATTTTATGATTCTATGAACAGGGCTATTCTTCTACCACAGGGTTACCATGACAAGTGAGGGACCTCTTTAGCTTTGCTCAAGGTCCTCGCCATCATGGTAACCACTCAGTGGAAGAATAGCCTTGTGTATGGGCTCCCATACACTAGTCTATATAGAGGATAATGCCTGAGTAACAGTGGTTAACCACGATGCAATCACCTCAAGCAGTTGCCAGGACAACCAAGTAAACCTCGAGAGCACAGTAATCCCATCATTATGACATACTAAAGGAAGGTTTACAGCATACTGATGTCATAACAATGGGATTATCAGGTTATAAACTACTTGAAAACAGGGGTTAATAAACACCGTCTATACATTATATATTGCTAACATTAACTGTATAAAAAACACCTCTGTCATAATGTAAATATGGCTCAATGAAATCCCAGAGCACATTCTAAACTCCCAATGCATCTCGCAATTCAAAAATGGCCTAAGGCAACACCTTCTTACTAGGACAGTTTGTGATTGCCACTAGGACTCTAACACCCATAATGCCACTCACCCACACTCTCCTTCCCCTTCCTTTTACACCCACTCTTCCCTATTGCCCTATCCCTCTGTCTTCCTCTCCCCTCGTGCCTTTTTGCCTTTTCTCCCACTGGATCAGCCTTAAACCAACATACTACCACTACCTCCCCAACCTCCTAGACAAAGCCACTTCTTCTGGCTGCCCTCCCCCATCTCCTCCCCTCACCTTGACTCCTCCTTGGACTCTCACACTAGGTGTCACACCTGTTTATCTCCTTCGCTACATATAAACACTGTCCTTTACCCTAGTTGAATGCTCTTGACGCTGTACTATCACCATTGGTACTATGAATGACATTGTATCCTTACTGTATACTAGCTACCTACTATTCGAGTATTGTATGTAAACTGTTTGTTATTGCTGTCATTGTCACTGTTTGACGTGGAACCTTTGTAAAAGAGCTCTGAACTCAAAGGTATGATCCGAATCCCTAAATAAATAAATAAATAAAATATATATATTTATAAAATGGCAAGAAAAAATCTAGAAATTTCATTGGCTGAGAGATGTCACGTGACTGTGCATTAAATCTGTATAAATGCACAGTCAGGTGCTGAATCTCATTTTCCTTCCCAAAGAACCTACTTAGATCCATTTCATTAGTGTAATAAGCCCCTCCAGGGTGTGTATCATAGGATTTTAATGCACTTCCCAGAGGCATAAGGATACTTGACCTTCAGCCTTGTGCCTTATTACATCCCTGGGGCACGCATTAAAATCCTATGATGCACACCCTGTCATGGATACATAGACACATAGAATGTGGCAGCAGATAAGGGCCACTGAGCCCAACCAGTCTGACAAATTGTGTGTTGTTTTTATTATTATTATTATTATGCCCTCTACCCTACCCCCATGATTCCCTTGCATCTATCCTAGGCATTTTTGAATCAATTTACTGTTTTCACCCCCCACCACCTCCTCTGGAAGGTTATTGCAAGTATCCACCACCCTTACTGTGAAAAAGTACTTCTTCACATCCCTCCTGAATTAACCCCCCTTCAGCTTTATATTATGCCCTCTTTCCTTACAGCACCATTTCCTCTGAAAGGTATTCTCCTCTTGTACCTTATTAACCCCTGTAAGGTATTTAAAGGTTTCTGTCATATCCTCCTTTTCTCCATGGTATACATATTTAGCTCCTTAAGTCTTTCCTCATAGGACTTTTGATGCAGACCCTGCACCATTTTGGTTCCCCTCCTCTGGATCACCTCCACTCTGTCAATGTCTTTTTGAGATGTGGCCTCCAAAACTGTACACAGTATTCATGGTGGGGTATTACAAGTGATTTATATAGGGGCAGAATCACATCTCTCTCTCTCTCTCTCTCTCTCTCTCTCTCTCCTGCTGGAGATACCCCTACCTATGCACCTCAGCATCTAACTAGCCACCTGATTTCTTATCACACTGCCTTGCAACCTTCAGGTCATCCAATATGATTACCCCAGGTTTCTTCCCTGCTTTGTCTTTGTCAGTATCACTTCACCCATCTTGTAGTCCGCTCCTGGGTTCCTATGGCCTAGATGCATCATTTTGCACTTTTTTGCATTAAAACCTAGCTGCCAAACCCTTGACCACTCTTCCAGTCTATTTAGATCTCTGCACATTCTATCTACCCGCTCAGGTGTGTCCACTCTGTTACAGATCTTGGTGTCATTTGCAAAGAGGCAGACCTTCCCTTCCAGTTATATAGATACACACATAGATGTTGTTGGCAGATAAGGGCCTTTGGCCCACCTAGACTACCCATTAGTGTTAATTAACAGTGCTTCTTCAAGCTTTCCTTGAACTAGGTTGTCATTGCCAAGTGCCCACAACATCCTCCCCAGTTCCGAAGAACAGCCTGTGCCCCAATACCCTTGCTTCCACAGGCACCGGTGCGACGGGTACTCAAGGCACCCCAGGAACCCACCCCTGGAGGAGGAGAGCATCCGTTGGGACGTCCGATCCTCCTCCGCCCCTCTGATCCCTCGATGGCCCGAGTCCGTCCTTCTGAACCGGGTCACTGCATGGCGCGAGGGGTGGCGCCCCACGCCTCAACCCTCAGTGCCACTGGGCCAGCATCTTGAAGTTTTTAATCCAGTCTAAAGTTTCTCTAAAAGAAAATGCCACAAATACTGGCCGCTGTAGCAGTTGGGCTGAAAGATCTAAAATTACTGTGGTCTGATCTGTTGCCCTTTTTAAAGATTGGCCCAATGTTTCTGTTCCAACCTTTGGGAAAGGAACAAAGCAACACTGCATACCATTGTCAGGAGTGGGATCCACCAGAATCAATCAACAGAATTAAATATCAATTGGGAGGTTATTATCCTCAAGAGACCTATCTGTAGATACACTTGTCCACAAATGAAGTTAGAATTCTTTACTTGTGATCATATAATCATTTGCCCAACAACCAACTCTGATGTAATAAACAAAGGATTATGACATCATGGCTCCATTTTAAAACCACTTTCGGATGCCGCAAGTCCCTGGTACACTGAACATACGGCACAGGGGCTTACGGCATTCCGTTGGTACAGATTGCTGTTTTCTGTCAAGTGCGCCAAATGCCACAAGTTAGACCAGCTCCCCCTGGTCTAACTTTGTGCCATTTGGGAACCCTTTTTATGGGGCTTGCACCAAAGCTTCGGTGCAAGTTGCTGCAAATCATGGAAAATGCCATAACTGTGCCCGATGTACTAAAACAGGGTGCAGGTTTTGGCAAACTGTTTAGCGCAGCTGCTCCAAACACTGCGGTTGATGGAGGGATTAATGCAAGCCCTGTGTCAGCCTTTGAAAATCAGGTCCCATGTGTAGACAAGCAGCAGGAGCAGAGTAAGTCCAAAGGTCAAAAACAAGGCCACTGGTTTTCAGTTTTTACTAGAAAACCCAGTAACATTTCTGGAATTTGGATTGTCTGCACACCAGTAAAAACATAGAGGATTGTCTATAGGTAGTCATTCACAACAAGGATATTCTCAATCGAGAGGTATCCTTGGCAATGTTGGGACCTCAAGAGCAAAGCTTGAGAGGTCGTCCGTTGCCAAGGATACCTCCAGATCCGAGAAGATCCTTGTTTATGACTGACTCCCCATAGACAATCTTTTATAGTGTATGGGGAGTCTAGTCATGTCAAAATAGCGAATGGAAGCAGAATTTTTTTTAAATCAAGCCTTACTTGGCTTCCATGTTGTGGCTCACTCCAGCGCTACTAGCTCCCTCGCCGACGCGGCTTCTAAATCATGCATGCGCGAATGCATTCGATCTTGTGCTGCACCGGTGATGTTCCCAGTGCAGCACAACAAGATCATGATGCACTGAGGCAAGCACAACAATGCTGTTGGGAGCATGGATTTCCATGCTCAACAGCATTCTACCATACACTATAAAGCATTTCATGGAATCTGACATTTTATACCAGAACAGTAAATCTACAGAACTTGTATTTTTCTTATAATTGCTTCCTGTACTGTTTTCAGATTGCCTTATTTAATGTTTTGTGTATTAAACCTTCATATATTCTGATTATTTGTAAATATACTACAAAATGACAGTAGAATCCTGGTAAAATACAGAATTAGATTAACAATCTCAGCAGTGCAGTTCCTAGAATTTTAAGTCTTGAAAATGGGATTTCATTACTTCACTCACAATAAATCAGTAGCCTTGTTCAAAGATCCTGTTTTCATTCAGATGCCCTCAGTATTAAAAAGAAGGAAAATAAATATGTTTGTCTGAACAATGTAAATTTCACACTTTCTCAAGAGATTCTACTGTCTTTTTAAGTAAAACCCATTCTCTGCAGACAAGCCCCATATTATTTACCTTAGAAGGCTGGGATTTCATTACTTTGGTCACAGCCTTGACTTTTATTTTCACTACTAAGACATGCAGAGAAGTTGGTATTTTGAAAAATATATATAGTGTTTTATCGTTTCTTGTCAAAATCAGACGTGGATAAAGGTAGAAAGACTGATGTCTGGTGATGGTACTGTGTCACCAAACATAAAAGGAGCAGGGGGGTCTTGCACTGTCCTTTGAGACTGCACCTACCTGTCTCATGCTTTACAATTTACCATCATTCTCTCCATTCACCCGTCAATGCAGGCCTCCTTAAGTTTCAGATCAAAATCAGTTACTTAGCCGAACACTGTCAAGGAGTTTGCCCCACGCTTTATTCTCAACATCCCAAACAGACAGAGAACTTGAGTGACTGGAACTAGAGAATAAACTGATATAAAGGTCATTTGATTGAAAAACGGCTACACTACTTAAACATGTTTTCTTCAGACACCATTTGTTCCAGGATAGGCTGTCTGTTGAAAGCAGCTGGCTGGATGCTTAGCTACTATGTAGTTTAATGCAGTTGTGATTTAAGAAGATCAGCTTAAAAACAATAAGATTTAATTGGTGTAGGAATTATTTATAGTACATCATAAAGCATACTAACACCTGACGGAACCTGTATGGCCCGAACACTTGTGTATGATAACATCTTTACAATATAAATGTTGTTCAAGAAACTATTGTAAACTACTCTAATTTTCCAAGGATCAACACAGCTGCAAACTGTCTTTCCTAGATCATACTTTATAATACATGCTTTAGCACAGCAGCTGTATGCTCATTTGTTCAGCAAATCAATGGAAATGCTGCATACATTGATATGTGCCTGTGACCCAGATTTATGCTGCTAGAGGGCCAGTGGGAAGAACATCAACCATCCCCGTAGGACATGCTCCTCCTCTAGGAAATGATGGCAGCACCTCCCACTGCTCTACCACAGCCTGGTAACCACAGGTGGCAGTGCTGCAAGGACTCAGAAGGTGTTTTGGAAGGGGAGAGCATACAGACACTGGGGCAGTAGGTGTTCTGGCACATACTTGCATCAAGGCACATTCTTAGGGAGGGCAAAAAATTGGAAAAGCATACCTGCTGACTAGACAGATAAAGTTCGGCCCCATCTCCCTACCCACTAAAGGCTTTCTTTCCCTTCCCCCTGGGAGGATCTTGGTACCTTTGCCCATGCACCACAACCAGATACTAGGCCAGTTTGTCCTGATATCTGAGACAGAGGGCCTTGCCTTCTGCGGAAGTACAATGGAAAAATAGTGAAGGCATATTCTGGATCCGGGGTGGGGGTGTCAGGAAAAAACTCTGTAACTGGATAGAATGCAACTGGGCTTTGACAGAAAGAGGCTCCAGGTCATTGGTAGGTAGCAGGGGAAAAAAGGACACACCACTGAAGACATATACTGATGAAAAACATCTACTTTTTGCATGATTTAGGAGCAGGGGCTGGACTTTCAGAAGGGACAGATGCAGCTGGCCCGTTGGCGCAGCAGTTGGATTTCCGCTTGCGACGCCGTTGACCCGGGTTCGGGAATGGACCCGGGTAGCTGGAGGGCTGGCCAGGGGGAGAAGGATAGAGTGTCCTATGGACTGCTTTTCTTCTCAGTGGGGGAGGGTGGGGAAGTGCCGGCATGAGACAGACCCCTGGCGAAGTCGGGAGTCATGCAGCCACTGGCGCTTGAATGTAATGGAGGGGGGCAGACGCTGGATGTCATTGCATGTTCCTGCCTCCCAGAGGAAAAATGGAAAAAGGAGGGGTGGGTCCTCCATCTACATGAAGCCCTCGGGCTTCAATTATCCGTCGCCAACACTCCCAACTAGTTACGGTTCTATCGACGGCACTGGAATAAAGGAGACCAGTGCCACATGCCCGCCCTCCGGGGGGCAAGCCAGGGTGACTGGGAGAATGCAGGCAATTGATAGTTGGTGGGAGTCCGGGGGCCATGACCAAGGCAGAGCCTGACGGATGGAGGACCTGCCAGGGAAAAAGAGAATAAATAAAAAAAAAGGGACAGATGCAACTGTGTACTGTGTTTGCATTTGTGTTCACTCACATGTGTCCAAGGTTTAGGCACCCATTAATGCCAAAAATAAAATGCAAATTCAGTCCTCCTCTGATTTTTGATGCAAATTTGGACAGATGTACAGAAATGCTGAGCCATCTAAAACATGATCTAGCAGTTCCTGATGGACTCTGACCCAAGTCTACTAACAGAAAACTGAGGCAGGCGAATCCTGAATGGGCTGTTTTGAAAGTCACATCCCAAGTGTCTGCCATAATGATTAAAACTATTACATACTAAATTGCCAGCAGAATAGGCCTAACGGTCTTTCATGTCTGCTCGTTTGGTCAGCCCCCACCCTGGGAGCTGACCTTGCTGCCCCCCTCGCCCTCTCTGGCTTCTCTCTTCCCAGTCCCAGATATTCTCGCTGCGCTGGATTTTGCTTCCAGAACCCTTCCCCTGTACCTGTCCCACCCCCTCTTGAACCCCTCCACCATGTCTGCCTCCACCAGCCCCCTGGGCTGCACATTCCATGGCTCCACCACTCTCGCAGTGAAGTAGCGCTTCCTCCTTTCTCCCCTGAATCTCCCCCCCTCCAGCTTCCACCCATTCCCTCTAGTTGCCCTCCTCCTTCCTTCAAAGCACCCTGACTGCTCCTCCCCTATTTACCCCTTCATGTACCTGAAGACCTCTATCATGTCCCCCCGGTCCCTCTCTCTTCCAATGTGTACATATTTAGCTCTTCGAGCCTCTCCCATAGGTCCTGCCCCCCAAGCCCCAAATAATTTTGGTCGCCCTCCTCTGGACCCTCTCCAGGAGTTCAATGTCTCTCTTTAAGTGTGGACTTCAAAACTGCATGTAGAACTTGAGGTGCGGCCTCACCAAGCAGTTATACAGAGGGAGTATCACTTCCCTCCTTCTGGAGGTGATCCCCCTAGTGATGCATCCCAGCATCCTGTTGGCCTTGGTCGATGCCCTCCTACAAGTCTCCGAGTTGTTCATCTTGACATCCACCACCACCTTCAGGTCCCTCTCAGCCATTGAGACTTGTAGAATTTAACCCCCCTCCCCAGGGTGTACACTTGGCCCAGGTTTCTGGCTCCTAGGTGCAGTACCTTGCATTTCCCTGTATTGAACCTCAGCTTCCAGCTTCTAGATCACCTTTCCAGAGCCTCCAGGTCCCCCTGTAGGGCCACCCTCCCTCCTCCCCGTCCAACACTGTCCCCAGTTTTGAGTCATCTGCAAAGAGACTCATCTCACTCCCGATACCCATCCCTATGTCAGAGACATAGGCGCTGAACAGGAGGGGCCCAAGGACCAATCCCTGCGGGACCCCACTAATGACCTTCCTTGGGGATGAGACTATCCCATCAACCACAACCCTCTGGGTCTGGTCCTGGAGCCAATTGCTTATCCATCTGATCATCTGGTTCCCCACCACCATTTCTCCCAGCTTATCCAACAGGCCCCTGTGAGGAATAGAGTCAAACGCCCTGCGGAAGTCATGAAAGAGGACGTCCACCAGTCTGCCCAGGTCCAAGGCACTCGTCACCCAGTCATAGAACTCCACAAGGTTTGTCTGACATGATTTGCCTGGGATGAATCCATGCTGTCTATCATCCAGGCACCCTGACTTTTCCAGGTCCCCCCCCAGCCTCTCCTTGACAATACCCTTCATCACCTTGCCCACCACCAATGTCAGGCTGACGGGCCTGTAGTTCTCTGCCACCTCCCTTGATCCCCCCTTGTGGATAGGCACTATATGCGCCACCTTCCAGTCCTGGGGCTCCCACCCTGTCCTCAGAGAGATGCTGAAAAGCTCTGCCAGGGGTTTCACCAGGACATCCACCAGTTCCTTCAGCACTCTGGGATGTAATTTATCCAGCCCCGGTGCTTTCTCCGTCTTAAGGAACCCGAGGGCTTCCCTCACTCTCTCTGCCATGATTTCCACCTCCGCTACCTCGTCTCCTCCTTCCAGTGATGCCCCCTCTCCCCAGACCCGCCAATCGGTAGGGGTCTCCCCTCCTCAGTTTCACCATCTCCTCCCATGTATGATGCAGCCCCCCATTTTCCTTGGTGAAACTGAGGTGGAAGTACCATTTAGTACCTCAGCCTGCTCCCCGGGTCTTGTGCCCATCCCTCCTCTGTTTTAATCCTGCTAATCTGCCCTTCACCCTTTGTTTTCCCCAATGTATCTAAAGAACCCTTGTTCCTCTCCTAATTTCCCTGGCCAGGTTCTGCTCCTTCCTTGTCTTAGCTGCCCTCACCACCCTAGTGGCCCTTCTGGTCATCAGCTCGTACTCCCCTTGATCCCTTTCACTCCTTGAGCACTTGAATTGCCTGTAGGCCGCCTTCTTTCCCCTCACCACCTCCTGAACCTCCCTGGTCCACCAGCAGGGTTTCCGGGCCCTACCGCATTTTCATCTTACTCTTGCACAGGTGCTGGTAGCCTCCTGCAACCCCCTCCTGATGATTTCTCACCTACTGTCAGCATCCATGTCTGGCTCAATCCCATCCAAATGTTCCTTAAGGATCCGTCCCATTTCCTTGAAATCTGCCCCCCTGAAGTCAGTTACCTCCATCTTTGTGCAGCCTTCTACCCCTCCTAGGTCCAGGCAGAACCAGACCGTGGCATGGTCGCTCCCCACCAATGGGTCCCTTACCTCCAGGCCACCAATCTGGTCACTGTCTGCCAGGACCACATCCAGTACCCACGCCTCCCTGATCAGTTCCCCATCCAACAACCTCTGTTCCCTGGCCACCGAGGATGTCATTGTCTGCCAGTCTGTTCCTGGCATGTTTAAGTCCCCTAACACCACCACCCTTCCCCTGCCCAATCTGCAGTGTCTCACAATGTCTGCCACCAGACTGTCCTCCAGCTCCTCTGCCAGTGCAGGGGGTCTATACATCACTCCTATTTTTACTCTCTTGCCCCCCCCCGTTATCAAGGTGACCCAAATCGCTCCACAGTTCCCTCTGCCTCCTCTACTCCTCCTATGCCAATGCAGTTTTTGACTATTATTGCTACCCTCCTCCCTTCCCTCCCCTGTCCTTCCTGAACATGGTGTAACCCTCCAGGTTCAGGTTCCAGTCGTGTCCTGCGGTGGCCCAGGTCTCAGTGACCACTGCCACATCCACCACTCCTCAGTTAGCATCGCCTGGAGCTCAGGCATTTTATTGCCCAAGCTCCTGGCATTTAAGGACTACCTTCCACCCTTTCCCCATACTTCCATTTCCCTGCTCGCTCCCATGGGATTCCATCTTCCCTGGTCTGCACCCTTACCAGTCTGCCTTTTCCCGTATTCCTCCAGCTCCCCAGGGGGTGGAGACAGAGTCCCTCCTTTATTGGACCCCCTTGACAGCCTTTTCTCCCATCCTTCCCCTCTTCACAAGTTTAAACCCCACCTTTCAGCAATGAACCCCTCTATTTTCAACCTAAGGATTTCCCTCCCCTCCAAACTGAGATGGAGCCTATCTATAGCTTATAGCCCCTTATCCTCCCAGGTCTCCTCCCAATCCCCTATCAACCCATACCCTCTGGCCTCGCTCCACTCCCTGAGCCACTGGTTTATCTCCCTAATCTTCCTTTTGTGTTCCCCACTAGCCCTTGGCACCGGCAGGATTTCTGAGAAGGAAATTGTGCATCCTATGTCATGACAGACCCTGACAAGCTCCCTGAACCTTGCCTGTATCTCTAGCTCGCTATTTCCCTCAATGTCATTGGTACCCAGGTGGACCAGTATGTCCGGGGAACCCCCACAATCCTTTGCCAGCTGATATACCTCATGCTTGGCCCTGTGCACCGTTAGTCCAGGGAAGCATTTTGTTCTAACTGGGCAGACTTCCCCCTCCCTATCCCATTTGATACCCCTAATCATGGAATCCCCCAACAGGAGCACTCTGACCTCTCCTTTTCCAAAATTTACCCCCTTCCCTGTCCCTCATCCTTTCTACCGGCCCCTCTCCTGGCCGACTTCTTGATCCTCCCCCTATCACGGTGCCACCTGCCCCTCCTTATTTATCCTGGCCACCCCTCCCTCTGATCCCACGCCTCCTCCTCCCAAGTATCCTTTTGTACCCCTACCCCGTCACTGCTCATGACTGGTCCTTCCCCCATCTGCTAAACTAGCCTGGCTCATCCTCCTCCTTGCTTGTCGTGCTCCCCTGGCCTAAACCCTCAGCTCCCTTTACTGTATCCTCCTTGAACTTCTGGTCCTTCTCCTTGCCCTTTCCTCCCAACTGATCCTTCTCCTTGCACTTTCCTCCCTCTACCCCTCCTCCTCCTCTTGCTCTGATGCCCTGCTCCCCGCTTTCCCGCATTCCAAGCTCCCCTGTTCTTCCTGCTATCTGGCCCCTCCTCCTGTTCCCAACTCCCTTTCCATCTCTAACCACCCCTGTCATGGCTACATCACCCCCCTCATCCTCAAGCAGAAGAAGAGAACTGAAGCGGTTACTGAGCTAAAGGTCTGATCCACCTCCCCACATTGCTTTCTTCTGTCCAGCCCCAACCATCTGCCTGCTTCCCTGAGAATGTCCTCCCTTTGGCCCCCATCTGTTGGGGTCTCCAGATACCTGCCTTACATTGAGAACAAAAAAAGAAATGTTGTCAGTGTGTGGGCTAGAAATAAAACAAAACGATTACATTAACTGCACACTAAAAATAGAAACAATTGAGGGCTTCAGAATGTTTTAATACATTTATGACAATTACCACTTCATAACATGGGTGCAACCATGACTATCAGGTTTGGGGGGACATGGATCTACCAAGTCTTTCCACCAGTGCTACTGCCATTGACTATCCTGTAGGACCTAAAAATGTTGAGGGGGACAGGCACCCCTCATTCCCCTGATTCTAAGGGCTCTGGTGTGATCCCCCCACCCCCACCCCAGAGTACTGTGTGCAGTTTTGTGTTCCTTATTACTAAAGTGACAGAAGGAGCAGTGCAGAATCACCAAAATGATCAACGGTATGGGGATGAAAGTTATTAGAAGAGACTTGAGACCCTTAGCATATTCACCCTTGTGGAAAGGAGGCCGAGGGGACATGATCTCTGTGTTCTGCACAAGGGTACTGACAAGATCGCACAGCTGGAGGTGTTAACGAGGCGATCAAGGAGGTGGACAGGAGCAGCACAGTGGATATGGTCTGTCTGCCTCTGGCACTGTGGCTTATGCCAAGCTTCTGACCAAAGTACACTAGTGCAATTTGTATACATAATACATGCACGTAGTGAATTGCTAACTGGCTTTGGGGGCAGGAAGGAGAGGGTTGTGGTGGACAGGCACTGCTCTGAATGGAGAGGGGTACTCAGCAGCATCCTTTAGGGGTTAGTGCTGGGGCCGCTACAGTTCAACATTTTCATAAATGACCTGGAATCTGGAGTGTCCGGCAGGCTGCTTAAGTTCACTACCTGCACTAAGCTGGCCAGGGTAGTGGACTCCTCTGAGGATGAAGGCAAACTTCAGGAGGACCTGAGCAAGCTGGACAACTGGTCCAACTCATGAAATCTCAAATTCAATGTAGTTAGTTACAAGGAAACTACATTTGGGAAGGAAAACAGATTCCGACTTCCGGTGACGTAGTAGGTGGGAATGGCCGCTTAACTCTTCGTTCTGGCTCTCCAACGGAAAATAAAATAGAGAATCCAGTGCTTTATGGTGGCATCTTGCGTTTCTACACTGTGTTACAGGTGCAAGAAGTGACCCGCAATGATCCGCACGAAGAAAAGAGGCTCTTTGATCGCCAAAATTGCCTCAGTAAATTCGCAAGGCAGACAGATGGCAGGCCTCAGTCCAGCTCCTTCGCGCTCATCAGTGCTTTCAGCATCGGGGGCCAAGGACTCGTGCTCCGATTCCGGTTCAACCAGCACTAGGGCAGAATCGAGGAAAATAATTAAGCTTCTACACAAGATAGACGCAAAGGTCTCAGACATTCAGAGGGACTTTAAAAAATTGGAGTCTAGAACTACCGCAGTGGAACAGCATCTAGAGGGGCTGCAGTCCGAGCATATGGCCTATGGAAGATCGCTGGCATTCCTATATGGCAGGGAGAAAGCTCTGACAGCAAAAGCTGAAGATGCAGAGGCGCGCTGTAGGCGCAACAATATAAGGGTGGTCAGAATACCAGAGGGGGCTGAGCAGGCTGATATGGTGGCCTTTATGGACTGTTGGTTAAAAACGGAGCTGCAGATAGAGGAAGACACTCCAATGGAGATTGAAAGGGCACACAGGGCCCTCGCCCCAAAGCCCAAGCAGGGCACCCCTCCCAGAGCCATTACAATTAAATTTCTGAGGTACCCTACTAAGGACAGGATCCTGCGTTTGGCATGGGCTAAGAGGGATCTGAATTTCGATGGAACGAAGGTGTTTGTGGATCAAGATTTCCCCCCGCCTTGGCCCAGCATCGGAGAAAGGTACTTGGTGTGGTGAAATGGCTAAGAGAGAAGGGCATGAGGGCCCAGCTGCGTTATCCTGCTGAACTGTGGATAGAATTGCCTGAGGGTCCTAAAATATACGATTCCTTACTAATGGCTCACGATTTCCTGGTTTCAAAGGACATTCAGTTCCCAGACATAAAAGAAGAAATCGCAGAGAAGGAGATTGAGCAGCTTCTCTGGGCAGTGGCTCCAGACTCGAAGAATATTAATCGGCCCCACTTCACAGCGGACTCAGTGTTGCCCTTACATGCTGATCTATCTAAATGGATTGCCAAGGGGAAACATCCCGAGAAGATTACTTGAACTGTAGTAACTGATCGCTTATTGTTTTTCTCTGTTTTACCAGGGGATCGATTGTTAAACCTGCACTTATTTTGAGTATTAGAACCCTGAAGTGTTTTAATTGCCACTCAAACAAAGTGCCTTTAGAGTTTAGAAAAATGGCGGTTAAGGGGTTTACCTGGTCGCTTTTTTTTTTTCCAGCGGTTGCCCTGGTCCTGGGTGGTGTGGAGTTGAGGGGGTCCCTCTCCTCCTTCTGATGGGAGGCTGGTTCATGCCTGCGCCATGGAGGGGTAGGAGGGCGGTCCCTTTGTTTTGGATTCCATGGCGGGTGGGACCTTTTTTCAGGGTGGTGCCTTCCTGGAGTCCAGTTCTGGTTTTGGTCCCCCTGATCTCACGAGGCTTTTTCTGTTCTTTCTCCCTTCCCCTCTTTGTGAGGGATGTTGACCAAATGTGGAGTTTTTGCAGAGGAGTGGGATATCTCAACGGCCATATCTCAATGGCCATAACTTGGACACTCACAAAAAGGGCAGCTTGTTTAACTTAAAGTAAGACAAATATATCGATTCTAGTGGATTATGGGCTTTTTGATTGCCCATCACCCCGATATGAATAGTAACAGTCGGTCCTATTCATTACTGGCTTTGGGGTTGGGGGGAAGGGGCAGGAGAAGGGGGGAAAAAGGGGTAGATTTTGCCTAGCTATTTTTCTTTGTTGTTCTCCCTTCATGGAAAGAGTGGAGAGAGGGTCACTCCCTTGCGACTTAGATAATCGCCTTAGACCACTAGTCGGTGTGGAGTTTAAGTGGCATACCTAGTTACAGGCTGCGCTAGGCCCCCGCTAGATGGTCAGTGTCATTAAGGGGGAGAGAGTACACAATTTTCTATTTTCATTTTGATTTTTCTAGGGCGAGGCCTCACAGGGTTTTTTTCTGACCAAGGGCGATATAATCCACTCAAGAGCCCATTCTTGTTACCCGAATAGGATCTCAAATTGGTGTGCCCCCCCCATCCATGTGATGGCTGGCCTGCTTCCTTTTTGCGACGCTTTAGAATGAAGGCTAATCAATTATTAACCTTGTTGTTTCTCCCCCCTTCCCCCTTTTTTTTTTCTTGCAGTCTGAGCTGCACTGGATTCTCCATCAAGGAAGTGTGTCTGTTAATGGGTCAACGTTGGAGACCCAAAGGGTTCTTTTTCCCAGCCCTTCCCAGAAGCTTTTCCTTAAGGAAACCAACAGAGGGCACAGGCTGGTGACTCTCCAGGTTTCTGGGGGGCCCCCCAACCTTTTCACTCCTAGTGGAGTGTTGTTCCCTCTAGGGGATGTAATTATTTTCTCTCCCTATTTCACATCAGGCGCCTGCTGAGCTGATTATCATCGGCACGGATGGACGCTTTGGCCATTAAGCCATGTACGAGCAATGATCCCTTGTCGTTGCGCTCCCTTTGTGGAGGCAGGTCCGGCGCTCTTAGTGCAGGGCTTGCAACTTTTTCAGACTTATTGTGTGTTATGGTGGTTGTATTACTTGTTGCTCTGTTTCCTCTCTATTCCTTCTCTCTTTTCTGTCTTTACTTGCTTTGTGGAGAGTGCCTTTTTACATGATTAGGTGATACGATTATACAATTGGATACAGGGTGTATAATTACTTTCGGAGTTCTCTTGGATATAAAACATGGCTGACTTGACAATTTGTTCACTTAATGTTAAAGGAATTAACAATGTTGTTAAACGTGCTAAGATATTAGCTGAATTTAAAAGGGAAAAGTGTGACATTGCCTGTTTACAGGAGACTAGGTTGACCCTGGGAGAGCATATGAAATTGCGTAGGGATTGGGTGAATATGGTATGCTCTGACGAGCACCCACAATCCAAAAAGGGGGGGGGGTAGCTATCCTATTTCGTAGGGGCCTTCCATTTCAGATTCAATCTGTAATTAAATCAGGCTCAGGACACCAACTGATGGTTTCCGGCATTTATAAGGGTTGGACAATACATTTGATTGGAATTTATGCCCCCACCCCACCCTCTGGAGAGTTTTTTCGCTCCCTTTTTAACTCGGTAGCTAGTTTACCTCCTGGACAAGTTATTTTAACGGAGATTGGAACTGTGTTGAGGACCCCAGTTTGGATAGAAGCTCTACCAAAATCCCAGGTTCAAGGTCCTGCTCACGGTTACTTCGTAACTTGCTTGTAGAAGCAGGACTAATTGACCCATGGAGGCAGTTTAATCCCTTGGTGAAAATTTTCACCTTTTTTTCTCTGGCCTCCAATATGTATTCCAGATTGGACCGATTTTACACTCAGAGAAATGCGTTGCATTCATTTAGGGACATTTCTATCCTCTCACGATCTCTGACCATGCTATGGTCAAGGCACAACTTCGTTGGGACACAGTGGAGGGGGGCGGTCTTTGGAGATTTGATCCGGGACTACTCAATGATAAACAGTACATAGAATCTACTAAAAAAGGTTATTCAGTGTTATCTAAAAGAAAATACAGAGGCGCTTTCCAGGCCCAAGTATTTGTGGGATGCCTTAAAGGCGGTGGTGAGAGGGCACACGATAGGATTTTCATCCCATAAGCATAAGCTGCATCAGGCTCATATGCAGGAAGCTCTCGCATGTATTGCTGACCTGGAAGCATCACACAAATGTACGGGGTCTAATCTTACACTCAAAAAGTTAAGGGAGGCCAGGGATTCCTATAATTCATTATTACACAGACGGTTAGAGAATTCCCTTAGATACACTGGGCAGCGCTACTATGAGAGGGGAGAGAGGGCAGGCAAATTGCTTGCCCTAAGGCTCCGCAGGCAGGCAGCTGATAGGTATGTGGTTAAGGTCAGTTCAGACCCGCCTAATCTCCCTTATAAGATTCTTCCTGGTGACATTGCATAAGAGTTCGCGGAATTCTATAGACAACTCTACGCTAAGGAAGAAACACAAGAGCATGGCAAAACAATTTTGAATTTTTTACAAGGTCTAGAGCTCCCTGCCTTGTTAGGTATTCAGAGGGACTCCTTGGAGGCTCTCTTCACTGAGGAAGAGGTGGGGGAAGCTATCAAGACTCTCAGCTCTGGCAAGGCTCCAGGCCCTGATGGGTTCACCTCGGAATTTTACAAAGGGTTCCAGGATGCGTTAACCCCGCTGCTCACTAGAGTCTGCAATGTGGCGCAGGAGCCGGGGGCCTTGCCAGATACATGGGGAGAGGCCCTTATCTTGGTATTGCCCAAACCGGGGAAAGATCATACTTCATGTGCTGGGTACCGACCTATTTCGCTGCTCAACCAAGATGCAAAAATCTTCGCCAAGATCATTAGCGAACGTTTACAGACAGTGGTCTCCGTCTTAGTTCACCCAGATCAAACTGGGTTTATACCCAGGAGGCACATCCAAGACAACATCAGATTGCTGTTAAATGTTATTTCCACGGCCCAGCTCCCTATGGATTCCCCACTTTCAGCAATACTATCTTTAGATGCTGAGAAAGCATTCGATCGTCTAAATTGGCAATATTTGGATTTGGTCTTGGGGGGCTTTGGGTTCGGTGAGAAATTTCAGACTTGGATATCTAATTTATACTCTAAACCTAGAGCAAAGGTCCAGGTGAACGGGATGATTTCCACTCAATTTGGGATTGAGCGAGGCACCAGGCAGGGCTGCCCTCTCTCCCCTCTCTTATTTGCCCTCAGTTTGGAACCCCTGGCAGCATATATTCGGCAAATGGATATTTTCCAGGGTCTCCAGGTTAGGGGGGTGGAGGTCAAGATCTCATTATACATGAACGATACTTTGTTACATATATCAGATCCAGTAAATGCAGTTCCCAGGATTTTCAGTTTTCTCTCTGAATTCGGAGCTCTTTTCGGTTATAAGGTTAATCCGGACAAATCCGAGCTATTCCCTCTGGGGGGTTTCCTGGATCAGCCCTTACCAAAGGTGCAGCAAATTAAGTGGTGTAAGTCAGGGTTCAGATACTTAGGGGTATGGGTCCCTATGGATTTCAAGGCCCTATATTCTACAAACCATTTAAGGGTACTTCAGGAGATTAGGGAGGACTGCAACAGATGGAGAGAGCTCCCCCTTTCCATCTCGGGTAGGGGTGAATCCATCCGCATGAATATTCTCCCTCGCCTGTTGTTTATAATGGGTGCCATTCCTTTCAGACCCCCGAGGAATTTTTGGCGAGATCTGAACTCTATCCTCTCTAAATTTCTTTGGTCTGGGAGGAGGCCCCATGTGAGATGGAAGACCATGGTGTCCCCTAAAGAAAGGGGGGGCTTTGGGGTACCTGATGTCCAGAAATATTTCTGGGCATCTCAGCTGCAACCGTTGGTGACTATGGCTCAGGAGTCCTCACCGAAGTGGGTTCAGATTGAGGGGGCTGATTCTCCTCTGAGAAATGTTTCAGACCTTATTTTCCTGGACACCCCCAGGCTGCACCAGCTCGACTTTAGGAATCCTTTCACTAGGGTGATTTCCCAGGTTTGGAGGGACATGAACTCAAAACTAGACATTACCTTAAAACTTAACCAACACACGACTATATTGAGCTGCTTAGATTTTGGCCCACTCAGGTGGGATATGGGTTTTCAGCAGTGGGCGAGAGCTGGGCTGATTAATCTGGGCCAGCTTTTCGATCAGAATCTAGTAAAACTATTCCAGCAGTTAAAGGCCGAATTTAATCTCCAACATACGGACTTTTTCCGTTACCTCCAGTTAAGACATTATGTCCACTTAAATGAAATGGAGCTTGAGTTGGGTACAGAACCTTTAAATAACCCAGTGCAATCTATCCTTTCCTCCCTGATTAGGTCTCCGAATCAAAAAAAACTGATCTCCAGATTAGTACAGGGGATGAACTGCGCCGAGGGTGACTCCTTAATTCTGGTTAAGGACATGTGGCATAGAGACCTAGTTGTGGCCCTGTCAGAATCTGACTAGACTTCCATTTGGAAGGCTATTCAAAACACCACATCGTCCCTCTTTTGGCGAGAATTTCGGTGGAAGCTAGCTGTTAGATTTTTTAGAGTTCCTGTGGTGACGAAACATTATGGGTTACACCACACCGACCTTTGCTGGAGAAACTGTCAGTTGGTTGGTACATATTTCATATATTCTGGGAATGCAAAGTTATACAGGAGTACTGGAGGAAGTAAAAGATGTCTTTGAAAGGATTTTTGAGTTAGTACTGCCAGAGTCCCCTCAGTACTGGTTATTGGGATTGCCTCCCCCTCTTCTGGCTTCCAGATCCTCCCGTTATCTGTTTGGAATCTTGGTGGCAGCAGCCCTATTAATTAGTCATGGCTTACTCCGGATAAACCCACTATCTCTACTTGGTATGAAATCTGCACCAGGATCCTAGACATGGAATATCTGATGGCCAAGTTGAGGCTATCTTTAGATAAATTTAAAGGGAGATGGCTACCATTTTTGCATTTCATGGCCTCCCAGGAGGGGAAACCTGTATTAGAATTGCTTGCCAGATATGTCTGAGAAGACTCTCCTGGTCCAGTCTGGATGTTTTGACTGAGATATGAGGCCAGAAGGTCTCCTCACTTCTGTGCTTCAGACTTGTTTTACTATTAATTTCTGGATATGTCCTTTTTATTAAGTACTTATTATATATGTGTACCATTAGGGTGACTTTGTATGTCTGGGCCTTTAGTAACAACTGAGATAACCTCAATATTTGTTAGAGGCAATAAGTTATTGACGGCACTTATAATGTTAAAGTGTTTCTCTCCCTTCTCCTCTCTTCTTTTCTTAAATTTCTGAAGGCACTCTCCCACCTGCTAATCTTATCTCCCCCTTTCCTTTCTCTCCTGCTTTTCTTCTCTATTCCTTTTCCTCCTGTTTCCTTTGTCTTTGGTTTTAATACTGTGTAAGTGAGTAGAAATGGACTTTCTATATGTCTGTTAATACATGTATTTCTATGGAAAAAAAGTTCTCCAATAAATTTTAATTTAAAAAAAAAAGGAAAACAGATACCCGATCTACCTGTGTGGGGCTCCTCTTCTTACAGTGGAAGAGGAGGACCTGGTGTTCATTATAAACAAAGGACTACAGCATGACAAGCAGTGTATTACTGCTGTCAAGAGGGTCTACAGAATGCTGAGGTGGATCAAAAGAGAATGACCAGTACGGCTGGGAAGTAATCGTGCCACTTTACAGGGCCCTGGTCAGGCCCCACCTGGAGTAATGCATACAATTCTGGACTCTGCAACACAAAAAGGACATTGAGGCAGTCACGAGGGTGCAATTCATGGCCCGCAAAGTAATCTGGAAAATGGGGGCATCAAAGCTATGAGGAGAGGCTGGTGGTTCTTGACATATTCTCTTTGGAGAAAAGGAGGCAAAGAAGTGACATGGTCACAGACTTCCACATACTCAAGGGTGTTAATAAAATCAAGCAGACAGATATATGTTTCATCTGGTGTTCTCCAGCAGGGCAAAGGGACAAGCCCTGAAGTTCAGCTGCAACATCAGGAGGAACATCTCCCTGAGGGTAGTGAACCTATGGAACAGCCTACCAGTGGAGTTAGTGGACATGAAGACAGTACAAATCTTCAGTGTAAGCCTGGACACATTTTTGTTTCCCAAGGGAATCACAAAGTATCTACAGTAAAGAAAGTGTGGAATCTGAATAAATGTTTGTACTACATACTTATTCATCACTGCTTATGAAGCTGGGAGGGGGGACTTGATAGATCTAGATTCCATTCTGTGTTGCTATGTTTGAGCTGGTGTGCTCCAGCAGATTATGGCGACTGTCCCTGAAGTTCAGAAACTGTAGATATGGGAAAACATTTGGAGGCATTTCTCCCAGAAGATGGTGAACCTATGGAAGACACCACCAGCAGAGACAGTGGCTATGAAGATAGTACAGGCCATCAAGGTAAGCTTAGACAGATTCCTGGTTACCAAGAGAATTGCAGGGTATAATTAAGCGTATATTCAAAAAGAGACTAGTTCTTCTTCACCCTAATATTGGGGGACCAACAGTTTTACCCAGCTCAGTTAGACACAACCTTCAGAAACTGGCGGAAATTAGGCCTCAATTACTTGTATCAACTAATGAATAATTCAGGTATTCTGCCTTTTACAGACCTCCAACAAAAATACTCTCTTCCTGATAGAGATGAATACTTATATACCCAGGTGAGAAACTACATCTTGCGGCAGAGAGAATTTCCTTCTTGCTGCCCTTCACCACTACCCACCTACTGGGTCCTCCTCAGAGATACACTAACTGGTAACATTTGGAGTAAGTTCATAGGCCACCTTTACAGAATAGTAAGGGATAATCTGGGTGACTCAACCAAATCAGTTTTGGATGCCTGGAATAGGGATCTAGATATGGAGATCTCTCTTGCACAGTGGGAAATGGCTACTCCGAAAGCAACTAAAAATACAGCTTAAAATATCTGGCGAGAATTCGCATGGAAATCTCGATCCAGATTCTTTACCCTCATGACCCTGGTAAGTACATGCCCACCTCCTATGGGCAATGCTGAGGACTTGTAATTGTACTATGCTGACCTTGGACATATATTTTGGTTTTGCCCAGTCTTGATGCTTTTTTGGCTGACTCTACATCTAGAGCTAGGGAACTGTATGAACGAACCAATAGAACTAATGGCCGAGATGGTATTATTGTCTATTTATCCCCCCCATAGTCCAAGATGGTTGAATACTTTACTTCCAATTTACTTATTAGCAGCCAAAAAGGCAATCACATGTAAATGGATGCTGAAAGAACTCCCAAGGATATCTGACTGGCACAAAATAATGTGTGAAATTTACAGACTGGAATCTCTTACAGCCAAACTCTGCAACATGCATGAGAGATTTCTGAGAAAATGGCAGCAGTGGATACTGTTTTTCTTGCTGATGGATCCTGAATTTGTCCCTTAGCAAGGGTGGGGGGCAGGTTCAGTTGTTAGGTCTTCGTTCCCTTTGGTGTTTTTAATGTATTTTCAACCAGGAGGTGAGGAGGGAGGCCATGGTGACTTATCTATCAGTGGAGGGGGTCTGGCTGCCTGTCTGCCATGTTTAGGGGCTGCACTACTTATTATATGTATGAATGTTAATATAAATCTGTCAAAGAAACGCTGTATGAAAATTAAATTGTTCTTTTCTTTTTTTCATGACATGTAACTTGAGAAGTGCAACACCTTACGCTGTAATTGTGATGTCTCTTACAGTAAAAATGAAATAAAAAAATTTTCATTTTATTAAAAAACAGCTCTGTCATGATGTAAATATGTATATTGATATAGCTAGAAAAAACTGCCTTTTTTATACTGATAACATAATTACTGCTTTTCCTAATAACAATATAATAACGGCTCTATTTCATAAGTTTCTAGGCTAAACAGTTCCAGAGTTAGACCCTTCAAAAGATATTTTCTTTAAAATGTGATAACTTTGAAACTATTAGGGCTAGAGACTTTTTTTAAGGAAATCTTGGAGTCAGCTAAATAGATATATCGTTACTATATCACTATACTGTATGGTAGAACACTGTTAACCTTAGGAAATCATCATTTCCTAAGGTCGTTAACCCATCGTCCATCTGTTCCAATGTTGTTAACCTATCGATGCGAGGTTGTTAACCTATCGATGCTATGTCACATTGGGTTAACAACTGGGAATGGTTTGCGCATGTGCGCACCTTTTTTTTCCCTCAGGGACTGATAGATGCATGCAATGGTGAGGGAATGACTGAACGGCTACTGCGGTGACTATATTTTGAAAAGTAAGGAGCTGTTTTCATTTTTTCTTGGGACCATACACTATAAAAAATAATGTATGGTCCTTCTATTAGCAACTGGTTACTGTTAATCGTCTCAGGGTTGCCATGGCCACCCTGGCGACCTCTCGATGGTTAACAGACTGGTTACCGATAGAGAACCATACATTATCCTCTATATAATGACCATATATTGATATAAAAAAATAAAATGTTTCATATTGATATAAAACAAGCATTTGTCAATGATGAATGTTGCCATGCTGGCATTGGCATTGGTAGTGCAGGAGTTAGAGAGATGCATAATAGGAATGGCAGTGAAGTTTGGAACTGATGCCCAGCCCACCCACCCTGCAGAGACTGACAGACATTGAAGTGTGCCTTTGGGCTCATCAGCCTTAACGCTCGTGCTATTTCACCTCATCCTACCCTGCAGACTCCGACAAGTGTCGCATTGTGCCTTAGGGTCGTCGGGCCTTATGCTCACCCCATTCCATAAGGAAATACACTGAGATGGGTGCAGTATAGGAGAATGGGGTGAACTTTGGGGCCAAAGAGTCCAAGGCACACTTTGATGCCTGTCACTGGCTGCAGGGTGTGGGCGGGGGTGAAATGGCATGAGCATTACAGCTGACAATCCCAAGTCACACCCCTGACGCCTGTCAGTCTCTCTAGGTTGGGATGTTACAGTTAGAAACCCTAACATCCCGGGCATTTGTTGGTATTTGCACTCCAAATTTTCAACATGGGGTTTTTGTGACCCCACCTCATGAAACCATTTGGGACCTCTGCTCATGAAAAGTGGCACTGCGATTTTGTTAATCCGTCCCAAATGTTGATTTCCCACAGCGAACACGCCATTCTGCACCAGATGTGTGGAAACACATTTTGGGCAGGATATGAAACATTACAGCTGTATCATTCATAAGGCAGTGTGAAGAAATAGCAATTTTGAAAATTTGGAGTGAAAATATTAAAAATTCTCGAAGTTACGAGCGTGCGTGGAAACTGTGCAACGTACACTTGTAACACAGTCATTTCATGGAATTTTTTCACCAAATTTTCAACAAAGACATTTTGAGACCTCCACTCATGAGCAGTGTCACTGTGATTTTCTTAATCTGTTCTGAACATTGATTTCCCACAGCAACTGCGTCATTGTGTGCCAGATGTGCGAAAACAAGTTTCAGGCAGCATGTGAAGAATGACAGCTATACTGGTCATAAGGAAGTGTGAAAAAATGGCAATCTTGAAAATCTGGAGTGAAAATATTACAAATTCTCAAACTTACGAGCGTGCATGGAAACTGCACAATGCATGCTTGTAACACAGTCATTTTCGGAATTTTTCACCAAATTTGCAACATAGGCTTTTGGGAGCCCACCTCATGAACAGTTGCACTGTGTTGTTAATCAGTCCTGAAAGGTGATTCCGCGCAGTGACTGCAAAATCACCTTCTGGGACCGAATAGCGAAATGACAGTGACTGAGTTCATGAGGTGGGTCAAAACCATGTTGAAAATCTGGAGCAAAAGCTGGCCCACTGGCGGGTGGTTGGTTCTATCTGCAATGCTGGCGACCGGGTTGAGGCGGACTCGGGTCACTGGAGGAGCCGGCTGGGGGAGTAGGCAGGTGTCCCACGATGGCTCACCTTTGCGGGGAGGAATTGGCCCGGTGTATGCTGACCTCTGGCAGAGGCCAGAGACTTAGCATTACGTCGGGCTCCTCAGGGTGTGATTGGCCTCAGATGTACAGTAGGTCGGAGGGTCAACACACCTCTGAGGCTCGCTAGGGGAGGATGTTGCGGACGTCGGTGCTTGCACCTTGATGTCACGGGCACTTGCAACATCCACAGAAATGCAGAAAATGCCTCCCAGCTCCGAAGGAGATGGAGCCCTGGAGCGTGCCCTCGCTGTGCTGCCGCCTGCCTGGTCACCTTCCCACCGACGAAACCAGATGTTTGGGGTGCTTGTGGGCTCCACCTCGTCTCTGCCCTGGGGGGGAAACTGCAGCTCCATGGGGTGATGGGAGTGATCCAGGTAAGGCAGACAGCAGAGGGATGACTCTTTGGGGTTCCTAAGGAAGTCAGAGCTGGGGGGATGTGGGGGGAGGGGAAGAGAAAGTAAAAAAAAAAAATTTGGAGCCAAAAGTCACAAAAATGGCCAAGATATCCACCTAAGTTGAACCCCCCATTGATGCCATTATACAGTTTACTGTGATTTTCTTCAGTTCGCAGTCAGCTTTGAAGAGTGCAGACGTGTTCCCGCTCCACGAAAATCATTGCGCTGGGCTCTGAGGTAAGTATGGGGTGGGGTGCGGGAGGTGGGGTGCACAGAGGGTGAGTGTGGGTTGGGGAAGGGGGTGCTCCCAACACGACGATGGACTGTTTTCTTTTTTTTAGGAAGGACATCATGGGAAGGTTTTCTTTATTTACAGGTGTAAAACCAACTGTTGGGCACACTGAGGTGGACTCCCAGTATGCCACCTGTGTGTTTTGGGGACAGGGGACTGAAGCTGATGGGGTTTAGGCCCCTCATCGGCAAAGAAAGCGTGTGTGTGTGTGTGTGTGTGTGTGTGTGTGTGTGTGGGCGGGCATGATGCTGAGGGGGATTGGGCACCCCCCCACGGCAGACAAAACTAGAGGGAACATTATGCCGACGGGGATTGGGCTCCCCTGTCGGCAAACAAACTGGGGAGGGGGCATGCCGACAGGGGGATTAGGCACCCCTGAAGTCAACTTTCTATGGGCTGGGAGAGGTGGACGGTGGCAGCTGCCACCATTGTTTATTAAAATGTTTCAGCAGGCAAGGCATGCCCTGCAATGACGGGTCGCTCCCTCATTGCAGCGGCGAAATTCTTTCAAGTTGGTGGCACGCCTCTGAACTGATGTCATAGACAGCATGCTCATTCATTGCTGCCACAGAGACCAGCCCAAAAAAGCAGTGGCGCCATTGGCCACAACACTGCCGCACCTCCACAACCTGCTACTCCACCAAGCTGCCACAACATGGTGCTTGCACTGCATGTGCAAGACAACATAAAAACGTAAAATGGTTCACTGAATTTTGAAAGTCTTGTCATTTTTAACATATTGACGTGCATATGCATGTAGCAATACAGGAGAACTGTATTAACTGTTCTGATCTTACAGCTTTCAGAATGTAACTTCAAGTGTTATAAAAATATCAAATAAGATAATTTTTGAAAATGGTCGGAAGATACTAGTGGTTCTGTCTAGGAATAACTTGTTTGGAATAGAAATAGGACTTGTTTGCCTACCTCGATGAATTGAAACATTCCCTGCTATGGCAGGATTTCTACTTAGCCAAAACGGTTAATGAGGCATATACTATCTTTCACGAAATACTAATTGCAGCCTTAAACAGGCATGCCCCCATGGTAAAGGTATGTGTAAGGAGCAACACTTGCCACTGGTTTTCACCAGAACTCAAAACTTCCATGCTAGATAGGGATATGCTTTGGAAAAAAGCACACAGAAGCAAGAATGACTTGGATTGGTGTCAGTTTAGGAGGGCATGCAATAAGTGCACCAAATTGGTCAGAGCAGCCAAGGCCGCTTTCTATCGTACTGAGCTAGACTCTGCCTCAAGAAATCCTTCAAAATTTTGGAAAATAATAAAGGACATGTCTGGTCATTCACCTGGAAATTCCTTCCCATCAAAAATTACATCCGGTAGTAACACCATTTCAGACCGATCGGAGATACTGGAAGCCCTCAATAATCATTTCACAACTGCTGGGCTAGCATTTGACATATCCCCTGCTAATGCCATCCTCACTCAGCAGGGATTATTGTTTCACAAGTCTCCTGCTACCAAAGATGCCTTCTCCTTCCTGCCTGCCTCTCTAAAAGAGGTTGAAAATCTATTGCTGTAGTTGGATATCAAGAAGGGTGCAGGCTCGGACTCTATACAGCCTTACTTTCTGAAATGTACATACCATGTGTTGGCAGTGCCAGTCATGCACCTCTTCAACTTGTCACTATCCCAGGGGAGCCTTCCCTCGCAATGGAAAGTAGCCCATGTCATCCCTTTGCTCAAATCAGGTGATCCTTGTCACCTTAATAATTATAGACCGATCTCCCTCCTCCCCATTCTGTCTAAATTATTGAAAAAGATAGTGAGTGGTCAGCTAAAGACGTACCTTGAATCCAGGAGTCTGTTAAACCCAGTGCAGTCTGGATTCAGAGCAAAGCACAGCACCATAACTGCCCTAGCAAAAGTGACTAATGATTGGCTCCTTGACCTTGACAATAGGAATTTTGTCTGTGCCATTTTTTGGATCTAAGTAAGGCCTTTGACACAGTAAATCATAACCTGCTTCTTTCCTTCCTGTGTAACCTAGGTCTGGATCCTAACTCTATGTGTTGGTTTGCCGACTACCTCGTAGATCGGAAACAGCAGGTTAAAGCTGAAGGTGATCTTTCGCCACTTAAACCCCTACAGGGAGGTGTGCCTCAGGGGTCTATCCTTGGTCCCTTGTTGTTTGCGGTTTACATTAACAACATCGATGACAACATCAATAAGGCCAATATCCACTTGTTCGTTGATGACACAGTACTTTGAGTCGTCCTATGCTGGAAGCAGCCTGTGAAGACCTCCAAGCCGAATTTAACCTATTGCAATACCAGCTCATAAGCAAAAAGCTTCTGCTTAATGCGAAAAAAAACAAAACCGATGCTCTTTTTACCCCTTCCTCCTATGCGGCGAACCCCGCTTGCGTTGGGGCTATCCCTCAGATTACCACAGTACTTGGAGAAAATCTAGAGTATGTGCCAGAATTCAAATATCTGGGTGTATGGCTCGATCACAAACTCTCCTTCTCTGAACATCTCGAAGAGCTACAGAAGAAACTAAAACAAAGACTAGGACTATTCTACAGAATTAACCACTTCCTTACTAGGGATGCCAAGCAGCGGTTGGTTCAAGCCATGTTCCTTTCATTAGAAGATTACGCCGACCTTCTCTATAGCCATTGTACTGCCTCTGCCCTGGGTAAGTTGGTCACCCTATACCACAGAGCAATCAGGTTCATAACGGGCCTTCCACTTTCCACACACAATTGCTCCTTGTACACTGCGGTGGGCTGGACTTCCCTTCATTATAGGAGAAATAGAAATGCTGCTTTATGGGCTTTCAGAGCAGTTTCCAACAAGCTTCCCCTATTCTTCTCTGATTGTATTCCCCTGAGTCTGATAGGTGCCTATGCTCTAAGAAGCTATTTCCTAATTGCCTTGCAATTACCTAAGGTCAAATCTCGTTTCAGCAGAGCTGCCATAAGTTTCTTGTTGCCTTCCTTGTGGAACAATATGCAAAAAAACTTGAAGCTGAGCTGTCCTGTAAGCCTGAATATTTTCAAGTCGCTCTATGACTGCTCTGTGAAGGAATCCTGCAAATCCCACATTGCTAGCTCACCTATTTTCCTATTTCCCCTCCTGGCCATCCTGCCTCTCGCCCTGCCTCTGCCTCTGCCCTGCCTCTCTCTCCCTACCAAAATACCAGCTTCTCTGCCTCTCTTTAGCCATGGCCAAGTTCCATCCCGTTCCCCAGAAGTATGCCAGTTAACTATTCCAGCCCCATCATTTCTTCCTAAGCCGGTATCCCTCTTCTTGCCTTTCTTTCTCCTTTTAAGTGAACATTCCGGCTGTACCCAGTTATGAGCATATCTGTTGTAAAGGCCCTCTCACTCAAATGTTGATGTACATATGTATATTTTTCTTCTCTGTATAATATTGCATTATGTTTTACCATGTTACTGTCCTATGATTTTTGTATGACCAGGTCCATCTTGCAAATGAGCCCTGCTCAATGGTGCCCACCTGGATAAATAACGTTTTTTTATTGATTGACTGACTGAGTGAATAAACACATTATTTTCTGTTTCTATACTGCGCCCCTTCCCAGAAGCTCAGAGCGCTTTAGATAGAGATAAGAATTATGTACAAGGGTGAGGTTGCAGGTGCAGGGTCTGCACTGGAAGATATATGAAGATAGACTAAAGAAGCTTAATATGTATAGCCTCGAGGAAAGGAGGGAGAGGGGGGACATGATAGAAACTTTCAAGTACCTCAAGGGAATCAACAAAGTCCAAGAGGGTAGCATCTTTCAAAAAAAGAGGTGTGCAAGAACAAGGGGAGCACAATTTGAAGATGGGAGGGAGCCCAGAGGTAATTTAAGGAAGTATTTTTCACAGAGAGGGTTGTGGATGCATGGAACGCCTTCCGGAGGGAGGTTGTGGAGTCAAAACAGTGGTGGAATTCAAGCATGCATGGGACAGTCATAAGGCCATTCTAGGGGTGGGGTAGGAAGAAGTAGGCTGCTGGTTAACTAGGATCTGCAGCTTATCCAGTAGGTAGGGAAATGAGCAGACTGGGTGGGCCAAGCGGTCCTTATCTGCCATCAAATTCTATGTTTCAAAAAATTCTATGTGGGGGGGGGGAAGAGGAGGTTTTTCACTGAGAGGGTGGTGGATCCTTGGAACATGCTGCCTGGCGATCTGGTTCAGAGATCCACAGTGGAGGGGTTCAAGAGACGGTGGGACAGACACAGAAAGCGGATGTATCAGATGATGGCCTGGCCCAGGGGGGTGGGGATGGGTGAAGGGGTTTCTGGAACACAAGGCGGGGAAGGGCCTAGGTACCCAACTAGGGATCTGAGGTTCGAGCAGACTTAATAGACTGTAAGGCCTAATCTGCTGGCAATTAGTATATTAGTATGTTAGTACATAACAAAACGTAATGATAAAAACAGTAATTAACTCATGTTTTCATAGCATGCTAATTATTCCCAGCTTAATGAAATGGGGTGGGGGTGGGGGGCTGATTGACTCACAGTTACTTCCATCTTCAAAGTACCATGTCATTATATATTATTACAAGTGTCTCAGGAATGCTGAAATCTGATTGGTTGTCAGCATTCTGAGAGCCTTTTGTTAATCTCCTTGTTAATGTACTTGTACAGCCTAATCATGGGAGTATTAATTGATGTGGCGCTAATTTTATTGAAAATTCCATTATTAGAATTCTGAGCTGCCATTATTTTTAGTGATTGTCAGCCTGAACAACAACAAAATATCCAATCCCCCTACTACCTCGTTCGCAAATCACACAACATCCTCCACAAACTCTAGTAATTTTCTCATAGTTCTCCCACAGTAATAATAAAAGGTTTTCTTTTGAAACTAGTAGTGCAAGCACATTCTGTGCTCACCGCTACTCGTAGTCAGCACTTCTCCAAACTGTGTCCCTGACTCACCCCAGCGCAACTTCAGCCCCATCAAAACATTTTACAATCTGTTATTTTTTTTTAACACAAATGAAGTCCTGCGAAACCACTGCAATCACCTGTAACCTCTTCACCCCCTTTTCTGACTGCCCGACCCTGTTGCTACTGTTGACCGTTAGCTGTGTCACAACTTTTCATATTTGCCGATGGTAATGAAAGTTAACTGTGAGTCATGCTGCTAGCTACCGAAACTCTTTCAACAGGTATCCCATGCCTGTTGTATGGCTGAGTCATTCTAACACTGCAGCACAAATAAATTGTACCTGATCAGCTCCTCATGAGATTTTCTCCTTCTTTGTTTTGTTGTCCATGAGTACACCTTGTCATATTGCTTTCTGTGTTCTTCCCACCTGGGGTGGGCTGCCGTTATGGGCTGCAGAGTCCTGCTGCTGCCCAACCTGGGGCACAGGCCACTGGAGACTGCAAATTACAGTACAGCAGCAACCACCGCATATTTTAAAAATGTACTTTTTTTTAATGCTGAAATTGACCCCTAATGATGCCAGGACAGCGCCAGCTTCCCAAAATTGGAAAACAATCCGTGTGAGATCTCATTCAGCAGTTTTCATTTCAGCAGCATCTCCTTTGCTGTAATGATCAATAGCGCTGATTGAATATGTATAAATCTTCAGTCATTGCCATTGATCTGTAAGCTGATCAGCCTGCGTTTTAAAGTTTGAAAGACTGAGCTCTTCATAAAACGGGAGCTCTGTTTTTCATTTTAATAACTGAGCCCCATGCTTGCAGAGTTGTACTGATGTCACAGATTCCTGACTCATGCCGTGGTTAGGCTGTCTTTTTCGGTTTATACTGATTAGTTCCTTGGGTATCTTTGAGAGGTCAGGTAGTGGTAATTCTACCTGGGTAGGTGGGTGGCTTATTACATAGATTGTAAAGACTTTACAAGCTGTATATCTTTAAGTAATAGCTCGTTTTGAAACAGCAGTTACAGACAGTTACAGTATACACAAAGAAGTGACACTAACTAAAGCTGTTCAGAACAGAATGTCAGTTGCATTGTATACAGAAAATACACTTTTTATATTTGGAAGTTGAAGTTAGAATGTGAGTTTGAGTAAAAAAACATCATTTTTGTGGGGGGCCGTGGGTTGATGTGGTGGGTGAGAGAGAGTGCAACTGGCATTCTGTTCTGAATAGCCTCAGACTATAGCTACACTGTGTACAACTGTCCGTAACTGCCGTTTCTTTAGAAAGGAACTATTGCTTTGTAAAGTCTTCAGTATTTATGTAAAAAGGCACCTGCTCATGTAAAATTACCACTGCCTGTCACAGATACCAAAGGAACTAATCAGTATAATAAACTGCAAGTCAGCCTGACCACGGCCTGAGTCAAGAGTCTGTGACATCAGGACAGCTCTGCAAGCTCACAGCTCACTTAGAAAGCAACAACAAAAAATGGAGCTCCCAATGCAAAGAGCGAGAGGTAGGGGAGGAATTTTCATTGATCAGCTGCACTACAGCTTTTTCACTGCTGCTATGGCAGGCAACGCAAATTTGTATGAGTTCCTCTTACAATGGAACTTACTTCCACAAGAACTTGATGGAACTTACTTCCACAAGAACTTGATGGAACTTACTTCCACAAGAACCAATGGATCTGAACAATTTTAATTCCTTCAAAAAAGGGTTGGATGATTGACTAAGATCAACCCCAGTTAAGAATTAATGTTCCACATAGTGTGGGGGACAGTCACGATGGGCCTAGAACCTTCTTTTGTCCAAAGAAACTCAGTAAACTCAGTAATGATAATGTGACCCTTTGGTGGAGGGACTATTTTACATCAATAATTGAGAATATCTGAAATTAATAAAGTAAAACATTGCAAACCTGCAAGAAATTGCAACCAAGGTATGATGTAGAGAATAATGGCTGGGTAGGGGGTTATAAAGAGGATTTTACACCCCCCCCCAGGTGTGGGATGCCACATAAACCCCGAGAGCGAAGATCGAGGGATTTATTAAAGCATCCCACACCCACAGTGGTAAAATCTGAGTTTTACCACCTACCAACTTTATTTATATAATTGTTGGGTTGCGTTTTTATGCTACAGCAATTACAGTAAAATCTCGATCTAATGAACCCCCATTATATGGACATCCCTATTTAATGAACTGGTAGCATGTCTCCCAAGTGAATACACTCCGAACATTTTAATCCCTGTTTAATGAACTCCAGATTATCTGAACTAATTTCATGTCTCCCAAGCAGTTAATAGAAAATTGTACTGTATATAAAATAAAACTGCTTTCCTGTTCGTCCATGGTCCCACCTGGCTTAAGTGTGGTCCATGGCTGGTGAGACTTTTTTTTTTGTTTATTTTGTAAGGCGCCTTAGAACTGTGGGATCCACAGCTACAGTTGTTCTTGACTATTAACAAAAAACAAAACAACTTTACTTACCGCCAAGAGCGAGTGGCAGTCAGGGTGGTGGTGCAGCAGTGGGAAGGCAGCTGGCTTGCACATGTGGGGAGTGAGGGGAAACCCGGAGCATGTTTGCCATTATAACCAGCTGGTTATAACGGCAAAATTATAACCGGCTTTCCCTATGGGAAAAAATGCAACCTGGTAATTATAAATAGAATAATAGATAGGTTCTGGTGTATTACAAGGTAATAATTCCATCGAGAGGTTCTGGGGACACAGAAAACCTCGAGAGCGAAGCTCGAGAGGTTTCATGTGTCCCCAGAACCTTGAGATGTAATTACTACCTTGTTATGCCTGAACCTATTTGTTATTTTTTTTAATATATGGATACGAGGTGAATTGACTCACCTCCATTTGACCAGTGGAGTCAGCGGGTCGATGTGCATGCTGGCAGGGTTCTCTAGTGCTGTGTGGGTGAGTGGCTGCTGTGGGCTTCATTTAGCCCTGCCTTTTTTTTAACTGTTTGTCAGCGGTGGTATCAGGCAAGCAGAGGAGTCGCAGAGAGAGTCGGATTGTTAATAATCCCAGACAAATGTTTTTCAAGCTAAAAAAAAAAAGTTTGCTGCTGTGAAGATTGTCTCGCTAAGCGAGCAGCAAGCCGCCATGTTTACGGACTCATTCTGCCCACCCACAGAGGAAAAGCGGCCAATTAGAAGGCACGCTTTGTAAGACGTTGGGGATAGACTTGCACTGTTCAGCTTTGTTGATAATACTATCATTTGGGTGCCGAACAATAGTATTATGGCACCCCAACAATAGTATTATCACTCAGGAACAGTAGTTTTATCGCTCCAGGAGCGATGGTATTACCAGGATTTTTTTGTATGCTTTTCAAGCATATTATTTTAACAATCCATATATTAAAATAGCAGTAATGAACTCTAGGGGGTTACGTTAATGTTCAAGTTAATCACCCCTTGGGGGCAGTATGGCACTCGGCTGTGCCTCATGCCACATTACACCCCCAGGGGTAATTAACTAGAACATAAATGTAACTCCTGTCATTCATTATTGCTTAAGTAAACATTACTACACCAACTGCACTATAAGGTCAGGAAATCCGGATGAAAGGTCTTCTGAAGATTCCATGGATAAGGCTGCAAAACCTGAGAAACACAAAAGCAATTTATAAAAGGCCTCTTCTAGTAAATTGTTGAATAGTGGATTTATGAAACAGACACCTGTGGCCAGATATTCAAAACATTGCACGGCGTGCAGTGATTGTGCCTGCTTTGTGTGGGGATTACGCCAAAATTTCATATTCAAAGGGGTACACAGTGAGCACTAAAGCCATCTGCACATGGTGACAAAGAAAATGTATGCAGTGCAAAGGCAGGGATGGGACCATGCAGACCAGCGAAGCTTGATATTCAACATGTTAGTGCTGTGCAGTGGGCTTAGTGCAGGCCACTTAGCACTGTGTAATTACTGCCTATAAAAAGGCCAGCTTAAATCCAGGTAAACCCTAGAGGTAGGCAGAGACACTGCATGGAACAGTGCAAGATAGCATTCAGGGGAGCGCACATTGTGGACATGCTGCAGCAGTCTGTATAGCAGGAGGAGCAGGCAGATGCCCACCCTGGGGCCGTACATAGACTATGGATGCACTATGCTGCACACAGACAGTACCATCCATGAGTCAGGTATGAAGTCCTCAATGGCGACCAGCTCGTGGGCTGGTACAGGCTCAACAGGCCCATGCTTAGGCAGCTGTGAGAGCTCCTGCATGACCAGCTCCAGAAGAAAACACAGCACAGCCATGCATTGTCCATTGAGCTGAAGGTGCTGACTACAGTGTGTTTCCCGGTCACAGGAACATTCCAGACACTGGTGGGGGACACCACTGGTATCTTGCAGTTGACCACCTTGTGCCTGTTGGGGCAGTTCCTAGATGTTCTGCTGGACCATGCTGGCCAGTTTATCATATTTTCCAGTAACACAGTGGAGCTAACAGCAGCCATGCAGCAGTTCCATCAAGTTGTGCACCTACCATCTGTACTCAGTGGCATTGACTGTACCCATGTTACCATCTGGACACCCACTGGTGATGGACTAGATGCCTGTCTCAATGGGAAAGAATACAACTCCATCAATTGCCAGGTTGTGTTAGATGCAACAGAGATCATCATCAGTGTTCTGGCATGGTACCCCAGCAGTAGCCACAGCACCTCCATATGGTACAATTTCATCTTGTGCCAGAGGTTTGAAAAGTGGGGACATCCCTAGTGGCCATCTCGTTGGTGAGTATACCCCACAGGCCATCCTCCCAAAAGCCCCATATGGGACATGATGGGGTAGAACCCTGTATGGACAATACGTCCCGGGTATGCTAGGGCCAATGGGTAGACTGGATGGACCAGTGGTTGTTGCTTGTTGTCATTGTCTGTGCCATTATGTAACATTAACTTATGCCTTTACCTTCACAGGAGATAGTGCTTATCCACTGCAGCCCTAGTTCCTCACAGCTGTCCTTGGCCCTGCATCTATTGCAGAGGACAGGTACAGTGCAGCACACACTGCCACATGCAACATCATCGAGTGTGTCTTTGACATGCTCAAGATCCAATTTCGGTGCCTTGACTGTTCCGGTGGTGCCCCATAGTGTACCTCTCACAAGGCCTGTGCCATATTCCTTGCCTGTGGCATACTACACAACATGGCACTCAACCATGGGATATGCATGCCGGCCACAGGGTACATCCTGCTTCAGATACGGAGGCAGAGGACCAATACTGAAGTAACTCAACAGATGTGACCCCAGAATGACCAGGAGGGCCCAGGAGTACAGAACCCACATCATATGTGGCATTTATGGACATGGCAGGTGAGTACAGTACACGCAGAAGACTGTAAGATGGCTCAGTAATGTATTATGACACAGAAAGGGCACCAGCAACAACAACATTGCAAGCAGATCTGTATGCTAGGCAAGAAGGTAACATGTCGGCATAACACAAATGCTATGCTACCAGGCAAGGGGGGTGCAAACAGGGAACACACAAGCAGATGTCCATCATTGCAGACAATCCTAAGGAGTGCCAAGAGAGAAAATGCCATCCAGGCTGGGTGGGAAGTGGGGTGCATGGCAAAACAAGCCCATCATGCATGAAGGTAGTACATTGGGGGCACACAAACATAGGTCATGTGGGGGGCAACAGGGAGCTCAACAGGGATACCTGCCAGCCAGACAGGGTAAGGGCTATACGCCAAGTCATCCACAGTGGGGTTGGACAGCCTGGGCTTCAACATAGGGCAGCTGGAGGTGTTGCAGAGGTACAGTGGAGTACTAGGAGACACCCTGGCAGCAGGGCTGGCCATGTGCTACCTACATCTGCCCCCCCACCACCCCAGGTATGGACAGACTGCCTGCACAGCCTCCTATATGGTGGAGGTGGACCTCAGCCATGGTATGGGGGATGTTTGTGGTGACAGTGCCACATGGCCCCAGGCATGGGCCCGCAGGGTACTGTCTCCAGGGAGTGTCAGGTCACAACCTGGTGTGCACAGTGTCCTCGGTGAGCTGTGAATCCCAGGTGTACTGGGCACTCTCATCCTGGCACTATGTGGCATTGGCGTATGCTTAGGTGTCTTTGTGGGGTGGCACTACTCACACTGAACAGGCTGGGCCGATGGCCAGATCCCGCAGTGCCCGCCACCATGGCTGTAGCCTCCTGAACAATGCTGCACAGGTCATGTAGGACTGCCATGAGTTCAGCATGTTGTACCTCTGCCTGCTGCTTGGCATGCTGCATGTCCTCATGCAGCATTTGGTGGAGGCGTGTCATGTGCTCACAGAGCATGTAGTGGAGGCATGTCATCTCCTGCTGCACAGCACTCTGTGCTTCCACAGCAGACTGTAGCAGCTGCCTCTTCATGGCCGTGTCCCACTTCCACTGGGTCAAGTGGGACAGGGTTGGGCTGCACCTGTGGCCATTGTATAGGCTGGGGTTGCACTGTGATAGGGATGGCGGCCCATTGTGTACACAGTGGACTGGCTGTGTCTGGCCTATTATGATGGGTGTGGGGTGGCAGGGTCGTGCATGTGCTGCTGGAGGTGGTGGCTAGCTTTGTGGTGTTGGCAGTTGGTGGTTGGACGTTGGTCCTGTCGGTGGTGGGATACTGGGGTGGCACGGTGACAGCTGTGTCAGGGACAGAGGTGAGCAGCATCCCTGTGTCCCCCAGGTTGCAGCTGGTTCCCAGTGGTGTGGAGACTGGCAGTGAGGGATGGTCTGTCCTGGTCTGGAGTGTGCCCCATCTTCTTCAAGCTCCCAATGTAAGTTTCATCATCGTCCACTTGCATGGCCTCCCTGTTGCTGTACTCTATGTGGTGTGGATGGATGGACAGCAGCAGGAACCATACACGCCAGGATGGTCTTGCGTTGTCCTCCTCTGTGTCCAACTCCATGGGCTGTGCTGCAGGAAGGTGACAGGAGAATTATATAGTATTGTACTGGACAGAATGGTGTACAGGATGAGGCTGCATGCGTGCCCTGGCATATGGTACCTTTTGCCAATGCATTGTTTGCAACGATAAGCCCATACCCCACAGGGATCAGCACACCCCTACAGCAGAAACATACATGCTGTCACTATGGGGGACACAGCACAGGACCAGTGGCCACATGGATCATCACCAATATACACACACACACCACACGTGTACATACAGCCTGCACCAATGTCTACACCTCACCATCAGTGGACACACACCCTGGCTGGACCGGGCACACTCCAGGGTGGACACATCCCAGCCCTGGAGGGCACATGGGCAGCACCACATGGGGCATTATTGTGGCCATTCACACAGACGGCCACTCACTGGGTGATGCAGACACAGTATTGTTATCCACACCCCATGTGTTACCTAGCTCTGGCCTCGTCATGCACCTATACCGCTGGACACCCCCACCAACACATATGGCCTATGGCCTATGAGAGGTTGCACAGTCAGTCACACACATGGTTGGCTTTCATATCCACCACCCAACACTCCAGTCACCTCCATTGGCCATAGAGTGGATGCTATGACCTTCTCCACAGGATCCAGGGGCCATGTGGCCACCGTTGCACATGGGCGCCCACCTGTGGCATGAAGATCCCTGTGTTCCATTGCCATGGCCTCCTTCATGCACCTATTCAGGTCCCAGAAGCATTTCCTCACCACTTCAGCATGCCTGTTGTGTCCGCTGACATCATTCACCTCCATCGTGATCTTATCCCAGGCCCACAGGACACGAGCATCGCTGCCTTTGCAGCAGAACATGACATCTTCCCTAGCCTTGTAGAGCTGCGACAGTGCATGCAGCTCCCATACACTGAAGCGGTGGGTCCGCAGTCTGTCAGTATCTTCCATGGTACCTGCCAGACAAGGGGATGCAAAATGGGTGACTGAGGAGTACAGGCAGTGGCACACAGATAAATGGAACACAGATTACAAACCCACATCACAGATGCTTCCCGGAAATACATGCCCTCCCACAGCCCTAGGCCTATCGACACTGGGTCTGCCATGCATGTACGCGGCTATTGTGATGGTCACAGGCATGGGTGGGCAGAGGCATAGGCCCATGTACCCCTGGGCTGCCTACATGGATGCATGTCTGTGTGGGGGCGGTCCTGCCAGCAGTGTGTAGCATGGACATGAGGGCACCCTCCTAGACATGGTAACACCTTTACTAGCGGATGAGGTTGCCAGCTCACTATTTTGCTATATGCCCATGGTATAGCTGCACACATCATATACACAGGGTACAATGCACAGGTGTCCCAGGGTCGTCATCCTGGTATGACCCCAGCATTCTGCTGACAGGCCCACACCAGCATCATGCATCCCCAGTTACACCACTAGTTGACAGATGACACTCCCACAGTACAGACAACACCTAGTCATTGGGATGTGGTGGGCCCCCACTGCAGCACATTCCCTTTAGCAGGCCCCCCACAGCTGTACAGTATGTTGCATAAAGTACTGGGTGTGGGGTATGTGCTCATGGACAGTGGGTCCATGGTGGTAAAGCGAATACACGGGGACATCGCCCACAATGTCCACCACAGCACAACATGGAAAGCTCCACAACACTGGAGACCTTGGCCCAGAGACACAGTGGTACTGCACCCATACCACTGTGCCATGCTCTCCATAGCCAAATAACACATGTTCCATGTTCCCCTGATGTGTACAGCATGGCATATGGCCACATGGAGGCTCTGTTGTCCCATTGAACCCCTGCATGGCTATGTGAATAGCTGTCTGTTCCATGGCTCCTGGGCCATGTGCATTACACGATGCCCAGTAGATCTGCTACCCCCCCCACCTAATACACACAGTGCTCCCAGAGCTACCAGATGTCCTGCACAGTGTCTACATAGACATATGTCCCATACTGCCACTTTGATTACATGGAACAGTGTCATCAAGGCACAGGTCAGGAAGCATAGAAAAACCAGGAGCAGTTGTAAAATTCACCAAAAATATTTGTTTACAGTAGCAGTAACATAAAAAAATAAACTTGCTCAGTATAACAATGTACAAAGGCAAAAATGAAAAAGTTTTCCTTCAGCCTCTGTGTCCTTTTCTCTTCTAATCTTTTTTGTAGTTGCAGCTTAGCTCTTAGAAGTCCTTTCAACCCCCATCCTTAGCAAGCATCCTGTTTTTGTAAATATCAGGCAGGAGCTGCTAGAAGACAGTGTGCTTCTTGAGTTGAGGCCCCCCTTTACACAGCTTTTGCAAAAGGCTTAAAAACTGGACACTGGTAACCTCTGAGTTTTCCAATAGCTTTTGCAATTATCTTAAAATATAATTATATACATTTCAACAGTAACACTATATATTTTCTAAACAAAATGGATCCCAATATCAGTTACATTTCCATACAATGATTTGCACATATTTTTATATCAGCAGATCTAGATATGCAAAGGAGAAAAACAGACAACAAGAGAAAACTGAGAGACAGTGAGAGGCAAAGAATTGCGAGACTGTCAGGGTGATCAAATCCGAGGTCTCACAGGAAAATTTGGTTGCATGACCAGGCAGAGAAGAGACAGAAAAGGAAAGATCCTTGCATTTAAACACTTTCTCCATAACAACTGGGATAGGGTCCTATTCTATCCTATCCTGTCACATACACTCCCCTCCTTAAGAGGGAACCTGTTTTATTAAACAGGTTTCCAAAACTTTTTATTAAGTCTCTACTAACAATTGCTGCTTTCAGATATTAAGCACATGTACATCATCTCTCTCTCTCTCTCTTTTTTTATAACAGTACAGCAAACAGCACAGTTTAAACTTGTACATTTGTTTTTCAACCTTCAGAACCCTTAAGTCCTGATTCATATCTTGACAGAAAAGTAGCATTGCTATTCTCTTTACCAGATTTGTGTATCACCATGAATTTAAATGGCTGCAGAGCCAGGTACCATCTTGTGATTCTGGATTTTTTATCTTTCATCTGGTTAAGCCAACAGAGAGGATTGTTATCTGTTACAAGAACAAAATCAGTTCCTAGAAAATAAAACTTAAGGGACTCCATGGCCCACTTTGCTGCTAAACATTCCTTTTCAATGATGGAATACCTTTTCTCTCTGTCATACAACTTTCTACTTATGTATAGAATAGGATGTTCTGTCCCGTCTACATTTTGACCCAGTACTGCACCTAGGCCTACCTCGGATGCACCTGTTTGTAGCAGAAATGGTTTCTCAATGTCTGCGCTTCTTAAAACTGGGGCTGAACGTAATGCAGCCTTTATGGCTTGAAAAGCTTCATCACACTCTGTGGTCCATTTCATATTATTTGTGTGCCATTTTTTTGTGAGTTCAGTGAGGGGAATAGCTAACTCAGCAACGCTGGGAACAAATTTATGATAATAACCAGCCAGCCCTAAAAACAACCTGACATGTTTCTTTGTTTTAGGAACAGGGCTGTTAGCTAAAGCTTCTATTTTAGAAACTTCTGTCTTAACTTCTCCATTTCCCAACACATAGCCCAAATATCTAGTTTCCTGCATGCCCAATGCACATCTGACATGATTAATAGTCAGACCTGCATTTTTGATAGCTTGGATAACTGCTCATAGGTGTTCAAGGTGGCTTTTCCAGTCTGGACTGACATCATCCAGGTATGCAGCACAATAACCAGTGTGAGGGGATAAAATTACATCCATGTACCGTTGGAATGTAGCTGGCACACCATGTCAACCAAATGGCATGGTGGTGAACTGATAGAATCCTATAGGGGTGGCAAATGCAGTTTTGTCTCCAGATTCTTTAGCTAAAGGTATTTGCCAATAACCCTTGGTGAGATCAAGGGTACTGATATATTTTGCACTCCCCAGTCTGTCCACCAAATCATCTATTCTGGGCATAGGATAACTGTCAAATTCTGACACTTGATTAAGTTTCCTAAAATCAAGGCAGATTCTAACACCCCCTTCTTTTTTGTTTACAATCACCACTGGAGAGGACCAAGCACTCCTCGACTCCTCTATGATACCCAATTCTTTCATTTTTTGTATTTCTTTAACCACATCAGCTTTCAACCGCTCTGGCAACCTGTATGTATTTTGCCTAATAGGATGAACATTCCTTGTCACTATTACATGCTCAACCACTTTTGCTCAGCCTGGTACTGTGGTAAAAGTACTGTTAAATGCCATTAACACATTACAAATGTCTGCAGTTTGTTCTGAGGTTAAGGAAACATTCACCTTTACAGCATCAGCATTTACAGTTTGTTCCAGTCTATCATAAGCTACATCAATATCTCCTTTATCAGTTTCTGGTAAAACCAGCAAAGCAGCTTTTGGCATTTTTTTAACCCATTTCTTGAGGAGGTTAGCATGGTATATCTTAGTAGGATTTTTCCTGTCAGGGGTCTCAGTCTCATAGCTAACAGTGCCAGTACGTCTAAGAACTTTATAAGGCCCTTGCCACTTCATTAACAGTTTATTTTCTGTTGTGGGTAACAGTAGCAAAACATTTTCACCTGGCTTGAAAACATTGTCTTTTACCCCACGGTAATAATATACCTTCTGCAGGTTTTGGGCCTCTTCCTGATTTCTATGGGCAATTTCAACATATTTTGCCAGCTTCTTTCTCAGGGCACACATTTAAGAAGATATAAATTGTTTCTGAGTGGGGTTATCTTCCAACATTTCTGTTATCACATCCAGTGGCCTTCTTAGCTGCCTACCATACAGCATTTCAAATGGTGAAAACCCTGTCGATGCCTGTGGCACTTCTCTATAAGCAAAAAGTAGGCAAGGCAAGTATTGGTCTCAATCTTTCCCTTCCCCTTTTTACAAAACTTTTTAACATGTGTTTTAGGGTTTGGTTAAAATGCTCAATAAGATTGTCTGTCTGAGGGTGATAGGGGGAGGTTCTTATGGCAGTGATACTGTGATGGTGCCCCCCCCCCCCAAACTGTTTGTGCAGAACTAAGACCTGAAGTTTCTTTTTCACCTATTAAATAATTTTTTCCCCTTTAGTCTGTTGCGCAACAGCATATGTATTTTATTTAAAGTCTCTCCCTTCCTTCTCTCTTGCTTCTATGTCTGTACTTACTGTATGTGCTTATTTCTTAATTAAATAGTGTGTTGGCCACTCGCTATCAAATCTATATCTTCCCAATTCCTCTTCAGGTTGTTCAGTGATGTAAAACAACCAATTCAAAAGCCTGGCGAATCCTATGAATATGAATACAGTAAAACAGGGAAGTTCTATATAATAAACTCTTGCCAAACCCTTGTGAAAAGCTAAAAGAAATAACAAGAATGTGCGGCACTTTCCGTCTGATTTCTAGTGCCTTCAGAAGAGTCTATGGAAACAGATGACACAAAGCAAACTAACAAGCTCATGATTCCAGTTTCATTATTTTTGTGTGTATCCGACTTCCCTCTGTTAAAATTGTGAGCGCCTTTAAAGACGTATAGCCAGAGAAAGAAAGGAAGATATTAGCTACCTAATGTTTGTAAGCTGACTTGAGAAATGACCGGCTCCACAGAGCTTCATTCTTTATTTTATCAAGCAGCCTAGGTGTTTCTTTAGGTCCGATTGTGACCGGGAAGAGTTCATTTGTTGTTTGAATAGGAAGCTGGTTATTATGCCTTGATCTCATTCATCTGCAAACGGCAGTTTTTGTTGTTTTTTAATTTTTTTTAATAATAATTGCAATAAGTTTATTTTGCCTCCTTCCCACAAAAAGAGTCAAGAAACCCCTTGTAAAAGCTGTATAAGTGCTTCAAATGTCTGCAGAAAGTAAACACTGAGTGCCTTGTACTAAACTGATTCGGAATGAAAAGTTTTGTGTTTTAACAGCACGGCAATATTACCGTGCACATTTTTCACATTCTCTGCTGCTTTGAAATAAAGGAAGGATTAAAATAACATTAAAATACATTACTGTGCTTCATGAGGCAATTCTTGATAACAAATCACGGAGCTTTATATCTGCATAGGGAGAACTGCTGAATCTTTAGGTGTCTCCTATAGGGAGTGAGCGGCTCATCTTGGTTGCTTTGATATTGTAGTAAAACCCTTCCCTCTATCTAAGGGGGTGGTGTCTTTCATAAAACCGCCCATATTCTTGCAATTAAGGAATATTAATGTCAATATCAAATGTTTGAAATAAATACAGTGCTATGTTTTGACTATTTATATAGGAGAACCAGAGCATATGTTTAAAAGAAACTGTTATGTGGAATTATAAGTTTAAACTCCATATTTGTGATAACTGATGGGTGGAGTTTTAGTTTGAGGGTGTGATCTTAGTCCTATATCAAGGCAGAATTGATGTTGTGATTCAGATAGTCATTGGGAGAGGACCTGTTTGGTTCTCCCAGGGAGATCTCTAGGGGAGGTCAGGCACAGTCTGATGTTGGTAGAATAGCTCTATTTGTTCATGCTAAACCTGTGATTTTTATGTTTGCTTGCACGCATGTGCAAGAAACATAGTGCCATCATCCAAGTTTTCGGAAGTGTGGCAGCCCTCTTCCAATTCAGTCAGTGTGTGTTTGCAGGCGCGGCCGCAGTTCACTAATGCCTGCTGGAGCTGTCTATGACAGCGTCCAAAATACAGTGGCATACAGCTGAAAGGGGAGCTATGCTTCAGTGAGCAGCGATAAGATATTGCCTGCTCATGCCGCTCCCCTACACACACACACACCACGCAGCGCATACTGCGTGCGCAAGTCCCCCACGCACACACTGTGTAGCGACGGGGTGCCCAATCCCCGTCGGCTGTGCTACACCCCAAAGCAGAGTTACATATGCCACACTAGGTGCCCACCCCAGCATGGCTGCACATCTTATAGCCAGACGGGGGTGCCCAATCCCCCGACGGCTCCACTGGTCATCCCCCCCAGTACAGGGTGCCACGCTGGGAGCCCACCCCAGCGTGGCAACAGATGCTACTGCCAATGGGGGTGCCCAATCCCCCATCAGCTCCACACTTCCTCCACCAGCCATCCTTGTGCCACGCTGGGAGCCCACCCCAGCATGGCAAACGTCCCGCGTCGTCATTTAACAAAAAACAAACCTGAAACTTAAGCGATTCCCTCACTGTCTCTGCCCCACCCACACCCACCACTCGCACCCACTTCCCACCCCCATCCCATGCTTACCTCCGGACTCTGGACTCCAGCGCGATGATCTTCGGTGGACCGGGAACACGTCTGCACTCTTCAAAGTCGACCACGAACTGAGGAAATGCCGGTAAGCTGTATAATGGATAGATAGGGTTTTTTCAACTTTGCTGCATATCTCAGCCATTTTTTGGAATTTTTGCACCAAATTTTCAACATGGGGTTTTTGGGACCCCTTCTCATGAATGCTCTCACTGTTATGGTGTTAATCGGGCTTGAAGGGTGATTTCGCAGTCACTGCGCAAAATCATCTTTCAGGACCAAGTAATGAAACGACATTGCCACTGTTCACAGGTGGGCTCTCAAAAAGCCTATGTTGAAAATTTGGTGGAAAAATTCCTAAAAATGACTGTTTTACGAGTGTGCGTTGCGCAGTTCCTATGCACGCTCGTAAGTTTGCAAATTTTCAATATTTTCACTCCAGATTTCCAACACTGCCATTTACCACACCTCCTTATGAGCAGTATAGCTGTCATTTTTCACATCTTGCCCAAAACATGTTTCCGCCATATTGTGCACAATGGCACAGAGGTGTGTGAAATCAATGTATGGGACACATTAAGAAAATCACAGTGACACTGTTCATGAGCAGAGGTTTTAAAATGGCTATGTTGAAAATTTGGTGAAAAATTCCTAAAATTCCTGTTTCTGACGTCGGCGTTCTGCAGTTCCTCACATGCGCTTCGTAGTTTGCAATTTCCTATATTTTCCTCCAGATTTTCCACATTGCCATTTTATTACACTTCCTTATGAACAGTACAGATGCCATTTTTCATATATCGCCTCAAATGTGTTTCCGCACATGTAGCACACAATGGTGCAGTCGATTGTCTTGAAAGCAATGTTTGGGACAGATTATGAAAATCACAGTTACACTGTTCATGAGCAGAGGTCTTAAAATGGCTATGTTGAAAATTGTTGACAAAAATCGAAAATGACTGTATTCCCAGTGAGCATGTGCAGTTTCCACCTCGTAAATTCATGACTTTGTAATATTTTCAGTCAGATTTTCACCAGTGGCATTTTCCACACTTCCTTATGAACAGTACAGCTGTCATTTTCACAACATGGCGAAATGTGTTTTCACACTTTCAAGCGCAGAATCTGTCGTCGCTGTGGGAAATCATTGTTTGGGACAGATAAAGAAAATCACAGTGACACTGTTCATGATCGGAGAATCCCAAAATGCCTGTGTTGACAATCTGCTGTAAAAATCCCCAACCTAATTACATTACGATTGTCGTTGCACAGTTTCTATACTGCCTTCGTGACTTCACCAGTTTTTAATATTTTTACTGCAGATTTGCAACATTGCCATTTTACACCTCCCATGAACAGTACAGCTGTCATTTTTCATCATGTCGGAATGTGTTTTTGCACCTGTGGTGCTAAATGCCGTAGTCGCTGTGCATAAGCAGCTTTCGGCTAACAAACTGATATTGCCACTGTTCATGAGGTGGGGGTCACAAAAAAAACATGTTGAAAATTTGGAGTGAAAATACCAACGAATGCCTGAGGTGTTAGGGTTTCCAACCATAACGCCCCACCCTGTAGAGAATGACAGTCATCAGGGGTGTGACTTGGGATTCTTGCCTGTAATGCTCATACCATACCACATCCTGCAGCCAGTGAGAGGCATCGAGGTATGCCTTGGACTCTTCGGACCCAAAGTTCACCCCATTCTCCTATACGCACCCATCTCACCATATTTCCTGATGGGATGGGGTGCGATAGAAGCCAAAGACCCCCAAGGACACCGTGACACTTGTCAGTGTCTGCAGGGTAGGGTGTGTGAAATGGCGTGGCCGTATGCCTGACGACCAAAGGCACACCCCAATGCCTGTCACTCTCTGCAGGGTGGTGGTGGGGTTGGCTTTAGTTCAATACTTCACTGCCATTTCTATTATGCAGCTCTGTAACTTCTACACTACCAATGCCAATGCCAGCAAGCAAACATTCGGCATTGACAAATGCTTGTTGTATTTGTTTTCTTTACTTTGAAAAAAGTGATTCTTTAACTTTTATTACTTTAAATTGATTTATTTTGTTTTTTTGAATAAAAATCATACCTATACAAGGTATGTTGTACCTCATATGCTGTCTCTTGTAAAAGTATTTTCTTATACCCCACGACCGATACCTAGTAGTCTGTATAGCTCCTTAGGTAATGCAGCACCAAAATTACTACCCCGATCAGTTATAATTTCTTTAGGTATTCCAACTCTGCTGAAAAGTTTTGCAAGCTTTGCTGCCACTTTTGAAGCTGTGACAGTACACATTGGTACTGCTTCTGGGTATCGAGTAGCATAGTCACATACTACCAGGATTAAATCTGTTGCCCTTTTTACTTTTGTCTAAAGGACCAACCACATCCATTGCAATTCTCTCAAAAGGCACATCTATTAAGGGTAGGGGCACCAGGGGCACCCTGTCTATTCTAGTGACTGGGGCTACTTTGTGACACTCAGCCCAGGAATTTCAATAGGCAGCAACATCTTCATGAATTCCAGGCCAGTAAAATCTATACAGCAATCTGGCAAGGGTGCGATCCCTCACTGAGTGACCAGCCATAGGACTATAATGTGCTATCTGTAACAACTCTGTTCTATACTTCTGTGGTATAACCAATTGCTCTGTCTGCTCCTGTGTTTGAGGTTTAACCCAAACTCAGTACAGTAACCCATTACATTTTTTAAACATTGGTCCATCCTGTTTTGGTTTTACCCCTAGCTGCTTGAAATAACCCTGGAGAGAAACATCGTTAGCTTGCTCTGAAAGAAAATCACAGTCAGTTATCAATTTAGTTTCAGCACTTTCGTATTTTAACCCTTCATATTCATCAGTCATTTGTTGCCATAGTTTCTTCAGGCATTGTCTTTCTTTCCTGGATTTCCAGATCTTGGAGCTGTGCTCAAACAAGTCTGAAGCAGAATCACTGAAAGGAAAAGTGTCCCCACCATCTGAAATTTTCTTTGCCTGAGCTCTTGTCACCACAGCTGCTGAAACATCAGGATTTACTCCTTCTTTGATTAAGTCAGTAAACCCTGGGAAGTCATTTCCAATAATCACAGGTACAGGTAACATAGGTTCTACCCCCACTTTCATTTGAATTGACACACCCTTAATGGTCAAAGTCACTTGGGTGGTGGGATAGTGTCGAGTGTCCTCATGGATGCAGATTACACCAGCACCTGGTCCCTTTGCACAGTATTTTCCCAGCACTTTAACATGCACTAGGGTCTGTCTGCTTCCTGAATCAATGAGTCCCTTTACAGACTTATCCCCCACCTTCACATCTGTTAAGTACTTGCCCCGATTTGCTAAGGAAAAATCTGCTCCAGTGCTGCTCTCCTTGCTATGGCAGTTTCTTGCAAAATGGCCTGGCTTATTACAGTTATAGCAGATAACATCTTTAGGCATAGATTTGTTACCCCCACCAGAGTTCTTATCGGACTTGGAGTTTAAATAAGAAAAAGAGTGTCTTACTGTGTACTTGGCTGTTACCTCGCTGCTGTGGCATTTGTCTGGCCATTTGTTAGTCCTTGGCCAAAGAAACAGCCTTTTCCCCACTCTCTGGTCAGTGGTCCCTTACCCAAAGCTGCACATCTGTAGACAGGATGTTGATGAATTGCTCCATGACAAATGTGTCGATAATCTGTGGGACTATTTTGCTATCCGGTTATTCAGAAGTTCTCTGAGTCGAGTGAAGGCTTCTCGAGGATTGTCGACTGAGTTGTACCTCAGAGATCAAAATCTCTGCCTAGTGGATGAGGTTGCCAGCACACTGTTTCGCCATATACCCATGGTATAGCTGCACACATCGTATTCACAGGGTACAATGCACAGGTGTCCCAGGGTTGCCATCCTGGTATGACCTCAGCAATCTGCTGACAGGCCCACACCAGCATCATGCATCCCCAGTTACACCACTAGTTGACAGACGACACTCCCACAGTACAGACAACACCTAGTCATTGGGATGTGGTGGGCCCCCACTGCAGCACATTCCCTTTAGCAGACCCCCCACAGCTGTACAGTATGTTGCATAAATTACTGGGTGTGGGGCATGTGCTCATGGACAGTGGGTCCATGATGGTAAAGCTAATACACGGGGACATCGCCCACAATGTCCACCACAGCACAACATGGAAAGCTTCACAACACTGGAGACCTTGGCCCAGAGACACAGTGGTACTGCACCCATACCATTGTGCCATGCTCTCCATAGCCAAATAGCACATGTTCCATGTTCCCCTGATGTGTACAGCATGGCATATGGCCACATGGAGGCTCTGTTGTCCCATTGAACCCCTGCATGGCTATGTGAATAGCTGTCTGTTCCATGGCTCCTGGGCCATGTGCATTACACGATGCCCAGTAGATCTGTTACCCCTCCACCTAATACACACAGTGCTCCCAGAGTTACCAGATGTCCTGCACAGTGTCTACATGGACATACGTCCCATACAGTCACTTTGATTACATGGGACAGTGTCGTCGAGGCACAGGTCTGGAAGCACAGGAAAACCAGAAGCAGTTGTAAAATTCACCACAAATATTTATTTACAACAGAAGTAACATAAAAAAATAAACTTGTTCAGTAAAACTATGTACAAAGGCAAAAATAAAATAAAGTTTTCCTTCAGCCTCTGTGTCCCTTTCTCTTTTAATCTTTTTTGCAGTTGCAGCTTAGCTCTTAGAAGTCCTTTCAACCCCCATCCTTAGCAAGCATCCTGTTTTTGTAAATATCAGGCAGGAGCTGCTAGAAGACAGTGTGCTTCTTGAGTTGAGGACCCCCTTTGCACAGCTTTTGCAAAAGGCTTAAAAACTGAACACTGGTAACCTCTGAGTTTTCCAATAGCTTTTGAAATTATCTTAAAATATAATTATATACATTTCAACAGTAACACTATATATTTTTTAAACAAAAAGGATCCCAATATCAGTTACATTTCCATACAATGATTTGCACATATTTTTATATCAGCAGATCTTGATATGCAAGGGAGAAAAACAGACAGCAAGAGAAAACTTGAAAGACAATGAGAGGCAAAGAATTGCAAGATTGTCAGGGTGATCAAATCTGAGGTCTCACAGGAAAATTTGGCTGTGCAACCAGAGAAGAGACAGAAAGGGAAAGATCCTTGCATTTAAACACTTTCTCCATAACAACTGGGACAGGGTCCTATTCTACCCTGTCAAAGACAGTAGGGAACATTGGCTAGCATAGGCATGCATGTCCACTACATGGACACATGAACAGTGCCTCAGGGTACAGGGACATTGCTGGAACATTCTGTGAGCAGTGAATTTGCCACATGCATCTGGTGGACATGCTTTAGACCAACACATACACAGGGTCCACTGCACACACCTCACAGTCTAGTACATTCCACTGGACACCTATCTCTGGTCACATGCCGTTCCACTGTGCTGTCTAGGTGGTGCACTGTGCTCCCTTAAATAGCCCAGGTGCAATCTGGCATGCTAATGTATGTAGCATTGCCTGTAATGACATGTTCATGTGGTTGTTTGCCCAACGATTGCGCAACGACATCATATCCATACCATGGCTGAATATTGCAGTTTTACGTGCTGCACAAACTGGTTTTGCACCTGTGCTAGAGTGCAGGCTGCACAATCAGTAGTGTGCCTTATGGCCATTGTGCAGGCATGATGATGTGTCCCTCCTATGACGTCACTGGACTGTGCTGCCTTGCAACACTGTGCAAATGTGTAGCACTGCACAACAAGATACATGTGTATTCTGCACACATGCCATCTGATGCTAACCATGTGCCCCTGGCCCTAATCCTACCCCAGATGTTCATATTGCACAGTGCACCAACATCTTGTGCAGCACTACCAACAGAAAGCAGCATGGGATCAGGCTGTGTAACAGATACGAGGTAGCAGCCCTGTGTGGACACCAATGTTGAGCTGTAATTCAGTCAGTCAAGGTGACAAACCTCATGGACCTTGTGGTGGCCATGAAGGAGGAGGAGCTGCTGGGAGAGGCATCGGGGTGGACGGGCCCTGGTGTGAGGTGTAGGCCTTGATGTGCTGTCACCTGATCCACAGAATGTGGGTCACCTGCACTGGGGACCAATGCCAACACTGCTTCAGCAATTTGCAGGGGAGGGAGGCACGCAGGCTGTGTGAACTGTGGGTCATGGTCGCCAGTGGCACTGTGCCCAGGTCAGGAAGCTACGGCTGGGTGTAAGGCTGGTGTGTGCACAGGCATGTGTGCAGGCCTGACAGATGGTACACTGTGTTATGGCAATCCCTCCCAGACACTGTGCATGCCACCTGTGTGCCCTTGGTGTTCTCCTGTGTATACTGGGACATGCCTGCCATCACGGCTTGTCAGACATATACTTCTGGTTGGCCACCCTGACCCATGGGATGCCCATCTGTCCTGTGTATGACCAGATCCACCATGGATGCCTGAGTTCTGCACAGTCCATCTCCGCACAGTGGGGGCCAACACATGGCCATGGCAGTAGGGTCATGGGCATGACAGCCATCTGGATAGTGTCACAGTTTTGCTGGCATGAACAGAGAACTGCCTGTGGGGAACCCTGGCATGTCACTGCCTGTCGCCATCTATGATTGTGACGATGCCAACATATGTTGTACATGTGGCTGTCCAGGGTGCTGTACCCAGCAGAACATGACACTGTCCCCTGGCTATATCGTACATGGTGTATGCATTATGCCACATTGCGGCAGGCCACATGAGCCGGGTACTGCATAGGGTGCAGCATGTCTGCGCAGGGGTCTGGCCATGTACTGGACACTGTGTGGGCACACACCACAGCATTCTGGGTCCCTGGTGGTTATGCCAGTATGCACCCATCATCCTTTTGTTGTGTTACCTGGTCACCATACACACCCATGCAGTCAATGCCTGCACAGGGTCTGAGGCTAGCATGTATTATCAGTGGTAGGGTGGCTGGTGTGCTGCAACCAAAACTCAGGGCGACATGCATTGTGGTTGTCCTCACCCCACAGGGGGGGGGGGGTGCATGATGTACGTGTGCAGGACGGGTTTGCCTGTGTATGGTGCCACTAGCAGTGCTGCAGGTACATTGCAGTCCAACCCACCCTGATCTCCCATGCATGTTGCAGCTAGGCCATGGTGCAGGAGGATGTGCAGTTATGTTGGGTAGTGTGTACTGGATGAGGCACTGTATACCACCGCGGGGCACTGATCACACCTCTCTTTTCATCTCTTACAGATCTCAACACCCAACTCCCACAGGGACAAGATGAGCAGGTGCAGGAATGGTGGTGCATGAGACAGCCCCAGGAGGAGTCAGTGGACCATGATGGGGCCCATGGCAATGCCACAGAGGGGACATGAATGGGTGAGTAGGCTGCTGTGTGTGTGCAACACCTGGGGTTACATTTGTACATGCATAGATGCTGGCACAGGTTGTGCAGTGGTGGCCATGGTCTTACCATCATAGGTGTTAGGCCTAGCCCGCCACGGTGTACCCTTGGCTCTATAGGACTATGGGGGAGTGCGTCTTGTCACTGCTGCACAGGCTGTCTGGGGGTTTGGGATACTGCACCATGTGTGTGGTGGCATGGGAGCCAGCAGCACAGAGGAAGGTGGTGCCCCCAGGCATGCAGCTGAAGGGACCCATGGTCATGTCTCGCTGAGACTTGGCGTAATGGGTGCCCATACCCGGTGTCCATGGTGTGCCACACCTTGGGAGGTAGTGGGCACAGAAGGAATACTGTTGTGGTTGTGGGATATGCACTAGCCATGTTCACTTGTTTGGACTGGCTCTAGGGTTGCTGGCAACCCTGGTGGGGGCTGTACCCCTAACATGCCTGGTATGGTGACGTGCACCCTGTCCGCCACATGTGAGCGCAATGTTGCCTGTGTCTCTGTGTGGGCCACCATGCTAAGTACAATGCTGTGTAGGTATCACTACAGGATTCGGGTGGCAGATACATACCATGCACAGGGGCATCAGGCAACCAGTGCCACTGCACCATGACATGGTGTGTGCACTGCACAATGATGCACATCTGTGCCACAGGCATGTTGCCTGTGTTTCTGTCCCATGCCATGCCATGGTCCCATCGTGTGGATGCAAGTACCGTATGTCACTGGATGGCTGCTATGGGGGATGGTGACAGTGCACTCTAGTTATGGTTGGGCTGACATACAGGTAGCAGACCCCACCTTCCTGTAGCCAGCACTGTGGAAACGGGTTGCAGTGGTGGCAGGCATCTGTTCATGTGTGGCCGGTACAATGCCATGGCCAAACATGTGTGCTAGATGCCTGCCATGGTAGTCCCCCTGCAATGCTGGACTATTCAGTGCCACATGTGGTGTGTGGCATGCCCCAGTGGCATGCTGGTGCCTTATGGTACTGGAATGGGGAGGCAGACAGTGGGGCCTGTGGTGGATGGTGCATGTCAGTGGCCATGCATGCATGCATGCATCAGGCCACAGCAGCGATGGTTACCACGAGACACAGTGCTGACTCAGATATGGTGACCCCAATGCTTATGGGACAAATTACCACATATCGGCTGCAGCGGGGCCGAATGACCAGTGTCCTGCACTGGACCTGTAGTGGTGAATATATTCCTGGTTAGAGTAGGGTAGAGGGACACATCTGGACAGTGTCAAAAGGGGCCCACAGGGCCAATTAATGGGGCTGGGCACTGGGTAATACGGTCTCATATGTGAGGAGCATCACTGTGCTAACGTGGTGCTGTGCTAGCACCGTTACAGTAGCTACAGTTGCCCATCAGCCTCATTCTACTAAGGTGCAGCTGCTACATGCAGTGACTATCAGGGTGTTTAGGGACACCATGTACCCACCAGGGGGTCCACATGGACATGTCCAGGTATCCTGGTGGCCCCACTAAACTCTGGCCACACTCTACGAAGGGTGCACCAGCAACAACAGAGCTGTTGGCCATGTCCAGACACAGCACATTGTACATCGGTGTTGTGCTGATAGCTGCATGGTTTGTTCTGCATCCCCCAATATACACCACTGCAGCGGTATCATGCACTATTGGGTCTGCACACAGTGCCACCTGCCATGCCTAACCTTCTGTGGCTATGTTGTGTGCCCCATGTGTGCACCTCTGCTCGGTCCTGGCTGCGACCTGGCGAGCAACCTGGATGTTTGTGTCTTGGACACCAGGGTTTGCCAGGATGCCGGACACCTTATCAGTGGCTGCAGGGTGTGTGTGTGTGTGTGTGTGTCCCTTTTTGCTCCTGGGACATGATACTGCCCCACATTCTCTGGCATGGTGTTGCTGCTGCATGTGCCACAGGCATACCTCTGCCAAGCTTGCTGATGGTGTGTGTGTATGCCATGGCTGGGCTACCACATGTGCTTCATGGTGCAACCATAGCTGTGCATGCCTCCAGTGTAGGGGTCTATTATGGCTGTCAGCCACTCATTCCCCCCATGTGGCACTGTGGTGCATGTTCTGGCTGGATTTACAGTGGCAGCATATAACAGGCAGGACTTGCATACCCCATCCTGTGTGCACAGCAGGTTTAGTTCATTTTCATTTTGTCCATAGGTGTACAGTGGAGTCCTGACCAGCAGAGGCAGCTTGAGAGTTTTGATGGTCAAGACAACCTCATAAGGAGGTTGGTGTGGCAGTAGCAGCCCACATTACAAAGATTGGAGGAGATCACTGAGGCCATCCAGGTGGTGGCGATGGTGACTCGGTGCAAGGACCAGGCAGCACCACCTGTACCACCCACACACCACCACCAGGGCCATGAGACTGCATGGAGTGCAGCCATTCCATTATTGTTGTCCCTGTTGGACTCACCCTATCCTGTGTTGCTACCCCACCCTGTTTATCTTCCCCTTAGCCCTTTGTTTGTCTGGCCTGTTGCCTTCTTGTATCATTAAAGTATATTTTTGATACTGATGCAGCTGTGTTGTGTGTCTGTCCTTGGAGCTCTCTTTGCCCACCCACAGCCACCCCCAGTTCACAGCTCTGTACCCGGTGCCCTGGACAGGGCTGCACCATTGCACACACCCTTTGTGGGCTGTGCTATCCTTTGTGCTTGTGCAGCACAGTGCCATTGCTCTTTGCTGCGTGCATTACATGCTTTTGCACTGCATGCGATCCACCCTATAGTCAGACAGCATAGTGCCTGTGTAATGCTTCTGAATATAGCAGGCTGTGGGACAGGCACAGGATGTCAGAGGACTGTGGGCTCAATTCCCACACCTGGCACTTGGGTTAATATCCCAATACTGACACTGTAGTGCAGCATGAGGGGGTGCTGCACTTCTGAGGTGCCGTCTTTCGGATGAGACATTAAACCGAGGTCCCTTCTGCCTGTTCTGGTGGTAGTTCAGGTGGATGTTAACGATCCCATGGCACTTATCAAAAAGAGTAGGGGAATTTTTACTATAACTTCAATAATCAGATAAATACAAAACGGTGTTAATTCACACAAAAATAATATACAAATCATAAGCGAAATCAAATAAATATTACATTCATACATTTTCTAGTTACCGTCAAATCAATATTTAGAAACCAAACTTAAACCATAATACTGACCCCCCCCCACCCCCCACTAAAGGAGTAGAGGAATTTTTTATTTATGACTTAAAGACAACATTCATACAAATTAGGGAAAGGGGAAATTGTTTAACCAGGAAAGGCACACTAAGCCAAAGCTTGTTTCCAGGTGCGACCTGGGAGCACAAGGAAGTTAAGTGACTTGCTCAGGGTCACACAGTATGCAAGTAGAAGCTGTGGGATTCAAACGCAGGTCTGGTCTGCTGGATGTCACCAGATTTGCAGCTCAGAGCCTTAGACCACTGCACTATACAGCCTCCTTGATTAATACCGTGTCATACAAAATTATAGATAAGAGAAAATTAGAATCACGAATAATCATTTCATCGTACATGTAACTCCAAATAACTTCAAAGCAAAATATAAACTAGCTAACACTGTGTCAAACAAAAATCACAAAAAGAGAGAAAAATGAAAACGTGAATAACTATTACATCCAACATTTAACCTCAAACATAAATAAGCAGTATAGCAACACAAAACCCCCACCCCATCCTCACTAAAGGAGTAGGGGGAAAAAAGTTTTTTTTTTTTTTTTTTAACAAAATACATACAAAATAATATTATGGCATACAAATTCATCAAAAAAAGAAAACAAACATGAATAAGTTAGTCATCATACATATAGCCCCATACAAAAGAAAATACAAAACTATTGATACAATTTTATACAGAAGTTAAAAAAAGAGAAGAGAAAAATCTCGTGCATACCCCCAACCCAGAAGAGTAACACCAGTAACCCACAGTGAGTCTTTCTCTTATCAAACAAACCATGGGATAGTCCCCCCAAAACCATTCCAAGAGACAGAATCTAAATGTGTATGCTCATTTTGTCTCACCTGAACCAACTCTGCCTGGACAATATGAAAAAGTTCCAAGTGAGAAATGTATTGTTGTTGAAGAACAAATCTACAACGGATCTGCCAGATCCAATAAAGAAAAGTGGCCATCATGAGCCGAACCGTACTACCATGGTACTGCCGCCAAGTAGAGAGAATGTGCCCTTTATGGAGCATGGAAGGGGAAAATCCCAGTTTTACTTTCCCTTACTGTTCCACCTCTGCCCAAAAGGCTAAAATAAAGGGCAGGCAAAATATAGGTGATCCACACTCTCAATTATTCCACTACAAGATACCCTAGGGCAATATCTCTCACAAATCTCCTTATGTTTCTGATTCCCTTTGACATTGACTTTCCCATGTACCCCTAACCATACCACATCTCACATTTTCATTGGGGTTCTAGTATCCATAAGAAATAACCACCGGCCCATCAGTGCTGTGGTAGGATTTCTGCTTGCGACGCCGGCAACCCAGATTTGGGAATGGATCTGGCATGCTGGAGGGCCAGTCGGGGGGAGAAGGATGGACCATCCCGAGGACTGCTCTCCTTCTCCATTGGGAGGGTGGGGATGTGACTGGCACTCGACGGACCCATGGCGGAGGCCGGGGGTTATGCAAGTGACCAGCGCCAAGAACGTCCAGGGGGTGGGGTGGATGCAGGACATCATTGCACGTCCCCACCCTCCAAGAAAAAAATCAGGAAAAAGAGCAGCTGCTGGCTGCTCTAGATGAAGCCCACCATGGCTTAATTTACCTCCAGGCCAGCCCTCTGACCTATCCCGTTGTCTGCAGCACTGGGGGAGTTTAGTGCCACAACCCCACCCTGGGTGGTAAGCCAGGGGGTATCGGAGGGTCATGGCCATTGTGGAGGTGGAAGTTATGGTCTGTGACCGGGCTGAGGTACCGGGCAGCTGGCAGCAGGGGAGGAAAAGTAGAAAATTAAGAAAAAAAAAAAAAGAAATAACTGTATACACTGTCTCTCAATTGGCAGGCAAGTAACGCGATCTTCCTTGGTCACTCATCCTACTCGGGCGGTGTTATACAATGCCAGGTCTATTAAGAACAAGACTGCTTTGATAGCAGATCTTGTGGGATTATCTGACCTGACTTGCACCACCGAGACCTGGCTGGATGAAAATGCTGGCCCAGTTTTGGCTTCAGCAATTCCGGCTGGGTACTTGGTGATACACTGCCTGAGGATGGATCACAGGGGCGGGGGTATAGCCATCTGTTTTAGATCAGAACTGAGCCTGGTGGAGGTTCCAACGGGGATCATCAACTCCTTTGAATGTATCCTGGGTGAGGGTGTAGGGTGCAGGATTTTTCTCATCTACTGTCCACCAGGAGATGGAAAAGCTTTCCTGCAGGAAGTCGCGGACTTCATCGTCGACCTGGCATGGGATTCCCCCAGGTGGCTGATCCTAGGGGACTTCAATGCCTGGGTTGACGGTGAACTTCCGCAGTTTGGTCAAGACTTCCTCCAGTTAATGAGTTCTCTGGGTCTTACACAGGTTATTACCTCCTCAACCCATATTGGAGGTCAATCATTGGACTTGGTGTTCCTTCTGGGGATGGAGATATCCGACTTGGTGGTGGAGCCAGTCAGGTGGTCTGACTATCACACCATCGGGTTCAGTTTTGTGGCTCCCCCAAGAAGGCTGGCCCCTATGGAGATGACCCAGTACCGTCCTTTAAGGGGTGTTACTCCAGATGGCCTAATGAGGGTACTAGATCTATCGGGTGTGCCGAGTGAATGCGGGAATCCAGGGGATCTAGTACTTGCCCATAACAAGGCAATAGTGGTGACCCTGGATTCCATAGCACCTGTTTGTGTTCACCCCTTCACCCTCCGCCCAAGGTCTCCCTGGTTTGATGAGACCTTGAAGCAGTTGAGGACAGTGGGGCGAAGATTAGAGCGGAGCTGGCGGAAATCGGGCCTGGAATGTGACAGGCTTAGGTTGATGGACCAATATGTGGTCTATCAATCAGCAATCACCCATAAGAAGGCAGAATTCCTGTCCAGGGAGATTGCTGCTGCACAGAACTGACCAGCTCAGCTCTTCCGGATGGTGGACAGATTGTGCAGTCCAATCTGTCTCCAGTCTGGAGAAGCCTTGTCACAAGGACGATGTGATGAGTTTGCTCGGATTTTTGCAGATAAGGTTGCCACAATCAGGTCTGGTATCTGTCTGGCTCACTCTAATAGAAGTTGCATTTGTTGGCAGATGTCGGGCCCTCAGTTTACCTTGTCTGACTTTAGCCAACCTGCAATCACTGACACAGTGATGATCATCAAGGTGCTGCGACCAACCAGCTGTAGTTTGGATCCGGGCCCTACACGCCTCCTGGTAGGATGCGTTGATGAGATCAGCCCAGTCTTAGCTGAGATAGTCTGGAGGTTATTGGAGAGGGGGATCTTTCCAGAACCCCTGAAGGAGGTGGTTGTTCAGCCACTCCTTAAAAAACCCTCCCTTGTCCAGTGACTGCTTAGCGAACTACAGACCTGTCTCTAACCTACCCTTTGTGGGTAAGGTTACTGAGAAGGTGGTTGTGTTCAATTGGATGATCATTTGGCCAGCCACAATGTCTATGATTCTCTCCAGTCGGGATTTAGGAAGAGGCATAGTACTGAGATGGCCCTTGTCCGGGTGCTAAATGACCTCCTAATAGCGAGAGATCAGAGGACTTGTTCCATCTTGGTCCTCCTTGATCTCTCTGCAGCGTTTGACACTGTGGACCATGAAGTGCTGCTGGAGCACCTGTGGCTCATCTGTGGACTGTCTGGTACGGTCCTCAGATGGTTTCAATCTTTCTTCGAGGGTAGGACTGAGAGAGTGGTGTCTGAGATTTATTCCTCGGCCCCTCTCCCCCTATCCTGCGGGGTGCTGCAGGGCTCCATCTTGTCACCCATGTTGTTTGCAGTGTATATGCTGCTGTTAGAAGAGATTATTAGGTGGTATGGTCTGAATTTTCACTGCTATGCAGATGACACTCAGCTATACATGTCCTTTGTACCTGGTCAAGATGTGTTCCTCTCGGTATTTAATAACTGTCTTGCCGAGATCCAGGACTGGATGAGTGCGAGCTGGCTGCGGTTGAACCCAGCTAAAACTGAGGTGCTGGTTGTGGACCCGGATCATCGGGAGGTGGGTTTGTCGGCAGGCTCACCCTCGGGACTATGTTTCGGGGATGTTGCGCTGACTACCTCACACCAGGTGTGAAACCTGGGTGTTATTGTTGATGACGGCCCGACCCTGAAATCGCAGGTGTCAGCAGTCATCAAGACCTCTTTTTACCATCTGAGGAATATCTCCAGGGTGAAACACCTGGTTCCTCCCAACGATCATCCAATGTTGGTCCATGCCTTCATTACCTCTTGCCTTGATTACTGCAGTGCCGTTTACCTAGGGCTGCCGGGGGTTGATATCTGCCACCTTCAGCTAGTGCAGAATTTGGCAGCCAGGCTGCTGACTGGTACATCTAGAACCAGTCACATAACACCTGTGCTTCGTGGACTGCACTGGCTTCCAGCGCAGTGGAGGATCACCTTCAAGGTCGATTTGGTGACCTATAAAGCCCTACACAACCAGGGACCTAGTTACTTGCAAGATCTCCTTCACACTTACTGTCTCTCACCCTCTCCAACCCACTGACGAGGGATTGCTAGAGATTCCCAGGGTCCGTTTAAAGGCATCTGGGGCCCGGTCTTTTAGCTTTGTGGCCCCGACCCTGTGGAATTCTCTACCTTGTCGGGTGAGAGATTGCCTGACCGTCCAGGAGTTTAAAACTGTGCTAAAAATGTATTTATTTGAACTGGCATATTCTGTTTTTTAAGGGTAGTATTATAACTGTTAGAGTTTTAAATTATTGGATTTTATTGACTATTGTTGGTATTATTTATTATGGTGGTTATTATCTACAAGCACCTTGGTTATAAGAAAGGCGCTTTTTATAAATAAAATATGATGAAAAATACAACCAAACAGAAAGGTGGTTTCTTGATCACAGACTAGTCATACACCTTAAGAAAACCAAATCAATGCTCTTTTCTTACCACCAAAATAAAGCTAGAAGTGCCCCCCTCCTGATTACCCCAACTCTCAGCTCCCATTAGAGCAAGTGCCCACATGCAAATAACTAGGCATCACTTTCGATACTGTCCTCACCCTCCACACCCACATCAATGCTCTTTCTCCACCATAAACTCTTGGATTGGCCTACTTTACTGCCATAGGGATTGCCTGCCCCTCACTGCCCTCCGGCTGGCCATCACTTCCTCTGTCCTGTCCCTAGTGGACTATGGCTTGCCCATCTATGCTGCAGCTGATAACACCTCCCTCTCTAAAATCCAGCTCTCTAACAATAAGGCCTGTAGGCTCCTGACCGGAGCCTCCAGCCGCACCCACAGCTGCCTGCTCTATTCCTCCGCCAACCTGCTCAACTTCGAGGAATGTCTGCAATATCAGACCTGCCTTCTTGCTAAGAAATCCCTGCTTGGACTCTCCCCCCAGGAGTCTCTGCCTCCCTACCACAGTCATCCTTATCCATTTCCACCCGCAGCTCTGTTAAAGCCACTTTCAAAGTGCCCAGAACCAAGACCTCCCTCGCTCAGAGGTCCTTCTTTTATTGAGCCCCCGCCTGGTTCATCTCCTTCCCTACCTGCATAACCAATACTGCCAAACTTGGTCCCTTCAAAACCACTCTCTGGAACCATCTCTTTAATGTCTGCTGCTGTAGGTGCAACTAACCCTGCCCCCCTTAATCCTACTGCAGGATCTTTCCCTGCCTGGCCCCCCTAATCTCGACAAGGTCCCCTGGACTGCCGATCCATCTTTGCTCCTACCCCTTTTTACCTACCCACTTAGGTTTATACAAGGATGTATTCCACTGCAACGCCAGAGAAATTGTACATCTTTAATTGTAAATCTGTTTTTAAACCAACATGCAACTAAGTGTATTCTGTGTTCAATGTCTGCACCTGTAATGTTGTCCAATGTTGTATCTGCACAATGTTCTATTGTCTTGCCCTCCCTGGGATGAGGTGCCTTTGTAAATGAGTCCCTGACTCAAAGGTTGTAAATCCGACTTGTTCAAATAAATAAAGAAATAAAATATAATTCAAATGAGGAAATATGAAAATGTGTGTGTAAAACAAAGGTATAAAGAAATTCCTGTTTAAAGTTGTTACCTGAGTAACACTATTACCCCAAATATTAATGTAATCAAAACAGTAAGTCCATAATAGACACAGTCTTATCCATCTCTTATGTTTATGACTAGAAGAGCTTCCAGCCCATTGATCTAAGATCTCTGTCAGGGATGGATAAACCCATCCCATCCAAAATTTATTTTCCTTCTGCAAAATTGGCCTTACATTTGTGTATACAAAAATGCTCCCGAAAAAAAGAATCAGGTGTAACATCCCCAGACCCCCTTCTCTAACAGGCCAATAGGTTATTAACCTTTATGCGGGGTTAAGCCAACTACCCCACAGACATGAGAAAAAACAACCATACAAAGCCTCTAATATTTTGGGAACAAGGTACACATGACTAAGATATAAAAAAAAGGAACTAAAAAGGTGTTTATTAAGTAAATCCTCTTTTTTTTCCCTCATAAATCATTTATTCCAGTTTGCCACTTGTCACTTGCCAATTGCCAGTTGAGATTCCCAATTCAATTTTGCCAAATCACCCGGACCAAATAAATGCCCAACACTTTACAAGGCTGAGATTCTACTTTCAATGAAGCTACCACACTGCCAGATACAATCGTCTCAGTTAACGACAAACAACAACTCTTTCCTAAGTTTAATTTAGCACCCACACATTTTGCCAGGGAATCCATAAGATTCACTGCTTAATCACCCGAGGTCGAATCAGCCACCACTAAAATCATATCGTCAGCATAAGAAAGTGCTTTTACTGGATTCAAAGACTCACACCAAAGCCCCTGAATCCCAGGTGATAGTGACACAATCCGTAACAAAGGATCCAACGTTAAAATATACAAAAGTGGACTTAGGGGACACTCTTGTCAGACCCCCACCCTCACCCTACATGGTTTCCTGACCCTTCTGTTTTCATAAGACATACTAACGGCTGCTCCATAAAGCATCTGAATCCATGTTACAAAGAGTTCAGGAAACCTATACCCCTTCAAACATTCCCAAAGCCAAAAATGGTTCACTTGATCAAAGGCCTGAGATTGGTCCAGGCAGACCATATATCCCTCTAGCTCCTGCCCTCTTGCCTTTCTCAAACAATTCTCTAGTAAAATCAAGATGTCTGTGATCTTTCTACCTGGGACTGAGCAAGTCTGTCCTTCCTACATAATGCTGTCCAAAATCCTCAAAAGCCGTTTTCCCAGCACCTTTGTTAACACTGTAAGATCAGTATTGAGCAAAGTTATTTGTCTCCAGTTGTGCAATAATGCTATATCCCCCTTCTTAAATAAACAGGTAAGTAGGCCCTTGTACATCTGGGGTTGTAGCTGAAGTTCATCAAGCATAGCCTGATAAACTGACCGGACTTTCTCTGCCGCATGCTCCCATATATGTTTATAGATTTTCCCTGGGGGACCACCTGAACCTTGGGCCACCCCCTGTCTGATTCCCATGATGGCTTCTGACAGTTCCTCACTTGTCAAAGGGGACAATAACTGCTCTTGCTGTGGTACAGTAAGCTGCATAAGTTGTGCAGCCTGAAGTACTGTGGTCACATGTTCCTGGGAAAGATCTGAGGGAACATGTTGAGCTGTGACATAGTCCTCTAATACTCTCTTTATCCCATCGTTATCCGACACCAAGGACCTCTCCTTGGTCTTTAGAACATCAGACTTCCAGTGAGCCACATGAGTCTGGCAATCATCAAAGGGGTTAGTTTGCTACTTAGTGCCCTGAGTGTCAAAATGTTGTTCAGCTACCAAAGAAACAGGCCTGTCATATTAGTGTCGGGACATTTCATGTTTTACATCAGCAATTTGGCTAGAAAGATCCCCTTGCTGTGTAGCAGTATCAGAAAACAAAATCTTCAACTTATCCTTCAATTGTCTGTAAGTCTCTTCTCTAGCTGATTGTTTCTGGACTGATTTACCCCGCAAATATGCAGAGATACATAGTTTTGTGTCTGCCCATCACTCTATAGGAGAAGAATATAAAAAATACACCAATTGTCTGTCTTCTAATATAGCAGCCAGGTCTGATAACACTTCTGGGTCTTGTAATAAACTAGTATTCAACCTCCAAAGACCCTTTCCAGGAGCTCTGGGGGGAGATGAAGCCCCATAGATGCCTATCAAAGCGTGGTCAGAAGTTTAAATTATTAAAGTTTCCAAATATGATTCTGGAAGATTTTTGGATATAAACCAATAGTCTATTCTGCTACGCAATGCCCCTTTAAAAAATTATGGGATAGAGCTGGCACTAGGGAACCATGAACATCCTTAAGACCTGCTTTAGTGACTAAATTACTCAAAAATGTGGTATCTCAATACACCTTATTTTGGAGTTTGGTCCTATCTGTTTTTAACAGCCCTATGTTGAAATCCACCCCCCCCCAAAACTAAGACTTGTTTCCCCGTAAATAGATATGGTTGGATTATTTTCAAAAGTTCTATACGAGAAGCCTTGGTCTGGGGACCATAGAAGTTTATCAGCCTGAAAGCTGTATCAGAAAATATAAAATACAAAAGTAAAGCTCTCCCAGGGGAAAGGTCTAACACCTTCTGCACCCTGACATTTTGAATGTTAAAAAACTCTCCTAATCCACAACATAGGTCTTCACCTATGGATCAATAGGAATCCCCATAGACCCAATCCTTTTTTGCCTGGGCAACATCAGTAACAGAGTGAAGACGAGCGTCTTGCAAACAAAAAATATCATAAGACAACTTGGACAACACAGTGAAAGTAGCCAAATACTTCCCAACTGACTTCACTCTATTTACATTTAGGCTAGCTAGCCATAAGGGAGTTTGATAAGCATGAGAAAGTTACAGGATTTTTTTCTTCACGCTAGACTGGGTTAGCCTCTTCCACTGAGGCAATCCTGAAATATCCAACATGGGACCTTGGCTGGTGGAGGTAGAGTCGCTCTGGGAGGAGCGGACTGACGCATCTAAATCACCCTCCTCCATCCTGTCACCCCAACTTTGCAAGATCTCAAAGGGATTTCCATAGGCACTCCCATAGTGGAAGCCTCCTGTCATTTATTTGAGGGCTTAAGTTTAGATTGAGATTTGACAGTCTGAGAGGAGTACTCAGCCGGAGCCATTAGAACATGTTCTGGGGGTGGGGGGGGGCATGACAAACTCACGTTTAGTGGAGGAAGCCTCTGGGTGGGATTGTTCCATGTGCAGGGGTTCAGTGGAAATATCAGGTGTAACAACAATGGGAGGGACAGAAGCCCTCCATTCCACAATTAAAGGTACCTCAGACCTTCGGGTGAAAATAGGGGCCAGAGGGCCTGATGCCTGAAATGCCCATCTAGCCTTATTTAGGTAAAAGTCATGTTCAGCGGTGCGTGTAGAATTATGAGAGGCCCAGGGCAAGACTTGAAAGAATGCTCATCATCCCCACAAAGATTGCAGATGGGAGGATTCTACAGCCATTTCCTGAGTGACCCAAGACCCCACAATGAAAACTTTTAAGCTGGTCACAATCAGTATTAAGATGTGTCAAGGAGCGACAGCAATAGCAGGATTTAGGCTGATCTTGATAAAACAAGATGCCATGGTTCATCCCCCCACCAAAAAATAGTTCAGAAGACGCTGGATACCACGGTCCGTGTGTTTTAGATGGACTCTAAATTTCCCCCCTCCCCCCGGTCAAAAACCCATTGTCATCCATTATGGAGTCTGGAGTCCCCTCCAAATCACATATTTTTTCAAGCCAAAAAATAATATCAGACACACAGACCACTTCATTCCTAAACATAACAGTCACAGTTTTAGTGGTGGGTTTAGATATAGGAATGGCCACAAAAAGTGCCCATAACAGAGAGTCTTGAACTGAATGATACAGATTCCAAAATTTGTCCAATAATTGGGCTGTACAAAAAACTTACATCAGAGTTTAAATCTCCTGGTGCACGAATATATGCATAGATTTCAGCAGGGGTAAAAGGTAGTGATTCTTTAATTATGTGCCCACATAATTTCTATCTGGGGGGAAATCTAAACCACCCCAGTATCTTAGGTGGACTACAAAATGCCTTTTAGCTGCTACAGGGGGGTTATGGAATAAACTGGTATATGTAGCAGCCTTAATCTGATCCTCTGATTCCCCATCCTTATCCAAGCAGTCAGTAACCAGTGGAGCTGGAGATCTGACCCGTGGGTCCGTGTCACTAGACTGAAAATCAGTACCTGTATCCTGCTGCAAAACTACCTCTGCAGCTGAGGGTTCTCTCAGAAGTCCTTCCATTTCAGCATCGTCAGGTAGATCTGGAAATAACATCACATTACCGGCACTCGTAGTGATGGTCTGGGTCCTTGTGTCTGACACAATAACATCCAGCTGTACCTTGTCACCACAAATCAGAGGTTCCGGACCTACCAAAACCACCAAAACATCCATCAAGCCCCTAGATTCATCAAATGCCTCTGGACTACCCGAATTTGGGATCGTGGGATCAGGTATCCATCTATCCCCCTGGAAGAGTCATCCTGCACCCTGCAGAGCTTTCCCTGGTTGCCATTCTTCAGAAGCAGGTATGTCACTCGAGTCATAGAAAACATCCTGATTAATGCTCTCCAGGTCCCCCGATACCAGAGGTGCATCCACAAGCAGCATTTTTTTCCCGATCGCCCCTCCAGGGCTAACCATACTTCTTTTCCACTTCTTTTCATCTTCCAGGTGTTGCTTTTTGTAATTATACTCAGATTCGGCTTTATTCAAGAGTTCCAAAAGTTGGGACCTCTTAGTTTCTAGTTTGGACTGCAATCACTCCTCTTCCTCAGAAATAGGTGCCATATCAGCCATAATGCCATCAACTGAATCCTGGTGGAGCCTGGCACAATATCCAACTTCAGAAACCTGGGGCGCTACGGGCGTATCAGAGAGACACACACCTGGAAGGTCTAGTGTTAAGACTGGGTTATCCACAGTTTCTGACGGCAGCATATTCTGTTCTCCAATAGCACATCCATTCCCCTCCACAACTTATTCTAGTGTGAACACTTCCATCCTCTGACAGGGAAACAGTGCCTCCTACAGAAAGAGCAGGGGAATTTCCCCAGTGTCCTGGCCAAATTTCCCCCATTCACTGGAAATACCACCAACAGCTTAAGCTGGTTCAAGGTCAGTTGACACTCATCTGTATTGGGGGGTCAAGAGGGGAGGGGCAGTTGCAAGTAGGGTGCTAGCTGCACACTTAAGCAGACTTGATAGACCAGGTGGCCTGTTTCTGCTGGCAAGTAGTAAGTAACTAAGCACAAGCAGTAGTGCAGTGCAGTGTTGACTATCTGCCCCCTTCTTTTTAAAATTGAATACATTTGAAAAGATTTATTGTCTTTGTTTAAGTAGCAATCTTATCACGTCCGCATAAAAATAATGTTATGTTTTCAACAGAAACATTCATACCAAGACTATAACACTGAAGGGTGCCAGTAATGAGGGTCAGACACAGCTTTACTCAAAACATAAAACTCAGTGCTGCAAACATTGAAAAAGGCACAAGTCCTAACACATACTGTAGACCTGCACATCCAAATAACAGAAAGCAGTCAATTCCTTGCTGTAGTCTGTCACTGCTCCACTCCAGTCAGCTGGGATGCTTAAAAGATCATTAGCTCAGTAAAATGCATTTTCATTTTGTTTTTATTTATAAGCTATATGTAAGGTATGGTTTATAACAAAACACCATATTAAATAAAAGTCCTATCGATATTCTATTGGTAAGCTGCAAGCTGCAAGCCATATTCTGTAACAGAGTTTTATTTGCTTTTATTTATTTATTCGCTGTTTTCCTGTTTTGTTTGTTTATTGTTCGAGCCCAAATTTATTAGCTAGTTAGGCCTTTTTAGTGAGGAAGTTAGCCTCCGTGTATAGTTCGGGAGTTCTAGACCTGCTTGCAGCGTATTACGGACACTTGAACAGTCCTGTTCGCTCAGGAAAGGGGGTTTGTGCTGTTTCGATCACCCCCACTAAAACCTGTGTGAAGAAATGGACCTACCATTTCTTCTGCCTGCTCTGTCAGGATACTCTGAGCCGAGGAGAAGGAGTGAGACCTGTTGAGGAGTTGGTGTTTCGTCACTGAAGCAGAGTCCGTAGAAGGATTCCCCCATTTTGGGCTGCTTGAGTTTCTGTTACCTGGACTGCTTATGTGGCACAGCCTGCATTGGAGTGGTATCTGAGCGGTGGGCTTTGAACTGGATTTTGGTGGAGGTCGATAGTCGGTGTTGTGAGTGGGTCTGACATCATTTAGCAAACTGTGGCTGGATTTTGCTGCCACACAGGGGACCGAGCTTTGGGTCAGCCAGGGAGCTGGCTGACGAGCTTGTAGTGTTCCCAGGCTCTTTGGGGGGTTGGCTGCTGAGTGGCCACTGCCCGGGAATCAAAGTTGTGGCAGTGAATACTTTTGGCTGCAGTTTTTGCAGTTGGAGCTTTAGGAGTCCCGCTTGCTTCTACTGCCGACTTTGAACACCCTTGCTGGATTAATTATTACCTCTACACAGTGTTTCTCCTGTCTGCCTTAGCCGTGTTGGATTCTTTCATTTGGACTGCCAGTATTTTATTGATTGTTTTCACTACCAAACTCCTTACTTTGCTCCAGAACTGTGGCCAGATCTGCTTTTCTATCCTGAACAGTGAGAGTGCCCTTACTTTGGTATCCCAGGTGGTGAGAGGACCTGGGTGTCCAAATTTCATTTTTTTCTAATTACTGGATGACAATTTTTGGATTTCCAAACTGTCTCTGATTTAATTTGAGTAGATTATCTCACAGGCTGTAAGAGGGCCTAGGGGGACTTCAAAACATTACGTCCTGCATACTCAGTGAGAGGGGGTTGCAGGAGACTTTTTATTCCTGTTATTATTTTTTCCTGGTGTGATTTCTGAGAGCCAAGTATTGGATTGTACCATCGATGTGGTGTTAAGCAGGGTTTATTTTTAATTGTATTTTATTATTTATTTTGGGTGGGTATATAGTGGTTAGTGAACTTTAGCGGACCATACCGAATTATCTAACCTGGTATTGTAGTCATTAAATTGTTTTATATTGTTTCTGGGTGTTATTATTGGATTGGGATTTTTAGGAATATTGTTTTTAGATTGTTTAGCTTTGAGTGTTGGGCTAGGCTGTGGACTTATGAGATGTGTCCACCTGTTACCCCCCCCCCGGTTGTGCGCTACTCAGCCTCTGCTCTTCGCTCCCTCTGCCCTTTTCATACCCCTCTTTGGTTTTCTCTATCTACCAATGGTGTTGGGCTTTGGGTATTGCCCGCAGGAGGGGGGGAAGAGGTGGGGGGGTGAACAGTGGAGGCTGGAGGAGTGGGTTGCTGTCATTAGGGTGGTTAAGCCCAGGAGACGCCCTGGGCCGAAGTGGAGCCTGGAGCATGGATCATCTTGTTTGATCCCCATACCCAAGGGCACCATCGTTGGTGATGGGCGGGTAGCCAGGGCAGCCCAGGAATTTTGTCCAACCCGGGCGCTGTTGTGCAATGCCAGATCTGTCCGGAACAAGACTGCTGGGATTTCAGATCTTGTTGGTTCGACAGATCTGGCTTGCATCACTGAGACCTGGCTGGATGATAATGCGGGACCAATACTTGAGGCTGCAATTCCAGCCGGGTATACAGTGATACATCGCCCGAGGTTGGACCGCGTGGGCCGGGGGTTGCGGTCTGTTTTAAGACTGAATTGGCACTCAGTAGTGTTCCAGTTGAGGAGACCATCTCTTTTGAATGTGCTGTTGTGGCAGGTGTAGGCTATCGAATCGCTCTCATCTACCATCCACCCTGAGATGGGAAGCAATTCCTTAAGGAAGTAGCGGACTTCGTTGTCAACATGGCCTTTGAGTCTCCCAAGCTGATGGTCCTGGGTTATTTTAATGCCTGGATCAACGACAAACTCTCGCAATTTGGACAATACTTCCTCTAGTTAATGGATTCACTGGGCCTAACACAGGTGGTTACCACTGCCACACATAAAGGTGGCCACTCTCTTGATTTGGTCTTCCTCCTGGGGATCAAGGCTTCTGATGTGGGGGTGGAACCAGTCAGCTGGTCCAATCACTACACTGTGAGATTCAATTTTGGCACCCCACCTTGTAGGCTGACCCCTGTGGAGATGGTCAGGTACCGCCCTTTGCGGAATATTTCTTCCAATGGCCTTGCTGCGGTCCTTGACCTATCAAAATTCCCTGTGCATTGCAGTGATCCAGAGACATTGGTTGTGGCGTATAATAATGCCATTACCTCTGCCCTGGATTCTATTGCTCCAGTTTGTGAGCGTTCTTGCTCCCTTTGACCTAAGGCTCCATGGTTTGATGGGGCCTTGAGGGAGTTGCGGGGACTTGGACACAGGTTAGAACGTTGTTGGCAGAAATCTGGTCTGTATGCCGATCATCTTAGACTGTTAGAACATTATCAATTCTATCAGTCAGAAATTTCTCGTAAGAAGACAGAGTTCCTGTCTGGGGAAATTTCTGCCAAACCGACCAGCTCAGCTGTTCAGAACTGTGGACAGATTGTGCAACCCAACCTGTCTACAGCTCCTTAGAGCATTTTCACAAGTACAGTGTGATGAGCTTGCTCGGTTCTTTGCTGATAAGGTGACTGACATTAGGTCAAAGATCCATTTGACACATTCTATGCAGGTTGCTATTGGTCAGGAGTTGGTCACCACCCCTTCGTTTTCCTGGAGTACCTTCGACCGCCCGTAAATCGTGGATGTTATGCGGATTGTCCAAGGGTTGTGCCTTACCTGCTGTAGTTTAGATCCAGGTCCTACCTCCCTAATTTTGGGGTATGGGGAGTCTATTCTCCTGGTTCTAGCACAGATAGTCTGGTGCTCCCTTGACTCGGGTGAATATCCATGTTCCTTGAAAGAGGCAGTGGTGACGCCCTTGTTGAAGGAAGCTTCTTTGGACCCAGACTGTTGCCAACTACAGGCCTATCTCGAACCTCCCCTTTGTGGGGAAGGTGATCGAGAAAGTAGTGGCAGCCCAGTTGGAGAACCACTTGACCATCCATAGCATCTACGAACCTCTCCAATCAGGTTTTCGAAAGAGGCATAATACCGAGACTGCACTGGTTCAGGTGCTCAGTGATCTCCTGATGGTGAGAGACCAAAGAAAACGGTCCATTTTGGTACTATTAGATCTGTCATCAGCATTTGAACACCGTTGACCATCAGGGGTTCTACTTGAGCACCTGAGATGTATTTGTGGGCTTTCTGGGACGGTTCTCAGATGGTTCACGTCATACCTCACCGGAAGAACTCAGAGGGTGGTTTCAGGTTTTTTTCCCTCTGATCCCATCTCTCTGTTTTGTGGGGTTCCTCAGGGCCCCATACTGTCCCCATGTTGTTTGCGGTGTACATGCTTCCACTCGGAGACATTGTGAGACGGTGTGGGCTGAGGTTTCATTGTTATGCCGATGATACCCAGCTATAACTGTCCTTTGCACCCGACCAGGAAGGAGCTATCTCGATATTTAACAGCTGCATCAATGAAATCCAGAACTGGATGAGGTCCAGTTGGCTGAAGTTGAACTCTGGGAAGATGGAGGTGTTGGTTTTGGATTCGGATCGCCGGATAGGGGGACCTGCAGCCGGCTCCCCATCTGGACTGTTTTTTTGGGATGTCAAGCTACAGGTTTCTGAACGGGTACGAGACCTGGGAGTGATATTAGATGCAGGGCTGATTCTTCGGTCCCAGGTGTCAGCGGTGGTTAAGTCATCTTTCTACCATCTAAGAAACATCGCCAGGATCAAGCACCTTGTTCCGTCCAGTTATCTGCCAACTTTAATCCATGTCTTTGTGACCTCGCGCCTAGACTATTGCAACTCGCTTTACTTTGGGCTTCTGGGGGTTGATATCCATCGCTTGCAGCTGGTGCAGAATTCTGCAGCACGGGTGTTGGTGGGTACTCCTAGATCTTCTCACATTACACCAGTGCTGTGGGATCTGCACTGGCTTCCAGTTCAGTGGCAGATCACCTTCAAAGTCGGATTACTGACTTTTAAAGCCCTGCATGATCTGGGCCCTGATTACCTGAAAGAACTCCTGATCCCTTACCACCCTGTGAGATCGCTCCGCTCAGCTTATGAAGAGTTGCTAGAGATTCCAAGGGTGATTTTAAAATCTGCTGGGGCCCGTGCTTTTATGTTTGTGGCCCCTTCCCTTTGGAATTCTCTACCCCGTTGGATTAGGGAGTGTACGACTGTGGGGAGTTTTAAACAGGCTTTAAAATCTTTCCTTTGGGAAAAAGCCTATGGTTGTATTGTTTTCTGATTTGATTCTGTTTGGTTTTATGATGTTGATTTTTGTATTTTTATCTTATTGTACTGCGCCTTGAAACTTGAAGGGTGCACAACAAATAAAGTATAGTATTATTATTATTATATGTAGCACTGCAATGTCACATTTTTATTACTGTTCCTTTCCCAAAATGTATCAGCTCTGCAACTTTCTGTGCAAAACTGCATGATGTCATTTGAGTCCCAGCACAGTTTGATATGCAGTATTAATGCCTCCTAGCACATCAGTCCATTGTGCCAGCTAGAAGCCTGACACATAAAGGTACTACAATCTGCAGTAACTACATTAACATTTGTTCAGGTTTTTCTTTTGCTAGTGCCCGTAAGGATTACAGTGGCTACTAGTCCTATAAAAAGATTATCAATATATTGAACTTAGAAAATCTATATGTAGGTAGAAAATAAACAATATGGAAGTTCACTTATTCAGAATTATCTGCACAAGATTTTAATTACATTCTTATTAATAATAATAATATAGCATTATTTTTTTATATTGTTATAGTTGGGCGTCCACATACCTGTATTTGTTTGTAAAATACTTAGAAATAGTTTATGGATGAAAGTGGTAGTAATTGCCATTTTATTTTCATTCTATTTTTTTCCCTCTAGATTTGATTTCATCTGCCCTTTCAATCACCATTTAGTCCCAACACAGCTTTACCTGGAGTATTTCTTTGCTCCTGTGACTTACAACCATCTCTCCCCAATGACAAGTCTCTCAGGGCAGTGGCTATCCCATCAGGTACAGAAACCAAGCATCAGTCCTGGTCAGCTTACAGGGGCTTCATTTTGCATGGAACAGAGTTTTTATTTGGTTTCCCTTCCCCTCCGTCGAGGACACTGGTTTGAGAGGCTTCAAGGCACACACACACATAATATGCCAGTTCACAGCTGACTAGCATCATCCTGGCCGGTGTCCTGGCCAAATTTCCCCCAGTCATTATTTCCTCCAGTCACTAAAAATACCACCACCAACTTAATCTGGTTCAATGTCAGTTGGCATCCATCTGTATCCCCCTCCCCAGGACGAGGCTGAAAATGGGTAGAATTGCCCAGCCCTCCTTTCCCGGACAACAAAAACTAAATAAATAAACAAAAATCTTTCCTATTCATGGCTGTTTTGCTGCAGTGCCACCTGGGATCATACTGGTGGCAGTATCACAGTGGGGAAAGAGTCCCTTTCTTCCCGGAGGAGGAGAGCAATCTCAGGGATGCCGTCTTTCTGACTCTGTGGATGCCCCAGGCTCAAGCTGTGACACTGGGTCACTGGTGTTATGATCATCAGTGCTCCCACTGTACCAGGAGGCCATCCAGTAGTAGTAAGCTGTACCTAACCATAACATTAAACCTTTGAGACTGACATCTTATTCACAAAGGTGTTCTGAGGTGGCCGAAGCAGCAGTACAGCAGTCAAACATCATGAATAGTAGAAAATGACTAGACTAAGGTACAGTATATGTATTACTTAAAACAGCCACATTTCTTTGTGCGATAAGATGCAGATCTGTTTCATGATGTTAAAATGTGGAAGTGATTCCAGATATAAATCCAAGGGTAGAGGAAAGAAGATTAAGGTTAGGGGACAGAACATCTGATAAAGTGTTAGGTAAAGAGGTAGATAATGTAGGTGTAGTGAGATGATTTAAGAACGTGCAGCCCACAATGCTCACCCCTCCCCCATATCCCAAAAGCAATAACCTGAATTGTTTTTCCCTTTAGGTATCTATCAAGCCTAGTCTTGAAATTCTGATCCTGGTTTGCACTTATCATCTCCTCTGGCAGTCTGTTGCACAATCCTGTTATGCACTGGGAGAAAACAAAATGTTTCCTTCAAGCTAGTTTGTCAGTTCTGAGAGATAAAAAAATAATGGATTTAATATACAGTAGATCTTGGTTTCATGGCCCTTTACAAATTTTTATCTAACATTTACTATTTTTTTCATGTGCTTTATAGATTGCCATGGTCCATTTAATTCCTGTTTGTACATACTTTTTATTACATTTACTGTATTCTTATGTGTATGTATGTTATGCAGTATTCTAGTGAAGCAGATTTATATACATTCTTTTTATTCCCCCCATCAGCATGTCCTCTGACTCTTATATCCTGTGTTACATTATATTACAATAGATGTACTTTTTTGTTTCATGTTTTTATTCAGTTTCTTGAACATGGCAATACACTAACAATATGGTAAGTGACGTATTACAGATTCAGCAATATACCTTCCAGCTGGGCTAGCTAGGTTCTTAGTCCTATAACATCATACAGTACCTGCTTCTGTAACATACTGATTTTCTTTGACTAAGAATCCTTTCATAACACTATGCTTGCAAAATAAAAAGACAGAACTACAAAAAAGAACAGATACATTAGATATGACTGTGTAGAACAATACTAGTTGTGGCATTTCCTACTAGTCCTCTTGTGTGTTGCAAGATTACTGGTTGAGGGGCAGTCAGGTGTTATATCACCTTTCTCCTCAAGAGAACTTGGCCCTTGCATCCAGCTGGACCTGCTTACACCAGACCTTGGCCCAACAACATTGCTTCTCCTGGGGGAAGGCTATCTAGAAACCCACCCCAACTCCTGAGAAAGAGTTCTTCCCTGTCGTAGAGAACATATGTGAGAGTTTCATTTTTCCATATAGGTGTCTGTTCCTCTGACAGTGGGTCATGGCTGCTTGTCTGCCAGACTACTGGACTCTGGGGTCGTTTGGGAACTTAGGATGCTATGCGTGTTCCAGCGGTCCCCCAGAGCCGGCACAGAGGTTTCATCCTGCCGTGACCCCCGTCATTTTCCACAGTTTCTCCCATTAGCCCCAGGGCCCCAGACAGAGAGGCACATGTGCATGGAGGCACGCGTGGGCCCTCTTGCTCCAGTGACAGCCCCTACTTCCCCACCCCATTGGCCTGACGCCTGGCTCCCTTGGCTTGTGCTGCCCCCTGGCCTCCATCGTGAGGCAGCCAAGAGTTGAGGGAAGCCCAAAACCCTCCCCAGAGAGGAGAGCTGCCTAACTGCAGCTCAGTTCTGCACTGCTCCCTCTCCCTGGACTGACCACCAATGGCCTATGCTCATTCCCGAGCACGGGTCACCTGCACAGTGAGAGGTATGGCGTCCAGCGCCTCAGCCCTCTGCACCACCGGGCCGGCCCATATATGAGCCTTTCTAATGCCAACATCTGGATTACTAATGTTTTCCACTGCCTCTCCTTGGGAGTGACATGAGACACCCATGTATTTTGGATGTAGTGGTGATAGACTCACTTTCAACACATCCTAAAAGCAACCCTGTTTTTAAGTCTTACAGCACTTTCTTATCTATGTTAATTGCCAGTAGTAGATTGCACTATCCAATCAATAAAAGCTATGTTTTTTGTAGAAATTGCAATTACCTATGTAACCTTAAAGCTTGTATTCTGAAAATTGTGTGTTGGTCCAAAAAAAAGGCATCAAATCACCTACTTTATCAGTTTTGAAAACATTTTGAAAAACAATAATATTTGAGATAATTCAACTCTACATAAAGGACTATGTGTCTTTCTTTCAAATGTGTGTAGTCTAATATCTAAAATGGGCTATTACGATCTAGGTACATCTAAATAAGCCCAGTGTTCCACAAAATCTCTTACTGAACCTTGGCTATCTGATAAAACCCTCATTGATTCAGCTGTCTTTCCTGGTTATGCTTCTAATGGGCAGAACAGGAACAAAAGACCAGGAGGTGTCATTTTTTATGTTTGCTTGTGCATACACAAAGCAAACATATTGTTACAATAAGGAGTTTTAGTGGTGTGTCATTGTCAGGTCCCATGCAGCTCAGGCTGCAGGGGGCTCAACAGTGACAGCCAGTGATCAGTGAGGCTGGTGATGGCAATGTTCTCTGTTTGTAGGGTGGAAACTCCATGTAGTTGAAAGGAGTGAGCCACTCCTATCACAGAGCAGCTCACTTCTTTTCATCTGCATGACACCACCCAGCAAGCAACTGAGTGGTGCCACGATCAGCTCTGAGCTCACCTACCCACCAGTATGCAAAGAGAGAAGTTGTGCAAAAATAACTCCCTCCCTCCCACTGCCAGTATCTTGCTCACCTCAGAATCCCTCCCTGTGCCCTGTCCATAGACAAAAACACTTTCCCACTGACAAGTATTGTGACCACCTCCCAATCCTTTCCCTGTGCCTGACAGTAAACCTGTAAAACAAGAAAACTGTCCGGCAACAACTTCTGCCCCCCACCGAACCCCCTCAGCATCCACTACCCAACCTCATATTTATCTATCCAGTCCAGTGCTGCTCCTTCTTGCACATCCTGCTTCTTTTGAGCTCCATCGGAAAGTGACTGTAAACAAGGTAAGTTCATTTAATGGCCTTTTAGTGCATTTTGAATGTTTACGCATATCTTTGTCATTCCTTAATATTTTAACCCTAGATTTTCAACATGGCCTTTTTTTAACCCCACCTCATGAATCAGGTAGGTGATATTTTTCAACGCCCCTGAAACACGTTTTCACAGTTGCTCTGTGAAATCACCTTTTGGATGGGATTAAAAAAATTCAAAGTGTCTAGATCATAAGGTCGGGTAATTAAAAGACTATGTTGAAAATTTGGGTCAAAGTCTCAAGAAACAACAAAGTTATTAAACAGTGTTGAAAATTTTCAATGTTTTCTCATAACTTTGCTGTTTTTCTAGATTTTTTTTACCCCACTCGTGAACAAGGCAGGTGTATTTTTTCAAATCTCCACCAAAACATTTTTTTGTAGTAATCATCCTTCAGACAGGATTTAAAAAATTCTACTTGTCTTGATCATAAGGTGGGGGTCATAATATGACCACGTTGAAAATTTGGGATAAAAATCTCAAAAAAATAGCAAAATTATGAAGAAACGTTGAAATTCTTCATTACTCCATGCTTTGCAATTTTCTCAAATTGTGACCCCACATTTTCAATGTAGACATTTTGAGCATGACGTGTCATTTTTCAAATCCTGCTCAAAACATCTTTTCACACTTGTGCCACAAAATGAGATTTTGGACAGAATTTCATCAACGAAACCTGTAATGTTCATAAGGCGGTGTAATAAAAGGACTATGTTGAACATTTGAGGTCAAAATGTAAAATATTTTGACTTTTTCACCCACATTTTCAACACACTCAGGTTTTTAACCCCCACTGAGTGAACATGGCAGGTGTCATTAACAATTCCCCCTCCAAAACCTGTTTTTGCAGTCGTTTCACAAAATAGTGTTTTGGGTCGGAGGTAATAAATAACATCTGTCATATTCATATGCTGGGGCAAAGAAAATAAAGTGTTTTGAAAATTCAAGGTCATAATCTAACAAAACAATGTTATATGTGAACCTCTTCATTTCCCAATCCTGACAATTTCACTATTATAACTTGTGTTATTAATTTGTTAATTATTGTCTCTGCACTATCAATGCCAAACACATACATGCACTTACACATACATACACATACCAGTTTCATCTGGTTCAAGGTCAGTTGGCATTCATCTGTATCCCCCTCCCTCGGGTCGTGCCTGAAAATAGGCAGGATTTGCCTAGTGCACTTACCCGGTCAACAAAAACTAAATAAATAAATACACAGCAAACACAAGCAAGCAAACATTTGGTATTGACAAATGCTTGTTTATGTGTCTAGTGCTCTTATCACCTACTTATGAAACATCCTCTCCTAAATCACATGAAATTTTTATTGCCAAATTATATATTTCTCACTCATTTTCATTGACACTGACTGGGACCTACTGCATCCCTGAACTAATTGGTGAGAGTATTATGGATATTTTCCCCAACAACATTAAAGAACGTAGCACTCAAAGACAGTTCAGTTGGTGCCAGCAGCGGAGGTGAGAGCAGGGCTGTGCCAGTGGCTGTGCATAGCCAGTGCCACAATTGTTCACAACAAAAAGACCTCTACAATGAGGGTAGTCACCAAGCTGAACTCTGTATAGTTTTTAAAATATAGCCATTTCTACTGTTGAGAACTAATTGTAAAGCAGTGCTTACTGCTGAGTCTATGATCCCTGGCTACATCACTGTCACATGAGACAGAATGCATTGTAGGAACAAGGAAAGCAATACACTTATCTGACATGGAGACCCCCAAGGGTTGTTACACTGTCATAAAGCTAGCAGGCTAATTTAGGAAAAACTCCTAATAGCAGACAGAGGGAAGGAAGCACTAGGACTTCACACACAAATCAAAACACTCTGCACAACATATGTTTTACAAATTCTAGGTGTACTACTCCTTTAAAGGCCCAACTTTAAGGCAAAAGGGATTTGGTACAAATCTCATCACAGCCCCCATCAAAACCTGCATTACCTTTGCTGCAGGGTTGTGAAGTGGTTTACAGGTGAAAGGAGCATGATGGACATACACTCATCATATATGCCATTATATTATATGCAAAAAAATTGGTCTGTCCCGACTATGTGCATATAAATGGAATTGATTATATCTTTAACTCAGTCCATGATAAACATGCCCCTATAAGGAAAGCATTGATTAGGACAACACAACATTGATTAGGGCAACACAACATTGATTAGGGCAGCACACCTCACACGGATAAAAAGATTATAGTTTTTTTAGCTAAATTTTAACTTTGAGAGCTCCCCCAAAACCTGAAGCACTGTGCTTAGGCACTTCTGGTTGCTGACTACAAAGCAGCTGCCTTTGCAAGTGTGGGTGAGCACTGGGCAGAGGTGAGTGTCCACAGTCAGTTTGACAGTGAACTCTGCCCATTCCCCTAGCCAAGGTAAGAAGTATAAGGGAAACTGATTAGCACGTAGGGAAAACATTTTCAGTCATACTGTTTATGCTTATTGGCAGTATAAATTAGGAGAGGGAGCACAGCAGGAAACTGGAAGATGGAGGGTGAGGATGTGCTTGGATAGAAAACCAAGCAGGACTGAAATGTGCTGAATGTAAAATGTTTTTCTTGGTAAACAAGGAAGACTTAAAGGAGAGTTATACCTGTGTTAGATTCACACTAATAAAACACCTCATTTGTGAAAAATTGCAGAATAAAAACACAGACTGGATGTGTTACAAAAAATTAGAGAGACTGAGGGGTTCCTAAATTAAACATACCAGAAATTGTTAGCTGCAGCCAACATAAACCATTGATGGTACCAGAAAGAGTGCCAGTGTAAACCAAGAAACAGTGGGAGCAGGGAAAAGAAATCAGGATGCTTCCCAGGATGAGATAGCTGGAAGGTGAGTGAGAGAGAGAGAGAGAGAGAGAGAGAGAGAGAGAGATGGGGAGAGAGAGAGAGAGAAAGGAGAATAACTGACTACCTTCTTAATAGTACATAAGACAGGTATTCAGCATTGGATATACAACCTGATAGTGACCAACCTGTAGAGCATGATGTACAGTCACCAAACGAGAGTAGTAAAAGGACTTGATAATCAGATACAGTGACAGGATAATATGCAAGGGCAACTAGGCAAATCATACAGTATGTAGCCCTCTGGGTGCAAAGATCCATAATATTAAAAAATAATTAGTTGGGCCGGTATAGGGCTCAGGGAAAAGACCAGTGCTTACCCTGCATTAATGATACAGGTAGAAGGGTAAAACAGGATATTATCAATGACGTTGAAGTATTTGGCAGAGAACTGAAAATGTAGAAGTCAACTGTGATAATATCAAAAATAGTGCCAGTTCCGAGAGCAGGTGAAAGTTGAGGAATGGAAATCAGAATGCTGAATGGCTGGTTAAGGAAATGGGTAGAGAGGGAGAATTTTGAAAAACAATGAAAAAAACAACTTTATTTTTATACAGGAAATGTAAATACATGTAAATACATAACTTGTCATATCACGTCATAAGAGCAATAGCCCTGTTTGCAAGACAGTCCTGTGATCAGATGTTACAAGTACAACAATGCAATACAAAAACAATACAAATATACTTAAAGATAATGCCTAAGATAAATAATCATTCATTCATAATTCAACAATCAATTCACAATTCATATCTAGCAATTACATGCTGTGGATAAAGAAGATTTCAGGAGAGAGTTAAATTCCATGGTGGAGAGTGTAGTATGCATAGGGCTAGATATTCAAAGGGTTTGTGCCTGGCACAACAGAGTTGCGCCAGTGCAACCCCTGCAGTGTGCCCCAGTGCGATATTCAAAAGGGGGATTTGCGCAGCGCAAGTCCCAATGTGCCGGGGTGCATTAGTAATGTATGCAGCGCATCTGAAGGGGATGTGCCCATGCATATGCAGCACATCCCAATATTCAGTCCAGGATGTGCGGTGCATCTTCTGACACAACCCCTAGATGCGCCGCATACCGGGGCACAAAGTTGAGCCAGAAACAAAAGGCTCAAATGCTGGCCATCAACAGGTGGGCTGCTGTATTGCTGGGTGCAAAACAGCAGCCGCCAGCCATGGGTGGCCACCCATCCACCCAGAACACTGTCCACAAGCACCCATATGGTCCCTGGTAGTCCAGTGGTACCCCCCATCCTCCCGTAACCCCGTTCATGGGTAATATGAAATAATAAACATGCCCTGGTAGTCTAGTGGTACCCCCCTCCCATAACCCCGATCGCAGGTAATATGAAAATAATACAAGCCCTGGTAGTCTAGTGTAACCCCCTCTTCTGTAGCTGTGATTGCTGAATATGACAACTGTCACTAGCCCTGGTGATCTAGTGGTCCCTCCACCCTTCCCGAAGCTCTGATCATTGTAAAATGAATTATATCCACTTCCCTGGTCATCTAGTGGTCCCCAACCCCACCTGATGCACCGATCGCTGGTGCTCTGTATTGCAATATATCCCTGGTGGTCCAGTGGCACCCCCACACCCACCTGCTCAGGACACCCTGCCAACCCAGCTACCCCCTGTCATCGGCGGGTGGCTGCAACCCACTGCATACTGCCCGGCTGCCTGCCAAATGACAGCTTACAGTATGAGCTGTAAGCCCATTGGACCACACTGTGGGCCAATGGGCTTGCAAGGCATACTGTACTAGACAGTAGAAAATATGTGAATGGACTTCATTCAAAAAAAAAGAACGTGTTTGTTTGAGTTGGATGAAGGAATTGTTATCTGCGCAGTTAGCTAGGTGAAAAGAAACTGTGAATTAGGTGGAGTGGCTTTGAGAGAAGGAAGCCAAGTGTTTGCATTTAAAAACTGACCTAGATTGCTTGTGGCAGAGAACAGCAAGAGGAAGGAGCTGCTGTTAGAACTTTACTACTCTACTGGACTAAAGAACTAGAACTCTACTACTGGGAACTTCAATTCAGGGTAAAAACAAGCAAAACACAAACAAAAAAGAGTGTGTTTACCTGAGTTGGGTGAAGGAACTGTTATCTGTGCAGTTAGCTAGGTGAAAAAGAAACTGGGAATTGGGGGAGTGGCTTAGAGAGAAGGAAGCCAGGTGTTTGCAGTTAAAAAAGATTTGACTAACAACAGGAACTTTCTGTTTGGAAGCAGGAAGGAAGTGATCACAGAGGCACAAAAGACTCACCATCCTAGAAGGAAAAGAGTAGGTCTCCATCCCCCCCTAGCTGCTGGAAGTCTGACTCTGAGCAAGTAAGAAGGAGACTACTGAGGAATACAGGAACTTCCTGTCCCAGAACAGGAAGAGCAGGAGCTTTAAGGGCACAGAGGCAGTAGGAAAGTAGGGACAAAAAATAACAAAAAATAAAGAGAGAGAGGAAAGAGTAAGTATACAAAACAACAATTAAGGGGCCACAAATAAGACATGATGGGAGTGGTGCAGTGCAGTGGCTATGGAGCAGCAGTCTTCTGGGAGACGTTCTGGAGGATGCGGTGTTGTCCCATGTGCAGGCACCTCTCTGGGCTGAGGGAGGAGGTTGCTCATCTCCAGGCTGAGTTGGCCGATGCCTCAGAGGTTGCCAAGAAAGAGGAGCGGTTCGACCACAGTGGGCTCAGGGAGGGTGAGGGTGGTGGAACAGAGGCGTATCCTTCCAGTTGTACCTCTCCACAATTCATATGCCATTCTGGCAGAATGTGGTTCCTCTATGGAGATACCCGCAGTGGAGAACAAGGAGGATGCTGGGAACTTCCACAAAGGAGACCCACAGGAGGGTGGCATGGGACCTCACAGGGGAAGGAAACAACTCCTGGTGGGGACTCCATTGTTAGGAAGGTAGAACAGGGGGAGGGAGGGAGGGAGAGGGAGGTAAGGTGCCTGCCTGGTGTCATGGCTTGGAGGGACAGGGAGCAAATCCTCAGGACTGCGGGAGCAGCTGCACGGGGAAGGGAGCTGGATGTCATTGTCCACCTAGGGACAAATGACCTGACTGGAAAAAGGATCAGAGCAGTGTAGGAGGAATTTTTAGAGTTGGGGAGGGGCCTTAGATGCATGGTAACCTTCTTGGAGGTGCTGCCTGTCTATGGTATGGGTGAGGCTAGGGTGCTCCTCACCATGAGATTCAATCCGTGATTGAAAAACTTGTGCAGAGCTCAGGGTTTTGGCTTCATTGGGGACTGGGGTCCACCTGAAGGGATGCAGGCCTATACTGGCGTGATGGTCTGCATCTGTCCAGGAGGGGAACCAGGATCCTAGGTAATAGGTTTAAATGCTTCATTGGCAAGCATTTAAACTAGCCAAAGGGGGAAGCACTGAAAAGGAGAAGGGAAATCCTAGCCCCCCCAAAAAAAAAATCAGGGTAGTTAGTGAGGTAAACACCAAGATAGAGAAGTCAATAGGAAGAAGGGCAGGGGTAAATGGAGAAAAAGACAAAGGCAATAAGGACAGGAATGGGGCAAAAAGGGGTAAGGCCATCAAAAAATGGAGGGTAATGAGTACCAATGCCCGTAGTTTAGGTAAGAAGCTGCCTGAACTGGTGGTCTTGATGAAAGAGGGATGCCTAGATATCGTGGCAGTCACATAAACATGGTACGCAGAGAACCATGATTGGGATGTCAGCATACCAGGGTACACAATCTACAGGAGGGACAGGGAGGGTGGAAGAGGAGGAGGAACAGCTCTCTATGTAAGGGAAGGGATCAAAGCAATGGAACTAAAAGGTAAAACAGGGAGGAGAGAGGCACTGTGGGTCACCCTGGAGACTGGAAATGGCACCACAATTCGCACAGAGGTTGTATACAGACCCCCATCTCAGGGGGAGGAAATGAACAAGGAAATGATAGAAGGCATCCTTAGGATGGGAGAGAAAGGGGAGATATTGCTAATGGGGGACCTGAATATGCCAGATGTTAACTGGAGCACCTTTGCTGCAGCCACATCCAAGAGCAGGGCCATTTCCGATGCCCTACAAGGGGCATGCCTCAGACACTTAGTGTTGGAACCCACTTGGAAGGGAACAATCTTAGACCTGGTACTCTCAAATGAGGACAGAGAGAGGATCTCAGATCTAGAAGTGGGTAGCCATCTAGGAACAAGTGACCACCAAACAGTGTAGTTCATGATAAACTCAGCTGTAGCATCAAGCCATATAAAAGTGAAGGTACTGGACTTCAGGAGGGCTGATTTTGTCAAAATGGGAAAGTGCCTCAGAAAAGCACTAGCAAACAGGCAAGAAGGAGGAGTGGAGCAACAATGGGGAAACATCAAAACTGCCATCACAGAGGCAACACGCCTTTGTGTGAAGAAAATAAACAAATCAAAATGAAAGAAAAAAACACTATGGTTCTCAAAAGAGGTGGCGGGAAAGGTTAGGGAGAAAAAGATAGCATTCAGGAAGTATAAGGAAACACAGAAGGAGCAGGACAGAGAACTGTGCCAGTTAAAGGAGAAGGAAGTGGGGAAGATAGTCAGAATAGCAAAGGCCCAAACTGAGGAATAGATAGCCAACTTGGTTAAGAAGGGGGATAAAACCTTTTATAGGTATATTAGGAGCAAAGAAAGACAAAGGGAGGGATACTGAGGCTGAATAAAGAGGAGGGAGGGTGGTGGGCAGAGAGGACAGTGAAAAGCAGAGGATACTGAATGAATACTTCTGCTCAGTATTCACAAAGAAAGAGGAGGGGGACGTATGTAATCCAGTCAATAGAAGCACTCTGGATAGGGGGGTCGATATCAGTCCTTTCAAAGAAGAAAGGGTTCTGAAACAACTCCTAAAACTGAAGGTGGACAAAGCAATGGGGCCTGAAGGGATTCACTCCATAATTCTAAAAGAACTAAGGGGAGAACTAGTAGCACCATTGACTACTCTTTTTAACAAATCATAGGAGGATGGTGTGGTACCTGAGGACTGGAGGAGGGTGGATGTGATTCCCCTTCACAAAAGTGGGAGCAAGACAAAGGCAGGAAACTACAGACCTGTCAGTTTGACCTCAGTGGTAGGGAAAATGATGGAATCACTTCTGAAAGTAAGAAGTGTTGAGTACCTAGAGGCCATTGGGCACAGGACCCAAGGTGCAGCATGGATTCACAGTGGGAAGGTCATGTCAGATGCATCTAATCGATTTCTTTGACTGGGTGACCAAAGTAGTAGATCAGGGAGGGGCTGTGGACATGGCCTACCTAGACTTTAGCATGGTATTTGACACAGTCCCACACAAAAGATTAATAAACAAATTAGCCAGCCTGGGAGTGGTTCCCAGGATGGTAGCCTGGGTAAAACATTGGCTGGACAACAGGACGCAGAGGGTAATAGTAAACGGAGTCCACAGTGAAGAAAGTGGGGTTACCAGTGGGATACTGCAGGGTTCAGTACTGGGTCCAGTCCTTTTTAATGTCTTTATAAGTGACATTGCAGAGGGACTGGAAGGAAAAGTATGTCTCTTTGCAGATGACACAAATATCTGCAACCAGGTTTATACACAAGGTGGGGTGGAAGGGATGAGAAGAGACTTGGCATGGTTGGAGGAATGGTCAAATGTATGGCAGCTTAGATTCAATGCAAAGAAGTGCAAAGTAACGCACCTGGGAAACAAAAACCCAGTTGAAGAGTACGCAATGGGGGGTGAGATACTGACAACAACAAAAATGGTAAGGGACCTGGGGGTAGTTATATCAGATGACCTAAAGGTGGGCAAGCAATGTGAGAAGGCAGTAAGGAGGGCTGAGTGGGGTACTGGGATGCATAGGGAGAGGCATCACCAGTAGAAAACAAGAAGTTGTTATCCCTCTGTACAGACAGTTGGTGAGACCATATCTCTGCAAAGACATAGAGAGGGTGGAGGCTGTCAAGGGGAGGGCAACCAAAATGGTGCAGGGTCTGCACAAGAAGACATACGAACAGAGACTAAAGGAGCTTAATATGTGTACCCTTGAGGAAAGGAGGGCGAGGGGGGACATGATAGAAACTTTCAAGTACCTCAAGGGAATCAACAAAGTCCAAGAGGGTAGCATCTTTCAGAAAAGAGATGTGCAAGAACAAGGAGCACAATTTGAAGATAGAGGGGATGGCTCAGGACGAAAGTGAGGAAGTATTTTTTCATGGAGAGGGTGGTGGATGCATGGAACAGCCTTCCTGAGGAGGTTGTGGAGTCACAAACAGTGGGGGAATTCAAGAATGCATGGGACAGATGTAAGGCAATTCTAGTGGGGGGTAGGAGGAAGTAGGCTGTTGGTTAACTAGGATCTGCAGCTTATCCATTTGGTAGGGAAATGGTCAGACTAGGTGGGCCAAGCGGTCCTTATCTGCCATCCAATTCTATGTTTCTATGAGTACGGTCTGATAAATAGAACTCAAACCAGTTCCGAGGGCCATCTTTGATTCCCATTGCTCCAAGTTGACTCAGCAAAAGGGGATGGTCCACCAGGTCGAAGGCCTTCGACAGATCTATATAGAATTTTACCTTCCAAAGTCCAAATTCCTTAGGGTGGAATTTTTTTTTTCCTTTGGTAACCAGGTAAGGCCCACTAGGCACAAGTGCCTGTTTTCATCTGCGCGCCGGGAGCACTGGGAAACTTAAGTAACTTGGTCAGAGTCACACAGTATGCAAGTGGAGGTTGTGGGACTCAAACCTAGGTCTGCTAGATGTAGCAAGTTTTTTTTTTTAATGCTTGTTTACTGGAAGTAATCATACATGACAAACAGCAAAGCATAAACTTATAATCAGTATATGCAACAATAACACATCTTATAAGAGTGTGCCATACATCCTGCTTGTACTACAATTCAGAAACAACATTATGTTTTAGCTGATACAGGTATCATACTTAAAAAGAAAATGAAGATAAGAATAAAAACGTTTCTGTCACCAAGTGGTATGGTTCAGTACATTTAACTAACAAGTACTAGGTAATCTGTATGACTGTTTATAAGGTAAGAGATCTTTGTAATGTATATAAGGTCATTCATAGTATTCCATAGGGAGAAGCTGGGACTTCAGTCTAAACTCGAATGGAAGGGAATGTAGAATCATTTTCTTGAGTTAATATTCCCTGATAAAGGTCCTATTTAGTCCATCTGTTTGTATAAGCAGGGAGTCTGTGTTGAACTAGAAAAGTTAGTCTTTCCATAGACTGAAGCTGATGTATTATTTTGACTCATTCAGTAATGGTGGGGGTGGTGTGGGGGTCCACCTGCAGCCATTTTCTCATGATGGCCTTGGCAGCAGCGATAGTGAGAAAGGACCACAGGTATATGCCCTCCCGACCCTGTAGGGACCTCAGTGGAATCCCTTGCAGCAAATTATCTGGACCTAAAGGAGCATTAATATTCAAAATCTGGACTATAAGACCAGCAATCTCTGCCCTGTACCCTTGAAGCTTTGGACATGTCCAGAAAACATGGGCTTGGGTGGCCACGTCTCTTCCACATTTTTGCCAACACCCTGTACAGATAGCATGATCCCATTTGCCCTGTATGTGTGGCACTAAAAAATATCAGAATTCTGAGCTTCCAGGCAAGTTGTCATTAGGTAGGGGAGGAGGAAGTTCGCTAAACTAATTCTCATAATCTGTCCCATTGTTTAACAGTGATAGGGATGTTGAGATCCGTTTCGCACCTAATTTTAACATACTCCATGGAATGCCCCTGGTCTCTAATGTAATTAGCATATAATTGGGTAATGACTCCTTTCCCATGTGTAGAACCCCATATCACCCCAAAAAGCAGCAGAGAAGGGTGCTCCATGATCATCCTGTTAGCTGCTTGCACCTGTTTATCAAGGTAATCTCTCATTTGGAAGTGCCTGAATCTATCAGTGTGCCTCCATGCGTAATTTTGAATATCACTTTCAAATGGTATGATTGTATCTACCTGCAGGAGTTGCCACGCAGAATGCAGGCCTGCCTGTGCCTGTTTCCTGAACCAGGGGGTCTATGGTAGCCAGCAAGAAATAGTCATCCCATGCCCACCACCTGTACCTCTAAAGAATCCATTTGGTATCGCAATTCCCCGTACCCTACTTCCAACCCTCTAAAACTGTTTGAAGTCCAGTGAGGGAGGCCTTTTGGATTTTATTCAGAGCCTTAGGAGAAAATAACAGATGGAAGGGGGATGGGAAGTTCTTCTGTGGCTGTACCAAGCTTATTCGCAGCTCATTACTCTAACCTCTAGGCTATACTGCCTGTCCCAGTATAGACTAGAGGTCTCTTTATGAGAAGGGGAGACCTTTACAGATTTGATGGGCTGCAGTTAAATAGAAAGGGGGGCTTATCTGCTGTGTCAGAGGATTAACAGTAAAATAAATCAAGCTTTAAACTTATTAGATGGTGGGGAGGCATAACGGAGTGATACCCCATTTATGCAGGATATAAAACCTAGTAGTAGCAACATAAAAGCAAGATGTACATTTACAGCCCACAGAGTCAGCTCAGTTAAAGGAGGGAATGATGCAATTAAGTGTGTAACCCTTAATACAAGGAGTCTCAGCAATTTATTTATTTAGTTTTTGTTGACCGTGAAAGGAGGGCTAGGCAATTCTGCCTATTTTCAGCCTTGTCCTGAGTGGGAGAGATACAGAAGGAAACCAAGTGAAACTGAACCAGATTACGCTGTTGATAGTATTTATTAGTGAATAGGGAAATTTGGCCAGGACACTGGGGAAATTCCCCTACTCTTCCAGTAACATAGAAACATAGAATTTGACGGCAGATAAGGACCGCTTGGCCCACCCAGTCTGCCCATTTCCCTGCCTACTGGATAAGCTGCAGATCCTAGTTAACCAGCAGCCTACTTCTTCCTACCCCCATCCCCTAGAATTGCCTTATGACTGTCCCATGCATGCTTGAATTCCACCACTGTTTTTGACTCCACGACCTCCTCCGGAAGGCCGTTCCATGCATCCACAACCCTCTCTGTGAAAAAATACTTCCTTAAATTACCAGTAGGGGGACCCTTGCAGCCATGGAGTAGTCTAATTTTGCAGCAGGACATGGAGGTGTTTGGATGGATCAACATGACGGGTTTCAAGAGCAATATAGACCTTTGGTGATGTCTCAGGTCGCGGGATACACTGTGGAGGTGGCTGGGATGCACCCTTTGGGTGGCCAGCATATCGCCCAAGGTGGCGGTCCCTTGCAAGGAATGCATACTACCCAATTAAGCCTGGAACTAAAGCAAAAATGTTTAGAAGCAGAACTGCTTCAAGTAAGTGAACAAATTTCCATGGAGAAGCTCAAACAAGAAGAAGACCGTAAGCGAAAGCGTTCGGTTACATCACCGAGCACTGACAGGGCCGCTGGTCCTATGAAGCTCTTAGCGGCAGATGAAAGACCCGGATTATCTCCAACTGGGACAGAACCTTCTTCTCGGAGAGATTGGAGTATGGAGGTGGAAGGCTCCTGGTTGCCTGACAAAGCCTTGTATGAAGCTGGCTGGATACATACTCAAAATGGACACTGGAGACCGGATCCTGAAATACCTCTACTGGGTTCCTCCTCACACCCGCAGATAAGTGTTAATCTTTGTTCTACTAACAACATGGGAGTTACATGTCAGATGACCCCTACAGCACCTAGCCCTGCTCCTGGTGCGGAGCCCCTGACCTTGCATAATAGTGTCTTAGACGAGGAAACTACTGAGAACCCCTTGCCTGATGGTGACCCCAGTTCAGCTGATGCTGGGCCTGCTAAGTCTACTTATGCTAGCCATTTTCATAAACCTATAGAACTAGCAAAATACCGCAATGCAGTTTGGCTGTGGTGTGTGGGCCCACGAGACCACCTCCCGGATAGATTTTTTGTTGGTAAAATTCTACTTAAACAAAGTATGTTTTTTTTCCATCCAAAGTCTATGCCCTGATACATGCTCAGGGTGAATTTCAATTTGACATTAGCTTTTGAACCCCTGCTCTTTTGGAAACATTTTGGTGGTGTTACACAAACCTTAAAACTAACCCTTTATGGGTAGATTTTCTTGTCATCCCTTTGCCCAAACAACCTTTTCGGGTCATCACTGTGCTCTTTTGAAATGAAGGGGTCAACATTACAGACATTGTGTATTGGCTGGAAAAACAGTGTTCCATTCAGGGGAACCCGATGCCAATCATGGATGATGAACGGCTTAGGAATGGAGGGTGGAAATTTAAGGTTAAATTGCAACAGTCAGATCAAGATATTATACATCTCCCTAACTGCTTTTTTATTGGGAGAGATAAAGGTTTCCTGTTTTACCCCAGTCAACCTCGAGCGTGTTTTAAAGTGGGTCCACCAGGCACATTAGCACTGCCTGTGAAATATTGAAATGCTCTCATTGTGGAGAAAAAGGTCATCATAGTGCCCACTGCTTTCAAGCCTTGAGGTGTAATCTGTGTGATGAGATGGGGCATACTTTTTCAGACTGTCCTCAGGCCACTAAAAACACTGAAGACGCTGATTTTGGCAAGATCATTATATTCGCAGTGCCGTGAGACATGCATGTGTTACTCTGGTGGGAAGAACACTTGAGCCCTCTCAGATTCTCATTCCTAATGTTCCCCCTGAGTGACAAGAACCCTTGGCCTCAGCTCCTCAATCTGAGGTCTGTACCATGGTAACACCAATTGTGGAGACGTTACCCCCTTTGGATCCTTTGGTTCAGTTGCCCCCAGATGAGGCTTTCATTGTTGTGACTGGAAAAAAAAACAGAGGGGTAAAACACAAACTGAAATCTAAAAAGAACCCCCCTGAGGTGCCTCTGGAGGATCTGAATGTATACTCAATATTGTTGGATGAGCAATCGGACATGGAGGAGAGGGATCAATCATCTTTCCCAGCCTCACCACCGGGGGTTCAAGTGGAGTCAGAGGGGCAAGAAGGTCAGAATGTGGTAGCCTTGAAGAGTGGAAGAGTAACGAGGGCATCTAGCAAAGTGAAGTGACTGTGTCGCCTTATCTGTGACTCTGGCTTCCTTTACTTTTAGAGTGGCAACTTTGAATGTGAATAACATTCAGTCCTCTACCAAACGTTCTAGTACATTTGCCCAGTTCTATAATAGCAATCTAGATTGTGTGTTTTTTTTCAGGATGTCAGACTTCACTCCCCTGAAGTTTTAACTGCGGCCTCTGATGGCTCAATATGGGGGGATTGTTTTTGGTTGCAAGGGGAGGATCTGTGTTCCGGGGTGGGGATTTATTTTTTTACAAAGGTTCAGGTACTTCAACATCTTGAGGTATTAGAGGGTAGGGCATTGTTGTTAGATATTCAGTGGGAAGGTGTGACCTTTTGCTTGCTTAATGTTTATGCCCCTCAGTTAAAATATGATAGGGTAGCTTTATTTCAGTCCCTTAAACCTTTCTTAATTATTAACTATCCTGTTCTATTGGGAGGTGATTTTAATTGCACCTTGCCACCACAAGGGCCTGTTCCATCTGGTAAAAAGATTTATTGTGATGCATCTGGTCTTCAACATCTGATTGAGGAGGTAGGTCTCGTCGATGTCTATGATGTATTGTATCCAGTAGCCTCCTATACTTATTTTTGTGGCCCTAGGGCATCACGCATTGATGATTATTTCTTGCATCTCCATCCCTTTTGCTACAATCTGCTAAAATTGTGGATGTTGCTATCTCTGATCATCGGATGCTGGAATGGGTGCTTGGTAGCCACCCTGTGCAGAGACATGGTCCTGGTATCTGGAAATTGAATGTCACGTTGTTGGAGTTTCCTCAGCTACGGGAGGGTTTCATTTTCATTTTAAAAGCCAGAAAGTCTGTGTTTTTTCTCTATGATAACAAAAACTTATGGTGGGAGGACACTAAACTTGAGATAAGGAAATACTTTCTGGAGTTGGGACGTATCAATGGTAAACTTATACAGGATAAAATGTGTATTTCAAGGGATAAAATAAGCTGTTTGACAGGTTTGCGTCAACATTTAGGCAGGGATTGTCATCAACATATTAAAGCACTTAAAACAGAATTAGCCCTTTTACAATTAAATTTTGTGAGAAATCTGGAACAGAAGCAGAAATATGGGATTAGAGGAAAAACAGCAGAAACTTTACCTTTTGAATCTGCTAGTTCTTTAAAAGATCAGAGAAATATGGGTTATCTCTTCACTTCGGGAGGCGCTAAAGTAACTAGTAATGTGGATATCTTGGAAGAGATTTCTACATATTTTGAGAATTCTTTTACGAGTCAACCCCTGTCCATTTTGGATATGAAACAGTGGATAGCCTTTTGTGCCTTGCCATGAATTCCTGACGACCTTGGGGCTCTTTTGACTGAGCCCAATTTACGAATAGAAGTGAAGGATGTCATCTGGGTTTTGAAGCCTGAGATGGCACTGGGGTTGGATGGTCTCCCTCGTGAAATTTATAAATTTCTCTGGGAATATTTAGCACCAGAGTTATGCAACTGCTATAATACAAGTCTGCGGTTAGGTTGACTGCCTGATAGTATGTTGGAAGGGTTATTAATTTTACTGTTTAAGGGTGGGGAAAGGGGTTTTTGAGTAACTGGAGACCACTTTCCCTTATAAATACTGATGTCAAGATACTGATGAAAATTCTGAGTAAACATATTTTAGGGGTTTTAGATTTAGTTATTCACCCCTCTCAGTTTAGTGGAGTTCTGTCAAGAAGCTTACAAGATGCTCTGGTCCTTCTCCGTGAAATCCTGCATAAAGGAGGCACACAGGAATTAATGGGTCATTTAGTATGTTTGGATCAATCCAAAGCTTTTGATCGAGTAGATTATGAGTATCTTTGGGAAACTCTTCGGTGCTATGGTTTCCCGGACCCTTTCATTTACTGGTTGCAGACTTGTTACTCTGGGATTAGTATTCTGTCCAGTATAAATGGATGGGTAGGCCAGGAAGTGACTGTCAAATGGGGGATGAGACAGGGTTGCCCACTTAGCCCTTTGTTACATATTTTATCCTTGGATCCACTTCTACATGCTCTACATGGTACAGACTCAATTATTGGGCTCTCTGTGGTGTGAGGATACTCTGATTGTCACAATGGCATATGCAGATGATTTGGGTATTTTTTTAGCTGATCAGAAGTCTGCTTGGGAAGCAAAGTGTATTTTACAGTCGTTTTCTCTTCTGACTGGTTCTGTCATTAATCATACAAAGAGCTGCATATTGCCCATAGGTTATGATGTGACCTCAGTGTGGGGAGTACCGATTACTCTGGGTTATCATAAAATTTTGGGTATTTATTTTGGCTGTCCAGATCCACAAACGTATAACTGGGAATGGAAATTGGCAGAGGCATGAGAATGGGTGTGGGGTTGAAATAAATGGTGTATGACAAAGGCTAAAAGAGTGTATTTAATTAAAACGTATTTGTTGTCCTTTTTCTTGTTTTTAGCTGTTGCTTCCCCAACCCCCCACGGGCATTGGAAACTTCTGTGTATGGTGAGTTTTTCCAGTGTTTGTAGGGCAGTCGATTAAACCCAGTGAAACGTGGGATTACTTACCTCCCAACATGCATGGGTGGTTTGGGTATGATCAATCCAGTGGTTTTCCTTTTTGTTACATTTTTTTATTATAATTTTGTACCTCCCTTGATAGGGGTTCAGAAAATATGGTCCCCTTGGGTGGTTGATACTGTAGGACCTTTTTGGAGGTTTGGGAACCCTCACAATATATTTCAAGACAAACCAGGCTGGCTCTGCTGCCTATTTATTTTAAGGATGCAGTAGGGAAACTAAAAGTATGGAAAATTGTTAAGAGTTTTTTGTGTTTCTCTAACGGAAAAACTGTACATGGTTGGATTATGGAATCTCATTTTTTTCAGTCCCCTGGGTTTGTGGATTTGCTGCATGGGGACCAGAATGCTATCATTTTACTTTTAAAGAGCAAGAGGGTTCCTCATTATCTGTGGGATTTCTTGTGGCTCTGTACACATAAAAAGTTAGGGGTGCGTGGGAATTTAAAACATAAAGAGCTTGCAGATAGAGAATGTTCGAGGGGAGGGGTATGTGGAGAGCTTGTTGAAACCATGTCCCATCTTTTTGTTGAATGCCCCTTTGCTATTTCTTTTGAAGAACATTGTCATGTAACCTGGCCCTTAAGTCCTTTTCTGGATCCATCTCCTGATATATGGGTGGAGGGGATATTACCTGGGTTCTGGATAAAATAAATGATAATTGTACCATACGGCTTCTGATGGGTTTTATTTGTTTTCAACTGTGGCAAGCCCGGTGTGGTCTGACCCTTCGGAAGCAACTGAAGACATGTGATCAGTTTAGTTTATTGCTTTCTAAAGATTTTTTTAGATGGCGAGCTCTAGAGAGGAAATGAGTATCCTTAGATTTATATAAACTGTGGTGGAGAAACATGTCCTGACTTGTTACGGGATTATGGAGGAGTAAGTGGTTTAATTTTTATGCAGGGAGGTTTTCTATAGCTTACTGGCTTTATAGGTCAACATATAGTCTCTTCTTGTTTTTCTATCCCCACGGCTTATTTTCAGGAGAAAGAGGATAGCTCCCTTACGGCTGAGTTTTTTTTTTGTTAACCTCGATCCCATTTTCTTTCTATTTTAAGGTTTGGACAGTATCTTAACTTCAGGCTAAGGTTTTGTACTTCCTTCTTTTGTTTTTGTGCTTTGGCATGTTGTTTTCCCTCCATTTTTGGCAGTGATCTGGTTGAGGATATGTTTCTCCTTTGATAATAGTTCTTTACTGCCCATATGTACCTGTTCTTTTAGTTGTGCTTTTTCTCTAGAGGTCTCTGTTTCCTTGATGTGGTCTTTAAATTTTCTTTGTTTTTGGCTTGTTTTTCATAGCGGAGGGTTGGGGGTTTGATTCATTATTTGAGGTACGAAAACTTTGACATGGTTATGTTTTTTTTTTCCGACGTTAGGTGATCAATTTTTATTTTCTTAAGTTTTTCTGTTTTGTTTTTTTTATATACCAATTGGTTTGGGGGAATAGTTTCATCTATTATGCTGCTTTTCATTATTTTTGTTCTGTATCATGGTTTGTCCTGGATTTTTGTTTCTTTTTGTATGAAGTAATACAATGTTATTTTTGTTTTCTGTTGAATTTTGAATAAAATATTCCCTTACTCTTTCCAGTAGGGGGAACCTCTGGACATTTTGGCAGGCAGTCAAGATGCAGTGGCAAAGCCAGGTTTTGGAGTTGGTGAGGAGGGGGCATTCAGTCAATTATGGGCTCCACAATGGGCACTAAACAGTGAATAAAGATGGTGGAGGGGTACCACTACTCAAACTGGGGCAGCCAGGAGGGGCAACTGCCCCCCAGCCCCCCCTTTAGCTCGTCACTGCCAAGATCGCCGTCCCTGAAGGTGAGAGGATGGACGTTTCTGAGGCTGGGGAGTCAGTCTCCTCTCTTGCCCCAATACTCTAGAGACCCACCTTGCTGAGGAGATGAATATGATTCTGGCTATGGATGACCTGGAGGCCAGGTTACCTGAGGTTGGAAGATCCATCAAAGCTGCTATACAGAGAATGAAATGTAAAGAAGTGACAGCTGATGAACAACTGAATCTGGCCACACACACACACAAAAAAAAACAGACCTGTCATATGCTCTTCTGGCAGTGGAAGAAGTGAAGTACCAAAAAAAGAAGAAACAGTTACAGGCAGAACTGTTACAAGTTACATACACTGTCCCGATTCCTTGTGCACACCCAATGACTTGGCATCAAGTGAAAATGACAAGCCAGCTCAAGGTAAGCAATGTGGCAGCATGAAAGGGAGCCACTGTCAAAGAGCCTAAACATCCTGGTTTACCTCCGCAGCCTGAAAACTCCCCAGTATATGCCATATCACTTGCAAGCACTGTTCCCTCTGACAAAATGATGTCCAATAGTGCCCCAATATTGACACTGGCCTGAGCTGAGACTATACATAGCGAGTCTGGAGCAGTGCCTTTCAAAGAGTGACCATGTACTTCGACAATGGTGGATAAACAGCCAGTGACAGTGTAAACAGTGGACTGTGCTTCAGGGGAAAATCTGTGAGGTTACTGTGTCAGCAGCCACTAGAGGGAGTGGAATGACATCAGGAATGGCACAGACAAGCAGGAGACTTGGCCAAAGACGCGTTCCAACATCAACAGGTTAGGGAAGAAAAACACACCACAAATGGCCTGTAGAAGACCTGCTGCTAGCAGTGGGCTGGATGAAAGCTGCTGATGGTGTATCTTGGATACCAGTAGACACAGACAGACTGCTATTCTAAGACAGAAGTAAGGTTGCAGAAAGAGTCTACCATGGAGGGAACTGGAAAGAGAGTGAACAGAATCCCTGAAGAAATAAAAAATCCTGGTATGAGTGAGACTGTTGGTGGGGCAAGGGACTGTGGGCAGTACATGCTCCCAGTCATTCCGATACTGCACCAGTAGGAACTTATGGCTTCTGCTAACACCGCAAAATTACTCTAGGGGTGATTTGGCAAACACTGAAGATGATTCTTTTGGAGAACATGTTCCCCATCCCAAAGCTGCTCAGTGCCCAGAAACAAATAGACAATCCAATCGAGCCTATGCTGGTTTATTTTCACACTGGGGGAACCAGCTCTGAGGAGAAATGCTCTTTGGCTGAACTATACTGGGGAATTGGATCCCCACTCAGACAGATTGAATGTTATTAGAAAACTGTTAAAGGAGTCCATGTTCTTCTTTTTTTTATCCAATTGTTTAACCAGGTGAGACACACTAAGCTGAAAGCTTTTTTACAGGTGCAACCTGGGAGCAAAGGGAAGTTAAGTGACTTGCTCAAGGTTACGCAGTATATGCAAATGGGGCTGTGGGATTCAAGCCCAGGTCTCCAGATTTGCAGCTCTGAGCCTTAAACCACTGCTCTATACTGCCTCTGAACTGCATGCTGTCATTCACATTTCTGGGGAATTAACTTTTGACATTAGTTTTTGGATTCTGAAAACTTATGACAAACTGAATAAAATATGATGTACTTAAAGATGCATCATTATGGGCCCCTTTCATGGCTATTTCTTTATCTAAACCTGCAATTAAGACTATAACTATATTTTTTCAAAATGAAGGGGTGCAGGTGTCAGACATTATATACTGGTTAAAGCAACATTGTGAAATTCTTGATGCACCATTGCCTATTATGGATAGTGAACAAGTGTGGATGTGTGCGTGGCAATTTAAAGTTAAGCTGATCCAGACAAATACAGGTATATGACACCTCCCTAATAGTTTTTTCTTAGATGGGGATTGAAGAATCTGTTTCTACCCAGGGCAACCCTGATCCTGCCACAAATACGGATCAAAAACCCACCTTATTTCTGCATGTAGTACAGCCTGGTGTAATAACTGTATGGAGTACAGCCATTTAAGTCAAACATGTCCATACCCCTTTTGATGTAACCTGTGTGACGAGCAAGGTCATTCTTTTAGGAGATGTCCATGGGCTACACATAACAAGGGATGGGGGTTGAATCAGGATGATTTAGTAGTTAAAGGCAGTCTGTGAGTGTTACTAAGGCCAGAACACAGAAATCAATAGAGGTTACATTAGATGAGGAGACCACAAGCCCATCTGATAGTGGCATCCAGCTAGAAACAGCTTCATAGTGGCATCCTCCTAGAAACAGCTTCAACTGCTACCCCTTCCAATGAAGCAGTTGCACCCAAAGAGATGACATCACAAAATATAGAAACAGATGCTGAGTCTTTGACACATCAAAGTACTATTACTGAACCCCAACAGCATAACTTCTCACATTCCTCCACCTCCTCTACCTTTGGATGAGGATATGATCTTGGTTACAGATAGGAAAAAGGGTAGGAAAGTGAAGACAAAAGCTAAAAAAAAAAAAAAAAGTTTTTCAGTTCAAAAAAGATATACAGCTTTAGCAAAAGCCAGACAGTGGGGGATTCAGGGAGAGATGAAGAGGACTCTGAAACATCTTCTATCTGGGAACATCCTCAGATTTTGAAGACCCCCAATTAGAAGACTCAGTGAAGAAAAAGATAAAATGCAGACTTAGATCTCAAAATAGGAAGTCCATAAAACAACCCCCTTAATAACGATACCTCAGTGTGTTTTGGACAAACTGTTTCCCCACTCACACTGAATATAAACAGTATTAAAACATATAGGAAAAGGGAAATTACTCTAACTTTATTGGACTCCTTACCAGCAAATATCTTTTTTTTTTGAAGACACCAGATTGAAAACACTAAACAAAATATCTGCTGCTAATTGCTGGATCAAATGAATGCCTTTGATAGAGTACATCATGAATATCTATTCCTTGTTTTAGAAAAAATATGGCATTCCCTCTAGTTTCATAGCATGGATAAACCTTTTGTATCAAGGGGCAGTTGTGATACCACACATAAATACTGTACATGGGATGGTCGTGAGGTGTTAATTCAGAAGGCAGTAAAACAGAGATGTCCTTTAAGTCTTGGTTTATATATATACTCAATTGACCCCTTACTTAGACTGTTACAAAAGACCCCAAATATTAGAGGCATTAGTCTGATGCAGAATTCTGACAAGATTAAAGCATTGGCATATGCAGATGATTTGTATATTATAATGGGTAGTAGACAATCAGAACAGGCAGTGAGAGATGCTGTAACTGCATATTCTGAGATGGTGGGTTCTTGCATTAACTATGGACAAAGTACAGCAATCAGGACAGAACATCCTCAAGATTAAGAATCATCAGGGCAAATAACTGATATAAATATAACAACAGAGCCAGTGGAAATTTTAGGAATATTACTCAATCATTAGAATGAGGCCTTACTGAATTGGTCAGCATGTTTTGAAATGGCAGGCTTCAAGCTTTCTATCTGGAAAATTTGAAGCTTATCAAAGCTCAAAAGAGTGTATTTGAAAAACCTTCCTTCTTCCATGTTGCATTTTTTTAAGTTATATAGTACCACCACTGGTAGAAATGGATACCCAATTGTATAGTCTTTCCTTTCAAGGTCTATGGGGGGGGTCTATGCTGAAGCCAGTAAAAAAAAGGGATATCACTTACAGTATACCTGTAAGTCCCCAAGCACAAGGAGGAGAAAATATGGTTCATCCCATAGCATTTTTTAGTAGCTTCCTCTGTTATAACTTTACCTCAGTACTTTAAGGTACTGGCATATTCTGAACACATTTCGTTGAAGGCTGGGTAGTATCCCTAATTCCAGACTAGATTATGGGACCTTTACATATTTAAGGAAAGAGTATATGCATATAATGCCTTCATACATTAGAATAGCTTTAACAAAATTAAAATCTGGAAATTATTTAGATGTCTTATTACACACCAGAAAGCAACTTTATGAGACAATTGTACAGAAGAACTTCTCTTTAACTTTAGAGTTAATACACTGCCCACAAGACAAAGCTTTGGGATGATACCAACCAGCTACTAAACTCACATTTACATAAGGAACTGTGGAATATTATCTGGTTAGAAATACATGGGAACATCTCAGTAAAGGACTCCCCAAAACACAAGGCAGTATCTGAAAGGGAATGTCCACATTTATCTTGCCCTGGAATTTTGGAAATGTAAACTCACTTTTTACTAGAATGTCTCCACAGTCAACAATTCTGGAAAACACTGAGCAATAAATGGGGAGATTCATTGTTTTTACATACAATATATTCAGTTTAGTGCAGGGGATTAACATTGTCCAAGACTAAATGTCACAAGGAAGTGCAGCAGTTAGGTTAAACTGCCAGCAAATACTGTACTACCTCCGGCAGTCTTGGTGTGTGTGTGTGTGTGTGGATATTGCAGCAAAAGTATATGCCACAAGAAGAAGTTGTTAGAATGGTTTCTAATGTATTAAGGAAAGCATATTTGAAAGAGCTCACAAATAAAATATACTCTAAGATTCAAGAAATCTGGAGGCACTATAATAAAATCTTACATACACAATAAGCTAGGATTACTGGAATAAAACATAAGTGTATATTATAGTAAAATTATTTATATATAATGTTGTAATATTTAGAGTATGGGGTGAGGGAATGAAGAGATTTTTCATTACTTGATTCTCCTTTCTTTTCTTTTGTTTAACTGTGTATATTTCACATGATTCTTGTATGATGTTTTCTATTTGATTGTATGATTTCTATTTTTAATAAAAAAAATACCCCTACTCTTTTCCAGAAGTACCTTGGGATCTTTAACATCCACCTAAACAACCACCAGCACAGGCAGACAGGACCTCAGTTTAATGTCTCATCCAAAAGGCAGATCAATAAAAGGGACCATCTTATGGCACTGTGGGCTTTTGGGACAGTGGATCTCATAGGAATGACTGAAACTTGGTGGACTGAGGAGGGGGCAGGGGCAAAAATATACGTGGGTATAACCTGTTCTGGAAAGATATAAATGGCAGTAGAGGGGTGGCAATACTATATATGCTAAAGAAACCCTTAAAGCAACAACCATGGAACTGGGCAAGGAATTTGATCAGTATTTGGAATGCCTTTGGATACAAATCAAAAGGAGAGGTGACAAAGATATGTACTTTGGAATACGCTACAGACCACCTGACAATCCAATCTCAGGATAAAGAAATAAGAAGTGCAGTTGAGGAGTTGTGTGCTAAAGGAGGCATAGTGATTACAGGGGACTTTAAAATGGCAGGACTGGTAGTGGACAGCAAAGTTAGGAATACACAAACACCAGTGCAGAAAGAGTTTATCTAGATCTTTAAGCAGCATAACTTGATACAGTTGGTTAAGGAACCTACCAGAAGGGAGACAACCTTGGATATTGTTTTAAGCAATATGTGGGTGGGAGGGGGCATTAATTACTGCGCCGTGAGGGAACCACAATGTATCAGTGGCTCCACAATAAGTGAGGAAAGGGAAATGACAATGGTCTTTAATGATTCCTTTATCTCAATTTTTCTCAGACTGAGGAATTCCAGAAAAGGGAAGCAAAAGGAAACAATGAGGGAAATCTGACTATTTTAAACAATAACAAAACTAAAAATCAGTAAAGCTCCAGGAACCAACAACTCGCACCCTAGAGTACTGTGTGAACTGGCAAATGAACTGGCAGCTCCCATGCCTAACATTTTCAGCTAATCATTCTCTTCGGGGCAGTTACTAACAGACTAAAAAAGAGTATGATGACTGAAGTGAAGAATTATAGACCAGTGAGCCTGATGAGTATAGTATGGAATGTAACAGAGAGAACTATAAAGGAATATGTTGAAAACAAGACTAACTGAATGCAATAAAAGGGGTGGAACAAAATATGGATTCATAGCTAAAAAGCCATGTATGACAAATGTGATAGCATTTTTTGATCCCATTATTAGAGCATGAAGGGCATGCAGTGGACATAATATACCTGGATCTGAGCAGGGCATTCAACACTGGCCCCCATAGGTGTCTAATATGTAAGTTAGGTAATATGGGTGTCCACTGGGTGGTGGTGATGTGGACTGAGAATTGTTGCTAGGATGGTTACAGTGCATGAGAGTGAAAGGGCACACCTCAGGTTGGGGAAAGGATGAGTGGAGTACCCCAGAGGTCACCCCCAGATCTCTCTGCAATATATACTGTATATGTGGGAGATATGCATGAGAACACAGAGGTATGGATCAGGCCAGGTGGTGGATACAGATTATTGTAGACCGAACATGCACATAAATTTAAATATTATAAATGAATGGGCAAGGAATAACCAAATGAAGTTTAGTACAGCTACATGTGCAGTATTTGCAATTATGAAAAATAAACACAAAAATAATGGACATTGTTTTCATACAGCGCTATGTGCAGCAACTGAAAAACAAACATCATAATTCATAAAACAAACAAGAGAGGGCCATTGGAGAATCAATAACATGTTTTCTTAATGAATAGAGTTTAATTTGTGCACTTTTTTGAATTTGTATGAATTTGTATTAATAGAATTTTTCTCACATGGGATTTAATTATAGTACTAAGTGAATAAATTACCTTTCTATATTTCTATTTCTCCCCTTTCCTCCCCCGACTTGGTAATTATGCAAATGCTGGAAACATGAATATTCATTAGATGTGCATTTAAATGACTCACTATGCACTCTAGACCACACCACTGAGGAAGACTCGTGAGGAGTTGAAGTGCTGGGTGGCTAGTGAAAGCACAGTTTGTGTTGGTCTTCAATAAACTATTTCGTCAATTTGAATTACATTTCTGGACTTATTCAGCCTTGTTGAAATACCCGAGTGACACCATACCTTTGTCTGCTGCCACATGTGCAGTGATGCACTTCATGACTAGGAACAGGGGTTTTGAATATTATCTTGATGGCACAAAGCTCAAAACATCAACATCAGCGAGGGAACGGGGGGTACAGAATACAAACACATTAAGAATAATGGAGCAGTGTAATAAAGTGATAAGTAAATGTACTTGAAGTGGTGACTTGTATAAAGAACAGAAATCTTACAACTCTCCAGGCATTGGTTAGATTGCATGTTTAATACTGTGTGCAAATTTGGACCCCTGGTATCAGGAAGATTGTAATGAGATTGGAGGGTTTACAGAGATAGGCCCCTAAAATGGTATGAAGTCTAAAACACAACAGCTATGAGATAAAACTAAAAAAGCTGAATATATTCTCTCTGGTGATGGGAAGACTTTATAGAGCCCTTACTGTAAACTCTGATCTAATAAAAGTCCTACTTCTGCATATGAAAGCTACGAGCCAGTCTACAAGGAGTCGTAGGTTACAACCTCAGGGAGAAACAAGGAGGATTAATTTAAGATGCAATTTTTTTACATAGAGTGTGGTGTCTCTGTTGAATAGTCTACTACAACAAGTAATGGAATCAGGCACAGAAGCAACATTCAAGAATAGACTGGACAGTTTCCTGAATGAGAAGGCACTCTATGGATACAACCACTGTTAAGTGGCAGATGGTCCAGATGGGTCAAATGGCTTCTTTTTTTTGTCTGTAACTTCCTACGTTCATATATTCTTGACCTGTTCAGCACAGGAATGCTGCCTGGTCTAGACACAAAATATTGAATATGCCTGCTAACAGACAGTACTATACTAAGCTAAGATGCTGCTGTACTAGCCTTACCAGAAAATCAGGGTGCTCAGTATGCCACAATAGTGTGGGTGGAGGCATGCTGACACAGGGACTGGGCACCCTGATGCTGGCAAAGATTACAGATGGGTTTGGGGGGAGTGCATCCGACACAGGGGGTGGGCATCCTGGCATCAGAAAAACATAAACAATTAGTTTGGCACATAGGGGTGGGCTCCCAGTGTGCCACATTAATGAGGGGAGGGGGATCCATGCCAACACAGGGATTAGGCACCCCGATGTCGGCTTTCTGCGGAGTGTGTGGCAGGTGGTAGGAGCAGCCGCCCTCTTACCTCTGAAATGTGGTACTACCACAGTATGTTTCTTGTGCTGCGTGCAAGCAAACATAAAAAAGCTTTATTTGAACACCATCCAGAAATAGGTTTCCTTTCACCAAAATAAGAGAAAAAAGACACAGCAGTTTTTTTTTCATTTCTTGATTCCAACTGTTTCACTCTGTCTTTCCAACTGGAAATCTCCAGTAGCCCCCCCTTCTTTTTGAGATAAAACCTTTTCACTTCCCTGATGCTCCCAGGTGCAATCACAAAATTATTAAGTGGCTGGTTGCAACAGCTCATCAAGAGGCCCAGCTTCTTCAGGATTAGAGATAAGTTCACATCCCCAGGGACTGGGTAAAAACATTTAGTCTTTTCTTTTCCTCTTACCTTCAAGGGGCAGCATAGTGCAGTGGTTTAAAGCTCTGAGCCACAAACCTGGAGACCTGGGTTTGAATCCCACAGTCCCCGCTTGCATTACTGTGTGACTGTGAGGAAGTCACTTAACTTTCTTGTGCTGTCAGGTCGCACCTGGACTCAAGCTTCAGCTTAGCATGCCTCTCCTGGTTAAAAAATGTATCTGCTATATGTGTTTTCCCCTGATGTGATGTAATTTCCTGTCCCTCTGATTTAGAAAATGGATGCCTGCAGCTATAAAGGGAGGTGCAACAGAATGGGTTATAATTCTGGCCCTAAAAGTGTTACGGGTTCGATCAACAGCTTATGTACAGCAGATTTCCATTGGTAACAATACTGATTAATTTAATCCTACATGTTAGTTTCCCTCTAAGGTCCAGGTTATCAGCACTTCAGCTCAGGCCAAACAGTTGACAATGACTTTTAAACACTTTGACCACAAGATCCCAGTTACTGGAGGACTCGAGCAGACTGGGAGGTGGGAGTAGCCTTGGCTATTGGGGAGGGGCATGAAGAATCAGTACTGCTAGGGGTAAACCTGTTTCTGTCTCTTTTTCTTCTACTTTCTGGGTAATTGTATTATTTAGAGATCAACACATAGAAACATAGACTTTGATGGCAGATAAGGACAACTTGGCCCACCCAGTCTGCCCATTTCCCTACCTATTGGATAAGCTGCAGATTCTAGTTAACCAACAGCCTACTTCCTGCAACCCCCCACTGTAATTGCCTTATGTCTGTCCCATGCATGTTTGAATTCCCCCACTGTTTTAGATCCCACAACCTCTCCAGGAAGGCGGATCCATGCATCCACCACTCTCTCAGTGAAAAAGAATTTCCTCACATTACCCCTGAGCCACCCTCTAACTTTAAATTGTGCCCCCTTGTTCTTACACATCTCTTTTTCTGAAAGATGCTACCCTCCTGGACTTTGTTGATTCCCTTGAGGTACTTAAAAGTTTCTGTCATGTCCCCCCGTCCCTCTTTTCATCAAGGGTATACATATTAAGCTCTCTCAGTCTCTCTTCATATGGTTTCTGATGTAGACCCTGCACCATTTTAATTGCCCTCCTCTGGACTGCTTCCAACCTATTTATGTCCTTGCGTAGATGAGGTCTCCAAAACTGCACGCAGTACTCCAGATGGGGTCTCACCAACTGTCTGCACAGAGGGATAACCACTTCACTTTTTAGGTTCGCTTATGCGCATGTGCAAGGAATGTTTTGGGAGAGTAGCACACTTTGGAGGTGTGCCTCTCCCATTCAATCCACTGCTCAGTTGAGCAGGTGTGGCGGTCCTGCACCAATGGGTGTGGGAGCTGTGTATGACAGCGGTGGTCTTCGCTTCAAAGAAAACCACTGCTGTCATACAGAGCACCACGCCACGCCACCCCCCGCCACGCCCCTCCAAATCTTTGCCTCGCTGGGAGCCCACCACAGCATGGCAAGCGTCCCACGTTGTTTGCCGATGGGTGCCCAATCCCGCGTCGGCTCCTCGGCCCCCCCAGCCATCCTTGTGCCACGCTGGGAGACCACCCCAGTGTGGCAAACATCCCACGTAGTCTTTTTTTTTCCCACCTGTAAAGCACGGCACTTCTCCCAGTCCCCCCTCCCATGACCCGCACCCACCCACTGCGCACCCAGCCTCCCCACACCCCCCACCCCATACTTATCTCCAGAGTTCGGCGCGATGATCTTCGGTGGACCGGGAACATGTCTGCACTCTTCAAAGCCGACCGCGAACTGAGGAAAAGCCGGTAAGCTGTATAATGGGCTAGATAGGGTTTTTTCAACTTTATTGCATATCGCAGTCACTGCACGAAATCACCCTTCAGGCCCGAATAATGCCATGACAGTGACATCATTCATGAGAAGGGGTCCCAAAAACCCCATGTTGAACATTTGGTGCAAAAATTCCTAAAATGACTGTTTTCTGGCGGTGTGGAATTCGCAGTTCCCCGCCGCAGCTGTAGTTTAATTTCAATATTTTCAGTCCAGATTTTCAACATTGCCATTTTACCACACCTCCTTATGAGCAGTGCAGCTGTCATTTTTCACATCTTGCCCAAAACGTGTTTCCGCCCATGTATTTTTTATTTTATTTTTATTTTATGTAGTGCACAATGGCGCAGTCGGTGTGCGAAATCAATGTATGGGACACAGTAAGAAAATCACAGTGACACTGTTCATTAGCAGAGGTTTTAAAATGGCAATGTTGAAAATTTGGTAAAAAAATTCCTAAAAATGACTGTTTTACAAGCGTGCATTGCACAGTTCCCACGCACGCTCGTAGGTTTGTGAATTTTCAATATTTCCACTCCAGATTTTCAACATTGGCATTTTACCACACCTCCTCATGAGCAGTACCGCTGCCATTTTTCACATCCTGCCCAAAATGTGTTTCCGCCATGTAGCACACAATGGTGCAGTCGGTGTGCAAAATCAATGAATGGGACACATTAAGAAAATCACAGTGACACTGATCATGAGCAGAGGTCTTAAAATGGCTGTGTTGAAAATTTGGTGAAAAAATTCCTAAAAATGACTGTTTTACGAGTGTGCGTTACGCAGTTCCCACGCACGCTGTAATTTTCTAATTTTCAATATTTTCACTCCAGATTTTCAACATTGGCATTTTACCACACCTCCCATGAGCAGTACAGCTATCATTTTCACATCCTGCCCAAAACGTGTTTCACTTCATGTAGCGCACAATGGCGCAGTCGGTGTGCGAACTCAATGTATGGGACACATTAAGAAAATCACAGTGACACTGTTCATGAGCAGAGGTCTTAAATGGCTGTGTTGAAAATTGGTGACAAAATTTCTAAAAATGACTGTTTTTCGAGTGTTCATTGCGCATTTCCTATGCACGCTCGTAAGTTTGCGAATTTTCAATATTTTCACTCCAGATTTTCAACATTGCCATTTTACCACACCTCCTTATGAGCAGTACAGCTGTCATTTTTCACATCCTGCCCAAAATGTGTTTCCGCCCATGTAGTGCACAATGGCGCAGTCGGTGGGCGAAATCAATGTATGGGACACAGTAAGAAAATCACAGTGACACTGTTCATTAGCAGAGGTTTTAAAATGGCAATGTGGAAAATTTGGTGAAGAAATTCCTAAAAATGACTGTTTTACAAGTGTGTGTTGCACAGTTCCTTCGCACGCTCGTAGGTTTGCGATTTTTCAATATTTCCACTCCAGATGTTCAACATTGGCATTTTACCACACCTCCTCATGAGCAGTACAGCTGTCATTTTTCACATCCTGCCCAAAACGTGTTTCCGCCCATGTAGCGCACAATGGCGCAGTCAGTGTGCGAACTCAATGTATGGGACACATTAAGAAAATCACAGTGTCACTGTTCATGAGCAGAGATCTTAAAATGGCTATGTTGAAAATTTGGTGAACAGATTCCTAAAAATAACTGTTTTACGAGCGTGCGTTGTGCAGTTCCTACGCACGCTCGTAAGTTTCGCGATTTTCAATATTTTCATTCCAGATTTTCAACATTGCCATTTTACCACCTCCTTATGAGCAGTACAGCTGTCATTTTCATCCTGCCCAAAGCGTGTTTCCGCCCATGAAGTGCACAATGGGCGCGGTCGGTGTGCGAAATCAATGTATGGGACACAGTAAGAAAATCACAGTGACACTGTTCATTAGCAGAGGTTTTAAATGGCAATGTTGAAAATTTGGTGAAAAATTCCTAAAATGACTGTTTACAAGCGTGCATTGCACAGTTCCTATGCACGCCGTAGGTTTGCGAATTTTCAATATTTCCACTCCAGATTTTCAACATTGGCATTTTACCACACCTCCTCATGAGCAGTACAGCTGTCATTTTTCACATCTTGCCCAAAGCGTGTTTCCCCATTAGCACACAAGTGGCATAGTCGCTGTCGAACTCAGTGTATGGGACACATTAAGAAAATCAAAGTGTCACTGTTCATGAGCAGAGATCTTAAAATGGCTATGTTGAAAATTTGAACAAATTCCTAAAAATAACTGTTTTACGAGCGTGTGTTGTGCAGTTCCTACGCACGCTCGTAAGTTTGCGAATTTTCAATATTTTCATTCCAGATTTTCAACATTGCCATTTTACCACACCTCCTTATGAGCAGTACAGCTGTCATTTTTCACATCCTGCCCAAAATGTGTTTCCGCCCATGTAGTGCACAATGGCGCAGTTGAAAGCGAATCAATGTATGGGACACAGTAAGAAAATCACAGTGACACTGTTCATTAGCAGAGATCTTAAATGGCTATGTTGAAAATTTGGTGAACAAATTCCTAAAAATAACTGTTTTGACGAGATGTTTGCAGTTCCTATGCACTCATAAGTTTGCGAATTTTCAATATTTTCATTCCAGATTTTCAACATTGCCATTTTACCACACCTCCTTATGAGCAGTACAGCTGTCATTTTTCACATCCTGCCCAAAACGTGTTTCCGCCTATGTAGCGCACAATGGGGGTAACAAAAAGGCCATGCTGAAAATTTATTGTGCAAATACCAGCAATCGCACAGGGCATTAGGGTAAAGCACCATCCGTGCCAAACACCACTGCAAATACCTGCAAGTGAATGTTCGGCATTGACAAATGCTTGTTCTACTTGTGATGCTCCTCCCTGTGCATCCCAGTATCCCTCTGGCTCTCCTTACTGACTTCTCACATTGCTTACCCACCTTTAGGTCATCTGATATGACTACATCCAGATCCCTTTCCATTATTGTTGTTGTTAGTACCTCCCCTGCTATTGTGTACTCTTCCCCTGGATTTTTATTTCCCAGGTGCATTACTTTGCACTTCTTTGCAATGAATCTAAGTTGCCATATGTCTGACCATTCCTCCAACCTTGCCAAGTCATTTCTCATCCTTTCTACCCCCCTTGTGTATCAACTCTGTTACAGATCTTTGTGTCATCTGCAAAGAGGCATACCTTTCCTTCCAGACCCTCTGCATTGTCACCTATAAAGACGTTAAAGAGGCCTGGACCCAGTACTGAGCCCTGAGGTACTCCACTAGTAACCCCCCCTTTCTTCAGAATGTGTTCCATTCACTATTACCGTTTGTGTCCTGTTGTGCAGCCAGTTTGCTACCCAGGCTAGCACTTTGTGACCCACTCTCAGGCTGGCTAACTTGATTATTAATCTTTTGTGCGTGACTGTGTCAAATGCCTTGCTAAAGTCTAGGTAGGCCATATCCACAGCCCCTCCCTGGTCTATTACTTTGGTCACCCAGTCAAAGAAATCGATTAGATTCGTCTGACATGACCTTCCTGCTGTGAATCCATGCTGCTTTGGGTCCTGTGCCCCGCTGGCCTCTAGGTACTCAACAATTCTTTCTTTCAGAAGTGATTCCATCATTTTCCCCACCACTGAGGTCAAACTAACAGGTCTGTAGTTTCCTGCTTCTGCCTTGCTCCTACTTTTGTGAAGGGGAATCACATCTGCCCTCCTCCAGTCCTCAGGTACCACCCTATCTTCCCATGATTTGTTAAAAGTGTGGTTAGTGGTATCACTAGGTCCTCCCTTAGCTCTTTTAGGATTCTTGGGTGAATTCTGTCAGGCCCCATCGCTTTGTCCAACTTGAGTTTTAGGAGTTCTTTCAGGACTCTTTCTTCTGTAAATGGACTGGCGTCAACCCCACTACCCAGAGTGCTTCTATTGTTTGGTATAGGTAACTCCTCCTCTTCTTCTTTTGTGAATACTGAGCAAAAGTAGTCATTCAGTATCTCTGCCTTTTCACTGTCTCCCTCTGCCCACCTCCCCTCTCCTTTATTAATCTTCACTATCCCTCCTTTAACCTTTCTATGCTCCCTAATGTACCTATAAAAGGTTTTATCCCCCTTCTTAACTGAGTTGGCTATCTTTTCCTCGGTTTGGGCCTTTGCTTTTCTGACTGACTTCCCCACTTCTTTCTGCTTTAATTGATACAGTTCCCTGTATTGCTCCTTCTGTGATTCCATATACTTTTTGAATGCAGCCTCTTTCTCCTTAACCTTCTCTGACACCTCTTTTGAGAACCATAGTGGTTTTTTATTCCGCTTTGTTTTCTTTATTTATTTCACACAAAGGCTTGTTGCCTCCATGATGGCAGTTTTGATTTTTCTCCATTGTTCTTCCACCCCTCCTTTCTGGCTATTTGCTAATGCATTCCTCAGGTAATCACCCATTATGCCAAAGTCAGCCCTTTTAAAGTCCAGTATCCTTGTCTTTGTATGGTTTGTCTCCATGGTTGTGTTTATTGTGAAGCACACTGTGTAGTGGTCGCTTGTTCCCAGATGTCTAGTGACTTCTAAATTTGTGATCCTTTCTCCATTTGAGAGTACCAGGTCTAATATTGCTCCCTCCCGAGTAAATTCTACCACTAGTTGTCTCAAGACATGCCCCTGTAGGGCATCGAGAATGACCCTGTCTTGGATGTGGCTGCAGTCCATGTCGCCCAGTTAACATCTGGCATATTCAGGTCCCCCATCAACAGTATCTCCCCTTTTTCAGCCATTTTGAGAATGCCCTCTATCATTTTCTTGTCCATTTCTTCCCCTTGAGACGGGGGGTCTGTTTACAACCCCAGTGAGGATTGTGATGCCATTCCCTGTCTCCAAGGTGATCCAGAGTGCCTCTTGTCCTCCTCCTTTACTTTTTAGTTCTGTAGCTTTGATCCCTTCCCTTATGTAGAGAGCTACTCCACCTACTCTTTTACCCTCCCTGTCCCTTCTGTAGATTGTGTACCCTGGTATGTTGACATCCCAGTCATGGTTCTCCATGTACCATGTTTCTGTGACTGTCACAATATCCAAGTGTTCCTCTTCCATCAGGGCTACTAGCTCTGGAAGCTTGTTTCCAAGACTACGGGCATTGGTACTCATTGCCCTCCGTTTAATGTTGGCTTTATCCTTTTTTACCCCATCCCTGCTCTTATTGCCTTTGTCTATTTTTCAATTTACCCCTGTCTTGCCCTCTGTCAAGCTCTGTACCTCAGTGTTTACTCTACTACCTGCCATGTTTTGTGGGGGGAGGCTTGAACTTTCCTGTTTCCTATCAGCAGCCTCCCCCTTGGCTAGTTTAAAAGCTTGCCAAGGAAGCCTTTAAACCTGTCACCTAGGAGCTTGTTTGCCTTCCTGGACAGATGCAGACCATCATGCCAGTATAGACCTTCATCTCTCCAGGTGGACCGACCCCCAGTCCCCAATGAAGCCAAAGCCCTGTGCTCTGCACCAGTTTTCCAACCATTCATTAAACTGCATGGTGTGCAGTACCCTAGCCTCACCCCTGCCATAGACTGGCATCACCTCTGAGAAGGTTACTGTACTTGCTACCTGTCTGAGGCCCCTCCCCAACAACACAAATTCATCCTGCACTGCACTGATCTCATGCCTAGCTAGGTCATTTATCCCGAGGTGGACAATGATATGTAGTTCCCTCTCCTGTGATGCTGTTTCTGCAATCCTGAGGATTTGCTTCTGGCACCAGGCAGGCACCTTACTTCCCTCTCCTCTCCCTTCCCCAGGTCTACACCCCTAACAATTGAGTCCCCTATCAGAATCTGTTTCTTTCCCCTGTGGTGTCCCTTGCCACTTTTTTGTGGGTCTCGCTTGTGGATGTCTCTAGCATTCTTCTTGGTCTCCACTGAGGGTGTCATCATAGAGGAACCTTGATCTGCCAGACTGACATATGATTTGTGTAGAGGTACAACTCGGGGGCTACGCCTCTGTTCCACCACCCTCACCCTCCCAGAACCTATTGTGGTCCATCTGCTCTTCACACATGGCAACCTCTGAGGCAGTGGTTGTGGAACTGGTGCTCTTTGGGTGGGGGAGGCCTCCTTAGTCCTTACCAGTTCAGCCTGGAGGTGGGCAACCTCCTCCCTCAGTGCTGACAGTTGCCTGCAAATAGGGCAGCAACTCAGGTTCCAGAATGTCTCCTGGAAAACTGCTGCCCCACAGCCAGTGCATTGCACCACTCCCCACCTGTTTCTCTTCCTTATAATATACAATGAGTAATATATAAAAAAAAATGTTTTTTTTTTTGTTTTTGTGGTGTGTACTTACCCTTTATGCACTGTGCTGGGTTATTAAGAATATGACAGTTCTGCCCCAAGACCTGTTGAGGAAGTGATGTCAGAACCTTGGCTATAAAGGAAATGCCACACCTGGCGTGGGCGGGTGAGGGAAGGGTGGGTGGGTAGGCCACAACCATTGGTGACTGTTAGAAACAATCAAATACACCACTGCTCCACCACCCTGGTGAGTACTGCCCTTTATAGTAAGTCAACCAACACCATAATTTACTAGACCACTGCTCCTACACAAACCACTCTACTGAGTCCAGAGATAAAAATGAACTCACTGCTCAGCCAGTAGGACACTTCTAATAATGTTGCACAAATATCCTTCCAAATCCTAGGTCTCTAGCACAGGAATCAAGCAACTTCAGTTGTATTTCACCCCCTCTGGTTATAAAATTACTACACTTTAATGGAATCCTGCAATTATCTTCTTAATGCCAATAAGAAAAAATGAAACTTTCTGTAGAAAGCGTAGCTTACCTTCCTAACAAGTCCCCAACAATAGTATGTCTTACCAGGTTCCCAGTTCCTCAAATGCATTCTAGTTTGTTCTCCCATGTGCTCTATGAGGAAGAGTAGCTCACAGACAGTGTACTGTACTTTGAAGCCCTTTTTTTCTTCAGCTCTGAACTGTGGCCTAGGTGGATCTGGCTGCATGCTGGTGGGAGGTCAACCTCAAGTGCCAACAGGCAGGTTGGGAAGGCATCTCCTCTGGGGTGAATCAGAAAAAGACTGGAATAGTTGAGCTAGAAGAGCTCTGTTAATATATGTTTTATAATTTTTTACAGAAGTTCATATTTTAATGTTCGGCTCCTCCTGGAAATGTTTTTGTTCTGGTAGTGATACCTACTATTGGTGGTTAGTGCAGCATGACTGTGAAATACTGCAGATGGAGGGAGGGAGGGAGGGGATGTAGCACATAAAATGGAGAGTATTAGCTGATTAAAAGGCCCTCTGAACTGTTTTGAGTAATGGGGGCCCAGGCCCTAGGTGGAACAGCAGGAAACCCATGATGTTTGCCCTACACCACTAGAATCTGGCAAAGGTGTGTGTGTGTGTGAGGGGGGGGTCGATAGCAATGGCCTAGGCATGTGTGAGGGGTAATGAGGGTAAATGCAGAGCCTTGCCCAGTGAGACTTGGGGCAAGGATGCAGTCCAGACTGGAGGATAGATTAGGGGATTTATATGGTACAGACAGAATAGGAAGAATCCACTTCTCAGGACCATGCCCTAGGGAGGGATAAGGGAGGCACCAGGCAGATGAAGCTGTGCTACCCCCATGCCACAGCAGGGTCCTTCCGACTCCTCCTGTGCCTCAACAGCTCCACTCTGGCCTGAAACATCAAGTGAAGTATCCTCTTCCTGGCTTGGGGAAATGGGTCCTACCTGCAGGGGACAAGTTGTGGGTTATGGTTAGGGTTTTTGGCGAGGATGTTGAGCAGAGGCTGGTGGTGAGTTGGAATATTGGAGTGACTCCTATGGCAGACAAAAGGGCTTGGGCAGGTGGAGGGAGAACCTGGCAGCTGGTGAGGAAAATGGGGGTAAAAACAGAAAGTAAAAAAAAAAAAAAGAAAAGGAAGAATCAAGTGTGCACAATGCCATTTGGAGAAAATAGATGGGAAAGCTCACCTCACTATACTGCAGTGAACTTGAGATTGAAAGATACATATGCAAGCAGCTATGGCTGAAAAGCTGGAGCTGCTGGCCTGGAGTGTCAGTGGTCTGAAATCGTGTATCAAATGGGAAAAAAAATATTATCAGCCATTAAAAGAGTTGCCCTGGGCATAGTGTGCTTTCAGGAGATGTGCATGCGACTGAAAAAAAAATGCAGCACCTAGACAAAAATTGTATGTGTGTATATGTGTGTGTGTGGGGGGTAGTTGGGCATATTCTACCCTTAATTCTAAAACCAGAGGGATGGCACTCTGTGTGCAGCCTGAAGTTCCGTCCATCTATGTATAGAGCATTCATGACCAGGGAGGTAAATTCATGCTTATGTAGCTGTGCGTGGCCTCTGGTAAAATATATGCCATGGGGTCATTTTATGGGCCCACTTTTCACGCCTCTACTTTCAAAGCAAAACTTTCCATAGAAACATCACAAGTGAGAGGTGCATGGATTTGGGGGGATGCCAGCTGTGTAATGGACAGGATTATGGACAGGTCATCTAAACTCCCTCTCACTCATATGAAAAGTTCACTCGCATTAAAAGCACCTATGGAGGACCACCAACTGGTTGATCTGTGGCATCATGTACACCACACGGAACATGATTACATGCTATTTTCACATGCCCACAACTTTTATGTAGGAGTAGATGTGGTGCTGGCAGCTCATTGATCCCTAGAGGGGTTAAGTGAAGTGAGTCATGGCCCTGTACTGGCCAATGCTTCTGGTGGCCTCATATTTAGGCCATCTGTGTATAGATCATTCATGACAGGGGAATCAGATTCACGCTTATACAGCTGTGCATGGCCTCAGGTAAAATACAGTATATGCCATGGGATCATTTTATGGGCTCAATTTTAATACCTCTATTATCAAAGCAAAGCTTTATGTAGATCCACACTCCCAAAACCACACCCTTTTGGATTGAGTTCTCTCCTCCTATCCCCACCATATTGCTGCAGCTGGTATTTTGCCTGACCCTTTCAGTGATCACTGCAGGACATTCTTCATCAGGAAGATTAGATGTCCTTCCTCCTCTCCAAAATACATCTGGAGTCTGTCCCTGAGGTTACTCAGCACTCGGGCCTTCCTGAGTGACCTTGCTGCATGAGACCAGTCAGCCTTCAACACCACATCTGATATTGATGTTGCCCTCTCCATGTTCCATTCCAAATTCTACTCAGTCTGGGACAAGCATGCCCCACTCAAAAAAAACAAGGTCAAATCTCATCACCACCCCTGTATACCCCAAAAATTATTAATCAGTGCAAGTCCCATGACCTTTCCTGGCCACCGTGTAAATTATCTTGCTTCCTTTCTGGACTCCTCAGGTATAAGTCTAACAGAAACTCCTGTAAGAAGGCTGCTAGGACTGTGAAATTTCAATACTTCAAGGCTAACCTATGGAATAACTGTAACAACCCTTCAAAGTTCTGGAAGGTAATTCACTTCCTTTTTGACCATCCCACCCAGTCTGGCTCCTCAGTTCTCCTGATTAATGGTTCACCTGTATTTTTACCGCTTATCTGTTGCTTCCCACTTTAATTAGTTTTTCACCACTTGTGCTTTCCCTTCCTCTCCCCCACCTGCAACAACTCCTTTATACCACATTCCTTCTTCCCTCTCCTCACAGGGCTACTGGTTCTCTGCTGTTACCACCCAGGGGACCTTGACTGCCATTTACTCCCTGAATTTGAGTAAGTGTAGCCCTGACAGACTTGATCCCAGGCTTCTTCATATCTCTGCTCCTGTTATTGTATCTCCATTGACTCCCTTTTTCAACCTCTCCTTCTCCCTCAGTGTGGTCCCAAAGTCTTGGAAGGTAGCCAAAGTTATACCACTCCACAGATGGGGACCCCTTCCTCCTCCAGAAACTATCGGCCTATCTCCCTCCTCCCCTCTCTTGCCAAGCTGCAAGATAAACTTGTTTACAATGGACTCTCTGACTTCCTTTCCTCCTTTGATTTTCTTTCCCCATTCCAGTCTGGTTTCAGGAAGGTTCACTCCATAATGTCCTCCCTGCTGCATGTAACTGATTATATCCTGTCAGGGATGGATCAGTGCCACATCATGGCAGCAATCTTCATTGATCTGGCTAAGGCCTTTGACTTGGTGTCTCATCCTCTTCTCCTGAATAAGCTGGACTCTGCTGGCCTCTCAGCTGCTGCTGTTGACTGGTTTTATTCTTACCCAACAGACCATCTTCAGTCAGTTCAGGTTGGTAGTGCCCTGTCACCTCCTCTTCCCATCCAGGTGTGGGTCTCACAGGGCTCCATCTTGGGCCCCATACTCTTCTCTGTCTTCCTCAATGACCTCCCCTCAGCCTGTGTTAACTTGCATATTCACATGTATGCAGATGACACAGTCATCTAGACTTCTGGTCCTTCCATCTCAGATGCGGAAGATCTGCTTTAACAAGATTTCTACAACATCCTATGTTGGTTCCAGTCAAATCGGCTTTGGGTCAACACTAAAGAAAGATGTCTATGACATTGGCACTAGCCAAAAACTGTCCAGACTCCCATCTTTGCCCACTTTCTCCACCTTGGATGGTTCCCCACTTGAGGTTTTTCCTTCTTTCAAGTATCTTGGTGTGTTGCTTGATGGCAAGCTTGACTTCGGTGCCCACATCAATGCCATATGCTAAGCTATGACCTAAACTTAGTGCCTTGTACCATAATAAAGATTGTCTTTCCCTTCAGATTCACAGAACTTGTTACCAAAATGCTATTCCCAGATTTTGACTATTCGGATGTAGTCTATGGTTCTGCCCCCTCAACTTACCTGGCTAGACTGGATATCCTCCGTAACTCCTTCTATTGATTTCCAAGCAACTCACCCCCATAAATACATAATTGCTCACCTTACACATCACTATCCATTCTTCCTGTATCATTATGTCACCACATGCGCTTTGCCACCTTAATATCTAAATTCTAGTTTGGGTCTCTTCTCTCCTACCACTCATCACTCCTTTTCATTGTGCCCTCTGTTTTCTTCACTCCAGGGATCATCATACCTTTGCTTTGCCTCATCCCTGTACCGCAGCTGGCCAGTAAGCATTTGCCTGTCATCTCCCCTTGCTTTGGAACCTGCTTCCCTCTTCCATTCACTTCACTACCTTCCCTGTCTATCTCAGAAATCAGCTGAGACTTTTTCCTTCTTCCTCCTGCTCCTGCTTCCCCCCTCCTTAACAGTCCCTCATACACTTGTGGTAATGGTACACTGCCTATTCATGACGTGTTTGCGCCTTGTCCACTCTCTATTAACTTTGCACTTTTGTTTTTTTACACTAAATTTGCCTATGCTATCATTTTTATCCTTTGCGTCCCTCCCCTCTCCTGGATGGCTCTTCATGCCTTGATTTCCTCTATCATCTTTATCCTTTGCACCCTCCCCTCTCCTGGTTGGCTCTTCATGCCTTTCCTAGTAATTAAGTAAGTAAAGAAAGAAATACTGTCTGGACCACAATGCATAAGGATCAAGCAGATGCTAGGTCAGCACCATGGTGATTAGACCACATGTTGCTAAAAGATGGGGAGTTTTGTTCTCATGTACATTAAAGAGTACCTGACACATGATAAACCAGGGGATATTATAAGTGTGTAGGTGGGAGGCACTTAAAGAGGATGAGGAGCTAATCTTATAAATAAACTGCCATGAATATACCTTTTCCCCATCCCCCTGAGGACCTTTCTATCTCCCTACTCTTACTGTGCCATACCTATAGTTTGCACAATGGACCCATTGACACGGAACTGACCTCCTTCTCTTTCCCAATTATGGTTTCCATCATGGACCCATTTGGCACTGAACTGACCTCTTTCTCGTCCCCTACATTTCTAAACAAATGTGCATGATATATTCTACAATTGCCTCACTTAAAATGTAGATAGACTATATGGCATGTACAATCTTGCCATTGTATGTCCTTTTATGTGGTATTCTCATGTTATGTACCTTGTTACCACAGTATACCTTGTTATAGCATATCTTATCACTATGTATGTTCTTACTATATTATATTCTCTAGTGTCTGTATTTTGATTGTACTCTCCCAGGTCGCACCTGAAAATAGGCATTTTATTGCCTAGTGTGCCTACCTGGTAAACAAAAGCTAAATAAAATAAATCTTATGCTCCGAAAAGAAAAACCTGAAAAGTCTTGGCAAATATTTAAAAAGTTAGAAATTAATCTGTAGACCTCTGAAGCTGCCCACTAGATTAGCCCCACTCCCTTCCTATATAATGTTCTCCATAAAGTGAAAATGGAGCTAAATATCCTTACCACACAACAGTTGGAGATGCAGATATTGTTGGCTCAGGCAGGTGCCTGTTTTGATAGGGACAAAAGTGGTAAATGGCTGGCCTGGCAGCTAAAGACCAAGGTAGGGGAAACCCACATAGTGTAATAAAGGAACCTGGAGGGGGCCTCTCTTCTTCACAAAAAGTAACTGAAGAGGAATCCAGTTCATATTATGAAATCCTCTACAGCTTGGAGTGTAGCCCCACTGAGAAGGATCTGGAATATTGTTTTCAGAATGCACCAATCATTATATTGGGAAAAGAGAGGGTAGAGAAATTAGATGCCCCTCTGGCTTGGGAAGAGGGGGACAGAGCTATACATGTGTTGGTGGATGGGGGGGCATGAGGGCTGGACAGGCTACCCATTGAGTTTTATTATTTTTTTTTTTTTTGGCACCACCTGTCCCATATTATTAGCCCTATCTCCCGAACCCCCCCATAACAGATCCCGGATTCACCCTGGCCTACCTCCCAAGGTGGATTTGCTGAGATGACCCCACTCCATGGAGACAGGTCCAGGTTACCGGCTGCATCACTGAAACTGGCAGGGCTCCCTAGGCTTACCTCCTGCAGCCGCCATCCAATGGAAAGCCATCTCAATTAGGGTCGGCTACTTTGGGAGGCCGAGGTACCAAGAGGCAGCATCATCCCTGGGACAGGCAACTTGTTTTGTGGATGCTAATACCCTCAGGAGGTGGGACGTGTATTGACATCTGTGGGACAAACTCAAGGTCCATCCCACCTCCTCACATATCAGGCACTGGCTGCATCAGATCTCCCAGCCTCCGCTAGGGGTCTGCACTTTTGCACCAGATACTCAATCACACCCCTTTCCCCCCCGGAGAAGGACAGCAGTCCATGGGATGCTCAATCCTCCCTCCTCAGCCTAACCTCCAATAGCCTGAGTCCAGATTCAAACCCAGGTTGCTGACGTCGCAAGTGGAAATCCTACCCTTGTGCCAATGGGCCAGCCTGAATTTCATAAATCTTTTAGGGCGGTATTGAGGGAGCCACTGTTGTAGATGCTATTAGAAAGTATGAAGACAGATGTATTACCCCTCTGCATGTGGTCAGTAACTATAGTGGTGCTACCAAACCAAGGATGGGATGCAACCCTCTGCTCCTTGTATCGCCCCATCTCACCCTGAAAGTAGATAGCAAAATATTGCAAAAGTGATGCCATCTAGCTTGGAGGTGGTTCTGCTGAAGTTGATACATCCAGATCATTCTGGGTTTGTAAAGGAGTGTCAGGGCAAAGGCAACATTAGCAGAATCCTCAATGTGGTCTGGAGATGGAGCAGGAAGAAGAGGGGTGAGGGTGCTGGGCTCCTTGCACTCAATGTGGAGAAGATGTTCAACCACATGGAGTAGGGATACATGTGTTACACCATGAAATAATTTAGGGTGGAGGATACATTCTGAAATTGGTAAAAATGTTATTCACAGACCCTGTAGCTTAGGTAATGGGAAATGGTGGGCTTATAGCACCATTCCCTCTAAAGTGGGGGACATGGAAGGAATGCAAACTATCCCGTCTTCTTTATGTCCTGACCTTGGAGCCCTAGCAGAGGCTAGTAGACAGAATCAACACATACAAGGGCTGAAATGGGGAGCATAAAATGTCTGTTTGTAGGCAACTTATTGCTACTGTATATGTTAATACTGTTACCCCAAAGTCAAAATTCAAAGTTATTTCATTCTTCCTGCTTCCCCTGTGTTTTTGATATATTTTCTGTTTTGTCTACTTATCCTTTTCTAATGCTTCACTCCCCCTTTTTCTTCACTATTCTAGTTCTTTGTGTTTCACCTTCTTGTTAGTTTCCAAGACTACATGAGCCAGACATCTTACTTGCATATACAATAATGTGTGTTATTCTTTCTGTGTATTGCAGAGTGCATTTGCCTTTTTTGACATCTTATATTTATAAGAATGCATTTTCTTTTTTGTACTTTATTCTGGATTTTAAATACTTCTAAAATGTTTGTCTAGGCACTGTTTAACAATAATGGCACTTGATAAGGCTAATTTCAAGCCACATATTGGGTAAGGACCTCATTACTATTTAGGTTTGCTGTTCAGATTCAGTCCCCGCCCCCAATGAAGCCTTCAGTGGCGAAGCACTGGGGCATGTGTGAACAAGCTGCTGGACTCAGTTTTGAGACCACGCTATCTACAAAACACTTGGATTTTGTTATTCCTGCTAACTTTCAATTTTGTGAAGCAACTGTGGAATAAAATCACAAAAACACTCCAAATTGTGTGAGTGTGTTTTACTCCCCACGAAGGGGTCCCTCACAACTTGTTTTCGATGCAGCACTGCAGCAGGAACTGATGGCTGGTCTCCTATGAGGTGACTACATAATATGTTGTAATCTTTGCCAGTGCTGTCTAGGCTGGCTTCCCTTGTATGCACCCATTTGTTAACAGGAGTGCAGAGTAATTTTGTTTTGTCTAGTGTTTGCCCTACTGCCATTTGTGCTCTGCAGCACACTTGCGTGGTCATATCTTGTGATTTCAAATGACCCATAGTAGAGCCATTACGAACTTTACACTGCTGGAACAGTCGATTTTTTCACTTGTTCCAAACTGCCTGCACCTTAGCTAATAAGCTAACATTTGCAGACACTTGTAGCAATGAATTCAGTTTGCCAGGCAGGAATCACATCAAATCAAATCTTTATTTAACCAGGTGAAGCACCATTGAGTAAAAAACTCATTTACAAAGTGGACCTGGTCAGCATACAGAGCTGATCGTTACAGTCAATGATTATATGAGTCAAGTTAAAGACAATAAAAATGTGGCACACAATACAGTGCAGATACAGGAATAGAAAATAAAACAATGATTATGTAGGGTCATTAATGGCAAAAGGTGTGACATACAATACATTGTGGGTACAGGAAGAGAAAATAAACAAGGTACATATGAGTTCAATAACAGAATGACATGAGGCAATCTATTTAAAGAGTATGGGTATGCCCTCAACAGGTATACACTAAGTGCAGTTGAAAAGCATGTTATGGTGATGTTGCAAGAGGTAAGGACAAACTAACATATGCTTAGGTAGGTGGAGGATGCTACAACTAATTAAGGGAAGTGAGATGAGTAGACATACGAGGGAGAGTATGGAAGGAAGAATGGGGAAATATAGGAGTGGATATCGGTGGTAGGGCTGAGGATTGTTTCTTGGGGGGAGGTGGGAAGAGACAAGGCATGCAAACCATAAGGCTTGCTGACTAGAAGGAGACGTTATTAGGAGTAACGATTGCAGGAGTCTCTAGTGTGTTTTTTTAATAATGTTTTGAAGGTTACCATTTTAACAAGGTAAATAAGCTTCAGTGATTTCTGTAAAGAGTTCCAAAGAACTGGCAAGGCATGGCTAAGGACTGAAGAACCAAAATGAGTTCTGTATCTAGGGACGTTGAGTGAAAGATAGGAATGACTCCTGAGTGAATAGCTTCCAGGGGTATTGGTCAGGACATTGGATATATATTGTGGCAGAATGCCATTTAGGGCTCTGTAGGTCCAGATTGCTGCGTTTATGATCCTTCTAGTTTTCAGAAACTGCCATCCTGGCAAAGCGTATAAAGAGCAATAATGTGTCCTAAAAGGGGTGTCGGTAATGAACCTTAAAACCCTATTATACAAGGTGTCAAGCTTGGCCAGTGCAGTACTAGGTCCATGGCTATACAATGGGTCAGCATAATCCAATAGGGGAAGGAATGTCGATTGCACAAGTCTTTGTCTTGCTTCCTGTGTAAGGAGGTGTCTGATTCTGAAGAACAGTTCTAGACGTTGCTTCAGCTTTTTGCGCAGTTTCTCTATATGAACCAAGTAGGAGAGTTTGTGGTCTATCCAGAAACATAGGTATTTGAATTTGTCCACTGTCCAATAGGCTCCCCCAAGAGGGATGTTATATGCTGCTGGCTGCCCAGTGATGAGGGACTGGCTGCATTTTGTTTTGGGGGAAAAACATTGCTTTTGTTTTCATAGCATTCGACATGAGTTTAAGACTCAGGAGGTTGTGCTGAAGGGAAACAAATTCTTGTTGCAGTGTGCTGCATGCCAACTCGAGGGTGGGCTTGGCAACAGAGATAACAGTATCATCAGCAAATAAGTGAATATTTGCTTGATTGAGACGTTCATCAATACTGTTGATATATATTGCAAAAAGTAGAGGTCCTAACATTGAACCTTAGGGAACACCTCTAAGGAGTGTTTTAAGTGCTGACAGATCCCCTTGGGCCTTGACTTGCTGTTGTCTGTCTGTGAGGTAACATGAGAACCAGTTGATGGCAGTGGCATCCAGTCTGTTGTCTTGCAATATAACAGCAGTAGGTTGTGGTCTACAGTGTCAAATGCCTTACTTAGGTCTAGACATATGGCGCTCACATAGTGTTTAGAATCAAGAGCCAAATGCCAGTGATTTGTTACCTTTGCTAGTGCTGATACCATGCTGTGATTTTTTCTGAACCCGGATTGGATAGGGTTAAATAACTGATGGGTGTCGAGGTAGTTCCTGAGCTGTGCGTTTACTAGTTTCTCTAGGAGTTTGGATAAAATGGGTAATAGGGATATAGGCCTGTAATTGTTTAAGTCACTAGGATCACTGGACTTGTAAAGAGGGACTATGTGCGCTATTCTCCATACAGAAGGAATTTTGCCATGTACTAAGAACAAGTTGAAAAGGTGTACTATAGGTGCAGCCAGTATATGATATCCTAATTTTAGGAAATAGGGTTCTAACTTGTCAGCCCCTACACTTTTCTTAGTATCTACGCTTAGGAGCAAGTCTTCTACTTGTTTGTAAGTGACAGAGCTGAAGGTGAATTTTGTCACATGAGTTGAAGCCATTGTAGTGAGGTAAGCCGACGTGGGTTTTAGACCTATAGACGGAGTCTGCCAGCAGCGGATGTGTCTAACGCAAGGCTGGCTGTGGCAAAATGATTATTCAGTAAGTCAAGTATGCCCTGCCTATCAGAGGTGCAGGTGCTATCAAATGTAATCTTGAATGGAAGCACATTATTTGAGTGATGTCCTTCTACTTCCCTTCACCAGCAGGGTGCCACAGGGATCAGTCCTGGGCCCAGTCTTATTTAATGTCTTCATAAGTGAAAGTGTGGAGGGACTGGAGGGGAAAGTGTGCCTCTTTGTGAATGACACTAAGATCTGCAAAAGGGTGGACACTCCGGGAAGGGTAAAAAAAAAAAAAGGAGGGACCTATTTAAACTGGAGAAATGGTGTGAAGTGTGGCAGCTGGGATTTTATGCAAAAAAGTGCAAAATCATGCATTTGGGTTGCAGGAACCCAGGGGAGGATTACCAGGGTGAGGGAGAGAGAAACTGATGGTCACCAAACAGGAAAGAGATTTCAGGGTAATCATACTGGATGACCTAAACGTGGCTAAACAATGTACCAAGGTTATAGGGAGAGCCAGTGGGATGCTGGGGTGCATAGGGAGAGGTATCACCAGCAAAAGGAAGGAAGTGGTGATGCCACTGTGCAGATCACTGGTGAGGCCTCATTTGGAATACTGATTCCATTTCTGGAGGCTGTATCATTGTAAGGACGTAGACAGAGTGGAGTCAGTAAAGAAGGGCAACAAAGGCGGTGCAGGGACTGCACTAAACGTCATATGAGGAGAGACTGGGTGACCTCAATATATATATATGTATGTATATATATATATATATATATATATATATATATAAAAGACAAAGAACCTCTGTGGGCAAAACCTGAGGCAAGGGTTACTCCAAAGGGCATTTGGCTGGGAAGCCAAGTTTCAAGAAAATACAAAATCACACATGCCCACACAATGCAAAGCATCATGGGCTGCATATGCAAATCACCACAGAAAGTTATGCTGGTTCAACTTTAAGCAGAACTGCATGGTGCCAAAATGCTTCTCACACAGTTTGCAAAGGGTGCTAACAGAAGACATAGACACGTGTTTCGTCCTACCAGGACTCATCAGTATGCCTCATCTGTTTGACATCCCAGTGGAATGAACCAGCTACCTTAAGACGGTCTGTCTGGGTTATGTTGTGGTGAACCCATTAAAATAAAAAACTATGTAAAAGACAAAGAACCTCTGTGCGCAAAACCTGAGGCAAGGGTTACCCCAAAGGGCATTTGACTGGGAAGCCAAGTTTCAAGAAAATACAAAATCACACATGCCCACACAATGCAAAGCATCATGGGCTGCATATGCAAATCACCACAGAATGTTATGCTGGTTCAACTTTAAGCAGAATTGCATGGTGCCGAAAGGCCTCTCACACAGTTTGCAAAGGGTGCTAACAGATGACATAGACACGTGTTTCATCCTACCAGGACTCATCAGTATGCCTCATCTGTTTGACACCTCAGTGGAATGAACCAGCTACCCTAAGACGGTCTGTCTGGGTTATGTTGTGGTGAACCCATTAAAATAAAAACTATGAAGACAAAGAACCTCTGTGCGCAAACACTGAGGCAAGGGTTACCCCAAAGGGCATTTGACTGGGAGCCAAGTTTCAAGAAATACAAAATCACACATGCCCACACAATGCAAAGCATCATGGGCTGTATATGCAAATCACCACAGAATGTTATGCTGGTTCAACTTTAAGCAGAATTGCATGGTGCCGAAAGGCCTCTCACACAGTTTGCAAAGGGTGCTAACAGAGGACATAGACACGTGTTTCGTCCTACCAGGACTCATCAGTATGCCTCGTCTGTTTGACATCCCAGTGGAATGAACCAGCTACCCTAAGATGGTCTGTCTGGGTTATGTTGTGGTGAACCCACTAAAATAAAAAACTATTTAAAAGACAAAGAATCTCTGTGTGCAAACACTGAGGCAAGGGTTGCCCCAAAGGGCATTTGACTGGGAAGCCAAGTTTCAAGAAAATACAAAATCACACATGCTCACACAATGCAAAGCATCATGGGCTGCATATGCAAATCACCACAGAATGTTATGCTGGTATATATACACATATACACACCCTAGAGAAGAGAAGAGAAGAAAAGAGACAGGGGTGATATGATAGAAACCTTTAAATATCTAAAAGGCATAAATTAGGTGCTGGAGGGTAACATATTTCAGAGAAGGAGATGTCCAGGAATGAAGGGGCATGACGTGAGGTTGGAAGGGGGTAGACTGAGGGGTGCCATGAGGAAGTATTTCTTCATGGTTCTATGAAATGACTACTGCCTTAATTTACGACAAGACTGATTTAAACAGGGACATGCCTGGACAGCTGACATCTAAAGGTAAGCCCAATACCTTACCCCCTTTGCACTCTAGAAATTGAGTATTTTAATAACTTTTCTTAATTCTTCACTTCCTACCAGTTGTACAATCACAGTAATCCACTGCACAGTGTGGAGCGTTCTGCTTAGGGTAGTGTGTGTGAGTGTGTGTGTTGATTCAGTTGCTTCTGTCTTGAGTAGAAGACTGTGCTTGTAGACATGTAAGCATTTTGCAGCTGTGGTCATCCAATGGCTAACAAAGGAATTCACACCTCTGAATGAGTGGGGAAGGGGATACCAGCAAAACAGGAGTTTCTCAGTTTGCAAAAGGTAGTAAATTAAGCACTGAAACTTAAAGAAAAGGCCCATAAAACACTTTGAATGAGGTTTCAACTCACAAAAAAAGGCAGTACTGGGGAGGGCTCAATTGTTGGAGGAGGTTTCAACTTGCAAAAAAAAGGCAGTACTGGGGAGGGCTCAATTAACTTCTTAAGCCAGAGGAAAATAGTGCTCTCAAGCTCCCCTACACACTCAGGCAACGTAGTAATGAGGCTTCAGTGAAGGATACTATTTTTAACACTCTATCATGTTGTTTGAAAGGTAATTTATGCAGGGAGTCCTTTCCTCAAAGCAAAACGTCTGCAGGGCTACACCCACTGCAGCCATAAAAATAGCAGGTCTCAAAGTAAAGGAGTGAGATTGCAGGATTCAGGTTTAAAGGGCAAAGAAGCAGGTTTCAGATTAAAGCAGTACTATTTAGTTTCAGGTTGAAAGGGCAAAAATCAAGATTCAGGTTTAAGCAGTACTATTTTGTGCAGGAAAAGCAGGATGCAGATCTATGCAAATACAGTTCTAGCAATTCAGCTTTTTTCTTATTTTCCTTTTCTTTTAACAAGCAGTTTCACACAAATTAAGACCAGGCACAAAGTGCTAAACAATCACCAAACATTTAGAAGTATGTGAAACTATCCCCACTGTTTTGGAATAAGTGCAGACTTTCAAAGCAGGAGAGAAAGAGCCAGAAGACAGATTTCAGAACACAGTCAAACTGAGATGGACTCATTCAATATTAACGACTGCTTCAAGAGGCTGGAAAGGCAGATTCTAACCAAAATTAACCTGATTTACAATACAGAGACTCTGGAAAAATATGTGAAAAAGAAACAAAGTCCAGAAGGTCTGAAAATGTCTGCAGAAAAATGAAATAGGAAGCTGCAGTAAGTCAATGCTCTGAAACTTTCATGAAGCTGGCAATTTTGAAAAACTCAGGCAAATTAACACAATTATCTGCTGATACTGCAAACACAAAAACAAATTACAAGGGTACCAAACCTGCACTGAATCTAGTGAACTAGATAAAAGCATTGGTGAAAAAAACAAGAAAATGTGAAACAGTAAAAATAACAAGGAAAAAGAGTAAACTTAAAAGAGATGAAGGGTGTTCAACTGGAAAAAAAACACTGAAGTTACTGAGATCACAAAGCAGGGGGCGACAGAGGTGGATGAGCAACATAGAGAGAGCAGCACATAGCAACTCCTCAGAAATAACAGGGATTACAAGCTCTGACCAACAAAGTAGTGGAGGGTCAGATGAAAGCAATAATTCCTTGAGCCCCAAAGGTAACTCTTTGAAAGCAGTCTTTTTTTATCCAAGGGAGGAGCCAGCAAGGGACCAAAGAGAAAACATCACAGCAAGGAGAAGGAACTGGTGCATGAGACAATGCAGAAGGGGGAAAAACACAAGAATCACATGCAGAACTGCCCAACAGGGGATGGCACGAGGTAAATAATTAATTTGTCAAAAGGGGAACTTACAACTGATCAGATGGCAGTTATTTCTAAAGGATTATCATATGTCCCTACTAGTTACCCAGATAAGTTCCAGCTTCAAACTGATATTAACAAACTAGTAAGGAAAATTAACCTTAAGGATTTTTTCCAAAACAGACAGACTGGGAACTTTACCCCACGGGGCACTGACTAGAAGATAATGAGATAATGCTGATATCACATGAACTAAGTACTGAAAACTTTGTTAATACTATTACAAAGCATTTGGCATCATACAGCGATCTTGGTAATATGCATCAAAGACACATTGGTACCTTTTGGACTTTTGACAATCATGGATTTGATAATAATGTCACTTTTAATGAATTAGACAGAAAATGTATTAGCTTTAGAGTAGCTGTTCACTGAGAACCTAGAAAATATGGAAGGCTTTGAAGGTGGTGAGACAACGTTAAATGACGCACTAAGAACCATTTTTGATTCCACAGTTACCAATTTGACAGAGGTCAGAAGGTGGATATTCAAACCAAAAATAATTTTTTCGCACCCCCATTGTTAACAACTACATCATAGCATTTTGAAAAACATGTTAAATGTGCAGTTAAACAGATACTTAGGGAACACAATAATAAAAAGTGGATCTGGTCCAGCTTGACACCAAATGAAAAGAGGGCCCTAAAGGAGATGGAGAAATGTGATGACATTATCTTTAAATCAGCGGACAAAGGCGGTAATATTATTTTTCTACAATTTGAACAACATACAAACATGCGTACTAATCTATTGAATGTGGAGACTATCATTAGAAAACTTCCAAGTGACCCCACTAACATGTCCCTTAAGAAATAACTTTTCCTTTTAGAGGCTGGTTTAGCAGAACACTGCATTATGAAACAGGAATTTGAGTACCTTTACCTGAGCACACTATCATTCCAACCTTTTACATGCTCTCCGAAGACCTCATTAATCTCCCAGGCCATTCCGTTGTGTCTGGGATGGGATTCCCTCATGGACAACTTAAATAAATTTATACATTTTTCCTCAAGACCAACATTCAGTTTGTCCACTCCCATCTGAGAGACACAATGACACTTTATTCAAATTGTAGGACCTTCACTGGCAACCAGATTATCTATGGGTGACCATAGCTGTGGAAGCTTTGTACATGTTTGTTGACTATCATATGAGCCTGCAAGCATGTGCTTACTTTCTAACAAAGGAGATTAATTATAATTCTATCCCACCTGAGTTTATATTAGCACCACTGGACTTTATCCTCAGACATAAAGTACTTTGAATTTAAGGATGAGTTTTACATCCAGCTCTGTGGCACTCTTGTGGGGGCATCAGTTGCACCAACTTACGTTAACCTCTTTTTTGGGGTTCCACATCATGTCAGTGACTGCACAATAGTGCCGAACATCACAACGAGTGCAAGCTGCCGAGAACTGCAATGGTGATTGCACAACAGCAACCACAAAAACAGCCACCATCAGGTGCATGTTAAAATGTAAAGAATGGCAGGATTTTTTTTTATGTGGGGAGCTGTGCCCCACACCCCCCCCCCCATTATTAATATAATCAACTCCAAGGGTGGACATGATGCAGGGGAAAGTTAAAAAGTAAAATGCAGCGAAAGTTCATCAGGCCGCAAGCTGCAAACCCAGAGCCTTCTGTGCTAGTGGCATGACCCCTACCACTACACTAGATGGCCAGTTCAATTTTGCCCTGTCACTCTGACTCCCTTATCATGTACTGCCCTCCTGTTGTCTTTCAGTCACTGTATTTCTGCAGTCACTATTCATGTCCCTGAACCTCGCTATCCACACAGTAGCTATTGTTCTACAGTCGCTTTTGTTATCGGCGGTCAAATTGAGTCGCTCATATTGAGTCACTCAATTGTGACTCACCCATATCACTGGAACTGTTTTTTGGTCACTGGGAAGACCAGCTGATTTTCAGTGAAGAGGTCAACCCCATACACAGACAACATCATCACATGGCTGGTTTCACTGATGATGTTATGTATGTATGGAAAGGTGGTACAGAATTACTTCAAGAATTCCTGTCATAGGTCAATCATAACATGAACTTATGGTTCACATATACATCCAGCAAGGACAAGGTGAATTTTATGGACATGGAGCTCAGCATTGATTGTCTCAGAAAATGTAAGAGCTCCAGTTATCAGAATCCTACTGCTACTAATAGTTTGCTGAGAGTGGATAGCTTACATCCTTGAAACCTGGTTGACTCCATGCTGTATGGTCAATTCTTGAGATTGAAAAAAAATTGTGCAGAGCCTGATGATTTTAAAATCCAATCACTTGATCTAAACAAAAAATTTCTGGAGAGGGGGTATAGTGCTGTAGTATTGGACAAAACATTACACAAAGGCACACAAAAAGACAGTGCTGAATTTCTAATACCTAAACAAAAATTAAATGATGATGACCAACTCCATGGGGTGAGTGCACAATATTTTTCAGCCTTCTTCAGTACCGTTTGGCTGCCCTTGTATGCACATATTTGTTAAGGGAAACGTAGAGTAGTTTTGTCCAGGTTTACCCCAATGTCAGCATGCCATGAACAGCAGAGGTGCTGAAGTCGTACAGGGTTCTGTTTGGGCACAAAATAAACAGAGCAGAAGTGACATTATGTATCTTGGAATACAAGGGGCACCAGTGCAAAATGACTAACGCTAAAATACCTAGGTATTGTATAATGAAAAGCTCTCCCGTACATATCAGATTAACTTCCCCCACTTCTCAAAACAGTGACAGCACATATAGACAAATGGACCCACTACAGTTATCATGAATAGGCAGAGTAAATACAATAAAACTGTATGTTTTCCCTAGGGTACAGTGTCTGCTACAGGCATTGCCCATAAAGCTCCTAGGTAAATGTTTTTGAGAAACTTAACACTATCCTGCACACATTTTTGTGGAGAGGCAAACCTGTCCACATCAGAGCATTAACCTTGCAGAATCCCTTACGGGACGGGGGTTACCTTTCCGCCACATACAGCATTACAATCTGGGCAACCCAACTCTACTTTCTAGATACTAACTCACCAGAGGACATTCCTCTAGAGGCATTAACTGGAGGAGGAGGAGGAGGAATTTCACAGCACAACACTCATGAGAGATTATTTGAGACCAGCACTAGGAACTAACCAGAAACCTAAGATCTTAAACCCCTTCACCAAAACAACAATGTGGACCTGGAAACAGGTGCATTAACATATTCAAAACAAACCTGGCCTCTCCCCAGAAGTGAACAGTATAAGTGGCTTTAAGGGCCAGGTTGGGCATACAGTATACAGTCCTCGTAGGACTTCTCAGGGACGCAAGGTGTTCAAGAAGCAGTAGCAGAGTGGAATGAGTTCAGGGGACCAGGGAGTGTAGACCAAATAGACAAGAAAAAAAGGAAAAATGCAAGACACTTAGGATAGCAAGGAATTGTGATGGGGCAAGCCATTCAAGAGCCAAGAGGAGTGGGAGAGTAAAATAGCTGGTGGGAGTGTACCATGAAGGGTACTGTGCTTTGGGTAATAAAAGTAGTGAACTCCAGGCACTGATGGCAGACTCTGGGCTCGATCTAGCGGCCATTACAGAAACTTGGGCCAATAAGAACAATGACTGGGACCTGACAATCCCAAGACACACCTTTTTTTCTCCCCCAAATAGCTTATTAGATAATAGATGTGCACACAATTGTGAGATACACATATCAGTATCATGTTACAACTTATATTCTGTTGTCAATATACAAAAGAAGAAGAGTCAGACAAGAGGCAAATCACAATTTGAGATACCAAAGGATCAACACTTAGAAACTAATACAGTTAAATGGTCTAAACTCAAATAGGAAAAACCCAGATTCCACTGCTTCCAGTAGAGGACTACAGACCTCGAGGAACTTATGAACTTTACCCAATGCACTCATCTGTGTTTTTTGCAGAGCTATACAAGACTGGAGATTTATCACCCATCTAGCAATTGATGGAGGAGTAGGTGACAACCATCCCTGGGCCAGGGTCCATCTAGCATTAATAAGTGCCAGAGACCATAGGGGGTCATTGGTCATCCGACTGGGGTGGATCGGGTCAGCCCCAAGTAATAATTCAAGGGGAGACTTAGAGGGGCATAACCAAGTACCTGGCTCATTATGTCATGGACGAAATGCCAGAAGGGACCACCCTGGGGCATGTCAAGGCCAGGTGAATGAAGTTGGCAGCCTCAATTCCACACTTTGGGCAAAGCTCAGATTTTGAGCTATCTAAGACATGGAGCCTTGTAGGAGTTATGTACGCCCTATGTAGAAAGTTCAACTGGATGTGATGCAACCTGTTGTTGTAAGAACAATTTAAATAATGCGAGCAGGCCAACCTCCAGGTATGGCATTCCATCGGGAGGAGTAGATCTGCACTCCATTTGCCCCTACTAGATTCCTGTGTACTCTGTTGGTGGCCCAGAATGATTTGATAGTATACTGAGAGGGACTTTTGCCATGGTTGAGGTCTTAAAAATGTCTTCCTATAGGGGAGAGGGCTCTGACCAACCATGGGCAGCAGAAAGAGTGTCACCACACCTTTGACAGACCCACATGTACAGGAAAAAATCCCCAGGGTGTATCACCCATTCCCAGGAAATCATTTGGAAGCTTTTCTTCATACCTTCCTCATATAGCTGCTCTACAGATACAAGTCCCTTCCTCCTCCATTCCCAGAGATGCTGGAGCATTATAGGCATACAGTCACCCCTACAGCGCATTGCTGATAACAGACAAGAATATGGAGACACATTGCGAGTGTGCCCTATATGTTGGTGTGCCCGGATCCAGGACATTAGAGAGGTATCTGTAAAAGGGTTGAGTACTTTCTCCCCTCCAAGGACATCCAGGGTCCCTGCCAAAGTATCGTTCCTAAGATTACCATGGAGTATGTCCTCTTCTAAGCCCAGCCAGGGACAGGCAGATGTTTCAGGACCCACGGGTAAAAAGGCTAATTGAGCAGCCCAGTAGTAGGCTCTAAAGTTTGGCAATCCCAAGCCCCCCTCCCTGGGTGGGAGCTGCTGAATCGCTTGCCTGATCTTAGCTCTGACCCTCCACCACAAAAACTTATGGATTATGGAATCTAACATTTTAAAATGAGTTTGGGGTACCTTAATGGGAAGCAACTGATACAGATGAAGGATGCTCGATAGGATTGTCATCTTGACCACCCCAGTTCTACCCAGAAAGGAAAGAGGCAGGGTTAACCATCTATCGCAATCCTCAGCTATTTTGGTAAGGATGGGCTTGTAATTCAGAGAATGTAACGATCCAATGGATGCTGCTAATTGTACTCCTAAATATTCTAGTTGAGTAACCAGTTGAAGTCCCCCCATGTTAGCTATCAGTTGTACCCTATCCAAGAGACCCACCAGGAGCAATTCACTTTTGGACTAATTGACCTTGTGGCCAGAAACCGCTCTCAACGATTTCATCGAATGGTGGACTGCTGGCAGATCCTGGACCAGATTCTGCAGGTAAAGGAGCTGGTCATGGCGTACATGGCAATTTTTTGTTCATGCCCACCCCCTGTAAAACCCTTGATTCCTTCCTGGGCTCTAAGAGCTACCACCAGTGGTTCCAGGGAGAGAACATATAGTAACAGGGATAAGGGGCATCCCTGCTGGGTGCCTCTAACCAGGGTAAAAGATCTGGAGAGGGTTCCATTAACAGCCACTTGTGCCAACGGGAGTCTATACAGAGTGTGAACCCAGCTGCAAAAGGCCAACTCCTGTCTGCCCAACATTTCAAATAGATACCCCCACTCCACACGGTCAAATGCTTTTTCAGTGTCAAGTGCCACAACTGCAGCTCTGTGGCTATGCTTAGTCCGCCCCCCCATCTAAATATGATGTTTAATGTGCATCTGATGTTATGTTTCCCCATTCTCCCTTGCACGAAGCCCGATTGATCTTGATGTATTAGATTTGGCAGGCTGGAATCTAACTGCAGGGCGATGGCCTTAGCCAAAATTTTATAGTCACCAGTAAGGAGAGATATGGGCCTGTAAGAGGCATATTTTGTAGGGTCTTTGCCTGGTTTAGGTAATACTGTGATTATTGTCGATCATGTGGAGGGGGGGCAGCTCACCCTTGGTTAAACTTTCCATTAGCATGTCGAAAAATGGCTCGAGGAGGGAATCACCAAAAACTTTACAAAAAATCTATGGTCAGCCCATCAGTGCCAGGAGCCCTACCACCCCTAAGAGCTTTAAGTGCAGCTTGTAGCTCCTGCTTAGTAATGGGGGTGTCCAGCTGTTTCACTTCTTCACTTAATTTAAGGAGAATGCCTGAGAAGAAGGAACTATAGTCACCCTTCTCCAGGCTGCATTCAGAGGTGTGTAGTGTATTATAAAATTCCCTGAAGGCCTTCCTTATTTCTGTTGTGCTTTGCACTACCTCCCCATGGCTATGACAGATTTGCCCGACTGTTCTCTCAGCCTCCCTTTGCTTTATTTGCCACACTAAAAGCTTCTCTGTTTGATCTCCATCGAAGTATACCCCCGCATTAGCTAATAAGATGGATCTTTCCAGCTGGGAACTGGTTAAGGTTTTGTACTTCCATTTCAATTTCTGGATAATATTATACAAGGCTCTAGTTGGGTTTAGTTTGTGTGAGTTTTCACAGGCCTGTGTTTTGGCTGTCAAGAATGATAGTTCCCGATCCTCATTCCCCCTCTGAAATGATGCATAAGAAATGGTTTGGGCCAGAATAAAGGCCTTTAAGGCCTCCCACCTAGTGCCATGTGAGGTGTCTCCCCTACCATTGAATGACAGGAATTTATGAATGCAACCATTCATATGATTTATATTTTCCTGGTCCCTGAGGAGGAGCAGGTCAAGTCTCCACTGTCTTGGCCTCCTAGACTCACCCGACCCCCTTAAGCTGATATAGTGAGAGGCATGATCCTAAATTAAGATTGGGAGATAGGTTGCCTCCCCAACCCCCAGCAGCAGGGATCTAGACACCAAAATTCTGTCTATCTTAGCATACGAATGGTGCACACGTGAAAAGAAGCTGTAGTCCCTGCCAGATGGGTTGGCGTGCCTCCATACATCAATTAAGTTCAGGCTGGACTGCATCTCCTCTAAGGCCCTATCATTATGAGATAGGGGTACCGGGAGTCTATTGGAGTGATCCAGGACTGTGTCCAAAACGCAATTCAAGTCCCCCCCCCAAAATCCAGGGGCCATCCCAGCTTGACATATCTAATGCTAATTTCTGATGAAAACCCAGGTTTTCCATGTTCGGAGCGTAAACCGATCCAAATGAGAAAGTTCCTTTCCCGGTATGGTCACTCTGGCCAGGGCATATCTGCCTGCATAATGCACTATGCTTCCCAGTATGTCGACCTGCAGTCCACGGGGAAAGCAGATCGATGCTCCTTGTGCCTTCAAGGAGAAGATGGCTGACACCCAAATACCTCCCATGAAATTGGCAGTTTTCTGGGCTTCAGAAGCAGAAAAGTGAGTCTTCTGCAGGAGTATTACTTGCCCTTTCATCTTCCAAACCTTGGCCATAACTTTCCTGCATTTTAAGATAGACTTGAGGCTGTAAATATTCCAGGTCACATACCTAATGTCATCCCCATGTGTGTCTATGGTCAAAACACTTCTAGTGACAACAGCAGTATAACATTGCACACCTAGAACCATTTCCCCAAACAATTATAAGTAACCAGCCCAAACAGTTCCCTCCCACCCCCAACATCACCCCCAAAAACAAATTACATTAATCCCCATTCCTCTGCTGCAGTCTGTGTGGATTGCCAAACGATGCCAAGGGACAGTCCAGAGAGAGTACCATAAACAGCATTTGAAGATACCACTGGGCCAACTCCTTGAATGAGCCAAGATGTAACACCGACACAGTTCAGCACCCCCCAGCCCACTCCCTCCCCCCATTAAACAATCTCCCGCAGTAACCACCCCAACAAGCCAGAACTGCTTCAGGTGAAACCCTCCTATGTCGAAGACAACCCCACCCCCACAAAGGGCAAAACAGAGCCTGCCAGAATCCCCACTGCAAACAACAGGCAGACAATTGTGTTGATATACACCATCAAATTGTCATTCAAGTGGTAGGACACTGGTTCGAACATAACTAATTGTAAAAAGCTGCAACAAGCATTTAACCGAATACAAAAAAAAAAACAGAACTAGGTAACATTAGAAAAGTGTCCAGATCACATAATTATTCTTAGGCATATTTAGAGAAGCTGACATTTTGGTATGGATACACAGATCCCAATTTAGTACACTTATGCTCAGATTATGCCTTGCAGGAATACAAAATATCCCCTTATCGAAAACAACACACAGTGAATAGTCCATCAAAGAGCCTGGCCGCCCCGCTGTTACCCATGTCCCTAGACACGGTTGGGCTGTCCAGAAAACATGAAGTCAGCAGTGTGTGTGAACCAGGCCTTCTGATCATTGGAAGCTCTCAGTGGGATTCGGGAGAAGCAACAATAACACCGCTAGATCTGGAAAGCCCTGGTGCAGCAGAGAAAAGTCAAGGCCTCCCACAGTATCGAGGACTTAAGAGCACCAGGTAGAGAAAAAAACTAGATAAGGTACTTATCTCCAATAGGTGACAATCATACTGGGTTAGAGTGTTCACCTCCTCTCCTGGACTCCTCCTTGGTGACCCATTTTTCTGCAGCCTTGAGACAAGATCGGTGGTGCCTGGCCCGGTCTATCGATGCGCAGGTGAGCGGGATACATGAAGGAGAATGACCAGCGCATCTGGTATAGTCTGCTCTTCATTTGGCTGAACTTCTGGCATTGGGTTTGTAGGTTTCTGCTATAATCCTGCTAGACAAAGACTTTCATGTTTCCAAGAGAGATGGGGCCAGAGTTTTTAGCTTTTTGCAGTACCACCTCCTTTTCTGAATATCGAAGGTACTTAATCAAGCAATGGCATGGTTTTTCACCAGATTTAGGTGGTGGGCCCACCCGGTGCACCCCTTCTGTTTCAGAGGTTTCACACTCTTCTGGGAGATCAAGGTGTTTTACCAGCCAGCAGTATAGTTCTTTGATTGGATTGTGACCCTCTGTACCTTCAGGAAGCCCTATAATTTGCAGGTTTGATCTGCGGGAGCGGTTCTCTTGGTCATCCACTTTTAACATTAGCTCTGCCAGAGAGGCCTTAAGATCATTTCTCTCAGCTATTACTGCCAAAAGGGAGTCCTCCAAATTGCTCAACTTTTGCTCTAGTTCTGCAACTTGGGTAGTGTGCGTGGCTGTCGTTTCTGAGAGACCGGTTACTACACCCTGCAGATGTGTGAGTTGGGCAGTAATATTAACAAAACCAGCCTTCATTTCATTTTGTATCTGTAGCAATGTTGAGAGAATGCTGGCCAGGGGCTTAGTGACATCCTCCATAGTCAGTTCGCGCCATTCTCTCATACTCTCTGTTTTTGAGGCCTGTTGATTTCTCCCAGACTGTGCTGTGGCGCTGTCTTTGGTCGTCTGCTAGGCTTCAAAGCACAGTTTCCCTTGCTTGCGTTTTTCTTTGCTAGAAGCCATAACTCTGGATGAAGCTATTTAAACAAGATTCTGAAGTATTAACACTATTAATGCAGCTTTTTAGGCAATTTGAAAATCGGTGTCCTAGGGAGCTAACCAGCACGCCTGCCATGCTTGCCAGCTGGCCACGCCCCCCCCGGACACACCTTATATAGGTACACTAGAGGTATGGGTAGAGGTGCAGGGGTGACAGTTACATCAAGGAAGAAACAGAAGCAGTAGAGGATGCATCCACTGGAGGAAAATGGGAGGTAGAATAACTGTGGGTGCAGAATCATCAGGTAGAAAACTTCATTTGGGGTGGTTTACAGGCCTGCAAGGTAGGAAGAGGTGAGAGATAAGGAACTAGAAGCAGAAGTAGAAAAGGGGGCGGCATAAGGGGAGGTTGTTGTAGCAGGAGATCTCAACCTACCAGATATCTACTGGGCCATCCCAGCAGCCAGGAGCAGCAGAAGTCAGGCCCTGCTTCATACTTTGCAGGACTGCATGCTGGTGCAGCCAGCCAGGGAACCCATTAGACAATCAACCATTCTTAATGTACTATTCACCAACTTGGAAAGAGTAGATGGTGTGTGGTTGGGGAACCACTGGGGGTCCAGCGACCATAATACTATATGGTTTGAGTTTCATTCAGGCACCAATAAGCCCTTGTCTAAAGCCGTTTTTACATTTATTTAGCTTTTGGTAACCAGGTAAGTACACTAGACAAGACAATTTGCCTATTTTCAGGTATGACCTGGGAGAGTACAGGAAAATTACATACTTACACACTTGGGGCAACATGGTACATAATTAGGAAAAGATTACACGTCATGAGACAACAAGGTACAAATTAGAAAAAAACAAACTCACATGTCACATGCGAACATCATAATGTAGAATGCACAAAGTACAAGGCATATGAGGAACATTTAGTTAGAATAGGTAGAGCAGAGTAAGCGGTGTGTGCCAGTTTTGGAGCAGTACAAGGTAAGGATTTGTATCAGCAAGTACAAAACTATCATCTTAAGGGCCAGCTGTTATGCATGAGTGCTAAGTGCTAACATATGTCATGGGTATTTTTGGCACCCCGCAGGCCGATCCAAGTTTGAGATGGTTCCATAGGGAGGAACACAGGCTGCCCTGAGAGGGGGCAACACGGACCTGGGCTGGGAAGGTGTTCCAAAGTTTGGAGGCACATGCTGCAAAACCCCTTTCACCCATTTGAGTCTGAGTCACAGGTACCTTGAGTGTGGCAGATTCCTGAGACCTAAGGTGATAGGACGAGGGAACAGTTTGGGCCAGCAGACTTGCCACCCCTGGAGGGGTGCCTGTGTTGAGGACCTTTCCTGTGAAGCAACCAAGGACAAAGTCAATGTGCTTTGAGGGCGAGAGCCAGTTTAACTTATTGTAGAGATCACAGTGGTGAGTGAGCTGGGGGGCCACTAGGGCGAAGCGGCAGACATTGTTGTAGGCCATCGACCATCTAGAGAGATGGGCCTTAATGGTGCTGGCAAACAACAGGAGCCCATAACATAGTGAGGGGAGAAGCATACCCTAGTAAGAGCAACACGCAGTCAAGCGTGAGGTTATTTTTTTGCTCTGTAAGCCAGACCCAGTTTACAGTTGACAGTTTTGCATGTCTTCTGGATATGGTGTGCCAAGGTCAAGCTGTGGGTCCAATGTTACACCAAGGTATTTGAAATTGTCCGTGATTGGGATCAGGATGTCTCCTTACCGGAAACACAGAACGGCACAGGGGAGGCCTTAATCTTAGCCCGGGACCCAAAGATCATGGCCTGGGATTTTTTTAGATTAAGGACTAGCTTATAGTTCAGGATCCATGTCTGAATGTTTCTTAGGTCATCACTCAAGTGGTTGTTAATGACCCCCACCTCTGGGGAGTGAGACAGGACGACCAAATCATCTGCATAGAGGACTGGTTTACAGTGAGCAGTGGTTTCGGGGAGATTATTAACGAAAATAGAGAAGAGCACTGGTCCAAGGACGGAGCCTTGGGAGACCCCCATTGTTACTGGGATGGGACCCGAGAGCTCTTTGCCATATTTAACCCACTGCATTCTACCATATAGGTAGTTGGAGAACCAACTGAGAGTGGCAGTGGATAGTCCAATTGATCTAAGCTGTGTTGATAGCATGACATGGTCGACCAGGTCAAATACCTTTGAGAGGTCTATAAAGATAGCCCCCAAGAGTTTGCCTTGGTCCATGGCCTCCCTAATCCATGATGAAACAGTAACTAGGGCTGAGGAGGTACCATGCCCCTTTCTGAATCCATGCTGTACAGGAGACATTATGTCATATGCCTGTAAGTACTCTGAGAGTTTCCCTGACACAACTTTCTCCAGAAGTTTGCTAACCGCGGATAGGGTGGATATGGGGCGATAGTTCTCTATCAGTTTAGGGTTCCCCTGTTTAAGGATTGGGACTACCCTGGCAACCTTCCATATGTCTGGGATAACTCCAGTTGACAGGGACAGATTGAAGATGTGTGCCACCAGAGGGGGCAAGCCAGGGAGCACCAAGACTGAGGAGCTTTGGTTCCAAGCCATCTTGGCCAGCACTTGAGAAGGGTGAGATTCCAGCTAGCAGTTTCTGCACCTCTTGAGCCACCACTGTCCTGAACAGAAAGGGCGGGCGGGGTGATGATGGTGCTATGGGCTGGTTGCCGCTGACACCACCACCATTGGGGAATGTTGAGGTATACTAGGACAGATCAGAAAAATAATGATTGAAGGAGTTGCCAATGGTTTCCGAGCTGATGCAGCTGGAACCTTCAATTATCATATCAGTGGACTCAGCACTCTGTGTACCACTCACAACGTGTTTAATATTCCTCCAGAACTTCCTTGGATCCCTAGCCGAGTTCAGTAATGCAGATTTGCAGAACTCACTCTTGGCTATCCTTATGTTCTTTTTGCACTCATTTCTGAATTTCCTGTATCTCTGAAAGATAGCCTGGTCAGCCGTGGCCTTAAACTTGGCCCAGCACTTATCTCTGGTGTCGAGGAGGGCCAGGAGACTACCATGAAGCCATTTAGTAGCCATTCCCCTCACCCTCCGTCTGATGAGGGGGGCATGTTTCTCCTGCAGGGCCCTTAACGGGATGAGGAAGTGACTGACAGCGGATGTGGAGTCCTGAGCATTCCATACTGCCAACCAGTCAGTGTACTTGATATCATTTTGAAAGGAGGACAGATCAAACCTAGAGTAGTCTCTGATCTGGATAGTTTTATGGGGTATTTTCAGAAGTGGGATCCGCCAGACACAGTACACCGGGGAGTGATCAGAGATAGAATCAGATAGGATACCAGACGAGCTGATCCTATCAGGTCTATTTGTCAAGATCCAGTCCAGGAGGGAGCTCTCACCACCATTTGTAGAGCATCTGGTAGGATCCTTGACAAGCTGTGTCAGTGAGAGACCGGCAAGTGACGGTTCAAAGGCTTTGATGTTGCCACCCAGCCAATTGAGGTTGAGGTCACCCAGAATGATTAGCTTATTCTGCCGTGTTACTGCGCTAACTGTGTCAAGGAGGCCAGTCAGTCCTCTATGCCTCCCTTTGGAGGATTAGTGTATACAATGTGTATTTTTTTGTCATCCCTAGTAACAGCACCGTGTGCAGTGTCTCACAGGGGGACTGCACTGTCTGTTGATGAGGTAGGGCAGATAGGTTAAGATGGCTCCTGTAGTAGACCAGGATACCACCACCTCTCTTTCTTCCCGGACGATCATGACGGATGAGGTCATAACCAGGGAAGGCACATACAGAGTTTGGGGTGGAAGGTTTCAGCCAGGTTTCTGTAATGCCAAGAATGTCTGGACTATGACAAGTTACCCAGACACGAAGTTCCATCAGGTTTGGCAGCAGACTTCTGATATTAAGATGGGCTACCTTCAGCCCTTTTACAGCCGACCAGCCCGCCAGTGTAGGTGTGGACTGGAGTGATGGTCCTGGGTTTAGTTCTATGTCTCCTGCTAGCACAAGGGTCACCAGCAGGAGCCAGAATAGATGCCTTAATAGGGGAGATCTATCCTTGTTCTGTGGCCTCTGGTCATAACACCTGACCTTCCGGGCAGGTCTCAGAAGGCTCCTCAGGTTAAGACCACCGAGGACCCCAGTCAGGGGTGAGACGTCTGCTAGAATGTTTGAGAAGGTGAAGTCAGACTCCACCGGCTGGACACATGTACACCAGGGGTCTCTTTTCAAGGGGTCACCCACCCTTGAGATCCAGGGTATCCATGATGCAGTAAGGATCACAGTGGCGATAGTGCCCAGGAGTAACTGGCACAGGACTAGCTTTGATGGGAGCTCAGGAAGTCCCATGATTGCCCCAGTACGGTTGTCCGGCTGAGACAGGAAGGGGATTTCCGCCATAGGTCACCAATGGACACAGGACAGTGCCAAACGGGTATTTAGTAGCCTGGCAAATGGCGGGAAATAGATTATTTGTACCTTACTGGCACTTATCTCAAGAACAACTAGTGTATTATTATGTGATAAAGACAGTTAGCTGACTAGTAGAGCCATAGTGCTTGTATAGATCATATGGGAGACATCAGACATAGATTTGGGCAGGCAAGTAAACAGAACTATAGGTACAGTGCCACCTTTCTGGCATGTGTCTAGTTTGCCACCAAGAGACCAGAGAATTACCCTGCAGGTTTCCCCACCACGAGACTAGAGGATACCATGCAGGTTAACAGTCTAGAGGCAACTAGATTTATTTTGCGTGCATGAGATAGGCAGATAGGAATAAAAATTATGCTGGCAGTGATTACATCCGCAGGCATGAGTTAGGCTATACAGGATGTAGTTTTACTGGTACACAGCAGACAAACTGGATCAAAATATATCAGTTATGAATAATGCAATAAGACCGGCTATAAGTTGATTACACTGGCAAGAGGAGATCACCACTATGAATTTTATCACAGGGTTCAGGCTGACAGACAGTTAGCAGTCTGGGTGAGTAGGCACTGCACTGTAGCCAGAAGGGGAACACCCAAGAGACTACAGGGCGGTCCTTTGACAGCTGCTCCGTACCGCCCTAACTCAGTTTAATTGGCCAATGTTAAACTGAGGGCATGGCTACTTGGCATTTAATGGGAGGAGGGAACGGGGTGGACAGCTGGGCTGCAAAATCAAGTCCAGTAGAGCTCCTGTGTGCAGCTCCCAGCCCCTCCGCTACCCCTTCGGTCCCCGACTAATCAGCAGTAAGTGTCCCAACAATTACACTCGCTTTTCTATCTGCAGAGGAGGTCTGCTCGGTTTCCCAGCACCTCAACCCCTCGGCGTGCGGCTTCGTGGATGCAGGGGGCAAGAGCCGCCTGCTCCCTATACAAGTTCCAGTCTGTTTTAAAAATCAGCAGCAGTCTGTGCTGCTTTAAATCTCCTAGCCCAGCGTCAGCAAAAGTTTTGGGGCCAATTGGTGCTTCTGCCTTTCAGCTCTGCAGAAAAATGGCGCCAGAATTCAAACTGCAGCACAGGTACGAGCTGAAGTCACCAACGGCAGGCCGGGGGGGTCGCACAGCAGGTAAGTGACTCGGGAAGAATGGCAAAATCAAGTCCAGTAGTGCTTCTGTGTGCAGCTCCCAGCCCCTCCACAACCCAACTAATCAGCAGAAAGTGTCCCAGCAATTACACTCGTTTTTCTGTCTGCAGGGGAGGTCAGCCTGGTTTCCTGCGCTAACCCCACGCCGTAGACTGTCAGGATGCAGGGGGCAAGAGCCGCCCGCTCCATACACAAGTTCCAGTCTGTTGAGTGATTGAGAGAGTGCCTGTTGGATTGTTTTGGTTGGAGGTGTTTGGTCCGGGGTTAGATGAACAGTCCCTGATAGCAGCAGGAGGAGAAGGAGCACAAGTTTCTGGGTGCATAGGCAGAGTTCAGTCAGAGAGAGGTTCCATTTCCTTTTTGAACTGTAGCATGTCAGGTGGTAATGTCAAAATGCAACATTGGAATAGTTGTATCCGATGTGGCTAGATGAGCCCAAGGCTCACACATGAGCAGGGACAGACCAATTTCGGTGGTGTGCTTCCAGGGGGGAGGATTTGCCCCATTGCCAAATGATGTAAAATAATCAAATCCAAAGGAAAAGGACCAGTGAACTGTTTGATCTACAGTAACAAAACAAAGGATGTGTTAAATTCCTGGAACACTGGCTTGGGGCACATGCAGGAAGTTAAAACCCTTTGTCAGTGTCTTCCCTTTGTTTAAACAGTTGTGAATGGTTCTCAAAGACATGCAGATCCCTTTAGCAACAAGGTAGATGGAAATGTGGATTCAGTTTGCACTCTCCAGGTCAGAGCTTGTAGAATTTCTCAGCTGTACTTACTTTGATTGTGATGGCTTCCAAAAAAGTTGATTTATAATGAGAATCCCAATATCTGCTGGTGATGTTTTCCAGTTTCTTAGTCCAGGAAACTTTCATAGATCTCATAACCAAGAATGATCTAGTTCATATCATAGATATCATATACAACTGCACCTCGGCAACCAACCTTCACATGCTTAATGTCCTCTTTCACCATGCCCTTCATTTTATTACCAGTGCACCCTCCAGGACCCACCATTGTGATCTGTATACTATTGTTAGTTGGGCATCCTTAGCTACCAGAAGACTGCTCCACCATGGCACTTGGAAGCTTAAAGCATTGCATGATAAACTCCTGTTCTATATTTCCTCTCTCGTCCATATTTCACACTGCACCTATTCCCTCAGGAAGTCAGTCTTCCTTCTCCTGGACGTCCCTAGAACTGGAACCTCCCTTGGTATAGGGAGCTATATCGCATTCCGTCCCTGTGGCTTGGAACAGTATTCAGTCAGTGTTCAAGCTCACCAGACTGGTCACAATTAACATTTTTAAGACACTAGCCTAAAAGCATTTCATGGTAGCCTGTAACTGCCAGAGGGCTTAGGTGTCTTAAATTCCAACTACCCTATTTTCCTCTTCCGTCTCCTCATGTCAGCATCTCTATCAAGCTCTTCCCTCCATCTCCCCCCAGCTCTGCTCTCTCCTCTGTCCTCTCCCCACCATTTTTTTGCTTTGCCCATTCCTTCTACCCAGGCCACCACTTGTCTCTTAATCATTCTAGTCTGCTTTTATCCTCCCCATCCCTTCCCCTTCCCCTACCTCCTTATCCTTCTCTTACGGTGTACCCTCTTACCCCTACCTCCTTATCCTTCTCTTACGGTGTACCCTCTTACCCCTACCTCCTTATCCTTCTCTTACTGTATAGCCTCTTACCCTCTTCCACTTCCTCATGTGAGTATCCCTACCATCTCTCCCCCCACCTGCCCCCCCTTGCTCTACTCTCCCCTCCTCCCTCCTCCCTCCTATCCACAATGTCTGGTTGCCTTGAGCCTCTTCTGTATTTTGCTTCCTATCCTGCTGCACTCCATGATTTCCCTGTATTTCTGATTTTTATTATCACATTATTGCGCTATTTTAATGTCAGGATCTGTTAATGGCTGTATGTATCGATTTGTACAAAACCCTTTGTTTTATTCTATGTATATACCCTTCCTTATGTACAGTAAATAATACTTACCTGTTTATGTACCGCCTTTTATGTAATCAGGCTCTCCATGTGAATGAGCCTGCTCAAGGGACCTTTCCTGCAATAAACTTGAATTAAATTGAATTGAACTTAACTTTATAAGGTACAAGGAAAAATGGGATAAGGAATGGGACAAGTATCAGGAAAAAATAGAAAGGCCAAGAGGGCAGTTAAGATCACAAAGGACAGACACAGAACTGCGTATTGCAGAGGGGGTCAAGAGAGGGGAAAAAGAGTTTTTTAGATATATAAGAGGAAAAAAGAAAGACAGGAGGGGGGTTGTCAGACTAAAAGAGGGGTGCAGGGTAACAAAGGAAGATGGGCAGAAAGCAGCAATGCTGAATGACGGCTCAGTATTTACTATGGAGAACAGGGAGCCCTTGCCAGAAAGTGGCATGAAGGCAGCTGATTGAAGTGTAATGATGATGCAGACATATGCTAACAAAAAAGTCTGAAAAGGGTTAGCAACCCTAAAGGTAAACAAAGCCCCTGGGATGGATGGGATTCCTCTGTGGGTACTAAGGGATACTAATCATTGTTAGCCAAACCCCTGGTGGGGCTAATGAATAGCTGCAGCAAAGGGTGGTTCCTAAGGACTGGAGGATAGTGGATGTAGTTCTGCTACACAAACGAAGGGACAAAGAGAAGCCAGGAAACCACAGACCCGTCAGCCTTACCTCAATGGTATGGAAACTGATGTAGACATTGGTCAAAGAGAACCTAGTAGAATACCTGGAGAACAGTGGGCTTCAGGGTAGTAAGCAGCACGGATCTGTAGCAAGAAGATCTTGTCAAATCAACCTGATAGTGTTCTTTGACTGGCCAAACAGGGTAGTTGACGAGGGGCATGCAGTAGACTTATTCTACTTCGACTTCTGCAAGACATTTGTCTCAGTGCCACACTGAAGGCTGCTGAAGAAGAGCGGGGATCTTGGTACATATGAATTACATACAAACATATGAAAGAGCAAGGAGAAGGAAGTCATTTGGTCTATCGAGTTTGCTCATCTTGCATGATCCTTAGCTTACATCACTGACCCTGCCCCCCTCCCCAGTCTCCCCTTCCTCCCTACCTACCGCCCAGGTCCCCTGATTTCCCCTTATACCTATCCCAGGCCCTCTTAAAGAAAAAATTACTTACCATAGTAATGTTGTTTCTTCTCGTGATACTCAGGTATTCATAACTTCTGCAGACTATGAAGCAGTACCTTCGGAGGTGGGCACAGGACCTTATTTCGGAAACAGACTCTGCAGGACTGCTGTGCAAAACCTAGCATCATCCCTGGACTGGATGTCCAGATTGTAATGCTTTGTAAAGGTGTGTACTGTTTTCCAGGTAGCTACTTTACAGATGTTCACTAGTGGAACATCCCTGGCAGCTGCTATGGTAGCAGCTGTGCCTCTTGTAGAATGGGCCCTCAATCCTGTTGGCGGTTCCTATCCAGCCTTTGTGTATTAAAACTGGATACACTGTACTGTCCATTGAGAAACTGACCTTTTCGATGCTGGGTTACCCTTTCCCATATCCCCATAAGTCAGGAACAGCTGTTTTCTGTCCTGCCTATAGTCCTTAGTGACTGTCATATAGTAGATGACAGCTTTCTTGACATCCAGACTGTGGAGTCTTCTTTCACTAGAAGTAGAGTGCTCAGTGAAAAAGACAGGTGGGGTAGTGGTTTGGTTCAAGTGGAAATCAAAGACCACCTTAGGGAGAAATTTCCTGTTCGTTCTCAGGACCACCTTATCCCTGTGGAATGAGCTGTCGTCCTGTTCAATGCAAATAGCCTGGAGCTCACTGATTCTTCTTGCAGAAGTCATTGCTACTAAGAAAACTGTTTTCCATGTGACTTATTTCAAATGAACTGAAGACATGGGCTCAAAGGGAGGCCCCATGAGCTTAGCTATGTACACATTCAGGTCCCATGCTGGCACTGGTTCCCTATGGGGGGGGTGCAAATGGGCCAAGCCCTTAAAGAACCTCTTGAAGATAGGATCTGAAGCCATTGGCACATTCTGTCCAGCTGATATGTAAGCAGATGCTGCAGCCAGGTGGACCTTGAGGGTACTGGACTGCAAGCCCAGAGAATGTAAATAAGAGAGGTAGTAAAGAACAGCTGGGACCCCAGCCTGTGCTGATACCAGTTCCCTGGTTGAACACTAAATAGAAAACCTTTTCCATTTTGAGGCATAGGTTTTCTTAGTGAAGGGCTTCCTGTAACCCCTTAAAATATCCAAAATACTTTAAGAAAGATGCAAGCCTGCAAATTCTAGGTCTTCAAGAACCAAGCCTTGAGCCTGAGTGACTTGATTTTCAGATACAGGAGCCTCCCCTGGTTGAAGGTTAACAGATTGTGCCTCCGAGGAAGGTGTATTGGCTTGGCCACAGACATGGAGAGCAGCAGGGAGTACCATGGCTGCCTGGCCCAGTCTGGTGCTATCAAGATCATTGATGCTGACTGGGACCTGAGCTTGGACAATACCATGTACACCAGAGGGAAGGGAGGAAAGGCATATAGGTGCTTCCCTGACCAATTCAGGGCTAGAGCATCCAGGGGACTGTTCCTCAATCTGGTGGTGTGCAACAGTATTGTGGCAGGTGGTGGTTCTGTTGGGATGTGAACAAGTCTACCTCTGGGGTGCCCCACCTCCTGGAAATCACTTCTACCACTTGCCTGTTCAGGTTCCATTTGTGATGGGCCTGATTGATTCAACTCAGAGCATCTGCGAGGGTATTGTCCTTCACTGGCAGATGAATTGCCTGTAGGGAAACTACCAAGGAGTATGCCAGGCTCCAGATTTTCACGGCTTCTGTGCAGAGAGGACCCAGCCGTGTACCTTACTGCTTGTTTATGTAGCACATTGTGGTGGCATTGTCTGTTCTGACCTGTACCACCTTTCCCTGTACTAGTGTTGTGAAAGCTTTTTGTGCCAGAGACACCACTATGAGTTCAGCAGGTTTATGTGCTGGAGTGACTCTGCACTTGACCAAGTGCCCTGGGTTGTGGGGTCTCCCAAATGGGCATCCCTCCCCAATAGAGATGTTGCCATTGTGAGAACAGCTGATGGGGACTCTTGCTGAAAAGGAGTACCTTCCCTTAGATTGGATTTCTCTTTCCACCACTGAAGTGCCTGTAACAAATTTTTTGTTACTGGGATCAGCTTTGAGAAAAGATCTCTTCTTTGGCACCAGTGTGCCCTTGGGTGGAACTGGATGTCTCTCATTTGGAACCTGGAACCTAGGACTGTGCCTGTGGTTGCAGCTATGTGGCCCAGAAGCTGTAGGAACTGCCTTGCAGTTTTTGACCTGTGCCGGCTGAAGGAGTCTGCAATCAGTTAGATACTTCTTACCCTGTCCACAGGCAGGTAGGCCCAGCCTTACAGGGTATTAGTCTCTGGCCCTATGAATTGCAGCACCTATGTAGGCAGAAAGATTTGTTGTGGTTTATCAGATACCCCAAACATTCCAGAAGCCTCTGGGTGATCAGCAGGTGCTGTCTGACTTGCTCTGGTGATTTTCCTACCACCAGCCAGTTGTCCAAATATGGGAACACTGTGGCACCTTGCCTTCGAAGGTGTGCCACAACCATTGCCCAGCACTTTGTGAACACTCTTGGAACAGAAATGAGGCCGAATGGCAGGATTGAAAACTGGTAGTGACCTGATGGGAGTCTGAACCTGAGGTACTTTCAGGGAGACTCCCTTATGGGGATGTGGAAATAAGCATCTTGTAGGTCCAATGATCCCAACCAGTCTCCTTTTTGGAGTGTTGGCAGAATCAATGCCTATGTTACCATTTTGAACTTTGGCTTTGTCAAATGCTTGTTTAGTACCCTGAGGTCTAAGATAGGCTGCCACTCCCCATTTTTCTTTGTGGTAAGGAAATACCTTGAGTAAAATCCCTTTCCTTTCTGCTGAGCTGGGATAGGCGCCACTGCCTTTTCCTGTAGCAGGTTTTCAACCTCTTCCTCCAACAGCTTCTTTTCTGTGAGAGAGGATGGTATGAATACTTTAGTTCTCAGAATAGGAAGGGATTTGAAATCCAGAGACAGTCCCTGACTCACTACCCCCAGGACCCACTTGTCTGTGGTGATTTCTTGCCAAGTCTGGAGATAATGAGCCAGCCTGCATCTGACAGGTAGAGTGGAGGCGGCCTGTGACAACACATCACGGTGTTTGCTTAGTCTGGGGTTGACATCCCCGCCTGGAGCCCCTTCTGCCCCTACCTCTGAAGTACCCTTGCTGGGGGTACTGTTGGTATTGAGGTGCAACCATTGCCTAGAAAAAGGGCCTGTTGTGAATGGACCTGCCCCTGCCTCCCCTCCCATACGGTCTGATGGATGGAGAGGCCTTCTCTTTAGCTGAATTGCTTTTGAAGGTGGCTTTACACTTGTCCACCTTGTTCATATAGGCCACTGTATTTTATCCAGAAAGAGAATTACCCTCTAGAGGGAAATCCACTGCCTTTGTTTGTGTGTCCTGGGTAAGATATGTGGCTCTTAGCCAAGCAAACTTCCTTTGGGCAACAGTATTGGGCATCCTCCTAGCTGCTGTATCATTGGTATCAGCAGCCATCTGAAACTGATACTTGGCTGCCTCCAAGCCAAATCTAGCAGTTTCTGTGAGGTCAGCCAACAAGGGTGATGTGGCCTTATCTGCCATAGCCAGGACAGATTGATACAATGACTTGTGATACTGTGCCACATAGGCCTGAAATTGATCCTGCCTGATGGTCAAGAAAGCTGACAAATATCCCTTCTTGGCCATACTATCAGTATTTCTGGAATCCTTTTCTGGTGGGTGAGAGGTCAGGGGCACCTTAGCCTTGTCACAGGCTGCCGCCTGTACCACCCCCTGGTGGTCAGGATGGGAAAACAGAAATTCTGCACCCTCCCTGTCCAGCTGGTATTTCTTGTCCAGTCTCTTATCAAGAGGGGGGACAGATCTAGGGGTTTGAAAAATCTTCAAAGCAGCCTTTATGAAGAATTTATTCACTGGTAGGAGGAGCTTTTTAATGGGGGTTAACCCCACCATCTCGAGGTATTCCACCTCCTCCTCATCTTCAGTTTCCTCACTTGTGGTGATGTCCAAGGAATCAGCCATTCTTCTAACAAAAGTGAAGTGTGAAGAATAATCTTCAGTGGTTCTGGGAGGAGAGCCAAAGTCCTGCTCAGGAGAAACCTCAGGTTCAATGGATTCCCCCTTGTCCTCTTCCTCCTCACAATCACCATAATCCTCCTTTTCCATAAATGAGGATTTAGCTGCAGTGCCAGCCTGTCCAGCTGGGGTCTGCCCAGATGGCTGCTGGCCAGTGGAAAAAAGTAACTGCAAGGCTTGTACCACTTTGAAAGCCTGTGCTATCTCCTGAGGAGAAGGGAGAGCAAGAGCACCCACAGAAGTCCCTTTTTTGTTCAGTAGGGAGCTCTGTGCGCTTTAATTGTTTAGTCTTTTTTGAGGAACCCGGGGAGTCAATCGGTTCAGCAGGCCTCTTGGTAATTTTTTCACCCATCTCAGGGGTCGAATGTAGCATGGCTGTGGTTTTGCCCACAGCAGAAAAGGGTGTCAGCTGGTCAGAGCCTGAGGGACCCTTAGGTGGAGGAATTTTTTTTCTTTAGCCGTTCCAGGCATTTCTGCATAGTTTTCTCTGGGAAAGTTTTACGAATCTCACAGTCGTCTTTTAGATGATCATAGCCAAGGCAGGCAACACACAGACTGTGCTTATCTGCCGTAGCAAATACTTCCCCACAATCAGAGCAGTTTTTAAAACCAGGTTCACCGATTTTCTTTTTAGTTTTTACAGATATTTTATTGGGAACTGATAAAAAATTTAAACCGCTAAATAATTTTAAGTTGTAAGTAAAACTTAGCAGTTACGGTCAGTTCTGGATCCGATAAGGAACCGATAGGAACCGGGAACTGCAGAAAAAGTGAACTGAGGTTATCAGTTCAGTAACCGATAAAGTGGTTACAAAAATAAAAGTTTTTTAAAATAAAAATAAGCTAAACTAACGGAGTTTTTTAGTCAGAAAACTCTGATAAGAACTAAAATAACTTGGTTCCCCACTGGTTATACCGAACCTGGAGGAACCGATAAAAATTCCAAAATTAACACTAAAAATAAGGTTTAGCTAAATTACAATAAGTAAAAGGCAGCAAATTAAAGAAAAAACGTTATGTATATGAATTTATAAGTTTTTTCACATCACAGGTGGAAGTTGAGGAGAGGAACTCCGAGACTTGACAGGTGGAGAGTGAAATCTGAGAGGTTTAGAATTAAAGCAGTTAGTTCAAGGCAGCATTTGAAAGGTTGTCACATGCAAAGGGTTCCATCATTTGCATGTGTTCCATTCTCTCCGGGCAGTTTTGTCTTAAAGGGTCACTGCAGAAGTTATGAATTCCTGGGTATTACTGGGGTTAGAAGCTGCCCACTGTCTTCTCTGAGACCACGTCCTCCAGCAGCACATTCTTGTTGGCCACCACCCTCTCTGTAAAGAAATACTTTTTTAACATCCCTCCTAAACCTCCCCGTACCAGCCTTAAACTGTGCCCACTCATGGTTTGGCTGTTTCTTTACTTGAAGATACCTTCCCTGTCCATTCTGTTTATCCCCTTCAAGTATCTGAAGGTCTCTATCATATACCTTCTCTCTCTCTCTCTCTCTCCTCCAGGGAGTACATTCTCAGGGCTCCCAGCTTCTCCTCATAAGACTTCCCCCACTGACCCACGATCATCTTGGTTGTCCTCCTCTGGACTTTTTCTAGCAGGCTGATGTCATTCTTAAGGTATGGTCCTTATCTTACTCCATATTCTAGATGCGGTCTCAGCATTGACCTGTATAGGGGCAGTAGAACTTCCTTCCATCTACTGCTGATTCCCCAGGCTATACACCCTAACATGCTGTTTGCATTTGCTGCTGCCTTTTTTTGCACTGTGAAGAGTGCTTCAGGTCATTTATAGTCATCACTCCCAGGTCCTTTTCCTCCTCTGCTGCTGTACCCAGACCCCCCCTCCAGTACTACTCGGTCCTTGGGGTCCTGGCTCCAATGTGCATTACTTTGCATTTCTTGGCATTGAAGCCAAGTTGACAGATCCCTGATCATCTCTCAAGTTTTCTGAGGTCTTCTTGCAAGTCCTGTTTCTCTTCCACTGTGTCAACCTTCCCACAGAGTTTGGTGTCATCTGCAAACAGGCACCTTAATGCCTGCCCCAATGTCATTGATGAAGACATTGAACAACACTGGCCCCAGCACTGAGCCTTGTGGGACCCTGATGGTGACTTCATTGGTGCTGGCTAACTCCCCCCCCACCACCCTCTGGGTCCTGTCCCTCAGCCAGCTTTCTACGTACTTGGACATTTTCTCCCCAACCCCAAGATCTGTCAGTTTCCTGATCAATCTCTTGTGGGGCACTGAGTCGATGGCCTAGCTGAAGTCCAGATAAAGGATGTCTATTGCTTGGCTCCTGTTCACTGCCCTGATGACCCAGTCAAAGAAGTCAATCAGGTTTGTTTGTCACGATCTTCCTCCCACAAATCCATGCTGCCTCTTATCCTGAAGACCATTTTCCTCCATTCACCTTATGAGCTTATCCTTAAGTATGGTCTCCATGAGTTTGTACACAGTTGAGGTCAGACTGACCAGCCTGTAGTTCTCTGGGCCATCCCTGGGTTTGCTGTTGTACAGGGGCACCACATGTGTCATTCTACAGTCCTGCTGCACCATGCCGAACTCCAGAGAACTATTGAAGAGGCTCACCAGCAGCCCTGCAAGCACATCTGCCGGCTTCCTTAGTACCCTTGGGTGTATGCCATCTGGTCCTGGGGACTTGTCTACCTTCAGTGCCAGCAGCTCCTCCCTCACTGTATCCTCTTCTATCACTACGTCTGTGTTCCCTTCCCCCACCTTCTTGCCCCAGATGGCACCAGCCCTTCTTTTGCTCTAGCGAAGACAGAGCAGAAGTAATCATTCAATACCTCCTCCTTGCTCCCTTCCTCCTCCACCCATTCATCTCCTTTCCTAAGCCTAACTAACCAATCCTTCTTGTCCCTTTTCTCGCTTATGTAGTGAAAGAAGGCCTTCTCCCCCTCTTAATCCTTTCAGCTATTTGGAGTTTCTTCTGTGCCTTAGCTTGCTGGGTTACCTTGCCTGCCACTTTGGGCAGCTTCAGGTATTTTTCCTTTTTTGCCTCATTTGCAGTCCTCCTGTATCTCCTGTATGCCATCCTCATGTCCCTCACCACCCTGGTAATCTCAGAGTTGAATTGGATAAGTGATTTGGCCCTTGATTTCTTCCCCTAAGCCTAACACACTCCACTGTGGCAGCCAGTATAGCCTCTTTGATGACATTCCATTTTTGGTCCACCTCCATGTCCACTCTGACGCCCTCTAGGTGCATCCTTAGCACCTTCCCCATGCCCCTGAAGTCTGCCTTCCTGAGATCCAGGATTTTGGTCTTGGTAGAGATGCCTTCCCTACCCATATCAAACCTGAAACACAATCTGCCGTGGTTGCTACCTCTCAGGGGTTCCTTGACTGTTATATTCTGTATGTGCTCCCCATTTGTGAGCAATAGATCAAGGTTTGCCCCCTCCCTGGTGGGCTCAGTGATGCCCTGAGTCAGAAATCCACTCTGTATTGTGTCCAGGATCACGTGACTCCAGGTACAGGACATGGCCGGTATACCCTAGTACACCTTCGACAGATTAAAATTCTCCACCATTACCACCTCCCCCATTTTTGCAGCTTCCAGGAAATGTGAACTCAGACACCTGTATCTTTCCTTTTCCTGGTTGGACAGTCTGTAGACCTAGGTACAGCTAGGGAAATAGTGAGGAAAGAGTTGGTTGGAGGGAAGGCAGCAGAGAGTTGTAGTGAATGGTGTCAGATCAGTGAAAAGAGAAGCCACCAGCGAAGTGCCACAAGGATCTGTCCCAGGCTCAGTCCTCTTCAACATGTCCATTAGTGACATAGGAGAGGTAGTCCAGGGCAGATTGTATCTATTTGCAGATGACATGAAACTCTGTGGTAGAGTTGACAATGTGGAAGGAATAAGGGAATTGCAGAGAGACCTGAAAAGGCTTGAAAACTGGTCCAAAGTCTTGCAATTGAAATTCAGTGCCAAGAAGTGCAAAGTGATGAACTTTGGGAACAAAAACCCCAGAACAGAGTGTTGGGTGGGAGGTGTTCAGCTTGACACAGTATCAGAGGAAAGGGACCTAGGAGTCATCACCAGTGAATTCCTTAAGCAAACCAGCCAAAGTAACAAGGCATTCAACAAGGCTAACAGGATACTAGGGTGCATTTGGAGAGGATTCGACAGCAGACAGTAGGAGGTACTGTTACTTTTGTGTAGGTCACTGGTAAGGCCACACCTGGAATACTGAGTCTCATTCTGGAGTCCCCATCTAAAAAAGGACAGGGATGGGCTGGAGATGGTACAACACAGGGTGAACAAGATGATTCTGGGCCAAGAAAGCAGATCTGTGAGGATCAACTAAAGACACTGAATATGTATTCACTCAAAACCTGACGAGAGTGGGCTATGACTGAGGGGGGCACACAAAGATCCACTGCCCACAAGTATGGTGGGGCCTCTGACTAAAGACACACTACATGCACAAGAAAGTCATGGTCATTACACCTCACCTGTAGACCAAAAATGAAGCTGTACCACCATATTACTTATAAAGTGCAATTTATTAAGGGTGAATAACCACAAAAATCATACTCACAAACCACAGCAGGTCCAAAAGTGCCAATGTTTCACATGTTGTGCTTTATAAAAGCATGAAGACATATGGCACTGTGTACCATTTTATATATGCAAAGAATCATGTGATCATTAAAGGGAAAGTCCCCTCAAACATTTTTTTATGTTTGCCAGTTTAGTGTGTAGGCATGAACAAAGATTCTCTCTCTTGCATCCACCTAACTTCATCCTAATTTAAATTAAAATGAAGTTTCTTCACTCTGTTCTGCCCTGGTGTGCATACCTCTCAACTGTCCCTGATTTTCAGGGACATCCCTGATTTTGCCTCAAAATTTTACTCTGTCCCTTCTAAAATTTGTATTTCCGTAGCTAAACAGTGGGGATTGTAAGCAAAAATAATGTCAAACATTAAAGTTACAGACTTGTTCTTCTTTAGAAAATGCATTTTGCACTAAGCTCCATATTCTATCAGCTTTCTGGGTGGATATCTCTAATTTTGAAGATGTGTCCCTGAATTTAGTCCTCTGTCCCTGATTTTTTTAAGCAGTGTCCCTGATTTATGCAGCAGGAGGTTGAGAGGTATGCTGGTGTGAAAACCTCTTTGACACCATTGCAAAGGACATGACCCCACTCATAAAAGGAAACATGGGAGCTGATAATGTGTATTTGCACATCAAAGGGACTGGGAGTAAACAAAGAGCTCCTAGCACATAGGAATTAATCAGCTGAATAACAAAACTTCACAAGTACCAGCATCCTCCCGACTGCATTTTTACAACTCAGACACACTTTAAAGAGATTCACCAAGTTAATTAAAAGCAGATGTGCACCACATGGTGTGATACCTTACCTCTGTGGCACCCTGTCTGGCTATTTTAGATAAAAATATTCTTCATTGTTATAGAGTGGAAGGGATCATAAATTTCTGCTCAGCCGATCCCTTCCACTTCCTGGTCCTAGGAGCTGGGTAAAGACCCACTCTTGTGTTCAGATACGTAATGACGTGTGCCCAGGGAGAGTGTGGGGGTGCGCTCCATTATAGTCTAGGGGGGGCAACTTTTAAAACATTTTTCTATATTGTAACAGTTGTTTTTGTCATTAACCAAGGGCACTGGGGGACTAACAAGGCCCTATCTTTAAACAGAAAGCATTAGAGAACTTACCCCAAAAAGTCTGATGGCCAGCACAAGACAAGAATACACAGACTTCAGAAGACATAACAATGGAATTGACTGACAATAGCACTTCTGCTGACTTGTGCATGTGCACATCATCAACTCCCATGATCCCTTGCATGAATGGGGTCATGATATTTACAATGGTGACAAACAGGTTTTCACACAAGGGCAGAACAGAGTGAAGCAACTTCATTTAAATTTAAATTAGGATGAAATTATGGGATGCAAGAGAAGAATCATTACTCGTGGCTACAAACTACACAAATATACAGAAAATAGGTTGAGGGGACCTTCCCTTTAAGTGCAAATTTAAAGAAATAGTGTGTTAAAAAATAAGTTTAAAAACTACTTGATCAACTACAGTGTATACATAGATAATAGATGGGTACTGCAGTAACTACATCCATTTCTAAGCTATCATTTTAAAGTGCAAAAAACAGATATTATAGCACTTTCTGGTGCTCACTCTTAAATAGCCCTTTAATAAAGTGCTGCAGAAATTAGAGTACATATTTGTTTCTGAACTTCGGTGATCCAGTTTCACTTGTTTAGGCTGAACCTGCTTCTTTCATCATTTGAAATTCATAATATGTTCCATATTTTTTTACAGCATTACAAAGTACAGAGAACTGTAAATGAACTGATAAAGAGAGATCATTAAGACAGGTGCGGCCTCACGTCAAACACGTCATTCAGCCCAAAGACACTATTAACAGAGTCCAGTTTAAATATCCACATTGCTTATCTCTTAAGAAGCAGTTTATCAAGGTTACTTCCTCTCTTTGGCGGCCAGAATTTATCAGCACCAATGAATACAAAATTATGGGCTGCTTGCTTCTCTTTCACATATCCGGCCTATGCATTTTCCAAGTTTCTGTGCTCAGTATTCCTCAAATGCTTGCCTATCCACAGCTCAAATTTACAAAGGTGTGTCAGCAGGATTCTAAAAGTGTAGCGGCTCATTCTCCCACCAAGGACTTTTGCCAAAGGGGGGTCTGGGGGAATTTTACCCCAGAAGAAATTTTTAAGAATTTGGTGCCAAATGGTGCATTTTAGAAGCATTTTCTATTAAATCTGCAGCAAGACAAGCATAAGAATTCAGCAGCTGAGTCACTGAAATACAGCAGGTGACTCGAACCAGCGAACATACTTAATCTAATTGTTGTTATTGCCTTAGTCTCATACTCACAAAAACAGAAAGAAAGCAGACTGATGGTTAACTTTTTTTTTTTCCAGACAAAATGGGGCCTGGCGGGCCCAGGGGAATCTGCCCCCCCAGAAGAAATTTTGAAGAATTTGATGGCAAACGGTGAATTTTAGAAGCATGTTCTATGCCAAAGGTTGGCAACCCGCGGCTCAGGAGCCGCATGTGGCTCTCCCTGCCCTAAGCTGCGGCTCCCCCCCGCCTGCCTGGGTGAAAGTGCGTCTGTTGCAAAAACAAAAGCCAAACCACATGGTTATTACACCTTTTTTTAATGTTGGCCCCTTTTTCCTTTTGTTTGCCTCAGTGGAGGGGGGGGTGGGAAAAGATGTTTCAGGAGGAAGAGCTCAATCAGGTCCGCCGGCTAAATAACACTCATGATAGGCTGTGACGTCAGGATGGGGGTGTTACTTCGTTTCTGCATTGCATTTAAGTACTGGAATGAAAAGGGCATAATTTTACTATTCCCTCGCAACTGCTGTAGATTTGTAAAAGAACTGTCTATCACTCTACCAGCAACAGAGCGCCTCGGAGTCTCGGGATCGTCCTGCTGCACTGTCAGCAGGTGAATTTCTTTTTTTACCCTGAGACCCTGGAACACCAGCCCTGCAGCGATCTGAAGAATGAGAGGCTGCCCAGTGCAGCAGCTGTTGTTGAGCTGAAGAGCCCCTCTGTCCAGAGTTGCCGTCAGATGGAACAGGAGACAACGGTCCAATTGACAAGTGCACCGAAGCTTCGATCAGCCAAAACTTCTATCACTCAGCTGACAAATCGAAGGGGATCTCTAGCGCTAAGGTATGTGACCCCTTCTTAACAGTAACTTAGGGTCGACAGTCTAGCTAGCAGGGACAACAATGTTTTGGCAAGCAGTCTGGCAGGCTGAAGGGGATTGTTGTGACAGGGAGCATGTAAAAAAAAAAAAAAAAAAAGCCAGAAGAGAGCAGCTGCACTTTAGTAAGCAAACTACTGTGGTACTGTAGAAAACAACTGCGGACTGAACATATTTTTTTTAAGCAGCTTTTAGCCCCAATATTGCTGCCACTTAAAAGTTGAGGCAGTCTGGCACTGTCTGCACAAGACAAGGAGGGAGCTGCACTTTTTGGAAAATCACTGGTCTTTTACACAATGAACATCATGTCACTTTGTGGTGGTTTTCCTCCCTGGCAACATTTTCATTGATTTGATTGCTAGTTTGTGTTCTATTTGGGGGGGTGAGGGCATTGCTGGCAATTTGTTTGTATTTAATCTGACATGACTAATATTCATTTGTGCAAAATGAGGCAGTACTGCCTCATTTTGCACAAAATGAATGTCAGTCATGCCAGATTAAATACAAACAAATGCTGTCAGGGAGGACAACCCCCACAAAATTACATGATGTTCATTGTGTAAGATTTTTTTGACCCCAAAGAACAAATCAATGGGGCTTACTGGGCTGCATTCAACTCTGATAATGGACCAGTGCATGCTTGGTTTTGTTGCCCTGGCTTCTATCTTGTTTGTTAAAGCCTGCCCAATTGTTTGTTTTCCTTGTGGGGAGGGGGGCATGTTCCTTTCCCAAGCAGTTGATGAAGGGAGGCTGCAGTCTGCTGGGGATATAAACACAGCAGGGCTCAGAGATCAGTGAGTAATTTTTGTTATCCAGGGACACTCCTGCCTTATTTCTGGGTCTCGGGGGTGGGGTGGGGCTTGCTGCTGCTAATTGTACTTCACTATTTAAAATGTTTCATCTGATGCTACATTTAGTTTGTGCAAAATGAGGCAGTATTTGCTTGTTGTTTTGTGTTTGTTGTTAGAATGATATTGGCAATCCTGCATGACAGAATGGCCAGGTACACCATCTGGCAGCTTACCTCTCAACTGTCCCTGATTTTGCTTCAAAATGTTACTCTGTCCCTCCTAAAATTTGTGTTTCCATGGCTAAACAGTGGAGATTGTAAGCACAAAAAAATGTCAAGCATTAAAGTTACAGACTTGTTCTTCTTTAGAAAATGCATTTTGCACTAAGCCCCATATTCTACCAGCTTTCTGGGTAGATATCTCTAATTTTGAAGATGTGTCCCTGATTTTGGTCCTTTGTCCCTGATTTTTTAAGCCTTGCCCCTGTCTTACTAACATACTAAAATGCCAGCAGAATAGGCCTAATGGTCTTTCGCGTCTGCTTTCATTGGTCAGCCCCCACCCTGGGAGCTGACCTTTCTGCCCCATCGCCTTCTCTGGCTTCTCCCTTCCCAGTTCCGGATATTCTCACTGCATTGGATTTTGCTTCCAGAACCCTTCCCCTGTACCTGTCCCACCCCCTCTTGAACCCCTCCACCGTCTCTGCCTCCACCAGCCCCCTAGGCAGCGCATTCCATGGCTCCACCACCCTCTCAGTGAAGCAGCACCTCCTCCTTTCTCCCCTGAATCCCCCCCCTCCAGTTCCCACCCATGCCCTCTAGTGGCCCTCTCCTCCTTCCTTTGAAGCACCCTGACTGATCCTCCCCTATTTACCCCCTTCATGTACCTGAAGACCTCTATCATGTCCTCCTGGTCCCTTCTCTCTTCCAATGTGTACATATTTAGCTCTTTGAGCCTCTCCTCATAGGTCCTGTCCCCCAAGCCCCAAATCATTTTGGTTGCCCTCCTCTGGACCCTCTCCAGGAGTTTAATGTCCCTCTGTAAGTGTGGCCTCCAAAACTGCATGCAGTACTCAAGGTGTGGCCTCACCAAGCAGTTATACAGAGGGAGTATCACTTCCCTCCTTCTGGAGGTGATCCCCCTAGCGATGCATCCCAGCATCCTATTGGCCTTGGCTGCTGCCCTCCTACAAGTCTCCGAGTTGTTCATCTTGACATCCACCACCACCCCAGGACCCTCTCAGCCATCGAGACTTGTAGCATCCCCCCGCAGGGTAGCATTCCCCCCCCAGGGGGCAAGAAGTTGAGAGGTGTGTCTGGCAGTAAAAGTTTGTAATTTTCATGGTTGTAATGTGGTCTGCCTTAAGTACATCTATATTTAAATAATGGCAGCATATCAATTTGCATTGGTGCTGATTTTTTTTTAACTGCTGAAGGGGAGGAGCTTGTTGCTATTATGCTCCTTCCCCCATTGCGGCTTCAATCTGCTAGGGAGGAACACTGAAGAGCACAGAGTGACTTTTTTTTGGTGGGGGGGGTATCCTGCCTGTGGCACTCAAGCTTAAGTTCAAAAGATTATTTCAGGTGGTCAAGTATTGCCTAATTTTGTGTTTGTATGTCTCAAGTTATCCTAATTGCAGAATAATCAGTGTCTCTGATTTGTCATGCAAATTCATCACAGATCAATTGTGAAAGGATTAAGACAAGTTTTAACACTTGGCAATTCATGCATGACAGAATGTCATCCAGTACAATTTGGCAGAACTGTGAGCTAATGTAATGACTAGAAACATAGAAACATAGACTTTGATGGCAGATAAGGACCGCTTGGCCCACCTAGTCTACCCATTTCCCTACCTAGAGGATAAGCTGCAGATCCTATTTAACCAACAGTCTATTTCTTCCTACCCCCCACAAAAATTGCCTTATGTCTGTCCCATGCATTCTTGAATTCTCCCACAGTTTTAGACCCCACAACCTCCTCAGGAAGGCTGTTCCATGCGTCCACCACCCTCTCTGTGAAAAAATACTTTCTCACATTGCCCCTGAGCCATCCCCCCTCTATCTTCAAATTGTGTCCCCTTGTTCTTGCGCATCTCTTTTTCAGAAAGATGCTATCCTCTTGGACTTTGTTGATTCCACTGAGGTACTTAAACATTTCTATCATGCCCCCCTCTCCCTCCTTTCATCAAGGGCATACATATTAAGCTCCTTTAGTCTCTTCTTGTATGGCTTCTCTTGCAGACCCTGCACCATTTTAGTTGCCCTCCTCTGAACTGCCTCCATCCTGTCTATGTCCTGCGGAGATGGTGTCTCCAGAACTGGATGCAGTACTCCAGATGGGGTCTCACCAACTGTCTGTACAGGGGGATAACAACTTCCTGTTTTCTGCTGGTGATACCTCTCCCTATACATCCCAGTATCCCCCCAGCCCTCCCTACCGCCTTCACGCATTGCTTGCCAACCTTAAGGTCATCTGATATGATTACCCCCAGGTCTCTTTCCATTTTTATGTTGCTTGCATGCATGTGCAAGAAACATAGTGCCATCATTCGAGTTTTCAGAGGTGTGGCACCTGTCTCCCAATGCAGTCAGTGTGCTTGCAGGCGTGGCCCCAGTTCTCCAATCACTGCTGCAGCTGTCTATGACAGCAGTTGAAAATGCAGTGGTTGTACAGTTGAAAGGGAGAGCTCCGCTTCAGTGAGCAGAGCTCCCCCCTCCACACACACACCTGCACGCAAGCACACTGCGTGCTCATGCGCCCTCCCCTCCCCACACTGTGTCGGATGACGGGTGCCTAACCCTGGCTCCACGCCTCAAGCATCCAGGTGCCATGCTGGGAGCCCACCCAGCGTGGCAAAATATTTATGGCCGATGGGGGTGCCCAATCCCCTGTCGGCTGCACCCCCAGACGATCCAGGTGCCACGCTGGGAGCCACCCCAGCGTGGCAAAATGATGTTATGGGCGAGGGATGCCCAATCTCGTTGGCTCCAGCCCCCAACAGCCTTCCAGCTGCCATGCTGGGAGCCCACCCCAGTGTGGCAAACATCCCTCGTCGTCTTATTAAAAACCTGTAAATACAAAACTGTCCTCGGCGCTTCTTCCTGCCCTCCCACAACCCGCACTCCACCCACTGTGCACCTGCCTCCCCACACCCCCACCCCATATTTACTCTCCGGAGCTTGCAGCGATTTCATCTTTTGGTGGACTGGGAACACGCCTGCACTCTTCAAAGCTGACCCACAGACTGAGGAAATGCCGGTAAGCTGTATAATGGGATAGATAGGGTTTTTCAACTTTGTTGCATATCTCAGACATTTTTGGGAATTTTGGGCCCAAATTTTCACCATGGGGTTTTGGGGACCCCTCCTCATGAATTCTTACACTGTCATGGTGTTAATTGGGCCCGAAGGGTGATTTCTCGGTCACTGTGTGAAATCATCTTTTGGGACTGATTAATGAAGCGACACTGCCAGTGATCATAAGGTGAGCTCTCAAAAAGTCTATGTTGAAAATTTGGTGAAAAAATTCCTAAAAATGACTGTTTTACGAGCGTGCGTTGCGCAGTTCCTAGGCACGCTCATAAGTTCATGAATTTTCAATATTTTCACTCCAGATTTTCAACATTGCCATTTTACCACACCTCCTTATGAGCAGTACAGCTGCCATTTTTCACATCTCACCCAAAACGTGTTTCCGTCCATGTAGTGCACAATGGCACAGTCGGTGTGTGAAATCAATGTATGGGACATATTAAGAAAATCACAATGACACTGTTCATGAGCAGAGGTCTTAAAATGGCTAGGTTGAAAAGTTGGTGAAAAAATTCCTAAAAATGACTGTTTTACGAGCGTGCGTTGTGCAGTTCCTATATACGCTCCTAAGTTCGCAAATTTTTAATATTTGCACTCCAGATTTTCAACATTGCCATTTTACCACACCTCCTTATGAGCAGTACAGCCGTAATTTTTCACATGTCTCCCAAAATGTGTTTCCGTGCATGTAGCGCACAATGACGCAGTCGGTGTGCGCAATCAATATTTGGGACAGATTAAGAAAATCACAGTGACACTGTTCATGAGCAGAGGCCTTAAAATGGCTACGTTGAAAATTTGGTGAAAAAATTCCTAAAAATGACTGTTTTACGAGCGTGTGTTGCGCAGTTCCTACGCACGCTCGTAAGTTCTCAAATTTTTAATATTTGCACTCCAGATTTTCAACATTGCCGTTTTACCACACCTCCTTATGAGCAGTACAGCTGTCATTTTTCACGTCTCCCAAAATGTGTTTCCGTGTATGTAGTGCACAATGGCGCATTCGGTGTGTGCAATCAATGTTTGGGACAGATTAAGAAAATCACAGTGACACTGTTCATGAGCAGAGATCTTAAAATGGCTATGTTGAAAATTTGGTGAAAAAATTCCCTTCAGACATTCTGCTGTATTACTAATGAAGACATTGAACAGAACTGGCCCAGGACCGATTCCTGCAGCACCCCACTGGTCACCCCCTCTCCCTAGACTGTACACCATTTACCATCACTCTCTGCCTCCTGTCTGTTAGCCAGTTTCTAACCCAGTTTACCACCCTTTCCCCCATGCCCAGCCTACCCAGCTAGTTTATCAGCCTCCTATATGGGATGGTGTCAAAAGCTTTGCTGAAATCAAGGTAAGCGTTGTCCACTGACCCACCCTGATTCACTTCCTTTGTCACCCAGTCAAAGAAATCAACCAGATTTATCTGACATGATGTCCCCACTGTGAATCCATGTTGTCTATGGTCCTGGGCTCTGATGGCATCTAGATGCCCCACTATCCTTTCTTTAAGCAATGTCTCCATGATCTTCCCCACTACTGAGGTGAGGCTGAACGGCCTATTGTTCCATGCCTCCTCCCTGCTGCCGGACTTGTGTAGAGGGACCACATGTGCCCTCCTCCAGTTCACTCACGTTGAATGACTCAGTGAACATGGCTGCCAGAGGTACTGCTATCTCCCGTCACAGTTCCATTAATATCCTTGGGCGTATGCCATTTGGTTCCATCGCTTTGTCCACCTTCAATTTAGTGAGCTCCTGCAGGATTCTTTTGCCTTTGAATGGACTATTGTCCACCTCTTCACCCCCTTGGCAACTGCTGTACTGCTGTGGCCCTTGCCCCTCCACTCTTCTCTGAATACTGAACGGAAAGACACAGTGGATGTCTTGGGAGGAAGGCATGGAACTATCACTTCAAATACCTAAACAGCACATACAAGCAAGCAACATTCAGCATTGACAAATGCTTGTTGTTGTTGTTACTACCTCCCCCATTGTGTAATCTTCCCCTGGGTTTTTGTTTCCCAGGTGCATTACTTTGCACTTCTTTGCATTGAATCCAAGCTGCCATACTTCTGACCATTCCTCCAACCTTGCCAAGTCCCTTCTCATCCTTTCCACGCCTCCTTGTGTATCAACCCTGTTGCATATCTTTGTGTCATCTGCAAAGAGGCATACTTTTCCTTCCAGTCCCTCTGCAATGTCACTTATAAAGACATTAAAAAGGACTGGACCCAGTACTGAACTCTGCAGTACTCCTCTAGTAACTCCTCTTTCTTCAGAGTGGACTCCATTTACAATTACCTTCTGCGTCCTGTTGTTCAACCAATGTTTTACCCAGGCTACCACCTCGGGACCCACTCCCAGGCTGGTTAATTTGACTACTAATCTTTTGTGTGGGACTGTGTCAAATGCCTTGCTAAAGTCTAGGTAGGCCATGTCCACTGCCCCTCCCTGGTCATCAGACTAACAATTGCATTTGTTTGAAGTCTGCCTCAGAGTGAGACATGCTATCAAAAGTGTCCTGTCAGTATTGGGGAGGGGGAGCAGCTTGGGTTTAATTTTCCCAGTTCATGAAGGAGGCTGCAGTCCACTGTGCAAAGATTGTCCTAGAAGGGCCAGATCAATGTCTGTACCTTGGGGCACCCCTGCTACTGTTTGCAATGATTATTTCTCTATTTAGCAGTCTAAGTCACCAAGAATCATTTCAAGCAGGAGTGCCCCAGGATACAAACATTAATCTGGCCTTCTGTGGATCTGTGTACTAGCTAATCCAGTTTAGTTACTAGTTTCCCCTGCTGTGTTTCTGCAAATGATTATTGTTTGGCAACCATTTTGTAATTTCTGGGTAACAAATCTGTACCATGCCAATCCGGGTCCGATTCCCTCTGACCCACTTGCTAAAGACCAAGAGGGAGCAGGGTAACATTATAGAAACGTTCAAGTTTCTCAGAGATGAACAGGGTGTGACTGCCAGCAGCTCTTCAGGTGTTGCAAGGGGTCTACCACAAGAGGACATGATGGTACAAAGCTGATGGGGGTGGGGGTCAGAAAGGATGTGAGAACACTTTTCTTCATGAAAAGAGTGCAGGACAGGTGGAATGGCTCACCCATGGAAGTGGTGGAAATGAATACCATGGAGGGCTTCAAGAGGGGTTGGGAGTCCCATTATGTGACTCCCCTGCAATAAAACATTTATTTTTCAAATCAGAGTTTTGTGTGTGTGCGTTTTTCTTTTTTTGGGTGCCGGGCTAATGAAAATCCTGGTGGGCCAGTGGATTTTTCCAGCCACTAGCCCTGTGGGCTGGTGGCTGAAATAGTTAGTTTCAACCCCTGACGCACCTGATTATGGCATAGTTTGTGTGAAACACCACTCATATCAATACAAACGTCAGCTATGGTCATATATATATCAAGTCTTTATCCTCACCCCCAAAACACCCAAACCAAAAGACTTCACTTTGCCTGTTTGTTGTGTTGGAGGGGTGGGATGTTGTTTGGATTGCTGTGTTGCTTTATTTGTCTTAATATCATTTTTCTTGTAAACTGTCTTTATTGGTGGGGTAGGCTGGGGTGATGTGACACTGTGTGTTTACAGTTGGGGCTATGTCTGGCTTCTGGCCACTGCATTGTCACTTCTGTGTGTTTAATAAATAAGACGTGCTGTGCTGCCTTGTTTGGGGTGAGTGTACATGGGGGGAAGCTTCTACTGTGCTGCATTGATCACTTCTGATGTTTTGTTGCACTATTTTACTGTCCTACTTTACTGCAGTTGTGTTGAGAGAGAGAACATCAGATGTGATAGAATACAGCAGGTCATGTCACCCCCTACCCATTCCCCCACAAAGGTTGAGTGATACAACACTGGTTGGTTCTGCATCCTAAAACAGTACTTCTCTGCTGATATTGATTGTTGTGCCCTTTAGTAATGTCTCACATAAGAATAGATCCAGAAGCAAATGATTTGATACCTTTTAATGGACCAACATAGATGTAACAACAAGAACAAAATGCTCTAGCTTTCGGACCAACCAGTACTTCTTCAGAAGCTCATGGCAGTTGTTTAGAAAATACAATACTTATAACAGCTAGATAATGCAGAGAAAAACAGAAAAAATTCCCCATTGGTTTAAAATAGTCATTAAAAAAAAAAAACACAGAAGATGATGTCAGAGTAGTTTAACAGTACAATACTACGCACCGGTCGAGAAAGAACCTGGACAGTGGCAGCTGTAAACTTCTGACATCATCTTCTGTTTTACGTATTCAGGCAATGAGACCTACCGCGTGATCCAGCTGTTTGCTGCGCTAAACAACCAGGAAACTTCTGAAGAACTGGTTGGTCGGCTGAGCTTGTTCATTACATCTATCGAAATAAACCTTCAAATATTCTTAAGAACAAACTGCGGCGGTGCTAAATCAGATTACCATAGAAACAAACACTCGTTTCTGCATCTTAGGTCATCCAATGCCTGTGACTACATGTAATTCTGGATCCCACTTGTGTCCATGGCATGATCTTTTCCTTCATCTGGATTGCATATTAGCAAGTTGTGGAACTCCTTTCATGTGCACTTCTGCCACATGGATTTCTTAAAGAGATTGAGTATTATGTTGCTGCCGTTCCTCATAATGTGTCTCAGATTGTGGCGCTCTTATTTTTTCTGTTCACATGCTTCGTGCAACAGAACTTTTTCATTCTTATTTCTGTTTTTCTTGTTCCCTCAAGTGTCTCAAAGCTGTGGTGTACCATTTTAATGATCTTATTGCTGCCAATCACAGTTCTAGATTTTTTTTTTACTTCTTTCTTTTTGTTTTTTTGTGGCCTCTATTCAGAAAGTATCTCAGTTGGTGTACACTGCAAAGAAACATGGCGCAACTGGCTAAAAAAAGAAAGATTGCTGATGAGAACCGGACATTTCAAGATGACTGGTTTAATTATGGTTTCATCAGTAGGAAGGGACTGCCGTTCTGCGTGATTTGTTGAGAGTCTCTTGCTGGAAACAAGAAATCGAATGTACAGCATAACTTCATGACAAAACATACAGCATTTGCTACTAAATACACTGAAAGACAAGCACAAAGGAAGGTCTTTGAGGAGCTGGAAAAGAAACTGGGGAAGAAGCAAACTGTGTTGACATTGTGGTCGTCATCTGCAAATCATCTCACAACAGCCAGCTTCATTGGAGCTCTGCAGGTGGTTCACGCATGGAAGCCTTTCACGGATGGAGAATTTTTGAAAGACACATTTCTTGAAATAGCTCTGTATTTGTTCACAGAATTCTGGGAAAAAGACAAAATTGTTCGCCAGATTCAAGATTTGCCAATGTCTGCCAAGACCGTGAAGGATTGTGCATACAAAATGATGCAGGATGTGGATTCTCAGGTAGTGAAAGATATCATATCATCTTCGTATATTTCTTTAGCACTCGATGACTCCACAGACATCAAGGACACAGCACAACTGGCAATAATGGTTTGTTTTGGCTATGGGTCCAGAGTAAAAGAGGAACTAGTGAGCATTTGCCCCCTGAAGCAACAAACCAGAGGACAGGACATCTTCAGTGCTCTCTGTGAGTATTTCCAGAAGGAGAACCTGCCCCTTGACAAAATAGTGAGTATTTGTACTGATGGAGTCCCCAGCATGACTGGATGCCACAAAGGACTTGTAAAGCTGCTCGAGGAGAAACTGCAACGGTCAATTATTATTTTTCATTGCATGCTTCATCAGGAGTCACTGTGTGCCCAGTCCCTTGGAAAGAAAATGGCAGATGTTATGGCACTGGTTGTAAAAATTGTAAACACTATTCTTGCCAGGGCTCTGAACCATCAGCAGTTCAGACACCTTCTGGAAGAGCTGGATTCACAATATTCTGACCTACTGATACACAACAATGTTCATTGGCTTTCCCGGGGTAAGGTCCTGAAATGGTTCAGAGACTGCTTGACTGAAATTAAGCACTTTTTACATGAGAAAGGCATTGTGCAAGAAGAAATGTCAAACAGCTTTTGACTCCAGATGTTTACTTCTTGGTTGATCTGACTGGACATTTGAACAGACTGAATGTTGTTCTGCAAGGAAGGGGCAATACTGTGTTCTCCCTGTGCAAACAGGTCCTGACATTCTCGTCAAAACTGAAAGTGTTTCAGAATGACTTAAAAAGAGGAACACTATATCATTTTGAATACCTTTGTAAATTTAAAATTGACAACAAGACATGAGACCCCAGCTTTACCATGAACACTGCAGTGCTTGATGAAGCCATCAGTGGGCTGATCAAAAACTTTGGTCACAGATTTAATGATTTCAGAAAATATGTACCAACATTCCGGTTTATGACCCAGCCTTATCAGTCAAATCTTGATGAAATGCGGCTGGACCATTTTAACGTCCCCATTGCTGACTTGGAGATGGAAGTGGTTGAATTCAAAGAGTCTCACATTTGGACAGATAAATTTAGACAGCTAAATGCAGAGCTAGAGCATCTGGAAAGACGAAGGGCAGAGCTAGTGGCAGCACACAAGTGAGCCGAGATGGAAAGGCTGCCAAAGACAGATGGGCTCATCTTCCAAGTTTGGATGGCACTCCCTGATAATGTCAAGACAATGAAGTGACTTGCTTTTGGCATGCTGTCAGTTTTTGGCTCCACCTATCTGTGCGAACAAGTGTTCTCTCACATGAACTTTATTAAAAACAAATTCCGCTCTCAGCTCACTGATGGATCATTAGATGTTTGTACTCGATTAAAACTAACCAGCCAAATGTAGACAAGCTGAGCAAAGGGATGCAAGGCCAGAAATCGCACTAATATGAAGTACTGAATTGAACAGTGATGTCTGTGTTTTGGGGAAAAGGTGTGTGTGTGTGTGTGTTTTTTTGGGAAGCCTGCCTTTCATTAATTGGCTCAGAAAAGTGGTTACGGTGCAGTACTGGTTGTATCTTGAGAAGATGCTTTTGTAATAGCAAGCAGTTTGTGCAATGGAACAGAAAAGAGGTGTCTTGACAAGTACTGCAGAGAGGGATTTTTCTTGTAGCCAGCAGTTTATGCATTGGTACAGAGAATTGGTGACTGAGCAATACTGGTTGTACTTTGGTAAGAGGGATGTTGGAAAAATCAGCAGCTTATGCATGGGCACAGAAGTGGATTCTGGATATTCAAACTCCCTCTTGCCAAAATACAGCCAGCACTGTGCAGCTATATATGCAGTGGCACAGAAACCTGGTACCTGAACAGTACTGGTCTGATAATGGGAAGAGGGATTTTGAATAACCAGCAGCTTATGCATGGGCACAGAGGTGGACTCTGGTTATTCAAACTCCCTCTTGCCAAAACACAGTCAGCCCTGTGCAGCACTTTAGGTAGTGTCCAGAAATGTGGTAGTTGAACAGTACAGGTTCAAGTTGTATCCTGGAAAGAAGCATTTATGGAGGCCAGGAATTTGTGGATTGGCACAGTGTAAAGTGGTACCTGAACAGTACTGTGTCTCTATTTTGGAAACAGGGATTTTGAAAAACCAGCAGCTTATGCATGGGCACAGAAGTGGATTCTGGATATTCAAACTCCCTCTTGCCAAAACACAGCCAGCACTGTGCAGCTGTTTATGCAGTGGCACAGAAACCTGGTACCTGAACAGTACTGGTCTGATCATGGGAAGAGGGATTTTGAATAACCAGCAGCTTATGCATGGGCACAGAGGTGGATTCTGGTTATTCAAACTCCCTCTTGCCAAAACACAGCTAGCACTGTGCAGCAAGTTAAGGTACAGGCACAGAAAAGTGGTACCTGAATTGTACTGGTTGTATCCTGGGAAGACAATTATAACAGCCAGCAGTTTATGGATTGGCACAGAAATGTGGAACCTGCTTATTCTAAATCTGTCTTCCTAAAAGACAGTCAGTACTGTTCAGCAGTTCATGCATTGCCACAGAAACATGGTGCCTGAACAGTACTGTGTGTTTTGGAAACAGGGATTTTGAATAACCTGCAGTTTAGGCTGTGGCACAGATAGTGGTGCATGAACCTTATTATATTTTGATATGTGGGATTTGAAAAAAGAGGTGGCTACGTTTGCACAGAATGTATTTATTCAATAGAAACCGCTAGTTCATTTGCACAGCAAATTTATTTATTCAATAAACACAGCACATTCGTTTGCACAGAATTTATTTATTGCTCAAGAAACAGTGAATTCATTTGCACAGAAAATGTATTCAATAAAAACTAAATTCCTCTTAATATAGCAGTCTGTGTTGTTCTTTTAACAAAGTAACATACATTTTGCCATAAAATGACATGTTTTGAGAATGTCTGGCACGTACATGTACATGTTAGTCACGACCACATTTTTGAATGGTTCTTTTGTGGTTGGCCATTTTTGGTCATTGGCCACGCGACTCCCAGGCCCGAAAAGGTTGCAGACCCCTGTTCTATGTCACCTGCAGCAAGACAAGCATAGGGAGTTTGTAGCTGAAAACCCTGCAATACAGTATGTGACTTGAACTTGTGAACACAGGTATTCTAATTGTTTTATTGCCTCATTCTTTTTATCAGGTCATCATACACAAACTGCACACACAAATGGAAAGAAAACAGAATGATGAAACAATTTTGGTGAATGTGTCTGTTGTAACCTGGGTGCAAGAGACAGAGAATAAAAATAATTCATCCACTGAAAATGGAAAATGCACACGAGAGACATCAGAGGCTAAACAGGTTTTGGATTCAATATAATCTCAATGTTAAGAAAGGGTCAGCACACACAATTACACTTCTTTCATCCTGCCATATAATTCAGGAATTTTCTTTGGTGACATTAACAAGAAGCAAAAGATCAATACGTCTGTTTGACAGTTTGGTAAATCTGTCAATGACTTTGTCTGGACTTATTAGTTTTTTGTTGCCTCATCCTCAGTTGCTAATGTGGCAAGACCACTTAGTCTGTCCTGACCTACTGTGCGTCTTAGGTATGTTTTTATTCCCTTCAGGGCACTGAAGGATCATTCACATGAACATGTAGTGACTAGTATAGCAAGAGCAATGGTACCCAGCTGGTGGATGCCAAGGAACACAGCCAGTGGCAGTCATTTAAGCAATGAAAAGATATTCCATGGACAGTTTTCAGAAGGCACAAATTCAATAAACCTTTGTGCTACAGTCAACTCTTCAAGACATTGTACTTCTTATTGACTGCAAATGACATTTAGTGTTGTCTTATCTAAAAACAAAGGACTTGTTGGTTTCAAAGCCTGAACTGCTTTCAGTTGGTCTACATACCCGTTTAAAAATCGTCATCTCAATTCTGCAATCATGTTGTCTAAAACTGGGTAGTAAATGTTAGTTCGGTAATCTGTTTCTGAGGTAACTGGTTGCTGTTACCTAAGTCTCATGTCAAGTAAATATGCATCAAAATGAGCTGCTTTGTGATGGGTACATCGCGGGTGGGTCCTTTCTTCTGTTACACTGTCAGGAGTTGTGTTAAGTGCTACAGTGAATGCTGTTGCTTCATGGACTAAGTCTTTAAATTTATCTTCATTTCTGAATGAAACCAGAGTATCAATAAATGCTTCTACCTCAATACCAGCACTGGCTAGATCCAGATCTTCAGTCTCTAGTAGACTGTGGAGTCCTTCTGTGAATCCAAGAATGTGATCAAAGAAGAAAAGACAAAATACTGTGTCGAATGACATCATGAAAGTGTAAAGTCCCCAAGCTTTGGGTGTATTTCCATGGTCACAGTGAGAGAGATAAGAGATTGTGGACTCATATGTATGCTTCAGTGCCCTCAGTGCTCTTTTCTGACATCCCCACCTAGTGTTGCTCAAAGCTGTGACTTCATATATTCTGTCAAGCCTCATTATTTGCTCTATCTGTTTCAGTCTGTCACTATGTACTGCATATGTTGATAAGAATGTATGCATGCATAGCACAAAATTAAAAAAAGTCTTTTACTGCTGGAATGCACTGGCCTGAATCAACAAGAGTAAGATTTAACTTATGTGCATAACAGTGAACATACATAGCATGAGGATGGTCCTTTTGGAAAAGCTCCTGAACGCCATTAAGATGTCCACTCATGACCCTTGCACCATCATATGCTTGGGCAACAAAAGTAACATCTGGCTCAAAAATATCAAATTGTTCATGATCTCTTTAATGGTACAACACAAATCTAATGCATCCAGTTCTGAGACTTTAACAAAGCACAGAAAATGTTCAACAGGTTTATGGTTATGAACATATCTCACACAGATGCTCATTTGTTCCTTACATGAAATGTCTCCACTGTCGTCAGATAAAACTGATAATGAATTTACCATTTTTTGCTTCTTGCACAATTACATCTGTAATACATGATGCAGAAGACTAAACAAGACTATTATGTGACTCTGCTGAGATACATGTTGCACATGATGGGATGGAATCATTTACCTGAAGCACTTCGTCAACTTTATTAATCAAATCTAAAGTCTCCCTGAAATTTCCTTGATTAACACTCTTCTCATCTTCATTAGGCCACAGAAAGGTAACCCTAGCTGACCCAAATGTAGAGTGACTTCAGCCAGTCTGTTCATGTATTCTCTTCCTTGTAGAATTTCCTTAACCTTGCCCTTGTTTACCTGTATAACAATGTTGCCCGTTTCATTTGTGCACATATATGCAGATCAGGCAGCCATTGCACTTCTATGAGTGTGAGTTGACGTGTGCATTCTGAATTTCTCCAATGCCTTGTTTCCAATTTTGAAACCCACAAATTGTAAATGCTTCATCAGCGCATCCCTGACCATGCATGAAACATCTACATGTGAAACAGAATTACTCTGTTTTTGGCAGCTATACTGCAACCAACAGAAATCGTTGTTCCAGTGATGGTTAAAGCCTTGTCTTTTACTTCCATAACTTTTAGTACCGAAATTATCCATTGCTGGTGCCAGCCTTTTTCTTTATTGCCTAGTTCAGTAGGGGGGGTTATCACCAACTGAAGATACTGTTAGGGACTGGGACAAGTCAGATTCAGTAGAAGCAGAAGACTGTTCAATGAGTTCAGTTATTGTATTGCTGCTAGTACTGAAGCCTTCACCCTGACTTACTGTGTCACTTATTTGATCATTACAATATGTATCTGTATTGATTTTCATTATGTCTGTGCACATAGTTTCATTCACAGTAGATGATGAAACTGATGAGAACTGAATATTGGCCTTTTGCCAGCTGTTCCCTCAGTAAAGAAAGATCTTACATCATGACTCACTGTCTCTTTTGTTGTTCTTTACTTCTAGTTTAATTTAGTTACATGCCAAAATAATGAAAGTATTGATTTATTAGTTTATGGCACCTACATAGATAGGCTAGATCACCCGAGACTGTAGGCAATAAAGCAATTAGTGATGACAGCAAACCCTGCATTTTCTGTGGCCAGAAGAAATGATGCACCCAGAAAGTAGCAACAAGGAAATTAGTGATGGCAATAAACCCTGCCTTAATTGTTTGTGACAGAAAAAAATACTCTGAGATTGCACGCAATACAAAAGTTAGCAATGACAACCCCTGACTTTATATTATTTTCTGGAGATATACCACAAGACAATAAAACAATTAGTTATGGCAAACCCTACCCTTATGATTTGCTATAACTGGAAGAAATACCCCAAGACTGTAGGCAGAAAATACATTTTTTTTTTTGTCTTTGGTAACCAGGTAAGGCCCACTAGGCACAAGTGCCTGTTTTCAGGGGCGACCTGGGAGCACTGGGTGGTTAAGTGACTTGCTCAGAGTCAAACAGTATGCAAGTGGAGGTTGTGAGAATCAAGCTCAGGTCTGGTCTACTGGATGTACCAAGCTCGTTCACACCTCATTCCTCTAACCTCTAGGCCATATTACCAGCCCGCAATCAGTAATATCAAATTAGTGACAGTAAACCCTGCCTTTATTTTTTATTAAGGCCTAAAGAAATACTTTGCAAATGTAGGCAATAAAAATAAATTAGTGACAGCTGGCAAACAAACCCAGGCACCTAATTACTTTCTGGGGCTGTACCCCAAGACTGTAGGTAATAAAGTAATCAATGACAATGAGCTTACAAACCCTGCCTTTTTATTACTTTCTGTGGAATTGCCCCAAGACTGTAGGCAGTAAAGAAATTAGTGATGGCAAACTGTGCCTTTATTATTTATTCAGGTCAGAAGAAATATTCTGAGAATGTAGGCAATAAAAATAAATAAACTAGTGATGGCTGGTGAACAAACCTTGCCTTCATATTACTTTCTGTGAAAATACCCCAAAACTGTAGACACTAGTCAGTAAAGAAATTAGTGATGGAAAACCCTGCCTTTATTATTTACTAAGGCCAGAATAAATACTCTGAAGATGTAGGCAATAAAAATAAAGAAATTAGTGATGACAGGCAAACAGACTCTGCATTTATATTACTTTCTGGGGCTATACCTCAAGGCTGTAGACAATAAAGTAATTCGTGATGGCGGGCTAACAAACCCATTGCCCTACCTATATTACCTTCTGGGGCTATACCAATTAGTTATGGGCTGGCAGGCAATCAAACCCTGCCTTTAATATTTTCCTGGGGCAAGAGAAGAAATCCCAGGCCAGATTACTTTGTAGCCAAGCTGCTGCAGTCTGCAGTTTGTCTCTATCCCATCCCCCTCTGCTCCTTTCTCTCTGTTTTGCCTTATTTTTAATTCAAATTACCTATTATCTCAAGTTTTAAGCTAATTTTTTGTATGTTTTTTTTTCTGGGACAACTGGCAAAAATTAGCACAAAAAACCCCACAGAAATTCTGAAATCACCAAGGAAGGTAGGAGGATGCAGGCAGGGAAAAGAAAAATACACTGCAACTGCAGCTCTCCATTTCCACTGCTGCTACTAGGCTAACTAGAAGGAGCGGAGGTGGGACTAGTGGGAGGGAGGGCTGGCTATTAAGGGTGGGGCTATGCAAGTAGGAGCAGAGGTGGGACTGGGGCTATCCTTGCTGCAGCCTAGCAAAATGATTTAAGATTTTAATCTGTGGCCAGAAAAGTGTGTGTGGGGGTGGGGTTGGGAGGCACTGCCATAAACTGGTGGGGTCTATGCTCCCATTTTTGCAGCTAATGACACCACTGAATTATGGGTGGTTTTCCCAACATAGTTGCAGTTACACTGACATTTCACTAAATACATCAGGTTCTCAATATCGCAGTTAAAAAACTAACTTCAAACTCTTTCCCTATTGCTTGGTTTGTAAACACTTTTTCTCTACATATTGAGCTACAAAATTTACAGTGGCCACAAATGTGGTTTCCTTGGGGAGGGGTGGGGGCAGCCAATTCCTGAGATTATTCATTATAGGTCTCTGGAAACTATGTGTGGCCCAATCTCCAATCCCCAATGGTCTAATCTTTTTGATATAGAAACCTAGAAGATGTTTGCACACGTCTTTCCAAAATGTTGTCTGCACATAAAATATTCTAGTGCTTTTCAATGACTTTTCTGACCTCCTTGGCTGTAGTAGAGTAAGTAGTCACAAAAGAAAGTTGTTCCTGTTGCAATATAGTGTAAGAATTTTCATTATCAACAGACATACTAGACTGCATTTGAGATATAATTTTAGATGTTTCCCTTTCCTTCTGATTCTGTATATGAATTTGTAAAACTGTCTCCATTCCTGTTGCAATAACATCTCCTGGGTAACCCCTAGATATAAACCTCTCAGACATCTCTTGGTTACACTCATCTCTGTCTGGAGGATCTGTACAGATACAGTTAGCCAGTAGAAACTGGCTACAAGGGATATTACTTCTGTTATGATAGGGATGGCAACTATCAAGCTGCGATAATGCACTGTGGTCTGTTTCTTTCCTATACAAATCTATTTGTATGCCTTCCTTCCCATTCTTGGAGATCATCAAGTCAAGGTACTGGATACGTTTAACATCCACCTTTACAGTACACATTACTTGCTTCCAAGCACTGTACAAAGCTGATCAATTAATCCCCAGTGCCCTTCCAGACTAACAGGATATCGTCAATATATTGACAGCGTAGGTTGATATATTTACGATATGGATTCACAACTAGGTCATGTATAAAGTGGTTCTCCCACTCCCCCATATAAATATTAGCACAGTTAAGGATTAGTGCAGCATCCAAGGCAGTACCTTTCTTCTGTCTGTAGAATTTCCCAGAGAAAGGTAAACACATTGCAAGTTAATACCTTCTCTGTCAACATAAGGATGAATTTTACCTTGAGCTCCAAAAGATTACTTCTTTTGGTAAGGGCTTTTTCAAGTGATGTTAGGCCTCCATTATGTAGGATTTTGGTATATAATGAAACTACATCCACTGTAACCAGAAGCTATTCCTGTCTCAGTTCTAAATTCCATAAAACTGAAAGCTTGTCACTAGTGTCTCTCACGTAGGATCCACAACCATGTGCAATAACCTTACTATGGGGCCAGCCCAGTAGTGCTGAGGGTTGAGGTGCTGGACACCACACCTCGTGCCACGCCGGTGACCCGAGTTCGGGAGTGAGCTCAGGAGCCGGGGATCAGCAGGGGTGGATCAGGACTGAGTGGCTGTCAGGCAGCTCTCCCCCGGGGGGGAGGGGGAGGGATAGCCTGATGCACCAGCGGCTCCAGAAGGAGATCAGGAGCACTGCAGTGCATTGGGCTACACATAGTCCATGTAGCTGATGCAGGCAGGGTTGCCATGCACCATCGCATCAGGGGTGTCCACGCAAGGGGGGAGGGATGTGCAAAACAAGGAAAAAAACGGCGCCGTCGATGAGGCGATGGCATCTGTAATCCATGCCCTATGCCGGGTTCCCTCAACAGGCCTTTCAGTTCCCCCATGACCCCTCATTCACAGCTGGAGACTGCCTTACTAAAAGCACCCAAAGAGGAGGGGCGACCCACCCCAGATGGGTCAAACTAGGGGTGCTGGCTGTGGAGAGAGGGGAGAGAGGAGGCACAGTTTGAGGATCCTCATGTGGGCAGGACAAGGACAGGATGCCTGAGAGAGAGGACCACAGGGCCATGATGGGAGTGAAATAAAGTAAAAAAAAAAAAAGTTAAATAAATAACCTTACTATGGAAATCCACATATTCGCTAAGGCGTTCTGTTAGGGACCCATTACGACTAGCTATAGGGCACTCAGGAAGATTAAATAAATCTTCATGTATTTTTGGCAGCATATATAGTGTTACATAGACAGGGTTACACTTAAACATTTGGCCTCATCTTGTGAAATAGTGGGCCTTCTCAATGCTGCCTCAATACACAAATCCACATCAGTTTTACAGTCAGCAGTAGGATCTTGTCTCAATTTTTCATGAATGGTACAGTATCATCAAAAAACTGCTTGTACGCTTCATTGTTGTAGTACACTATATCCATTATTATAATGGAGCCACCCTTATAAGCCTTTTTTATGGTGATGTTCCTGTCAGTGTCTAGACTTTTCAGTACTTCAAATTCATTTGTAGTGCAGTTGACATAAACATTTTCATTTTTACCTCATAATGTATTGCTATGCAGTACTTTTAATTCCTTTCACAATTAGTTTTAAACAATTATTTATTTTAATTTATTTATTTAGTTTTTGTTGACTGGGTAAGTGCACTAGACAAATCCTGCCTATTTTCAGGCACGACCTGGGGAAGGGGGATACAGATGAATGCCAACTGACCTTGAATCAGATTAAGCTGTTGGTGGTACTTTTAGTGATACAGTGCGATTCATAGGTGGTAAATAGATGATTTACCTCTAAATGGTATATCAGGTGTTACTTGTCAGAAACAATGTCCTTACAAAAATGTGCTTTCAGATTAATCTGATTAACTGTTGAAAGTCAATGTATGTCTCAGAGTCATTCAATGATCTTGTTGGGACAAATCCTAATCCCTTTGACAATGTGGACCTTTCAGCAGGAGTCAAAATATGGGTAAAAATATTAGTAACCAAATCACCTGCATAGGAGTCCTGTGTATTCAGTATCTCAGCTGTTGCTGCCATCGCTCCCCACTGACACCTCCATGTTTTCCTCCATTTGCCCTCCTAGTTCTCCAGGTTGTTCGAATCCCATCAATCTCGGCTCTGCCTGGGTTAATTCTGCTGCTGGAATCACCTCCATTGTCTCTTCCATTTCAGTCCTGGATGCTACTCTAAACAAGAAGATGAAGTGCTGTACACCACCAACCCACTGTCAGTGTCTGGCCCACTTGTTGCAAAGTTATTATTATTTACTGTACATTTGATTTCCTCAAAATCAACCTTGGTTGTTTATTATGTCTGCTCCTACTTAAAATGTAAGCATTCTGAAAGTCTCTCTCATTTCTCTCAATTTTTTTCTCTTAATTGCCAAAATTTTCTTATCACGTTGCTCAATTGCATGTTTCAACTGGGCTCTAAAAACAGGATACTCAGGTGATTCATTAAATTGCTGCACCTGACTCTCTTTCTCCTGTGTTTCCTTTCTCACATTCTCCTCAGTTTCAACATGGTCCTCTAATATCAGCTTCAAATATATTGCAGAAGCTACTAATGATGCTTGGCGCCATTTATTTATAAAAGTTTACTTTTCAATCCCCAAAGCAGGTAATTTTGTGATCACCAGACCACAAGGAGCTCTTTGTATATCAAGATATGAATTTAAAGAGACCTGTTGCCAATACAGGTGGCTAACTTTGAAGATTGTCCTTTCAAGCAATACAAATGCTTGTTTGATATTTTTTGGAATGTTAACATTAACATCAGTTATCGGAATTTCCAGGGCAGTAGAGTTACTACTTAGCAGGGGTTGCTATCCCCTCCACTCAAAAAAGTTGGTATATGGATGAATTTTCAGTTGGACCACTACTGCTTGTGCCCTCATACTCTGAGGACATACCTGAAAAGCCAATGTGGTGGGAGAACTTGGGCAAACTGAAAAAACTCAGCAAACAAAGATTAGCAGCTGACAAGTATGGTGGAGCCTCTGACTAAAGAGACACTACACACACAGGAAAGTCGAGGCCGTAGCACCTCACCCCAGACCAAAAAACAAAGCTGTACCACTGTACTATGTATAAAGTAACCCGACATATGACATCTGGTTAAAATTAAGTGGGGAAATTGAGGTTTTATCTTTGTTATTTCAAGTTAATACTGTTATCCTAACAGGAGATTTTCATTCTAGAATTGCACAGTTTGATAACCTCTCTAACTCACTTACAGGAGCAGTTTTACATGGAGGACTTAGGCCCCAGAAATTCCTTGGACAATGTGGTGAATGAACCAGGAACGTGTTTTCAGAATTTTATCAAAAGCAATAACTTTTTGATTTTAAATGGTAGAACAGATGGCGACCAAGAGGGATCATGTACCTTTTTCTATTCGCAAGGACAAAATGTTATTAACTTTGTCCTTTACTTACCACACAGTTATGACCACTTCAAAAAATTTAAGATTATTATGAGACCAGAAGTGACCATGCAGCAATACTACTGAATGTTGATCCCTCTGATCGCCCAATGAATAAGGATAATACTCCCAAAACTAAACTGATTTTCAACTCTAAAGCAATGGGAAAAGTTACACTTCTAATTTATTCACCTTCCTTCTTAACTCTTTTTTCATTATCACAAGGTAATCATAATGCAGCACATATTAGTAACTCTTTGGATATGTGTTATCGGCAGATAAGTCAAAATATATATTCTTCAACAGATCATAAACCAAAGTATAAAAAAGTAAAACAGAAGCTTGTGAAATGTATTTATTTATTTATTGAATTTTGTTGACCCGGTAGGCCCACTGGGACTAGAAGTCCCTTTTTCAGGGGCAACCGAGGGGAGAGGGGATACAGATGGTAAGCAACTGAAATTGAACCAGATTAAGCTGTTGGTGGTATTTTTAGTGAATGGGGGAAATTTGGCCAGAACACCGGGGAAATCCCCTATTCTTTTCAATAAGTGCCATGGGATCTTTAACATCCACCTGAACTACCACCAATCCAGGTATATGGGACCTCAGTTTGACATCTCATCCGAAAGACGGCACCTCAGAAGTGCAGCACCCTCTCATGCTGCACTATAATGTCAGTATTGGTCAGTCATAGTGTCAATATAACTTATTAGAACAGTTAAAAAGTATCCTACTAAAGCAGGCTTTGCTCATTTAAACAAAACCTATAAATCATATAAAAATATCTTGTAAATAAAAAAACAAGACTTTAGCCTTCAACGGTGGGACAATATGTATCAGGTTATAATGTCTGGAGACACAAAATCCTTCTGGACCCTTGTGGCCTGGGGGACAAAGGTTTATTCTCCAGCTCTTCCCACATATATTCCTAAAGAAACTTGAGTTTTATATTATAAATCCCCATTTGACAGAGAGCCTTCAGTTTCCCAAAATTATACCTCACCTCATTGGCTCTTAACAGAAGAACTTTATCCCTTGGAAGTGACCTCATTTGACGTTGAGCAAGCCATTATTCAACTTAAGAATAATAAAGTTCCTGGACCGGACACCATTCCAGGAGAAATTTATAAAGCCCATCTAAATTATTGGGTAATTTTATTCACAAACTTTTTTAACATATGTTTAAAGGAAATATTTGTACCTCCCTCATGGACTAAAAACATATTTGTGCCAATTCATAAAAAGGGACCATATCGACTCCCTGCTTACTGTAGACCTATCAGTTTGATTGATATTAGTCATAAAATATTTTTGAGGATTTTATTGAACAAACTTTGAAACAGCTTTCTAATCACATCAAGTACCTCACCTGCACAATGGCAAAGACAATTAGCCTTGGCCTTGCACCTCTGGGGGTCACAGCCTTGCTACACAACAACAGGAACAGCATGCAGATCACCAGGGGATCAAAAACCCAACTCCTGCAAGTTCCCCGCTGTCACACCACTCAGGGTCAACGTTCATTCGCCTGCAGAGCTCCTCTCTGGCTGAACAGCCTCAACCCTGCCATCTCTACTGCCCCAACTCTGGGCATTTTTAAAACTAGACTACGACTCCATCTTACCGCCTCCAGCTCTTGTGACTGCCTCCCATAAGCTAAGCTGACATCTCCTCTGGGCCTCTTACTGCCTCTTTCCCCCTCCACCGCTCCTGCTGCCCCTTACCCCACTGATGCTCTTATTTCCTATTCTGCACCTCTCCACCTTCCCTCCCCCTCCTCACCCTCTACTCACCCCCCCATGTCACCAGCACTTATCCCCCCATTCGTTTGACAACTGCCTCTGGCTGCATCCTTGTGCCCATCCCTTTTGCTACCCTCCCCTTTTTCTGTTTTCTATCACACTGTCTCTAAGCCAAGCCTCAGCTTCATCTCTGGTTATACCGTCTGTACAGTACAGCAAGTAACTCTGCCTTAATCATTATCTGATCTATTCCATAACTATTTACTATTGTATTTTACTGTGATTATTGAATTTACACTTTTTTCCCCTGTATGTCCTTGCCTCTGACCTGGAACCTTTGTAAAAGAGCCTCGGCTCAAAGGTAATTGCAATCCTAGACCTGAATAAATAAAACAAAATAAACTGCAAAACTGGATAGAAATAGAGTCACCTTCATCAATATTTCAGGCAGGTTTTCATCACGGTTATTCAACGATTGATAATATTTTCATATTGGCACACTTACTAGAAAAATATAGGCTATACAGAAAAATGAAATTATATGTCTTGTTCATTGATTTTGCAGCAGCTTTTGATTCTGTGGTCAGAGAAAAGCTATGGCTTATTTTAATTAGCAGAGGTATCCCTTTAAATTTACATATTCCAATTTATTTCCTTTATTCAAATACGAAGACAGCAGTCAGATACGACAACACTGGTAATATTTCAGAGTACTTTAATACATCCAAGGGAGTAAAACAGGGCTGCTTATTAGCTCCTCTCCTGTTTAGCATTTATATAGACTCACTTCAATATTTAGATACCTCTATAAATATGGACTTGCCTAAGATTAAGTCCCACAATATACATATATATGGGATACATAATGGGCAGGAGTGTGATATGTGAAATATCTTCATGAGTGAACAGTGATCTCTGGATACTCATGAGTGCCGAAGGCACGAGTGAGAGTAACCAGAGGTCACTGTTCATGAGTGAAGATATTTCACATATCACACGATCTGCACATCATGTGTGTGATTTATACAATAGGCTTTTCTGAAGTGGTTCTCTGTTGCTTTCAAACTGTGTGCAATATAGAAAAACTTCTTCCACATTCATTGGTTTTGTTTTCTTCTGTAAGGAGAATGTATTTATTCTTCCATTATAGTTCAGCTGTCTCAAAGTATGTTTGTTGCTTTGAGTCTGCATGGTTTGATGTATTTAGCAGTCAGTGTTCTTTTTTTTCTTCTAGTAGGAACTTTAGAGATCTTCTCAGCATGTGTGCCTGTGAGACTGAATGCAGTAAACCTGTTGTTGGGGCTTCAGGTGCTTGAAAGGCAGGTGAATTTCATTTGTTGTTTCACTGAGCTGAAACAAGCTGCAGCACTGAGGGAGAGTAAATGGGCTTGTCTGTCGCATTACCACAGTAAGAATAAATGCTGATGAGGTAAGCACAGTATATACCTGTATAAATGGCATTGATCATCACTGTATAAGCCTGGGCCTGCATTTATCTCGCTGTGGTAATAATACATGCTTTTATCAGTGATAAGTATAGCTCACTCCTATTGTATAAAGTGGCATACGCTGATGATCTGATCCTCTTGTCACTTTCTGTAGTGGGATTACAAAATAAAATAATTCAATTAAATCTAAGTGTGATAATTTTGAGCTGAAAATGAATCTTAAAAAAACAAAGTTATGGTATTTGGGCTGAACAATCTCAACACTGTATCCCCCAAGCTCTACTTAGATAAAGATTTAATTGAGGTTGTTCCTTCCTACATTTACCTAGGCATAAAATTCACCTCAAAATGATCACTGGTTGGCACATTGGAAGGATCAGGTCTCCAAAGCCAAATTAGCAGCTAAAGCACTATTATGTTTTTAATTACAAATGTGGTGGGCACACAGTGGTACCCGCTCATATAGCCTGAGAAGTTAAGATTAATCCTATTCTACTGTATGGTGCAGAAGTTTGGGGATCCTCAAAAGCCCCTCTTCTAGAATCCCCTTGATCTTTCTAGTACAAAGCTTTATTACAAGTTCCCTTATCTACTTCAAACCCTGTAGCTAGAGCTGAACTTGATAGGTTACCTTTAACTTCCCTAGCTGAATTATGATTGGCCTGTTATTGGCTCAGAATCCTAAATAATCACATTAACCCACTTCCTAAGGCTTACATAAAGGAGAAAATCTGTTGGTCTGCTTCAAATTGTTCATCTCCTTGGCTAACTGCACTCAGATCTATAATTGCTAATGCTTCCTTAAATCATTTATGGTCAGATTTTCAGAAGGGGATTCAGATTTCAGCCACCTTTGAATGTATTTGTTTTAAAAAACTTTTTGCAACTGCACAGGAAAAGCAAATGGATCAGGTTAGGGCACAGAAGCAAGCCATTTGGCGTTGTATTAATAAGACTGATTCTTCTCTAGAGGATTATTTAACTCTTTCATTAGCTCCTAATGCCAGAAAAGCTATTACTTGGGCCAGATTTGGCATTATTTGTTCAAAATACATTTATTTCAACAAAACAAATGTTGACAGGTTGCAACAGGATTACTGTTGTTGCAATGTTTTTTTTTTAAACCTTATATCACATTACCATTCAGTGCCCTTTATGTAAGTCTCCGTATGATCAAATTTTAAAGGATTTCCTGGTGAAATATGCAGAAATGGATTATGATCCTTTATTTATTCTTCTTCACCCCATGACAAGAGGTGATGCGGAGATAGCTGCACATTTTTTCTCTAACGTGATGAAGCTTAAAAGAAAACACTCTCTTGTTCCTTAACATCAAATATTAGGACCTATCTAACTGTGCATACATTATATCATTTTAATCAATGCCTGACTAACTGCATGATGGAAGAACAACAATATGCAAATTATGTATTTGTATACGCTGTGATGCTGTTTTTCTTTATGACCTTTTTTTAACATTGTAATCTCCATTACATTATGTACTAGAAAAACAATAAACTGCTACTACTACTACTACTACTTATAAACTGCAATTTATTAAGGGCAAATAGCCCCAAAAATGCATACTCACACACAGCAGCAGGTTTGAAAAGTGCCAGTGTTTCACGTGTTGAGCTTTATCAAGGCATAAAGACATATGGCACTGTGTCCCATTTTATATGTGCAAAGAATCACGTGGGAGTTTTTCATATTCCCCAGCACCCTGATGGAGTGAACAGCAACCATGCAGCAGTTCCACTGAATTGTACACCTGCCACCTATATTCAGTGTCACTGACTGCACCCATGTTGCCATCCAAGCACCCACTGGTGATGGAGTGGGAGGCCTATTTCAGTAGGAAAGGGTACCATTCCATCAACTGCCAGGTGGTGTGTGATGCAACAGGGTGCATCATCAATGTCTTGGCACAATACCCAGCAGCACCCATGATGCCTTCATGTGGTACAGTTCTATCTTGTGCTGGTGGTTTGAAAGTGGGGGACATCCCTAGTGGCCACCTCGTCGAGGAGTATACCCCCACATGACCCCTGTGAAGCCCTATAGGGGACATAATGTTGCAGAACCCTGTAAGGACAATAGGTCCTGTGTATGCTAGGGTCGATGGACAGCCTGAATGAACAAGTGGTTGTTGTCTGTCATCATTGCCCTTGTGTCTATGCCGTTATGCGACATTAACCTATGCCCTCTACCTTCACAGGGGACAGTGTTTGTCCCCAGCACTGCTGGCTCCTCACAAGTGTCCTCTACCCTACATCTATTGCTGAGGCCAGGTACAATGTAGCACACACCACCACAAGCAACATCATTGAGCATATGTTTGGAATGTTTAAGATGCGGGTTCAGGTGCCTTGACTATTCCAGTGGTGCCCTACAGTATACCCCTCACAAGGCCTGTGCCATATTCCTTGCCTGCTGTATACTACACAACATGGAACGCAACCATGGGATATGCATGTTGACCATAAAGTTATAGCCTGCATTGGATACAGAGCCAGAGGACCAGAGGATACTGGAGCAGCTCGACAAGCGTAATCCCAGAATGGCCAAGAGGGCCCAGGAATACAGATCCTACATCATACTAACATGCTAAAATGCCAACAGAGTAGGCCTCATGGTCTATCAAGTCTGCTTGAGGATCAGCACCTGTAATGGATACCGTTGCTGTTCCCCCATGCCTCCCTCCAGGAACCACCCACCAGAGCCTCCATCCCCATGGTTGACATTTCCAGTCTTCACCCTCTTCCTCCTAGTGTATACCTGTCCCAGCCCCTTTTGAACCCCTCCACCATGCCAACCTCCACTAGCTACTCAGGCAGAGAATTCCATGGCTCCACCACCCTCTCCATGAAGTAATGCCTCCTCCTCTCACCCCTGAGTCTCCTACCCTCCAGCCTCAAGCTGTGCCCCCTGGTGGCCCCTCCCTCCTTCCTCTGAAAAACTTTATCAATTCCCACCCCATTTAGTCCCTTTAGATACTTGAAAACCTCTATCAAATCCTTCCTGTCCCTCCTCTCATCCAGTGAGTACAATCTGAGCTCTACAAGCCTATCCCCATAGGATCTATCACCCAGACCCGGAATCATTTTAGTTGCCCTCCTCTGAATCATTTCCAGCAGTACAATGTCTTTCTTTAAGTGCGGCCACCAAAACTGCATGCAGTATTCCAAGTGTGGTCTAACCAGGCAGTTATACAGTGGCAGAATTACCTCCCTGCTTCGTGAGGTAATCTCCCTGCTGATACAACCTAGCATTTTATTAGCCTTGGCCACAGCCCTCCTGCATTGCTCAGAGTTATTCATTCTGGTGTCCCCTATCACCCCCAGATCCCTCTCCCCACTAGAAGCCAGCAATGTAACCCCCCAGGGTATACACATGGCCAGGGTTCCTAGGATCCAGGTTAAGAACCCTGCACTTCCCTGTGTTAAATTTCAGTTTCCAGTTGCATGACCACCACTCCAGAACCTCCAGGTCCCTCTGCAGGGTTTCCCAACCCTCTTCCCCATCCACTACTGCCCCCAGCTTTGAGTCTTCCACAAAGAGGCTCATTTCGCTCCTGATATCCTTTCTTAGATGTCGGATACTTAAGCATTAAACAGAAGTGGGTCCAGAACCGATCCCTGTGGGACCCTACTAATGACACTCCTGGGTGATGAGACAACCCCCCCAACTATGACCTTCTCAGAGCATCCAGATAGCCAGTTCCCAATCCACCTGACCACCAGCCCTCCCACCCCCATCCTCCCCAGCTTTACCAGCAAACCCAAGTAAAGTACTAAGTCAAACGCGTTGCTGAAGTCTAGAAAGAGGACATCTACTGGTCTACCTTGATCTAGTCATCACCCAGTCATAGAACTCCACAAGGTTAGTCTGACATGACCTGCCCAGGATGAAGCCATGCTGGTGATCATCCAGGTACCCCCTTTCCTCCAAGAATGCCCACAGTCATTCCTTTAGGTTGGCCTCCATCAGTTTGCCCACCACCGACATCAGGCTGACAGGCCTATAGTTCCCCGGCTCCTCCCTAGACCTGCCTTTGTGGATTGGCACAATGTGTGCCATCCTCCAGTCCAGAGGCACCCTTTCTGTCTGCAGGGAAGTGTTAAATAAGGCCACCAGGGGTTCAGACAGTACATCAGCCAATTCCCATAGCACCCTGGGGTCGATTCCATCTGGACCTGGGGCTTTATCCTTTTTAAGGGACATGAGGGCTTGCTGCTCCCTGTAGACAGAGAATTCAATGTCCGTGAGCCCTGTCCCTACAGCAGAGCCCACCTGACTCTCTCCGTACTGCACAGGCCCCTCCTGCCCCCTAGAACCAACAGGTATTTCAACATTTAAGCGCCCAGCCATTCCAAAAAACTGCCCCTCTTGACTCTGTGCAGCCCCATCCTCCTCCCTGGTGAAGACCAATGCAAAGTATTCATTGAGCACCTCCGCCTGATCCCCTGCCTCCTCTGTCCACCCTATCCCTGACCACAACCTGCTAATCTGCCCCTACACCCTCCTTCTCTCCCCAATATACTTAAAAAACACTTTTTCGCCCTTCCTGATCCCCTGCGTCAGCCTCTTCTCTGTCTTTGCTTAGCCAATCTCACCACCCTAGTGACCTTCCTGGCTGAAATCTCATACTCATCCCTGTCAATGACCCCACGCGAACGCTTATACCTACTGTATGCAGCCCCCTTCTCCCTCACCACACCGTGGACCTCCTGAGACCACCAGCATGGCTTTCTGGACCTACCAAACTTGCATCTCACCCTTGCACAAGTCCTAGTAGCCTCCAGAATCCCCCTCTTAATAATCATCCACCTGGTTTCTGCATCCATGTCTGGCCTTATCCCCTCCAAGTGATCCTTGAGGGATTTTCCCCATGCCCTTAAAATCTGTGCCTCTAAAATCAACTACCACCGTTCATAATCAATTACCACCCTCCCCCAGGCCACATGTAAACCAAACTGTGGAATGGCCACTCTCAGCCAGTGGGTCCTCACCTCAAGGTTACTAATCAGGTCACCGTCTGCCAGGATCACATCCAGAATATGGCCCGCCCTCATTGGCTCAACCACCAGCTGATTTAGGAATGCATCTTGGAAGATGTCCAGCAGTCTCTGCTCCTTGGCCAATGGGGATGACATAGTCCCCTAATCAGTCCTCGGCATATTAAGGTCACCCAACACCACTACCCTGCCACCCGTTCCTACTGCAGTGGTCCTTAATATCAGCCACCAGACTTTCTTCCAGGTCCTCCGCAATGATGGGGGTCCTATAGACCACCCCCATTACTACCCTTTTACCCCCTGGCATCTGCAAGGTAACCCATAATGATTCCACGTTACCCTCCACTCCCTCCACCCTGCTAATCACTATGTCATTTTTAATAATCAAAACTACTCCAACCCCCCTGTGCCCTGTCCTTTCTGAGTACCGTGTACCCACTCAGGTTCAGGTCCCAGTCATGACCTGGAGTGGTCCAAGTTTCAGTTACAGCCACCACGTCCACTTCCTCCTGCACCAACATAGCCTGGAGCTCAGGTAGCTTGTTCCCCAAGCTCCTAGCATTTATAAGGACCATCCTCCAACCCTTACCACTACCCCCCTCACTTCACCAACATGAGAGCTTCCTGGCAACTGCCTATTTGCCCCCTCCGTACATGGTCAGTACCCCGTATTAGGGGGAGAAGACTGGATCCATCCCTGGGAGGCAGGCAAGCATCTGCCTCACAGCCCAACCCTTCCTCCCCTCACAAGTTTAAACTCCACCTAGCTTGAATAAATCTGGTCAGTTTTTGCTTTAAAACTTCCTACCGGATTAAGATGGAGCCGATTTCTTGTGTACAGCCCCTTGTCCTCCCAGGTAACTCCCAGTCCCCCCACCCCACACCCCAAGCCCCGCACCTCTCATTGACAGCGACGGTTACGGACATGGCAGGTGAGTACTGCCCACACAGGAGACTTTAAGATGCTTCAGTAATATTTTATGACACTGAATGGGCACCAGCAACAACAACAACATCGCAAGCAGTGCTGTATGCTAGGCAAGAGGGTTACATGGTGAGTCTAACACATAATGCAAAGCTACCGGGCAAGAGGGGGTTACAAATAAGGAACACACAAGCAGAAGTCCATAGTCATAGGTGGTTCTAAGAGGTACCAACAGATATAAATGCCATCCAGGCTGGGGGAAGTGGGGTGCATGGCAAAATAGACCCACCATGCATGGGTATAGCACATGGGGCTATACAAACATGGGCCATGTGGGGGGGGGACAATAGGGAGCTCTATAGGGAAAACCCATCAGCCAGACAGGGTGGGGGCTGCATGACAAGCCATTCATACTGGAGCTGGACACCTTGGGCATCAACACAAGGGCAGCTGGAGGTACTGTAGGGATACAGTGGGGGTACTGGGGAATACTGTGGTGACAGGGGGTGTCCATATACTGCCTATGTCTGCCCCTGTCCACCATGCTGGGTACAGACAGTTTGCTTGTATAGTCCCCTGTACAGTGGGAGGGTGGACCTCAGCCACTCTGTGGGGGATGCCCATGGTAAGGGTGTCACCTGCCCTTGGGTGCAGGTCCGAAGGGTACTACCTCTGGGGAGGGGCAGGTCATGACCTAGTGTGCACAGTGCCCTCGGTGACCTGGGAGTCTCTGGTGTACTGGGCATTCTTGTCCTGGCACCATGTGGCTTCATCATACACTGAGGTATCTGTTGTGTGGTTGCACGACTCACACTGGACAGGCTGGGGCTATGGCCAGCCCTTGCAGTGCCAAACACCATGGCTGAAGCCTCCTGCATAGTATGCATTCCCCGTGCTGTGCCTCCACCTGCTGCTTGGCATGCTACACGTCGTCATGCAGCATTTGGCAGAGGTGTGTCAGCTCCTGATGTGCAGCACACTCTGCCTCCACAGTGGCCTGCAACAGCTGCCTGTTCTTGACTGCATCCTGCTGTTGCCAGGGACTGTCCACTGGGACAGGGTCAGGCTGCACCCACAGTTGTTGCATAGGCAAGGACTGCACTGCCATAGGTGGGGCAACCCATGTTGGGTGCTGCAAGCTGACTGTGTCCAGCCTGGTGAGATGGGTGCAAGGCAGCAGGACTGTGGACATGCCCCTGGAGGCATCGTGGGAAGGCGCAGTGGTGGCTGGCCCTGCAGTTTCAGTGGGGGATGGTAGGACACTGGATGTGGTGGTAGTGGGGTCCTGGGGTGGCATGGCATTAGCTGTGCCAGGAACAGAGGTGGGCAGCATCCCTGTGTCTACTGAGCCATGTGTGAGTGTGTCTGGCAGTTGTGGAAGGCCTGTCCCAGTCTGGGGCGGACTCCACCTGCTCCAGGCTGTCACTGTAGGTCTCGTTGTCCACTTCCACAACCTCCTCACTGCTGTCCTCCAGGTGGTACAGATAGGTGGGCAGCAATAACCGCATATGCCAGGATGATCCTAAGGCATCCTCCTCTGTGTCTGACTCAAAGACTGTGCTGTAGGAAGATGAGAGGGGAATTATATAGTACCAAACTGGACAGAGCAGTGTAAAGGCTAAGGCTGCATGCATGCCCTGGCATACAGTGCAATGTGCCCACGCGTTTTGTGCAGTGCAGAGCCTGTACCCATTCCAACAACAAGACTGCAAAATCACAGAATGGGACTGGTGCAGGCAAACCAGGCAGCCAGCCCAGAGTGTACAATTGGAAAAAGCCCATACCCTGCAGGCTGCAGCACACCCCTGCACTGGGAACACAAATGCTGTCATCATGAGTGACACAACACAGTGCCAGTGTCCATACGGCCTGTCACCAATGTGCGCACACACCACACACGTGTACATACACCTAGCACCAGTGTGTACACACCCCACCACCAGTGGGCACACACCCCAACATCAGGGAACTCACGCTCAGCACCATTGGGCACACACCCCAGCTGAAGCAGGCACACCCCACCACCACAGGGTGCAAACATCCCAGCCCTGGACACACAGGCAGCACCACATGGGACACTGCTGTAGGTATGCACAGAGATGGCCAATCACTGGGTGATGGAGACACGGTAGTGTTGTCCATGCCACATGCGCTGCCTTGCCCTGGCCTTGTCATGCACCCATACCGCTACACTAGAAATCCACACTGACACACACATGGCCTACAGGACATTGCACTGGTAGTCACTCACATGGCTGGGCTGGTCCCAATTGGCTTTCATATCTACCATTCAGTACTCCAGTCACCTCCATGGGCCACAGAGCGGATGTTATGACTTCCTCAGCAGAATACAGGGAACATGTGGCTGCCCGTACCTGTTGGCCCCCACCTGTTGCATGCAGCTCCCTGTGCTCTGTTGCCATTGCATCCTTTGTGCGACTCTTCAAGTCTTGGAAGCACTTCCTCACCACTTCAGCATGCTTGTTACATCTGCTGACGGCATTCACCTCCTCCATGATCTCATCCCAGGCTGACTGTACACGAGTATCAGTGCTTTTGTACCGGGACATAACATCTTCCCAGGCCTTGTAGGCCTGTGCCAGCACATGCAACTCCTCTGCACTGAAGCGGTGGGTCCACAGACTGTTGATATCCTCTGTAGTACTTGCTGGACAAGGGGGTGCAAGATGGTGATGGGGAGTACAGACAGCGGCACATAGCCGAATGGAACAGTGGTGTCCCCCAGACCAAGGAGGCATCCTGGCAATGCATGTCCTTCCATAGTCCCAGGCCTAGCAATACTGGGCATGCCATGCACACCCCTGGCCAATGTGATAGTCACAGACAGGCAGGGGTGGATGGGGAATAGGACACATAATGCTGTGTCGCCAACATGGATGCAAGACTGTGTGGGGGTGACCCCACCTGCAGTGTCCACCGTAGACTAGGGGAATCCCCCTCTCAGACACGGAGACAACACCACTAGTGGATAAGGGCACCATCAGACTGCACCACCACATGTCCATGATACTGTTGCACATAACATACACACAGGGGTACAATTCATGGGCGTCGCAGGACCTCAGTTCCAGTATGACCCCAATACGTTGCAGTCAGGCCCACCACCGCCATCATCATGAATCCTCAGGTAGACCATCTGTCAACAGACAACACCTCCACAGTGCAGACATCATCTAGAATATAGGATGTGATAGCTCCCCCACTGCAGCACATTCTCTGTAGCAGGACCCCCAACTGCACAGGATGTCCTGTATTGTATACGGCATGGGAAATGTGGCCTTGGAAAATGTGTTCACAGTGGTACAGAGGATACACGGGCAGACCGCCTACAATGTTCATCAGAGCACAACATGGAAGGTTCTGGAACATTGTGGACCCTGGTCTGGAGACACAGTGGCATTGCTCCTGTACCACTGTGCAATGCTCGCTGTGGCTCTATAGCATGGGTTCCCTGTCCCCCTGCTGTGTAGAGCATGGCATATGACTACACTCAAACTCTGGTGTCCCACATAACTGTCACACAGCTATGGGGACAAGCTCCAGGTCCATGTACAGTAAACAACATCCTGTATATCTGACACCTTGACCAGTGCTTCCAGAGCTACTGGGAGTCCTGTATGTTATGGGCATTACAACTGTGTATAGGAACTTATGTCCCATACAGCCACATTGGTGATAGATGAGAGTTTATTTTTAATTTTTTTTATTTATTTTTTTACAAGGAGAGACACACTAAGCTGAAAGCTTGTTTACAGGTGCGACCTGGGAGCACAAGGAAGTTAAGTGACTTGCTCAGGGTCACGCAGTATGCAAGTACAAGTGTTCTCTACATAAAAGACTCCCTACAAGCCCTCCCTGTCTCTTTCCCACCTGCCACCAATGGTGCCCAAACTCTCACAGCCAAGCTGCCTTGGTAACCCTGGAAAAATCCTATATATCATGATAGTTTACATTCCACCCCCCCCCCCCGCAATCAAAAACTTGCTTTCGAAGCTGTCTTGTCCTGCATCTCCCAACTTCCTTCCAATAGCGAGGTGATAGCCCTAGGTGACTTCACTGTCAACTAGCTGTCCCCCTCTTCCACCTCCTATAAGGACTCTATCTGGGCTGTTGATCTTACCCAGGTTGTCCAGACTCCCACCAGACTCTATGTCAAAATGGGCACCTCTACACTACTTGACCTCATTCTCACCAACCACCCAAAGAAATCTCTCCCAGGTTAGGGTACTCCCTGATGTCTTAAGTGACCACTCCCCTGTAACCTGCTGGTGGTCGAATAAACTCCCAACTGCCCCTCCTAAAATCTCTGTCCAAAGGCACTTGAAAAAGGGGTCCCTTTCCTGCCTCAAATCTTACTTCAGGTCCTGTGACTGGTCCCTCCATCTACGCTGCCCAGGCTGTCGACGCTGCCCTTTGTTATTTCATTTCCACCTGTAACTCTGCCTGCGACATCTTTGCCCCTTTCTTCAAACAACTCACAAAGAACAGACACCCCCACCCCCTTGGATCTCTCAGGTGCTGCTTGACCAAATGTGCCACAGGGACAATCTCTGGTATAAAGCCCTGGACTTGAAACTCCCCCCTAGACAAGCAATGGTACAGAGGAACAAATCCACCTGGGTCATCCGCCAAGCCAAGCCAAGGCCTCTTACTAATCAGCAAGCCCTCACCTTCACCTGGGTATCAGGGTGAAAATTTTGGAGCAATATCAAAGAACTTAGTGGTAAAGTAGTTTCTCCCAGCCCAGCACAACTCACTGTTGAGGGCTCCATCATCCAACACCCCCTGGCCATCTCCAACACCCTAAATGCCACTTTCTCTGACCTGAACGATGTCCTTCCACCAAACTTCTTTGACCCCCCACCAAGGATGCCCATCAGATCCCCCTGCCCAGACCAAAGTTTCCCTTTTTTGGCTTCGGACCATCTCCACTCGAGAGGCTAGAAGCTATCTCTCTAAAGTCCTGGTCAAGTCTTGCTACAACGAAGACTCCCTTCACCTCAAAATCTCCACCTTATCCTAGACCAGTGGTACTCACACTGCAGCTCATGAGCCGCAAGCAGCTCTTTAACACTTTACTTGGCTCCTTTAGTCTGCACAACCATTTATTTACTTGCAGCTCTTTAAATGCCACTCGAGCGATCATGCTCGATGCCTCTTTTAGATGCAATGAAATTAACATTAACCGCTTAGTGCTATCAATGACAGTCTGATTACGCTAAATGGGTGATGTTAATTTAATTGTTAACTGTCAATTAATGTGGTCCCGGTGTTAGTGAGCCATAAACTGGGGCGTGGTCAGTGAAAGCTGGTACAGTGCTGTTAAGTTTTGCCACAAGATTTACAACCCTTACTGAAACCTATACTTAATAGATAGCAGCACTGGCGGGGTAAGTCTTGCGTCACTTTTTATGCTTTCCATATCTCTGTGCTCACCCTGCTGTGTATCTTCTGTGGACTTACCGGTGCTGCGGTGGCTCGCCTCGGTATCAGCCCTCTGTGTCTTTGTGCTTTCGGTGCAGTGTACCTCCTGTGAACTGACTGCTTCGGTGACTGCAGGTACAGTAAATAGCCGAGCCATTTTGTATTTTTTGCTAGTGCTGGTTTTTATAACAAATAAGACGGGGATGACCTGATATATTTTGCTTTCTCAGTGAAAGAGAGAAGGGAGCTTATCTAAATGCAGGTACTGCATTTCTTAATAATACTTAACTGGTTGGGGTGCTTCAGATGAGTTAGATATGTTAAATTTGGTGATTGGTGAGGAGGCGAGCAGAACCTCATCAGACAGCAGATGTTAAATCTTGATGCAAAGTCAAAAGGTATAAATGAATGTAAATTAGCATGGCAATGAGCAGTGCGATGCTCTGTGTGTGTGTGTATGTATAACTTGGTTTAATATGCTTTTTTTCTAAATAATATTGTTAATAAACAGTGTGCTATTAAAAGTTTTTTTTAAATAAATGCAATAAATGAAATAAAATATGGTTTAAATTATACTTTCAAAGTGTGTGTGTCTTATTTCATATAACATGTATGATGGTTGTGGCTCCTTGGCAAAGTATGCAAACTCATGTGGCTCCCGAATCAGTCAGGACTGAGTATCACTGCCCTAGACGAACTCCTCCCCTTGCTCACCAAAATACTAAATATGTCCCCCTGCCTCAGCCAATTCCCGATACCCTGGAAATGTGCTGTAATTATCCCTATCCTTCAAAATAGGGACTGCACATCCCCCAATAGTTACCAATCCATTTCTGTATTGCCCCCTATCTCTAAGGCACTCGAAAAAATTGTATTGGATCAGCTTACGGACCACTTGTCAAAGCACAACTTGCTGTGTCCAAAGCAGCACGGCTTTCAGAGTGGCCACAGCACCTCTACAGCACTCCTAGAGTACACCGCCTTTATTCATAATGCCCTCGATCAGGGACACTTGGTTGGGTCGATCTACATAGACCTAATTTAGGCATTTGACACCGTCAATCACTCCTTGCTCCTCAACTCCTTGCCCTCCTTAGGCCTTTCACATGAAACCACATCCTGGTTTAAAGATTACCTCTCTGACAGAACTCAGCAGGTCAAAATCAACACCACTATCTCTTCCAGCCACCCAGTCCTCTCGGGGGTACTGCAAGGCTCAATACTTGGATCCCTCCTCTTTACCCTTTTCCTAAATTCCCTCCCTAAATCCTGCAGTGGTAAACTCTTCCTCAGTGCAGACGATGCTGTCATTTTCTGGAGCCACCCACACCCTAATACCCCCCAACATGCCATACAGAGCTTTTTTGCAGAAGTAGAAACTTGGTTCACAGCCCATTGGCTAATCTTGAACTGCAAGAAAATCAAGACCATGATCTTTGCCCACTGCCAGAGCCCCACACCATGATTTCCTACTGAACACCATTAACTCCCTAGGAACTCCTTTAGAGCAGGTAACAATATTCAAATATCTAGGTATTACCCTCAGTACCTCTGTCACCTACCACACTCACATCCAGCTCCTATCTGCTTCTGTCAGCTCTAGACTTGGTCTCCTCTATGGCCATAAGCATTGCCTTCCCCCTGAGCATACCTCTCAAATGTCACTGATTTTCAGGGGATGTCCCTGATTTTGCCTCAGAATTTTACTCTGTCCCTCCTAAAATTTGTGTTTTTGTGGCTAAACAGTGGGGACTGTAAGCACAAAACAATGTCAAGCATTGAAGTTACAGACTTGTTCTTCTTTAGAAAATGCATTCAGCACTAAGCCCCATATTCTACCAGCTTTCTGGGTGGATAGCTCTAATTCTGAAGATGTGTCCCTGATTTTTGTCCTTTATCCCTGATTTTTTCTTAAGCCTTGTTCCTGATTTACGAGGCAGGAGGTTGAGAGGTATGCCCCTGAGACTATCTGCCTTGCTGTTTCCTCCTCGGTTCTCTCCCTGGTGGACTACGGCATAGTGATATATGGTACTGCTGACATTACTGCTTTGCTCTACATTAAAACGGCCCTCATCAAAGCCTGTCAGCTGGTCATGGGATGTGACAGACTGACCCACACCTGCAACCTATACAAACCTCACGCGGTGGCTAAACTTCAAGGGGAGACTTAAGTACTATACTTGCATGCTTGCCAAGAAAATTTACCACAGGCATGCCCCCAGACTTCACCCCTTATCCAACCAACCTCCCACAGGGTCTCCAGGAGCTCAACCAAAGCATCTCTCTTAGTTTCCCGCTGCAGGACCTCTCTGGGACAAAGGTCCTTCCTTTATCGTGGTCCTCTCTGGCTGAATGGCCTCCCGGCCTCCATCTCCCTGGAACCCAAGCTCAGCCTCTTTAAAACTAACCTAAAGAATCTGCTTCTTGATTCTGCTGCCTGTGACTGCTCTTAGCCTTCCCTCGATACCCAGCTCCCCGGGGGACCTTTACATCCAGTCTCCCGCTAGTCCCGGTCCCAGTACTGGATACCGCTCTAAGCTACACAGCTTATGCTGACTTCCTTATCATCTCAGAACTGCATTATTTTGCTCATTACTCTGAATTATGTATTACTGAATATGTATCTGCAGACGCTGGGTTACCTGACCCTAGAGTTTGTGCTCTCATGTATGTCCTCACTGTACTGTAATTAACACACTGTTTTGAAACCTCTGCACTAAGATGTGAAGCTCTGCAAAGGAATCTATTATTGAATATGTTTTATTGAAGCTGGGTTGCCTGACCCTAGAGTTTTGCTCTCATGTATGACTACACTGTATTGCAATGTTCACAATGTTTTGTAACCTCTGTACCAAGATGTGGAGCCTTTGCAAGGGAGTCTATGACTCAAAGGGTTGTAATTCCAATTGTGAGAATAAATAAATAAAATAAATAAATAAAGTGGGGGCTGTGGGATTTAAACCCAGATCTCCAGGTTTACAGCTCAGAGCCTTAAACCACTGCACTATACTGCCTCCTATAGGTAGCAGAGTAGCATATGTTGGCTAGCATATGACTGAATGTACAATACATGAACACATGATAATCGGCGTGGAGTTACAGGGACACTGCCGGGCTATTTCAGCAGCACTGGACATGACCATACCTCTCAACTGTCCCTGATTATGAGGGACAGCAATCCTTTTACCTCTCACAATTGCTGTGTCTGTCATCTGTCTCTCTTGGACATGGCGCTGCCCACACAGAGACTGTGCTGTATATTTATACTTTAAGGCAACAATTCAATCAATCAATCAATCTATCAACCTATCAATCAAAACTTTATTTAACCAGGCATAACACTATTGAGCAAGCTCATTTTCAGAGTGGTCCTGGACATAGACAAATGTATCACAGGAAAGTACAGTACAAAAAGGCAAACAGTAAAAATATGCAGGGCTAACACAGGCCTTAACAATTAGGGCTAACATACTGGAGAGTTATTGCACACGAGACAACAAACATATTGAATCCAGGGCTAGGGTGGTTATATTCCACTGGTCATTCACATATGGGGCTTGTGTGAAGGAGGAGTATAGAGTGTGGAAGCATAGAAGACAGGGGGGTAGGTAGGGTAAGGTAGGTAGGGGGAGTTGGGAGAAGAGGACGCTAAAAGTGCTGGAGCTCCTTGATAGGGAAGGTGGGAGCTGCGAGTTACTTGAGAGTCTGAAACATAAACATAGAAACATAGAAGTTGACGGCAGATAAGGACCGCAAGGCCCATCCAGTCTGCCCATTTCTTTTTCTACCTTATAAATGTGCCATTGGCCTTTGCTCTGTCAGTGGCCTATCTAGTCATACTCATCTATATTGCTCCCTTATGCCTATCCCATGCCTGTTTGAAGCCCTGCACTGTATTCATAGCCACCACTTCCTGAGGTAGGCCGTTCCATGAATCCACCACCCTTTCTGTGAAAAAGTACTTCATCACATTACCCTTTAATCGGCCTCCCTCTAATCTCATGCTGAGTCCTCTTGTCCTGCTATTTTTTTTGTATTGAAACATGTTAGACTCTTTCACTTTGTTAATGCCCTTAAGGTGTTTGAATGTTTCGATCATATCACCTCTCTCCCTCCTTCGCTCTAGGCTATACATATTGAGCTCCGTTAATCTGTCCTCATATGTCTTCTGATGCAGTCCCTGCACCATTTTGGTTGCCCTTCTCTGGACTGCCTCAATTTGGTTAATGTCCTTGTGAAGGTGTGGCCTCCAGTACTGCATGCAGTACTCCAGATGGGGCCTAACAGTGTCTTGTAAAGAGGATTATTACCTCTCTCTTACGACTTGTGATACCCCTACTAATAAACCCTAAAATCCCCCTAGCTTTACCTACTGCTTTAGAGGTCTGCTTGGATGATTTCAGGTCATCGGTGATGATGATGCCCAAGTCTCTTTCTTCCTTTGTGGCTGCCAGCAACTCCCCTCCCAGCCTATAGGTGACTTCAGGGTTTCTCTTCTCTATGTGCATGATCTTGCACTTCTTTGCATTAAATCCCAGTTGCAACTCTTCCGACCATTTTGCTAGTTTATCCAGATCTCTTCTCATTCTGCCCACCCCATCTGGATCATCTACTCTGTTGCAGATCTTGGTGTCATCTGCAAACAGACAAGTCTTACCCTCTAGTCCATCTGCAATGTCACTAATGAAGATATTGAAGAGGACTGGCCCCAGGACTGATCCCCGAGGTACCCCACTTGTGACTTGCATCTCTTCTGGCTGTATACCATTTACCACCACTCTCTGTTTTCTGCCCGTCAACCAGTTTGCCACCCAGTTGACCAACTTCGACCCACCTAGCCTACCCAGCTTATTTATCAATCTTCTATGTGGAACAGTGTCGAAAGCTTTGCTGAAGTCAAGGTAGGCAACATCAACTGCTCCCCTTGGTCCACCACTCTGGTTATCCAGTCAAAGAAATCTATAAGATTGGTTTGACAGGACCTTCCTTTTGTAAACCCATGCTGTCTTGGATCCTGTGCCCCTATGGATTCCAGGTATTGCACTATCCTTTCCTTAAGGAGTGCCTCCATAATCTTGCCCACTACTGAGGTAAGACTGACTGGTCTGTAGTTCCCTGCCTCCTCCTCCCTGCTACCACTCTTGTGGAGCGGGATCACATGAGCCCTTCTCCAGTCTTCCGGGGCCTCTCCTGTGCTTAGAGACTCACTAAACAGTTCTGCTAATGGCTCTGCTAGTTCCACCCTTAGCTCCTTCAGTACCCTGGGATGTATGCCATCAGGTCCCATTGCCTTGTCCACCCTGACTTTAGCGAGCTCTTGTAGGACCCTTTCTTTTGTGAAGGGAGTAGTGCTCACCTCCCTCCCCCCTGTGTCCATGGTGCTGAGCTGTGGGCCCTGCCCTACCTTCTCTTCAGTAAATACTGAGCAAAAGTATCTATTTAGGATAGATGCTTTTACAGGGTCCTCCTCACACGCTCCCTTTTCTCCTTTGAGCTTAGCAATACCCCCTCTGGACTTTCTCCTTTCACTAATGTATCTATAGAAAGTCTTGTCACCTTCTTTTACTGTTCGTGCTAGTGTTTCTTCAGTTTGGGACTTTGCCTGCCTTACTGCCTTCCCTGCTTCCTTAGGGCAGTTTGGTATGCCTCCCTATCTTCATCCTGCTGTGTTCCCTTATATTTCCTGAAGGCCAGCCTTTGGCTCTGACCTTTTCTGCTACTGTATTTGAGAACCAAAGTGGTTTCTCTTCTTTTGCACTTCCTTTTCTGTCTAACACAATGGGATGTTGCTTCAAGTATTGCATCCTTAATGCTTGCCCACTTTGCCTGTACCCCCTCACCTGTGTTTCTTTTTGCCAGTGCTAGCTTAACTCTGTTGGCCATCTTATCAAAGTCAGCTCCTCTGAAGTCCCATATTTTTGACTTGGAATGGGATGATTTAGTTGTAGTGGCCAAATTGAACCATACCATCTGATGGTCACTGGCCCCCAGGTGACCTTCTACCTGGAGATCTGTGATCCCTTCCCTGTTAGTCAGTACTAGATCTAGGATAGCCCTGTCTCTCGTGGGTTGTTGTACCAGTTGTCTGAGGCCCTTCCTCTGCAGGAAATCCACCATGTGTCTAGTTCTGGCAGATGTTCCTGCTGGTATTGAGTCGGGGGATACAGCAAATGAATAGGGATGTACTGGTCATCTATAACAGTTGCAGGTTTCCTTTAGGTACTCTGTAAACAGTGCTTTGAAGGTGAGGGGACCGGGAAGGGTTGAGAGCTTTAGTGACCTTTGCGTAGTATTCCACATGGAAGGAAAGGAGAAGCTGATTGCAACTGAGCCATGGGATGATCTTACTCTAGGTATTTGAAAGCAGATTAAGGAGAACCGTCTCAGCCCATATGACCCCTTGACATGCTCAAATATGCTTGAGATGTATGCTGGTAGCTTGTCAGACAAGGCCCTATATATCCAAAGAAAGGCATTTGTTTCCTCCTTGTAGTGAGCGAGGTCCATCCCAACTCTTGGTACAGCAGACAGTGATGGGTGCGAAGAGGCAGATTAAGAATGAACCGCAAAGCCCTGTGATAAAGAGTGTCAAGATTATGGAGCACTGAAAAAGGGCAGTTAATGTACAGGAAATCAATGTAATCCAGTAGAGGCAGGAATGTAGATTGTACTAATCTCTTTCTGTCTTCGATGGTGAGAAGATGTTTAATGTGGTAGAGTATACCTAAGCGTTGTCTTAGTTTTTTCGACAGTTCATTCAGGTGGCATAGGAAATTAAGCTTGTTGTCCAGCCAGAATCCTAGGTATTTAAAGGTAGCAATGGTTTCCAGGAGTTCACCTAATAAGGTTAGAATCTTCAGTTTGCATGTAGGCCTTGAGGTGGCGTTTGGAGAGAGGATAATGGCTTTAGTCTTTTTGGTGTTAAGCAGTAGCTTGTGCTTCATAAGATTAAGTTAGAGGAGATAAAATCTCACTGTAAATCCTCATGGGCCATGCCTAGGGAAGAGTTAGCAGTGTAGAGGACTGTATCATCTGCAAATAAGTGCACTTCAGCTGTTCGCAGGCGTGAGTCAAGGTGATTGATGTAGACTGCAAACAGGATTGGGCCCAAAATATAGCCTTGAGGGACACCTCTTGGTAGTGTTTTCAGTGCGGACAGTTCTCCCGAAGCTTTGACTCTTTGTAGTCTATTAGTAAGGTAGCTGGTGAACCATTTAATGGCAGAGCTGTCAAGACCTATGTTACTTAATGCATTAAGCATAATGTTGTGATCCACAGTGTCGAACACCTTGCTAAGTTCAAGAAAGAGTGCAAACACGTGCTTCTTAGCGTCCAGAGTAATTTGCCAGTCGGTGGTTACTTTAGCAAGGGCGGACACTGTGCTATGTTTGGCTCTGAAGCCCGGCTGTGCAGTGTTTAACAGTTTCTGTGAATCCAGGTGCTTCTGGATTTGGGCGTCGACGATTTTTTCCAATAATTTTGTAAGGGAGGATAGTATAGAAACAGGCCGGTAGTTGTTCAGGTCGCTGGGGTCCCCGGACTTGAGCAAAGGGATGATTTGAGCAGTTTTCCATGGTAAGGGTAGCTCACCCTGAGATAGGGAGATGTTGAATAAATGGACAATGGGGCGGTTAGAAAATAAAGGCCTAGTTTTAGGAAGAAAGGTTCGATGAGATCAGCACCAGCACTCTTTTTAGTATCTAAGGACAGTAGGAGGTTCTCCACTTGCTTAAAGGATGTAGGGCGGAAGCTGAAGGGGGAAGAGTAGCTCTGATTGGTGTAGGTGCTGGGGTTGGTGGCATCAGTGTCATCCCCATGTCGGCTGATCTTACTGAATGGAGAGACATCAAATGCCAGCCCCGCCGTGGCAAAGTGTTCATTGAGTTGTTTAAGTATATCCATTCTATCTGTGAAAGTGAAGTCCCTGGACACTAGTTTGGTTGGAAGGGAGGCGTCGGAGGTATGACCCTCATCTTCTTTGAGGATGCTCCAGAATTTGGTGGCATTGTTTTTGTTGTCTTCCAGGGCTGATTGGAAGAATCTAGCTTTTTCAGTCCTAATTAGATTGGTGCAGGCGTTGTGAGATACATGAAAGGCAAGCCAATCTGCGTCAGAGTGTGTCTTCCTAGCTGTTTTCCACCAGTAGTCTCTATCTTTGAGGGCTTTCTTTAGGATGGAGGAGAACCATCCAGGAGATCTTTTCTTGGATGTTTGTCTAGAAGGCCTACTAGGAGGCTAAGAAAGATATTAAATGCCTCATTGAGGGAAGAGGCCAGGTAGAAGTCTTGCCATCTAATGTTGCTCAGGTCATTCAGGAAGGCATGCTGGCAAACCTTTTTCAAGCATTTTTTTAGCTTATATTTAGGGGCTGATTGTAAGTGGGGAGAGTGCCTGATGCAGGCAATGGCACAATGGTCACTAAAATCGTCCAAAAACACCCCAGCATGTGAAATGTTGTGGGGTTTGTTAACTAACATTAGATCCAGGAGGGAGCTATGCTCTGGGTTTTTTCTGTTGGGTCTGGTGACTGCAGGGGTCATCTGGGCCAACCCACACATATCACAGAGGTCTTTAAGCTTCTTGGAGCTCTCATCCTTCCAATTTAAGTTGAAGTCCCCCATTATAATGCACTCGGAGTTAGCCATGTCAATTAGACTTTGAAGATGAGACAGGAGGGCCGCTCCACCAGAGGGTGGTTGATAACATGCAGCAATGAAAAGTGCCTTATCATTGGAAAGTGATAGTTTTAGGGCAAAACATTCAAACTCTTTAGCCTTGGAGGTACAATCAATAACTCTCACAGAAAATTTGTTCTTAACATAGATTACAACCCCCCCCCCCCGGTTGGTCTCTTGCACTGCTAGGTGATGTACCGTAGTATATTGATAGCTTTGTCTGGGGTCAGGGGCGTAAGCCATGATTCCAATATCATAAGGAAGTCAGGGAAAGCATGTAATGACCATGTCTGAATCAGGTCAAGCTTCCTGAGTAAACTACATACATTCAGATGGAGAAAGCTGATGCCCTTGTAATGGGGAGGTCTGCAGGGCCATTTATAGAAGCCGGTGGGCCTGGATTTAGCTCAAAATTTCCAGAGTAGAGTAGTAGAAGCAAGAGTAGTTTCCTAAGACAACTTATTAGCATACTGAATAAGTGCTTATTATGTCATTTGGCATGGAGAGGTTTTGAGGAGGCTGGGCAAAGGCTACTTGAATGGTTGGTTAAAAATGGGACATATGTAACTGTTTTAACCGACAGGTTCAAAGACTTTCTACCATATTCTTTAGTCAAAACCTGATGAAAAGGCATGCAGGGCAGAGGGAAAGTCATTCCTGAAGTAGGGAGCCATGTCCCATTATGAGAGTGCAGGACTGGGTGTCCATCATGGGAGGAGCACTGGTCTTGGTGTGATTGAGCAGCTGGTATTTGATCTGGTATGTCCCTGATGTCAATCAATCAATCAAAATCTTTATCCAGGCGAACACCATTGAGAAGAACTCATTTTCAAGACGGACCTGGGCAACAAGCAAAACAACAATGCATAGGGAATGGAATACATCATAATACAACAGTAGTTGGACAAGGTGAATAATGAGCAAAAATACATAAAATGGCAGTGCAAAGGATCAACAAAACCATAAATAAAAATACAAGAAAGGTAAAGAAAATATTTTCAAAGGTAGTACTAGATACAGTGGCACAGGCTATAGGGACATAAAAAGACCAAGAAGGACATATAAGGGAAAATATGCTGGCTTAGAGCACCAACAAGAAGGTTAATGGAGAAAGTTCTAAGGTGCATAGCCAGACGTAGCCATAAGGTGGACACCCTATGCTATAGGGTTCAATGCAACAAACGTGACAAATGCACAAGCCACGGAACATCAACGGGAGATCCTCTGCTCAATATGGGCAGGTGAAGTCAGAATGGTAAAGCAGAAAGTGGCCATCCTGTCAAGACACCAGGGGGCATAAGAATGTATAGGACGGAGACAGAAGAGCCATAGGGGTGAGTGAAGGTGTCCGTATACACCATCCTGGACAAAGTATACCACCCGGAAAAACAACTTAAGGGAAGCAGTTACAGGATTCCTTGACAGCTCGAGCATAGAGCATTTTGAAAGCAGGTAGGTTAATGGAGCGAGTCAGCTTTAAGGTCTTTTGAAGATTGTTCCAAAGTTGTGGTAATGCATGACTTATAGCTGACCTTCCAAAATGCATTTTGACCTTGGATATATTTAATAAGATAAAGGAGGAGCTCCTCAGAGCATACTTGCCTACCACAGATAAAGGAAGGCAGTCCACTATATACTGGGGCAGCTTATTTATGATAGCTTTATATGTCCAGAAGGCGGCATTTCTTTGTCTCCTGTATTTAAGAGAGGACCACCCAACTAGAGCATAAAGGGAGCAGTGATGGATAGAATACAGAGCACCTGATATAAATGTTATGGCTCTATGGTACAACGTGTCTAGTTTGGCTAACACAGAAGCAGGACCTTGACAGTATAGGAAATCAGCATAGTCCAACAAAGAAAGAAAGGTTGTGTGAACCAGTCTCTTCTTGGCATCCTGGGTAAGAAATTGCTTGATCCTGTAAAAGATGGCAAGCCTCTGCTTAAGCTTTTTTATCAGTTCTTTGATATGATCCAGGAAGGAATGTTTGTGATCGATCCATACCCCCAGGTATTTAAACTTGGTTACAAACTCCAGGGACTCGCCTAGCAGTGTAAGTGTAATTTATAATACTCTAAGATGCTAAATCACACAGCATTGTTGTACTAATAAACATAATAATTTCCATAGTAATCTGAGCTTGTATCTCCATGTGTGAGGTTGAGTCCCTCATTATGAGGTCCTCTGTCCCTCATTGTCTCTCATACGAACATACAAAATTGCCAACAGATACAGCCCATTCGGTCTATCTAGTCTGCGCGAGTGTGCAGCACTTTAGTCCATTAGACTGCAGCTGCCCCCCCTCCCACCTATGCCCTCCCATCTCCCACCCCATCCCGATTTGTACCCTCCTTGAATCTGTCCCACCCCCACTTGAGGCCCCCAACACACTGCAATGATACAACTTCCTCTGGCACAGCGTTCCACCCTGCCTCCACCCTTTCTGTGAAATAGTGCCTCCTCAGTTCCTTCTTGAACCTGCCCCCTTCCAGCTTCATAGAGTGTCCCTTGGTTTCCCTTCCTCCTTTCAGACTGAACATACACCTGGTGTCTACTTTGTTAAAACCCTTCAGGTACATGAAGGTCTCAATTATATCCCCTCTCTCCCTTATTTCCTCCAGGGTATACATATTGAGCTCTCTCAGTCTCTCCTCATATGGTCTGTCCCCCAACCCCAGGATCATTTTTGTTGCCCTGCGCTGTACCCCCTCCAGTAGTTTGATGTCCCTTTTCAAGTAGGGGTGCCAGAATTGCACAAAGTACTCTAGGTGCGGTCTCACCAGGGACCTGTACAGGGGTGTCGTCAAGGTACAGGTTAGAAAGCATAGGGAAAACCCAGGAGCAGTTGTAAAATTCCCCAAAACTTAATTTATAATATGAGTAACATAAAAAAATATATAAACTTCTTCATAATAACTGTATACACAGGCAAAGTAAAATCTTTCTTGTAATAAAAACTCTTGCAGCAGCAGCTTAGCCTTTTTATGTCTTTTTCAACCCCCCCCCACCTGTAGCAAACATCCTGTTTTTGCAAAATGTTCTGTTCTTATAAATATCAGGCAGGATGTTTCTGAGGCCCCATCTGCAAAAAGGCTCAACATTTGCACTCAGATAACCTCTAGCTTTCTACTGTCTTCTCAAATTATAAATATATACACATTTTAACAGTAATACTAAAAACCTTCCACACAAAAGTGGTACCATTATCAGTTTCATTTCCATACAGTGCTTTGCATATATTTTTATACTAGCAGATATGCAAGGGAGGGAAAACAGACAGCAAGAGAAAACTGAGAGACAGTGAGAGGCAAAGAATTGTGAGACTGTTCGCGTTGATCAAGTCTGAGGTTTTATAGGAAAATTTGGTTGCGCAACCAGACAGAGAAGAGACAGAAAAAGGAAAGATCCTTGCATTTAAACCCTTTCTCAATAACAAATGGGACAGGATCCTAGTCTACCCTGTCACAAGGGGAAAGATGACCTCCCTATTCCTAGAAGTAATCCTCCTTGCTATGCACCCTAGCATCCTGTTTGCCTTCGCAGCTGCCTTCCTGCACTGAGCAAAGTGGTTCATCTCCCTGGTTACCAGCACTCCCAGATCCTTCTCCTCCTTGGATTTTGTTAATGGGATGCCCTCCAGCCAGTAATTGTGCCCTGGGTTCTTGCCTCCTAAATGCATCACTTTGCACTTCTTGGCATTGAAACCGAGCTGCCAAGTGTGAGACCATTCCTCCAGTTTTACCAAATCCTTCTGAAGTACTTTTGCTCCCTCCCCTCCATCTACTCATATTGAGCATCTGTGTCTCTCATTACAGCAATAAAAGGTTGAGAAGTTATGGACATATGACATGTATCCTGTGGACATGCTGAGACCAGTGCATACTCACAGTTCACTGCACACACCACACAGTCTATGCCATTCCTCAGGACACTTACCTCTGTTCATCTCCAGCTCCACTGTGCTGCCTAGGTGGTTCACTGTGGTCCCTTAAATAGCCCAGGCACAATCTGACGTGCTACTAATGTATACAACACTATCTATAATGCTTGCCCATGGACTGACCAATAATCTCATTTGCATACCCTGGCTGAAAACTGCAAGTTTGCCTGGCATGCTAACTGAATTTGTACATGTGCAATGTTGCATATCCTGGGGCCATCGTGCTGGCATGATGACATGTCCCACCTATAACATCATCAGTCTGCATGTCCATGCGCATGTGCCGCTCCATGCTGGCTGTGTACCACTGGCCCTGCCCCCATTCCCAGCCACGCATATTGTGCAGCGCAACATGTTGTAGCACAATGCAACCACCACAACATGCTGCACAAATGCAACATGAGTCTATGACAGGAAACAGTGTGCCTGCAGCCTGTGAAGCACTGAAGAGGCAAGATACATGTCTGTCAGGTGATGCAGGGCACGTGTCCAATGCAACAAGTGCTAGTCAGCAGTGGAGCTGGACAACCTGATCAATTTAGTTGTGGCCAGGGAGGGCCAACTCCTGGGAGAGCAACTTGGGCTGACAGACCATGATGCGAAATCTGAGTGTCTGTGGGCTGTTGCTTAACACACAGAACAGGGATCACTCACACCAGAGACCAGGTTCAGTGACCTGCAATGGCGGGAGGTGTGTCACTTGCACAAGCTGTGGGCCATAGTTGACAGGGAACTGTGACCAGGCCAGGTGAGTACAGCTGGATGTATGGCGGGTGTGTTTACTGGCATGTGTGCAGACCTGAGACATGGCACTGTTTGTAAGGGATAGCCTTCCCCAGGGCACTGAGCTGACCACATGTGTGTCCATGGTAATCACCAGTGTGCAATGGGACATGCCCCATGACATGGCATGTCACTCACGTGCCACTAGCTGGACACCCTGAGCCCCTGGACATCATTCTGCCCTATGCATGACTGGACCCACCATGGATGCCTTGGGGTGCACTGGTTGTGCCTGCACAGTGGGTGTCACCAGTGACCAGAGGGCCAAGATGGCACTGTCACAGGCATGACAGGCCCATGTATAGTGGCATGGCATGACTGGCAAGACCAGTTTAGCCTGGTACGATGCACCTGACAAGTACATGCCATGTGCCATGTACATCCAGAATGACCACCACATGTACACAGTAGGACGTGCCACTGTCCCTTGGCTACGGCCATGTCATATATGGGTATGCACTACTCTACATGGCTGCAAGACTACATGTGCCGACTGCTGAGTGGGGTGCGAGATGTTTGTGCAGGGTCCGGCCATGTATAGAACACTGTGCTGGCACTCACCTACACTATCCTGGACCCTGGGTTGTTACACCAGTATACCCAGCTGCCCTTACTGTGTGTTACTTGGTGCACAATGCACACCCATGACTAAGATGCCTGGACAGGATCTGTGCCTAGCATGTATTTTGGGTGGTACAGGGGCAAGTGGGATATGGTCATTAAACAGGGTAGCATGCACTGAGGATGTCCCCACCCCACAGGGGCCATATCCTATGTCCAAGTGACACAGCTCACCTGTGTGTGGTGCCACAGGTGCCTTGCAGCCCTGCCTGCCCTGATCACCCATGATCTGCATAAGTTGCAGTTGGCCCACTTCATGGGCAGATGCGAAGTTACATTGGGTAGTGTGTACTGAATGGGGCACTGTGTACCACTGCAGGGGACTGATCACACCTCCCTTTTCCTCCCCTACAGATCTCAATGCCCAATCAGCCCAGGACCAGCCAGCACTGGGCTGGCAGCACCAGAGAGGAGCTCAGGAGAGGTCAGTGAGCTATTCTGGGGCCCATAGCAGTGCCACAGAGAGGCTGGGACCAACTGAGTACCCTGCTGTTTATATACAGCACCCGGGGTTACATGTGTACAAGTAGATGTACCGGTATAGGTGGTGTTGTGCTGGTCATGGACCTACAGCCATCATAGGTGTTGGGCCTGGCCCTCTATGGTGTACCACTGGCTATACTGACAATGCCAGGTATGCCTTGTTACTGCCACACATGCTGTATGATAGGGTGTTAAGGACACTGCACTGTCTGTGTGGCATCCTGTAAATCAGCAGCATAGGGGATGGTGGCACCCCCAGGTGTGCAGCTGGGGCAACTGTGGTCCTATGCCACTGGGCCATGGCACAGTGGGTGGCTATACCTGGTGTTGACTACATTCCAGGCCTTAGGGGGTGGAGGGCACAGAGGAAATGCTGTCAGGCGATATGCACCACCTGTGTTCACCCACTCAGGACAACTCTATAGGTGATGGTGACCCCAGACAGGGAGGGAGGTCTGCACTCCTAACATTCCTGGCACGGTGGAGTGATACTCTGTCTGCAACACAGCAGAACTATGCTGCCTGTGCCTCTGTCCAGTGATGTGTGTCTCTGTGTGGGTCACCTTGCTGGGTGCATCCTTGCAGGGGCATCACCTCAGGGATTCTGGTGGTGGATACTCACCAGGCACAAGGGGTAGTGGACCACCAGTGCCAATGTGCCATAACATGGAGTATGCAGTGTACTGCGATGTGTGGCTATGTTCCATGCCACGCCATGGCCTCCACTGTGCAGATGCGAGTACCAGGTGCCACTGGACAGCTGCCATGGAGGAGGTTGACAGTGCACACCATGCACGGTGCAGCCCCCTCACAGATGGATGAGCCTGTACCTCCCTGTGGCTAGGACTGTAGACGCTGGTTGCAGCGGTGGCAGGCACCTGTCCAAGTGTGGTCAGTACACGCTGTGTGCCTCAGATGGCCACCATGGTAGTCCCCCTACACTGCTGGATTATCCAGTGCCAAATGTAGTGTCTGCCATGCCCCATGGCTACCCCAGCTGCACACCTGGCGGTGCCGCCATGTCTCTCTGGTGGCCTGCAGTACTGGCATGGGGCAACAGACAATGAGGCTTTCGGTAGATGGTGCATGTCAGGGACCACGTGTGCCCTCATCGGGCCACAGCTGTGGTGGTAGCCATATGGGACAGTGTCAACCTGGATATGATGACCCCACTGTATACAGTATGGCCAGACATACTTTGGATGTGATGGGGCCATGCTACCAGTGATCTGAACAGGCCCTGTGGTGGGGGACATACCTATGATTGGTGTAGAGTACATGGGGCCAACCTAGACAGTTGCTACAGGGGTCCATGGGGCCAATCCATGGAATCAGACATGGGGTGACTCAGGCATACACTTAGGTAGTGTCACTGTGATACCATGGTGCTGTGCTGGCACCGTTACTGTGGCTACAGCGTCCCATGAGCCTCAGTCTGGTAAGGTATGGCTGCTACATGTGGTGCATGTTGGGATACATGGTGTGGCCACACCCACCCACCAGGGGGCCCACCTGGACATGTCTGGGTATCCTGTTGGCCCCATCTGACTCTGTCCATTCTTTGTGCATGTTATGGAAGCCACCAGTACCACTGCTTTCAAATGAGCCAAGTTTGCACACCTAGTACCCTGTGCATCTACTCCATCCCTCATTACGAGTCTAAGTGGGGATACCCAGTGAACAAAATTCTAAATTAATAAATCCCAGTCTTCCCAATACTCAAAGTATATTAACAAAATTAAACAACTGGGAGATGTTTCATCCATTGAATTAACAGAAGAGTAGAATGGAAGCTTCCTATTATTTTGATGGGCTGACGTGTGTGTACGCTGGACCTCTAAATAACTGGATGGATGTATTCCCACTTCCAGTGACTGACACACAGTCTGGAACCATGTGTGCCTGAGTCGTGTAAGCCATGGCTGTGAGTGTACGAGGTGGCCAGACTTCCATTTTTCTCTCTATTAATTCTATGGTTTGAGCTGGTATGCTCCTGGGGGATGCAGGAACATGCCTTGAAGCAAACAGTTGCAAATTCATGGGTAACATTAGGTGGCACATTTCCGTAATGGGATGTTAAACTTATGAAACAGTCTACCAGTGGAGACAGTGGACATTAAGACTGTGCAGGCTTTCAAGGTAAGCCTGGACAAAGGTTTGCTTACTAATGGGATCAAAGGGTACCCTGGGTAGTAGCCTGGGTAGGAAATCCCTAGAAAATAGTACATGTTTGCACAGCATACTTACTCATCCCTGCTTAATGACGTGGGACTGTGTGTGTGGCATTATGCACCTAAAATCCTTTCCTACATTAAAGCGCTCAGGTCAGAGGGGAACAGATGCTTTAAGGGAACCTGACTTCAGTGCAACTGCCAAAAGTAACATGGTCACAAAAAATAGGAAGTCAGCACCCGAGCATTCATTGTTGCCACATAAAAATGACTCTGCATAATAAAAACAGTTACAAAAACCCAGTTGCTAAGGCATGAAATGTGTCAGTCGTTTCAGTAGTGGATCCCACCACACATCTGTGTTACACTGCCTTTTGGATTGTGGTTTGCACAGAAAAGAAAAATAAATGTAAACAACATTTTGTAAAATTGTTTTTTTGGGTGCTAAGCCTTTTTATGTGATGGCTGTTAGGTTGCATGCTGGCCTTCTATATTTAGTGACTACCTCAGAGAGACCCTGATGTAATTTTTTTGCGACTCAAGCAACAGATGTTTTTTCCCTAGAGTGCTGTAGTCTTGAGAAGAGGTACTGCTGTGTGTGGGTAGGCAAACCTCTCTACGGGCACCGGCCAATCCCCTTGCTTTGCAGTTCCAGCACCAGCCTTGCCATTGGGACAGCTTTGAAAAAAATATAATTTTTAGGCACAGTTTAGATTGCATTTTATATTTTTTTACATAAGTCTCACCTTTATTTCTTTATTACTAAGACCATTTGCATAAAAACAGGATTTCTTCCCTATCTGTTCTGGCTGCTTGTCTACACCCGACCTCACAGTTCTGTATATGACATGACATCATGCTGTTATGGAGATAAATATTATGGTGTCATAAACAGGGGATTATGATGATAGGTGTAGATAAGAAGCCAGAACAGATAAAATCTAGGGGACAGCGATCCTGTTTTATGCACCTTTCCTCAACGATAAAGAAAACCGGTGAAAGAATTACAGAAAATATATGACAAGAAACTTAACGGTGTCATAATCTTACATTGTTCAGTTTTCCCAGTGATGTCAGGGGTTCATTAAATTACTATGTTACTGGATTACTTTTTGTGCCCCGTGGTACCAGCCACAGAAACAAAATGTTGTATCTCTAAGGGCTGTCCTGCCATTGATTTCATGCTAATTTCATCTAAACTAGAAAAGAATGTGTTTGTTCTGAAACAGAACAGCCACTAGTATCTTGTGACCATTTTCAAAAACATGAGAAAAACAAAGAGCAGCTCCACTCTGTCCACAGTGATCAATCTCCGTGAACTAGTACTACAAAACGAAAGGAGATAGCACTCACCCTGTAGAATAAAATGAATGTACTCACCAGTGTGGTGTTCAAAGACAAAGACCTCTTTATTAAACAGAAATGCTGAAAGTACTCATGTAGTAGAAATCACGCTGCTCAGCAGGGCTGCCAGTGCCCCTAAAGAAGACATAACGTTCCACCTAGGAACTTCGTAGAGGTGATGCTATCCAATCCTGCCAGTCCTTAAAAGGACATTGTCAACCATTTTAGCATCATTATTTCTAGCCAAAACACCACATTTTATGATGGCTTACTTTCTTTAAAATTAATGTTGTTTGTTGTTCTGCTTTCTTTCTTACTAAAACTGAAATGCATACCCAATTTTGTTTTATTTTAAATTCTTAGTCTACTCTTATGGAATACTTCCTGAACATTAGGAACACACCCAAACAGCACAGCCACTGACGATGCAGCAGCCTCCTCTCCTCCCACTGTATCACAAGTGACTAGATTGTGTTGGGGTGTTCCCAAGTACAGCAAAGATGCAGTGGGGTTGATCAAGGACTGTAAACACGTTGTTGTGTGGTAACACCAGTATGGTGGGCAGTCAATTTTTCATTAAAAAAAAGGAATCAGAATTAAACAAGCAGCTACATCACCAAATTCCACAGAAGGGGAGCAATCATAAAAAGTGTTTTTAAAGCAGGGTCAATATGAGACCTAAAGGGAGTTAACAGTGTCCATTCCAAACTTGCCTCCTTGGCAAAAAAGCACCAATGGAACTCATATCCCTGGGAATACGGAATCTCCTGTACCTTGTCCCAAACAAATATATCACCAGGCTCATATCCAAGAATGCTCTCAATGTCCCCTTCCTCAAAACATCTCTGGTCATGCGCTCTTTTGCTTTTATGGCACCATGATGGTTGAATGAGCTCCCCAACTCCATAATGAGCCTTCCTAAGATTGGTCAGTTCAAAAAAAGGTCTCCAAAAACTACTTACCTCTAATAACAACTGTAACCACTACTGACACTATTCCACCTACTATTCTTGTACTCTCACAGCTCCTGACAACACTCCTGGAGTTGACTTCCCCCTGCTTCTGGAGCTGCCTCTCCCCCCCACCTCCCTCCCTCCCTCTCCCTGACTCCCTCCCCAGTTCTTGCCTCTCACCCCATAATACATGATTTTCCCCTGACAACACCACACTGTTGTGCTGCTTCTGCTGTATGGTTGGAATGTACTCCATGGCCATTAAACTGTATATACAGTACCTCATGTATCTTACAAATGTTATGTATTTAGTTTAAACCCCAATGTGCTATGTAAATATTGTAAATTATGTCTCTCTACTGTTGCCTACTATTGATGAGGAATCTTTGTAAACAAGCTACTCTAGCTCAAAGGTGGTATACGACTGTACAAATAAATAGTTTAAAGCTGGAGAAATATCAAAAAACAGCAGTAGATGGCGCCAAACAGTTGTAGTAAGTTAAAAACATATAATATAATCTTGTAGATCTCTGTGTATAATTGTTTTCAACTTGCTACAACTGAGCTGAGTAGCATGATTTTTATGATGTTTGTACTTCACTATTTCTTTGTAATAAAGAGGTCTTTGAACACTACACTGGTGAGAACATTCATTTTTTTTACTACAGGGCAACTGCCATCTCCTTTTGTTTTGCATTTCCAAAAACACTTTTTCATGATATTTAATAATGCTTAAAATTATATTTCAAAAGCTGTAATCTCTGAACTGCTAGGATTACAAACTTTGTTTTAATGAAAGCTTGGAGTTTCATCAACATGAATATATTATACTACTACAGTTCTCATATGATGACACATGTACACGTCGATGTGTTGTTAAAAATCACCATTTTATTATTATTGTTCATGTTTGTCTCTTTCTTTCTTGCCTGCCCACATCTAGATGGCTCTCCCTGCCCAGTCACCCACCATTTCTGTAACTTATCTTGCGCTCAAATGAATTGTCTTTCGTGGCGGGATCAGGGGAGACCTGTCCTTGCCCCCCCAAATCAGGATCCAGTGAGGTGCCAGTCTGTGCAGCCAGGTCTGCAGAAGGGCCATCATTCATCCCTTTCTGGCAGGGATGTTTTTCCTCTAATGTCTTGCCCCCTGAGACATCAACATACAATTATAAAAAGCATCTTGTCGATGTCGCAGTCCCTTCTGGGCCTTCGACTTCCGTGATGCCTAGCCTTGGCTAGGTGTCAGGAGCACTTAGGGAAGTCCAACCCTCCCACCCCTGAAAGATGAGCAGCCTTTGAATGGTTAATCCTTCTCCCCCTCAGCCAACCCCTGGTGACTCAAGTTCTCTCCCAAGCCCAGGTAGCTAACGTAGCAGGTGGTATCATTACTGCCATACCACCAGTCTGAAAATAACAGGATTGAAACATTTTTTGAACCATTACATATTTTTATATATTGATATATGGAAGATATAGCAACATAACACATCACTATATCCACTTAGCTGACTCCAAGCTTGAATTTGAAAAAAAAAAAAAAGGCTCTAGTCCTAATGGTTCCAAAGTTATCTAAGTTTAACAAAATTATCTTTGGAATGGTGCAGCTCTGGAACCACTGGGGCTAGAAGCTTTTTATTTTTTTTTTAAATTAAAGCTTGGCATCAAGAAATTAGAATCATTCCTATTGATACAGTTTGTATATGTCTATACTATTGTATATGTCTTGATATTATTTGAAACCACTTTTTGAATATATTATCAATAAATGATTTTTAGTTGCGACAGCCAAAATAACAGCAAACAGACAGTATCAATACTTTTATTTTGTATCAATAGACTGTACTAACACCATTTTTTGTACTGATACATCAAATTACCTAATGGTTTAAAAAACATATGCTTTTTTTTTCAAGTTTTTTCTGAATGTTCATAGCTCTACACATAATTTAATTAGAAACTGTGTGGTTTGCAACCTAATTTTCATTCATCTTTATACAATTAATCATGCTGTGAGCATTTCACTCTCCCCTTAGCAACCCCTACTCATTCTTGCTGCAAAAGTATCATAAGATAATAAAGTAGTTTATTTTTCAGTATAAACAAGAGAATGTTTCTAGCCATGTTAGTTCACAAAATATTGGATATGTTGCACTGCAATACCTTTATCACCAAAGAACTTATAGACAGATATTACAGGGCACAGGCTTTCAGGGCCACTCAGGTCCCTTTGTCACGTGGGCCCTGACAAAGGGGCCTTTGTGGCCTGTGCACTGCAGTATCTACAGTATTTACTAGTTCTTTGTTGGTCCATTAAAAGGTACTGTAATCTGCAACATGTCCAGCTTTTCAGAATAAGAAACCAAATGTCTCAAATTCATGCACCTGCAGCTAGGCATCTTCTTCTTCACTCCACATTACAACCCATGTCCTATCTACCCCACCCCATTATTTTACCTGTTTGACCCATTCTGCCTCTTACACTAGCATATAACTTAAACTCAGAGTACTCTGTAATTTGACTTATGCCACCATGGGTCTGTTACAAATATCTTGTCATACGTCAGCGGTGTGCTCCCTTAGCTTTCATGCTGGCTGTTCCCATAACTGGAGGGGAAATGGAGTAGCTATGGTGAGGTTGGCATAAAACCCACCACCTGCAGGGCAGACCCTGCATACCTCTTAGCATTTTGTCACTGAAATGTTGGATACAGATGCTCAAAATGTAGGAAAATAAGGGGCACTGGTCTTAATACTATTGGACAAATTGTCAGATACAGACATATTCAGAAAACTGGATGACAGTGACTTAACAGCACTCTACCCTTAATCACACCCTGGACACTAGCTGAAAGTCCTAACAGTGGAGTAATAATGACTCACATAGGCCCTGTCCACAATACCTGGAAAATCTGTAACGTTTTGAAAGCATTACAAACAGAAAACGTTACAGTTCATCCACATTACCACTAAAAACATTTTGAAAACATTACAGGATTTTACTGGTGTACTGTGGACAGTGCCACACAGAGTTTTGAAACCGTTACAGAATCCATTGTTGAAAACACCTAATATCAGTTTTCAACAACAGTTGTGAAAATGCGTTCTGTAATGTTACCAGTGTAAACGCAAACCATTACGGTAATGGTCTGGACCCCCTGTAGCATTACAGAGGGATTTTTCTAGTGTAGTGCAGACAGAGCCTTAGAGTCTTTTGTGGGATCCCCCTCTTGAACTGCCAGATAACCGCAGCTGTTAATGAGCTGTTAATCACACCAGGCCATCTGGAACATTGAAAGACATTGGCATGAGGACTACAGCCCGCTAAAGCAGTGACTTTTTAACTTCATTAACAGCCATGGAAAACATGCACTAGTCAAGACAGACAAGTAGAGAGCTGCACTAGCCCTGGTCAATTTGCACTAGTTTTGGGCTAGTAAAACAATGTTAAAATTGACCCCTGCTCATGTCCCAGTGAGTGAGTGGAACAGCAAAGGAACAGAACAGGTACTGGTGTGTTAGACATCAACAGTGTCTGAAGGAGGCCACAGGGAAGGAGGGGGCTCCGCCAGTCAGCTAAGGTAAAGTACCTGGTCACTTCTATTGTTACACTCACTGCAGGGAAGGAGGAAAGGGTAGAAGGCAGGCCACTAGTGGGAACAGGAGGGTCACCCTATCTAAGGTAAGGTGAAATAAGTAAGTAAGGGGGAGATACCTAATCCAGTCAATAGAAGCACTCTGGATGGGGGGGGTGATATTAGTCCTTTCACAGAAGAAAGGGTTCTGAAAGAACTCTTAAAACTGAAGGTCGATAAAGCAATGGGGCCTGGTGGGATTCACCCCAGAATTCTAAAAGAACTAAGGGAAGAACTAGTAACACCACTGACTACCCTTTTTAATAAATCATGGGAGGATGGTGTGGTACCTGAGGACTGGAGGAGGGTAGATGTGATTCCCCTTCACAAAAGTGGGAGCAAGACAGAGGCAGGAAACTACAGACCTGTCAGTTTGACCTCAGTGGTAGGGAAAATGATGGAATCACTTCTGAAGGAAAGAACTGTTGAGTACCTAGAGGCCACTGGGGCACAGGACCCAAGGCAGCATGGATTCATAGTAGGAAGGTCATGTCAGACAAATCTAATTGATTTCTTTGACTGGGTGACCAAACTAGTAGACCAGGGAGGGGCTGTGGACATGGCCTGCCTAGACTTTAGCAAGGCATTCGACACAGTCCTGTACAAAAGATTAATAAACAAACTAGCCAGCCTGGGAGTGGGTCCCAGGGTGGTAGCCTGGGTAAAACACTGGCTGGACAACAGGACACACTGGGTAATAGTAAATAGAGTCCACAGTGAAGAAAGAAAGGTTACTAGTGGGGTACCACAGGGTTCAGTACTGGGGCCGGTCCTTTTTAATGTCTTTATAAGTGACATTGCAGAGGGACTGGAAGGGAAAGTATGTCTCTTTGCAGATGACACAAAGATCTGCAACAGGGTTGATACGCAAGGTGGGGTGGAAAGGATGAAAAGGGACTTGGTAAGGTTAGAGGAATGGTCAAATGTATGGCAGCTTAGATTCAATGCAAAGAAGTGCAAGTAATGCACCTGGGAAACAAAACCCAGGGAAGAGTACAATGGGGGGAGATACTAACAATAAAATGGAAAGGGACCTGGGGTAGTCATATCAGATGACCTAAAGGTGGGCCAGCAATGTGAGAAGGTAGTAAGGAGGGTTGGGGAATACTGGGATGCATAGGGAGAGGCATCACCAGCAGAAAACAGGAAGTTGTTGCCCTCTGTACAGACAGTTGGTAAGACCACATCTGGAGTACTGTGTACAGTTCTGGAGACCCCATCTCTGCAAAGACATAGACGGGGTGGAGGCTGTCCAGAGGAGGGCAACTAAAATGATGCAGGGTCTGTACCAGAAGACATATGAAGAAAGACTAAAGGAGCTTAAGATGTATAGCCTCAAGGAAAGGGGGGCATGATAGAAACTTTCAAATACCTCAAGGGAATCAATAAAGTCCAAGAGGGTCGCATCTTTCAGAAAAAGAGATGTGCGAGAACAAGGGGGCACAGTTAGAAGATAGAGGGGGGATGGCTCAGAGGTAATGTGAGGAAGTATTTCTTCACAGAGGGTTGTACATGCATGGAACAGCCTTCCTGAGGAGGTCGTAGTGTCAAAACCAGTGGAGGAATTCAAGAATGCATGGGACAGACATAAGGCAATTCTAGAGGGGGGGTAGAAGGAAGTAGGCTGTTGGTTAACTAGGATCTGCAGCTTATCCATTAGGTAGGGAAATGGGCAGACTAGGTGGGCCAAGCGGTCCTTATCTGCCATCAAATTCTATGTTTCTATGTAATATTTTATTTATAAGCGCCCTATCCCTGAGAATCTGGCTGCTTTACAACGTAAAAAAAAAAAAATACAATCAAAAACAAACTCACAAATCAAAACAAGACAATCACAATAAAATAAATCAATTATAAACATGAACTGGTATAGGTCAAGTCCCAAAAGCGTCTTGAAATAGATGGGCTGGATGTACTGTGGGTTGTCCTGGAGACAGCAGGCAGAGCCTCCATTCACAATGGGGTGATTTACAGACTTCCAGCACAGGGGGAGGATCTTAACAAGAAAATGGAGGAAGCCATTAGTAAGATGGCAGATAAGAGAGAAGTACTGTTGATGGGGGACTTCAATCTACCAGATATTGATTGGAACCTCCTGGCTGTGGCCTTGGTTAGAAACAGGGTCATCCTAAACTCCCTGCAGGGGGCATTTCTGAGGCAATTAGTCAAGGGAACTACTTGTAATTGGGCAATACTGCACCTGCTGCTTATGAACAGGGACAGTGTTGCAGACTTCAGGATGGGATGCCAGCTGGAGACTAGTGATCACTGGACTGTGTGGTTTAACACTGGGAAAGCAGCAGAGGTGAACCACACAAGGATGAGGGTCCTGGACTTTTGGAGGGCAAAATAAAAAAAAAATGTATGACTGCCTCAGAGATGCTTGGGGGGGGGATTACACTGATGGGGTGGAGGGACAGTGGGCCAGATTAAGGGATGGAATAGTGAGGGCAACAAACCTCTGCACAAAACAGGTGAACAAAAGCAGAAGCAAAAGGAGACCAATATGGTTTTCAAGGGAGGTGGCAGCAAGCATACGGGCAAAAATGGCAGCATTCACGTTCACGAGATTCAGAAGGAGAAGGATACAGAGATAGAGAGGTGTACTGGAAAAACAGAGGGAAGCAGGGAAGACAGTGAGGGGCGCTAAGGCACAAACTGAGGAAAGAATGGGGGGGACAAGACAGTTTTTAGGCATATAAGTGAAAATAGAAAGACAAGGGGAGGAACTGTGAGGCTAAGGGGTGCAGTGGGAGACTATGCAGATGATGATCAGCAGAAAGCAGATATCCTAACCAATTCTATTCCGTCTTCACAGTGGAAGGTGAAGTGGGAAGGGTCACATATAGGTTACAGAACCTCTGGAGGGAGGGAAGTAGACATAAGTCCATTTGAAGGGGAAAGAGTCCTGACAGGACTAGAAAATCTGAGAGTGGACAAGGCTATAGGGCTGGATATGGTACAGTACATCCAAGTGTATTGAAGGAGCTCAGTAAGGTATTGGCTGCACCTCTGACAGGCCTATTCAGTAACTCATTAGATGCAGGGATGGTCTCAGTGGACTGGAGAAGGGCAGATGCAGTCCCTCTCCATAATAGTGGCAACAGGCAAGAGGCTGGCAACTACAGGCTGGTCAGTCTGACATCAATAGTGAGTAAACTAAACACAGCAACATAGAAGTTGACAGCAGAAGGAGACCGCTAGGTCCATCTAGTTTGCCCATTTGTTTAAGACCTATTTTGACACTCTAGTTGCCCTTTGTAGTCAGGGCTCCCTTGTGTCTATCCCATGCATTCTTGAATCCTCCCACAGTGTTGACCTCCCAGAATCTCTTGGGACAGGCTGTTCCAAGCGTCCACCACTCTTTCTGTGAAGAAAAACTTCCTAGTGTTGTTAGAGAACCTCCCTCCTTGCAGCCTGAGGTCATGTCCCCTGGTCCTGGAGCCCTTTTTGAAGTGAAAAAGTTCCTGTGCCTGTACCTTGTTAATGCCTTTTATGTACTTGAATGTTTCAATCATGTCCTCTCTCTCTCTCTCTTCTCTGCTCTAAAGAGTACATATTCAGTTCCCTAAGTCTTTCCTCATAGGACATGTACTGCAGACTCTGAATCATTTTTGTTGCCATTCTCTGTACTGTTTCCACCCGGTCAATGTCCTTCCTGAGGTGAGGCCTCCAGAATTGGACTCCGTATTGCAGGTGAGGCCTGACCAGCGATCTATACAGTGGTTGCACCACCTCTCTCCTCCTGCTCGTGATTCTCCTTCCAGTGCAGCCCAGCATTCTGTTGGCCTTCAATGTTGCCTTCTCACATTCAAATCAAATCAAACTTTATTTAAACAGGCATCAACACCACTGAGCAAGCTCATTTTCAAAGTGGTCCTGGACAGTACGATTCATAGACATAGTAATACGAAAATTGTAACATCAGCAAATTACGGTACAAGGTCGGATACAAAATACTTGAGTCCGTCACAGATACTCCCAATTAGACATTTCCAAAAAACAATATCAAATAGAGTAAAGGGAAAGGTAACGTAGAAAACTGTAAATGGACTAGGGCCTGCAAGAGGATATGTGAAGGCAGAGAGAGGAATTGAGAGCCATGGAGCGGGGGAGGGAATGAGTGTACTGGAAATCCCTAGGGATGAAGGAAGATGACATACTAAAAATTATTAGAGTGGAGACATCAGTAACTGAAGAGACAGATTGCCTATAAGAGCTACAAGGTTCCTGCAAATACTCGACTAGCAGGGCTTCGAAGGAGAGAAGGCCCGGCAGTGAAGTAAGCTTGAGTGTGCTTTGCATAGTGTTCCAGAGTGAAGGGAGTGTGGAGTTAATTGTGGACAGTCCAAAGTTAGTTTTCGTTCTGGGCACTTGGAAGCAAAGAGTTGCATAACGTCTGAGGCCATAGGAGCCATTGGCACGTTTGAACAGGCTAGAAATATATGCTGGGAGCTTGTCTGTGAGAGCTCTATAGAACCAAATGAGCGCATTTCTTTTTCTCCTTGTTGAATGTGAGGGCCATCCCGCCATTTGGTACAGAAGACAATGATGGGTGCAAAAAAGCAGGTTAAAGATGAATCTTAGGGGCTCAGTGGTAAAGGGGGTCAAGTTTATTTAGTGCTGTGAGAGGGCAATGATTGTAGAGAAAATCGGCATAATCAAGTACGGGCTTCTGTGGTAAGCAGATGTTTAATACGATACAGTAGGCAGAGTCGCTGTCTTAGCTTTTTCAAGACTTCATTTAGGTGGCATAGAAAGTTAAGTTCGTTGTCCAGCCAGAACCCTAGGTATTTAAAAGTATCTACTGAGTCCAGGGGTTCACCCATGAGCGTTAGTAATGGTGGGATGTGTGTGGAACCAGAGGCTGTTTTTGGAGAAAGAATCATAGATTTAGTCTTTTTGGGGGTTAGTGTCTCCAAATGTTTAGGGATTTCTAATACCGTGGCAAGAATGGACCCCATTCTTTAGCCAGGGCATATTCAAAACTCAAGAAATTAGTACTGTATTAATCTTTGATGTTTGCTGAGAGCGCTCTTCTCAGCACACGCAACGTCCCCAAAATAGCTTCCTTTTGAAGTTCATAAGGTGTCACAAATATTGGTAGCATATTTAAATGTGCCTGAAAGTTCTTTTTGATTAGTCCCATTGCTCCAAGCACTACTGGAACAATCTGTGTGTCCTTATTCCACATCAGTTTGGTTTCTGACTGCATATCTTGGTATTTCATGATTTTGTGTCTCTGTACACAGCACACTGTAGTCACTAGGGGTGGCTATTTCAATCAGTAATGCTATCTTTGTCCTCTTTGCTTGTATTACAATATCAGGTTTTCTTGCTTCCACTTTCTTGGCTGTTGGTATTGGGTGATCCCATGTGATCATTACTTCTACATTCTCTGTGATTCTTTGTGGTTCATGTTTCCAGTGTCTCTCTGCTACCTGTATGTTATAGCGTTTGCACAGTTTCCAGTGGATCAATCTTGCTACATTGTTGTGTCTTTCAGTATACAGGCCTTCTGCCATAAGTACTTCACATCCAGCCACAAGATGCTCAACTGTTTCTAATTCTGTACTACAGAACCTGCACTTGTCTGTTTCTCCTGTTTTTTCTATGGATTTTGTGAACCATCTTGTGCGTAGCCCACTATCTTGGGCTGCCATTATTAGTCTCTCATCTCGTGGCCTAAATTCACCTCTTTTTAACCACTCATGGGTCAGGGCTTGATCGACCTGTGGTTGCTCCAGTAGCTCCCTGTATTTTCCACTATAATTATGGACTTTCCAATTGTTTTTTCTTTTCTGTTGGTCTTTATCTTTATACTCCTTTTTCTGATTCTTTGCATTTTCTGTTGCTGACAATTCCTTATCTACCTTTGGATTGACATCAATCTCTGCTACCCTTCTGAAGGCTTCTCCTAATTTGATGAGTGAAGTCATTTTAGGCTTATTTTCTTCATGATGCAAGACCTTGACTATATTTGGGTCCAAGGATGTCAGTAAGTAAGTATGTATGTAGCCCCACCATTGTGGATCTATATGTGTAATCACCTCAATGAGGCCCATGCCTCCTCTGCCCTAGGGATGTATAATCTTGGCATGCACTGATTTTTGTATATTAATTGGTGAGCATGAAACATTTTTCTTGTTTTTATATCTAGCTGGTTCAACACTTTCTGTGGCCAGTCTATCACACCAAAGCTGTATGATATCACTGAAGGGCAGTTGATTTATAGCTTGCACTTTATTTCATGTTGTCAAAGCAGTTTTCAAAATTAGCTTTAACCTTCTAAAATATTCCTTGCTTACTTTTACTCTCATTTGTTCATGTTGTGCTGTTGCTCCTTCATCTATTCCCAGGTATTTATACACCCTCTTGCTCAAGTTCTTTATGTCACAAACCTCCGCCAGATTCATGTTTTCTTTATGTTAACTTTCCTGCTACAAATGTTGCTTTGGCACATTTATCTAGGCCAAACGTCATCCGTATGTCATCAGAAAAGGTCTTAACAATTTGTAGTTGTTCTTTCAAATGTTTGTCAGATGAACTGTAAAGTTTTAGGTCATCTACAAATAGAAGGTGAGATGTTAGCTGTTGATTATTTTTGTTTCTGGGGTTCAAGCTGTATCCATAGCCTAGGTTGTTGATTAGGCTACTCAGGATTGAGGGCAAGGCAAACAGAAGTGATGACAAAGAGTCACCTTGAAATATCCCTCATTGGATACTTATATTTGGGATGGTGATTTGACCTTCTCATGATTTAATTGCAGGGTGGTTTGCCACTTTGTCATTGTTGTTGTGATGAAGTTTATCAGTGTGGGATGTATCCTGTAGATCCGTAAACACTCAGTGATCCAGAGTGTGGATACTGTCAAATGCTTTTTGTAGTCGATCCATGCTACACTAAGATTTTGGCATTTTTGCAGCTCCATAATGGCTTTGTTCAACATGAGATGGTCCTTTGTGCCATATGATTTTCTTTTATTACCTTTTGTTCTATTGCCATGAGTTTATTGCAGTCTAAATGGTTGTAGACTCTATCTGCATCGATTCCAGTATATAGTTTATATGTTGTTGGTAAACAGGTTATTGGGCGATAGTTCTTGGGGAGATTGCAGGGTTCAGATTTAATAAGAAGTGTGGTATTCCCTGTCGTTAACCAGATGGGTGTCAAGTCAGGATGCGATAAATAGTTTTTTGAGGTAGCTAAATCTTGTGCAAAGATGTTAGTACTTTCAGCCAGAAGTGGGTACTGCATCTGGACCTGGGGTTTCCAGTTGGAGGCCTTCCTTATCTTCATTTCTATCTCCTTAGCAGTTACGCCAGGCCACTCCATATCTCTAGTAGTACCATTTCTAATGCTGTCTTTTTATTTCCTGTATCCACTTTGCATCCCTATTATGTTCAACTGGGTCTTCATAAATACTTCTCCAGAATTCTCAATTTCTTTCTTTACTGGTGGAGTTTTATGTTGGCTGTTTTCTCCAGCTCCCTATAGAATTTCTTCGGTCTTCTAAACCATCTATTTTGCATTTTTTCATTGTTCCTTTCTACGTATCTCCTGAGCTTCTCGGCTTGAGCAGAGATCTTAAGCTTGTTATTTGAGATGGTAAAATTTAGGTCCTGATCTGTTTTAATACAGCATTTTTCTTTGATTTCACCCACTTTCCTGATGACTTTCATTGATCTATTACCTTTTCTAAACTCCTCCAGCAGTGATACTTCTGATCTTAGTTCCATAATTGTCCCTTCTATCCGCTTTTTCCATGGTGGTATGCTGAATTTCTCTCTTTTGTTCTTCATTCCTTGCTTTTTGGCACTTCTCTATTTGTTATTAGTCTCGCTGCACAATAATGTATTCTGTTTATTTCAGTGACATCATATGGATCCCTCTGGATGGTTCCAATAACTTTGTTTATCTGTTTTATGTGTTCTCAACTGTGTATGTCAGGTATTAATTTTGCAGTCCTTTCCTTTGATGTATTTTAATATATTTGTCCATGTCAATTAGGTCCAGCAAGTCTTCTCTCATGTTTTCTTCCTCTTGATTAAGGGTTGTTCCTGTAGTTGGCATTTCCTGCTCTTCCACTCTCTGTATGGGTTGAACTGGAACTTCAGCTGTTTTGCTTTCGGATATGGCACTTGATGTGCACTTTGCTGGGTGTCTTTGGAGATGTGTCATGTTTCGTTTCATGTACCAATATTAGCTGAGCAGTTGTCTGCTGTAACGGCTTACCAGATGATATTGGTGGAGGCTGAGTCTTTACCTCAAATCCTTCTTTCTTTAACTGTTCAAGGACTTCTATTTCAATGTGTTGCCTTTCTAGATCACTAAACTGTGCACCTTTCATTACATTCCACTTTGTGTGGTTATTCTTTTTTGTGATGTTTGCCATATCTGGATGTCTCTGTCTATATGTCTGTTTGAATATGTCTGTAATTTTCGTTGCTGTGCTGGTAAGAGCTGCTTTCTTTTTGGCATAAATGCTACACCATATCAGATCCCTTTTCTTTGCTGTGTCCCATGTATCTGCTCTTCCCGCTATGAAAGCCTCTGGTACCTCTTCCTTCTCTTTTGCTACCTCTTCATCTGCTTCCTTCTGTAGTCTGCCCAAGTTAATCTCATCTATGTACTTTTTTGTTTTTATTTGTCCTATTAGGGATCTAAAGTTTGCATCTGTCACACTGTTCAGTTTGTCTGTGGCAACTATTTTTCTCTGCTGCAATTTGTTCCGAAGTTGGCATTGAGAATGAGTTTATGTTTGATGAGACTATGTTGTAAGGAGGTAAAGTCTCACTGTAGGTCTTCGTAGGCCGTGAGAAGTGAGAAATTTGAGGAATAGAGTACTGTGTCATCAACAAATAGATTACTAATTTGCCAGCTTACTAATCTTTAAGTCATCTGAGATTATGATTCCCAGACCTCGTTCCTGGTTTGAGGCTGCCAATCTTTCACCTCCTAGGTAATATTCCTTTCTTGGATTTTTCTTTCTTACCTAGGATGAAAGACTGGCAGCCTCAAACTAATATAGTCACTTCTAGAGGAAAGACTGGTAGATTACCTTGCATCTGGCTGGTCACAGGACCCAAGACAGCATGGATTCACAGGAGGGAGATCATGTCAGACAAACCTGACAGATTTTTTTTGACTGGGTGACAACAGAAATATAGCGGGGAGGAGCACAGGACATAGCCTACTTACACTTCAGCAAGGCTTTCGACATCATACGACATAGGAGTCTCATAAAAAAAACTGGGAAGCTTGGAAGTGGAAACCACAATGGTAGACTGTGTACGTAACTGGCTGATGGTTATGAGGTGACAGAGGATGGTGGTTAACAGCACTCACTTTGCAGAAGGGAGAGTGACCAGCAGACTTCTTCATGGCTCAGTACTGGGTCCACTCCTCTTTAATGTCTTCATGAGTGACATTGCAAAAGAACCGGAAGGGAAGGTGTGTCTTTTTGCAGATGACACCAAGATCTGCAATAGGGTGGACACTCCGGAGGGGGTGAAGAAAATGAATACAGTTCTAAATAATGCTCAAGGAATGGTCAAGGATATGGCAGCTGGGTTTCAATGCAAAAAAAGGGCAAAATCATGCACCCTGGATGCAGAAACCCAGAGGCAGAGTTAGAAAGGGGCGAGATGGGGTGAGGTATTGGTGGACACTACACAGGAAAGGGACCTGGGGTAATGTTATTGGATGACATTAAGGTGGCAAGGCAACATGATAAAGTAGTACAAAAAGCCAGTGGGATGCTTGGGTACATAGGGAGGGATATCACCAGCAAAAGGAGGGAGGTGGTATTGCCACTGTATCAGTCATTTCATTGGTGAGACCACACCTGGAGTACTGTGTCCAGTCTGGGAAACTACACCTCAGAAAGAACATAGACATGGTAGAGGCCATCCAAAGAAGGGCAACAAAAATGGCATAGGGGCTGCACCAAATGTTCTATGAGGACAGACTAAGGGATCTTAACATGTACACACTAGAAGAGAGGAGGGTGAGGGGGGACATGATAGAGACTTTTAAATACCTTGCAGGGGTAAATAAGGTACAAGAAGGGAACATTTTTCAGAAATGAAAGTTTACAGGAACTAGGGGGCAAGCAACAAAGATGGAAGGGGGATGTTTACGAGGGACATGAGGAAGTATTTCTTCATTGGAAGGTGGTGGATTCCTGGAACAATCTTCTAGCAGGGCTGGTGCAGACAAAAACAGTGGTGGGCTTCAAGTACGCATGGGATAGGTATAAAGGAAAACTGGTATCAAAGCGGTGTGTGGGGGAAGGGTGGCCGGAGACCGTAGGGTTTGTGGTGACAGAATAGGTGGGGAAAAGAGGGGCAGATTAGGTGTGCCAATTGGTCCTTAACTACAGAACTCACAAATTCAATGTTTCTAAAGAGTGCTCCCACAGCAGTTACGTATGTGTGTTGATTTTATTTTCTGACCATACTTTGAGATGGTGTTCATGCAGGAATCTGGTGTGAATGCAGAGTGCAGATGGGAGCGTGATTAGACTCCCGTTGCCTGCTAATTCTAACTATGGACTGACAGTATAGCGTAGAGGTTCAAGTAGCAAGCTATGAATAAGCTTGGTACATCCAGCAGACTTAGGTTTGATTCCCACAACTTCTACTGGCATACTGTGTGACTCTGAGCAAGTCACTTAACTGCCCCAGTGCTTCTGGGTCATTCCTGCGAACAGGCCTTGTGGCCCAGTGGGCCTTACTTGGTTACCAAAAGAATATAAAATAAAAAAACAAACTCTGGTGCTTTTGCTGCTGATGATTTGGACTTGTAACTGAACTTTACTTAGTGTGAGGCACAACTGCGTGGAACAGTGCAAAAAGGACTCAAGTACAGAAGTGCTTCCTGTGATGGCTAAAGAATGATTGTAATTGGTTAATGTTATTTAAGTTGCCTAATTGCTGTGGTTAGCTTTACAAAATTGACATCCCTGTCCCCTGATGCAGTTCATGTAAAATGACAGTTTTATTTCCTGTAATCCTTAGCATGGTATTGAAGGGAAGAGATCCAGGACAGGAACTACAGAATAGGTAGGCTGGTGATAACTCAGAATACGTCCACACCTGCTGATGTGTCACATGGTGGCCCCATTAAATCTTCGGCAGTATGAAAGTAGAGAAATGAAAAAAAAATGGAAAAAAAAAAGCATTAAGAAATTCATTATCTGGCCAAAAAAATGAACAGCTTAGCAAGTGGATTATATCATTCTGATTTGCAGTTGCTGAAACAGAATTCACAGATTCAAGTTAATGACTGAGCCAATGTCCTGGAGGTTTTAAAGCACTTGTGGTCTGCAAGCTCTCCCCAGTTTACCATCAGCTTCCAGGCTGCTCGGAGTTTTCCATCAGAGTGCTGCACATGTGTCTCTTTCATGCTGCTGGGCATGTACTGAACATGCATGTCTACTGTATGCACACTTTGTGGAGCCTTTAAAAAAAGCTTTACATTTTCTTTTAACCTTAGACATAAACTGTAATAGTCCTATAATCGCATGGCACTCATAATCTGATAGCCCCAGGCATAAACATAGCCAGGGAAAAAATAACTACAACATTTTTCATTGGTTCTGGTCTTTTTCACTCTAAAATAATTATAGTTAGTACTTTAATGTCCTGATCAGTATTTAATTAGTGACAATAGATGAGTAACATGCATTAGTATGAATCAACAGTATGTAAGAACCACCTTACTGTGATTCTTTTACACTCAAAATAAACAGTACTTTAATGTCCTAAGGTGCACTTAATTATTGACCAGTACTGAATCAATATTATGTAACAGCATGTTGCCAAGATGCCGTGTACATTTACAGGATGTAACACACCCTCTTTTTTCTCAAGTGATTTATAGATGCAGAAGGCTCACTCCAGTATGTTGATACACACATGAAACCCCAAAGCAAGATACTTGGAGAAACCTATGAATCAACAGCTGTACAAATTACAGGACTCAGACAGTTCACAATGCATTTGGAACATGACAAATGTAACAGTAAGAGGCATCGCCTTCAGCTAAAATCCAGATCTACTAGTTCTGTGAGGAAATAGGTGTTTACCTTATATAAACAGTGAACAGAAAGAGTGTTTCCACGCTACCTAAAGCACCCTCGGCAATTTTGACATTTTATTTCCTTGGTTACAAAATACTAAAAGAGAATGGCACAAGCTGGCCTGCTATTCCTGGGTTTTTGTTTTTGTTAGTAACCAACATGGGAAAAAAAGTAAAACTACATGAGCGCTAAAAAAACTCAATTAGAGTACAGGGGTCTCTAGAGATAGTGCTCGCCTACGAAAAATATTGGTACAGTAAGAAATGTCACCAATGTTTTGGTCACCCTTTCAGATAGTAAGGTTGTGTGACATGTTACTGTCCCTTTACTGTATGGTGTGACGTTCATGTGGCTCAAACAGCAGTGAGACCCACACCCAACTCTAAGGCTGGTACCAATTTGCTGTTTGTGTGCATAAACATTTTTTTACTTCCTGTTTACTGCAGTATAGTAGATTGTATCGGGCTGATTTTGCTGAATCTCAAGATGGCATTTGCTGAAACCAGAAATCCCAGAATCCCCTGCAGCTGATGTCAGAGCTGGGCTGCAGCAGTGGTAGATTCAATAGCCTGCAGTGCATGTTAGCACTTTCATAAGCTCAGATCAGTTGTTTCATGGTCATGCTGTTCTTTCAGGGCCCCAACTATGCCTCGGGACCTCATTATGCAGCAGAGTTGGATTAGCCACTGGTAAACTAATCTCTGGCTGTACCTTAATGCTAAAAAAAAAAAAAAAGTTCCAAACGTGCCGGTTTCCAAGGCAGCTGTATGTGAGACACACTTCACAGAATAAGAGTGATTCCCATGCAGAGGAAAGGTGCACTCCTATTGTTTGGGAGTGCTCACTTGTAGCTCATAAAGTTGTAGCTGTACCAGTGAGCCCCTGATCATGGTGCCCATACAGTACCCATATTGTAATTCCTATTGATAACACTGGAGCTAACAGATGAAGCAATTATGGTAAGTCTAAAAGAATGTATTCTTTTTTCACAAGGGGGAGAGTTTATTTATATTTAGACCCCAATGACGATGAGTTCATCTGAGAGGAAGTGGCCGTGAGTGTGGCAGGACATGAGTTAGGCTCAACTTTGGGAGAGCATAAAAGCATAAACGCCACCACTGAGAACTGTATGTGAGTAGAGAAAAGAGAGCCTACACAGGAGGGGTTCATGGGAAGATGGGACTGCAGAATTATAAACATCATAGTTAAGGCTGTGATATAATAGAAGATCTCCACTGCCATGCTTCTACAGTCTTGCCTGTGAACCATGCAGCACAAGAGTCTGATTTTTACATCACTGATTTGGGCAGACAGCCTGTTTTCTGTAATGATCAGAACACAAGGGTTGTAGTGTATGACCAACAGCCATGGCTGGTCAAGCTTGGGGAGTAGACTCCTGGGGTCAGATTTTCAAACCCCCCAAGAATTGGCGCAGGTGTGGGAAAACTTGCACAAGTGGGTCTTCACTTGCAGACCCACAGTTTTTCTCATGTGTGCTGGATTTTCAAAGAAGGAGCCATGTTACGGCCAGCTCCACGATTTATGGCAGCTTGTGGTCATTTTTTAGTGCAGCTGTGCCAAAATGTTATGCTGGTTGGGCCAGGCATACCATCCTCTGCAGCTGTAACAGCCACCCATGCAGAGCATGGGTTGAAAATAGGACTGTAACTGGTGCGGAAATTGTTTTCTGCATTATCAGATTGCAGCATGGGACTCATTCCCTCGATTGACTGAAAATTCTGCCCCTGATGTTTATATGAAAAATGCTAAGCCCTTTGAGAAGGGTGGGGTTGGGAAGGAGAAGGGGCCAAGAAATAAGCTCACATGACCCGGCAACAGTAGCAGAAGGGTTGTGAGGAACTTAAGGATGCAAGACCTATACCTACAGATAGGTACTGGGGAAGACAGGAAATGGAAAAGGTTCCCCATTTGATGTAGGAAATAAATCTATCCCATCAGATGAGGTACAGATTGGTCAAATACTGGAATATTTATTACACTTGAAACAGGAAGGGTTAAACATTTATTCCCTTGAAGTGCATTTGGCTGCTATTTCAGTTTACAGATCTTTGGCAGCCTATTCACTTGCCTTTAATCCTGTTTTCAGTAGGTTCTTGAAAGGGTTGAATCATTTGCATCCACCTTTGAAGGAACTAGTCCCACCACTTGAATCAAGTTCTTACTCAGCTAATGAACCCTCCATCTAAGCCCATTGGTTTATCAAGTCCCACCTCTATAAGGTGTGTGAGTGAGCTGCAGGCAGTAACCCATAGCATGGAGTTGCCTCCCCTACCATATTGTGATTTTGTTTGTGAAGCAGATAAATATATACCTCATAGAGCTCAGCTTGTAACTTCCTTGAATGAGCTGACTGGCCACTGAGTGCTGCAGCCCTTCCCCTAAAATCAGCGTGATGATGATGATGCTAAGGAAGAGACAGGGCTGCAGGTGCTCTATGGAGATTATAATAAGATTGTGGAGGGGGGGCTGCATAAATGTACTTAATCTTTGCTGGCAGTTATGTATGTATGGGGCTACCACATATAGTATAGCCCCAGGCATACATGTGTAACTGCCAGGAAAGATTATCTAAGTACATTTTGGCAGCCCCCTCCTCCCCTGATCCTATTACGATCTTCATAGAGTGCCAGCAGCCCTGTTCCCTACTTAGCATCATCTAGCTGATTTTGGGGTGAGGTTGCAGCACTTGGTTGCTGCTTGGCTCATACAAGGAAGTTACAAGTCAGACTTTATGAGGTACATATCTATTTATCTGTGAACCCAACTAGCAGTGTGGTTCAGGACATGGGTGGTGAAAGAGAGGGCAGCCAACTCAGAACTTGAAGAGAGAGAACAAAATCTTGCACTCCAAAGCATAAATAAGGAATGCAGTAGCTCTTGTTGCAGTTAACAGTATTTATTCCTCCTTAGGAAGACTATGACCTTAGCCACAGCGCTTCAACCAGCAATAGATGTTCATCACTGAATTGGCTAAAATAGCTCCATGGGAAGGTAACTACATGGTATACAGCAGCAGCAGCTCTTTTAAGTATAGATCCACATTTGTTGGTCTTCCATAAGGAAAAGGTAGTTTGTAGCAAAAATACCAAATTCCTATCTAAAGTTGTTTTAGGCTTCCAGATTTCCCGATAAATAACTTTGACTGTTTTTATACATACAGCATGTGTAAATGATAGAGAAGAAAGGCTTCATACATTAGATGTAGAGAGTCCTGCATTACTATACAGGGGCATAGCCAGGATTTGGTGAGGGGAGGGGGGTGTGTTGCCCAAACACATCTAAGGGGGTCCAGGGGCATGCCCCCCCCAGAAAACGTAGGAGTTAAATGGTGCAGTTTTGTGCATTTTGAGGCCATAACTGCTGAGTTACAAAATGCATCAAAATTCAAGTTGTTAGTCTCAACCCTTCCCAGTCCCTTCCTTGTACCTTCCTATTTTTATTAGTACACTAAAACTTTCAGATAAGCGAGCCAATGCTTATTTCATTTCGCCTTTCAAAAGCATTCGACTGCCTGCCCGGCTTAACTAAGACCTAACTTGTATACCCTTTTTACCATAAGCAGACATGGTTAAAAAGAGTTTTGTCTGTCCACCAACCAGGTAAAATAAAATATTAATTAAAAAAATAGATTAATATGAAAAAGCTGTATGCTTCTGTACAGACTATGCTTGAATCACTCATATACGATACACACACTGGTCAGCCTTTACCATGAGGTACAAGACAACATTTGTAATTATGGGTACTTTCCAGTCTGTGTATATTTAAGGCACAATCATGCCATCTTCTCTACGGAGACCCCTATGTGCAAAATTAAAAAACATTCCATGATTAGGAAGCTGACATAGGTTTACTGAGATTGAGGCTTACTCATAGGTATTTTGGGGACTGAGCTGAGACAAGTCACAAACTTCACAAACCTGGCCCTGTTATGTTTTCTTTTTTTTTCCTTTTCCCCACCCAGTCATTCTCAATCCTGTGGCTCTACCTTGGCTTTTTAATAATTTGCACTAGTGACTCCGCTGCCTGCAATAACCAGGTGAATGCAGCCCTGCAGTCCTCAGACTAAATATGGTGATATGGTGGGGACTTACTAGTCAGCCAGGCAAGAATCCCAGAGGCGTTTTCAATCTGCCCCAGCCCATGACAACCACCAAGACCCACTGTGGCCACAGGGAGGTTGTGACAGACTAGTCCACCAAAGGGGTCGATTATTTATTTATTATTAGCACACACTGAAAAAAGCAATGAAATAAAAGTGCCAGAGCAGCTGCGCTGATCACACACCACCCAACTAACTCTTACGCTGTCTAGCATGAGAGTGTCCTGTGAGTCTGCATGCTCTGGCTTCTGAGAACGACCTGACCATCCCTTAACAGTCATCTGACCCAGCCAAGACCTGTTGATCATCAGAGCTCCTAGTCTGTCCCTGGTGGGAGGAGGGGCTGATTGCTGCATATTCATTAGCCAATGCCTGCCTTCCTTCTTGCTAGCGCTGCGGCACTTTAATGAATTTGTCAATTTTCTGACACACTGACCGGTGAAAGCACTGCGGGACTTTAATGGATCAGGGCATTTCTGACCAAAACATGGTGCTGAGGCTGTGAGTAAAATGGGGGGGAATCAGATGGGAGCTTTATTGCAAGCTGTTGAAGCGGGGGGGGGGGTCTACGCACCCCTGCGCCTATGCTATGAACCAAGAACACAGGGTATAAGGGGTCATTTTACCCAGCTGTTCATGACCTGTGGGGAGGTGAATTAAGGTCACTGCAGCAAATGGATCAATAGCTTGCTGGATGGTATCTTGCATTTCTTTATGTCGTGAAAAAGTGGGTAAAGAGTCACCTTTGGGGATGAAACCTCATTCCACAATAGCTTGTTTCCTAAACAAACCTACAAAAATCTGGCACACTAGCACTGCTTGGATTCTGCACAAGTAATAATATAGCATTTTGTTGATGTTGTTAGAATTTTTACTTACTGAAACAGAAGATCTTCAAGAGAATCTCCTCCATTGAGTTCATTATGGAACTGTAAGCCCTCATGATCAGGACCACCTGAACATTTTTTTCTGAATGGGACCACCCAGGTTGACATGCTTCATGGGTGCCTATATAATGTGGGCATCTCCAGCATGCTTCACTTCCCTGCTGGAGACAGGCTCGGAGGATCATTGGACCAGCAGGGGTAGAAGTGGCCAGGACCAAACCAGACACAGGAGAGGATATGGAAATCTGAGTACAGATCAGGGATCGATCTTAACATTGTTCTACTAGACCAAACACTAGTGCAAATTGACCAGGGCTAGTGCAGCTAACTCTCTACTTGCCCGTCTTGACTAATGCGATTTTCATGGCTGTTAATGAAATTAAAAAAGTCTCTACTTTAGCTTTCTCTAATCCACATGCTAATCTCTCTCAATGTTCCAGATGGCCAGGTGTGATTAACAGCTCATTAAGAGCTGCAATTATCTGGTAGTTCAAGAGAGGGATCCCACAAAAGACTCAATGTGAGTCATTATCACTACACTGCTAAGACCTTCAGTTAATGTCCAGGGTGTGATCAAGGGTGAAGTGCTGTTAAGTCACTAGGTTCCAGTTTTCTGGACGTGTCTATGTCTAACAATTTTTTTTTGAAATAATTTTATTGTATTTCTCATATAACAGTACAGAAAGGAAAATAAAAAAGGAAAAAGGGCATCACATTTATACAGCTTTTCCACCAGTAACACTGGAGTGTGTCTGAGGGATTCTCATTAGTTGATTAACTATTCCATCTGGGAACTTGGATATGAATCTACCAGTCATCACTTATTTCTATTCACATATCCATCATATCAGATCACATTTCTCTTAACTCTATGAGCAGCCGGCATGACCATATTGGATATTTAAAAAAAAGGGGAGGGGAGAAAACTTATATTACCCTTACAATGAATTCCTTAGCTAAAAGAAGGGGTGAACCTTGGCGATCTTAAAAATACATTAGTCCGAGAGAATTACATTAGCATTATTCATACTGTCATAGGAAGTAACAGGTGTACCTTATGGCCTCTATTCACTTTGCTGGGGGATCAATAAACCATTATTATTTGCTTTCAGTTACAAGTATATTTGACCAGAATGTCTAATACATTAGTTTGTTCTTTCTGTGCTTGAAAGTTGAAAAACAGCATCCATCTTGTCTTGAATTTATCTTTTTGTAGCCTTACTCTGGCCGTTAAATGTTCCGTATCTAAAATATTTAAGCAATTTTTGTACCAAGCATTCACTGTGGGACTGGTTTTAGACATCCAAACTTGGGTAATTGCCTTGAGAGCCGAGGGCACCATTATATTATATAGATATCTCTGCAACTTCTGTTTAATTTGGTCCGGGTAGCACCCCAGAACCCAGTATATGGGATCCTCTGGCATACGCATCCCAAAGCCCATACCCACTTGATCCGCAATTTGCCCCCCAAAAATACTGATACTGGGGCACGACCAGAATACATGTAAGTGTGTCCCCTTTTTCCACACTCCCTCCAACAGTTGTCTGAAAAATGGTGCCCAAAATGCCTAGTAATTGTTGGAGTACGAAAATATCTAATGGCAACCTTCCATCGAAATTCCACCAGCTATTAGAGGCAGTGGTCGAGTGGATGGCCTCCATATTACAACCCATGTAGAATCATCGATGACTCTCTCCATCTCCATAGACCAATTTGCTTTAACCAGCTCCAGGAACTGACCCAAACCATGGAACTGGTTAATTAACCGAGACAAAACCCTGGACTCCATCCTACTGGCCTCAGCTCTCAGGAAATCCACCAAAGGATTAATACCCAAGCCACCAGCACCTTCCCTTCCAAGATTTTTCCCCCTCAGGAAGTGTCTAAGTTGTAGATATCTGAAAAAGTTAGAGGTGGGAAGAGAGAATTCTTGTGAAAGCTGATGAAAAGACTTAAGATCCTCCCCTGCATACAGCTGTCCTAATGTAGACAGGCCTTTTAGATCCCACTGGAGGAATCCCCCATCCCACCTAAGGGGTTTAAAGTCTAAGCGGGCCTTAATCGGGGAGTTCATTCTCAAGGATATCTCACGCCTCAATTTTCTATTAATCTCTTGCCAAGAGACCACCAGCCTAGTCCAAGGATTAGTACAGTACAAGTAATGCATCCCCTCTATATCCATATATATTAGATCCCTGATATCTCCTCTGGAGGACTCCAGTCTCTCTATCTCAACCCATAACGGAGTGTCTGCATTTCTCATAAGGGACATTAATGGTTGACACTGAGTGGCCCAGTAATATTTTTTGAAATCCGGCAGACCTGGCCCTCCATTCCTTTTTTCTTTAAGAAGAACCTCCATTTCACTCTGGGTGGCTTGCCAGCCCAAATAAACTGGGACAGGGAGGATCTCAGTGCCTTCCAAAAACAGGCTGGCGGCCTGATTGGCAGAGACTGAAATAAAAACAAGAAGCGTGGGAGCACATTCATTTTTACGCAATCAATTCTGTTGAACAGAGCAAGGGGTAACTCTTCCCACCTGTGCAAGTCCTCTTGGACTACCTGTAACAATCGCCCATGATTAGAAGCATATAATTTAGAAATGTCTCTAGTTATTCTAACCCCAAGGTATCTAATATCTTCTTTTGCCCATTTATATTTACCAATTGGTGGGAGCACCCTGTCTTGTGGCCATCTGATGGGCAAGATTTCTGATTTAGCATCATTAACTTTGAACCCGGAGACTGTACTGAAGGACTGAATTAGAGAGTCCACTAAAGGCATCCACCTCACAGGGTCAGTAATATATAGCAGGGTGTCATCTGCGTATAAAGAGACCCTAACCTCCACTCCCCATACCTGAATGCCTCTAAAGTGATTCAACTGCCTCACAAGGGCTGCCAGGGGCTCAATGCATAATGCAAACAGTAGAGGTGAAAGCGGGCAGCCTTGTCTAGTCCCCCTCCTAATCAGTATCTTTTCCGAGGTTATCCCATTCACCTTCACCCTTGCCCAGGGATTTCTGTACAGGTTTGCTATCCACTTTCTGAACTTTTCCCCAATCCCAAACTTCTCCAGGACCTGATCCAGGAACAGCCAATCAATACGATCGAATGCTTTCTCCACGTCCAATGCCAATACTTCCCCTAAAATTTTCGGGGGGAATGACTTGGAGGAAGACAAAGCACTGAGTAATAATCTAATGTTATCCTGGATATGATGGCCTGGAATAAACCCTGTCTGGTCTTTGTGTACTAGTTCCAGGATAAATTCTTGTAAGTGAGAACTCAGGATCTTAGCAAATATTTTAGCATCCTGGTTGATTAGAGATATAGGGCGATCACTCCCACACTCTGTCAGATCTTTACCTGGTTTTGGCAGGAGAGTGATCAAAGCTTCTTCCCAGGAGGCTGGGGCCTCTCCCTGTTCCTGAGCTATATTACAAACTCTGGTGAACAGAGAAGTCAACTCACTGGCAAATGCTCGATAAAATTCCCCCACAAACCCATCCTCGGCTCGGGCCTTTCCCTTTAAGCCTTTGATAACCTTAATAACTTCTTGTTCAGTTATCGCCTGTCTAGACTGTTTTTCTGGGGGTCTTCAAGCCTGGTAGGTTCTATATTATTTAAAAATTGTTTACCTGGGTTAGGTGGTTCTCTTTTCTTGGGAGTATAACTCTTGGTAATAATTACAAAACTGTCTGCAATTTGTATGGGGTTTGAGGAAAGGTCTGGTTCCATATTTTTAAGACTAGAAATATATCTTTCTGCCTGTTGTTTTCTCTAAGCCTGAGGGCCAATAACCCTATGCTTTACCCCGTTTCATAATATTTTTGTCTAGTGTATCTTAGGAGATTTTCAGTTCTATTATTCATTTCACTATTATATTTCTCTCTAGCTTCCAGTAATTTTTCTTGTATAGAAGTATCCTTGTTGTTTTTTTAATGTTCTTTTTCCAAGGAACTTATAGTTTCTAACAAATTATCCAGTTTGGCTTGGGTGCTTTTATATTTATAGGTAGAATAGCTAATGATCTGACCCCGTACAACTGCTTTCAGCCCATCCCATATAAAACGTATGTGGGTATCGTTTTCCTTATTCTCTGAAATATATAATTTGATTGACTCTTTCATTTGGGACAAAATGGCAATGTTGGAAATCTGGAGTGAAAATATCAAAAATTGGCAATATTACAAGCATGCGTAGAAACTGTGCAATGCACGCTTAGCATCGTCCATTTTTTGATTTTGCACAATTTTGAATATGGATTTGACTTCATGAATACTGGTACTGTCATTTGGTTAATTGGTCCCAAAGGTGATTCCACACAGTGATTGTAGAAATCACCTTTCTGGACTGAGTAATGAGATGACAGTGACATTGTTCATGAGGTAGAACTCAAAACCCCACATTGAAAATTTGGTGCAAACATCTCAAAAAATGGCTGAGATATCAACATAAGTTGAAACAGCTTACCTTTAATTCTCCAGTTTGCGGTTCGGCTTTGAAGAGTGCAGACGTGTCCCGGTCCTAAGAAGATCACTGCTCCTGACCTCTGGAGGTAAGTATTAGGGTAAGGGAAGGGGTGTGGGGAGATGGGTGCTCAGTGGGAGGGGGACTCGTGAGACGGCGAGGGACCATATTATTTTTTGCAGCTTTAAAAAGCATTTGAAGTAATTGGGGGACGGTTTTCTGTATTCACAGGTGTCTTAAACTATGATATGTGCTTGGGAACACTGGGGTGGGCTCCCAGTGTGCCATATGTGTGTGTGTGTGTGTGTGTGTGTGTGGTGCACATATGCTGACACAGGGATTGGGCACCCTGAGTCGGCAATTGTAAAAGATGGCTTTGGGGGGAGGGGGGCATCATCTCACACCGGGAGATGTGTCGGAGCAGTGCTCCTCATACTGGGAGGAGGGCCCCTGTAGTGCTAACATGGGGATTGGGCACCCCATGTTGGCAAAAAGTGTTTTTTAATCATTTATCCTATTTTTAGTTCACGACCTAGTATCCTAGGTCGTATTTCATACATACGAACTAGGATCCTAGGTTGTATTACGCGAATATGAAATAGGATTTAAATGATTAAATAAACACATTTTAGGGGCATATCTCATTGGGGAAAGTGCAGAATGCAGCAAATGGGGTCCCAATATGTAAGCTACATGTGTTGGTTCCTCACCACAATATCATTTTGGGAGGTTTCTAATTTTTGAATTTCAGGCAAACTGAAAACAAGATGGCGGACATAAGAAGGAGGAATTTTTCTTATACAATACAGGATTCCTGTTTCATACCAACCAGCTATCTTGAAGTACCTACTAAGCATGCTCAGAAATTATTTTTTCAAATGTTTAAATTGCAATAGCTTAAAAACTACTAATTCTTTTTACACCAGACTAGCAAAAGGTACATCTGTGGGGTAGCCCCTTTCTGCCCTGCAAATGTCATGCCAAACAACCAACCCCTCTGGGCTGTAGGCAAGTTCAAAGAAAAATCCCAGCAAAGTCAATGCATAAAACATGTTTTTTCACCTCTCTGTACCTCAGAGACTGCACATCCGACCAGAATGAAACTTGCCAGATCACAAGATCTACCCCACAGGAAGGCACATGCCAAATTCCGTATAAATCTGTTCAACGGTTCCAGTTATTAAAGTGCCAAATATTGAGTTTAATACTGGCGTGCCTACTCCTTCTAACTATAGGGGCGCGGTGAAATATATATATATATATATATATATATATATATATATATATATAATACACACACACACACACACACACACACACACACACACACACACACACACACACAATAGGGGTAAGGAAAATGAGTAGTGGATAACACCATGTATTTTCCACACAGTGAGATAACTCCTACAGGAACTCAAACACAGTGAAAATATTTGACATTACTGGCCCAGTGGCACTGAAGGCTGAGGCGCTGGTCACCTTACCTCGCGCTATTCCAGCGACCTGTGTTCGGGAACAAGCATGGGTCACTGGAGGTCAGCAGGGGCAGAGAGGGATCGAGCGTCCGAGGGACTGCTCTCCCTCTCCGGGGAGGGGGTATTCCAGTTGTTGGTGTGCTTCTGACCCCTGAAGGTGGCTGGGGGACAGAGCGCCAAGGCTGCAAGCAAGCAACTGAGTGGGGCAGGCACCGGGAGGAGCGTGTGCGGACACATACACACTCCCTCCCCTGACGTCATTGCACAACCTACTCTCAGGGGAGAAAATGAGAAAAATGGTCCCAGGTCGGCTTGATGAGGCAGCCACCTGCCACAGGCCCCGAATGGCGCTCCCTGAACTGGATTCTGGTAGAGGTGAGTAGAGCTTGGGGGGCTCCTTGCCAGCCCGCCATGGGGGTAAGCTGTTTTGGAAGAGGGGTTGCAGCCTGATGTTGGGGTGCAGGGCTGGATGAGTGGCTGGGATAGATGCCAACCTGGAACCCAGGGGGAAGAAAGAGAGTATAAAAAAAAGAGAAAATATTTGACATTTATCCACACTGTGCTTATCTTATCAGCATTTATTTCAACTATGCTGATGTCACCCAGCAACACTCAGATTCTGCCTAAGTGTTGGAACTGCTTTCATGAAATTAATGGCAAGAATGCAGCTCACCTGTCGCACCTGCACCTGTAAGTCCCTCATTCACTTTCATCTTGTGCACTCTATGGCCCTGTCCACACTATGCCTCTATAACTTTACAGAGGGTGTAAAACGTTACCGTAACAGGTCACGTTTACACCTGTAATGTTACAGAAGGTGTTTTCCTAACCGTTGTTGAAACCACATATGAGGTGGTTTCAACAACAGTTATGAAACCGGTCCCACCCTGGTAACGTTACGGGCGGTAGTGTGGACTGCCGTAACCACCCCAGGCACCAAGCGTGCCAAGAAGGTCAGATCGGGCGCTGTAACGGCCGCCTGATCCCAATGTGTGGATCAGCAGGGTCCCCTAACGGACACCGCCGAGGTGTGGACGTACTGCACTGTTCAGCGTGCCGTAACGGATTGCATCCGTTACCGGGCGCAAGCGGTGTAGTGTGGACAGGGCCTATGAAAAGCTCCAAAGCAAGCAAACAGCAGCCTAAGGTTTCATACTGGAAAAGAAGCCAAAAAAGGGTGACGCCTTCTACATCCACGAATACCTCAACTACTGAGGAATACAGCCTGCTTCATCTCAAATGGCAAGGCAGTGTTTCAGCTTGTTTTAGCACAATTTTCCTTCATTGTCCTGTGTCTTCTTTGTTTATTACACAAAATAAAGTAAAAGGAAAAAAAAGTTCTGGAAACCCCTATTGTAGTGCACCTGTAAGGCCCTCTTTCACTTTCATCTTGTGCACACTATGAAAGCCCCAAAGCAAGCAAACAGCAGCCTGAGTTTCATACTGGAAAAGAAGCCAAAAAAGAATGAAGCCTTCCACATCCACAAATACCTCAACTACCAAATAGCCCGCTTCATCCCAAATGGCAAGACAGTGTTTCAGCTTGTTTTTAGAATAATTCTTTTTGTCCTGTGTCGTCTTTGTTTATTTCACAAGATAAAGTGAAAGAAAAAAAAATTCTGGAAACCCCTATTGTATAAATTGCACACATGATGTGCAGTCATGTGCTATGGAAAATATCTTCACTCCTGCAGATTGATATATATTACAGTATATTAAGACAGGGTGCACACTTTTATGTTAAACCCAAAACTTTGAACCTTAAAGGATACCTAAACGACATTTTAACAACAAACTATTCAAAAATCTGACTCCATAGGTGACTAAAAGAAAGGCTGCTGTATTCATTAATGCTAAAACTACATATATATAATTTACCTAAATGTGGTTCCAGAGCATTTGAAAATTGTAAAATCAGCCTTCCAATTTCAAAAAAACGGTCTTACCTGCTTCTTAAAATGGCTGCCAAATGTGTTATGTGATGACATCATTGGAGCCAAAGTCGGAGAGATATATGGCTGTCTATAGTGCTAACTAGTTCTTTTTTCCCTTTGTATAGAATTGTTTCACCTAAATGGTCAAAACCATGTGCATTATTTTATATAATACACATGTTAGGCTATGGTTCTGTTCATTTTGTTTACTTTAACATACTGAAATTGTGTTTTAATCCAACCGATAGCAAACTACAGTGCAGTACAAATCTTGAATAACCCGGCAGTCTAGTGGTTATGGCAGATCCTGGATACTACAATGGGGGTGCTGGGGTAGTGCGCATGCTTAATATGCACTTTTTAACATTTTTATTAAGCCTTTATATTTTCTGTTATTTTTCTTTTCTAGTACGTTTTTGACAGAACCTACAAATGTAATCCATAGTTTGAATGTAAACATTTGTACAATCAATAAATCAGACTTCTTCAACAAAGTGAAATGCAGCAGCAGCAGCAAGCATGTTACAATGTGTGTGTGTGTGAGGGGGTTCAGCCACACCCTTCACCACCCCCTAGATCCACCACTTTTTTGTAGCAAAGTTCTTGTGCAATCCAATGTTAGAGTTCATACATTCTTGAAAATTAAATATATGCTTATCTTGTCTTCTTTTTCCATGGGAAATAATAATAATAATAAGAATCAGCATTTATATAGTGCTTTTCATACACATTGTATCCCAAAGTGCTTTACAAGCAATGCTAGACTGGTAGTGACTTGACAATATGTAGTGGCAGCCATTTCACACATTAATACCCACACACAGCCTTGGACAATTGCATGAACTGGTATTATGGGAACGGGAATGTTGGCCAGAATGATGGGGTCAGGTAGTGATCATGGTGCTGGCAGCCCCACATCTTATTTCTCACAGTGATCTACTCATATTTCTCCCTTCTGTCTCCTCCCTTCCCTGAATATAGCAGTACCTTGCAGAAGTGGTCTTCTCCATCCCCCTCTGGTATTCATTCTTCACTACTCATCCTCACATCAAAAACTGGTGAGCTCGTCACCCTTCTGCATCATGAATGCAGGTAGTGCAGTCCCCGGGTTTTTTGACATATCAAAAATAAACAAATCTTTCCAGTAAGTCAGGTTGATAGCAGCAGGGAACAAGGGGAATGATGGGCTTTCCTATCCTTAAAAGATCTAGGCTTCCTCAGATTAGGTACTATTAAATGACGGGGGTGCACATCATTATGCACGTCATTTAATAGTGCCTAATCATAGGTGGCTTAGATCTTATATGGGTAGGAAAGCCTATTTTTCCCCTTGTGTCCTACTGCTATCAGCCTGGCTTACCAGAAGATCAAGTTTATTATTAATATGTAAAAATAATATGGGAGACTTTACTAACCGCATTCATGATGCAGAAGGGTAGCACACCAGTTTGTGGTGTGGGGAGCAGGTGAGAAGAATGAATGCCAGTGAGAGACTGAAGAGGCCATTCCAGCAGGGTACAGCTATATCCAGGTTAGGGGAAGACAGGAAGGGGGACGTTTAGCAGATCATTATGAAATCTGAAACGTGGGGCTGCCAGCACCGTGAGCACTACCTGGCTGTGAATGACAGCAGCAGGCTATGGCAAATACTCAGAGTGGCAGGGCTGCACCTAAACTGTTACTTGAAACCAGTGTAGGGAGATTACCCTCGGGTGGGGGAATGTTGACATTTGTTAGGACAGTATTGAGGGAGTTGTGTATAGCTCATTCAAGATTTGGAAGGGTGGTAGCCAGCCAAAACACATTGTGGAGTAGAGCACAGAAAAGTGCTGGAGAAGAATTGCTGGGAACTGTCCTGTGGGGTTCTGCAGATCACAGGTAAAAGGGTAGACTGACACTGGAAGTCGGGTGGATTCGCTCAAGGTATTAGTATGCCTCTCCTGCTAATAATATTGTTATCCATTGTAAGTGCAGCCCTTATGAGGGCATGAACAGCAGTTTTTCTGATGGGTCATGATGCTTATTGCTTGGCCCTCCAGGAAGACCTAGTTGTTAGTTAATGAGGCTAGGGAAAAAACAGAACAGTGGAACTGTACATACTACCTTCACTGTGCAGAAGGGTGGTGATCCACTCAATGTTTACTGTGGGAGTAGAAGTCAAACACTGAGAATGTGGACTGGAGAGTGATTTGGGAGGCATTTTTTAACAGTGCCAGCTGATGATGCATATTGGTATAGGTGTGCACAACTCTCTGAGGTACAAGATTACTATCTGAGGTGTGATAATTCTCTTCATGAGACCGTAAGCACATATGCAGCCCCAGGCAGTACTAAGGACAGGGTATGGATGGTGAGGAGTTCAACAGAAGGCAGGCTATGTGCAGGGGGTTCACATGGAAAAAGAAAACCTTATTTTTGGATTAACAAGAGAGCACGAGCTTTGGAATTGAACCAGATCAGTACTTTGCTGTGTGACCCTGAGCAAGTCACTAAACTTCCTTGTGCTCCCAAGTCACACCTGTAAACAAGCTTTCAGCTTAGTGTGTCTCTCCTGGTTAACAAAAAAATTAAACTCAGGGCATCACATAACCACTAGATCATCAGGTATTTGAAGTGTTGTACTGTACTGCAATTTGCCAAAGAGAAAGTCAGCTGGATTACAAAACATTTTCAGCAAGTTAAAGTAAACAAAATGAATAAAATCATAGTCTAATGTGTACTGATCAAAAAAATCCATGAGTTAACACATGGTGGTGATCATTCTGGTACAACAATTCAAAACAAAGAGGGAATGAAGAACTAGTTAGCACAATAGGAATATATGTGGATCTTTGTCTCTGGCTTTGATGATGTCATCATGACTCTTCACTAAACACACTTGGCAGACATAAGGAGAAGGCAAGGCTGCTTTTTGAAAGTGAAAGGCTGATGTTTACATTTTTCAAAAGCTATGAAACTGCATTTATGTTATGTACATAAATGTAGTTTTAGCATAACTGTGAACAGCAGCCTCTACTTTACCCTGCTGTGAAGCCAGATTTTGGAGTTTGCAGTTTTAAAAAACTGCTTGTTTAGGTACCCTTTAATAACTTTGGAACTACTCAATGGATCTGCATGGAACTTGGCATGCATAATCTCCAGGGGTAGATCCCTTGATAAGCAGAATGTTGTCCAAATCCATTGTGTGGTTTGTGAGATAAAAACTGTCACAAAACCTCAAATTTACCATTTTTTTTACATTTCTTTGTCCATCTGTATCTCAGAAATGCCTTTATGTTGTGGTCTGAGATTTTCAGGGTAGAAAGCCTTTGGGTCACAGACGTGCCTTTTGAAGGTTTGGTGATAAAATATTAATCCATTCTAAAGTTATAACATTTTAAATTTTCCATTATTTCCTATAGGAAAATTTATACATGTAATGAAAGTGAAACTACTTTATGCACACTGTCATCCAGTTATGCACACTTTGCACCTTAATAACTTTGTAACCCTTCCATTGATTTGCATGACATTTGGCATGCATAATCTCTTGGGGTAGGTCTCCTGATGTGCCAAATGTAATGTGAATTGGATTTGTAGTTTCTGAGATACAGAGTGTCAAATAATCCTAAATTTACCAGTTTTTTTACATTTCTTTGTCCACCTGTATCTCAGAAATGGCTTCAGGTAGTGATCTGAAATTTTCAGGGTAGAAAGCATTTGCCTCACAGATGTGCCTTTTGAAGGTATGGTGAAAAAATATTAATTTGTTCAAAAGTTATTAAACTTTTAATTTCCCATTATTTCCTATGGGAATATTTTTGTCGGGCACGAAAGTTGTAATTTGTGCAAGCTACATAACTTACAAGATATTGTTAGATATAAGCACTGAGATAATTTGCGAAATACAACAGCATTCAAGTAGTTATGTAATTTGCACAAAATACAACATATTAAACCTGAATGTTTGAACTTTAATAACTTTGGAACCCTTTTACAGATGTGCAGGACATTTATCATGCGTAATCTCTAGGGGAAGGTCTGACATGCCAAAATTTTGTGTGAATCGGTTTCGTGGTTTTTGAGATACAGAGCATCAAAATCCTAAATTTACCAGTTTTTTTTTTACATTTCTTTGTCCACCTGTATCTCATAGAAGAAGAAGAAGAATCAGCATTTATCTAGCGCTTTTCATACACAGTATCCCAAAGCGCTTTACAAGCAGTGCTAGACTGGTAGTGAAGTGACAATGTGTGGTGGCGGCCATATCGCACATCATCACCCACACACAGCCTGGGTAATTGCATGAACCGGTTTATGGGAAGGGGAATATTGGCCAGGATACAGGGAATGTTCTCTGTTCTTCTGCAAAGAGTGCCCTGGGTTCTTTTACTTCCACCTGGACACTCACCAGGATGGGCAGAAGGGACCTCGGTTTAACGTCTCATCCAAAGGATGGCACCTCCCAGCAGTACAGCACCCCCCAATACTGCACTCGGATGCCCGTGATTTTTAGGTGCAAGTCCAATCCCTGTGTGGGACGAGAACCCATGACCTTCTGGTCCAGAGGCAGATGTGCTATTAACTGAGCCACGCTGACACCTGAAACGACTTCAGGTAGTGGTCTGAAATTTTCAGGGTTGTCTCACAGATTTGCCTTTTGAAGGTTTGGTTAAAAAATATTAATCAGTTCAAAAGTTATTAAACTTTTAATTTCCCATTATTCCGTATGGGAAAATTTATATGTCAGGCAGGAAAGTTGTACTTTGTACAAGTTACATAACTTTTGCAAGATACTATTGCATTTTGTGCAAATTACGTAATTTGCACAAAATACAACAGTATCTTGCACAAGTTATGTCATTTGCGCAAATGGGAGTGCAGGGTCCAAAGGTACCTGTGCTTCCACCATAACATAAGGATGCTGTTATACTGTCTCAATGGAGGGATGGTTTGGACCCTGCACTTCCACTGTAAAATAAGGGTACTATTATAGTGGCTCAAGGATACTGATGTACTATCTCAATGGAGGGATTCGGACCCTCCGCTCACACCGTAAAATAAGGATACTATTATACTATCTGAAAAGGTAAGGAAATTCATTGCAAAAAACTTTGTTAATGCACCATTAGGGCTGAAGCATAAAAAGTAGGGAAATGCAATCTTAGGGTTCCCAAGCATAGGATCTTGCCCCCACCCTCGACTTTCAACCCGAACACCCCACCCTCACCCATGGCTTCCAGCCCTAAGGCCCACCTCCAACCTGCATGCAAGAACAGGTGTGAGGGGTGTGCCATGGGGTTGCAAACCCTAATGCTCACCCCATTTCAACAGTTAGTAACCTGACATGGGTACAGAATAAAACAATGGGGTGAGCATTAGGGTTCACAACCCCAAGGCAGACCCCTTACACCTGTTCCTGCATGCAGGGTGGAGGTGGGCCTTAGGGTTGGAAGCCAAGGGTGAAGGTGGGGTGTTCGGTTTGGAAGCCAAGGGTGGGGCAGGGTCTTATGCTTGGGAATGCCAAGATCGCATATATATTATATTAGGGTTGAGTGCAAACTTCTATATTAAACACAAAACTTTAAACCTTAATAACATTGGAACCGTTCAATGGATTTGCACAAACATTGGCATGCATAATCTCCAGGAGTAGTTTCCTTGACTTGCAAAATGTCATGCAAATCTGTTGTGTGGTTTTTGAGATAGAAAGTGTCAAAATATCCTAAATTTACCAGTTTTTTCACATCTTTGTCCACCTATATCTCAGAATTGCCTTTATGTTGTGGTCTGTAATTTTCAGGGTAGAAAGCCTTTGGGTCACAGAGGTGCCTTTTGAAGATTTGGTGAAAAAATATTAATCCGTCCCAAAGTTATTAAATTTGCAATTTCCCATTATTTCCTATGGGAAAAAAATACATGTATGTTCTGAAAGTGAAAGTACTTTTCGCACACAGTCATCCAGTTTTGCATACTTTGCACCTTAATAAGATTGTAACCCAATGGATTTGCATGAAATTTGGCATGCATAAGAAAAGGAGGTAGCTCTCATCACTTGAAAAAGTTGATGCAAATCCGTTGTGTGTGTTTTGAGACACTGTGTCTCAAACTTCCTTAAACTTACATGTTTTAGTCCCATTTTCCAGTCTTGCATATTTGCACCCTAATAACTTTAGAACCCTTAAACAGACGTGAATGAACATTTGCATGCATAATCTCAGGAGATATGTCTGTAAATGTGATCAATTTCATATGAGTCTCTTGTGTGATTTGTGAGATATTGTGTCTCAAATATCATTAATGTTCCATGTTTTTTTCCATTTTTACTAACAGTCTTCCGATTTTGCATAATTTGTGCTTCAATAACTCTAGATCTCTACAACATGTGCATAACATTTTGCATGCATAACTTTGTAGGGTTGGTCTGCTAATGTCTAATTCCATTTCAATTGCTTGTGTGGTTTTGAAGATACTGTGTCTCAAATATCCTTAAATTTATGTTTTCCCATTTTCACAGTTATCCAGTTTTGCATACTTTGCACTTTAATAACTTTGCAACCGCTCAAATAATTTTGTGGGGTAGATCCATTGATGCTGCTAATTTCATTTGAATTGCTTTTGTAGTTTTGGGGATATTGGGTCTTAAACATCCTTAAATTCACGTTTCCATTTTTGCAGTCTTCCAGTTTTGCATACTTGCATCTTAATAACCTAGCAACCCTTTAACAGGTGTGCATGAAATTTTGCATGCATAATCTCGTGGGGTAGTTCTATTGTTGTGGCTAACTTAGTTTGAACTGCTTAACTGCGCCATTGTTTGCCAAAAGAACTAGGGTACTGCTGCAGTTTGTGACACTACTTTTCCAGATATGTCTGTTTCTTTGCCACTTCATAACTAAAAACAGTTTGGGCTTTTGGGCTGAAATTTTCAGCGTACAAAGGACTTGCCGCAAAGATGTGCCTTTAGCTGGCTTGGTGAAAAATCTATCATATGAGCTACAACACTTTGATGTTTCAGAATTCTCTTACGGTAACATTTTGATGGTTAGAGTACTTTTCAGATGCTATATCTTGAAAACGCTTTTGAGATACAGCTTCGGCGCTATGGGTAGTTTAATACACCTTTGGGTGTACTAAGTTGTTTTGCATGTTACCAGGCCCTGCTTCAAACTGTTGGTGAATTGTAATGAATAGGGCACATATGACCTATACTGTGGCATGCATTATCAACATGGCAGCAGTACTGCTTGTAGGGCACAGTGGTACCACAACACACTATGCACTGATGGGAGTCCCACATGCACATGAGGGACAATTACAATAGGCATGGATGGGAGCACAGGGCCTGGAGGACCCTGTGCCCCCACCGCTCACCGTGGACTTATGGGAGTGCAGGGCCTGAAGGGCCTTACAGTCCCACATGGAAATGACGGACAAGTACAATAGGCATGTATGAGTGCACAGGGCCATACCACTCACTATAGACTGATAGCACAGTGCTCAGAGGTCCCTGCACTCACACATGGAAATGAAGGACAATTACAACAGGCAATGATGGGAGCACAGGGCCCAGAGGGCTCTGTGCTCCTACCACTCCCATAATCAAATAAGGCTATGCTTATACTTTCTCAAAAAATAGGAAATTAATTGTAAAAAAACTTTGTTAATGCACCATTAAGGTTGAAGCATCAAAAGCAGGGGAAATAGAACCTTAGGGCTCCCAAGCCTAAGACCCCACCCCCACTGTGCATGCAGGAACAGGCATGAGGGGTGTGTTTTGGGGTTGTGAACCCTAATGCTCACCCCATTCTCCTGTGCTGTATCCATCGTACCTTACTTACTCATGGAATGGGGTGAGCATCTGCAACTACATCACACATATCTGCTCCCGTGCCTAACTCACCCATTGACCCGTCTCCCCTGATCTCTGCTCATCCTTCCTGTAGGTCCCCTATTTTCTATGAAAATTGATCAAAAGATAGAAACACTGGGTTAAAAACAAGAAACCTCCATTTAGTGTTTATAACATATTATTTGCTTATTATTAAAAGGCTATGCAAGCGGTTTGATGGGTGGGAGCAGTCAGCTAACCCTCCCCCCCTTACTGGACTATTTAAACCAGCTTCCTCCAACCTCATTCGAAAAGCTGTTTCTCTGCTCCAGCCATCCTCCTGTCCTCCTCCAGTGGCGCACTTCTCTCTTTGGACTCCTTCCTAAGGTACCTTTAGGCTACAGAAATTATATTCCTGTGGCACTTCCAGGGGTGGAACCCTCCTCAAGAGGGTTTCTTAGCCTTCACGGTATCCTAACAAGATGGTACATCTGCAGGGGACAGAGTATATAAATGGTCAAAGCACCCACATATAATAGTCAAACAACTCAATAATATAACTAGCCTCCTGACTATTAAAAATTGTTACACAAGCATGACTCCACACTTTGGTTGCATATGTCCACTGAACCCTGGTATGCACCCACTTTTTCACTTTTGCACAGTTTGTCATGCTACCCCCATCTGCACCATGGGCAAAAAAATATGTGTGAGCCAAACTGTATTGCAAAACAAGATGATATGCACTCAGTTATTGAGAGAACAGCTAAAATGGATTTAAGTCAGGGTCAAATTGATTTGGCTAATTGTAAAATTAGCAAAGCAATGACACTACCCCTTCCTTTCCCTGTCTGCTGCTTTTGTCCTTCATACTGCATGAACTGCAGTTGCTCTGCTCATTTAGCCCCACTCATGCTGCTATTTAAGAGAATCAAAAAGGAAAGACTTCTCTTCTCAAAAACCCAGAATATCTATGGGAAGATGGTGAACTGGTACATCCCAAAGATATAGAATGCTCTCTCTCTCTCCTGAGATCAGGAAAATTACAAAGCTAGAAGCTTTTAAAACTAAACAAAGAACTGTTCAAAAAAATGTGATTGCTGTTCGAATGGTCTGAGAAACTAGGACAGCTACGCCTACTTAGGTCATGAAGCCATTAGCTGCACATTCAAACTTATTGATTTTGCAAAATACATTTTGTTATGTTTGTATTGAAGTCTGGATTCTGTTTATTTGTATCTATGTATAATGTATGTATAAGTGTGCAATGCTCAATGTAACAAATTATCTGCACAGGACTACTCTGTAAATATAGCTGCTCGAGTTGATGAATCCTAACAGTTATATCCTGTTTAAAATAAAGGTTTTTATTACTAACTACTATTACTACCTTTCTTAAAGGGGAATTTACAGTAGGTGTGAAGGTTCCTTCACAGTATAATAAACCAGGGGCAAAGCACTCAGAGAGAGAACCTGGAATAAGAGTACTTAAGTGCTGAAAATATCTGGTGAAAAATTAAGCAATAAGAGATGCCAAAGCATGTGTCATGCTTTGATGACATCACACCTAAGGTGTGTTGTGAGGCACAAGGCCACAAGCCAAGTACCTTCAACCACCCAAGTAGTGACATTATCCCCCCTCCCCCAACATGCCCTAAAATGCCTTATCGGGATTATGACATGGATCCATTTGTGTGTTTATGTTTGTAGGTACCTGTAAGGTTGTACTGGGATAACATCATGGGTTGGCTGTACACCAATCAGCTTTCAGCATTCTTTCTATCCATTTTAAAATAAGTATTTTATTCACCTAGGTATCAAAAAAAACCATCCAAAAAAAAAAAAAAAAACACAGACAGGAAGAAAAATGCTGACAGATGCCCTTGTGCTTTGAGCTCTTCATCAAGGGCCCCCTGATTAAGAACTAGCACAACATGAAGTGCAGGGGTGTCTGTCAGCATGTTATCTGCCTGTCTGTTTTTTGGATACCTAGATAAATAATTATTTTCCTCAGTGATTTTCAGCACTTAAATATCCTTATTCCGGGTTTTCTGTGAGTGCTTTGCTCTTGGTTTTCAGGTCTGCAGTTGGGGTGGAACAGCCCAGTAGAGTACCAAGCTGGCATGTATCTGCACATTTGCTCTTTTTGTTCATTTCCCTTAAAGGCTAAAAAAACAAGAAGGGCTTCTTTAAATGAGGAACTGGGCTTACCAGCTGATGCCAGTAGTTCAGAGATATCCATCCCAAAGTCAGTCCTCTAATAAATAAAGGCAGCAACCATTTTATGGAACCTTGAGACAAAAAGGGGTGTCAGTTGGGCAAGCTGTGCTAAACAACATGCAGTTTCTGTAAGAGTCACACCTCTTTCTGTGTCCCCCCCCCCGTCAAATTTTTATTAACCTTTTTTTCCAATTACAGCATTCTTTTATGGTGTACTTTAAGTGAACTTATATAAACAAATACAGTTAAAAATAAATGTAAAATATCAGTTACATACTGTAGTTCTAGGCAGTTGTGGGAAATACAAGTATTTTGTTAGAATATCAATTACTTATCTAGTAGGATTCAGAACTGTGGATAATATTTATACCTCTATGCAGATATTTATTGCTATAAACACTCATTCCCTAAATAAATTCCCAAAAGGGTGACCAAATTCTTTCTGTGTTGAGCTTCCATGAAATCACTGCAGCCTTGTTTTAAAGGGGGAAATTGCATCAGTAAATGTTCCACACACCTAAGTGTGGGACTATGTCCCCAATTTGCACTTTTTGTGCAAAATAATGTATTTTTTTTTTACTTACTCTTCTGTAACACAGCACTGTACCTGGTTGATCTTAATAAACCCCAACCCTGGCATTCTGTCAACACTGCTGATCTGGCAGTCCCAGAATCCCCAGAGGCCAACATTAGCAACAGATTGTAGCCATGGAAGACTCAGTTGTCTAGAATGACTGGTAGAGCTCCGTGAAGCTCTGCTTACTGGTCTCCATTGGTTCTGCTGTAGTCCTGAGGCTAAGCTCCCTACTATTTGCATTTATACAGACCCTTTTATGTGGTTATCTCAAAGTGCTTTACAATCAACACACAACACAAAACAGCTACTGAAGGGCAGTTGCAGGGGTACAATATGGCAGGCATTTGGCCTCAGACCACTATACAACAATAGGGTATAGTGAAGTGTTGTTCTGTATAGAATTCTTTCCCTTTCAAAATGCTGTTCTACCACAGTTCCATGGCCACAGGATGCTGTTCTACCCTACTGTGGTACAACAGCATTCTAGAACCTCTAGAGACTGCATGAGTCAGTTTCATTTTGAAAGCAAAAGAACTCATAAGACACATTTTCACACAGTTCTATACACTATAAAAAATACAGGATGAGCAACTCTATGCACAACCAGTGTGTTTTGCCACCTCGGGGTTCTGATTCCCATGGACCTCTCGAGTAGTTGCCCATCCAGTGTTCTCTATGTTTTCCTTTCTCTGTTCCCAACTGCAAATCAACTGATAATGAATTAGGTTAATTGAGACAACGGTGCATCATGCAAGCAAAATCAAACTGTTCTTCTTCATCATCTTCATCATCATCATCATCATCATCAGTCCATCACACCAGTCTGAAAATGAGGGCAGCAGACAGACAAAGATACTGGAACAAGGATGTCAGAATTGCTTTATTTTGTAGTGTTTTGCTTATGGTGAAGCACTCTTTATTTTGCACACTGACATATATTTTGTACTGGCTATGCTGAAAATACTGTACTAAATACAATATTCAAGGTATTACAAAGTAATGCATATTAAAAAAAAACAAAAAAACTTTTCTATTACAAATCTATAAAATTCAGGAGTGCAACAAATGCTTACCTACCACTATACAAAATAACCTTTACGTAGCAGTCAATGCTACGCAACAGTTTAAAGGTATAATTTTTCTTTGCGTTATTATCTGATCTTGTAACAATAACAATGTTCAAGCCTAGCTTGACCCAAGTACTGTCAAGAAAAAGGGGTGACAGGGAATTACCACTGAGCTGGAGGGAAGAGTGGAACTTGGACCAATGGTATTCTTTCTCCCTAAAGCTGTATGTACACAGTATATGTATGCGTGCAACAACAAAACAAAAGCAACATGCATTCAAAAGACAGAAAACAATGTGCTTACGTAACATATTTTAAAATCTGCATCAGTGCAAGTAAGCAATAAAAAAGCAGTCAATTACAAAATATAAAATATTTACCATGTCTTTACAAAAACTGCACCATCTGAATGCCCCGTGCTTCAGCCCGTACTAGATCTTTGTCAGACCCTGCCGAAGATCTAGTGTAGATCAAAGCACTTGAGCACTCGGATGGTGCGTGTTTTTGTAAGGTCACGGTATGAATATTTTGTATTTTGCTGTTTATTTATTGCTTGTATGTATGCACTTAGAAGAGTGAGACACTTACATAGTGCTTTTCATGCACATTATATCCGAAAAAACTTTACAAGCAATGAGAGACGTAGTAAAGTGACTTATGTAGGCACATTTATTTTCTGTCTCTTGCGTGCCAGTCACTTGTTGCGCTGTGTTGGGACTGGGCAGCCTAACTCGGTACTGATAAGCAGTTTGTGTGCTCTGATCTTTGTTGCTCTGATATATGTGTATCTGTATGCCTACAGCACCTCCTTTGAATCCCTGCATACCAACTTGCTCCTCTGTACCCTCAAATTTAGATTTCAGGATCACTGGCTTATACACTGCTGACCTGTTATTGCCCATATGCACGACAGTCATTTTTTTCGTCCCCCTTTCCCCATAGCAATCTATTAACCCAGGAGGTAAGAGCATTTACATTTGCACCAAAAAGATTATACACCTGTCAATTTTCATGATTCCAGTTGCATGGACTCTTCCCTATCTATAAACATTAATGCCGAATTTCTTTAACACTACAGTCTTTTTGTCACCTTTTTCCATCCTGCACTGAAACCCCCTCCCTTGCCTGCATCTGCAACCTGACAGTTCTGTACCACAGCCTTTGCCAGTGGAATATGTTACATTTGAAGAAATATAGGAGTCTGGATGCATGCCAAGGATTGCATACATCACCAATGGCAACCCCAAATCAAAACTGGTTAAACTTTTTGCTACCTGATTAGCCGCTGTGACTAGTATTGCCACCAGACCTACCTGGTCCCTTTAAAAAGAGATTTCTCAGATGCTATAACGAAACAGGCAGGGACTCCGTGTTCCCTATTAAGTAAATCACTTTCAGAAATTGATTACGCTTACTCTAAGAATGTGTTGCATGATCTGGTTGAGTCTGCCATACATCGCCAGCCATATCTGTGCCCATAAGTGGAATGGGTCCCTGTGGATGAGACACTGATGACATGAATGACAGTTGTGGGGACCATCTATGTGCCTTGGATATTTTATTTATAAATTTTAACACACCAGAGTGCATTATCATGCTGAAACCGCCATATTGATCTTGCTTCCTGAGCCCTGGGAAGCGAAATCGGTATGGTGGCATCAGGCTTGGGAAGCAAAATCGGTATGACAGTGTCAGCACGATAATGCACATAGATGTATTACAATTCATAAATAAACTACCAAAGGCACACAGATGGCTCCTGCAGCTGAGCCTATTATTAACGTTATGAGTGTCTCAGCCGCAGTGACCTATGGGACATAAAGGCACGGCTATGGCGGATGAAATTTGTTAGATCAACCAGATAAAAAAAAATCACGAAATTCTTAAAGTAAGCTTTACAAAAATCTATGTGGGATTTATTTATTCTGGACCTCTGGGCCCCTGTCTGTTTCTTTGGGGCATCTGAGATTTCTACTTGTCTGCCCAAGTGCATAATTTAACTTTTATATAGTGGCTAATCTAATTCCAATTTGGCTAACATTTTTTGGTCTGTTTTAGCCACAGTGGCTACCACTTTTTTTTTTTCCAATCAAGGTTTTCCTGTCCCGGCCATGTCACAGGTGGCTGCCTTGTCCTGTCCCTGTTTCCCCGGCTTGGCAACTACCTCGCCAACTCACCAAGACCCATATCCCCCATGAATTGCCCCCCGTGGTGGGGCCAGGAATGGGAGGGCCATCCTCCCCTCATCTCACCCATAGACTCAGCATCCAGATTCATGGGTCAGTGAGCTGGTGGCAGTATGAAGCAAGGGCAGACAGGCAGGACTTCATGGAGCCTGTGACTGGCATTTTCTTGTTTTCCTCCCTGTTCCCCTGCTGTGGTGTAAGAGCACACACGTGGAGGTGTGCACATGCTATGAATGCAGCGCCTCCCCTTTGCATCACTCTAGCTGCTGGCACTACCTCCAGGCCTCCAACTGGGGGTAGTCAAGGGCTGAGATGGCAAGGATTCTCTCACCCCTCCTCCCTTCGGAGAGGAGAAGTGTCATCCGGATGCTCGGTCCTTTCCCTCCCCGGCCAACCCTCACCACCCTGAGCTTGTTTCCGACCCCAGATCGCCGGTGTGGTGTGAGGTAAGGTGCTTAGTGCCTCAGCTCTGAGTGCCACTTGGCTGGCTGTGGCTACCACTTTTTAAACCCTAGTGCTCACCCAGGCAGACATATGTTTACTGCGAATGAACCCCCCCTGGCATGGTGGCATGAAAGCAAACATCATGCAGCCCCTGCAGTGCCTTAGATATTCTGCTGTACTATGTTTTCTGTTCCTTTACCAATTAATTACAAACTTTTTTTCTTGCTGCTTGGTGCTTTCCTAAGATCAACCTGGTGACCTAGTTTGGTGTACTCCTTTTATCAACTCCCTTTCCAACCCCCTTCTCCCTTCTATGCTCTGTACTTGGTTTGCTCCATTCTCTGCTCTCCAGTCATTCTACTCATCAAGTCGCTAGCACTCATAAGTTTATCCCAGTACTGTGGTCAAGAGAAACAAAGGGAAATTATTCATGTTTTTCCTGTTCTCGTTTCGCTTTAAAGCTTATTCTTCAGCTTAACACTTTTCACTTCCAAACTCCCACTGTTATTCCTCTACCTACTATCTCCTTGCCAAACTACCACTTTCACCTCCCAAACACTTTTCTCTGACAGTGTCTCCATCCTCTATCAATTCTAGCTCCAAAGTGTCCCATAAATAACCACTTACCCTTGTCAGTGAGCCTACTGCTAGTATTAAACCCCCAACTATACCAGGCAATGTAGCAGGACCATGCTTTCCATCAGTGAACTGCATTACATTACACAGCCACTGTCAATCAAGTTAACACGGAGAAAGCTACTGTCAATCATGTTAATGCAGAGAATTAACTTAAAGCACGGGAGTTTATTTCCAACAACCATCTTGTATTCTCAGGAATTCTTCTAAAAACTGTAAGTTACATACTAATACACAGGATTACTGCAAAAGTAAGTCACAGGCTTCTTACATTCTGTACATGGTCCTTACCTCTGGAGTTCAGACCATCCTTCATTTTGACCACAAGCCCCTGTCCTTGCCACTGGAGCTCTTGCTCTCAACCCCCCCCCCCCCAAGGTCCACCATCCCTCACCTATGTCTCCCAAGGATTTACCTCTCACTTACTCATCTCTTATTTAAGGGCCTCAGTAAGGATGTCAGGATCTGGTGAGTGGGGATGGAGCAGAGAATTTGGTCAGGAAAGCCCATCCTGACAGCAGCAGATGTGACAGTGTAATCCACCTGTCTTTACCCATATTCCCATATGTTATCACTCCCACTGGCATTGCCAATAGGACGGCAGCATTAACAGTGTGTGGTGATATGGTGACATGATAGCACCTGCACCTCCCTGCCACAGATGAGTTCAAGGTCCACCAGGAAAAAGTTAAGCAGTGGGATGGCATTCTTTCTCTTGTCCCAGAGGACAATATCTGCTGGGATGGTACTCCTCCCTCTGCTTGGCCTGTAGGAGCAAATCTGGGATCAGGATATTAACCTGAGTCGCCAGCATGGCAAGGAGCTTCTCAGACACTGCACTATCAGGCAGGAACTCCAGCCTTTTCTCATCTTTTATGTTACACTATGAAATGATCTGGAGTGCTGATTAATCAAGATGTATGAAAAATAATTTCAATCACACTGTAATAACTCAAAATTCTAAAACTAATCAGTTAGTCCCCTAATACAACTGTCATATACCTCACTCCTGTTCTCAGTTCTTAAGTTCACAGATGCTGCCATGTTCCATATTTTTCAGTATATGAGACACTTCCAGGACAGAGGATACAGTATAGTGAGGTATGGGGGAGTCTTCTCCAAGGGCTTTGCCACTCTTATTGACCCAGATTGTGGCTTTCAATCCAGCATTTAACCCTCCTTTGATATCAGTGTCTAGTGAATCTCCAACCATCACGCAGGCCTGAGGCTCAACTCTCAGGAGATTACAACAGTAAAGGAATATAGAAGGCGCTGGCTTTTCCTCTCTGTGCTCACCTGCAACAATAATGGCATCAAAATAGGGCTGACAGCAACAGGCTTCTATCTTTTCTCTTTGTGCTTGTGGCACACCATTGGTTAATAAGAGCAACTTTACTGTTTTTCGGAGTTCTGTTAGCATGCTTTGAACATCATCCGACAGTGTTAAGTGCTGCAGTCGTGTTGACTTCCACAAGAAATAGCATTCTGCAGCCAAAGGCCGGTTTGGCTCAGAACCTTTTATCTCCTGAATGGCTGTGTCCCAGTGTGAGATCCTTACTTCATCTATTTTCACTGATGAAGGGCAAAAGGATTCTGCGAGAAGTTTTTCTTGGAATCTGTCACAAATAGCATTGATGCTGCCATCATTATACTGGAGTTTAGATTTTAAGAAATTCTTAACCTGGAAAATTGAAGAAGCACAATACAAGTATTTATAAAAGGCATCTGGTTGGGGTTTACTGCATACCTTGACAGCATGTAAAGTGAGATGGATGAAGTCCTCTTTTACTCCTTTTTCTAAAACAGTTTGCATTGTATTGTCTCTACAAAACAAAAATCATTCTTTTTTTACATCATCTCATTTCTGTTCCAGACAGTGTGTTGCTTACTTTTGCCAGGCAACACTTACTCCCATCCTAACACTGCTGGGCAAGCTTGGAGGACCCTGAATATCTCCCCCAACAGCTGGGTGACTCCTGCCTTGCCAAGGATAAACAGGACTTCGAGTCCCTTCCAAGCTGTAACTATGTATGTTAGGGGGACCGTGGAACACTGGTGGCTAGTGATATCATTAACAACACACCCTTCCTCAAGTGTCCCTCTGTAACCCAACCCACCTCCCCTTCTTGTTAGGACCACTGCACTACACTGTCCTTCAGGGGAGGGTTGATGTTAAGTGATCACCAACAATATTCATGCCACCCTTACACACTTCACCAATGGAGGAGTTACAACAATCAGGTGAGTGCTCCCCACTCCCTCACTCTCCCATTTTGGATGCTTATCTTTGCAGTGCACACCCAAGATTCTTCTGGCTCCTGGGAAGAGAATCAGGTTAGGGATGCAAACCAAGGTCTCTTATATGGAAGCATAACCATGCTTCTCTATTATCACCAGACAGGGAAAAATAGCATTTGTGAGGTTAACACTCTAGAAGCATTACTACCAATACCACTTGTGATGTAGTATTATTACCAATAGCATTCTTGAGCGTACCATTTGTGAGGTTAACGCTCCAGTAGTACTACTACTAATACATCCAAATCCTGGCCCTAATGAAAGACTCTTATGTGTCCAGACCAAATACTGCTATAAATTTTGCTCATATTAATATCCAGAGCCTCCTAGCTAAATGGGGTGGCTTCTGTCTGGGTTCAATATCATAATTTCAGTGCAATTGTTATTACAAAATTTTGGTCATCCAGCCAAATTTCACACTCATAATATTACTTACATAAACTTGTTATAATTACTGGTGACCCCATTTATCACACTGTTTACTACATCTGTAAAAACACCATAATAACCCCAAAAATGGTTATTATGGCATTTTCGCCAAACTTTCTGTCCCTAGAAGTGTTGCTTATCTCAACTGTGCCACCTTATTGGCTTGCGATCTGTGTGCGGGCGGGGCAAGCACGTTGACAAACATGGTGGCGGTGTCTCCAGTTATCGAGGACCCACAGTGAAGGTTGCCCTCCCACCTCAGGTTACCTATTTCTTTTTTTGACAATGTTTATTTGGTTGATCCTGCCTTCACATTAAAAAAAACCAAAAACTATCTGGTCGATCCTGTAGTTGTCATGCTTCGGGCAGGGATTTCGGAGATCAGTACTTTCTTATTGGGAACAGCAGCTGCTCACTGTGTGCCCTCTCCACACTGAAGAGTACATATTAGACTTAAAAAAGGGGGGGACAGAGAAAGTGTGTGTGTAGTGAGTATGGGACTGAGCAGCATGAAGGATCAAATGAACAGCTGCATCAGAACATTTCTGCATTGACCTGCACGGCAGTTAATTATGTAGTCATTAGATAGGTTTACTGTGTGTAGTATGAAGTTTTTTTTTTGTTTTAATTCACACCCTCGGTGTGTGATGACCAAACAAATCTCTCGAGCTTTGCTGTTGAGGTTTATGGGTCATCACACACCTTGGGTGTGTAAAAAAAACAAACAAACTTCATAACATATAGTCGCCTATCCATTATTCTCTTATAATGTGTTCAGATACATATAATAGGGTGGACCATAAAGGAAGTGACTGTTTATTCTATGTTATAAGTTATTATACTGTAACTCTGTGATTTCACTTCCAGTATTTTGTCTCATGAATTCTTACTTATGACAATTTTTTTTAGGTCAATCAAACATTCTTACATTAAGTGTTATATAAGCCCCTCCTGGAAGTCAAATCAATGGTTTGCAAATTTTGAGTCAGTTTAAAAATTCACTCCCTTCAAATACAAATCTGTTGATTTTTGTGGACTGTTATTTAAACTGGATTGGGAAGAAACCAGCTGGCACTCATGAAAAGATTGCTAATATTTTGCTTAATCAAATTATTGAGTGCCCTACAAGGACTAATGATAAAACAGGGCCATCCATTCTAATTCATTGGATTTCAGTTTTCAGATTCCCAGAAAAATGTCCAATCAAGTATGAATGATCTGATCATCTGATCGGTCAGTGTGCAGTTTATTGCTACTGGAGCTCAAAGAGGGCAAAAGTTCCCCAATTTATGTTACATCATGAAAAAAAACGTAGATGTCCTATGGTTTTGGAAGGCCATACAAACTGTTGATTGGGCCAAATTAGATTGCTTAACTAACACCAAGGAGGCAGTTTTCTTTTTCTGTTTAGAATTCAGTGGTTTGTTCCACTCAGACATATCAAGGTTAGAGGTGAGAGGCAAGAATGGATGCCTCCACAGTTGCACAAGCTTATGAGAATGAGAGATAAGACATGGAAGGAGTATTGTAAAACTGTGGAAACAATTTTTCTGCTAGCTTATAAGTAGTTATGTAACCAGTGTAAGACTATGATGATCAAACATTTAAAATGTCAGTACTTCATGTCTAGACAGCAACATTTCTCTGGGGAAAAATGTGTTCACCACATGGGACATCATTAACAAAATTTTAGGGAAAAACAGAAGTTGGGCATAGCTTGTCTTTCAACTGATGCTGGTATACTTACTAATTCCTTTGACATTGTTTGTAACTGTAATAATTTTTATGTTTGCTTGCGCGCAGCGCAAGAAACATATTGCAGCAGCTCGGTGCCGAAGCAGGTTCTGGAGGTGCGGCACTGTTGAGGCCAATACTGGCACGGCATTTTGGGGCATGTGTGATGTCCACAATAATGGGGGACACAGCTGGTGACAGTAGTTTGGAACGTTGCCGCCAACTTGTGACAGTTTAGCCGCTGCAATCAGGGGCCGCCTCGTCATTGCAGCGTCAGCCATCCACTGCAATGAGAGAGTGACCCGTCATTGCAGGGCGGGATGTAGGAACCCTGATATTGTTTGTGAACATGGCGGCGGCTTGCCGCCATGTTCACAAACAATATCACCCTCCCCCATCATGTTTATCTGCCGACGGGAGCCCACTCTTCGTCGGCATAATGTAACCCCCGCTTTATTGTCTGCTGATGGTGCCTCAATCCCGCCGCAGAAAGGAGTTCCCCTTTGTTGTGCCTGTCGACGGGGTGCCTAATCCCCCATTGGCTACAGCTGCCCCCAAAAGAAGATCTGTGGCATGCTGGGAGCCCACCCCAGCATGCCATATGCCCTGTAAATAAACGGTCCCGAACGCCTTTTTTGTTTTTTACCCCGAAAAAGTAACTGTCCCTCGGCGGTCTCCCGGCCCCCACCCGCACTCCACCCACCGCGCACCCTGCCTCCCCACACCCCCACCCCATACTTACTCTCCGAGTCCGGCGCGACGCCTGGTGGACCGAGAACACGCCTGCACTCTTCAAAGCCGACCGCGAACTGAGGAAATGCCGGTAAGCTGTATAATGTAATAAATAGTTTTTTTTCACCTTTAATGCATATCTCAGGCATTGTTTGGAATTTGGTGATTTTGCAGTCACTGCGGGGAATCACCTTTCAGGACTGATTAACGAAATGACAGTGCCAGCGTTCATGAAGTGGGCTCTCAAAAAGCCTATGCTGCAAATTTGGTGGGAAAAATCTAAAAAAATGACCATTTTACAAGCGTGCATTGCGCAGTTGCTATGCACGCTTGTAACGTTGCGAATTTGCAATATTTTCACCCCAGATTTTCAACACTGGCATTTCTTCAGACCTCCTTGTGAACAGTACAGCTGTCATTTTTCACTCCCTGGATGAAATGTGTTTTCGCACTTGCGGCGCGGAATAGCGCGGTTGGTGTGGGAAATCAGTGTTCCGCACAGATTAAGAAACTGACAGTGACACGGTTAATGAGCAGTGGTCCTAAAATGCTTATGTTGAAAATTTGGTGACGATACTCCATAAAATTACTGTGTTACGAGCATGCGTTGCACTGTTCCGACGCGCACTCGTACGTTTGCGCATTTTCAATATTTTCACTCCAGATTTTCAGCATTGCCATTTTACCACACCTCCTTATGAGCTGTCATTTTTCACATTTCGCCCAAAATGTGTTTCCGCGCATGTAGCGCACAATGGCGCAGTCAGTGTGCGAAATCAATGTTTGGGACACATTAAGAAAATCACAGTGACACTGTTCATGAGCAGAAGTGTTAAAATGGCTATGTTAAAAATTTGGTGAAAAAATTCCCCAAAATGACTGTTTTACGAGCATGCGTTATGCTGTACCTATGCACGCTCGTACGTTCGTGAATGTTCACTATTTTCATTCCAGATTTTCAACACTGCCATTTTACCACACCTCCTTATGAGCAGTACAGATGATATTTTTCACATCTCGCACAAAACATGTTTCTTCGCATGTAGCGCACAATGGTGCAGTTGGTGTGTGAAATCAATGTTTGGGGCAGATTAAGAAAACTGATTAAGAAAAGTGACACTGGTCATGAGCAGAGGTGTTACAATGGCTATGTTAAACATTTGGTGAAAAAAGTCCATAAAATGACTGTTACGAGCAACCATTGCACAGTTCCACGCACCCTGGTATATTCATGGATTTCTAACATTTTCAGTCCAGATCTTCACCACTGGCATTTTTCCACACTTTCTTATGAACAGTACAGCTGTCATTTTTCACACCATGGCCGAAATGTGTTTTCGCACTTCTAGCACATAAATGCATGGTCGCTGTGGGAAATCACTGTTCAGGACAGATTAAGAAAATCACAGTGACACTGTTCATGAGCGGAGGTTCCAAAATGCCTGTTTTGACAATCTGCTGTAAAACATCCCCAAACTAATTGCATTATGGGTGCGTGTTGCCCAGTTTCTACACACGCTCGTGACTTCACCAATTTTTTATATTTTCACTGCAGATTTTCAACATTGTCATTTTTTCCACCTCTCCATGAACAGTACAGCTGTAATTTTTCACATCCTGTTAGAAATGTGTTTTTGCACCTGTGGTGCCAAATGCCGTAGTCACTGTGCAAAATCAGCTTTCGGCTAATGCACTGATATTGCCACTGTTCATAAGGTGGGGTTCACAAAAAACCCATGTTGAAAATTTGGAGTGAAAATGCCAACGAATGCCTGAGACGTTAGGGTTTCCGACCATAACGCTCCACCCTGTAGAGACTGACAGGCATCAGGGGTTTGACTTGGGATTCTCGCCTGTAATGCTCATATCATTCCACACCCTGCAGCCAGTGAGAGGCATCGAGGTGTGCCTTGGACTCTTCGGACCCAAAGTTCACCCCATTCTCCTATACAGCACCCATCTCACCGTATTTTCTGATGGAAGAGCATAAGGGCCAAAGACCTCAAGGCACACCGTGACACTTGTCGGTGTCTGCACGGTAGGGTATGGTGAAATGGCGTGGCTGTTATGCCTGACGACTCAGAGGCACACCCCAATGCCTGTCAGTCTCTGCAGGGTGGTGGCGGGGTTGGCTTCACTTCAATACTTCACTGCCATTCCTATTATACAGCTCTCTAACTCCTACACTACCAATGCCAATGCCAGCAAGCAAACATTTGGCATTGACAAATGCTTGTTTCTTTATTGGACGTGTTTCAATATTTGACCCCAAATTCATCAAACCTTTCTCATTTAACATCGCAGCCTTGTTTGGGAGGACACAAATTTTATTTTGAAATACTTTCTGTTAATGGTGTCAGAGACTAGCTAATCAAATTGACCCCAAAACCTTTGGGGGACCTGATGGAGTGGATTATTGTTTAATCAAACTGGCAGCGGACATTGTTGCATATCCCTGAAGTAGAATTTTTAATCTCTCACTTTGCTTCAGTCAAGTCCCATCACTGTGGAAAAGAGCTGTGGTGGTCCCTATACCAACGTCAGGTGACAGATTCTAAAATGCAAAACTACCGACCTATTTCCTTGTTAGCCCCTCTTACCAAAGTAGTTGAGCACATCGTGTTCAACCAGCTGCTACATCATGCATCAACTCTTGTACAACATGTCTTTCGAACAGGCCACAGTACTTTGATAGCCTTGGTGGGGTTCACATGGGTGGTCCTGGAGGCCCTTGGTAAGGGTCTTTATACTGCTGCTGTCATTGTGGACCTCACCAAGGCCTTCAACTTTGTGCACCTCCAGTTGTTACTGACCTCTTTGCTTCAACAAGGCATCTCCAAAGATGATGTTTTTTTGTTTCCAAGATTATTTATCTAGCAGAACCCAATGTAGGAAGACTGATACTACTACTACTTCACCTTTGGTCCTGGTTTGTCCTAGTGTTCTTTAAGGGTCCAGTTTGGAACCTATATTGTTTTATTTTTGAATATCCTTCCCTCAGCATGCAGCAGCACTCATCTTCTGCTGTATGCGGACAATGCAGTCATCTTTTCATCTGGTCTGAGTGTTGTGGAATTGAATTGAACACTGTAATTGGATTTCATTATTTATAGAATTGGTTTCTTCATAATAAGTTGGTGCGTAATACAACCAAGATTAAATCAATGTTATTCTACAACCAGCCAAAGTTACATGCTTCTCCACCTCACATAAATGTACTGACACTTGATGGAGCGCCAACTGAACAAGTCTTGGTTTTCAAATACTTAGGACTTATCCTGGACAGTGCCTTTACATTTGTTCCACATACTGAAAACATGATCAAGACTGTACATTTTAGATTGGGAGTTCTGTTCACATAAAATTCTTTTTTCATGCCTTCAACCCGAAGATTGTTGCCCCATCATTTTTTACTACCTGCTTTGGACTATGGTCTGCTGTTTTATTTTTCAGCAGGGAAGGGGGCGCTGCTCAGGGTAAGGACCCTTTATAAAAACACTGCACCTTTTGCTTCACAACTCCCTTCTCATACCCAACACTGTGAGCTTTTCAGGTTCCATAACTGGCTTCCTTCTGCTCAAAGGTTTAATATTAAGTCAGGAATCATGGTCAAAACAATGTAACATCAGCCGGTCCAGTGGCATGGAGAGCTGAGGTGCTTGGCGCCTTACCTCCTGTCATGCCAGCAACCTGAGTCTAGAAACAAGCTTGGGTTGCTGGGGGTCAGCCGGGGAGAGGATCGAGCATCCAGAGGACTGCTCATTTCTCCTGGGAAGGGGAGTCATGCTGTCTCAGCTCTAGGCTGTCACTGGGCAGAGGCCTGGTGGCACAGCAGGCATGAAGGACACTGATAACAGAGGGGGCTGCAGTTCAGTGGTATGCACGTGCCTCCATGTGTATGTATGTACGTGCCGCAGCGAGCAGGGGTATGGGGACAGAAAACTAGGAAAAAGGTCCTGTGGGCTATTGAAGCCCTGTGTGCCTTCCCCAACCCACGCCGCCGCCCAAGCCACTGGAGTCATCCAGAAAAAAAACCCTGGGGAGGGGGATGGCTCTCCCCCTCCTGATCCTGCCACGGCAGGAAATCCATTGTGGACTGCAGTTCTAGGTACGTCTGGGGGAGGTGGTTGCCAGCCAGGAGGAGGCAGGGAGAGGGGCCAAAAAGCCATCACGTCTGCCAGTTGTATGTTGTTCTCTGTTCCCTTTCAGAGGACAACTAAAGGACAACATTCTATTTTGTTCAGGCTACCAAAACTGTTTAATGCGTTACCGCAGTCAAAGTGTTTTTAAAAATACCTTTTTCTACTTCTAACTGTGACTACTACTAATTGTATTTGTATGTTATGTATTAGTTATGTTGTTTGTACGATGCTGGTTGAACATGTTAATGGGCTAACTTAGCCCATGGACTTATCAGTTAATAAATACAATTCATACTGAATTAGCATTCATGAGATTAACACTCTAGTAGTATTACCATGTAAGCACCCTCTGGGAGCTTACTAGTTAACTTTGGTTGCTAAGTGTAGTTAGGCAGGAATAGGTAGTGGTGCCGGTAAATCTGGGATGTGGGCTTGCCTGCTGGCACCAGATGGGGCTCATCCCAGTGGGTATAAATAGGACAGATCTAGAGTTGAGGAGCTTATGTGACAGGAAAGCAAAGAGAGAGAATTGGGGGTTCAGGCCTGCAAGTTCGTACGGAGGGTCGTGGCGGAGTAGGGGTGGGCAGCTTGGCACCCCGGCCCTCCTCCCTCGAAGATCCATGTAGGAAGAGAGGCGGTTTGGGCAGTAAGTGTGAGGGGAGCAGTGGAGCAACAAGCTTGGGGCCTATTAGTGCAATGTGGGAGCTGGAGCCCGAGGAACAAGCAGAATGAGTCCCTCCATGTGATCTCTGGCACCATGGTATGGTAAGCACCAATACGGGCCCTGTATTTTAAGTAATCTCACCCGTGGGTGAGTGCAGCCTCGGAATCAGGGAGTGTTTCTGTGGATGGGCCTGCTGTAGCAGATGGGACCTGGGGCGCGGTCCAGAGGTGGCAGTCTGGACGGTTGAGGGCGTGGTGGTGGCAGCTCTACCCCTTTTCCCCTGGCCGGTTGCCACTACAATGTTTGGGCTCCCAGGAGGTGCAGCCTGTGGAGGCAAGGAAAGGTCCATGTGGGGAATGGTTGGTTGGAACCCTGGCGTGGTGGCAGACCATCCGGGTGCTCCATGTGGCACAAGCAGCAGTCCCCTAGGTGAAGACAGTCCATAAATTGAAATTGCTGCATGCACGGATAGTGCCTCGGTGTCTCTGTAGGTCCAGGAGTGTGCTGCACTCTGCAGAAAACAGTTGGTGCATGGCTTCAGTGATTGGGTATTAGGAATGTCTTCGGTATTTTTGGTTCTTGCTAAAAGAACACCAATGGAAAAGTTCAGGACCTTGCAGTAAAGAAAGTGCTCCCTGTAGTATAACACAACCCCCGGTAAAGAAGTTTAAAGCAAAGCAAAGCAAGAAATGGGATTGGGACAGTAGAAATGTCTCACGCTCTTAGTGGCTACCTTAGTTTAAGAATGCTTTAGACTAAGAGAAAACGTTAAGCTACTGCCTGGTTAAGTCAGATAGCAAATGAGCAAATATGAATTAAACAAGGGAAAGAGCTGCTAGGTTTGGAATGCTCTTAAAGCAGCAGTGCAACGAAAAAAGTTATTTCAAAAAGCTAATTTTCTAGCCGGCCCGGTGGCGCTGAGGTTTGAGGTGCTGGACGCCATACCTCACGCCACACCGGTGACCCGGGTTCGGGAACGAGCTGGGGCAGCTGGGGGTCGTCTGGGAAGGGATTGAGCATCAGGAGGATGGCTCTCCCTTCCCTGGGGAGGGCTTCATGGATGCGCCGCTCTGTAGCGGCACCTGGCGGCAGTTGGGTGCAGCACAGACAAGGTGGAACACGCATAGCGGGGGAGGAGCTTGGCGGGCGGTGGCACGCTGTGCCCAGCCGCCACTGCACATCCAAGCCCTTGGGGCCGAAACAACACAGACCGAAAAAGCCCTCTGCAGAGCTGCGAAGATGAAGGGGACTCCAGGGGCAGGTCCACATCCCACCACCGGCCCAGAGCACCAGTGAACTCCGCGGCCGACCTGACGCCAGGTAGGCCCCTCTAACTCCAGAAAGGCTGCCAAGGGAGGGGCCCACCGGGGGGGGGTGATCCAGGGGGGCTGGACCTACCTGGGCAGTTGGGGGAGGACACTGGCAAGTGGGGGTTCAGGCAGGGAGTAGAGACCCAGCCGAGTGGGTACCCCAGAAGGATGTTCGGAGCTGCCGGGTGAATAAAGAGAGTTAAAAAAAAAAAAAGAAAGTTAATTTTCTGCTATGGTTATGAAAAATATTGGCAGTACTGTTGATTTGGATTTTCTGGATGCTTCCTATACTGTGTACGGTACATTTGCATTTTTGTCTGGATTCTTACCTTCCTCAGGTCCCCAATATTATTTCTATACAAAAATGAGGCAGCCATCTTTTTTACCTGAGAAATAATTATTTTAAAATGTTCATAAAATTCTTAAATGATAACAGAAACTGAAACTTTCACCACCAAAATAAACCAGAAACCATCTGGCATTGGATAGGAAGAAAAAAAGGTGGGATCAAATTTTAGCCCATTTTCGTTGCGCTGCTGCTTTAAGAGAGGCCTGCCCTGGCTCACAGTATTGCTGCTGTCAGGAACGCAGCCTTTTCAGCTCAAGGGAATGTCTGCATGTAATAAATCATTCTGTTGGAAAAAGAGATTGCTGCAGAAGGAAGGTCAGGTTTCGGCCTGTGAAGTGACCCATTGTATGTGTTACCCCTGCGCTCCATGGAGTGACTCTTCCGGTTTAACAATGGTTCATTAAATGGGATCCCCTGTTTCTGCAGTTCTAGTGTTTGCCTTATTTGTTGGAGAAACTGTTTTGCTGTTAAAAAAAAGCTTGCCTCCACAGTCAGCCACCAGTGTGCTCCAGGGCGTGATGCCGAAGAACCATCGCACCATTGAGGAAATCGTCGACAGGCTTACCTGGTGAAGACAGCCTACAAAGGCCTGCAGGCGAAGTTGGCAAGGCCAGGCAAGTGAAGGTCTGCATCATACCACCAGTGCACCATCTCGGCATCGTTTGGCGGTCAGAGGGCACCCATGATGGAGCTAATCCATCACCTGTAACATCCGTGGGAATCCAGGTACAGCTTTCCTGTTATTATTTCTAGACTGTGTTTTTTGTGGTTGTACAGTGCCCCCCTCCCCAGGACATTTACCATCTGGATACCCCTAGATGTGTTGGGTGGGGGGGCTTACAACTATTAATAGCATTTGTGAGCTTAACACTCTAGCTGCATTACAACTAATAGCATTCTTGAAGTGGTATTACAGTGCAACGTGAGAGACTTACTGTAGGAAACCAGGAGAGGGTTAGCAAAGGTAAACTGCACTGCAATCACTCTCCTGGTATAAAGAGAGGCTTTTGCTGCACTGCAGCATCACCTGTAACATGGATCAGCTGTGTGTCTGGGCAGCCACCCAGCCAACACCAGTACTGGCTGCTGCAGTACACATAGGGACTGGATGCCTGTACAAGGTGTGCTGGTCTGACATGATCAGGCTTCATAGGCTGAAGATGCAACTGTGATCTCAGAGAGAGTGAGAAAAAATCCTCAGCTACATGCAGACAGGAGAATAGGCTTGCCAGATCCTGAAAAGAGCCATTGTATACGTAATCATAGAGGCCTACGTCAAAAGGGAGGCTGAATCAACCAAAGAAGGACACTGTGCAGATGTGCCACTACACCCTCTGCTCAAAGGGAGGGCCCATTGGACTGGGGAACCATGAGTACTTCAGGGTCTTGTCCCTGCAGCACACATTTTGACTGCTAATTTGGGAAATTGTCTAGGCCATTTAGCTAGAAATGACAAATACCTACTTGGGATTTTCTTTACATTTTGTTACATTTAAATAAAGTGTCCTCTGGCAATGACAGATGACGGCCCTCCATCTATTCCACAGCTGGGTACTGAGTAACACTTAATATTAAGGGAGTGCCCTAGAACCACGAGATCGCATGCATCTTGCACCAGGTTGGGTAGGGGGGCCTCTGATGGTACAGTTGGGCACGTAGGCTTTGTGCACATGTGTGGTATGAAGAAAGCTACCTAAAATACAGCTGCTGTAGGTACCTGCCATATCTTATTACCATTATTTTTTGTCTGTACCTAGGAGGGCATTGGAAGTACAGCCAAGTGGCTGCATTAATGTTATTATTGGCTGCGCCTAGCAGGGCAACTGAAGATCAGCTGTTCCGGAACAACTATACTTGACTATCTAACCTTTTCTTTACCCAGTACCTTATCTAGCTATCTTAATAAAGCCCTTGCTGTTTCTTTATACTGACTGTCCATGAGCATATCATTAGCAGAGTGTAAAAACTGCAACTTGTGGGGAATTGTTGTCACACCGTACAGTTTCATAGGTGGGTTGATCCTGTGGGGAGGTACTCTATCCCAGGAGGTCATACCATGTTTACATCAGGCACACTTAAATTTTCTCTGGGTGGAGGCACTGTGCCACTGTTTAAATCTTGGATATTAGTCTCCCAACTAGGACTTCAATGACCTGTGCCCCTCAACCTTGTTTGAGCCCACAAGGCAGCGGTGGTAATCGGCACAATCCACAGCATCCCTATCACATAAAGAATAAAGTATGGGTTGGTGTGGGTAACGAGAAGTTTACACAAATCTGAGGGGTTTATGAATAGCATCTAACCTCGAGGGTGTGTGTAAACTTTGAGTTTACACACATCAATATTTTATTTTATATAATTGTTGGGTCTCCCTTTTTTTGCCTCAGCAATTATATAAAGTAAAGTGATGCTGCCGGCTGCCTCGGTCCAGTTTCAGTGCGGTGTGTGGGTGCCCCCCCACTTTTTTCTTTTTAGTTCTTTGGCATCAGCAGCACTACAGTTAAGGTTTTTTTCCTTGCTCTGTGTCAGCAGTTTGAATTGACTTACCACCAAGTCCGAAAGTGGTGATTCAGTCTCCTGAGAAAAGATGATGGTGGCCAGCGGTCCAAAGCAGGCGCATACGCAGAGTGAGGGGAACCGTGCAAGTGTTTGCCATAATGAACACTCTTTCACTATGGCAAATTACACCACGGTTTCCCTATTGGAAAAAAGGATAACCAGTTATTATAAAAGAATTTTTAAGCTTCCTTTTCTGCACGCTCAGTTAAGGGTAATTTTAACCATGCCAGTGTCAAGTTTCAAACATCAACAGCATTTAAAATGTTTAAGTGTAAGCTATGGTTCACTAAATCAAAGGCTTTATACAGATCAATATGCCCCCCCCCCCCACACATAATTACACAAATCAGTATACTGGGGAGATTAAAACAGACTACATACATGCCCACATTTCCAGATTATTCCAAAAAAACAAAAAACAAACAAGATCTATGTGCTCTTTAAGTGGGTGAAATGAGACTCTCCTGGTTCAAATTTAACCCATTAGAGTAATATCAATCAAGCCTGTCGGCTGTAGGACAGACACAAAAAATGCATGAATGCATACATTTAGCAATCATCTGACACAAGTAATTGCAGAATAAATGATATTAGGAAATATTACCTCCAAAATGGCTACTGTACCAGCTCCAGCAGTGTCTACGAGAGTGTTGTCCAGATCAAAGAAGACCGCTTTTATGTCTTTAAATCCCATGTCTGGTGGCAGTATTACTTTTTAAACTGCAAGACTGCCAAAAAAAGCAATTATTAGTTTTAGCAGTTTGGGTATCCTCTTCAGAAAGACTATGTAAAAATATCTGACTGTCCCCATAGAACATAGTATTTGTTGGAAGAAAAGGACTGCTTGATCCACCCAGTCTGCCCAGATGGCCCCTGCCTAGTTTGCTTCTGTGGACCTAACTGGTCCCAGTGACCCTCCCTCCTCCCCCTGCCTATTTATAAATATTCCCCTATGCCTATACTATGCATGCTTGAAGCCCCTACTGTTTTTGCCTCCACCACATCCACTGGGCAGTCTGTTCCAGGCATCTACCACTCTTTCAGTGAAGTAGTACTTCCTCACAGCCCTCTAGTCTCCCCCCCTCCAGCTTAACTGCATGTCCTCTGTCTCCAACTGACATAATAGTTCCTTTCCTTATAACATCATAATGCTTACCATGACAACAAACTGTGATGTCATAAACACTGCAACTGAAGTGTGGTCAGTTGGGGACAGTCAGATGCTTTCGGAAAGACACAGAGATATAAGTAAAGTACTGCAGTATCTAAGGAGACTGTTAAGTGAAGAAAAAAAAATTAGAGACTATTATAAGTTAAACGCAATTGTTGTAAATATACTGTAATAGTCTGGAAACATTTTGGAAGCTACAGTACCTGCTTTTAAAATCTTTAGTTGAAACCCTCAGCTCCCACAATGCATTGTATTATTTCCTCCTCATATCCTGGTTACGTGGTAGCACGTGCATGAGCACTGAATGTTTGTTCTCCTGGTTTATGAATCATAGTACTGTCTATGGTTCCAATCAGTGTGTGTATGTGTGTGTGTGTGGTAGCTTGGGACATTGCTGAATAAGCAACATGCTTTGTTCTTTCATTTCTCGCTGTGTTAACTGCCTTGTTCTATTGCAGCTGCTGTTATGTTTTCCTCATATGACTGAAAATACAAAAGGAAGCATCTCTCAAGAATTATTCAATGTAAAAACTATAAACTCAAACCTGCACATACGATATATCATATCTGAGTACAAAGTAGTTCAGAAAAAAAGCTGTAATGATGGTAGCAAATGACATGATAAAATGCCAGCTGTTATACTCTCTAATTACTGTTAAAGGATTGCTTAGTCATTCAAATTGTGTGTCCATAACCAACATTTAATATATAAACCATATTTACTAAGTTTTTTTGTTTAAAACTGGTTTAACTTTTGTAGAGTTATTTTAAAAAAGAACATTTTCATTTACTTTCAAGTATTTTCACACAATGAACTTCCCATAAACTGACTGTTTTCTTACCTTTTTTGTGTAGTCCCTTGAACCAGCTCAGATTAAAAAATAAACCTGTAATTATTAAAACCCACATTGGAGGTATTTTACGTACAATATAGAGATCCTGCTCTGATGTAAGCCTCAACTGTAAAGAATGAATAGCTCTCTAGGGATAAGGAAACAGTTTCTCTTCAACTTTGACCTCTAGTGTGCACCACTTAAATGTTACCCCAAGCAAACAAAATAAGCTGTCTATGCTGTACTTGAGCTGAGTGTACTCACCCTTTTTATCTAATTATACCTTTTTGTCCATGTTATTTATTTCTTGAAAATGTTAGATGTTGCTGTCTTTGGACCCCTCAATAATGGGTGTAGGTGAAATCTGAAATGATTCCAGAACCAGAATGCTGGAATATATTTAAAATGATTGTTGGTTCCCTATGCAGGACCCGGAACCAGTGTTTGCAGTCAGGAATGTACTCTGAACCACATTGGAACCACCTAGATTGCTGCATGTCTTGTGATTCCTGGTACATTCAGGGTCCTGAATCCCTGTTCTGGGAGCATTTCAGTTTTTTTTTTTTTTTTTATTTCATTATCTTAAAAAAATGCTGCTCACACTTCCTTAAATTATCTTCTGCTTTATTTTTTATTAAAACAAGTAGTCGGCTTTATCAGTGTTTCATAGTTCTATTTTCAGATCCTAAGGACAATACTGACTGCAATAAAAATATTAGGGATGGGAGGGTCAGCTGCAACCTGGTTCTGAGCCAGAACCTGATCTGTTTCCGAAAGGTTCTGATGTTTTGGTTGGCCAAAACAGGTAAACCTTTCCTGACAGAATTAGAACTGGGTCTGAGGCTGATCTGGACTAGGTCAAATGACAGAATTAGGTGGCCCCACTCCCTCATTGTAAGCCTTTTCTTTATTCCATTAGATTTTTAAAATATCATAGTTATTGTATGTCTTTTCCCACCAGTTTCTCAACTTTATGTAACACCCCCCCACTACTTTACACAGTTAGCTACCCCTGGTGCCCTTGACTGGGGACAGACTGCTTCCGAAATGGTACCACCCCTAGCTGTGGGAATGTATACCAGGCTCATTACTTCTAGAGGTCAAAAAAGGGGTGGGGTGGGGTGTACAAAAGCAAAACTTATGACTAAACCTAGGTCCTGGGAGTGAGCTTATTTGCTAGGGCTCTGCTAGACCTATACTTCTGGAGGGGTACCTAGTAACTCCACACACAGGAAGCAAAAACGTGAATGTCCAAAACAGAGTTGTGGTTCTAGAGTGTGACTTTATTCCAAAAGATGTTCTCCAAAGCAAGGGTGGCCCCCCCCCAAGGTTTACACATCGTGGCACAAGGAATTACAGAATGACTGTATCTGACAGAAACTCTACGTATTCCCATTTTCATAGGACATTGAATTCTCTTCAGTGGTACTGGAAACAACATGAACATTTCTTCTAGTGGCACACATTTCCCATGTGGCATAGGATTTTAGAACTTCTTCAAGTGGCAACTGGCCACAACGGAGCACACAGGGGCTCATTACTAGCACAACCCACTCCAGGGGGTAAACATCTCTTCAGACATTGGCCACCATGTCCAAAATAACCAGGCATCCTTACGGACCTGTAGTCCTGAACTGGTTACTCCAGATGGGGGGCTGCCCACCCTTTGCTTCCAAATTCATACCCAACCATTCTTTCAGAGTTACACCTTTTTTTTTTTCGAATTCTTTTTTCTGCACCACTCTCTCGGGGAACTCTTTCCAGCATCCTCCGTCTTTCTGAGCTCTACCTCCCATCTGAGACTCTCAACCTTCTCCCTCGCTCCAGTCAACACTGTCCCTGGATCAGAACCCTCCAGGGAGGGGCCGCCCTATCCGCTCAGGGTGCTCTATCTATCGTATAGAGTGTCGGCTGAGCGAGCGGGGCCAGAGGGGAGAGGGCCCAGTGCTGGGAGTGTGGTCCGGGGGTAGAGGTGCCCTAGCCTATCACCGAGGGTGGGGATTTTCCATTACGTTACCCCGGGAGGGCGGACATGCAATGATGTCCGGCGAAATGTGGGTGTGCTCCCACACCCGCCTGCAGGATGTCCGCCGACACTCCCATATCCCCCTTCTGCGTGCTCCATGTCTAGCTGTGACTGCCAGCCTCCGCTGGGAGCCGCTATAGCAGTGAGGAGCATCAACTCCCCCCCCAGGAGAGGAAAGCAGTCCTCCGGATGCTCAATCCTCTCCTCTCCCACCAACCCCCAGCGTCCGTGCCCATTCTCGAACCCAGGTCACAGGTGCAGCATGAGGTGTGGCGTCCATCGCCGTGACCCTCAGCTCCACTGGGTCAGCCTCAGAGTTACCTTAAAACTTCTTGAACATACTCAGATAAATGCATCTTTGAATGAACTTTCGCATTCAGCATTTAGGAAACACTTCTCTGGGAGTGTAAGAAATTAAAGTCCTGAACAATGTGAATCAGTCTGCCTCTGGACCCCTCAATTGCCAGCCAACTTTACACTGAGAAAAGTCTCAACTTTCAGAACAGAAACTGGTGTACCTTTCCTTTTTATTTATTTATTTGGTTTTTGTTTACCGGGTAAGTACACTAGACAACAATGTTGCCTATATTCAGGCACGACCCGGGAGAGTACAGACAGGGGAGACCAGAGTCAACATTAAAGAGTATTTCATGATGCAGCATGAGGTGAGAACAAACATTTAAACAGTATACAGCCAGGTACAGTCATTATCAGTAACGACAAAGAGAAACAGATAACATTACATTAATTATTTTCATCTGATGAACCAGAGAAACACCAAAACACAGGTACTTTCTTCAGGAAGCACAAAGTCAAATCTACTCTCAGTTAGAACAGTACAGGCAGCTTCAAATTGTCCTGGATCAAATAGGGAATTGCCACTAGGCTCCATTCTCTAGCAGTCCTTTTCATCCCTCCAGGGATAAAATTAGGAGATCCTGCTGTAGACAATGGTTTCCACCACTTCTCTTGGCAGGTTGGAGACTTTCAGGACTAGGGTGAGAAAATAGGCTCTCCTCACAGAGCCCACACTGCAGCTCTCACTCCTTTCACTTCAACTGCTGACACCACACCAAACCAAGATTCTCACAGCCAGCTGCTGTGGCTTATACTGCTGCAAGAGTTCTAAATGACCTCATCTCTCTCTCTCATCTCAGCTGAGACCAAGTAAACAAGAGAGTGAGTAGGTGAAAACTCATTTAACTAGTTATTCACCAGCTGCCATCCTTACCTAGCACTGACACTGATGGGATTCTAGTAACCCCAGGGGATGGATGGTTACATTTAACTAGAATAAAGCTTCAAAACCACTTACAATATCCAGCCCAGGTCAGAACCAGGTCACTGGCAGATCAGAACCTGGTCAATATTCTGGACTAGATCAAATCAGAGTTGAGTGACAAATGACTCTGACTTCCAGGGTCAAGCAGAGGCAGATCGTTTCAGAGGCGTCCTGACACACAGCCAACCCTCTTAGCCCTAAACAAATAATAATACATAATCTTAATATATAAAATTTATCTCTTTTGTCAAATAAAGTTATTGTCTTTAAACTTCCTATCCTATTTAGATTTGAATTTATACATCAAATACAATTTTCTTTCATTTATCTTCATTTATATGTCTGTACTGTAAACAAAAAAAAATGACCTATTATTTGATTGTCTTTCAGCTTGTATTAATTTATTTTTCCACCTCAATATAAAATTTTCATCTGGCTGCAGTAAGTATATTTGCACATTATTGCATTGTAACTTAAAAACATTTTACTTTACCTCATTTTGAACTTCACTCTCTTTTAATCTTATAGACTTTCTTTGGGATTTCCTTTTTGTTACAGTAAAATGTTCCCTCGTTTTTACAATACAGTAGTCTCAAACTTTATTTTCATAAATGTTATTGCTCTTCCTCAGTCAGTACGTGGCTCCACCTCCTTTCTGTCTTTCAAATCAGCCCCTAAAGCCCATCTCATGCAAACCGTGATCTACAAGTGCTTCCAATTCCCATGACCCCTAGCCTCCCTAATCAAAACTACTGCCCACTCAAGTGACCTCTGTCTTGCAGCTCATCAATCCCCAACCCCTATGTACTGAACACAGTTCTACTCCTCACCATTTGGCCATTTATTCCCACTGATTGACTGTAGTTAAGTCAACTCTAGCCATTTCATTTATCTATATGCTCTCCAGAACAATCCGACTTACCATCTGCAGACAATCACTGCTCTACTGTTTCTGCTCTACTCTCTGTAAGAACAATATTCTCTGGGTGAAAATATCCACCCTGTACTACTCAATGTAAGCCACTGTAGCTAAGGTCTCTCCCCACAGCTGTTGTTCAACTATTTGTAAAACAATCAGAGCTATCTGCATAATTACCTGTTTCCTGTGCATCTGCTGTAATGTACTGCTTTTGCTATACTGTTTCTTTCATAATTGTAATCTTCCATCATGAAAATGTTTATATAACTGTTACCTTGTTATTGTGCTTGTGAAATGTAACCTCCCGGGTTATACCTGAAAATAGGCACACTATTGTCTAGCGTACCTACCCGGTTACCAAAAACTAAATAAATAAATAAAATATATTTTCATAATTAACTGTGTCTCAGTTGAACTCTTCTCAATTCTCTTACTTTAAAGCTATCTCACTTGCTCAAACACCCTTTAGTGTCTCATTTTATTTTGGCTCCAGTGCTTTCCTACAACATACAGAATGCACTATATTAGTAGCTTCTTAATTTGTTAACTTTATAAGTTCATTTTTTAAAGAATCACTCACCCAGACTCAGTGTTGTTTTTTTTTTTTTTTTTTGTCATGGCAGCCAGCATCATGTTATTCTTCAAAGTGTTAAATACCATCTCTTCCTGGTGTCCCATCCAACATGCTTGCATGCCCTTGCAATCCTCATCACTACCCAGACAGTCAGTCTCACAGTAATAGTGTAAACACTGATGTCGGCATCCAGCTTACCTAATTTGTTTAAAAATTAGTAATCACGATGCCCCTCTGGAACCTAATCATTACTAGTAAAATATACTGAGCAACAGCAAAATGATCTCAGGGAGTGAGATTGGTCCTAAGCCTATGAGAAAGACACAGTCTGGTGTTAATAGATTTACAGATTCCAGAGGGTGAAATTAAGAGGAGGATCCAAAGTAACACCTAACTAGTTAATCAGAGGATAGAGACAGTTATGAAGTTTAGGAATGGAGCTGCAAAGCATAGCCTGAGTCTTTGAGCTGTTCAGTATAAGCTTACTGAGTTGCACCCAGTGCTGGACAGAGTGAAAATTAGAGGTCAAATATATATTGGCTACCTAAACACACATCTTAGGGGCATACTGTTCTAAAAACCCTCCTGTGGGAGCAGAGCAGACAGGAAGAGGTTTTGAATCCTAGAAGCAGTTACCTTAAAATCTCAAGTTTTATGCCTTTTCAGCAAGTTTTTTCTTAACGCCGAAACCAGGAAACATTTTCACAGCACTGCGCCGATCAGAGGCTAAGACTGTTGGGAATGTCTAATGCGATGATGTAATCTTAGCAAGTCAGGATGTTCCTAGTATTCAGTCCCTATGGAGCCTTATGTTCTGTGTGTAAAATTAGCAGTATATGTGTACCTTAAGATTTTTATCGCTATTTCGGGCTACAGAATAGAGTTTGATATGTCTGAGGCCATTTGAGTGTGTGGGGTGTGGCCCACCACCTTTTAAAGCACAATGCCCCTTCAGATGGGCCCCAAATAATGTGGTTTGTTATTTCAGGGTGAGAATCTTGCCAAACCTCTGTTATCACTTAAGGGAGTAAAAGCAGATATTGCCCACTGGTAGCTACTGCAATTGAGTGTGGGAGGCCATGTAGCCACTCTTAAAATGAATGTTCTACCAAGTTTTTTTTCAAGCACTCCCAATTCAAATTCAAGAAGAGTTCTGGAAGCATCTACAGTGGATGCTGAGCACCTTCATTTTGGCTGCTAGTAGACATCAAGTGAGCATACACCTCCTGACTCTCTCTCTTGGGACAAGGGGGGAGGGGGCTCCTTATGCTAGATTTCCGTCTCTAATACCTAGCAGCACAAATTGCCCCAGTAGTTACATGGACCAAGCAGAGAGATGATACAGGCCAGCTAGTTTAGTTTAGTTTAGTTTATTAGTCTAGGAATTAATACCTTTGAGCCAGGGCTCTTTTACAAAGGTTCCACGTCACAAAGAACATTTAACAAAGCACGATACACATTACAGGTAAAACCAGACAGGAAAGTTACATCATAAATTTGCTATTAACAGTTTAAGGCAGTAACGTTTTTAAGTTTCATAGAAAAACAAGCTATAACAGGTTCAAGCGAGTAGACAATTTCGAGGTTAAGGAAACTTCCATGGAGAGGGTGATCATTAGGCGCCAAAAGGAGGCTAGAGAGGAGGGAAAGGTGGTGAGTGGAGAGTAAGTGAGAGGGACAGGAAAAAGGGGGAGTGAGTTTGGGTGGGAGACGGAAGTAGTAGAGATACCAGAGGGTTCATTAGTCAGGAGGAAGAGGCCTCAGATGTGAGGATGGACATGAGGAGTAGTAGTCTTTATCTAGCACAATCACAGTTGCTAGTGGTGGTGAGGTGGGCATAGAGCATGGATTTGAAAGCTTCAAGCAAGGTTGAGGATAGAGTAGGTGGACTAGCGCATTGAACCATGTCGGGGCCCTGTATCTGAAAGATCTTTGTCCCTGTGCAGTCCGCATCTCGGAACCAGGAAAGGTTGGCGTTCAGATCTGGTGGAGGGTCGTGAGCCAGGATTCAGTCGGAGTAGGTTTTGAATACATAATGGAGTCAGTCCCAAGATAGATTTTTTTGCCATTGTGCAGGTGAGATAAATAAGACGATTTGATAGGTTCAACCAGCCTGATTCATAGTACAGATCACACGTGTGAGTCAGTCTTTGAGCCCCCGTGAGGAGCCGGCAGGCCTTATTTAGAGTGATTGAGATATGCCTTAGAGCAGTGGAGGTAGCTGAGCCATAAATAATAAGGCCATAGTCAATGATTGAGATTATGGAACTCTGTATAGCTATTCTCAATGCCGCTTGATTTAGAAATTGATGGTTATGGAATAGTATTCCAAGGCGTTGGTTCACTGTTTTCTCAGTATTGTCAATGTGGGTTGCAAAGGTGAGCCCTTGGTCAAAAGTGATGCCAAGGTATTTGAAAGTATTTACTTGGTCCAGTGTAATTCCCAAGAGGTTTGTATGGTGAGTGGAGTATGCCTATTTTTGTTTTGGTGATTGGAGAAGAGCATGGCTTTTGTTTTATTGTGGTTTAGCACAAGTTTACTATCCAGGAACCACCTTTCAACACTAGAGAAAGCAAGTTGCAGGCTTTTTCGTAGGGAGTTTGGATCCTTGTGGGAAGAGAGAATTACAGCATCATCAGCGTATAAGATTATTTTCTCCTGGCAGATATCTGGGAGGGAGTTAAGGAACAGGCTAAAGAGGAGCGGTCCAAGAATTGATCCCTGTGGTACACCCAGAGAACTGGTTTGAAGTCGGAGAGTTCATTAGAGATTTTACAGCCTGTGACCGATTGGACAGGTAACTTTTACCAAGCACAAGGACCTTCGGCCAGGCCTAGGCTAGAAAGCAGGGAGGTAAGTAGGCCAGGATGGACTGTGTCGAAGCTTTTGTAAGATCGCTAAAGACTGCACTCTGTTTGGCACCCTTTGTCCAGGGCTGAGTGGACTTCTCCAGAGAAATCAAGTAAGGCTGTTGTTGTACTATGTCCTTTCCTAAAGCCGTCAGCTGTTGATTACAGAGTAGATTGTATTTGTCCAGGTAATCAGAGAGTTGGTCTGCCACTATTCGCTCAAGTGCTTTGGAGAGGGAGGGAGTATTGATATTGGTCGATAGTTTCCTGTTGAGGTTTTGTCCCCCTTTGTGCACTGGGCGTAACTATGGCAGATTTCCATTTGTTGGGAAATTGACTTTGGCAAAGTGACAGATTAAGAATTTTGCAAGGGGTGAATTACTTCATCCAGGGTGAGAGACAGGATTTTAGATCTAGCATGTCACTACTTGTTCTGGATTTGGAGCAGGCCTTTCTTATGTACTTGTGTGCTTCATGCACTTTGATTTTCTTGAAGTAAAATTGTGGTTTGTCACGAGGGTGTTTTGTGATACTAGGCTAGGCACAGGTAAGTCCGAGAAGATATCTGGGGAGGACCTACTAAGGTCTGTGAATGTCTTATTATGCATCTGCAATAGACTTTGGGTCAAGAGTGGTGGATCCATCAACTTTCATAATGGTAGGTGATGATTTTGATTGTTTACCCATTATGTTTGGATGTTGTCCCAAAAGCTCTTCCATCACCCAGGTGGATTCAAGAGCATTTTTGAAATAAGCTCTTCATTTGCCTAATTTGTGAGGTACATCTATTTCGTGTCTGCTTGTATTTTAGGGTATCATGAGGTGAACCTGTGTCTCTGGCAACTGCCCAGAGGTGGTCCCGAACCTTGAGCTCGGGCAAGTAGTTTGGCAGTAATCCATGGATTTGATAGCGCTTTGATTTTACGTTTTTTTACTGGGGCGTATAAGTCGCATGCAGAGTTGAAAGATTTAATGAAGTATTCTAGTGCGGTATTAATATCAGTTGATTCAAGGATTAGCGTCCAGTCCTGTTATAGGAGATGGGTTTTCAACTTGATAAGATTCCCATAAGGCAATACTCTGCTTGTTATAACTAGAGCTGGGGATGGCCCAGTCCCTACCAGAACCACTGTTTGTCCTCCCACATAGCTTCCTTACTCCCTGCTTATTGTCAAATATCACCAACCCATGGACCAGGAACACCCTTGTATGCTCCTGAAAGCCAAAAAAAGATATTGGTACCAATAGGTGGAGGAGCCAAGGGGTCAGCAGACCCTCCAGTTTGTAAGCTAGGAGGCCATCCAATGCATTTTGACCCCCCAAAATTTCAGTCAGTGGAGCAGTATTAATTTAAGAGTAATGAGGATGGTCTGCCTTCCCTAAAGACAACAAGAAACCTGCTTTTCAGCTTTTTTTATACTTAATGTGTAAACAAAATGAAGAGAGAATAGCCCAGGAGGTAATGAAAAGGGACAAGACATTTTTAGGTATGTAAGCAGAAAGAGGAAGACCAGGGGTGGAATTATAAGGCTAAAAAGGGAAGGGGGACTGTGCAGAGGGGGACTAGGAAAGGGCAGGCATCTTGAACAAATACTTTTGTTCAGTGTTCATGGAGGAAGCAGAAGGGGAGGGGCCACAAAAAAGTAACACAAGCCTTGGAGGGAGGGAGGTGGACACTAGTCCTTTTTTTGGAGGCAAGAGTCCAGAAGGGGCTTGCTAATCTGAAGGCAGACAAAGCAATGGGTCAGATGGAGTGCATCCAAGGGTATCGAGGGAGCTCAGGGAAGTACTGGCTGCACCTCTGACAGTTCTGTTTAACAGCTCACTTGAAACAGGAGTGGTTCTGGAGGACTGGAGGAAGAGGAGGATGGATGTAGTCCCACTACACAAAAGTGGTAGCAGGGAGGAGGCTGGAAATTATAGGCCAGCGAGCCTGATATCAGCGGTGGGAAAGTTAATGGAATCACTACTGAAGGAAAGGATTGTGGAAGAACTTGAATCCAGTGGGTTACAAGTCCTGAGACAGCATGGTTTCATGGGGGAGGTCATGTCAAATGAATCTGATAGAATTCTTTGACTGATGCTGGCCCGGTGGTGCTGAGGGCTGAGGCGCTGGATGCCTTATCTCTCGCTATGTCGGTGACCTGGGTTCGGGAATGACCATGGGTCGCTGGGGTGCAGGCACAGGGGGGAGGGTAGGAGCAGGATTGAGCAGTGGCTCTCCTTTCCAAGGAAGGGGGGTTGGCTACCCATAGTACTGCTGTCACTGGATGAAGGTCTGGTGATAGGCATAGATGGTACCAGAGCAACCAGTAGGGTGGAGCGTCCCATAGGGCATGTGTATACGTGCCTCCACATGTGTGCGTCATGTCGGGGATGTGCAGGAGTGGGACTGGGGAGAACAACTGAAAAAGTATAAAATACTTACGGGAAAAAAAAGAATTCTTTGACTGGGTGATAAAGGATATAGATCAGGGTGGAACGGTGGACATTGCCTACTTAGATTTCAGTAAGGCTTTTGACATGATTCCACATAGGAGACTAGTAAGCAAGCTGGGTAGCTGAGGAGTGGGTTCAAAGGTGGTAATCTGGATAAGAAATTGGTTAGGGGATAGGTGACAGAGGGTGGTGGTAAATGGAGTTCACTCTGAGGAAGAGAGACTGACCAGTGGGGTGCCTCAGGGATCAGTGATGGGACCGGTTCTCTTTAATGTCTTTATAAGTGATGTTGCAGAGGAGCTGGAAGGGAAGGTCTGCCTCTTTGTGGATGATGCCAAAATCTGCAATAGGGTGGACACTCTGGGGATGTGTGGAAAGGATGAACAGAGACCTGAGAAAACTGGAGGAGTGGTCAAGGGTATGGCAGCTGGGATTCAATACAAAAAAGTGCAAAATAATGCACTTAGGGCACAGAAACCCAGGGGCAGCATACAAAATGGGTGGAGTGGTATTGATGACCACCAAGCAGAAAAGAAACCTGGGGGTAATCACATCAGATGACCTAAAGGTGGTCAGGCAGTGTGACAAGGCAGTAGAGAGGGCTAGTGGGATGCTCGGGCACAAATGAAGGGGTATCACCAGCAGAAAGAGAGAGGTGGTGTTGCCTCTGTTTAGTTCTGGAGACCAAGTATCTGAAAGGACACAGACAGAGTGAAGGTGGTCCAGAAGAGGGTAACTAAAATGGTGTAGGGTCTGCATCAAAAGTCTAATGAAGAAAGACTAAAGGACCTCAACTTGCACACCCTGGAACGGGGGAGGGAGGGGAGATATGAGATTTTTACATACCTCACTGAGTAAATAAGGCACAAGAGGGAAGTATTTTTCAGAAGAAAAGGTGTTCAACAACAAAGGGACATGCTGTGAAGCTGGAAGGGATAGATTCAGGAGAGATGTTTGGAAGTACTTCTTCACAAAAAGAGTGGTGGATTCCTGGAATAGCGGCACGGGGTCAGTATGTCGCGGACAAAAACAGCGCAGCAACATACTGCACTGTCAATACAATGAAACCAACTATAGCACTCAGTAAAAACACTGAGTGCTAATAATGCCAACAACACACTGAAAAATTGCTGTGCCCCTGAACCCCTCAAATTAAAATAACTACCTCGGGAGGCAACTCTGGGATGGGGAGAAATTCATGGGGTGGATTGCCAACCACACAAAACTTAAAACAAGATAAAAAACACACACACACACACACACACACACACACAGGTAATCTGGGACCAGGAATAGGACCCAAGTCCACAGACACCCACTGCCCTCGCTTACCCTCTGAGCCATGACAGCTGCTTGAAGGACTGCCACCCAGCAGAGGTCTTATCCTCTGCATCACTACGTCTCACTCAACAGCTACAAGAGTAGCACTACCGCTCCTTCACCATCTTTTACATGCTCTATTTTGTCCCCTGTAGCTGTTTAACTGCACGCTGTTTATGCTGCATGGTTTTGCCTACGACATTATTCATTTGATATATTGACCTAGTACTGGAATAGCCTTCCAGTTGAGGTGGTGGGGGCTAAAGCAGTGGCAGGGTTCAATAATGCATGTGATAAGCACAAGGGAATCATAGTAGAAAACCAAGGGGGGAGAGAAAGAGCTGTAGATTGGGCACAGTCTGAAGTAATAGTGGAGATAGGGAGAAATGGGCAAACTGAATAAGCCAAGAGGTCCTTATCTGCCAACAATTGTGTACCTCTATGTTTGAGAATCCAGGCAAAAAAGTGCATTTTTGAGAAAAAGCTTTGTATTACATTTTGTTTTATTACTGAATGGGTTGCACTGTCTAGTTATTTGGGCTTCATTTTCGTTATTATTAAAAGCTGCAAATCCTAACCCTGTTCTGCTGTAATTATGATAAATACTCTGTACATTTATGTGAATAAACTATGGATTATTCATATTAATGTGTGGATTTTTCTGAATTATAATAAATAAAGTAGGTTAACAGAAGTATATTCAAGAAGGTAATTATTCTTACTGTGTTCTGGGCTGAGGTGTTGCACTGATCCATCCCCCGGCCTATACAGTTCTGACACCCACTCTTCTGTATGCTCCACCATCACCACTGCTGGTACCCCAAATGCTCTGGGCACCCATCATGCATAACAGGAAATCCAGCATTCATTCCCTCAAGCTTAGACCCATCCACAGAAGGAACTGTCTAACATTAACACAATATACGCATTTGGTAGAGTGTGATCACCGTGACTTCTTTCTTGATCTCCAGCAATGCTGTGGGTTACTGAGACAAGATTTCTTTCAAGTTTGGCACTACTTAACTTCAACTAATTTTGTAGCCCAGGTGGGTATCTAGATGACCCATTTGAGGAATTCTTATATTTGGCTGCAGTGCTATCAGGAAGAGGGGGCACCATAGCCAGAGTATATCAAGTCCTTGTGGGGGGATTTCACCCAGAATTGGACAGAGTAAGGGAACAGTGGGAGCAAGACTCAGGAACCTCTATCCCTGAAGCCATCTGGTCCAAAAGTCTCATTACAGGCTGGAAGATTACAGCTTCTCCTGGGTGGAGGGAGTTCTGTTGGAAGTGTGTGGTCCATTTCTTACCCTTACCATAATGTGCGACTTTAGTGTGGACATTCAAACTTATGTTGGAGGGGGTGTGGGGGAGTGGCATCCCACTTCCACGTATTCTGGAGTTACCCAATGCTCCAGCAGTACTGGGCACAGATTCAGGGTGCCCTGCAACAACTCTGGAATATTCCCATTCCTTATAAGTTCTTAAATCTGGTCCCGGGGGTCCCAGTCCCACAGGTGAGTAATCAGGCACAGCAGAGACCATTCAGAGCACTTTGCACTGTGGCCATGAAAGGGATAACATTATTGTGGTTGTGGGCCACCTGCTCTCCATAGAAACCTGGAAAGGTAAGGTGGAAGAGCTCTGGAAAATCTAAAGAATCACAGTAACACTTCGTATGACTCTTGAGAAGCACTTAGCCCTGTGGCAGAGATGAGAGTTCTATACGTTAGGTGTAGAATAAAGGGGAGGTGATATCTTTAGGTACCCAACCCTTAGAGTTTGCCCCATCTCCAGGGTTAATATCACCACAAGCTTGTGTGGAACTACAAGTTTGGTTGGTGGGATAGTTCAGGCCCATAGCTCAATGTTCCTTTATTTGTTCCAACGTAAAAAAAAATTGTGCAACCAGACTATATCACTTGGCTCATACCATTGGTCACAATTTAGCAGAAGGGAACTGTACATGAAGTGATAATGTCCAACTCATATTGGTGAAAACTACTTCTCTGTACTACCTACATACAGCGGCGTCCCCCAGGATGAAACCCAATTCTGCAGCATTTTGCAGCACTCCGCAGAATGCTGCACCAGACGTACTGAATAAAACCATTTAATTTCAATGGCAATTAGTCCCTATTGTCATTCAGGAAAATGTGACACTGCCAGGATGAAGTGAATGCCACAGTTTCTTGCATGACAAAGGGGACTAATTTCCATTGAAATTACATTGCTTTATTCAGTAGGTCTGCTGCAGCATTCTGCAGAGTCCTTTAAAAGTGGGTTTCATCCTGGGGGATGCCACTGTATACTGTATCTTAGTATTTGATTGTATATGCTTTGCCTCTCAATAAAGCTGAGTTTAAAAAAAGAACTACTGTATATAGGAGAACAAGGGCATCGGCATAAAGAAGTGGCATATGACAATGTCTGGTGAATATATATGGCACACTGCGATACAGGGAAGAGTGCTGCTGAGTTAGCAAGGAATTTTGTCTACCATTTCCTCACAAAATCAGGGACTGGGGGTTGGAGACCTACTTGTTATTAATGGACTACTGGTCAGGCTGGGAAGGAAACAGTTAACAGATGTGGCAGGGAACTTCTGGTACAGTGTGTGCTGACAACTTTTCTTTTCAAAGATAACAGTATAGGAAGATGCTTGGGGAGGCTGGGAAATGACTGGGAGAGGAGGTGACAATGGAACTAGCCCTAGCCAATTGGACAGGGCTAAAGGGTTTGCAAACTTAAGGGCTGAGGACCCCCCTGCGTCAAGGGGTATGTGGTGACATCTCTCATCCAGAGCAGTACCAGCCTTATACCATGAAACACCTGTTCGTCATTACCTTTACCTTGCTACCACAGGGCATGGTGAATGGGGATCAGGGGCAACCAGTGCACATATGTGGGGAGTACCATGAATGGGAGACTACTCACAAACCAATGTCCACACTTATTTGCTGTCAGTTGGCACCCAGCTTGTAAGTGCATTACCCTCGTCTTCTTCAATTCCTATCTTCCGTTGTTATCATTAATCACAATCATCACACAGGTATGTCCTACACCCATTATATTACAGTAGGCAAGGCATGGCAAGGACAAGGCAATTTTATTTATAAAGTACCCAGTCCCGAAGGCTCTGGGCGCTGTACATAAAACAAGCCAGAATATGCAAACTGGACTACATCATAACTCAGCATTTTAAAGTATGATAAAATAAAACAGACATCAAACAGATCTTAAAATTAATTAGCTAGGGAAAGCTTGTTTAGGTAGAAAGGTCTTCCGAGAGGCTTTAAAGGCCTCCACTGTGCTACCATGTGGATATACCCAGGCAGTGAGTTCCACAGTATTGTAGCTGCTACTTCATTGCCACTACACACTTCATTTCCGGGCATCAAATCACTTGCCATATATTACGGCCAAGCATGCTCAAATGGGGAAACTATAGTCACTGGGGATTTCAGTATCAACTGGGCAGCTAAATCCAGTGTTGTTTACAAGGACCTGGTATCCAGCCTTTTCCTAACTCAAGTGGTGAAAGACTGCAGTCGAGTCAACTACAAATCAGGGACTAAAACCCTAACTGATTAGATTCTAACCTCGCACCTGGAAAGACTAATCGAGGTCAGGGTCCTGTCAGATTCCATCAGTGACCACTCGCCTGTCCAATGCAAATGGTCAGCCCATCATCCAAGGTCCCCTCCAAAAACTATCACTAGCAAGGTTCTACAGAAAGGCCTAATTGGGGTCTTTAAGGCACACTTGGCTCAGATAGACTGGAATTTTCTGGACACCATCCCTGATATCAATACAGCACTCAAGTACTTTATTACCCAATTCACAGATACCTGCAATAAATTTGCCCCTCTAAGAAAACGCAATACCAGAGGTGCCTCAGCCGGTTGGGTCACCAATCTCTACTTTCTTAAATGGGTAGCATGAATAATCTCTGGTGTCAAGCTAGGGACACTGGTTCACTGGTAGACTGTAAAAATATAAAGAGGCCCGCACTAAGTTCACCAGGGAGGTAAGACAGGCTAAAGTGGCATTCTGCAAAGACCAGCAAAATAAAAACTGGAGCAATGGGAAGAATTTTGAGACAACTTAAAAGATCTCAAAAACAATGACAAATCTTCCCTGACAATGCTTACTTCCAATGGAAAAGTCACCACTGCCCCCATCTGAAATAGTGAACACCTCCAACACAGCCTTCACAGACCTGAGCTCAGTCCTCCCTCTTGACACAGCGCCTGTAGACAGTGATGAACATGGCACTGGTCGATATAACTCAGATCTTCTCAAATTCTGCTATAAACATGTCACCATAAAGTAAACTCAAATATGTAAAAAGAGTTCTGGGAAAAACAAGAATGGGGGTGACATGACAGATATTAAGCTGTTGGCCCTAACGCTTGAGGAACTAGCAATTCCCTCGACTAAGAATTATAACTTTTCACTGCAATTTTCCCAGTTCCCTAAAATTTGAAAAGCAGCAATAGTAACACCAGTGCATAAAAGTGGGAACCACACCAGCATGACCAACTACAGGCCAATCTCGATTCTCTCTCTCTCTCTCTCCTCTGTCCAAGGTGTTGGAAAGAGTAGCCTCAGACAAACTCGCCTCCTACTGAAATAAGTACAATCTAATGTGCAAACAGCAACATAGCTTCAGAAAGCTCCACAGCACTGGAACAGCCCTAATACAGTACACCAACCTTCTGCGTGAGGCCCTAGATAATGGTCACCTGGTTGGAGCCACCTACAAAGATCTGACAAAAGCTTTCGATCTTGTAGACCACCCAGTATTGCTTGACAAGCTCTCCTCCTTGGGCCTCTCTTATGAAATGGTAGTGTAACCCCCCCGTTACCTGGGTTTACAAGAATCCCAGTTAGACCGAGTGGCAGGCAGGGAAGGCAGCTTGTGAATTTCCAGTTAAATGGATTTCACACTGTCTCACTCTGTTCTCAGTCTCAGCTGAGACTGAGGGATGACATCATTTTAGAACTGTCGCACCTGCATAAGCTACATTGAAATGTTGCAGCTGGGGAAGTTAGGATAGAATGTTGGGAGGTTTTGATTGAAGTCAGTAGTCAGTCTGTAGTAGAGTGTTGGAGAGGGAAGAGGTGTGCTGCAGCTGCAGGCCCTCATAGCCCTCAGCTCTGACAAAGAGCTATATTTTTGTGAGGTGTGTGTTCTCACCTGAAGAGGAACACAAGAAGAGCCAAGTGAAGTTGTAGAGACTGCTTACAAAGGTTCAGAGCCCCATCCCTGCAGGGATGGGGGGGGGAGGATTCAGCCTACTTCCAGGGGCAATCCCCTGGCCTGGCTAGAGGAAGAAGAAGCTGCCTAAATCTAGGTTCGTGCTGAGGCATCAGACGATTTGTTGACATTTCTTTGAAGAAGAAAAGCCTGTGTGGCACCTGCAACCAAGGGGTGAGTTTGCTTTGCTAAAGGGCCAATGTGTTTTCACCTGGGACAAGATGAATTTAAGGAACTGTTACTGTGGGTCAGGAAAAGACAGCCAAGTACAGTTTTAAAAGTTGTGGGAATTGGACTGCTTAACTCTGTGGGGGTCTAGAGAAATGGACACAGCCACTCATTAAGTATGTTTCAAGTTCAGCACATGTGGGATGGAAGAAGCAGTAGATTAAATGTGACATACATTTAAAGGGAATCTACAAAGTAAAGTGTTTCTAGAAAAGGTAAAAGAGTCCAGAGGAATGGCCAGGTATGATTTATGGGAGCAAGAGGTGGGAGACCCCCCATCTGGCATGACCAGAGTCACCTCTGTGGGTTCACTTTGGGATTCCTGTTGCTTTCCCTCAGGTACTTTGCCAGTGCCTGAGGAAAGTACCCAGACGTGGGATTGTTGAAGAAGATTTCCCTTGTGGAGCAGCAGTGCTTGTAGGTGGTTTAGGGAGCCAACAACAAATCTCCATGCTATATGGAAAGTGGTCCAAAGGGCTGGCAAGGGAGCCGACCCAGGGAAACTGAAAAAGAGTCGAGTTAGGGCAGTGTGCCCTGTGTGTTCCTAAACCTGAGGGTTTTAACAGTACTGAAGATGTGTGTGAGCTCTGGAGAAATCTGCATTTACCAGTAGTGTAGCCCTGTGGGGGTCCATCTAAGCTTTATTGTTCATTGGTGTTTTGTGAATAAAAGCCACACTTTAGAATCCCAACTTCTGGTATTGGATATTTCAGTTATTGTTTCCTGTGTCCAGATTACTTGGGTGCCCCTGTGCAGATTAGCCAAACCTAATCACCATGCCGAGTGACACCTTTCTTCCCAAGTTTCAGTTATAAAAATGGAGGCACCACGTCATAGGACCTAGGCCCCTCAACCTGTCACTAGCCACACAGGCAGGGGTAGTAGACCTCTCAGTTTAATGCCGACTGGGGGCTACAGTAGCATGATTTCATTGCTGTCTCTCAGGATGGACACAGAGTGTAAGGGTTGATGGAGCACTCTTGAATGCAAAGAGTGTCTCAGCTGAGGTCCCACAAGAGTCAGTACTTGGTCCCCTCCTTCTTGGCCTGTTTATTAATAGAATCCCAGAAGCCTGCCATCACTCAAAGGTGCTCCTATATGCTGATGATGCAGTGACCTTAAACAGTAGTCCACAGCATGGGGTACACACCAGTGATCTACAAAGCAGCTTCGTTTCTCTGGAGGATTGGTTCGAATTAGGGACTGGCAAACTAGTTCGTCAAAAATATGAACTGACCCGAACATGCCAAAGTGCTCAGAAATGAATGGCTTCTGAACACTTTCGGCTGTTCAGATCAATTCAGACAGCTCCTATTGCGGGAACTGCAGTGTGAGAAGTGACAGAGCAGGAGGAACCCACAGGAGGGACCAGAGACAAGTCTCTGGTCCCCCATTGGATGGCCAAGCTGTCCATCTGTCTAAGGTGGCAACTGATTGGGTTGCTGCTCTAGCAGCCCACGTGGTCCACTTTAGAGCTATGCAGAGGAATCAGGAAGATAGCGAAGGAGCAGCAGCTTCTCTTGGCTGCCCCTTGTGTTTTGGATTGCCGAATTGATTGTTTTCTTCTGTGCCTGTGCTGCTTGCATTTTTTTGGCCCCTTGGGCAAGCGAAGAAGTCCACTGCCAGTCTGCCACTCCTAAAAAACAAAACAAAAGCAGAATTATTTTAACTAAAAGAAGAAATTAAGGGAGGAAGGGATTGGGAACTTGAGGAAGTTGGGGTTGGGGAGTTGGGGACTGGGAGTCAGGGACTCGGGAGAGAGTTGGGGAATGGGGTGGGGACTGGACTGGGGACTGGGGAGTACAATATATGGGACAAGAGACTTTGTCGGGGAATCTCCATGAACATGAACATTGAATAATGAGCCAGAATGGAACTTGGAGAGAGAGAGAGAGAGAGAGAAAGAGAGAGGCTGATGGCAACTTGTGAGATCTAAAGTGCTGTGTGTGTATAAAATCTGCCAGCTAGTCATCAGTGCACTAGTGCCACTTCTTGCATACTGTCTGTGTGACCCCCCCTCCTGTGTCAGAGAGGGTAGGTCAGGCAGGTTCCTCCAGAATCTCTGTGGGTATACTAGCAGCAGTGCCTGCAGCATCACCCTTAGCGTAGGTGGTGTGTGAAATAAAATCTGCCACGACTGCCAGCCAGTCATCAGTGCACCAGTGCCACTTCTTGCATGCTGTCTGTGTGACTTCCTCCAAGAAGTGAGTTATCTGTCATCTTCCTCTCTGTGCTTGCTCAGTGGGATATAAGCTTTGGCTCAGTGGGCAGGGCATTCCGAATTTCCGTCACATCACATGGAATAAAGGAAAAAAAAAATCCTCGAAGGGAAAAAGTACTGTGCCAGAAAGGGTTAGGCCAGGCAGGGTCCACCAGAATCTCTGTGGGTATGCTAGCAGCAGTGCCTGCAGAATCGCCCTTAGCATAGGTCGTGTGTGAAATAAATTCTGTGTGTGAAATAAAATCTGCCAAGACTGCCAGCTAGTCATCAGTGCCACTTCTTGCATACTGTCTGTGTGACCCCCCCCAGGAAGTCAGTCATGTGTCATCTTCCTCCCTGTGCTCGCTCAGTGGGGTATAAGCTTTTGCTTTGTGGGCAGGGCATTCCGTCACATCATGTGGAATAATAAATAAATAAAAATTCCTTGAAGGGAAAAAGTACTGTGTCAGAGAGGGTTAGGCCAGGCAGAGTCCCCCAGAATCTCTGTGGGTATACTAGCAACAGTGCCTGCAGCATTGCCCTTAGTGTAGGTGGTGTGTGAAATAAAATTTGTGTGTGAAATTAAATCTGCCAGCCAGTTGTCAGTGCCCCAGTGCCACTTCTTGCGTACTGTCTGTGTGGACCCCCCCCCCAAGGAGTCAATCATCTGTCATCTTCCTCCCTATGCTTGCTCAGTGGGATATAACCTTTGGCTCAGTGGGCAGGACATTCCATCACATCATGTGAAATAAATAAAAAAAATAAAAAAATTACGTTCACGGTCATCACGGTCATGAATTTCACATTTGGCAACTACTTCTGGAAACTCTGTTCCATCCAGTATCTGAACTCCAAGAAGCGCTGCCACTGTAACACGACTCCTCATCCTTACGACGAATCACGTTCATGTTCACGGTCATTGCGGTCATGAAGAAGCTCAGTTCCATCCAGTATCTGAAGCTCAGGGGAGCACTGCCACTGTTACACAATTCCTCATCCTCACGATTAATCACATTCACGGTCATCACGGTCATGATCGTGTTCACATTCACGGTCATCTCGGTCACGATTTTCATATTTGCCAACTATTTCTGGGAGCTTGCTTTAGTACAATACCACAGCAGTATGTGGGGGTGAGGACCACAACCAAGGTTGAGCACAGTGCCGGGTAGAAGCAGAAAGCACAGTGCAAATGAGAGAAATACCGGCACCTGTAATGGCAGTGTTTACCTCTGTAAATTCCTTATTATCAATGCCTCAGGCACACTTTCTGTAGTTACTTATTACAACCTTGGACACAGGACTGTTTCATCATAGTTCTCCCTTTATTTTAAGGTTTTTTTTTAAAAGCAAACAGTCTTTACTTTCTTGCAGTCAAATTCAAGTAAATATAAGAAGCAGCAGTTTCAAGTAAACATAGGAAGCAGCAATTCGTCTCAGTGCAGAACAGTTTGTGCTAAGTAGCTTGATTTGTGCAATGTCTTTTAAAGTCAAGGTAGTGGAGGTATTTAATAACATGGAAACAGCTAGCCCAAGAAAACAATACTTGCCCTGATGCGTTTCGCTCTGGAATGAGCTTTTTCAAAGGATATCACGATTAAATGAGCAGATGGGGGGGCATAGTAATCATGGACAGTTATAAGTATGAAAAGGAAGTGCTGAGACAGTTAAATGACACAGAGTACTATGAAAAACTCAGCATAGACATAACAATGGTGTATAAAAGGGTAATTGATAAATATTTGGCACTAGCCAAAAAACAGAATTGGTTGCCCACTCAAGTTATGGACTACCTTTCTGTCCCACACCCTGTCAGGGGGTGACCTTCTACTGCCTCTTCAAGATCCATAAGGACTTGGTAAACCCCCCTGGGTGGCCCATTGTATCGGGCATAGACTCTTTGACTGAGCCTCACTCTAAGTATGTGGATTATCACATTGCAGGAATTGTTAAGGGACTTGCCTCTTATATAAAAGACACAGGGGAAATTCTAAGGGTGTTAGAGGATGTTTCAGTTGGGGAAAACTGCTTGCTGGTAACTTTAGATGTGGCAGCATTGTTTTCCAAGAGACCCTGCCACCATCCCTGAGGCTGCAAGCTCCTTGGCTTGGCTGCATCCGGAGAGGCGGGACTCTCTCTTGCTATTCTCTCTTTTGTTTCCCAAGCCTCCCTGTTTGTCTAGAACCAGAGCTTGCCTTCCCCTCTTATAGTGTAAAGAGAGAAAGGCAGAGCCATGAATATTAGCATTTGAGTTTCCTGCTGCTGGCTAAGTCAGGAAGCTCCACATAACAAACAGTACAGTATGTCTTCCAGACTTCCTGTACTAGAGGCCACTACCCTCTCTCACCTAGTACTAGGTCTTAGATATCACCACTGGGAGCTCCCTTTAAAACATTTCCTGGTTATTGCTAATGTTGAACTGGTGTAGACCCAATCATGCTTTGTGTTGGCTAGTATTACTAAACTTTAAACAAGGAGAATGTGCCCAAGTTAACATCCTCTCAAAGACCATAACATTGTGAAAATGGCTCAAAACAGAACTCACCTTTGGAGTATTTGTAATCCATTCTGATGGCCAGCTTGCAAAACAAACTCTCAACTGTGCAGAAAGGGATTTCCTGCTGAAGCAGGGATGCCCAGTAGCCTACTTATGGTTCCCTCTGACCCAAGTGTTTCTCCTGGCTTAGTAGGCCTCTTCATCATAGCTCCACCTGGGGTGCTTCCACCTGACTAGGCTCTCACTTTTTACCTCTCTCTCTCTCTCTCGCTCCCTCTCCCTCTCACTCGCTCACAGGTTGATGACTTTCTGCTCCCTCCCAGCGGTCTGGCTGTTCCTGCTGGCATCCTGCTTTAGACCTGTCTCTCCCTCTTTCTCTCTCTCTCTCTCTCTCTCTCCCTCTTTCAGGCGGATTGCTTTTAGCTCCTTCCCAGAGGTTCAACCACTCTCACTTTCCATCTCCCTCAGCTGCTAAAGCCCTGTACCAACCCACACATCCTGGCTTCCAGACCCTCAGAGCCACAGCAGCCTGTTAGCTGACTGAAGACGTGGCCGACCTAGATTTTAGTAAGGCATTCCCCATACCACATTAGTGACTCATAGGTTAACTGGGCAGCTTAGGGCTGGATCCTAAGGTAGTAAACTGGGTAAGAAATTGGTTAATGGATAGGCGACAGAGGGTGCTGGTAAATGGTGCTCACTTTGGGGAAGGGAGGGTGACCAGCAGGGTGCCTCAGGGCTCAGTTCTGCTACTAGTCCTCTTTAATGTCTTTATAATTGACATTACAGATGAATGGGAAGGTATGCCTTTTTGCAGATGACACTAAAATCTGCAATAGAGGAGATACTCAAAAACTCATAGAGTGGTCAAGGGCATAGGAGCTGGGTTTCAATGCGAAAAAGTGCAACATTTTTTATTTATTTAATTATTTTAAATTTGGATTAACACCTTTGAGCTAGGGCTCGTTTACAAAGGCTCCAAGTCAACAAGGAATACAAGACATTTACAGGTGACGAAACATTGCAGAACAGAAAGACATCAACTAACAAGTGGTATTAGTGTGCAGTTACAATATTAAGCAGGGTACAACAAGTGAGGAGAAACAGGACCACGCTTGCAGAGAAACATATTAATGCAGCACTAATTAAGTGCAGTACAGTGTTTAACAATCATGTTACAGTTCAGACAGGACTCTCACAGTCTGCAGAAATGCAGTTTTAGCAGCCAAGGTGAGGCTTTGTCAAGGGGAGGTAGTAGGTGGTGGGAGGTGGGCAGTTGTGGAACAGGAGGGTGGGAGTGAGAGAGGGTAATGTTTGTCGGGTGCGAGAATGGCTGTCAGAGGCCATGGGTTAACAGAAACACTGGCAGTCAGAATTGCTGGCAAGAAGAGATTGAAGCCCATTTTTAAAGTGGCCAAGTCTGGGGGAGTTGGCAAGGTCTGCAGGCAGATCATTGAACCATTTAGGCCCACAGTAGGAGAGGAATCTTTGGCCAAGGGCTGTTCATTTGAAAGGAACAGTTAGGACAGCCCTGGAGGCACTCCTTGTGCATTTAGATGGTAGTGCAGGCTCAAAGAGGGCTGAAGTAGCACTAGGCATAGACCCCATCAGGGACTTTTTTGCAAGGAGGCAGGCCTGGTATTGGAGTCTGTGGTGGAGTGGGAGCCAGCCAATTTCTTTGTATAGGTCACAAGAGTGAGTCATTTTGTGTACTCCCAGGATCAGGCAGCAGGCCTTGTTGAGGATGCTTTTGACCTTTTAAGCGCTGTGTCTGTGCCTGCCCCATATGTGACAAGGCCATAATCCACAGATGAGAGAACTGAACTGCATGTAACAAGTTTCAGGGCAGCCGGTGTCATTGAGGTGAGGTGTCTGTACAAGATGCCAAGCTTCATGTTGGTGGACTTTACCAGTTGCTCAGCATGGGCAGTGAAGGAGAGGGTGTCATCAAGGTGAATCCCTAAGTATTTGAATGTGTTGACTTTGTCTAGTACTTCTCCTTCGCTACTAGGTATATGCAGTGAGGACCCTCGAATCTTGCTCTGCGGGGTGCTGAAGAGCATGCCCTTGTTTTTTTTAGTTGAGTAGCAGTTTATTTCTGGTGAACCAGGATTCTAATGCATGAAAATTGAGCTGAAGTTCAGAGCTACTTGATCCCAGGTCTTTCCCTGGGACAGAGATAACAGCATCGTCTGCATAGAGTACAGAGTGTGCAGGATAGGTGGAAGGCATATCATTTATGAAGAGGCTGAATAAGAGAGGACAGAGAATAGAACCTTGTGGGACCCCTAGGTTTACTTCCCTGGGCTCAGAGATTGTATTGCTGATCCTGACCCATAGAGTTCTATGGGTGAGGTAACTATGGAACCAGGCCACAGAGTCCATTGAGAATCCTGTAGAGAGGAGACATTTCAGTAGCAGTTGGTGATTGACTGTGTCAAAGGCCTTGGTGAGGTCTATGAAGATAGACCCCACTGCCATCCCTTTATCCAGGGCCCCATAAAGCTGAGTGGTGTACTCTACTAGGGTGGTGACGGTGGAGTGGTTTTGTCGGAATCCATGTTGTTGCAAGCAGAGAAGGCTATGCTTTTCTAGGTACTCGGTTAGTTGTTCTGAGACCACCCTTTCAAGTGCTTTGGAGGGGGTGGGGTAAAATCGAGATGGGCCGTAAATTTGCTAGATTAGTTCTGTTGCCTGATTTAAAAACAGGTGTGACTAGAGCCTCTTTCCATCTGTCAGGGAAGATGCCAGATCTCAGAGAGGCATTGGATAGCTTGGTGAGCGGTGTCACAACCCCACTCAGCAGGTCAGGCCCTCTGCACCCACAGTGCCAACCTCCGAACACAGTACTGTGAACAGGAACAGAAACAGGGTAACCCTCCTATCTGTTTTGTGGGTTCGAATCAACCTTTGGTCTCAAGTTAGAAACATAGAAACATAGAAATTAATGGCAGATAATGACCGCAAGGTCCATCCAGTCTGCCCATTTCTTTTTCTGCCTTATAAATGTGCTATCGGCCTTTGCTCTGTCAGTGGCCTATCTATTCATACTCATCTGTATTGCTCCCTTATGCCTATCCCATGCCTGTTTGAAGCCCTGCACTGTATTCATAGCCACCACTTCCTGAGGTAGACCGTTCCATGCATCCACCACCCTTTCTGTGAAAAAGAATTTCCTCACATTCCCCCTTAATCGGCCTCCCTGTAATCTCATGCTGTGTCCTCCTGTCCTGCTATTTTTCTTGTATTTAAACATGTTAGACTCTTTCACCTTGTTAATGCCCTTAAGGTGTTTGAATGTCTCAATCATATCACTCTCTCCCTCCTTTGCTCAAGGGTATACATATTGAGCTTCGTTAGTCTGTCCTCATATGTCTTCTGATGCAGTCTCTGCACCATTTTGGTTGCCTTTCTCTGGACTGCCTCAATTTGGTTAATGTCATTGTGAAGGTGTGGCCTCCAGTACTGCATGCAGTACTCCAGATGGGGCCTAACCAGTGTCTTGTAAAGAAGGATTATTACCTCCCTCTTACGACTTGTGATACCCCTACTAATACACCCTAACATCCCCTAGCCTTACCTACTGCTTTAGAGGTCTGCTTGGATGATTTCAGGTCATCGGTGATGATGATGCCCAAGTCTCTGTCTTCCTTTGTGACTGCCAGCAACTCCCCTCCCAGCCTATAGGTGGCTTCAGGGTTTCTCTTTCCTATGTGCATGATCTTGCACTTCTTTGCATTAAATCCCAGTTTCCACTCTTCTGACCATTTTGCTAGTTTATCCAGATCTCTTCTCATTCTGCCCACCCGTCTGGATCATCTACTCTATTGCAGATCTTGGTGTCATCTGCAAACAGACAAACCTTACCCTCTAGTCCATCTGCAATGTCACTAATGAAGATATTGAATAGGACTGGCCCCAGAACTGATCCGAGGTACCCACTTGTGACTTGCATCTCTTCTGACTGTATACCATTTACCACCACTCTCTGTTTTCTGCCCGTCAACCAGTTTGCCACCCAGTTGACCAACTTCTGACCCACCCGAGCCTACCTAGCTTATTTATCAATCTTCTATGTGGAACAGTGTCAAAGCTTTGTTGAAGTCAGGTAGGCAACATCAACTGCTCCCCCTTGGTCCACCACTCTGGTTACCCAGTCAAAGAAATCTATGAGATTAGTTTGACAGGACCTTCCTTTTGTAAACCCATGCTATCTTGGATCCTGTGCCCCTGTGGATTCCAGGTGTTGCACTATCCTTTCCTTAAGGAGTGCCTCCATAATCTTGCCCACTACTGAGGTAAGACTGACTGGTCTGTTGTTCCCTGCCTCCTCTCTGCTACCACTCTTGTGGCACGGGATCACATGAGCCCTTCTCCAGTCTTATGGGACCTCTCCTGTGCTCAGAGACTCACTAAACAGTTCTGCTAATGGCTCTGCTAGTTCCACCCTTAGCTCCTTAAGTACCCTGGGATGTATGCCATCAGGTCCCATTGCCTTGTCCACCCTGAGCTAAGCGAACTCTTGTAGGACCCTTTCTTTTGTGAAGGGTGTAGTGCTCACCTCCCTCCCCCCTGTGTCCATGGTGCTGAGCTGTGGGCCCTGCCCTACCTTCTCTTCAGTAAATACTGAGCAAAAGTATCTATTTAGGATAGATGCTTTTACAGGGTCCTCCTCCTCACACACCGCTTTTCTCCTTTGAGCTTAGCGATACCCCCTCTGGACTTTCTCCTTTCACTAATGTATCTATAGAAAGTCTTGTCACCTTCTTTTACTGTTCGTGCTAGTGTTTCCTCAGTTTGGGACTTTGCCTGCCTTACTGCCTTCCCTGCTTCCCTCAGGGCAGTTTGGTATGCCTCCCTATCTTCATCCTGCTGTGTTCCCTTATATTTGTGAAAGGTCAGCCTTTTGGCTCTGACCTTTTCTGCTACTGTATTTGAGAACCAAAGTGGTTTCCTTCTTCTTTTGCACTTCCTTTTCTGTCTAACACAATGGGATGTTGCTTCAAGTATTGCATCCTTAATGCTTGCCCACTTTGCTTGTACCCCCGCACCTGTGTTTCTTTTTGCCAGTGCTAGCTTAACTCTGTTGGCCATCTTATCAAAGTTAGCTCCTCTGAAGTCCCATATTTTTGCCTTGGAATGGGATGATTTAGATGTAGTGGCCAAATTGAACCATACCATGTGATGGTCACTGGCCCCCAGGTGACCTTCTACCTGGAGATCTGTGATCCCTTCCCTGTTAAAGAAGTACTAGAGCTAGGATAGCCCTGTCTCTTGTGGGTTGTTGTACCAGTTGTTTGAGGCTCCCCCCCTACAGGGAATCCACCATGTGTCTAGTTCTGGCAGATGTCCCTGCTGTTATTGACCAATCTGCATCTGGCATGTTGAAGTCTCCCATTATCAGAACCTCCCCTTTAGCTGTCATGTTTTGTATATCTTCTAACAGTAATGTGTCTATGTCCTCCCCCTGGTCTGGGGGCCTCTAGACAACCCAACTTCTTATGGCTGTCCCATTTCCTGTTTCCATGTGAACCATATTTCTTCTGGCTCCTTATGTGTATTCTGAATTTCTGTAGCTTTGATATTTTCATTGACATACAGGGCCACTCCACCCCCTTTGTACCTCGGTCTCTTCTGAACAGTACATAGCCAGGTACTGAAGTCTCCCAAGTGTTACTGGTAAACCACATCTTACTAATTGCTACTATGTCCAGTTTAGCCTCTGACATTATTGCCTGCAGGGCTGGGATCTTATTTCCCAGGCTGTGAGCATTTGTGTACATGATTTTCCATTGGCCAGATTTCGGTGTGTTAGTTGTTGGGTGAGGTTTGGCATTTCCCCTGTGTGTCGTATGGGAAGACGGATCTTTTTTCTTACCTGGTGATGAAAATGAACTGCAAACATGCTGAATCCCTGTTTGAGCACTAGCTGAGAGGGGAGGGGTGTTCTTCCCATTCGACATATGGGGTGCTGCACCCCTCACCCCATTTGCTAGTTTAAATATTCTGCAAAGATGTCAAACTTCTGCCCCAATCCACTGACTCCCTCCTTAATCAGATGCAGTCCATAAAATTTAAAGAACTTTCGCTCCCAGAACTGTTGCTAGTTCCCTACAAATCTGTGTCCTTTTTCCTGGCACCAGCCCTTGAGCCACATGTTTAGCTCCCCATCTTACCTTTTCTGACCTTCTGTCCATCTGTCCCCTCTCCCAGACTGGCAGGATCTCAGAGAAGGAGATGTTGGATGAAATGGATGATAGTTTGTTACTCAGCCTGGTCAGGTGTTCCTTGGTCTCCACAACTGACTGGCTGGCGAGATCATTAGTCCCTATGTATACCAGGACATCAATGTTTTCTCCTGCTTTCTAAACAATTTTAGCAATGTGGTCAGCGTCTCTCCATGCTGATGTACCTGGGAGACATCTGACCATTCCCCCTGGCTGGAGATGGATATCAACTCCCTGAATCATGGCATCTCCTATGATCAGAAGTTTTTTGGATTTCCTTTTTGCTTTTTTGTTTTGGTTCCTGATTTGGGTGAGTTTTGTTGTGCTAGCTCCTGTGCTGCAGTGTCCTGCTCTGCAGTGTCCTCTGCCCCTTTGTTTGATTTCGGAGATAGAGGCAGATACCTGTTTGTAGTGTTTATATGGTTTTTGGAGGTAATATGTTGGAGAGCACAGAGTGATGGGGCACCCGATTTGCCCCTCCTAACCACCTGCCAACCTCTTGGACCAACTACCCTCTGTGGTTGAGGTTCTTCTGTTGGATTTTGGGAAAATGGCGGGTGGTTCTTATAATGTATTTCCTCTTGAATATGAAATTTGAGGTGTGCAATCTCTGCCCGTGCTGCGCGGAGCTGAGCCCTAAGATCTACAATGGTCCAGCATGTAGGACAGTGTCCTAAATCCTGTATGACTGTCCTTCTGAAAAGTGTTCCACAGTACCTGCAGTTAATGATATCCATTCCAGATAAGTTGCTGGGTTTATAACCTGGTCAGAGTAATTAGAAGGAAGAAAATGCAAGTAATGGTTTGATTTTGTACTTTGTTTTCGTATAAATTGTTATAACAAGTTAAACTGGAGGGATTCAAACTGTGAACCTCTTGCTAGCATACCCAATGTACAGGCTCAGATAATTCTGCTCTTCGGGGGCCAGATATCTTCCACCTATGGGCACCTAACCAGGTGTACAAAATGAACCCTTAAAACTCTATGAAATACGTCAGAATAAACTCTTACCTTTTCCCAGTTTCCTATTACCAGTAAGCTATGCACAACGTCAGCTTTAACCATATAGGCTTCACTTGTCAAAGAAAGAATTTCAAAGGCACACCAAGTAGTCTCTTAAAATAGAGGTTTACTTTAAAATAGATAAAAATATGTAAAATGTAAATACAGAACAATATATCACAAAAACTTATAATCACTTAAAAAGAACAAGGTTTAAAAAGTGCAAATTAATTCCTACCACCAGACAATTAGACTTGTTTATCTAAAGTAGATGTGTCTTCATCAGAGTCCAAACATGAATGTCTCTAAGTGGAAAACAGAATACTGTTTAAAACTGGCTTTGCCATCCTCTTTGCATGAGGTCACCTAGCTCCTCCCTGTCATAATATAAAAATTATACAAAACAGGATGATTTATCATTCAGAAGGTAAACCTTTTGATCTAGTGTGTCTTTTTGCCCTTCACAGACATCAAAGGAGCATTTATGACTTAGCACCTAAGTGACATAACCTGGTTTCTTCCTCTAAACATCATAAAAGTTTATGATTTTCATTCTAGCAGCTGGCAGCTCCAATTAAGCCTGATAAACAGGAGGTCCTTAATTTGTGTCTCTTCTAGCCTGTAATTATCTCCTGGCTTTTAGGTTAACAGCTTATAGTTGAAACCTGGGAGGGGGGGGTCATCCCACAGGCTGTCTCAGCATGTCTCATGAGAGACACTCAATAACACATTTTTATATTACAAAAATCATAGAGTAATCAGAACCAGCTGTACAGGCATCACAATCCTCCCTACCTAGACTGAATTTGGTGGCTCTATCCCCTGCATGGGATAAGCTTCCCAAATCAGTTCACATTGATGAGGGAGTTAAGGTGCTGAGTTGAGGGCATGTGCCAGATGTCCATGGGGATGGAGTTCCACAATTTGGGCAAGCGATGTCTGAAGGCTGACTGGCCAGCTGAGGAGGACATGTGCGGCACATCCAGGAGATGGGTGTCAAAATTCTTGAGAGAGTACACAGGAGGGGCATGCGCTGTTAGGACAGAAGCAATATGCGTTGGCAAGGAATGGGAGCAGAACTTGGCTGTGAACCTAGCACAGTGGGACTGTCTACGATCCTGGAGTGAGGGGAGGTTGAGAGACTGGTAGAGAACACAGTGCTGAGTGGAGGGTGGGCAATCAAGGGTGAAGCGACAGAATGAATGGAAAAGGGGGTCCAGTCTGGCTAAGGTGGTCTTGGGAGTGGCACTGTAGACTATGTCCCCGTAGTCGAATATAGGGAGAATCATTTTCTGTACAAGTGCGTGATGGACTGGCAGCGGGATGCAACCATGGTTGCAATATAGGGCACCCAACTTGGGGTGGAGCTTTTTGTGGATGGCATCAACATGTACAGAAAAGTCGAGGTGCTGGTCGAGCCAGACCCCGAGGTATCTAAAGGAGATGCAAGCCTCCAGAGTGGTCCCATCCAGGGTGTGGAAGGAGGGGGTGGCAGAGAGCCGAGAGAGTCTCTGCCTTGTGCCGAAGGTCATTGAGACTGTCTTCTTGGCATTAAGAAAAAGCTGGTTGGGGCAAAACCAGAGCTAAACATCATTGAAGTCCTGCTGTAACCTGGTCACCACATCAGTGGTTGAGGGGCCTGATGTATACAGTACCATGTCATCTGCATACATGTGTATGAATGTGTGTGGACAGTCAGTGGGCAGGTCATTAAGGAAGATGAAGAATAGGAGCGGATCGAGGACTGAACCTTGGGGGACTCCTGTGGTAACTGGAAGGGAGGTGGAGGTGGCGACTCCGATTCTAACAGATTGCGACCTGCCTACCAGGTAGATGTGGAACCAGCTGGTGGCCACAGTAGAGAGCTCTGTAAGGGAGAGCTTGTCCAAGAGGAAAGCATGGGAGACATTGTCAAATGCCTTTGCCAGGTGGACAAAAATTGCTGAGGTGATGTGACCTTTGTCCATACCATCAAGGATGGTGTATGTGAACTGTAGAAGAGACGTGCCAGTAGAGTGGTCCTTCCTGAAGCCATACTGGTATAGGTGAGAAGAAGCAGGAGGAGTTGAGAAAGGGAGAAAGTTGGGAGAGGACAAGGTGCTCCTGGAGTTTTGTTAGTATGGGGAGGAGGGAAATTGGGTGGTAGTTACCAGGGGTGGAGGGGTCACTGCCCTTTGGAAGCAGGAGTAAAAGTTCTGTGTTTCCATTCCAAAGGGATTGAAGCTAGGGAGATAGAGAAGTTGAAAAGAGCAGCTGGGGGGTGGTGATGGCAGGAGCAGCCAGGTAGAGCATCTTGAAGTCCAACCCTGAGGGGCATTTGCCCTTGGTCGGATTTAAGGAAATCAAGGCATTGTAAACTTCCAATGGGGTGACCGGTTGAAGAAGAAAGACGGGCAGTAGAAAGGGTCTGTGCAGGGTGGGCGGGGGTGTTACTTGGTGGTATTGAGGAGCATGGATAGCAGTGCCGAGGTACAGCTTGTAAAAAAGGAGCTAAATTCGAGGCTACTGCAAGAGTGTCTGTTAGGTGGTACTGCCTATGTTTAGCACAGGGTTGGGAGGGTGGGGAGAAGAGGGATTGACCACCTTCCAGAATTTAGCCAGGTGATTTAAATTGGATTGAAAGGAGGCTTTGAAGTAGTTAGCTTTAGCCTGGTGGATTAGCTAGTACAGACATTGTGTAAGGAGCGATATTTTAAATGATCAGCAAGGGAGCCGGATGCTTTGAGTGCCTTCCATGCCTGCTCTCTGGCTCTGATGTAGGACATAATGTCAGCTGTGATCCAAGGCAGGTGAGCACCCCTCATTTGAGTACTTCTAAGTGGGGCATAGTAGTCCCAGACGGTGAGGAACTTGGCCTTGAAGTACTCCAGAGCAGAGTCAATAGAGGTTAACCTGGGGATGAAGGGCCAGTCTGTGGCTGCCAGGTCACTTAAGAGTGAGGCAAGATCCAGGGAATTGTATGACCGGGTAAGAATGGTTCTGGAACGGGGGGCCTTAGGCCTGAATATTTTCCGTATCATGTATATCATGTGGTGGTCACTTAGGGAGTCTGGTAAGAGGCCCAAGACAATTATCTGGTGCTGGTGAGAGGTAAGGGACCAGCCCAGAAGACAGTGGTTCTGCGATTTGGGGTTCAGACGTGTGGGTTCTGTGATCAGTTGTGTCAGATTTAGAGTGGCCACCTGGTTGCAAAACTTGGATGTGGCACTGGAGAGACAATTTAAGTTGAAATCCCCCAGGATAAGGAGCTCACCCCTATGGTTCTAGTTTTCAAAGTGCCGAGATGGTTCAGGATGGAGGGCACAGGGGAGTCAGGGGAGCAGTAAGAGCCAGCTATAAGCAGGGGGATAGTTGGGGAGGGAGAGTTTGATCAGCAAGGCATCGATGAACTGCATGGGCAAGGGCAGATTTACAGGGGTAAACTGGAGGGTGGATGAGATATACATAGCTATGCCTCCACCTCTTTTATGGCCTGGGTGGTCGTGGCAGATAACGGTGTAACCAGGGATAGCGATTTCTGTGTCCTTGATGTGAGGCTTTAGCCAGGTTTCAGAAATAATCAGGATGTCAGGCCTTAAGAATAATACAGTTAGATAGATAGCCAGATAGATAAAAATGTTTATTTTTTAACAGGAGATAACCTTTAGGACTGCAAAGCCCTGTTTTACAAAGTTGTCCTGTATAAGCAAATGGTTACGTAGTAAAAAGTACAAATCTTAACACAGTTTCATACATACAAAAGACTAACATACATGACTTACATAGAAATAAATGCATGATACATTCAACAATCACATATGAAGCAAACATAAGGTAGCACTTATTTGCTGTCTCCTTACAGTGACTATAATTGCGAATCTACTGTGAAATAATTATGCAATAACAAGAAAAAGATCACACAAAATAGTTGTAACAAACATATATTAACAACATCAGTACTCCATACTATTCACATTTATTAGGCTAAAAGCCTTAACAATTATCTTATGGCCCTGAACACTGGCAATTTACGTTCCACATTAGATCTAGACTTTTCCTAAACTGTCCCAGACTACTTGCATTTCTGGTTTCTAATTTTAGTTCATTCCATATTTTTGGAAGTTAATACCTCCTTTGCGTCTTACTAAACCTATCCTTGACTTTAGGGATCTTTAACCCTCTATTTTTTATAACCCTCAAAGTGTATTTGTTTGCTGTCTTGAGTGCATAAGGTGTTCCATTTTTGTTTCCTTCTCCAAATTCCACATACGCTTTTTGACCCAACCGTTTCTTTCTCCATGTTTCTAATGTATCCCAATTTAACTTTTGTAGTAGACTACCGTGGTGAGTATTTAAATGACATTTTAAGACATATCTAGCTATTTTCAAATATAATTTTTTGTAACTTTTCCAGCGTGGTTTTAGTCGCATGTTGATAAATCAAGTTCCCATACTCTAGTATTGGCAGCAATAGTTTCTGTGCTACTTTATTTCTATCCTCTCTTGACAGAAATGAAGTCTTTCTTCATATAACCCCCAATCTGACACTGACTTTCTTTGCAGTGCTGGCTGCATGCTCCCCAAAAGTTAAATTGCAATCCAATAGTATCCCCAGGTATTTATATTGTGCCACTTCATCCAGCTTTGAGCTGTCCAGAGTAGTTATATATAATCCTTGGTTAGATGTCTTAGCTGCGCTTTTTGTTTGAAATAACATGACCTTGGCTGTAGCATGGATAGTTTATGCAGTAGGCAGCAGATATTAAGGTGCATTAATTTTAGGGCCTGTGGTGGTAGTTGAGGGGGTGTATGGCCCTGGGTTTGGCTCAACATCCCCAGAAAGTATGAGAAGTAGTGTTACCAAGAGTTTGGTGACAGGCTTGGAGCACTGAAGCTTGTGGGTAGTGATCTGTGGCTGTACAACTACCACAGGGGGGGTGCTGTGTGGTGGAATTTAGGGCTATGAGTCCAGCGTGGAAATTGGAAGGTAAGATTGAGTGGTCAACCAACCATTTGAGAAGTTGGGGTGCAGGGGCAGCCCAGCGGTGGAGGTAGGAAAAGTTGGTGGGAAGGTTGATAGGGTGTAAAGTACCAAATTTCCTCCCTGTTCCTCAGGGTAGGTGGAGGGAGGGAGTAACACTAAGGACAATAGAGAAGTAAGTAGAGCAAGGTAGAGCGGTAGCATGGTTGTGCTGATTGGGATAGGCTGTTAGCACAGTATTAAGTGACAGCAGCCACTACTGGCGGAATAAGATAGGCTGCAAATGGGAATGTCGGTTGATAGGTTTTTACCAGCATGTGACCCTCCACTATAAAGTGAGTGGATCACCAAGTGTGGTGGTGGGGGTGGTGGTGTAGCTGACACGAAGCGTCGGCGGGCAATCCTAATGAACATCTGTGGCTCAGGAAACCCCGTATCTTGCTTAGGTCACTTGGAGTCGGGGGAGGGCAGCTTCGATGGGGCCCTCACGACCACCAGAAGGGCTCAGAGAGCAGTGGAAAGAAGAAACTGGAGGTGAGCATTTAAAGCAGGTACAGGGGACTGGCTATAACAGGGGGAGGGGACTGTACACAAACACTGGAGAAGGGCTAGTCCCTGTTAACAGGAGAGACTTACAGCAACAAAACCTAGCTCTGAGCTGAATACTGAAGTAAAATTATTTGGAACAGCATCTGACCCTAGGCTGGTACATAATTATTGCAGCAACTGCAGAATTAATGTAGTAAAGCAGCTCTTTAACTGCAGAATTGATTTAGTAAAGCAGCTCTTCAATCTGTGCTGTTACTTGCAGCTGTTACTTAACTCATTATTACATTTAACAGCCAGTGGCTGGCTCTGCTTAAGGCAGCCTTGGTGACTAGCAGCATAAAATAAATTAAAATTCAGCTAAATCACTTAAGGTCACCTTGGAGAATAGTCAGAATAGGGGTAAATTATAAAAACAATGCTGTACAAAAACTATCTGCATTTCTAAGTCGACATTTAAAATTGCAGCATCAGTCCTGAGTTTGAATCTGAAAAAGGTGCCAAGAATCCTAATGAACATCCCTGGCTCAGGAAACTCCATACCTTGCCTAGGTCAACTGGATTCGGGGGAGGGCAGCTTCAGTGGGGCCCTCATGACCACCAGAAGAGTGCAGACAGCTTACTTGGGTCACTTGGATTCAAAGGAAGGGCAGCTTCAATGGGGCCCTCATAACCACCAGAAGAGCACAGAGAGCTTGCTTAGATCACTTGGATTCGGGGGAGGGCAGCTTCGATGGGGCACTCACGACCACCAGAAGGGCACAGAGAGCTTGCTTAGGTCACTTGGATTCGGGGGAGGGCAGCTTCGATGGGGCCCTCACGACCACAAGAAGGGTGCGGAGAGCTTGCTTAGGTCACTTGGATTTGGGGCAGGGCAGCTTCGATGGGGTCCTCATGACCACCACTCATGGTTCTCAATGTGCCATGACTCAGCAATGACCATAATATCCAGGTTGGCCTCTGCCACAATGACCTCTAGGTTCAGAATTTTATTTCCTAGACTTCTAGCATTCGCACACGCACACATCACCTCCTAGATTCCACTCTGCTTGTTGCCCCCCTTTTTTTCTTTTTGCCCTCCCTCTTTCCCCACTCTTTTTAATGCTCCTGTTCCGTTTCCCCTTTGTCTCTACCACCTTGCATCCTTTATTAATTTGCACCCCGGGGGAGTCCTTTCCCCTTGGGTTCTCCTTATTCTCTACTGCAGCCTGTGGGGGAAGCAGTTTCTTGCTTCCCGATTCCTTCCACCGCCCCCCCCCCCGGCTAGTTTAAATGTTCATGGAAGTAACATTTAAACCATCCACTGAGGACTGCGGTTCTCCTCCTGGATGGATGCAGACATTATTCTCCTAGGTGGTCAGTCTCTGCAGGGTGGGGGTGGGGGTTGGTGTTACTTCAATACTTCACTGCCATTTCTATTATGCATCTCTCTAACTCCTGCACTTCCAATGCCAATACAGCAAGCACACATTCGGCATTGACAAATGCTTGTTTCATTTATTTCTATCTGTGCCTCCCATGCCTTGTTTAAATCTCCCTATACTCCAACCCTTTATTTATTTATTAGAATCTTGGATTACAACTTTAAAGCGGATGCTCGTTAAACGGGTTCCATGTCAGCTGACAAAACAGTAAGGTAAAACAGATGAGACATTATACATAGTTGGTACAGACAGTTACAACGCAGTAAAAGCAGCTGAGGCATTGTACAATGTATGCCAGCGTACTGGAGTTATAAACACACTACTAAAATGCACCCATAGGGAGTACCTGACAGAAATAACAATGAGGAGTGATCAGAGAGAGGGAGGGAGAGGGGAGTAGGAGAGGGTTAGGCACTGCGATGAGGGTATAGTGGTGGCAGTACCCAGTGAGGGAGGGGATAAGGGAAGTGCTGTGGTTGGGCTGCACCTACTGGGACAGTAGGCAGGGAGGTTAAGTGCTGGCTAGTGATTACAGATATGAGGGGCCTAGGGGAAGAAAGCACAATTATCAGTTGTTGTAAGGTACTGACGAAGTTTGTGTTTGAAAGACCCAATTGTTGCAGCACCGGTAATGTCTGGTGGTAGAGCGTTGATCCAGAGGGGGCACGGTAGGAGAAAGCACATTGGGCCATGGTGGTGAGGCATCGAAGATTTGACAGTTAGAACTTCTGGTCTGACAAGTACTCCTATGTGGTGTTAGCAGGTTCTGGACCCCAGTTGGTAGTAGGTTTAAGGAGACTTTTTTGGCAAGGCGGCAGGTTTGGTATCTAATTCGGCCTCTAAGCTGGAGCCTGCCAGCCCGGGTATAAAGATCACAGGTGTGCGTGAGTCTTGCAGCACCTGTGGAAAGGCAACACGCCTTGTTTAGAGCAAGAGAGATGTGGTGGAGGGCTGTGTCTGTTGCTGACCTATATATAGCCAGACCATAGTCAATGAGGGAGACAATAGAACTATTGATGGCCAGGTTCAGTGCTTCGTGGGTTAGACCATCTTTCTGACTTTAGAGTATCCCAATTCTTGTATTGATCGCCTTTGCAGTGCTGTCCACAGCATGTGTTGAGCATAGAACAGGGTGGAGTCAATTGTGATGCCCAGGTACTTGAAGTGCTGAACAAGTTCTAGAGTGGCACTGCTGACTTTCCTGATTGCTGGGGGGGAAGGTCTTGTGTTTGCTTTGGGAGCTGGAGTACAACATGATCTTTGTTTTTTTATTGTTCATAACCAGTCTGCAATCCTTGAACCATTTTTCCGTGTCTTCGAACTCTAAATATGGTGTTGCTCCTTTTCCCAGTTTTGGCCGACCTTTGACCTTCCTTCCTTCCCAGCAGTGACTGTTATATAGTAGTAAACAGGAGCCTTACCTTAGTCAATCAGCAGAGTCCCCTGCTTCCTTGCTTCTTTCTGCTGATACCTGCTGACACTGTTCCACTCTTTTGCTGTTCCACTCACTAGATGGGACATGAACGCCCTGGACATGTTAGAGTGGAAGTGCTTTTACTGAGCCCTATCCAGTAACGGGGTGTAGGGTAAGCACGAATGGTGCATACCCCGCCTGCACAGCTCTGTACCTGTGGACAGGTATGCACCAGCTGGTATTCACTATCACTGGCCACTTGTCCGCGGTCCTGCCCCCTGGCATACAATCACACTTTTCTGGATTGGGACTGTGTGAGGGTGGAGAGCGGGACCCAGGCAGGCATCCAATCGGATGCCTGCCCTGCATTGCAAAGTGGATCCCTTATGCGAGCATGTTGGGGGGGGGGTCATGGGAAGGTGTGGAACCCCGTGGAATTAAAGGGACACCATCAGGTCCTGGCAGGGCTGGCCATAGGGTACATGGTGCCCATAGGTGTGGATGAGAACAGTGCTGCCCAACATACAGCAACAGTAACCCATCCCTATCCCTCCCAACCATGTACTGCAACTGTATAGGTAGGGTGGGTGTACCACTCTGGAAATAGTGGAGCACTGACTGGTACCAGTACACAACACGTGAGGACACAGGCGGCAGGGTGGGTCCCTTCTGAGTCCTGTATGATGTCACAACTGTACGGCCACTGTACCTGGCACAATGTACAGACGGCATGTCCTACCAGAAGGGCTGGTCCCATACTGTACTATGTCCCCCTGCTCACAGTCCCATCTCCAGGAATAGGCCTGCCTATAGCCCCTCTGTGATGTATGGCAGTAGTGCTATGCACTGGTGTGCAGGTGTACTGGTAGTGCCCATGGATCACCAAATATCTCTTTGCACTACTGTCCACACCCTCCGCTCACCCTTTCTGCCACGTCCAATACCCCAACACTGTGTATAGCACTGCAGCACATCAACATCTGTCACTCCCACCACAGGAGCTGAACAGATATGCATCCCCAGCGTGGATGCGACTCCTTCCACGCTGCACGGGTTACACAAAGGGTTGCAGTGGCAGCTGCTGCACTTATTGGGAGAGACTGTCCAGGGCACATTCCCTTGCCTGCCCCCTTCCCCACCATTAACACTGGGTTGCCACCATCCCTACTCACCTCCCCATACTGTAGTGTGCCACCACGAAGCATCATAGGCACATGTGGTCAGGTGTGGTGCATGTTGTGCCGATGGCTGCCACCACCGGTTCTGCTGCTATGCTGGCTGTACATATGCCTATGCCATTCTGGATGTATTCAGAGGAGAGGGGGGTGATGCAACAAATGGTGATGTTTATTCTATCCCCAACTGCTGGGGGTACTGGCTGTGGGCATGCAGTGTGAACGTTGTTCTATGTATAGTTATCAAACTGTATGTGTGCAGCTGCATGGGATGGTTTGGTGGACTGACTCGGGTTGGGGGTCAGTACATATGCCTGTGGTGCACGGTTCAAGGGACACAGTACTGTGGTGCTGCCACATGTCATATGGCACAATGTGTTGCTGTCTGTCCCCTTTTCACTACATCAATACACACTGCCCAGGACTGGGTGCCACACAGGTGGGCTGCATATCAATTTGCTTTGCTGTGTTGTTGCTCAAGCTACGTTTGTCTGTCATTGGGGTACACATGTTCGGGTTGGTGATTGGCCAAATAGCAATAGGGGGTTGTGACTTTCCCCCTCTGACAGGGCTTGTTGCCAATCTTACATTGTCCAGGTATCATGCATCCCTGGTATTGTGGTGGGTGGAGGGTATGTGACCATTTGTGTGTGCATATATACATATGCCACTGGTGGCATAAGATAGGGCCATAACAGTCACGGAGCTCTGTTAACGCGGTGGCTGGACGTGTTGTAACACACTTATGGCAGGGTCCCCCCAGCCATAACTCCCATACCCTTGTGTGCAGCACTCTGCACCTTCTGGTGTGCAACTGGCTGATGTGTATTTTGTGAATGCTTGTGAATGCTGCCGGGGGTCCATGGTACCCCCACTGTATGGCTTTCCCACAAAGGGTTGTATAGGTGCCTCAGATATGTGGCATGTAGGCTTAGTGCAAAAGGCCCATAGTGCTTTTGTGAGAAGGCACTAAGAGTCTGGGCTTCACCCCCACCATTTACATGCCTGATTCACAGAGCTCTCTGAATCTACTCAGCCTCAAGATTAATTTGCTGAGCTAGTTTTCCCTACACCACCTGCTACTAGTTTAAATACTAGTTTCAAAGTTCCCCAATGACTGCCTACAAATCTCTTTTTTGTCCCCACTTATCTTGCTACTTTCAGTATGAAGGGAAATATAAATAAATATAAATATACCTTTAAAGTAAAGCTAAGTGTTTTCACTCCTGTCTTTCAGCAAACCTGTTCTTCCAAATACTTGGGTGTGATGCTGGACAGTGCCCTCTTTTTGGAACAGCATGTCAGTCAAATTATTAAATATCTACATCAAAGGCTAGGTTTATTATGTATAGTAAGATAATTATTGGTACCAGAGTCCAGGAAGTTGTTATTCTATAGCCTCACTTTTACAGTCTTGGATTATTAGACTTTGATTTACTTGGTAGCCTCAGAGAGAGTACTGGCCAGAATAAAAGTCACTTATAATCATGCCTCTTAACTGTCCCTGATTTTCAGGGACGTCCCTAATTTTGCCTCAAATGTTTCCTCTGTCCATCCTAAAATTGTGGTTTCCATGAATGAACAGTGGGGAATGTAAGCACAAAATAATGTCAAACATTAAAGTTACAGACCTGTTCTTCAGAAAATGCATTTTACACTAAGTCCCTTATCCTATGAATTTCCTGAGTTAGTATCACCTATTTTTAATATGTGTTCGTGATTTTTTGTCCTTTGTCCCAGTTTTTGTTTAAGCCTCATCCCTGATTTATGAAGCAGAAGATTGCGAGGTGTGCTTATAATGGCATATGTCAGTTTGTAACTGGCTTACCTAGCTTAACGTACCATTGCCAGCTATATAAAACCTTGGATTGTTTTTCCTTGGAAAACAAATTTCATTATCATTCAGCAATGTTTTTACATAATGTAGCCCCAGGGAGCTATGGCCTACCTATAGATCTACTGGCCATAGGGTTAACTCCACCCTGCTCAGGGAAACTTCTTGTCAGCAAGATTGATTGAGAGGTCACAAGGGGTGTGGCCAAGTGCTGAGGTCTGATGAGTCACCACAGTTGTTTACTAATGCTATGAAGGAGTTTGGAGAGAGTGCTGCATCCTGCAGCTGAAATACTGTAACTGACAGGCCTAGCTCATACCTCTCCGCGTTTTGTCACTGAAGTGAGGGGACACAGACACTCGAAATAAGGGACAGTAATGGACACTGACCCTCATTATGATGGGTACATCCTCTAACATGGAGATACAAGCTCTGGACACTGTGGAAACCACTATGTTTACTTGTCCAAAGTTTAGTTTTGAGGTAGCATCTTAGATTATTATGAAATTCTGCTTTAAAGTCTGAATTTACAGCACAGGCTCTGTGTGAGCAGCACCTCTTCCATGAGGGATGGATGAGGGACAGAGCAATTTTCAGGGATAAAATGAGGGACGTCCCTTGTAATCTGGGACAGTCGAGAGCTATGGTCTAGCTGGAAGCAGAAACCATCACCAAACCTTGGATCGTGGCTGGGGCCATCTTGCCACAGGCCCCTGTGGGGGAATTCCCACAGAATACTGTTCCTTTAGGAAAATTGTTTGCTACAACACAAAAGTTAAGTTTGTAGCCTCTGAGATAAAATGAATTAAGGAAACTGTGTTGTAGGCCCCTTGATTCTTTCCTGTCTGCACTATTACTTCAGCCATGAGTTGACACTGTCGGTGCAGAGATCCCCCCCACCCCATTGTAGACAGACAGCACCTCAAGCCAGAAGATATTCTGTAATTAGTGAAAATTCAGAATTGTGTCCAGTTCAGCCAGGGACCCTCAGCACCACAGGAGTCAGGCTTGGGAGAGGGTGAGAGGCATGAACCATGGCAGCTGGGACCCTCATGTGTATTTGCCTCTTCCAGCCCTTACTAAAGTGTATGGTAACCCACCTCAGTTCCTCAGAAGCAGGGGCACAGATGGAAGCTGTTTTATTTATTTGGCTCTGGACCCTTTGCACCATGGGTGGGGGGAATGCTTGGTAGAGGGAGAGAGAGACTGAAACTGTGGCAACTGAGACACCCAGGAAATGATGGCTGCTCCTAGCCAATTCTAACTTGAGGGCAATATTCACAGGTCCTATGCAAACTGGTACTGAAGCAGGGCCCACAGGTTGGTGTACCATGGGAACTTAGGTCTGGCTACCATGGAAACTCCCTTGGCAGATAGTTAGGCTGGATGGTACCGGTTCTATAGGAAGATGGGTACGAAGGTAATCCAAGGACAGCTTTGTGGAGCCATACCCCCAATTACTCCCTTGGTACCCTAGTTCTAGGTATATTTGAAGTAATGAAGAATCCATCCTTTTTAACTCTGCCTCATGCTGGGTCCTGAAAACTGTGGGTGCTTGACACCCATTGATAATAGAAATATCAGTGTTCCCCTGAGTTGTATGCAGCCCCTGAATTACCTCAATGTTGCCATTTGAGGGCCATCAGCCAAAGAATGCTCCTGTTGTTGAATATGGATTTTAATTTTTAGGATCCACTGCACTGTCATCGGTTCCTTTTGCCAATAATACGCTGAGTATGTTCATAAACTTTTCATTTAATAAACAGAGTTGTTGGACATTACATTTTTTGAGGATATTGGATTGTTGTTACCAGTAGAATGCCTGCTGGCCCCCTTAATTTGCAGCCAGCAGCTATCCTGAAGATGTCTGAGCACTCAGGATGTCATCCCAGGAATGGGAGATCAAGTAAGTGTTTTGTGTGTTTGCACTCCTCCCCAAAAAGGAATGATGCCATCCAACCCCTAGACTGGGAAGGGGATTACAATAAGATAGTGCTTTGATCATTTCCTAGCTGTGTATCAAAACTTTTTCACATGTCCGTCAGTGACCTGGCGGTACAAGATCTCAGAACAGGTTTGTTTTCAAAACCCCATTTTACTCTACCTTGCATGGCCAGAGATAATTTATGATATGATCTATGAATTATTACAAAAAGTTGCCATTGGAAATTTTCTAATGTAGCAAAATTGCTAGTTTTAGAAACAATCTCATTAATTAGCTGTTTGAACCTATAGTACTGTGTGTAATTGTTATTCCTGATCAGGATTTTGTCTGTATGCCCTGTATTGTAATTCCTTATTTGTTTAATGTATCTGGTCACATGTTCAAAAGTTACTGTAGGCGCATTATATAGACCGAGGGACTGCTTAACTAGAGAGGCTAGTGAATCCATTTCTAGAAGTGTGCTTTTGCCTACCTTATATTATAATTAATTTTTGTTCACAATGCTGTAAGTTAGTGTCTTAAATTTAAAAAATAATCAATCAATGAATCAAGTTTATTTTATACTGGAAAGAGTGTGAGCAAACATGCCCATTTTCACAGTCGTCCAGGTTACAGAGTATCACAACATATACAGCAAAAGAAAAATACAAGAGCAGAAATAACCATATTTACAACAATAAAGACAGTCATAAATATCGGTGAGGATGAGGGAGGTAGACAGTGGGAGGGGGAGGTAAAGATGAGACAGTAAACATAGAGCTGGGGGGGGTGGATGGAGAAAAAGGAGGTGATGTAAGGGATGCCCTTAAGGGAGAAGAGCGGAACCACACAACTGCTATATTAAATGCACCACAGGGGGCACTTACAAGAGTAACTCTCCAGGAGCAAATTTTTTGCGAAAGCAATAAATAAGGGGATGGAACCACAGGACTGGGTACCAGGAGGTAGGTTGTTGTGAAGTTTTACACCCTGATAGCAGATGGAGTTTTGTGTGTGTGTGGTATGAAGGAAAGGAACCTCAAAAATTTGGCTGGTGCTCCCTCTGGTGCCATGCTTGAGGGAAGATTTGGGGAAAAAGTCCAAAACACTTGGTGGCAATAAGATAAGATTTACCTTGTGTAGAAAAAGGAGTGTTTTAATTTGAAATCTTCCTTCCAGGGGTAGCCACGAGAGAGGAGGGTAGAGAGAACAGTGATGGGTTGGCCAGAGAAGGCCAGTGACAAAATGCGCCATGTTGTTGTAAGAGGTTCTCAGTTTGGAGAAAAGAACAGACGGGAAGGGGGGGAGTAGACTGTGGAGCCATATTCAAGAAGGGGAAGGAGCAAGGAGCAGGCAAGGTGAGATCTAGAGGCTGGAAGAAGGAATTTTCTGATCCGGAATAGCAGTCCCAATCTCATGTTTATTTTCTTGATAAGATTAGTGATTTGTACTTGAAAAGTGAGATGTGGGTCAAGAACCAAGTCCAGATATTTAAAGTCTTCGATTTTATCGATATTGTTCCCATGAAGGTCAGAGAGGGTGAGGTTTAATTCTACATTTTTTTCTGGGGCCTGCAAAGAGCATGTTCTTAGTTTTTTTTAGCGTTAAGAACTAGGCTTCTGTGAAGGAACCAAGAGTGGAACCTTAGGAAGTCAGTTTGCAGGTTAGAGAACATGATGTTGGGTTTTTATCACTGCTGTATAGAGCTGCATCATCTGCATAGAGCACTATCTTGGTGTTTTGACAGATTTTTGGGAGATTATTAATGAAGAGAGAGAAAAGCAGGGGACCTAAAATAGAACCCTGCGGGATGCCACAATTAATCTGGCAGATGTTTGAGAGTACCCCTTTCATGGTTGTCCTGTGAGATCTATTTGAGAGGTAGCTGTCTACCCAGAAAACTACATCCCAAGATATATGAAGGCAGGAGAGGAAGAGTCTAGGAGGAGGTTGTGGCCCACCAAATCGAAAGCTTTGGTCAGATCAAGGAATGCCGACCCTGAGTACTGACCATTGTCGCTTGCTTTAGTAATATCACTGGTGAATCTGACTAAAGCCATTTCTGTGCTGTGGCCCACTCTGAAGCTGTGTTGTGCTTCATTGAGCAGATTATGTTCTTGAAGAAAAGAGGTTAGCTGTGAGTGAACAACCTTCTTGATGATCTTGGAAAGAGGTGCCAGCAGTGAGATAGGGCGATAGTTCCCTACATTACTCCTGGACTCCAATTTGTATAGGGGTTTGATCGTACCTGTTTTCCAGATGCTAGGGAAGGTGCTAGAACAGAGGGAGTGGTTGAGGATGTATGTCAGGGGTTTGTCCAATGACAAATTACAGAGCTTCAGAATTTTATAATCAATGCCATCATCACCGATGCAGGGCTTAGGGTTATTGCTTCTGATGAGGCAGATAGCTTTACGGTGCGGAAGTAGAATTTAGGGCAGTTTTTGGAGTCACTGCAGGGATGGTTATTGGCAGGCAGGGGGAGTTGAGACAGGGGTCTTAGGTGGAGGGTTTGAATTTATTGAGGTCACCAAAGAAAGAATTAAACATATTGAACACTTTGCTGGGGTCATTTGTGAGCCTATCCTCTTGAAGCAGGGTAATGGGTTCCGAAGTCTTTGTTTGTCCTAGAAGACAGTTTAATATCCCCCAGAGCTTTCTGGGGTTGTTAGATCTGCCAAGTTTGTTATGGAAATGGTCAATTTTAGCCTTTCTTTTTTTTTCGTGTAATATTTTTATTGAATTTTTCATAATAAAAACAGCAGCACAGTACATTCCTGTTTTGGCATTAGCATATTACAATTCCATTGTTACAACATTTTTGCTTGACATAGTTGCTCTATCTAGATTTTATGCTGTCTCATTCTATTATTCTCCTAATTTCATGCCATTATTGCAACAATTTATTAATCTTACAAACATTTAATTAGTTACATACCAGAAGATAGAAAAAGGAAAAACAGAAGAAAAGAGAAGAAAGAACAAAGAGTTCCAACATTTAAAAAAGCGGTGGAGAATAAACTTTAAATGCATTCTGCAATTAATAAATATGACTTTTTGTTATCAATTTTGTAGTTGCTTTGCATGAGATATTTGTGTATCCTTTTAATTTTGTATATTATTCAATTAATTGTCTGGTTGGGTCCATTGTATTATGATGGGTCTTGGTACAGAATACTGGTTTCTGTCAGTGTCAACGAGGCTAAGAATGGGTCTCAATCATTTTCAACTCTCTCTACTCTACCCTTTAGTGGCATAAGTTGATCTTTCTGAGGCCAGATTGGCCAATAGTAGATTTTTCCACATCTGAACAGTGGGTTTTGCACATGACACCCATGTATTGAGAATAATCTGTTTTGCTGTCACTAGCATTATTCTAATCCTTCTAGTATGCAAGGCCAACTCCACCCCTCATCCTCGACCCTGAAGAGAAGAGACAGTGGAGATACCTCCATTCTCACCCCCCCGCCCCATATCACCTCGAGGTTGCAGGCCACCTCTGCCAGTAATCCTGTAATATTTTGCATCCCCAAAAAGAGTGGAAGTACATTCCCCTCTCTGTTTTGCACCTTCCGCATTTTGGGGAGATTGTAGGATGAAATTTAAGCACCTTGCTAGGTGGGTAAAATAGCTGGTGCAGGAATTTATATTGAGCTTCCTTAGACCGGTTGCGTATTAGAAGTCCCATATGTGATCCAATCATAAGTGACCAATTATCCTCATTGATAGGTACCCCAAGATCCTCCTCCTCCAATTTGTCTGTTACCATTCTTGTGCCATCTTGGAAAGTGTCCCTATCTATCTTTACCGCCATGCCTATTGGGTCTTTCTCCTGTCATGTGGCCTCTAATATCTCCCTTTCTATCCTGTCTATTGGGGAGCTTCTCTTTGGTCTTCCAACAACTTTCTCCCCAAAATGCCTCACCTGAAGGAATCTAAATAGATGCAAGTTTGGAAGATCTAGACTTCCACGAATCACCTCAAAGGGGAGCATTTCTTCTTTTCTATACAGATCTCTCAAACATCTCACTCCCCTTGCTTCCCACTTGGCAAAGCCCTGGTCTCCCAACCCTGGTAGAAACTCCGGGTTACCTGCAACTGGAGTACCCTCCCCCTCCACCCCACATCTCTTCTTGTTGTTCCTCCATGCTGTTAAGACTGCCTCTACTAGTGGGTTCGGGTCCTGCATTGATCTATATGCCCTATCTCTGTCCCTTGCTAAGTATGCCGTTAGCCGGGCTGGAGTCTCCCCCTGCTCCAATTCCACCCATGTGGCTGCTGTCCCTTTATTGACCAAGCACTGTATATACCTGTACTGTACCGCTAAGTAATATCCTTTTAGATCAGGAAAGTTCAGCCCCCCTCTCTCCTTGATGCCTTAAGTTTATGCAAGGCCATATGGGTCTCCTCCTCTTCCATAAAAATCTTCCAAATGCTATGTCCAGTAGTTTGAAATCCCTATCTGTAGGACTCATTGGCACCATCTGCATGGCATATAGAATTCTTGGGAGAACATTCATTTTTAGCAGGTTAATTCTGCCTGTCCATGAAATGGGAAGTTCCCTCGACCTGCCTAGATCTGACATTACTGTTTTAAACAGGGGTGCATAATTTAAGTTATATAGGCTCTCCAGATCTCCCCCAATGTTGATTCCTAGGTATGTGAAAGATTTATCAACCCTCTTCAAACCCCATGCATCCCGTCCTTCCCCTCTGTTCCTGCCATCCAGGAATAATATTTCAGACTTCTGTAGGTTTAATTTGTAGCCAGAGAAACTAGCAAAGTCCCTTATAATGGATAACAAGGCAGGCGCAGATTCTCCCGGTCATGTAACATACATTAGCAGGTCATCTGCATACAAAGTCAGTTTATGTTGTCTGCTACTTGTTCCCGGTACTCCCCAAATATCCCGGCTCTCTCTGATTTTAATAGCTAATGACTCAATTGACAAAGCAAACAGTAGGGGAGAAAGGGGCACCGCGGCCTCATTCCCTTGTATAGTCTAAATTCTGCAGACGATACCCCATTAACCAGTACCCATACCCTTGATTCTCTATACAGCATCTGCACCAGATCCACAAATCCCTCCACCACCCAAATCTACATAGTGTTTCAAATAGAAACAGCCATTCTATTCTATCGAAGGCCTTCTAGGCATCCATAGACAGAACACAGGCCTTCCCAGGGCGCAAGCTACCCACTGTGATGCCTGTACAGCTGGTTCTGATTACTCTATGATTTTTGTAATATACTGTAAAAATGTGTTATTGAGTGTCTCTCATGAGACATGCTGAGACAGCCTGTGGGTTACCCCCAGGTTTCAGCTAAAAGATAAAAGTCAGGAGATAACTAAAGGCTAGAAGAGACCTAAATTAAGGATCTCCTGTTTATCTAGCTTAATTGTAGCTGCCAGCTGCTAGGATAGGAAATCATAAACCTTTATGACATTAGAGGAAGAAACCAGGTTATGTCACTTAGGTGCTAAATCATAAATGTTCCTTTGATGTCTGTGTAAGAGCAGGATGCTGCTCATGGATGAAAGAAAGAACTTGGAAAATTATAGACTTGATTGGGAAGTCTTGTGGGGATATGAGTTTTTGCTGATGTCATCTATTAATTTATCTCCTGCTTGATAAAACATCCTGATTGTGTCATTTTTAATAAACAGAGGAGGAGCTGAGTGACATCATGGAGAAGGCAGGGTCAAGACAGTTTTTTAATTATGCTGTAACTGACCTTTAGAACTACACATGTTTGGACTCTGAAGCTACATCTTTCAGCACTGTAAGAATATAAGAATACATTAGCTAGGCAAGTCTAAGTGTATGGTTGGTAGGAAATTGCACTTTTAAACCTGTTTTTTTTAAGTGATTGTAATGTTTTGTGATATATTGTTCTGTGTTTTACATTTCACATTTTTTATCTATTTTTAAGTAAACATCTCATTTTAAGAGACTACTTGGTGTGCCTTTGAAATTCTTTATTTGACAAGTGAAACATATATGGTTAAGGTTGACACTGTGCAAAGCTTACTGGTTTACCAAATTGGGAAAAGGTAAGAGTTATCTGAAGTCTTTTCATAGAGTTTGAAGGGTTCATTCTGTACACCTGGTTAGGTGTCCATAGGTGAAAAATATCTGGCCCCCTGAAGAGCAGAATTATCTGAGCCTGTACATTGGGTACACTAGCAAGAGGTTCACAGTTTGAATCCCTCCAGAACTTGAGACCAAAGGTTGATTCAAACCCACAAAACAGACAGGAGCGTTACCCTGTTCTTGTTCACAATACTGCACTTGGAGGTTGGCACTATGGGAGCAGAGGGCCTGATCTGCTGAGTGGGGTTGTGACACCCACCATATTAAGTCTGACAGTCTTCTCATATTGTGGTATGACATCCTTCCCTGCACAAAACCTGTTTGATCTGGATGTACAATTTGTGGTAGAATGCCCTCCAATCGGGTGGCATGCACCTTAGCCATTATTATACAATTGTAATTTAACAGAGAAATAGGCCTATGGGATGGGCACTCCAGATTTTCCTTCCCCTGTTTCAGCAAAACACAAATATTAGCCTGTAGACAAGTTTTGGGTAGCCCCCTCTCCCCCCCCACCTCCTCCATTAAGTCCCTCAGTGGCTCTGCTAATTTTGCCTTCATTTCTTTAAAATATTTGGCCACATATCCATTTGGACCTCCCGCCTTCCCAGAGCTAAGGCCTGTTATAGCTTTTTTTACTTCCTCTACCTGAATGGGTGCTCCCAGCATTTCAGCTTGAGCTTCATTCAGAGTAGGTATAGTATCTCATCTAAGAAGTTCCTTGCTGTTGCTTCAGCGCCTTCACATTCTACCTTGTACAGCCTGGCATAAAAATTTTGAAATGCTTCTCTGATTTCACCCTCATCGTGGGTAACTCTCCCTCCCTGTTTTCTGATAGCAATTATTTTCTGTGGTGCTTTGCCCCCTTCCATTAATTTAACCAGCAGAGGGCCTGGCTTATTACCCCATTCATAGATACTCTGCTTTGCAAAAAACAAATTTTTTCCGGGCTTCCCCTGTAAGGCAGTCATTCAATAATTCCATGGCCACCTTCAGCTACTCCTATTGTTTTCTCCACTTTCCTTCAGTACCAGATATTCCAAATCTCTGATTTTACCTTCTAACATATGGATTTTTTTTCCTCTCTTCTCTCTTAATTCTGGCCTTGTATCCTATGATTACCCCTCTCATATAGGCCTTTCCCGCTTCCCATATAACCTCTCTTGAGTCCACTGAGTCCTTATTATTGTCCCAGTAAATTTTCCAGTGGTCGTGCAAGTATTTCTTGAAGTCTTCTTTACATAGTAAGTATATTGGAAACTTCCATGACCCCAACCCTCTGTCTTCTCTTCCCAGATTAATGTCCAACTGCACCATGAAGTGATCAGATAAAATGATGGGGCTATTTGAGACACTCTGCACTCAAGCATACATCCCTCTTTGGATGAAAATATAATTCAGTCTCAACCAGGTCATAGGATCATAGTTGTTTACAAGCTCAGGAGGCAATGCCTATCATTGAACTTGCCACCCGAGGGTGGATTAATTATCTATATAATCAAATTTGGTGTTACCCATAAATTTATCTAGCATACCCTTGAACATATCCATTGTCTTACTCTCTTCAATTGAGGTTGGCAATGTGTTCCATAAGTTAACTATTCTCTGAGAGAACCAAAGATGCCTTTTTTTTGTTCTACAATTTACCCCTTTTAGTTTAAAGTTATGAGATCTGGTTTGTGATATAATAACATTTTTTTCTATACCTAGAATTTCAGTAAGGCCAGGTTCACTTATGGCTTTATAGATCAAGCAAAGATCTCCACGAAGTTGTCTATACTGAATGGAAAATAGGCACAATGTTTTCAGTCTTTCCCTATAAGGTTTGTCTGTCATACCCTGAATCCTTTTAGTCATTTTTCTTTGAACCCCTTCTAATTGCTTCTTTCCATGAATTGTATTAGGTGTGCAGAAGGGAGCACAGTATTCCAGGTGAGATCTAACCAAGCTGGTGTAAAGTGGAAGAATGACCTGTGGTTGCCTCCTTTTTTTTTGTATTATTTATTTATCGCCCCCCTGCATCCGACCAGCCTCTCCTTCAGGCCTTCTGCCAAGGACTACCCCCCGCTCCATTCTGAACCCACCCCAATGCCAGCTTCCTCTGGATCCAAGATCGCAGCCGACCAGGGAAGCCCAACGTAACCCTTCGTTGGATGGGTCCCCTCCTTCCAGAGGGAAATTGCCTTCAGGCATTCTTACTCTCGGCCCTGATGCTGCTGGGATCGGGATTTCCCTGCTCATCGGGGTTCCATAGAGGCGGGGATCCAGGTGGCCATCATCCGGTCACTCGGACATGCATTTTCCGCTTTTCTGTTTTTCCCCTGTTCGCCACCCCTTGTAGTAGTCGTCCTCCACTGGGGCCGCTACAGAGCAAGGCATGGCCTCAACCCACCTCTCGGGAGGAGAGCAGTCCTGGGATGTCTGATCCTCTCCTGCCCCTGCCACCCCCAGCGCCTGAGTCCGCTCCTGAACCCGGGTCACCGGCGTGGTTTGAGGTAAGGTGCCCACGCCTCAACCCTCTACACCACCAGGCCGGCACGTTGCCTGCTTTTAATATTTTTCCATATGCAACCCATAATTCTTTGGCATTTCTTAACTTTAAATGTTGTATTATTGACAAAGTTGAGCTTACTATCAATATTTATCCTGAGGTCTTTTTCATTTTCTGTTTCTTGAAGTTTTACTTTATTTATTAAATAACCATTTTTCATATTATTATAACCAAAATGCATTACTTTGCACTTTTGTTCATTAAATTTCATCTTATTCTTTTTTGCCCAAAGTTCTAGAGCTTCTAATTCTTTTTGGAGAATGCCAATTGCCTCAATTGAATTGACAATGCAACCAATCTTGCAGTCATCTGCGTATTTTGATATCTATACATTATCTGTTGTCTGCATTGATGCTATCAGAATGTTAAACAATACGGGGCCCAACACAGAACCCTGCGGCACTCCACTTGTCACCTCTGCCCATGAAGACATAGCTCCTTTTACTGATGTATGTTGTCTGCGATTGAATAGCCATGAATCTATCCATTTTATTAGTATATATGGAAATTTCAGTTTAACCAAATGTTCTAACAGTATTTTATGTGAAACCCTGTCAAAGGCTTTCGCTATGTCCAGATATACAACATCCACTGGAAGTCCTGCATCCAAGGCTGCACTAACATTTTCAAAGAAATTTAATTGGTTTGTTAAGCATGACCTTCCCTTTCTAAATCCATGCTGTGTTAAATCATGTAAATTATAATAATTCATATGTTGTTCAAATCTACTCAGGATTAATCTTTCTAGGATTTTCCCTATAACCGAAGTCAAGCTTACTGGCCGATAATTAGATACAACAGATTTAACACCTGCTTTAAAAATTGGAATCTCCACTGCTTCTTTCCATGCTGACACACTTTCACCTACTTCCAGGGATAGATTAAATAATTTGCTCAGGGGGCCAGAGATGTGAATGGCAATTTTCTTTAGAAAACTAGGGTGTATTCCATCTGGTCCAGCCGATGAAGTAGCTTTTAATTTCTGTAATTCTTCAAGGACTTCCTCTACTGTAATAAGTTCAACAGTCACTTGGTTAGAATTTACGATTGAGTTATTAAATTGTTCCTTGGGAGAAAACATTGTAAGAAAATAATTGTTGAATTCTTCTTCCATTTGGAATTCACTGTTTATGGTTCCTAAATGTGTTTGTAACAGACCTATTGTTGCTTTAGAACCTCTGAGTGAACCAACATAATTATAAAACTTTTTCTTATTATCTAATGTGTCAGATGCTAGTTTATTCTCCATCAACATTTTTGCTTCTTGTGGGGTTTGAATAGAAGGTGTATTCTCTGGCCCCTGGATTTATAGTTCACCAGCTATCTACTAGGTCTTTATCATTTAATCCCTTCATCCATGCTTCTGTAGCTTTGTTAGATCTCTGGCCTGTACTGGAGTAGTCTGTTTGACAGTCCATGGTGTGGTTGAAGTCTTCCCCCATTATGAGTCCTGGGAATTGTTCCCTATTAAGAATATACAGGATACTCTGGAAGAACCATGGATCATGTACTGAAGGGGCATATAGACTCCCTAGACTGATCTCCTGCCCTCTGATTTTTCCCACTACAAATAGGTATCTGCCCTCCTTCTTGTCCCTCAGGACTCTGGTAACTTCCAAAGGGAAATTCTCGTTCACCAATATTGCTACCCCTGGCATATGGGATGTATATGAAGTTGCGTAGCATGCTCCCACCCATCCCCTCACCAGCTTATCATATTCCTTTGGTGTCAGGTACGCTTCCTGAAGTTAGGCTATTTGTGCCTTTTTGCACTTCAGCATTGTTAGGATTTTAGATCTTTTAACTGGGGAGCAAAAGCCTTTTACATTCCAAGATATAATCACCTTTGATTTACCAGCCATGATAATTATACAGTGTTCATATACTCGGCAGATCTCCCTTTGCCCATCCCATACCTTAGTACCCTCTTCCTTTCCTCATGCTCCTTCATGTTCCATTGCAGATTGCTCCACCAAAACTGTATAAACATAAAACTAAGTATAACAATAACCATGAACCAACATTTAAACTGGAAATATATACAAACAGTGTCCAGTCCCCCTCCACCCCTCCCCTCTTTTACTTCCTCTCTCTCACTTCCCTCCCCACTCTAATAAGTCATATTATCCCCATGAAGGAACATGTGTTTGTACAACCTACACAGTTCCTAACCATTTTTCCCCCATGCGCCTCCCTCCCCTCCGTTCTGATACAAGGTATACTATTTTTAGAGAGCTACTTAAGCAATAACTTTGCATCTGTGTGAAAGAGTGTTCAATTGCTCAAGAAGAAACAGAAAACCTATTTTCTCTGCTATTTTATATTGGATTGGTTTTCACCTTCCACTATTATGTACAGGCCCCTTCCCGGAGCCCCCCTTCCCCACCCAAAACCTCCATCTTCCATCAACCCCTGATCAGTGGCAGAAAACTGCAGCCCCCATGTTGAATCCCCTTTCTGCTTAGCGGGTCATCCTTCCTCTTAATTTGTGGCCCACCAAGTTCCATGGTATTCTCCTGTCTTACCCCTACCCCAACCTTTTACCCACTTAATACTTTAGTCCAACATGTTTAATCAGTCCATTTGTTGTGGCTTCCCTTCGTTTCCTTCTATTACAAGGCCTTTGAAGGGTGAAGCAACCCTTGCCCTTCAATATTATGCACTGATCACCCCCCCAACTGACCTGTTTCCGTATGACAGAGGAACAAATTAAATAGGGTTCCAGCCTACCTCCCGGGGTTTGCTCAGTTCAGTCTCATTGGTAAGAGGTATAGTCAATTCCACATATTTCATGAATAGAGGCTCCATTGGGTGCAGGCTGTGGCTCTGAGCCCAGAAGTTAGGAGTCGTGGGCCTCAACAGAAGCACCACCACAAACTGTCAGTTGTTACAGTCCCACAGTTACAAGTTACTTCACCCTTTCTTTCCAAGTTTCTTATCCCAATCATCAATAAACGATTTCAGCCTTTCTGGTTCCCAAAAGAGTAACTGGCTCCCTCAAAGCGTAGTCATGTAAAATTCAAGGCCCCTCTCCCATAGCGTGTTCATCGTTGTATTAAATGCCTGCCTTTTTCTGGATCCACTGGGAGAGATCCTGCGCTATTGTAAGGTGTGCTCCCTTGTAGACCAGATCTTTTTTAGTCCTAAATGTAGCCATCCCTGCCTGTCGATCTCCGAAATGGTGCAATCTGAAGATGAACTGCTTCTAAGGTTGACTTGCCTCTGGCTGAGATGCCAGTGTTCTATGGGCTCTCTCTCTATTTTTAAGCTGCCATTCTTAGGCTTCATCCCTAGGATTTTCGGGAGAGTTGTTGCACAAAAATCAAGGGCACTCTCCCCCTCTTTACCCTCTGGGAGACCGCGCAATTTCAGATTGTTGTGGCGGTTGTAGTTTTCTTGGTAATCTATGACCTCCCACCTCCAGCTCTTTCTCCAGGTGTGCCACCTTATTCAGAATCGGCCCCGTGGGTGGTGTCGTCAAGGTCTGACACCCGTTGCCCCAGTTCAGCAATCCTCTTGCTATGAGCTCCCAATTCCGAGGTAAGATCAGCGATTTTTTTGTTCAAATGTGTCTAACCAAATGTGTCTAGTCTGGGGCTTAGTCCCTGTAGTACTTGCTCTGTAACTGTTTGGCTGATGACCATGATTTCAGCCGCCAACAGTGAGATAGGCCCCGGCCTCACATTTGCTGCCAAATCCTGTGCTGCTTTACATTTGGGTGCCGATTTACCCACATTGTGGGTCTGTTTAGCTGATGTAAGGTACTCATCCATGGTCTACACCTTTTTATTAGTAAATCAAACCGAGAAAAGGCTCCTATAGCTTTAATTATTTTAGCTGTTTGCAGAGCAGAGCTATGGAGGATTACGTCCTGTTGGTTCAGCTGCTCATCACAGCCTTTCTGTTGACAGATTTGCACTTGTTTCTTAGTTCTTTATAAGTAACAAGGAGGGAAAAGTCGCATTTTTTTGTTGAAGCATGACCAAGCTAATGATGTCAGAAGAGACCCAATAATTTCTGTGTCCTCTGACCCTGATTTTCTTTAAGGGGGCAATTTTGTCACAGATACCAAGGAAAATGTTTGTGAAAGTGGTGTAACTGGTGTCAAGGTCGTATGGACCATTTGTAAAGACCCAGTCAGCCTGATAGAAGGCACTTGTTAGCCTTTCAATTATGTCATCAGTCAGACACCTGGAAGAGATGAAATTAGGGGGAGGTTTGGGGATTTAGAAGATCAAAGGCAGGAGATGGTGCATTGGTCACTGAGGCGGTCGGGTAGAGTGCCAACCTAACAGACATGGGCAGGGTTTATGACAACAATCCAGTTGATCAGAGATTGAGTACCGGTATTGTAGTTTGTCCTCGTGGGGGTGGTGATTACTTGATTAAGACCGAGGCCCAAGATGCATACCTTAGCTGCGTCAGATATACTCGAGGCCCAGTTAAGGTTAAAATCCTCAAGAAGTATCCATTCCCTATTTAGGGAAAGGGAGGGAGTTCTTTGAGGTTAAAAGAGACTCAAGGTCTGAGAAAGGGTTGTTGGGGGCGAGGAGGAGGTAAGTAGTGGTGAGGGAAAGTATTTTGCTCTTACCTAGGAGAAGGTTGATGGAGAGAACTTCCAATCTTTCAAAAGCCACATCTGAGGAGTATTCAGTGAAGGAGAACCTATTTGAGACATAAAACAGGCACCCACCTCTCCTTTTGTTTCCCGGTCTGTCCTTATGGACAGCGGTGTAGCCTAGGAGGTCAATCTCCCCAGTAGAAATTGAGTCGGCAAGCCATGTTTTGGAGAGTGCAAAGATGTCATAATTATTATTGGTGGCCCAAGCCTGAAATGCATCGAACTTGGTGGTGAGGCTTTGTATATTAAGGTGTACAATAGAAATACCATTTTTGCGGCAGGCTGGGTTGAAGGAGGGGAGGGAGAAGGGGGGGCCAGGGTTGGGGTGGATGCCACTAGTCAGCAGTAGGAGGAAGATTAGGATTCTGGCTAACATACAGATAGGTGGCTGAGATTTGCACAGCTGGCAGCCCACCCATTTAGTCCAAGAGACTGTGGAAAGTTTGAGTGGTATAAAGGGGCAGGCAAAGTAGAAAGGGGATAGATGAAGATGCATAGGAACAACAAGTGAGGAAAGGAGTGACGGGGGGGCGGGGGAACACGTGGGTGAGACCGAGGGAGATAGACTGACCAGGAGAGAGGGGATCCTCAAGAGTGGGGAGGATGGGTGTGGAAAGGGGCTTTGGACCATGTTTGAAGAAACATGAGAGCGGGACAAAGTGCAGGAGAAGGAGGTAGAGAAGGATGGGAAACATGCTTGTAATAAAGGTTTAGGGAACGTGCTCGAGGGTGACCACTAGTGGAATGGGAGGGCAAGGACAGGAAAAGGATGAAGGATAAAAAAAAAGAGCAGGAAACCAGAGACCCTATCATTGGGATGGGGTAGTGTGGTTGCCTTTGGTGTTAAGGGTCGAAGGTTTGAGACCTAGGGCCTGCCAGATGGTGTAGGAGAGGTATTCCCAGGCAGGAGTGAGGGTGAAAGAGACTGGGTAGTGGGTGTGTGTGAGAGAGTATACAGAAGAAGGTTAGGGGGAGGAGGGGCTGGTAGATAGAGGAAAAAGGAGGGTAGTGATTGACCCCTAGTGGTCAGAAAAAATAACCTGCAAATGGGAAACAGGAAGTAACTAAGTCAAGAGGAGGACTGAAAATGGAGACGGACAGGGGGTGGGGAATAGGATAAGGGAACAGAAATGCAGGAAGCAGATGATTTTAGTAAGTGGTGCAGGGGAATGTGTCTACCTTTGGAGCAGAGGTTCAGGACCCACCTAAGATAAAGTTAATAATGTGTGTTGCAAGTCAGGAGTGGTAAAAAGAACTGGGGGGGTGAGTAACCTGGGCTAACAGAGCAGGAGAGTAAGAGGAGGGGGTAGTTATCAGCACAGTACTGACCCTTAGTGGCCAGTGAGTATAAGCTGCAGATCAGAGAATGGGGACTTTGAAAAAAGTTTGGCAGAAAATCATGTGACCAGGGCAGGCATATAAATTAAGAGCCAGCCTTGGGTGGCTGGGGAGTTGTCGCGAAGCGTCGATGGATAAACAACCCTAACAGAGTCCAGCAGAGGAAGATGGAGGGTGGATTACTTAAGCAGCTCTCTCTTTCTGCTCCTAGTTCAGTTTCTTCTGTGTGTGAGGACATTTTCTGCTGTTTGCTGATTTGCTACACTTAAGCCATACAATAATCATCCACTCTATACTATATAATAAAATTGATTGGTTGCCGCCAAAGTTACATTTTTTGTGTAACCTAGGTTGCTCAGTGAATAACATTTTGAAACTTAAACATTTATCCTCTCAATTTAACTGTACCGCGATCAGAAAAGAAAGTAGAGTATTGAGGTCATCTATAGGTACACAATTATCTACAGCTAAGATTTTAACTTCTATGAGTGAGCGAGCTTTTTCGGTACAGGCATCTAAGTTCTGGAATACATTACTGCAATCTTGTTTAAATGTAAACAGCCATGCAAATTTTAAAATTCAGTTAAAATTTTATCTTCAACAACAAACTAGCTGTGAATGTTTTTAAAATGTTAATATAATATATATATATTGTATGTTGTTATGTAATTTTGTATTATATATTTGCTGTTCCATCATGGCCACAATTGTAGTGGTTCTGGGTCATTCCTGAAAAGGGGCCTTTGGCTTTGTGTTCTTACCCAGTTAACAAAGTAAATAAATAAATAAATATGAAAATGGGCATTATTGGTCATCTGCCTACTAGTAAAAAAAATAAAAATACAAAAATGAAACTGAAAAGTGAATTGATATATACTGACATGAATCAAGCTATATCAACAGGACAAAACTATGTCCCCATGGCTTCAAGCTTCTATTTAAAGTAAGGTGTAAAACATAACCTTTTTCAAAAAAAATTATCCTTAGAATTGATTAATACAGTACTTGGAAGAGTTTGGTTTAGAAACTGTTTTTATAAGTGAAAACATAAAATCAGGGAAATGTAATAAGTTAGATACAGTTTTTAATCATTGATATTTAAAAATAGTAGTTATAATTTTAAAAATGTTAAAAATGTATTGCTATTTTACAATAGCGATAATTGTTAACTGTTTCAGTATAACTTATTTATGGCAACATTATTTAAAGCTTCTATTAAAACAAAAATAAGTTTCTAGCACTAAATATTCCCAAGTTAACCTTTTTCAAAGAAATTACCTTTAAGAAACTTTTAACTTTGGAACTGTTAGGAATAAGAGTCGTTCAGGTAGTGCAGAAGGTGGAAGAAATATCAGAATAGAAATATCAGTTAAGGAAGGGGGAAAAATGTCAGAATAGTGGTGGTTTATAGACCACCATCTCAAAAGGAGGAAGCGGATGGGGAATTAGAGGAGGAGATCAAAAGGGCAGCAGGGCTTGGGGAGGTGTTGCTACTGGGGGACTTCAACATGCCAGCTGTGGACTGAAGAATTCCAGTAGCAGCAAGTACAAGAAGCAAGCAGCTGGTACAGCAGAAGTCTCTAAGGAGGCATTCCTAACTGGAGGAGTCTACTCGGGAATTATCCATCCTAGAAATAGTGCTTAAAAATAGGGATAGTGTGGAGGAGGTTAGGGTGCCAGACCACCAGGCACCAATGACCATCAGACAGTTTGGTACAGCATCAAACTGAAGGCAGAAAAAATCAGTCCCAGACTAAAATCTTAGGTTTTAGGATGGCTAATTTTGGAAGAATGAGGGAGCTGCTGCAGGAGAAGCTGGGGGGGTGAGGGAATTGGTATTAATAAAAAATGGGATGACAGAGGTCATACAGTAGATCTCTGTGTAAGGGTCATTGTCAAGAAGAAGAGGGCTAAAAAAAAACATTATAGTGTATGGTGGAATGTGATAGTGTATGGAAAGCCATACACCGCAGAAAGTCGTTCTGCTGTAGTAGTGACTTCCTCACTAATGCAGAATGACTTTTTGTTTTGCGTTAGTGAGGATGTAAAAATACAAGTGACTCCATCAGCATTTATGATTTGTCAGTAGCTGTCAGAGAGTTGCGTGCATGTGCTGGCCAGCAGACAGTTGTTGTTCTAGTGTGGTCGGCAGCGAAGACTTGAAATTTAAAAAAGTGAGTGTTTATGATTTTTTTGTATTTTACATGACAGCCGTAGACATCGCATCCCACCATGCACTATATGGAACAGTGTATGGGAAACATACACAACTCAGTTACTCTACTCCCTCCTGGATACCATGCTGATTGAGGGACCTCTCTAGCTTTGCTGTCGAGGTCATCAGTCATAATGGTATCCACTTTGGGGAAGAATAGCCTTGTTGTGCATGGTTTCCCATACACTATTCTATATATAGTGTATATTAGAGCATTGTTCTGTATAGAATTCTAGCACTTTCAAAATGCTGTTGTACCCAGTTCAAAGGTCATGGAATGAGATTGTACCATTTTGTGGTACAATAGCATTCTGGAAACTCTAGAGACTGCACAAGTCAGTTTCATTCTGAAAGTCAAAGAACTGCTGTGTGCACATTTCACATAATACTATACACTATAAAAAGTTCAGGATGAGCAACTTTATGCACAACCAGTGTGTTCTGCCAACTCGGGGTTCTGATTCCCATGGACCACTCGAGCTCCACTCTCAAGGTCAGAGGGAATCAAATTCCCTCTGTGGCAGAACACACTGGTTGTGCATAGTTGCCTACCCAGTATTCTGTATATGGTTCACAAAGACAGTAGGAGAGGCCATGATGGCTAAGTAAAAGGTATGTAAAACCATACAGAACAAGCCAAGCTGAGGGGGTCAGGGTATAGTTTCACAGCAGGATGAAGGCAACTAATAGGATAGTAAGGATAGCTAAGGCTAGCCAGTCCGGTGGCACTGAGGGTTCAGATGCTGGATGCCACACCTCGCACCATGCCGGCAATCCAAGTTTGGAAACAGACTTGGGTTGCTCGGGGGTCGGCAGGGGTGAGGAAGGATTGAGGACCCATAGACAGCTCTCCTTCCTCAGGGAAAGGGGAAATTGTTTAACCAGGAAAGGGCAAATTGTTTAACCAGGAAAGGCACACTAAGCCAAAGCTTGTTTCCAGGTGCGACCTGGGAGCACAAGGAAGTTAAGTGACTTGCTCAAGGTCACACAGTATGCAAGTGGGGGCTGTGGGATTCAAACCCAGGTCTCCAAGTTTGTGGCTCAGAGCCTTAAACAACTACGCTATACTGCCCTCCACCATGGAGGGGGGATAGCGCTGTGAGCTGTAGACTGACACCCAGCAGTGGCTGGATGTCAGCACAGGCATGCAGCCATGTATGGGGAGGGCCCACATCCAGGGTGAAAGGCTGCCTCTACTGAGGCAGAGCCAGCCACTCTGCCCATCGCATGTTCATGGACCTGGGGGGAAAACAGGAGGAAAACACCAGGAACTGACAGGACCCATGATGGGCCAATGTGTCCCTCTGCGATGCCCCCCCCCAACTTCTGGATTTGTGCTTTGGGGGGGTAAGCTGGTACTCCTCGCCCTGTCCCCACTATGGAGGGGAATCCATGGGAGAATCATGGGGGCTCCAGTGGAATGGCGAACAATAGGGACCGGAGGATGAGCCCTTCTGAGGGACGTCCGGAGCCACCTGTTGGCTCCGCGGAGGCAGAGTAAATTGGTAATTAAAAAAATAAAAGATGGCTAAGGCTGAAACTGAACTGAGAATTGTGGACAGTACAAAGAAGTGGAAAATGAGGAAAGGAGCAGTCAGGCTGAAGTAGAGAGGTGGCAAGAGGAAGATAAAGGAAAGTTGAACATTCTGAACTGATATTTTTGCTCAGTGTTAACAGTGGAGGGCAAGGGAACCAATGTCTGATTGTGCTAGTCGGTGAAAGGGGCAGAGGGAAGGTGTCAATGTGAATCCCCTTTCTAGTGAATCAGATTACTAGAGGGCTTAAGTGCACTTAAAGTGGATAAGTTCATGGACCGAGACAGGATACATCTATCTGTACTTAAGGAGATGGGGAAGATCCTAGCTGAACTGCTAGCTGAGCTATTCGGTACCTCACTGGAGATAGAAATAGTACCCAGTGACTTGAGGATGGTGAAGGTAGTTTCCCTACACAAGAGCAGGAGCAGGGATGATCTGGGGAACTACAGACCTGTCAGCCTATCGTGAGTAAGCTACTAGAGACCGTAATACGGTAAAGGATAGTAACTATCCTGGAGACAATCAGAGTGCAGGACAAGAGACAACATGGGTTCACAGGGGAAGGCTGTGTCAGAAGAAACAGACTGGTTTATTTGACTGGGTGACAAAGACAGTAGACAGGCCATGGACATACTGTACCTTTACTTCAGCAAAGCCTTCGATACATCCTACATGGAAGGTTGATTAAGAACATGCAGGACCTCGGAGTAAGGAATACAATTACTAGGTGTGTGGAAACTGGTTAAGTGTCTGGTCATGAGCACACACCATTAGAATTGCTGGTTTAGAGCCAATTTGTGCTTTGCTGATGGCAAACATTGCAACACGCAGTGTTTTGGGCATAACAACAGCTTAAAAATATTGCTGGGGCAGTAACTCCCTTTACAGTCCCCTTGTTGACAGCATTTTTGCATTTGGCATTTGAGTTAATTGATTATGAGTCAGCCTGGGACATTGCAAGATGCAGCACAAGGAAGGAGCTACAGCTGGGAAGCTTTTGATTATCTAGAGGCACAGAGAAGACAAGCTTGTGAAAAACCTCATTTCAATGAGGGAAATCCTGGTACTTCAAATACAGAGACTGATGTAATAAAAACAACTTTTTTTGAACTAGAGAAACTATTGATTGAAGAAATTGATTTAACTTTTGATATAGCCACACATGAAGAATATCTTTCTTGTGAGCAAACACCATGAGGTCCGAGAATCATGGTATTACCATCCAGTGGCATTGAAGAGTTCAAGTACCATTAAGAATGGATTAAGGTGGCGCCTGAATGCTCCAAAATATTCACTCAGCTTATCATAAAGAACGACATCTTTTAATATGAGGAACTGTTGGAAGAACTGAAACCTGTTAAAGAAAAGGTGCTTACCTTCAAGTCACATTCTCTATATCAAGAATTTAACAACAGATTACAGAACAAACTTGCCAAATATGAAGCAGAAATCATTGAGAAGAAAACCAAAAAACTATTACAGGATCAAGGTGATTACTAGAGCAGTGACATCATACAGTGGACTTGCAAAAGATCTACAAGTCATGGGAGGTCTAGGGTTCACTTCCAAAAGTGGTTTGGTAACAGGAACCAAATTGTTGCACAACAGAGCCCAGAAGGACATGGGACCAATGTGAAAGGAAGAAATCAACAAGATCATTTATTTAGGAAGAAAACAAGCACCAAACTCCTCAAAGCAAAAAGGAAATGTACACAGAAACCAAGGAGAGGGAGCAGAGGAGGATGACACGAGATTAACCAACGAGAGGTCCTTATGCACATGGAGGAAGGACGTGAGCTACAAATCCTAAATCTATTGGACAGTGAACTAAGTACGTATCGGGTAAAAATCCTAAAGAAGGGCTTAACTTTTATTCCTACACCTCCAGTTAATGATTTCATTGTCTTTGTTGACTTATATAAGTTTTTAGAAAAATCAAACTTAGAAGTTTATTTTCAAGAACATGGACAAGATTTATCAGCCAACACAGCTGATAAAACACTTCGGGTTTGGTAGTCCCGAAGTGCTGGTAAACCAAGACACTGAAGACTTGGATTATGTTATTGCAGTCATGTCATCAGCTGTTATGGCACATAACTCTGATGACTTATTTGAAAGACAGTTCCACGATATGCTGCTTACAGCTCTGATGATTGGCTCTCCTACCATAAGTGCTGACATTGTTTCACATACCAGTGCACATAACGGTAGTTACGAGAGCACGATTTCTGCTGACTATGAAGCACTGGAAGCTCTGCTAAATGACAATAATGATTACACAGTAACAGCAAATGATATTTTTGAATGTGATTGTTCAGCTAGTGGTATGCTCTATGGGGGCAGAAAACGTAAGGCACTTAGGAAGAATTTGTTTAAAGCTAGGTCAGTTTTTTGCCTGAGGGTTTATAATAATGCAATCACCACATATGAAAAAACTGTATGTAAACTGGTTCAGGATATGTTGAATTTGAAGTTAAAGCCAAAAAAACAAAAATCTAACCAAAAATGAATGCATAGCCCTTGATGATGTGACACAAAACAAATCAGTAGTGATCAAGCTGGCTGACAGGGGCGGGAATATTGTTATTCTAAATCTTGACCACTATAGAAATATTATTTTGAATTTATTGAACAATGAGTTGAAATACTGCAAGATGTCTTCTGATCTCACCCTGTCCTTCAAAAGGGGATTACACACCCTTCTCTCTGAAGCTATCCATAATGGGGACATCAGGGAAACTGAATTCTGCATCAATATATTTGGGAAGAATATCCAGTTACTTCTGGATTTTATATTCCAACCAAAATTCATAAAAAGTAAGACCAACCCACCAGGCAGACCAATAGTTCTGGGTTTGGCCTCCATCACTGAGAAATTGGGTAGATTTATTGATTTTTGTTTCTACAATTTAATGTTTCTGAACTTAAATCTCATATAAAAGACAGTATTGATCTTTTGAGAAAATTGGATCTAATAACCTGAAAACATGACTATGCTTGTTTGGCCATTGATGTTGAGGCCCTTTATGAGTCTATTGAACATTCTAAGGGGCTTGATGCCATCAGTAAAGTTTTGAATGACTAGGGGACAGTTACAAATTTACCCAAACAGTTTATTTTAGAGTTTGGAATACATATTAAAGCATAATTATTTCAAATTTGAAGGGCAATGTTTTTTGTAAAAATGTGGTAAGGCTATGTGGGCAGCAATGGCCCCAAGATATGCACATGTATTCTTGGGTAATTGGGAACAGAACTTCATTTACAATGAACTTCTTAACCCTTTCCGCATTAATATAAAGCACTGGTTTTGCTTTATCGATGCTATGTTGTGTATTTGGGAGGGAGATATTGGACTTATCCCAGAGTTTATAAAATGGATAAATGCGAATGGCCTGAATTTGAAATTTACAAATAGTACAAATAAAGAAACTGAACTTCTTAGAGCTTTCTCTTACCATTGACAATACTAAACATCAGGTTGCATCTCAGTGTTACAGAAAACCAGCTGCTACCAATTCCTTGCTATTTGCCACTAGTGCCCACCCCCAAGTCTCAAAAGCTCCATCCCATACAGCCAACTACTTAAGCTACAAAGGATCTGTAGCAATAACCTTGCTTATGAGAAACAGGCAGATAAGTTAGTTTTGAGATTTAAGGAACGGGGTTACAATTCTGACCATTGAGTAAGAACCAAAGAAAAAAATGAGTAAAATGCCTAGGAGCTGTTTACTTACGGAAAAAATCAACAATGCTCTTAAAAACCCACCGTGTACCTTTATCACAGAATTTAACCATCTGCAGGTAGCATTGGGGACATTGTCCATAGAAACTGGCCAATACTATTAAGTTATAATGAGGTCAGTATGGCAGTGGGCAACAAACTCAGGTTTACTTTTATCAAAGCTAACAGCCTCAAGGACAAACTAATTCATAGTAGGTGCAAACTGCAACAAGAGACTAGAAAAATATGGCTACCCAAGGGCTTTTACAAATGCAGTAGATGTAATATCTGCAAATACAGTATGCCAAACCAAACAACTGCGTCACACACCCCAAATATCCAGAATTGAAAGCTGATATCCAGCAATTAATCACATGTGGCACCCAATATGTTGTCTATGTTTTGTGGTGTAGCTGTGGCTTAATCTATGTAGGTAAGACTGTACACCCATTGAAGCAACGCATACAGGAGCATGTACGTTCAGTATTGAACAACAATAGGGATACCCCTGTAGGAATGCACTTTGCTACTGACCATGGTTCTAGACTAGAGGGCTTCAAATATATGGGAATTGAGTTGAGTACATGAGGAGACAGAGCAAATAAACTGTTACAACAGGAAAGCAAATGGGTTTACAAACTAAATAGTATGAAACCCAGTGGTTTAAATAATGAATGGGATTTGAAGCCTTTTCTTAAAAAATAAACACAGTGCGTATGCCTGATTCCCACTCGGGTATCTTGTACTCTTATATGCCATAAACTAAATATATCTGTTAAAAAACTTGGTTAATAGGGTAACAGAGTTATTTATTTATTTATTAGCTTTTGGTAACTGGCTAAGTGCACTAGGCAATAACCCTGCCTATATTCAGGCATGACCCGGGAGAGTACAGTGTGCAAAATACAATGATACAAGTACAAAATACAATGGTGTAATCAGGGCATAATAATCGGCTAACACTCCAGGGCTACAAAGCTTCAGTAATCCACACAGGGAAGGCAGAAGTAACAAATACAGTTTGTACAGTGGTACAATCAGGGCATAAAAGCCAGGTAAACAAGACAGAGCAAAAAATAAGAGAGGAGAACTGACAAGTGGTACATGAACAGAAGAAGAGTACAGAGATAGACAAAACCAGGCTGGTGGGAGAGCAGAAAGTTGAGCATCAAGATTAAGAGCAATCACAATTGCCAAGTGTATATAAGTGAGAGAACAGTGCATGCTTGAAGGTAAGGTGTGATGAGGAGTTCTTGACATGAAGTGGGAGTGAATTCCAGAACTTGAGTGAAACAGGAAAAGCTTGCTCACCCATTTTAGATGAGCAGGGTGGGACTGAGAATGAGGGTGATGTGGATGACCTGAGGGAGCCGGAGTGAAGGATGGTGGTTAGCATTGCTCCCAGTGTGTCAGGATGGGGAGGTCTGGTTAAAGAGTCAATAAAACATCCCAGAATATAAGAATGAAGGGCATTGGGAGATAGCCAGTGTAAAGCAGAGTAGAGCTGGCAGTGATGGGTTAGGCGAGGGGCTAATAAGGCAAATCTGCAGATGTTATATGTAATATCCCACTTATGAAGTACACTGCCATTTGCATGGGAGAGTACAGGGAGGGTGTATAACAGTCTTGGGAGCAGGACGCCTCTAGCTGCTGAGATCCTGGCAGCAGGTGTGAGAGAGACTCTATAGGCAGCACCTATTTTTGAGTTAACTGAGTGACATACCTTGTTGATGTGACCAGAGAAGTCAAGTATGGGGTCCAACATGACACCAGGGTATTTGAAGGAGACAGTATTTGAGACAGGCACCCCATCACAATAGAGGACCTGTAGCTTAGAATAATCAGCGTGGACTTTTCTAGAGGACCTAAAGAGCATGGCCTGAGTCTTAGACAGACACATTTAGGATTTGATAATTGGTGGAGAGCCAGGATTGAAGATTCTGAAACACGGATGTTAGGTGCTGATTGAGGTCATCAACAGACTTGGAGGTGACATAGAGTACCAGGTCATCGGCATACATAATGGTTCTACAGGGAGAAGGGTTAGGAATGTCAATAAAGAGGGAGAAAAGCAAGGGACCAAGAATAGAACCCTGTGGGACACCACAGGAGATAGGGGCAGGGGATGAGAGAACTTTACAGAAGGAGACAGCTTGAGAGTGATTGTCCAGGTAGCAGCTGATCTAGGATAAGGTCGAGTCAGAGACACCAAGAGATTGAAGTTTACTCAAACATAGAAGGTGATAAACCAAGTCAAATGCTTTGGAGAGGTCGATGAACACAGCACCAGTAAGTAAGCCTTTATTCATGTTGCACTTGACATCGCTAGTAAATTGGATTAGAGCAGTAGTTGTACTATGCCCAGCGTGGAAGCCATGTTGGAAAGGGGACAGGAGATTGAAGTTGAGTAAGTGTGTAGAGACCTGGCGATGAATTTGTTTTTCCAGCAACTTACTGAGAGTGGGTAGAAGTGCGATGGGTCAGTAGTTAGTTAGAACTTTAGAGTTAAATGTTGTTTTTTATTGTTTGTGATCTCCATTTATGGATTATGCTTCAATGGCCTTGTTTCTCTTCCTTTTTCCTCTAGATGTTGCACCTTTTCACCATGAAAGGATTCTCGTCTAAGCATGATGATTGCCTTGTAAATAAATACCCCCAAGGATTGCCTTGTAACTCATTTACTTTTTTTAATTTTATTTTCTTTATTAGAAATATACAATAACAAAGCATAAAAGAACAAACATAAAAAAACTGTTCCCAATCCCCCCAAATGACACGAGACAGACATAAATGCATGTAATTGTAAAAGTAGAGTTGATATACAGGTAAATAATTATGTAAAGGCCAAAACAGATGAAAAACCAATCACATCAAAATGGTACATTTGGAATAGGGTGAATAACGAAATAAAAAGGCACTAACTTTTATAACATTAAAAACAGACTAACCCAATTAATACATTAAATAGGGGTAAAGAGATGAGGAAAGGATGGAAGTGAAGGATGCTACATTCCAAGGATCAATTACATACTAGATTATATAAGTTGCCCCATATGGAATGAAATTTGTGTAGATTCCCATGAAGCTGGCAATGGCCTTAATTAGTTGTAAATTATGAAAAATAGTCAAGCACCACTCTCGAAGAGATAAACTTTCATTATCCAGCCAATGTTTCAAAACTAATTGTTTAACAGAAATAGCTATTAATGCCAGAATAGCCCTGTCAGACAACTTTGATAGGGAACTGTAATTACCCAAAATACATTCCTCTAATCAGAAAGCTATTGGATGTCCAATTTGAATAAAAATGTTTTGTTGATTTCATATCAGAGAGGACTTACTAATGGACACATCCAAAACATATGTCTGAGATCCCCAGGAGCAGAATTGCAGAAAACACATGTATCCGAATTTTTGAGACCTCTAATAGCCAAAGTGTTATATAGACATTGTGAAGAATTTTGAATTGAATAAGCTTCAAATGATTAAGGGGGAAAATATTTATAAATATTAACCTAGATTTGAGTCCAATTTAATGGGCTGGAACCTGGGGCCTGATTCCAAGATGGGCTATGCCGGCGTAAGGCGGGATACTCCAATCCCCATGGTGTATCCTGCGACTTACGTCATGCGCTACAGCCAGTGCAATTTAAGGAGGCCACCTATGCCATGGCATCTGCGGGCTGTGACAATTGCAAGATATGACTGCAGTTACACCGCAGCCCGCAATGCCTGGTGCAACTGCGGGTTGCGACAGCAACTTACCCCGATTCCAGAAGGGGGGCTGCTGTCACAACCCACAGTTGCTATTCTGGGACATACAGTGGCTTAGGTAGCCTCCAACAGCTCAGAGCTGACTTAAGTGGCATCTGATGGCTAGCACCATCGGATGCAGCTGCACAGTGCTATGGCAATGGCACCATGCTGCCCCTTGGCCCCCACATGCACACCCCTGCCCCAAACCCCCGATCATGAGGGACTCTGGGGTCCATTTCAGAAGCACCCCCCTGGATGCCAGTGCCATCTGTCCTGGCCCCCCCATGTCCCTTGATGTGTGCTGTGGTGGTCTGGGGTGGGGGGCTCTGGGGGGGCTACCTGTCACTCGCCATGAGGTGCAACATGCAGCTGCGATATGCCATGCATGGGCTACTGCCACATGCATGGCGTATCTCGCATGTCGCAAGTTCCGGGACCCTGCTACTTCTGAAATGCAGCTTAGGGTCTCTGGTGTTGCGGCGACTAGCGTAACTCGCAACTGTGTGCAAGTTACGCTGGCCATCCTGGAATCAGCCCCCTAGTTCTGAAGACCAAAAGGAAGGCTGGATCAGCATATCCTGGAATTTAATCAAAAATAAAATGTTGTATATGTTAGCATTAGGATGGCTCTTTATGTTAATTTTTTAAGTTTATTTACAATGTCTTGATGGTTGGTAACCCAAGGACAAGGACCAAAATGGGAAATTAACGCTATTTTTAATGAAAGAAGATTAATGATGACTTTTTTTTACTGAGATTTAGTTTAGAAAGAAGTTTGGAGGTTGCATAAAAGCTATCATTGTCTAAGAGTGAAGCAACTGGTAAGTCTTTAATCTCAGTAGATCAAGGTTTGATAAAAACCTTGTTATTGATTCTAAAACTGTAATTATTAACGATAGGTTGAATCACATATTTATAGAGCTGTAGATCTAAAAACCTGCTTATTTGATTATGCACCTTCATTGAAATCCTCACTACTGAGTTTTTGAGAGAGGAAGCTTGGACATTTTAGTATAAATTAAAGATTCTGGGGATATTTTGTGAGACTTAATGAAGTATAATTCAATTTCTAACCAAAGAGGTTTATATGTTAGGTCCAATTGTGTGGGAAGAAACTACTTAATGTATTTATTCATATGGGTGGCTGTATAATAAAGCATTAAGTTTGGAATTTTGATACTGCCTTGAGATTTGGGAAGCATTAATTTACTGAGTGCAATTCTGGGTGGTTTACCTTGCTAAATAAAATTATTCATTAGAGTATGTAAAGGTGCAGACCATTTTAAAGGAAGGTAAACATTAAATATATTCAATGGGTAAAAAAATCCTTGGAAAGATATTCCTTTTCAGTATATTAACCCTTTCCCAGAACGATAGAGGAAGAAGATTGCATTTACTTAGCTCTTGTTTTAAAGTATCTATTAGATTTGTAAAACTCAAGTTAGTACATTGAGAGTCATTCTGGGTTAAAATAATACCTAAATATTTTATCTGATTAGTTGTCCATGTAAGACCTGGGTTACAAATATCTTCTCTAAGGACCCATCTATTTAACGGCATAACTGATGATTTTTCTTTATTTCGTTTATAATTTGAAAATAAACTGAATTTGTGAATGGTTTCCAAAGCTGCTTTTAGTGAATCTTTAGGATTAGAAATATGGAGGAGCAAATCATCTGCATAGGTGAATACTTTGAGATGGAAGGGACCAACATTTATACTTTTAATTTGGAGATTTGTATTTAAATAAAAAATTAGGTGTTCTAAGTAAAAGTTAAATAAAATTGTGGACACGGCACATCCTTGGTGAGTACCACAATATAGTCTAATAATGGGGGAGTAAATTCCTTTGCAAAAAAAATTTGCTGAGGGCTGTGAATAGAGAATATTAAGGCAGCTTATAAATTTATTGGGAAATCCACATTTCTGTAGAGTAACCATCAAAAAAAATCAATGTTCACTCTATCAAAAGCCTTCTCCACATCCAGGGATACCAGGACTGCAGGGACCCCAGCATCCCTGGATACGGAGAAGATGCACAACAATTTCCTTATGTGATCATATGCCTACCTAGATGGCATAAATCCGATTTGATCCCTGGAGATTAAGGAGTTCCAAAACTTTTTAATTTTTGGGGCCTAGATAGAGGAGAGTATTTTTAAATCACAATTAATAAGAGAAATAAGACAATAATTAGTAACTTTATCTTTAGGTCTATCTGGTTTTGATAAAAAAAGAATTAAGGCTTCTAAAAGAGAGTGATCATTAAAACCATTATTGAGAATATAATAATAAACTAACTGAAGTATGGGAACCAAGGGATCTTAAAAAGTTCTATAAAAATTGGGAGAAAACCCCATCAGGTCCTGGCATCTTATCTAGCTTTTTTTTTTATCCAATTGTTTAACCAGGAGTAGCACACTAAGCTGAAGCTTGTTTACAGGTGCTACCTGGGAGCACAGGGAAGTTAAGTGACTTGCTCAGGGTCACACAGTATGCAAGTGGTGGCAGTGGGATTCAAACCAAGGTCACCAGATTTGCAGCTCAAAGCCTTAAACCACTGCGCTATACTGTCTCACAAAAGCTTTAGGTTGTCTATTGCATCTAATATTTCTTGAGTTTGGATAGGTTTAGTTAGTACCTCTGCTGACTGGGAATTTAGTTGGGGACAGTTAAATCTTGTAAATATTGTTCAATGTCAGAATGGGAAGGAGATTTAGAAATAGGACAGTAAAAATTTGAATAGAAGTCCACACATTCTGAAAGGATTTCTTTGGGGTCAGTTTTTATTGAATTGTCTTTATCAGAGGTGATATAAGCAATATGTTTTGAAGTTTCCATATTTTTAATTTTATTTGCCAGCAGTGTGCTAGGTTTTTCACCTATATCAGTGAATTTTGCTTTAGTACATAACATGAAAAAAAGAAATGTGGTAGCCGTGTTAGTCCAGTCAACAATGTAGAGAAAAAAACAACACATATCTTGCAGGTGATACCTTTTATCACTGCTAGTCTATGTCTTGAATCCACACCCAACCTCTATATCTGCCCTGCTGTTCAGCTGTTTTCACTTTGACCTAAAGAAGAGAAATTTATCTCTTGAAAGCTAGTCTCAGAAATAATTTTGTTAGTCCAATAAAAGGTATCACCCATAACTTATTTCTAGTTCTCTACATATGGAAAATGATAAATTCTGCTTTCTCTTTGGTCAAGGTAAAATATTCAGCTTTATATTTCTTTAATTCCAGAGTAAGATATAGCTAGTTAATTCTCCAAAGCCTCTATTTTATTGAGCAAACTTTCAGTTTTAGCCTGTTTTTTTTCCTTTTAGTGAACATTCTAATAAGTTCACCTCTGATAAAGCACTTACAAGCTGACCATATGATATCGAGCTTAGCTGTTGATAAGAGATTAATATCCAGATAATTATCAGTTTGCTGCTTGATATGATTGCTGACTGCTTTACTTGTATGAGAATGATCTGTGATTTTTATTAAAGATATTTTTATACATAAAATAATACCATCAAAGAGATTGAATGAAGAATTGATTGAATCATATTATTCTTGTTCCACTAACTGGATGCTGGCATTTATACAGACGTAGTGGAGGTGGTAGTAGTCTGTGCTTCTCCATGATTAACAATATACTTGTTTTTCAGAAGCTGATAATTAATGCACCTGATGGATTGTTTTTAAAATATGTGACATTTAAAACTAATTGCATCAAAACTAAAGAGTGATCTGATAGAGATGTAGCATAGATTTGTGTGTCGGAGACTCCAGATATTAAAGATTTACTAATTAAAAAGTAATCTATTCTTGAGAAAGAAGAGTGTACTGTTAAAAAAAAGGAATATTTTGTGGTGGATGAGCTGTGGTGGCTCGTACCCCTATAGTTTAGGGTGATGCCAGATAAATCTGGAAGGAGAGGCTGGAGGTGAACTCTAGAGCCAAGATGCAAGGTTTATTAGCAATGGTTGGAGCACACAGAAAAGACTTTGCATTCACTAACTCTATCACACATGAGAAGGAGTGAATAAGATTAATGGGACCACAACCTGGCCCCACTAATGTCCTGCAAAAGTCCAGGTTATTCAAGTCCTAAGGATGTAGCAATCTGATGCTCCAAGCTTGGGTTACTAGTATTTTGATTGGCCGACTGCTGAGGGTGAACCTAAGGAAGTGCTTCCTATACAGGCCATAAAATGGGGCATCCCCCAGTGAACCAGCAACCAAGTAGAACACTGTAGGCCTCCTGGCCCTGGGAAGAAGGTGACTCCTGGTGTCACTGTGGCAACTTCGAAAGGGAAGCGTCTGGTCAAGGATGGGTGTTGACGTTGGGTTGTAGGGGAAGAGAACCCTTATCTGGGGTTGTCAGCTGTGGTGACCTTGGGCAGGTGATCTCCAGTCAAGGAAAGGATGTTGGGTGAGATGATCCACTGTAAGACCTCTGGGCAGTCCCCAGAACCCTTACCACCTCACCCCTGCAGCTTCAGAATCTGACAATCTTTGGTGTGACCTCTTGATGCATCACTGGAACATGAGCCACCTATGGACAGTACAATCAAGAGTGTGGTGACCCTTGGTGTGACCTCTTGTGTGGGCCACCAGTACTGATGCCACCTCAGGGAATGAGGCACAGAGCCTGGCAATCCTTGGCAAGGCCTTGGTATAGGCCACCAGTACTATTGCCACCTTGGGACAATGTCTATACAGGAGAATGGGCAATGTGACTCCAAGTTTGGCTTGATGACTTAAGTCCCTCAAGCTAGAGCTGGGCCGGCCCCTAACCTGACTCACTTTGGTGGGCCCTAGCTACCAGCTGGCTACCACTTATGACCAGCAACTCGAACCTGGGGCATCATAGCAAACACTTGGAGTTGGTGGAGGTCATTGGAAGTGGGTGCAGGTGATACTGGGCTCCCCAGGGACCCTCCCTGGGTTGAAGAAGAGGCACCAGAGGAATTCTAGATGAGGTGTGTGCAGGAGTCTGGAACAGAACAAAAATTAAAAACCTGAAAGGCAATTCCCCCTTCTTGTATGATTGAGAGCCCTACCATTTGGGATGGTGTGGCACCAAATGTCTTCAGAGGATGTAGCAGTAGGCAAGTGCAGCAATCAATGCCCTCAGGGCAGTGCAGTTACACAGGACAATTGAGAAAATAAGGCAGTGCAGTCATGATACCCCAGGAATAAGGTAGTTCAGTCACTTAAACTCTTCAATTGAATACAGCAGTTCAGACACAGCAAGCAGTGAGCCTAGGCAACCATACCTCTCAACCTCCCTTATCACAAATCAGGGACAAATGAAAAAAATCAGGAACACATCAGATAAAATAGTAATATTAGTCCCAGAAGCTGTATACAGCATGTTTCTTGGTGTGAATAGCATTTTCTTAATGAGAACTAGACTGTAACATCAATGGCTGGCATTATTCTGTGATCCCAATCCCTATTCTTTAGTGCCAGAAATGCCAGACTTAGGAGGGACAGAAGAAATTTCTGAGGCAAAATCAGGGACATCCCTGAAAATCAGGAACAGCTGAGAGGTAGGCAAGCAACAGGAGACTGCAGGCAGATAAAGAAAATACAGTTTGCTTCATGGGCATTAAAACAGTTTGATGACCCACCCCCTTTGTTAATATGGATCAGCTCTGGGTACCTTCTGAATATGGAGGCCAGGGTACCTGGTCTCTTTGTCCCAGCTATGGGCTGCCCCACCCTTCTACTACATGGACAAAGGACTAAGTTTTCCCCATTACTAGAGCTCAGATTACCCTAGAACTCTGAGAGAAAAATGCAGTAAGGCTCTGCCAGACCTCTAGTAATTAGCTTCTTACAGTTAAACAATTGAAAATTCAGCGTGCACATTTCCCTTCTCACCAGTAATACTTTGAGCTGGCTTTACCTAGCAATTCTGTGACTTTTGGCTGAGAGAGAGTGCCCCAGTCTCTCTATTTGGAGCACAGACTGCCTAGAATAAATTAAACTAGCAGAGATTCCTTCAAGAGAGGAGTTCACAGTTCACAAACACCTTTAATCTTGGCCCAACAATTATTTGAGTTGAACCCTTCTAGTTTCTGCCTTCTTGGTTCTCATTTCTCTCTCTCTCTCTCTATACAATTGGACAAGGTAGCAGCTTTCCTTCACCCTGTGTTGGGCGGGGGGCAATGAAAGCAATTTAACAATTATAAACAATAATTACACAGTGCAACAAAACAATTGCTAAACAAACAATCCTTCCCCTGGCTGGAGCAGGTCTAGCTAGGACTAATTATTAAAGGAAATGCTGGCCAACAAGCCTACTCACCCCTGGAGTTCAACAAGGATTTCTGTACTCTGGGGAATGCACAACCACAAAGGAGCGATAAGGCCTCTTCTCCTGCAGACTGCTGCATGAAAGGTTCACTGGGTCTGTTTCCCGGCCAACTGAACTGACTCGGCACACTGGGGGACCCAACTAGTCAGCAAAGTTCTGCAAAAAAACAACTGAGGCTGCTACTGGGGATCTTCTGGAGGAAGTTACACCAAAGGGACCCAGGGGATTCGCTCCGAACTCCTAACAGGGAAGCCAACATCCATTGCCTTACTGTCCTTCACCCTCCCTGGTCAAACTCTTTATCCTCTCTCCAACCTGTGCAGAGCCTCCTCTAGGCTGGGGTGATCCTAGCTACCTGCCAGGGGATTGGCTCCTTCATCCAGAGGTCAGCCTCCCGAGGCTGGGTCAGTGGCTTAAAAAAAAGTCTCCAAATTTGAATCTACCCTGGCCACAGGGATTGGCTGAGAGGGCTCAGCCTGGCTTCCTTCTCCACTGTGGGACAGGAATGTGACTCAACTGGTTTGGCATTGGCTGGCTAGGTGACTGTCTTGAGCAGGGGGAAGGGAGAAGACATAAAAAAAAGGTTTTCTTTTAAAACCCTGAATTTAGACTGCTAGGACCGTCTGCTGGAGTGGGGCCTGTTCTGTGTTTCAGAGGGTCATCAAAGCTTTCCAAGGGTTTCCCATTAAGCTGCCAGGGTACCCACAACTGTCTGACCCCTCATATCTCAGAGGATCCCCTATTTTCTGTGATGCCCCCAATTCCACTATTTTCTGTGGTGCCCCCAATTTCTCTGGGGCTCTACAATTTTCTTAAAAAATGGGTTGAATGCTCTCCACAGATCTATCAGCTCAAACAATTCTATGAATTTCCTTAAAGCCCTATTGTCTGCCTTCGATCTAACTCCCACATTAAATGAGTAACTTATTTACTAGGGGGTCCCTTACACGGATGCCATGGATTCAGCATAAGGACTCACAGGCTTGAACTTTCCTTTTCTTTTACTTCTTTACTGTTTTTTTTCACTGTTGTAGCATTTTTTTAAACAAATTGACAAACAGAATTTAAGCAAAAATGTAAACTTTTTTTGTTTTTTAAATGAACCATAAAAGGAAAAAGGGTATAAAACTTCATTAACTGTCAATTGTTAGAGAATCTGCTGCTTCCTTACAGTGATCCTGAGAACTGATTGATTTTTGTATGGATAATTTATTTTGTATAAAAGTTTTTTTTATTTCTATGCACAATTGGTTTTAATTAACATGATTTATGGGGCTCCACCCACCTAATGAATATTCATGAGAACATTGGGCTTTAAATATGACACATTATCCCACTAGCCACACCCCTGAGTAAGACTGCACAAAAGTAGAAGCACTGGGTCATTAGCTAGCTCAGCAAGTGCTGTTGTTAACTGCGCTGAAAAACTGTGGAAACTCTTTTGAAAAATGTTGGAGAACTGTGGTATTGTATTTTCTTTACTGCACTACATTTGCATGAACTTGGTAGAATAAAACATTTACTAAGTTCACAGTTATGTGCCACTACTGCCTTTTTGGTTTCATTCTGTTTAGGGGTTGGCCACCCTGTTTGTCGTGTGCACTGGCCCTTTTTGCCTGGTCATGAGCACACACCTTTGGAATTGCTGGTTAAGTGACAGCACCCAAGAATGGTAATAAATGGGGAATTTCAACTTATTTTTCACACATTCCAACCTCCCCACCCCTTCAGTCTATCCTTGAGTAGGATGCTAACCTAAATCTAACCCCCATCCTACCAAAGTCTGCTCTTCTAAAATCTGGGACCAATATTGTTGAACTGAGGTGCCTGGTGCCCGATGTGATATTGAACCTCACTGTGTTATGATTGCTTGTGCCTGAGATTCCTCCACCATTCCTTCAATTATTGTGTCCTGATTGGACAATCTAAGATCAAAGATAGTATTCCCCCCACCCCTTGGTTGCATCCTTAACCCCTGTGGTCATACCACAGAACAGCTGTTAGTGCAGCTTTAAGAAAATGGGATCACACCAATTTACAACTGCTCTTCTTGCAGGGATTAACCTTAACCTTTAAGATTTACCATTAATAAGATATTTAAAGATGAACTGAACCTATAATTTACATAGTAGTATGCCAGTGTAATTTCTGCTCAATTACAGCAAATTCACTGTGTATCAGCGATTACAGCTGATCTGCAAATGCAGTCACCAAAAGTAAAACATGCAAATCAGTGAATGCCATGAGGATATTGTATGTGACTTCACACAAATGGGCATAGCCACAGCCCATTCCAAATACTTACACTAAATATTTGTACTACAATATCTGCTACTGGTAAACTGCTGGTGCGTAATCTTAATTAGGTGTCATGTCGTACTGCAAATCAAGACCTTGGTAAGTTACCCACTGTAATTATTGCACAGTAAAATCTAATCTTTTAAGTATTTAATAAACTTTAAAAAGGTATTTCTTATATTGTATATAGGTGTCTGTGATGACTGAATGTTAATGCCCACAGTAGTCTTTTCACTATCATTCTATTTTCACAGCTTTGCCAACAAGTGCAAACAAAATAAAAATATATTTTGCAGCCACTGAAAAGTCAGGATATTTCCTGAAATTTCAGTCATATCAATAGAAAAATTCCTGGCTGCCAGCAGTACTATTGTAGGGCCCCTGAGTCATTTCTTTTAGAAATATCATGAAATATCTGGAAATATCCAATGAACACAATGGCTACATCTGTAAACTGTCAGCAGAAATAAAGAGTTCTACAGTATGCACCAGTTTTTTTCCCATAAAACCATCTTGATCTATTTCCTCGATTAGTCCATATTTTTTCTTTGTGGCATTGAAATGGTTTGAAGAGTATTTATAGTTGTTTCTAGGCTTCTCCTCTTTTTGGTTTCTATACCTTTTATATAGCCATGGACCTGAGAAAGGTTGTAGTATATCATGTCCTTTTTGGTTAAAATGTCTTGCTACAGGTGAATGTTTATCATTTCTTTTAATTGCGTTTTTATGGTCTGTTATTCTGATTTTCACAGATTGTGATGATTTTCCTTGATAGATTAAGTCACAGGGACATTAAATGGCATATATGATGGGATATGTGTCATATGTTGCAAATGATGATAAGGTGTTGGTTTTTCATGTCTGTTGGCATTTCAAATTCCCTTGTTTTTTATACAGTTCAAACAATGTTTGCAGTGTCCACAAAAAAACAAATAAACAAAAATCTAGAATTTGGGCTCCACAGCCATTTTTCTGTTGTACTTGTTTTGGGTGTCATGTTCTGTTTTCAGTGATATGTCCTTTATGTTTATTACTCTCTTACTCTTTTAGCCATTATCCACAGTTCGTGTGTAAACATCGTTTGACCAGTTTCAGTGTAGTTGTATGTTCCAGTTTTTTACAAACATATGAAATAGCCAATAGAAGAAAGTCTATAGTCTGTCCAGTTTACCTGATTGAAGAGCTCCTGATGCAGCGATTACAGTGGGCACCACCCCCCTCCTCACCAATCTTGATGCTCCTCTTCACCCTGTTCCACCATCTCTTAAATTTCCCCTACTGTTTTTTGAATGATGACCTGAGATGGGAGTTCATTCCACCCTGACATCATTCACCCTGTAAAGAAGTGTCTCCTGACCTCCTTCTTGAACCTTTGCCCTGCCAGCCTTTAACAGTGCCCCCTTGTGTTCTTGTTCCCATTGAAGCAAAAGAGGTCCCCAGTATTCACCATGTTTATACCTTTCAGGTTCTTGAAGGTTTCAGTTCCCTCTCTGCCACTTCTCGAGTGAGTACATGTTGAGTTTTCTCAGCCTGTCCTCATATGCCCTGCCCTGCTGTTCCTGAGCCATCTTTGTCACCCTTCTGTGACATACCTCAAGCCGGTTGATAACTTTTTCAGGTAGAGGCTCCAGTATTGCACACCATACTCCAAGTGTGGTCACACCAAGGATCTGTACAGTAGTAGTAGTATAACCTCCTCCCTTCTGCAAGTGAACACCCTCGCAATACCGCCCAGCATTCTGTTTGTCCTGGCTGCTGCCTTTCTATACTGTGTAGCCTGCTTTAAGTTGCTGGTGAAGACTATTCCCAAGTCCTTTTGCTCCTCCAATTCAGTGACATTGCCCTCCAAGACTGTACTCGGTCCTTGGGTTCTTTCCTCATAAGTGCATGACCTTGTACTTCTTTGCACTGAACTCAAGCTACCATATTCCAGACCCCCTTTCAAGCTTTGCTAGGTCTTCTTTTAGGTCCTGCACTCCTTCATCCATGTCCACCCTCCCACAGAGCTTGGTGACATCAACAAAGTGACAGATTTTGCCTTTAATACCATCCCCAATGTCATTAATGAACATATTGAACAGCACCGGGCCAAGCACTGACCCCTGTAGGACCCCACTAGTGACCTTCTTCACACCAGACAGTGCCTCCCAGTTTGACACCCACCTTGTTAATTTGCTTCCCACCCCTACGTCTTCCAGCTTTCTGACAAACCTCTTGTGGGGTAACAACTTGAAGGCCTTGCCGAAATCCAAGTATACAATGTCAACCACCTGACCCTTGTCTACTGCCTTCATTACCCAGGCAGTTAAAGAAGGTGATCAGGTTTGTTTGACAGGGTATCCCTGACATGATCCCATGTTATCTCTTTATCTCTTGTTCTGGAGCCCATTTGCCTTAAGGGACCTGACTAGCTTTTCCTTCAAAATGGTCTCCATTAGTTTACCAACAATAGAGGTCAGACTGACTGACCTGTAGTCCCCAGTGTCATCTTTGGGCCCACTGCCAGCTCCTTCAGCACCTTTGGGTGCATGCCATCTGGACCTGGGGACTTGTTTACCTTCAGAGACATGAGCTCTTTCATAATCCTGTCCTCTGTTATCCTGCCCTCAGTCATGTCCTCCTCCCCCATCCTCCCTTGTGGCACAGGTCCATCATTTTCTGTAGTAAATGCAGAGCAGAAGTACTCTGCCTTTTCTGTACTTCCTTTCACCCATCCCTCCCCTTTAACTTTACTATTCCTTCTTGTCTCCCTTCTCACTGATATAGCTGAAGACGGCTTTTACCCCTCCCTGACCCCTTCTGCAATTTTCAGCTCCTTCTAGTCTTGGCCCACCTGACCATTCTACTTGTCTCCCTAGCTTTCTCCAAGTAGGCTCCCCTATCTTTATCACTTTGGGACTTCATAAACTTTCTGTACATGACTCTCATTTTCCTCACTGCTGGGCCCACCTCCCTAACGAACCAACTCAGACTCCTGGCTTTGGAGGGTTTTCCCCTGTTGCCTAATACAGGTGTTAGTTTCAGCTGCTATCCCATCCTTAATCACTGTCAAATTTTGATCCACCCCATACCATTCTTAAGGCTAGCTAGATGTCCCTTCAGTATCTCTTCAGTACTTAGTACTTGCTGATTCTTTACCCATATCCACTTGGAACCACACCCTTCAGTGGTCATTCCTCCCCAAGGGCTCCTCCTCTACCTTGATGTCTCTGATGTGCTTCACATTAACACTAGATCCAGGGTGGTTCCCTGTCGTGTAGGTTCGGTCACACTCTGAACCAGGAACCTGTCCTGGATTGCATCCAGGATCATTTGGCTCCTGGCAGAGGCAGTGGATGGAACACCCAATCCACCTTAGGCAAATTGAAGTCGTACTCCCACCTTACGCCTGTCTGCTTCTATCCTAATCAAGGTACTGAACTCCCTGGCCTTGTCCTTGTCCTGATTTCATGGCCTATAAACTACTCCAAGCTTCAGTTTCCTTCACGTTGCTGTTTGAAGCTGTTCCCACAATGCCTCTACCATACCTTCCCTAATTCCTCCTAGGTAGCCCTCCCTGACATATAGTGTCAGTCTCTTTCTTTCTTTCTTTCTTTCTTTCTTTCTTTCTTTCTTTCTTCTTTCTGTCTCTCTGTCTCTCTCCTTCCTTGAATTGTTTCACCAGGAAGGGCACTTTAAACAAGTTGCTTGTCTCATGGTGCAACCTGGGGAAGGGGCACAGGGGAAGTAACATACAGTCAATCAACAATCAGTTATACAATAAAACAAAATAAAGATCAGTGTACATTTAGTCACAAGTACATAACAAGGTGTACATTTAGGCATGAGTACATAACAATGAGATTAATGACTAGATAAGTGCAGCAAAGGAACAAAATAATTCAGAGTAACATTTGTGAACAGAAAGTGCTACTGATAGAGCGCTAATATGTCCAAGTGTGGTGTAACATACAGCCAGCTTTCAGGAGGGCAGCAGAGTTAGATACAGGTCAGGTGAGGAGTAAAAGGAAAGTAGTATCCCTCCCTGACATATAGTGTCAGCCTCTCTTTCTTTCTTTCTTTCTTTCTTTCTTTCTCTCTCTTCTCTCTCTCTCTCTCTCTCTCTTCTATACAGGGTATACCTGCAATGGAGAGATCCTAGTTTTGATTCACGGTGGCCCATGTCTCTTTGACTGCGGTCAGATCCACCTTTGGCTCTATCATCAGGGCCTGCATGTCATCCAGTTTGTTCCTGAGATTTCTAGCATTGAGGGACACCACTCTTCACCACTCCTAAGTACCCCCTTTTTTAGCTTTTTAGTAAAATATTTTGTTTTCCCAAATCAGTTTGAAATAGTGTTAGAGAAAGTTTATTTTATTTCATCTTGTGATTTCTGTTGGTTCTGTTAGCAGTGCTCTTTATTTTCTTTCACATTGGCCTGTTCTATTATGTTTTTTGTATCCTCTTTTTAAGATATTTTTTATTCCTTGGAAAAATTTTTTTTTTTGGTTCCTTGGATCATTCTTCATAATTTTTCTCTTCTCTGCAGTTTCTTTTCATTCCTATAAATTGACTGTATGACATATTATTTATTAAAAATGTGTCATGGAAACGGCTGCTATAAAGAATTCTAGCAGGTTCTTTTCTGTATTGTTGTTAATGCTTATGATCATCAGATCTACAAAGCTTATTTGGGACCTGTTATATTCTATAGTGAAGCCAAGATAATTTGTCCTCATGTTTAAAACTTCAAAGGAATTTGTTAAAGTTTCTGTTGTTCCTCTCCACAGTAATAAAATTCCATTTGTATACTTGTACCAAAGTAGTGTGTTTTGTTTAAATGAGGTTTGGCTGTTTTCTGTGGCAAATTATTTCTAACAAGCATTTGTCAATGGGGGTTCACGAGGCAGGTGGTTGAATGCAGATGGAGAGACTGATTCGAGGGATGCCAGTCAGTCATGTGACCCGGCCCAGCCAGTCAGAAGGCCAGGGTCTGTGATATTTAAACAGGGGCCATTTTGGTAGTTCCTGCAGATCGATGCAGGAGGCGGCCAGAATGGAGCTCTGAGTGAGGGCAGTGAGCTTACGTATTTTCTTTATCAGTGCTTGCAACTGTGAGGAACAGTGTGACTTGATGGTAATTTGTGTGCTTTTGCTGAAATGGGGGTTCAAGAGATGGGTGGTTGGAAGCAGAGGGAGGGACTGATTTGGGGGATGCCAGTCAGTTACGTGACCTGGCCCAGCCAGTCGGAAGGCCAGGGTCAATATATATTTCCCAGAGGGCCAAGCGACCCCTTGCATGAGTGACCCTGATGCATGAGTGCCACTATGCAGGAGTGTAGTGTCTGCCATGATGTAGGAGTGTAGCATCTGCAGGACATCAGCAGGGAGGACAGCAGGCTGCAGGCTTTGCCAGGTAGAGTGTACAAAATTCTAGGAGTGAGGAGAGGGAAAGGATAATGAAGGGTAGCAACTGTGAGCTGTTAGGGGGGTCCCAAAGGTGTGACCAAACCGTTGGGGGAGATCCAGTAACATGGAGAGACATAGAAGTTGGAGAAAGGCAATGGAGTGGGGATTGAGTGGCAGGCTGGAAGGAGAGCCAGGAAGGGTGGTAAGTTGCAATGGGTGTGGAGCGGCCATTTTCTTGGTGTTTGCTTGGAGGGTAGGGGGTTGTATGGTGTGTAGACAGATGGAGCAACTTAGGGATGAGGTCGACAGGTTGAGAATGGAGCTACAAAGGAGGGGGAGCAGGATGGAACAGCAGGGGATAAGAGAAGGAGGGACCTGCACAGTAGACAAAAAAGGCACACAAGGGGGATTACAGGGGAATATGGGTCAGAGGACAGCCCAAACTACCACTAATGAGCAGATGAGTCATGTAGCCAATGGTTGGAGGGTGGTCAAGACCAGAGGAAAGAGGGGAAATGGAGCAGAGAATGGTCAGAGGTCACAGGGAGGGGGGATGATGAAAACAGGGAGGAGAGGAACAAGTTTTGGTGCTAGCAAGCCTGGAGAAGCATGAAGGGGGAAGGCTGGATGCAGGGGTAGTAGGGGAACAGGATAGTAGTATTGATGGGGGAGATAGTAGTGAGGCTGCTAGCAGGGTCAACTCAGGAGAGGATAACAGGAGCAGGGGAAGAGAAGTGACAGAAGGGGGGCTTGAGGACTCGGGAGAGTGTGGGAAGACAAGGGAGGGGTACAGAAAGGAGAGGGGCAGCCAGTTGGGAGAGGAGAGGGGCAATTGATGAAGAAGGAAAAAGATCAGGGGAGTCACTAGTGGCTGGGGCAAGGGAGAGGACTAATACAGAGCAGACAGCATTTGATTCAAGAAGGGGAGAAGCAGGTAGGGGATGGTAGGGCTAAAGAAACTGCTTACGGGGCAGCAGCAGAGGGAAGCAAGGGGGATCAGGGCAGGGGTATGACAGATAACAAGTGAGGCAGAGGGGCCGTCAGGGATGGAATCAAGGAAGAACACCAAGAGGGTGTGCAGGGGAATGGGATGCACCAGAGAAGCGAGTAGGATCATGAGGGGAGAATCATCATCTTGGGGGATTCAACATTAAAGGGCGTAAAATGGGGGTGAAGAGGAACCAGGAAGACCTGCATATGGGTGGAGTATATGCCGGCATGACAGAAGTAAATATGGGACAGCATGTTAAGAGGTGTGTGTGGAGGATAGGGGAGAAACCTCATATTGTGGTACACCTGGGTACTAATGACCTGGAGTGAAATAGGATAGAAAATGTGCAGGAGAGATTCAAGGAAGTAGGAGGGTTGTGCAGTAGAGAGGTGAGGACAGTGGCATTCTCTGAGATTCTCCCAGTCCGAAGGGCTAGCACAGCCAGGAAACTAAGAATCTCAGAGTTCAATAAATGGCTGGAGATATGATGTGAGGACAGGGGATATGGACTGGTGGGGGGATGGGGCAGCACATGGGAGAACCAAGACCTGTATACACAGGATAGGCTACACCTGAGTAGGGAAGGCTCAGGAGTCCTAAATAAAAAGCTGGAAAGTTCATTGTGGAATGGTACCATTTAAACTAGGCAGGGGAGCAACTGGGTGGGCAGCAAACACTGCCCTCCAAGTAGGGGAGAACACTGGGCTCCCACACATAGACAGGCAGGAAGAGGGAAAGCAAAAGACAAAAAGAGGAAGGGTTAAGGAAGAGGTTTTAGACAAGCAGGGGAGGAACTCACATTGGAGGGTGGTCTCCTTAAGTGCAAGAAGCCTTGGCAACAAGATAGTAGAATTGCAAGTATGGATGGCGGAAGGGGAGGTGGACACAGCCGTCATACTGAAACATGGGCCACCCACAACCAGGACTGGGATCTAGCAATCCCTGGGTACAAACTGTACCATTGGGACAGAGACAAAGGGAAAGCAGGAGGAGCAGCTATACTGTATATATGTTAAGGAGAGGATAGTGTGCAACAGGGAAGAAGCTGAGGATTGCAAGGCCAAAGCCTTATGGATTCACCTACAGTACTCAACGGGTAGGAAGGTGAGGCTAGGGGTGGTGTAGAGGCCACCCTCCCAAAGTGGGGAAATGGACAGGGAACTGGGAGAGCAAATTAGGCTCCTTATGAAAATGAAATATATTTTAAAATATATTAACAATATATTTACATATAGAGAAATATATTCCAATCTACTTGTTTTATAATATATTGTATATATTAGCTGTCCTGATTACTTTTCTTTATCTATTTATTGAACTCTATTTAATTGTATTGTAGTTTTATGATTATCTTATTTATTGATGTTGTGTTGTGTTGGTTTTATGCACAATGCCCACAGCCTCCGGGATTGGGCGTCTTTTAAATAAAATTTGCCTTGCCTTGTAATTTATTGGAAAATCAATATATTTAAAAAATTGCAAATATATTGCAATGTACTGTAAATATATACATTATGACCAGTTTAGTATATTACGTATATTGCAAAATATATTAATAAAATTCTAAATATATTGAAATGAGGATGGTAAATATATATTATTGGTATATTTCCAATATATGTATAAATGTATTTTGTTTTCATTTCAAACGTTGTTTCCTATATTTACAAATATATATAATATACATGTGTAATAGATAATAGAACTATTAACTTACCCAGACAGAAACAAAAGAAATTATTTACACATACCTCTATCTGTACAACTGGAGTTCATCTTGTTATTAATCATGGAGATATTTACATTGAATTATCATTTTACAGTGCAGCTTTAACTCAAACATACATTTTATACTTACACATATGACTTAGCTCACAAACTCATGCTTGTTAAAGGCTCAGATTGGTATTTATACCATCCCATTCTGTTTTACTTTTAGGTCAGGGTGAGATCCTACATGTACTTGCTTTATAACTTGTACCTTTCTTTTCAGTCTGTAAGCGAGTGTTGTAAATATGAAAGTATTGTAAAACTAGAAATTATCATGATTTTGGCTGATAAACTATGTTTTTGAAATATCCAAATTAGTTATGCAAATGTACACATGGGATGAAACTAAGCATTTACAAAAATACGTGTAAAATATGTAAAAAACTATATGTAACGTGTAAAATATATGTCACATATATAAAATATATGTAACATATATAACCAATATACATAACATACAAAGAATACAGTATATATTTTGAAATATATTAATATATTTCAGACAATGTATTACTAAATAGATTGACATTTGCCAGCCCACCGGCACAGCGGTTGGATTTCCACTTGCGACGCCGGCGACCCGGGTTCAGGAATGGATCCAGGCCGTCAGAGGGCCAGCCAGGGGGAGAACGATTGAGCATCCCTAGGACTGCTCTCCTTCTCCAGGGGAAGGGGGGCTAGGCACTCGGCACAGGAGCGATACCAGGCGGAGGCTGGGTTCGTCGCCCTGGACCGACGCAATGTCGAATATCTCTGGGGCGAGACAGACACTGGCATCATTGCATGTCTCCACCCCATCTTACAGGGGATAAAATCCTCCATGCCTGCCGCCTAGATGAAGCTCTGTCTCTGGGCTTCGATTAGCCTCCTGGCCCCAAGTTCTCCCAACAAATACCGGTATCATGGTACTGGAGCCCTCCCCGGTGCCATGACCCCGCCCCCTGGGGGGCAAGCCAGGGGTAACCGGGGGAGCACGGGGGACTTAGTAGGAGGTGGAAGCCACGGGGACACCATGACTAGGGCAGAAACACTGGTGGCAGGTAAGGGGCAAAAAAGTGAAATATATTAAAAAAAATAGATTGACATGCTTTCAAGCAGTGAAAGAGGGAGAATATGTGGTTTCATTATATGCTGAAATACACTGTATTGTATTTCATTGAGTCAATGTATTTCTCAATATAGTGACATACATTTTTGCATACTATGGGTTAGAAATATATTATGTCAGTATATTGAAAAATACATGTCATAATATATTATATAATATATTACACTGGGACAATATATTTCTCATTGTATTGACATACAGTACATTAATGCATATTTTTATATATATTGCAATATATTCCATTTTCATAAGGGGTGGCTTAGTGGTAAAGGCAACACAGTGGTGGTTGGGGACTTCAGTCTGCTGGGGGTGGATTGGAACACCCCAGCCACATCAAGTGCCAAGGAACAGGTCCTCCTGGAGGCCTTCCGGGACAGCTTCCTCACATAGAAAGTGATGGAGCCAACCAGGGAGTAGAACATTCTAGTCCTGGTGCTTACAGATGGAGAGCTAGTCCAAGACATTGAGGTGGAGAACCCCCTAGTGAGTAGTGATCACCACACAGTGTGGTTCTCCCTCAACCTGAGGAAGGATGTAGACACCACAAAAACAAGAGTGGTGGATTTTAAGAGTGCAGAGCAGAAATGGAACATCATAAAGAGGAGTCTGACAGAGGCCACTAGCTCTTGCACCAAGTGCCAAAGTAAGAAGGCCAGGAACAAAAGACCTAGCTGGATGAATGAAGAAGTAGTGGAAAGGGTAAGAGAAAAAAGAGTGGCCTTTAGAAAGTATAAGAGACTCAGCCAGGATGAGGATAGGGAGAATATGTGAAGAAACCCAGGGAGGTTAGCAAAATAGTGAGGGCAGCCAAGGCTTCAAAAGAACTGAGGCTGGAATAGGGGATCAATGAAGGGGAAAATGATTTCTTTAGGTATATACAGTAGGAGAAAGTAGGAATTGTAAGGACCAGATTCTGAGGATTAGGAAGGAGGGAGGGAGGATGGGTACAGCAGGGGGCAGAGCAGGCAGAAGTACTAAACGAGTACTTTGGCTCAGTGTTTACCAGATAGAGGGAAGGGCTGATACTGCAGAGGGAGGGTGGAGGGGCCGGGGGGGAGGTGACAGATGTGGAGGTCCCATTGAAAGTGTGTTGGAGGGCTTAAGGTCCCTAAGGGTTGATAAGGCACCTGGTTCAGATGGAGTGCATCCTAGGGTACTCAGAGACTTGGCAGAGGTCCTGGCGGGATCACTGGCAGATTTGTTCAACACTTTCTTGAATACTGGATGCATGCCCGGGGATTGGAGGTTGGCACATGTGATGCTGATCCATAAGCATGGACCCAGAGATGAACCTGGGAACTATGGACCAGTGAGCCTTACAGCCATTGTGGGAAAGCTAATGGAGACTATACTTCAAGAAAGGCTGGTGAGTTTCCTGGAGGAGAATGGCTTACAGGATAATAGGCAGCATGGGTTTGTGTCTGGGAGATCATGTCAGGCCATCCTCGGTGACTTTTTTGACTCTGTGATGAGGCCACTGGATAGGGGACGTGCAGTGGATGTCCTTTACCTGGGCTTCAGTAAGGCGTATGACTCTCTGCCTCATGGAAGACTGACCAGCAAGTTAGATAGCCTGGGAGCAGGGAAAAAGCTGATCGGGTGGATCAAGAGCTGGTTGCAAGGCAGGCAACAGATTGTGGTTGTTGGGGAGAGCTCTCAGCACCCAGTGCAGTAACCAGCGGAGTCCAACAAAGGTCGGTGCTAGGACCAGTACTATTTAATATATTCATAGCGGACATATCAGTTGGATAAGGAGCAAGATCAACCTCTTTGCAGACGACACTAAGATCTGTGTGGAGGTGGATAGTGAGGAAGGGAGTAAGACACTACAAGAGGATCTGGCAAGACTGGAGTGCTGGTCAGCCACATTGCAGCTGGTGTTCAATGCCAAGAAGTGCAAAGTCTTGCATTTGGGGCCAAAAAACCCAAAGAACAGCTACTGGTTGGGGGGAGTGAAGTTGGCCACCTTGGAGGAGGACATGAAACACTCAGCACAGTGCAGAAAGGCGGCTGCAAAGGCAAACTGAATGCTGGGACGTATTGCCAGGAGAATCACCTCTAGGAGAGAGAGGAGGTCATTCTGCCCCTATACAGGTCCCTTGCGAGGCTGCATTTGGAGTACTGTGTGCAGTTTTGGTGCCCCTATTCGAAAAGAGATATCAAACTTCTGGAGAGAGTGGTTCAACAAAGGGTGACAAAGATGATCCTGGGGATGGGGAACAAGACATATGAGGAAAGACTGAGGGAGCTCAACATGTATGCTCTGGAAGATAGAAGGGAGAGAGTGGACATGATTGAGACATTCAAATACCTAAAGGGCATGAACAGAGTTAACTCAGAGGGCTTGTTTAAGTTAAAAGAGGGGAGGGATACCAGGGGACACAGTCTGAAATTGGAGGGAGGTTCAAGAGGGAGATGAGGAGGCACTATTTCATGGAGAGGGTGGTGGCTGGCTGGAATGCGCTGCCAGGGGAAGTGGTAGCACTGCAAACAGTGGGCAGCTTCAAGAGAGAGTGGGACAGGGAAAAAGGGAGGGTCAAAACTGTGGGGCAGGAGGGAGAAGAGAAGAGGAGTCGAAGTGGAGGGCAATAAGTTAGAAGGGGTGCATGGGGGGAGACTTGCAGTTTAATAGACAGTGTGTACACCTCTAGCAGATTAAATAGACCGAGTGGCCTGTATCTGCTGGCAATTTCATTTGTTCATATGCTGAACGTTGGCTGCTTGTTGTTAAACAATTTGTTTTTTGCAGTTCTGACCTCAAATTTTGAATTACTTGTTTTATTTATTTATTTATTACTAGAATTACAAATACCTTTGAACCAAGGGTTCTTTTACAATGGTTCCATGTCAGCAATGGGTGCAAGCAAAACAGTGGTAAGATACAATACAAGGTCAGGAGGTTAACATAGAAAGAAGCAGAGGTAAGATACAATACAGGTCAGGAGGTTAACTTAGTAGCAAAAGACAGTACATGTGCATAGACTAGCACAGCAACAAACAGTCAGTGGCAAATAACAATCCACAATTAACAATATGAGAGTATATATAACACAACACAGATACAAATGAAAACCATCCTGGGGTGACATAAGTAGAGCAAGGGGTGGAGGATAAGAGGGGGAGGGGTGGGGAAAAGTGGGGTAGGCAGTCAAGGATTTGACATTGTCGTAAGTGCAAGAACAGAAAGCTAAGTGCTAGGTAGTCTGGGGGTGGAGCAACAAGAGATAGAGTGATAGGGAGGGGGAGACAGGAGGAGAGGAGCGGGAGAGGGGTGGAATGGTAGGTGGGAGGTGAGAGGGGGTAGTTGGTAAGTGGGGGTGGGAGAGAGCCGGGGAGTAGCAGGGGTGGAGGGGTGGAGAGAAGTGGGGAGAGTAGCAAAGGAGGAGAGTAGAGGAGGGAGAGGTGAAACAAAGCTACAAGTCTAGGCAGAGCAGTCACAACTGCTGAGGTCAGTGAGATGCTGGCAGGAGTTTACGTTTGATTGGGCCAAGCTTGTTTTCAGCTGCAATTTCAGGGGGAAGGTTGTTTAGCAGCAGGGGGGCCCTGATGTGGAAAGCACGTTGAGCCTGGTTGGTACGGCAGAATGGAACGATAAATGTTAGTTTGAGGGAACTGCGCGTAAAATGTGCAGTGACTGCGGGAAACATTAAGGCATGAGTTGCAGGGGGTGTGAGGTTAAGACAAATTTTATGAGCCAGTAGGTAGGTCTGGTAGGCAAGTCTACTATTTAGATTGACCCAGTTGGATTACTTGTAGAGATCACAGGTATGTGTATGCTTCCCTGTGCCAGTGAGAAGTCTACAGCATTTGTTAAGGGCTGTCTTGACCTGTTTTAGGGTGGTATCAACAGCAGCCCCGTAGAGACAAGCCCGTAATCAATGACGGGTAGGACTGTGGCAGTTATCGCTGCTGAAATTGGCTTTGCTTAGCGTTTTGTTAAGATATCTTTTAGCTTCAGACATGGATACTCTCTTAAAGTAGAATGGGGGGTATTACTGTGGAGATTGATTTTATTATTGAGGCAGTGCCAGGCAGATTTGCCAAAGAAGTTGGGGGGAAGGACACTGTTAAGATCAGTGAATGCGAGATTAAAGGAGTCTGCTATTTCTCTGGGGTCCTGTAAAGTGGAGCCGTTAACCTCAATCATAGCGGGGGAGGATTTGCTTGGTTTACCCGTGAGGCTCTTGATGTTCACCCAGAAGGGTTTGCTACAGTATTTCTCTAGGAGTTAGTAAGTTTCTGGTTTTAGGATTTGCCTTATAGACATGACTGGTGCCATTTATAGTATACAGGCCAAAATGTCATTTCGTACCAGAGGTGTGAAATCACATCTTGTCCAGGATTTTTAAAATGACACATCACTTTTATGATGTGGTGTGGAAAATTGCTATGTTGATAGGTTGGAGTCAAAATATTGAAAATTAGTAAAGTTATGAGTAAATGTTGAAATAGTGTAACGTTCAGTTATAACCTGGGCATTTTACCATATTTGTACACCACATTTTTAGCATAGTCTTCTTATTACTCCACCTAATGAACATGGTAGGTGAACATTTTCAAATCCCCGGCAAAATGTAATTCTGTGCCACAGGTACAAAAACACATTTTGGCCAGGATTTGAGAAATGACAGCTGTCACATTCATGAGGTGCTGTGAATAAATGGCTATATTGAAAATATGGGGTCAAAATATAGAAAATTACCAAAGTTACAAGGCTGCATTGATAAATTTCAACATAGGCTCATAACTTTGTTGTTTTTAATATTTTGCCCCAGATTATCAACATAGCCATCTTGTGACCCCGCCTCATGAACAAGTACATAGAAAATGTTCAGCTCCTGCTTGAAAGCTGATTTTGTGCAGCAACTGCGAAATCATCTTTAGGGACGGGAAAACACATTTTGACCTGGATTTGAAAAATGACAGCTGTCACATTCATGAGGTGCTGTAAAGAAATGGCCATGTTGAAAATTTGGGGTCAAAATATTGAACATTACCAGAATTATGAGCCTGCATTTGCAAATTTCAACATAGACTTTGTTGTTTTTTAATATTTTTACACCAAATTCTCAACGTAGCCTTCTTACGACCCCACCTAATGAACAAGAGCAGAGAAAATGTTCAGCTCCTTCCCAAAAGGTGATTTCATGCAGCAACCATGAAATCACCGTTATGGATAGATTTGCCTAATGTTACTGTAATTGTTCATGAGGTGGGGTCCCAAAAAAGGTATGTTGAAAATCTGGGGCAAAAGTATTCAAAAATGGCCAAGTTATGCCACTAAGTTCAAAATCCCATTGAAATACATTGAACCACGTACCTGATTTCCTCAGTTCATGGACCGCCTTAGAAGAGTGAAGATGTCTGTGCAGTCCAGAGAAGATTACGACATTGGACCCCCAGTGGGTAAGTAAGGGCTTGGGAGGGTGCGGGGTGGTGGGTGCTAACTGGGATGGTCGGGTGGGGGACTAATGGCGCAACAGACAATGATGGACGATTTTCTGGTTTCTTTCTTTCTTTCTTTCTTTCTTTCTTTCTTTCTTTCTTTCTTTCTTTCTTTCTTTCTTTCTTTCATTTTGGTGACTGGGTTAACCCACTGGAACCAAAAGTCCCTTTTTCTGGGGTGACCCAGAATTAATGACAGTAATACAATTCTACAATCTGACAGTCACTGGGAACATTTTTACAAAAAAAAAATTAGAAGCAGAACAAGGATTAATAACATTTGACATGTAGACAATGGAATACCTCATAACAGAAAGCTATAACACTGATAATTTGGGAAGAAAAATCCCATACATTGCATATCATATGTACTGTTTATGAAAATTACAGTTACTGGTCTGATTGGTGCACTGTGGACTCCCTTTTATGCTGCCTGAAATAACTGAACTGTTTTAAAGGGGGAAGGGATTGTGGGTTTGCTTTGGAGAAAGTGGTGTGTGTGTTGGTGTGTGTTTAGGTTTGGAGTGTGTATATTGTAAATCTAGGTGTGAATGATAAGAAAGAAGTTTATATTTATAAGTTAAGTATTGTCTGATTTGATTTATTAGGTAGTGGATAGCCAGCATGTGTCATTTTTATGGGCTCCAAAGGTGCTGCTATTCCACTTCACAACTGTTCGACTTCCAACCTTTTGAATTACCTTCCCTGCCTGCAGAGGTTTATAGAAGGTGCAGGGCTTTGGGGATTGCACATAATCAGAAATCGAAGCAGAGAGATGTACATGGTCAGAGGTCGAAGCAGGGGGATGTAGGAAGAGCATTCAAGGGGTGGCAATCCAGGGAGTGAAATCCAGGAGGTGCCCTGGGGTGAAATGGGTACAGGAGAGGGGTCTCCGATGTCTTGTACCCATACCCAAGGGCTCCACTATGGTTAGTGGGCAGGCGATCGGTGGTCCAGCAGTTCCCAATCATCTGACCTGATCTGTGCTCTGCAATGCAAGGTCGATGAGGAACAAGACTGCTATAATGGCAGACTTGATTTCTTTGGTAGACCTGGCTTGCCTCACAGAGACCTGGCTGGATGATAATGCTGACCCCATATTGGAGGCAGCAATTCTGGCTGGATACTCTGTGATACACAGCCCGAGGAAGGATTGCAGAAGTGGGGGAGTGGCTATTTGTTTTAAATCCAACATGAATCTCTCAGTGCTCCCGGTGGGTTCTACCAGATCCTTTGAAAGTGTGGCCATGTGTTGGGGTCCTGGTGCAGGCTGCAGGATCCTACTTATTTACCGCCTGCCAGGCAGCGAGAGGGAGTTCCTACAGGAAGTCTGGGACTTCATCACTGGCCTGGTGTTGGAGTCCTCCAGATGGTTGATTCTGAGGGACTTTAACCCCTGGGTCGACAACGAACTCTCGTGTTTTGGTCAGGACCTCCTCCAAGGTATGGAAGCAGTGGGCCTGTCACAGACTATTACCTCAGCAATCCACTCGCACAGGCACACATTGGATCTGGTGTTCACACTGGGGCTTGAGATTGTACATCTGCTTCTGGCACTAAGATTCCTCCAAGACAGTTAAATTGCGAGTTACCTAAGTTCCAGGACTCAGAAATGAAGCACACCAAGCTACTATTCTGCTGCATAGCAGGAATGCTTGTTCCTTTACTTAACCACAGCAATAAACCTACACAAGGAGCCTCACCAAACCACTCATGGTTTAATAATACCTGCCTTCCTTCCCTAAATCTCTCTTCCTTATTCCTGCAAACTAATCAGCACTGTTTTTTTTACCTACCACCATTGGAATTGCAATTCTTCTACTATGCCTTCACCCTTTCTGTAGCTGTCCCTTACCTATGAGGTTAGGGTGATCCTTTTTGCATCCCTGGGTCCTCTGCAACCTCGTCAAATTAACTCTTTCCTACCTTCTGCCCACTACTTTAAAAGGGGTTGTACTAGACTTTTTAGAATACAATTTGGCCACTAGAACAAAATCATCCTATTCCAAGGCAAAAATATGGGACTTCAGAGGAGCTGACTTTGATAAGATGGCCAACAGAGTTAAGCTGGAAGAGGAACACTTGGATAATGTGGCAGTCAAAGAAACATGGTACACGGAGAACCATGACTGGGATGTCAACATACCAGGGTACACAATCTACAGAAGGGACGGGGAGGGGCCAGAGAGGGTAAAAGAGGAGGTAGAGTTGCTCTCTACATAAGGCAAGGGATCAAAGCTACAGAACTAAAAAGTAAAGGGGGAGGACAAGAGGCACTCTGGGTCACCTTGGAGACAGGGAATGGCATCACAATCCGCACAGGGGTTGTATACAGACCCCCGTCTCAAGGGGAGGAAATGGACAAGAAAATGATAGAGGGTATTCTCAAAATGGTTGAAAAAGTGGAAATACTGTTGATGGGGGACCTGAATATGCCAGATGTTAACTGGACGACATGGACTGCAGCCACATCCAAGAGCAGGGTCATTCTCGATGCCCTACAGGGGGCATGCCTTAGACAGCTAGTGGTGGAACCCACTCAGGAGGGAGCAATATTAGACCTGGTACTCTCAAATGGAGAGAGGATCACAAATTTAGAATTCAGTAGACATCTGGGAACAAGCGACCACTGCACAGTGTGCTTCATAATAAACACAACCATGGAGACAAGCCATACAAAGACAAGGATACTGGACTTTAGAAGGGCTGACTTTGGCATAATGGGTGAATACCTGAGGAATGCATTAGCAAATAGCCAGAGAGGAGGGGTGGAAGAACAATGGAGAAAAATCAAAACTGCCATCATGGAGGCAACAAGCCTTTGTGTGAAACAAATAAAGAAAACAAAGCGAAATAAGAAACCACTATGGTTCTCAAAAAAGGTGTCAGGGAAGGTTAAGGAGAAAAAGGCTGCATTCGAAAAGTATAAGGAATCACAGAAGAAGCACGACAGGGAACTGTATCAATTAAAGCAGAAAGAAGTGGGGAAGGCAGTCAGAAAAGCAAAAGCCCAAACTGAGGAAAAAATAGCCAACTCAGTTAAGAAGGGGGATAAAACCTTTTATAGGTACATTAGGAAGCATAAAAAGGTTAAGGGAGGGATAGTGAAGATTAATAAAGGAGAGGGGAGGTGGGCAGAGGGAGACAGTGAAAAGGCATAGATACTGAATGAATACTTCTGCTCAGTATTCACAAAAGAAGAAGAAGAGGAGTTATCTAAACCAAACAACAGAAGCACTCTGGGTAGTGGGGTTGACACCAGTCCATTTATAGAAGAAAGAGTCCTGAAAGAACTCCTAAAACTCAAGGTGGACAAAGCAATGAGGCCTGACAGGATTCACCCTAGAATCCTACAAGAGCTAAGGGAGGACCTAGTGACATCACTAACCACACTTTTTAACAAATCATGGGAAGATGGGGTGGTACCTGAGGACTGGAGGATGGCAGATGTGATTCCCCTTCACAAAAGTGGGAGCAAGGCAGAAGCAGGAAACTACAGACCTGTTAGTTTGACCTCAGTGTTGGGGAAAATGATGGAATCACTTCTGAAAGAAATTATTGTTCAGTACCTAGAGGACAGTGGGGCACATGACCCAAAACAGCATGGATTCACAGCAGGAAGGTCATGTCAGACGAATCTAATCCATTTCTTTGACTGAGTGACCAAAGTAATAGACCAGGGAGGGGCTGTGGATATGGACTGCCTAGACTTTAGCAAGGCATTTGACACAGTCCCGCACAAAAGAATAATAATCAAGTTAGCCAGCCTGGGAGTGGGTCCCAGGGTGGTAGCTTGGGTAGCAAACTGGCTGCACAACATGACACAGAAGGTAATAGTGAATGGAACACATTCTGAAGAAAGGGGGGTTACTAGTGGAGTACCTCAGGACTCAGTACTGGGTTCAGTCCTCTTTAACATCTTTATAGGTGACATTGCAGAGGGTCTGGAAAGAAAGGTATGCCTCTTTGCAGATGACACAAAGATCTGTAACAGAGTTGATACACAAGGAGGGGGGTAGAAAGGATGAGAAGGGACTTGGCAAGGTTGGAGGAATGGTCAGACATATGACAACTTAGATTCAATGCAAAGAAGTGCAAAGTAATGCACCTGGGAAATAAAAATCCAGGAGAGGAGTACACAATAGCAGAGGAGGTACTAACAACAACAATAATGGAAAGGGATCTGGGTGTAGTTCAGATGACCTAAAGGTGGGTAAGCAATGTGAGAATTCAGTAAGGAGAGCCAGGGGGATACTGGGATGCATAGGGAGGGGCATCACAAGTACAGTAGAAAAAGGGAAGTGGTTATCCCTCTGTACAGACAGTTGGTGAGACCCCATCTGGAGTACTCTGTGCAGTTTTGGAGACCTCATCTACACAAGGACATAGACAGGATGGAAGCAGTTCAGAGGAGGGCAACTAAAATGGTGCAGGGTCTACATCAGAAACCATAAGAAGAGACTGAGAGAGCTTAATATGTATACCCTTGATGAAAGGAGGACGGGGGACATGATAGAAACTTTTAAGTACCTCAAGGGAATCAACAAATTCAGGAGGTAGCATCGTTCAGAAAAAAGAGATAGTATAAGAACAAGGGGGCACAGTTTAAAGTTAGAGGGGCGGCTCAGGGGTAATGTGAGAAATTATTTTTCACGGAGAGAGTGGTGGACATATGGAACCACCTTCCTGGAAGGTTGTGGGGTCTAAAACAGTGGGGGAATTCAAACATGCATGGGACAGACATAAGGCAATTATAGTGGGGGGTTGCAGGAAGTAGGCTGTTGGTTAACTAGAATCTGCAGCTTATCCAATAGGTAGGGAAATGGGTAGACTGGGTGGGCCAAGTGGTCCTTATCTGCCGTTTTCTATGTTTCTATGTAAGCTAGCCCTGGCAAAAAGAAATACAGGTGAGGGGGATCAATCCTGGGGCCAGTCCTCTTCAATATCTTCATCAGTGATATTGCAGATGGACTGGAGGGTAAGGTCTGTCTGTTTGCAGATGACACCAAGATCTGCAACAGAGTAGATGATCCAGATGGGGTGGGCAGAATGAGAAGAGATTTGGATAAACTAGCAAAATGGTTGGAAGAGTGGCAACTGGGGTTTAACACAAAGAAGTACAAGATCATGCACATAGGGAAGAGAAACCCTGAAGCCACCTATAGGCTGGGAGGGAAGTTGCTGGCAGTCACAAGGGAAGAAAGAGACTTGGGGGTCATCATCACCGATGACCTGAAATCATCCAAGCAGACCACTAAAGCAGTAGGTAAGGCTAGAGAGATGTTGGGGTGTGTTAGTAGGGGTATCACAAGTCGGAAAAGGGAGGTAATAATCCCTCTTTACAAGACACTGGTTAGGCCCCATCTGGAGTACTCCGTGCAGTACTGGAGGCCACACCTTCACAAGGACATTAACGAAACTGAGGCAGTCCAGAGAAGGGCAAACAAAATGGTTCATGGACTGCATCAGAAAATATATTAGAACAGATTAACTGAGCTCAGTTTGTATATCCTAGAGCAAAGGAGGGAGAGAGGTGATATGATTGAAACATTCAAACACCTTAAGGGCATTAACAAGGTGAAAGAGTCTAACATGTTTCAATATAAGAAAAATAGCAGGACAGGAGGACACAGCATGAGTTTAGAGGGAGGCCAATTAAGGGGTAATGTGAGGAAGTTCTTTTTCACAGAAAGTGTGGTGGATGCATAGAATGGCCTACCTCAGGAAGTAGTGGATATGAATACAGTGCAGGGCTTCAAACAGGCATGGAATAGGCAAAATGGAGCAATGTAGATGAGTATGGATAGATAGGCCATTGACAGAGCAAAGGTCAATGGCACATTCATAAGGTAGAAAAAGAAATGGGCAGACCGGATGGGCCTTGTGGTCCTTATCTGCCGTCAACTTCTATGTTTCTACTACTAAGTGCCCTTAAAAAGATCTTGCTGCTGTTACTGCTTTGTTCAGGCAACGTTGAATTAAACCCTGGTCCTCCATCCCCTATTCATGCACCTTCCAAACTGGCACTTCTGAAGGGGTTGCCCTTACTCCATATGAATGCATGCAGCCTCTTAAAACAATTTGACTCCATACAATCTTGGATAAGTCACTCTAAGTCAGGCGTCCTGGTGGTTACCGAAACATGGCTCAGATCCCCCACCCAGGATTTTGAAATAAATATCCCCTCCTACAATGTTTTTAGAACAGACAGACACACCAGAGGGGGAGGGGTAGTTATTTATTTACAGGACAATTTCCCTGTTTCTGTTATAGATTCCACAATGGTGCCAAAGGAATTTGAAAGCCTTACAATCAAGGTTCAACTCTCTTTCACTGTATCCTTCCTCATAATTGGATGTTACAGATCTCCTTCGGCTGGACTTAAGGTTCTAAATCACCTATGTAATGTCTTGGACTCTTCTTCCTTGGAGGTTGTAATTATAGGCGATTTCAATCTTGACTGGTTTTCTGGTGGCTCCGAGCCCTTCAAGAAACTCTTTGACTCATTTGGGCTTACACAGCTCATTATTGAAACAACCCATCTCAACACTAAAAGTCCAGCCCACAGTACTTTACTGTATATCATCCTAGTGAATAAACCTCACCTGTTCAGCCATTCAGGTGTTTTCTTTAATGACCTTAGTGATCACTGAACTATCACTTGGGTTAGGTCTATACCAAAAACGTTTTCTACCTTTATGTATATCTTCAGAAGGAGTCACCACAACCTTGACCATTATGCCTTCCTTTTGGATCTTCAGTACTCTTGCTGGCAAGACTTTTATCTAGCTCCCACAGTGATGGAAGCCTACGAGGTGTTCCACAATATTCTCCTTAATCTTATAAATTGGCACACACACTTACTTACACTATGAACTAAGAAAACTTCAAGCTCTTGGTTCACAGCCAGTCTTAAAGCCACATTACTCCACAGGGATGCCCTATGGAAAAAAGTGTGCAAGATCAAATTCCCATTTGACTGGACAGCCTTTAGAGTAGTTAGAAACCAATGTACTAAACTAACCAAAGCTGCAAAAGCTAGTTACTTTAGTAATAAACTGGACTCATCATCAAATTACTCCACCCAATTTTGGAAGACCCTGAAGGAGGTAGAGGGACATAGGTCATCTAATTATTTCCCCGCTAAAATTGGGTACTCCGTTAATTGAGCGCTACCAGAATAGCGCTGCTCTATATAGCGCTAGTCTGGTAAGTGCTCACACGGACAGCGAATAAGGTTTTGCAGTACTTGCTGTAAGCACTCCCCTGGTCACTGTCCGTGGTCCTGTAATCAGGACAAGAGCTGTTGGGAACAGAAGGTTGGCTGAGCTGTTCCTGTGGTGTGGAGGCTGTGGCATGGAGCAGCTCAGCCAGTGGCAACGGAGACCAGGGTTCTAATCCTGGTCTCTGAACATTTTTACTACTTTGGGACTTCATTTTTATACATGGGGACTTGGAAACAGTATTTCACGGCCCCATGAATTTCTTTCGGGATCTGCTCTCCCTCAGAGTGAGAATCCTAGAAACAGAATTATGGGGGGCAGAGCCCCGGCTAAGGGGAGGGTCTGCGGGGAGGCAAAAGTTCCCAGCAAAAAACAAAACAGTTTTTTTCATGCGCGCACCATGCCAGTGCTATTATTGTCGGCACTCTTCAGACTCAGTGCCCTAAAATTGTATCTGAAGGTTCGAACTTCACAGACAAACACACAATTCTAGATCTTCTCAATCACCATTTCGTGACAGCTGGGCTGACATTCGACTCCTCTCCTGCTAACAACCTACGTGACCAGCTCTGTGGTCAGGACCAGACCCCCATCCCCTCAGCTTAACCTGTGCCTTCAGACCCATTTCCCTGAAGCAAGTGGAAGATTTGCTACTGAAACTGGACACTAGGAAAAGTGCTGGTGCTGACCTTATTGACCCTTACTTTTTGAAAATAAGTTATCATACCCTGGCTGCTCCTATAACCCACCTCTTCAATCTGTCCCTTACACGGGGTACTCTTCCACCTACAGTATTTGGAAAACTGCCCATGTCATCCTGCTCTTCAAATCAGGCAATCCAAGTGATCTAAATAACTATAGGCCTATTTTCCTGCTTCCTACCCTCTCCAAAATGCTAGAAAATTGAGTTAACCTGCAGATTAGAAACTATCTGGACACTTTCAATCTATGTACACCGGTACAATCAGGCTTCAGATCATGCCATAGCACCATCTCTGCACTTGCTAAGGTCTCAAATGACTGGCTGAGTGCCTTGGATTCTACAAATCATGTGTGTGCCCTATTTCTGGACCTAAGAAAGGCTTTTGACATGTTGGACCATGCCTTGCTTCTGGACATCCTCCAAAATAATTGATCTAGATTCCATTACCCTGAAATGGTTTAACAGCTACCTCATTGGTCATCTTCAACAGGTCAAAGTAGAAGGAGACTTTTCTCCACTGAAAACTCTTCCGAGAGGTGTATCACAGGGATCCATGCTGGGCCCTCTTCTTTTTGCCATCTACATAAATAATATTCATTCTGGTATAAAATCAACAAATATACACTTCTTTGCTGATGACACTGTTCTTTATATTGACAGGACCTCTCCTGAAATGACCTGTGTGGACCTACAGCTTGAGTTTAACCGCCAACAGCTTAACCTACTTTAACTAAAGCTATCACTAAATACCAAGAAAACTAAGGCAATGTTCTTTTCATCTTTATCCAAGGCTTCACAAACTACCACTACAAGCTTGTTGCCTCAAATCACCACCCTCCTAGGTGAACCCTTAGAATTCATACACAAATTTAAATATCTGGGTGTCTGGATAGACCATAAACTGACATTCTCAGACCACATTGAGGAATTAACCAAAAAACTTAAACAGAGACTCAACATCTTTTTCTGGATAAAGCACTTACTCACCTTGGAAGCTAAAACCAGACTTGTTGAAACTACCTTTCTCCCACTATTGGATTATGCTGACATTCTGTATGGACAAGGAACTAGTACAGCCTTATCCAAGCTCAACACCCTCTACCACAGTGCAATACAATTTATTCCAGGTGCACCTTACTCTATACATCACTGCTCTCTCTATTCCCTAGTAGGATGGACGTCATTCAAATTCAAACATCAAAAAAATGCAGCTCTCTGGACTTACCAAACTATTACAAAAAAGCTTCCCCAATATATTACAGACTGCCTTCCCTTGGAAGTGATGCATTGAGAAACCTTTTGTATGTATCCCTTACCATCCCCAAAGTTAGATCCCAATTTTACGGCTCATCTATAAGCCATTCTCTTCCCTCCTTGTGGAACAAACTCCAGAATACCCTGAAGTTAGCCATCACTATAAAATAGTCTACCTTTAAAACCTTGTTTGCTCATACCTTCACAGAGCCCTGCAATTGTGCCCCCTAATGCACTGTTTCGGAGTATCTAAATGTTATCTTCTCCCCCGTTCCTCTCCTACCCCATAAGTGTCCTACCACATCTCTTCTCCTTGTCTCATATTTATCCTTACTTCAAACCTCCTTCCTTGAAAAACTCCAGATTACGTATATCTCTCTTATATTCTGTTCATTTTATAATGTAGCTAATTGTATGCTCCTCCATCACTGGTATATTATGAAATGTGAAATGCTGTATAATATGCCATGCAATGTTGCTTCACATTGTTGTTATTTTTATGTTTACTTGTCCAGGCCCATCTTGGAAATGAGTTTACCTCATTGATGTTCCACCTGGTAAAAAAAAGATTGATTGATTGATTGATTGATTGATCCAGTGGTCTGGTCAGATCATAGCACTGTGAGGTTCATGTTCGGGGCCCCCCCGAGAGTCCTTTCTCTGTGGAGATGGTCCGGTACCACCCTTTATGGGGATTGTCCCCAGTGGAACATCAGACTGTGCTGGACCTTTTGAGTGTGGCAACTGCATGCATGATGGGTGCAGAGAGGGCAGAGGCAGCCTATAATAAGGCTGTCACTGCCTCCTTTGACACTATCATGCCTGTCCATGTATGGCTCTTGTCTACTCACTGAAGACCCCCTGGGTTTGATGGGGAGCTCAGTGAGTTAAAGATTAAAGGCTGGAGGTTGGAGCATCGCTGGAGGAGATCTGGGATGATGGAGGACAAACTGGTCTTGAAGTCACATTATAGTGACTATCAAGGAGAAATCTACTGGAAGAAGGTAGATTTTCTATCTAGGGACTGGCACAGCTCTTCCATAAGGTAGACAGGTTATTGCACCCGGCTTGTCTCCGTCCAGGCAGAGCTATTTCAGACACTAGATGTGGGGAGTTCACTCTGTTCTTTGCTGACAAAATGGTCACAGTATCAGATCCGATATCTCCTCCAGGGTCACTCAGTTGGCTTCCAGGGTTGAGCCGATGGTGAGGGAGGGCATTCCTCTTGGGTGGAGTGAGTTTGACCCAGTTGGAATGGATGAGGTAAGTGTGATAATCTTAAAGCTGTGACCTACCTATTGTGATCTTGACCTGGGTCCAACCCGACTTTTGGTTGGATGTGTTGACCTGATTGGACCTGTGGTTGCTGAGATTGTTCAGTGCTCCATGAGGAGTGGGGTATTCCCAGTGGCCTTAAAAGAGGCCCTGGTGAGACCCCTTTTGAAGAAACCCTCATTGGACCCAGACAGTCTCGCCAACTACAGGCTGGTCTGAAACCTTCCAATGGTAAGGAAGGTTTTGGGAAATGTGGTGGCCATTCAGCTTGAGACTTATCTCGCGTCTGCTACCATTTTTGAGTCATTCCAGTCTGGACTTAGATCTGAGCATATCACAGAGACCGCCTTGGTGAGGGTGTCTAACAATTTCCTGAGAGTGAGGGATAGAGGAGAATGATCTATTCTTGTTCTCCTCGCTCTCTTGGCAGCTTTCAACACTGTGGATTATGGGGTGTTGTTGGACCGGCTGCAAAACTGGTGTGGACTGACTGGAAATGTCATCAGCTGGTTTAAGTCCTACCTCACAGACAGAGTGCAGAGGATCATGAAAGGTTTATCCACTTCTGACCCAATGTCTCTGTATTGTGGAGCTCTTCAGGGGTTGGTCCTCTCATGCCTTTTGTTCATGGTGTACATCCTGCCTTTGGGAGACATTATCAAGTGGTACGGGCTGGGTTTTCATTGCTATGCCGATGATACCCAGCTATACTTGTCCTGTACACCTGATAACCAGATGGTGGTCTCTGAGTTCAATGCCTGCCTGCCTGACCAAGATCCTGGACTTGATGACTCAAAAATGGCTGTGACTCAATCCAGACAAGATGGAGGTATAGGTGGTAGAGCTGGAACATCGACGAGGTGGAGGGGTACAGGATAGCGACCTATGTTTGAGACTGGGTGGCTTATCCTTGATCCCCTCCACTTGGGTTAGGGATCTGGGCATTGTGTTTGATGATGGCTTGACGCTTGAGGCTCAGATGTCAGCCATCATCCAAAGTGGCTTCTATCATTTGAGAAACATTGCCTGGATCCATTCCCTGATACCGCTTGATGACCTGGCTACCCTAATACATGCCTTCATCACGTCGAGGCTAGACTACTTCAATGCCTTATACCTGGGGCAGTCTGGAGGCAATCTCTGGCATATACAGCTGGTGCATAACATGGTAGCAAGGCTTTTGATAGGTGTGTCCAGATGTGATCATATTATGCTAGTCTTCCGTGGGCTGCAGTGACTGCCGATAAGGTGGAGGATTGCCTTCAAGGTCAGGTTGCTGACCCATAAAGCCCTACACAGTCATGGACCTGACTATCTGCAAGATCTCCTGGTTCCTCACTGCCCGGCTCGCACATTTAATTCCTCTGAGGGTGGCCTCCTGCCGGTTCCCAGGACAAGGCTGCAGTAGTCAGGAGACAGAGCCTTTTCTGTAGCCACACCTGCCCTGTGGAATTCATAGCCAGTCCATCTTAGAGAGGCCCCCTTGGTGGAAACCTTTAAGAGGGGGCTCAAGACACTTCTGTTTGAGTAGGCTTTTAATTTAATATAATCTGAGATTTTAAGACTATCCACTATTAGAGATTTTAGAAATATGGAAATCTGCAATTGCTCTGAAATATGCTTTGTGATAATTTTATATATGTGGTTTTATTATGTGTATTGTACAGCGTTCTGAGCCTCCGGGAAGCAGTGCTATAGAAATAAAGTTTTTGATATGATTGATTGATAGATAGATTAATATATTAGAACACCTTACTACAGCAGAAGTTAATAAAACTAACACTGATACACACTTTCGTCAGGCAATCAAAGCAGTTGCATTACTGAGTGAGTTTTACAGGGTTAAAAAATGACAAGGGATGGCTTTCTATATTTCAGGTCATGACACTGGGCACCCCCAGTGTCAGTGTGACATTTATGGGGGTTGTGGGGTGGTGGGTCCTGAGAGGAGGGTTGGGTGGGGGGGAGTTACCGGACACCTGCAAAGACATTGATGGATGGTTTTCTTTGTTACAGGCAATCTATATCAATAAAATGAAATAAAAAAACTATGAGGGATGACACTTGGTGATTGGGCACCCCCAGTGTCAGTGTTTGTTATGTTTGTTTTATTTATTTATTTATTTATTGAAATGTTTAATTTATTGAAATGTTTCAACAGGAAGGCACGCTGAGCAACAAGTTGCTCATCTCCCTGTGAGACCTGGGGGCTAGGGAACAATGGGATAGAATACAGAGAAATGTTACAATGTTTGGAATACAATTTGCTTACTTGCATACAATGAGAGCAGGAGGGTTTACAGGTGGATAACATTGGCTAACAATGCAACAGTTAAGTATAGTAGCTATGAAGACACATATAGCAAATTGACAACAGTTGGTGACAGTTGGTAACACTAGAACACATACAATAACTTGGCAACAGTATGTAGCACTAGATGGTAAGGTGACCCAATAGTAATTGGTAGCCATTAGTGTAACATAGATATTTGAAAAAACTGGGATTTCTGGTGACGTCAACAGTGAGATGGCGGCTTAGATCTTTTCTCTGCTAAGCCCCAAGAACAATCAATATTACATTGGAGGAAGAAAGACAGCAATTAGTGGCATCAATCCTCCAAACTGCCAAGATGGTATCCAAAATCGATGCCACACTCACGGATTTGAAAGTGGACTTTAATAAAATAGAACATAGAGCCGACCAGCTCAAACTTGGCTTAACAAACATCTCAGAACAAACCAATAGGCATGACAGGCTCCTGCTGTTCCTCCTTGCTCGGGAAAAGGAATTAACATCCAATTTGGAAGATTTAGAGGACAGGAGCAGGCATCAAAATATTAGAGTTTATGGTGTGCCAGAGGGCTCGGAACTGGGACCCCTGGACATGATTCTACATCTACAAAGAATTTTGAGAGAGACCTTAAAACTGCCACCTGACTTCGATCTGTCAATGGACAGGGCCCACCGCTAACTTGTGCAGCAGCCCAACAACCCGAACGCCCACCCCAGGTCAATAATTGCTAAAATGGTGTCATACAACTCGGAGTAGGAGATCCCCCACAGGGCCTGGAGGGCACAGATGATCTCATTTGAGGGCCATCATATTGCTATCAATAATGATTACACCAACACAGTGCAGGAGAGCAGACATGCTATGTGGCCTATTCTTAAACAATTAAGAGGCAAAAACATCAAAGCTCAAATCCTTTACCCAGCATGTTTAAAACTTGAAATGGGTCAGGGCATCAAAATATATGAAGACCTGGTGGCAGCGGCTCGATTCCTAGAGGACACCGGAATAACTGTTCCACACCTTGTTAAGGAGCACCTCAAGAAGGAGCTGTTACAGTCAGCCTGGGCGGTGGCGTGAAAAGGAGCACTGAAACAACAACACACCCGATCCGTGCGAGCCACCACATTGAGAGCAGATATCTGCACCACTTTAAAAAAATATGGATCTCCAGTCCTTATAGATGGGATTACATCGAGGGACAATCAAAATAATGCAGACTCCCAAGAAGAGATGGACACTGACATGAGGGGCTAGGGACAATAACCCACCAAGTAAGCCGAATTTGAAGACACCCTGACCCCTTTCATTCCCTCTCTGTGTGATCTGTGTAGGCCACATTGCAGGTAAAAGACCCCTGATGTTAACACCATCATGATAGTGGGAGATAGCTGGCAGCACCCACAGAGGGGGGAAGGATTTGGGAAGACGTCCACCTTGGATAGACTGTCTTGATCCAACGTTTGCTCAAAAAAATAGTTATCTCCACCTTCTGGTCCTCGTACTGTAAAAAATATAAAATAATATTTTAGAACATGGGGGAGTGACTCAGATTCTTCCAGAAACAGAATGTGTATTGTATTATTTGAGAACCTCTACCCCATTCAATAATTCACCACTTCATTAGTTGGAATCTTCTTATATTTTCCATCATTTTTCTTTTATTTTCCATCATTTGATGTTATCAAAATTGTATCCATCTTTCTAAAGCTTTCAAAATTAATTAGCATTTCAGGACTTAGAACTGTCCCTTCATCAGAACTTGAAAGCTGTAACATATAGAAATAAAATATTTAATGTTGTATTTTAAATAGTCTTAGAGAGTAACTTTACTGCCAACAATAATATTTCTTGTGTATGGAACATACGTGCAAAAACATCTGCGCAATGCTCCTTAGAAAATGTTATTTTTTTCATATTATTGTAGTCACTCTGAACTAGAAAGAAGTAAAATAAAAGCTAAATTAGCTTGGTTTCATCTCCTTCTAAATATATGAGGAGTTGGGGAGGGTGGGGGGAACACCCACAGGTTATTGTTTTTATATCTTTTAACCCAAATTTTGCTTTCAAAGGTTCTTTCATACCTTTTTAATTCAAGAAAAGACATAATCAGAAAATGTTCTGTACTTTTTAAAACAGCCCCTTTTCCTGCAAAACAAATATGGACTATGTTATTTTAAGACTGCTACCAAAACACTATGCATTCATATTTTTGCCAAAAAATGTATATATATTCGTGTTGTGGCTTACCCTCATTTCAAAGGAGTTTTCACAATGCTGGTGGTTAGAAAATGATTGTTTTTTGTTGCTCTTCATAAAATTTCATGTAGCACAAAATGCCGCCATTACTCCAGACGCCAAAAAAAATGGGCGTTACTCAAAATGCTGCTTTACTGTGCAGCATGAAGGAGGCCGAACTGTGGGGGTCATGCTGAAGATACAGTGTGATAAAGTCATCGTAATGACTCATTCCCATGGCTCGGTCTAATTAAAGAAACCGCAAGTTGCTCAAAAGAGCTGTCTGCGGTCCGTCCTTCAAATATCAATCAATAAAATCTCTGCAGATCACCATGTAGAGCATAAGGGGGCCCTTTAAACTATGTAAAAGGAAAAAAGAAAAAAATATGAGGGGAAAGGCTCATAGTGAAAACTGAACAGATACTTAAGGTTCTAGAATGTGACTTTTCCTCAGCAATTTGCTAGAAAGCTCATTATTGTGAACACATATTATTATACTGAATATCTAAACTGCTATGTAAAGAGATTATAATATTCTTACAGGCTTAAAAATAGAAGCCAGATTTTACAACAAAGAAGCAAATTCTATCTGTGCGCTAAACGTTCAGGGTCAACAAATTTGATTTCCCATTTTCAAACATGTTATTATATAAAGGAATCTAAATTTCAGCATACACAAAAACTAGAGTAGATTATGAATTCCTAACATCATCTCAAGCTAAGACTGGAATCTAAATTTCTGCATACACAAAAAGACTAGAATAGATTATGAATTCCTAACATCATCACAAGCTATGACTGGTCCTTACTATACAAAATAAAATCAGATTGTCTAATACTTACACTTAACAAAGTGTGTACATTTACCATATTATTATATGAAGGCATCTTAAATACTACTTAAAAAAAGAGAGATTAAAGTAAGCTATGATGAGCTTCTAAGTCGTACACAGTCTGGCGCTAACCCTCTTATTACAGCAAACAATTAATTAGGTTGTTTTATATTCATTATCACTTCTAGAAACAGAATACATGAAATATGGAGTGAGAAAACACAAAATTAACATGGAACTATGTGTATAATAGTCCTAAAGTGCTCAAGGTCAAACAATTGATCTCTCACCAACTTGAAAAAATGCTCACAATTATGCTTAAAGCAGTATATTAAATGATCAAAGACCAATTTAAGTTTTCATTTAATCCATATCTGCTTTTAAAAGTTTGAAGTGTAAAGATCTACCATGCTTCTCTTCTTAACAACTTTATGTCCCAATCACTTCCATCCATTGTTTTTTTAACTTTTCACTCCCTAAAAATTTCAAAGATGAAATCTGGTGTGGATAAGAGTTGAAGTGACATGCTATTGTGGATTTCTCATCTTTGCATCTTATTCTGCTTTTGTGTTCAGTAATTCTTGTGTTCAAGGGTCGTAATGTTTGTCCAATATAATATTTTGAACAAGGGCAAATGATGCAGTAAATAACATGATCAGAACTACATGTAATAAAATCCCTAATTTCAAATGTTTTTTCTTGACAAGTACTTTTGATGTATGTTGTCTTCATACAATTATTACAATGAGTACAGTTCCCACAGTTGCAAAAACCTTTATATCTCTATTAAGCCATGTAGTGGTGGTGGGTGGGGGTTTCTGGTTTCCAATGTTGTGTTTTAATAATATGATTTCTGATATTTTTTTCCTTTTTCTTGTTATAATCCATGGTTTCTCTGCAAATGTAATGTTACCTTGTTTTGTAGTTTGTAATAAATTCCAGTTTTTCAAAATTATGTTTTTAATAGTGTTGAAATGTTCCGAATATGTAGTGCTCATATTTATTTTGTTACTTTCAGTATTTCTGCTTTTTTCTTGTAAGAGGGTAATCCTAGGCTTACTGTTAGCCTTTTGTCTTGCTGGCTGTAGAGTCTGTTGACTATAGCCTCTTTGTTCAAATTTTAAGGATAAGTTGTCCAAAGTTCTTTCACATGAGATCTCATTTCCACTATTTCTTTTTAATTTTAACATTTGTCCATATGGAATGCTCATTTTGAAACTTGGAGGATGAAAACTTTTTGCATGAAGTACTGTATTTTTTTCTGTCAGTTTCCTGCATAAATCTGTAATTATTTTGTTATTTTGAATCGAAATCATCAGATCCAACAAATGCACTTTTTCTGTGCTGTACTCCATGGTAAATTCTAAATATTCTGTGCAAGAGTTAATGTAGTGATGAAATTCATGTAATTGTTCTTCTGTATCATTCCAAATAATGATCAAATCATCAATATATCATTTGTACAGAACAAAGGAAGGACTAAAAATATTATTCTGATTCAAAACATATTCATTTTCAAATTCCCCCATCAAAATGTTATCATATGATGGTGCCAAGGTAGCTCCCATGGCTGTCCCTTGTAACTGAAGGAAGCATTGATTTTCAAATTTGAAATAATTATTTAACACAACATCTGTCAGTGTTAAAATTAACCTCTTATCTGGTTGATTCTTGTCTCTGTGATCTAATATTTTTTCCAGTGCTTTCATGCCTTCTTCATGTGGTATGCTACGTGTATAACTTTTTAACATCACAGGTGACTAGAATACATTTATTTAGTTCGGTCTCAGTTTCATTTAACCTTTCCAAAATCTGTATACGATGTTTGGTGTCTTTTAGATATGATGTTATTGATGGAACCAGATGTTTTATATAAAAGTCCACATATTGTGATGGTCTTTCAGTTATGAAACCTATACCTGAAATTATAGGTCTTCCAGGAGGTGCTTCTATACTTTTGTGAATTTTTGGGAGACAGTAAAATAATGGTATTCTTGGATGTTTGTTCAATAAATCTTTGACCAACCATTCATCAATCTGTCTCTGATCAAGTGCTTCCTGTAAAATGTCCTGGATTCTGTTTTTTAGAGTTTCCAAAGGTATTCTAGGTATTTCTTGATAGATTTCTCTATTATTGAGTTGACATAAACATTCTCTTTTATAATCTAGGTAGTTCATAATAACAACTCCCCCACCTTTGTCTGCTGGTTTGATAATGATGGATTTGTCATTTTCCAAATTTAGTAGAGCGTTATTTTCAGCATTTGAAATGGTATACTTTAATTTCTGATTACCACTTTGTTGTGTGATATCAATTTCACTATTTACTTTTTCAATATATGCTACAATGTTGTTAGGAATATTGAAATTTGGATCAAACTTGGATTTTTTTCCCAAAGATTGTTTTAATGAAGGTTTAATTTTTTTCTGGTGTATCTGGAGTGATATTTTCAGGTAAAGAAAAAAAGTGTTTCAAACAGATTCTCCTAAAAAATCTTTCTAGATCTAATTTGAGTTCAAAAAGATCTAGTTTTTGTGTGACGCAAAATGATGACCCTTATTTAATACTTTGTTTTCTGTAGAAGTTAAAACTCTGTTTGAAAGATTATATACTGTTACATTTGCACCATCTTCGATCTGGTAGCATGCACCCTGCCTTTGTTTCCTTTTCCTCCACGATCTTGTCCTTGTCCTTTGTCTTTTTCTGTTTCTTTTGTTTGTGTTGTTCTGAATGGGCCTGGTATATCTTCCCTTGCTAAAAAAGGTCTGCCTGTATAATACTCCTCTCTTCTATCATAGGAGTCTCAATATTGGAAATCTCTATAATTATATGGTCTATATTGTTCATTATATGGACCTTGCCAACCATAATTATTTATTTTCCTTGAAAACCTCTTATAACATCTATTATATCTTGATCTTTGTTACCCCGCTGTTGTCTATTGGAATTGAAACTGTTTGAGTCAGAAGTGGGACCTGAGATGTCAGTGTCATCTAAATTATAGTATGTTGTTTGTCTTTCTGATCTTTTCCAATTGTAAACATGCCCATCTCTGTAATCATTAATATCTCTTCTGAATTTTGATAATTTTATTCCTTTAGTGTAGTTGTCATATACTTTTAAAGATTTTTCTATTCGCTCTAGTAATTTGTTAATTTGGTCCTTATCAATTGTATCCCCGAATGGATTTTTCCATTTGTTCTATTTCTAATAAAACATTGGAATGCTCAGTAGTCATTGTCTCTATTAGTAGTAACAAGAAATCAAAAGAGCATTTGGTTTTTTGTTCCATTCAATTTTTCCATAAATCCATCAGGGGTAATGCTCAAATTAGGTTCCACCAATACATGTAACCCCCTAGGGATTCTTTTCTGTTTGGTGTATTCCAATATTGTTACAGCATGCCAGTCAAGGCACATTTCTTTTTCTTTGAGGGTTTCTAGTTTGTTTAGGGATATTTTTGGTACTTCTACACTACTAATTGTCCTTTTACTTTTAACAAGATTCATAATTTGAATAATTTCTCATCTTTGCATCTTATTCTGCTTTGTGTTCAGTAATTCTTGTTTTCAAGGGTAGTGATGTTTGTCCAATATAATATTTTGAGCAAGGACAAATAATACAATAGGCATTCTGTTTCTGGAAGAATTTCAGTCACTTCCCCATGTTCTAAAATATAATTTTATATTTCTTACAGTACGAGGACCATAGGGTGGAGATAACTATTTTTTTGAGTATTTGGTTGGATTTATGCTTTTCCTTCCCTGAAAAGCATAATAGTGGTCCCCCTTTTTCCTCATCCATCAATATGGCTAATTTCACAGAAATAGGTGAACTTACAGATGCAAGATCAACACCACATAGTATGGATACTGAGGAATCAACGCAATTATGAATCTTGTTAAAAGTAAAAGGACAATTAGTAATGTAGAAGTATCAAAAATGTCCCTAAACAAAATAGAAACGCTCAAAGGAAAAGAAATTCACCTTGACTGGCATGTTGTTACACTATTGGAATACACCAAACAGAAAAGAATCCCTAGGAGTTTATGTGTATTGGTGGAACCTAATTTGGGCTTTACCCCTGATGGATTTATGAAAAAATGGGATGGAACAAGAAGCAAATGCTCTTTTGATTTCATGTTACTACTAATAGAGGCAATGACTACAGAGCATTCCAATGTTTTATTAGAAATAGAAGAAATGGAAAAATCCATTCAGGATACAATTGATAAAGACCAAATTACTAGAGCGAATAGAAAAATCTTTAAGAGAATATGACAACTACACTAAAGGAATACAATTATCGAAATTCAGAAGGGATATTAATGATTACAGAGATGGGCATGTTTACAATTGGAAAAGATCAGAAAGACAAACAACATACTATAATTTAGATGACACTGACATCGCAGGTCCCACTTCTGACTCAGACAGTTTCGATTCCAATAGACAACAGCGGGGTAACAGACAAAGATCAATATATAATAGATGTTATAAGAGGTTTTCTAGGAACAGAAATAATTATGGTTGGCAAAGTCCTTGTAATGAACAATATAGTCCATATCATTACAGAGATTTCCAGTATCGAGACTCCTATGATAGAAGAGAGGATTATTATACAGGCAGACCTTTTTTAGCAAGGGAAGATACAGTATACCAGGTCCATCGAGAACAACACAAACAAAAGAAACAGAAAAAGACAAAGGACAAGGACAAGATCATGGAGGAAAAATGAGACAAAGGCAGGGTACACGACACCAGATCGAAGATGGCGCAAATGTAATAGTATATAATCTTTCCAACAGAGTTTTAATGTCTACAGAAAACAAAGTATTAAACAAGAGTCTATCATTTTGCATCACACAAAAACTAGATCCTTTTGAACTCAAATTAGATCCAGAAAGATTTTTTTGGAAAATCTGTTTGAAACACTTTTTTTCCTTTACCTGAAAACATCACTCCAGATACACCAGAAAACAAAACTAAATTTTCATTAAAACAAACTTTGAGAATAAAATCCAAGTTTGATCCAAATTTCAATATTCCTAACAAGATTGTAGCTTATATTGAAAAAGTAAATAGTGAAATTGATATTATCACACAACAAAGTGGTAATCCGAAATTAAAGTATAACATTTCAAATGCTGAAAAGAATGCTCTACTAAATTTGGAAAATGACAAATTCTTCGTTATCAAACCAGCAGACAAAGGTGGGGGAGTTGTTATTATGAACTACCTTGATTACAAAAGAGAATGTTTGTCAACTCAATAACAGAGAAATCTATCAAGAAATACCTAGAATATCTTTGGAAACTCTAAAAAACAGAATCCAGGACATTTTACAGGAAGCACTTAATCAGAGACAGATTGATGAATGGTTGGTCAAAGATTTATTGAACAAACATCCAAGAACACCATTATTTTACTGTCTCCCAAAAATTCACAAAAGTATAGAAGCACCTCCTGGAAGACCTATAATTTCAGGTATAGGTTTCATAACTGAAAGACCATCACAATATGTGGACTTTTATATAAACGATCTGGTTCCATCAATAACATCATATATAAAAGACACCAAACATTGTATACAGATTTTGGAAAGGTTAAATGAAACTGAGACAGAACTAAATAAATGTATTCTAGTCACCTGTGATGTTAAAAAGTTATACACGTAGCATACCACATGAAGAAGGCATGAAAGCACTGGAAAAAATATTAGATCAAAGAGACAAGAATCAACCAGATAAGAGGTTAATTTTAACACTGACAGATGTTGTGTTAAATAATTATTTCAAATCTGAAAATCAATGCTTCCTTCAGTTACAAGGGACAGCCATGGAAGCTACCTTGGCACCTACATATGATAACATTCTGATGGGGGAATTTGAAAATGAATATGTTTTGAATCAGAATAATTTTTTTAGTCCCTCCATTGTTCTGTACAAATGATATATTGATGATTTGCTCATTATTTGGAATGATACAGAAGAGAAATTATATGAATTTCATTTCTACATTAACTCTTGCACGAAATATTTAGAATTTACCATGGAGTACAGTACAGTACAGACAAATTGCCTTTTTTGGATCTGATGATTTCGATTCAAAATAACAAAATAATTACAGATTTATACAGGAAACCGACAGAAACAAAATACAGTACTTCATGCAAAAAGTTTTCATCCTTCAAGTTTAAAAAGTAGCATTCCATATGGACAAATGCTAAGAGCAAAAAGAAATAATGGAAATGAGATCTTATGTGAAAGAAATTTGGACAACTTATCTTTAAGATTTGAACAAAGGGGCTGGCAGTATAGCCTAGAGGTTAGAGGAACGAGGTGTGAATGAGCTTGATACATCCAGCAGACCAGACCTGAGTTTGATTCTCACAGCCTCCACTGGCATATTGTGTGACTCTGAGCAAGTCACTTAACTGCCCAGTGCTCCCAGGTCACCCCTGAAAATAGGAACTTGTGCCTAGTGGGCCTTACCCGGTTACCAAAGACTAAAATAAAAAAAAAAATAAAAAAGTCAACAGACTTTACAGCAAGCAAGACAAAAGGCTAACAGTAAGCCTAGGATTACCCTCTTACAAGAAAATAGCAGAAATATTGAAAGTAACAAAATAAATATGAGCACTACGTATTTGGAACATTTCAACTCTATTAAAAACATGATTTTGAAAAACTGGAATTTATTACAAACTATAGAACAAGATAACATTACATTTGCAGAGAAACCATGGATTACAGCAAGAAAAAAAAAATATATCAGAAATCATATTATTAAAACACAACATTGGAAACCAGACCCCCCCACCCACTACATGACTTAATAGAGATATAAAAAGTTTTTACAACTGTGGGAACTGTACTCATTGTAATAATTGTATGAAGACAAAATACATCAAAAGTACTTGTCAAGTAAAAACATTTGAAATTAGGGATTTTTTTACATGCCGTTCCAATCATGTCATTTACTGCATCATTTGCCCTTATTCAAAATATTATATTGGACAAACATCATGACCTTTGAAAACAAGAATTACTGAACACAAAAGCAGAATAAGATGCAAAGATGAGAAATCCACAGTAGCACGTCACTTTAACTCTTATCCACACCAGATTTCATCTTTGAGATTTTTAGGGATGGAAAAAGTTAAAAAAATGATGGATGGAAGTGATTAGGACATAAAGTTGTTAAGAAGAGAAGCATGGTGGATCTTTACACTTAAAACTTTCAAAAGCAGATATGAACGAAATGAAAATATAAATTGATCTTTGATCATTTAATATACTGCTTTAAGCATAATTGTGAGCATGTTTTCAAGTTGGTGGGAGGTCAATTTTTTTACCTTGAGCACTTTAGGACTATTATACACATAGTTCCACATTCATTTTGTGTTGTCTTGCTCCATAATTCATGTATTCTGTTTCTAGAGGTGATAATGAATATAAAACAATCTAATTAATTGTTTGCTGTAATAAGAGGGTTAGCGCTAGACTATGTATGAGTTAGAAGCTCATCATAGCTTACTTTAATCTCTCTGTTTATGTAGTATTTAAGATGCCTTCATATAATAATATGGTAAATTTATACACTTTGTTAAGTGTAAGTATTAGACAATCTGATTTTATTTTGTATAGTAAGGACCAGTCATAGCTTGTGATGATGTTAGGAATTCATAATCTAGTCTAGTCTTTTTGTGTATGCAGAAATTTAGATTCCAGTCTTAGCTTGAGATGATGTTAGAATTCATAATCTACTCTAGTTTTTGTGTATGCAGAAATTTAGATTCCTTTATATAATAACATGTTTGAAAATGGGAGGTCAAATTTGTTGACCCTGAACATTTAGCGCACAGATAGAATTTGCTTCTTTGTTGTAAAATCTAGTTTCTATTTTTAAGCTTGTAAGAATGTTATAATCTCTTTACATAGCAGTTTAGATATTTCAGTATAATAATATGTGTTCACAATAATGAGCTTTCTAGCAAATTGCTGAGGAAAAGTCACATTCTATAGCCTTAAGTATCTGCTCAGTTTTGACTATGAGCCTTTTCCCCTGTATTTTTCCTTTTTTCTTTTTTCATTTTACGTAGTTTAAAGGGTCCCCTTATGCTCTACACAGTGATCTGCAGAAATTTTATTGATTGATATTTGAAGGAGGGATCGCAGACAGCTCTTTTGAGCAATTTGCGGTTTCTTTAATTAGACCGAGCCGTGGGAATGAGTCATTACGATGACTTTCTCATGCTGCATCTTGAGGGTGACCCCCATGGTTTGGCCTCCTTCATGCTGCACAGTAAAGCAGCGTTCTGAGTAACGTCCATTTTTCTGGCGTCTGGGGTAATGGCGGCATTTTGTGCTCCATGAAATTTTATGAAGAGCAACAAAAAACAATAGTTTTCTAACTGCCAGCATTGTGCAAACTCCTTTGAAATGAGGGTAAGCCACAACATGAATATATATACATTTTTTGCCAAAAATATGAATGCATAGTGTTTTGGTAGCAGTCTTAAAATAAAAGCCCATATTTGTTTTGCAGGAAAAGGGGCTGTTTTAAAAAGTACAGAATGTTTTCTGATTATATCTGCTCTTGAATTAAAAAGGTATGAAAGAACCTTTGAAAGCAAAATTTGGGTTAAAAGATATAAAAATAATAACCTGTGGGCATTCCCCCCCACTTCTAATATATTTGGAAGGAGATGAAACCAAGCTAATTTAGCTTTTATTTTACTTCTTTCTAGTTCAGAGTGGCTACAACAATATGAAAAAGATAACATTTTTTAAGGAGCATTGCACAAATTTTTTTTGAGGTATGGTCCAAACACTAGAAATATTATTGTTGGTAGTAAAGTTACTTTCTAAGACCATTTAAAATACAACATTAAATATTTTATTTCTATATGTTACAGCTTTCAAGTTCTGATTAAGGGACAATTCTAAGTCCTGAAACGTTAACTAATTTGGAAAGCTATAAAAAGATGAATACAATTTTGATAACATCAAATGATGGAAAATAAAACAAAAAGATGGAAAATAAAGGAAGATTCCAACTAATGAAGTGGTGAATTATTGAATGGGGTAGAGGTTTTCAAATAATACAATAGATATATTGATCTAACGTATGGACACACGGGAGACTGTCTAATCAGACTAGCTCGATAAAGCTCGAAGTCCTAATAAGAACTGACTTGAGTTTTTAGAGGGAACAACAATAGCACCTGAATATATAACAAGTTACTCAGAGTCTCATTTAGATGGGTCTTGTGGATTGTCTCGGGGGGAGGGGAGGGAGCAGGACATCAATACTATAACTGTAACAACTATACTTGCCTTGGTCCATGCTATAATGGTTTAAAGATTTGTGTTAAAAGTACTGGCTCTGATTATAGGAGTGGGAGGCATGGTAGACACCTCCAATTAATCATAAGGCAGACCATTATGACTCATGAACAAAGCCTCAGACAAGTGAGGAGTGAGTTTAACCGACATTTGCAGGCATAGGGAAACAACAAGGAGGGGAAGGGAAGTGTTGTGAAGTTTGAATGTACAAGGCGGTTGTGTGGCCTATGATTAAGCCTGTTGGGAATCTGAATAATGTAATAGTAAAGATGGATGCCATGCTCCTTGCTTTGGGGGGGGTCCTCCGAGGGAGGGGTCCTCCCTCTCCAGTCCAAAGGAAATAAATGAGGGGGCGGAGGGAGACGGTCCACTAATATGATGTCACTATGTCATTTAGTTTTAGCTACGCTGCTGACGTGGACCATGCCCAGGGGAAGAGGGTCTCACCTTATGGTTCCCCATCAGATTGGGCAAGCCCGATACCATCACAGTGGGCCCAGTGTCATTGGTATGGCACAAACCAGCCTACTGCTACTAGGGGCTGACCTAGGAAGTATTGATGTACATAATTGGTTTGACTGGGGTTTTGAGTTGAGAATTCTGCACATACTCAGTTGCAGACTACAGCACCCTGAAAAAAGGTTTAAACATTTTGCACAGCTGGGATCTGAAACAGCTTCAAAGTTCTGGAGGAGATTAGTGGAAACTAGGATCTCCGTTCTATATTATCCAAATTCTCTAGCAAGTTTTCACTACTGTTGTTTTATTCAAGAATTTGGAAAAGGGTTACAGAGCCTGAACATGGTTATACCCCCACCTACTGGGGACAGTTGGGAAAATTTAACACTGTCATTCAGTTTATGTTTAATTTTGTGTATAATGTTATATGGTTATTCCAATACAGAAAGCACAGGAATCACTTCATGATACATGCATACAAAGAGTTAGACCCTTATTGGAGACACAGCTCTCCTTGGTTAGAACCCACTACTTTATTAAGAATTAAGGGGAGAGTCTCAGAGTAGGGGGAGAGATTTTACTACAAGACAGAAGTATTGGCTAGATCATACAGAAGCAATTATAGATATCACAATGGCTCAAGTTACTACTAAAATTTTGTCTTACAATATTAACGGGATTAACCACCCAATAAAGAGGAAGCAGTTACAGAAATTCCTCAGGGACCAGAGAAGTGATATTAACTTCATCCAAGAGACCCACCTAAGTCCTACAGAGGTATTAACATTGAAAACTAAAGGGTACCCTAAACTATTTCATGCCTCCTTGGCTAAAGGTAGAAAGTGGGGAGTAGCTATTCTGCTATCGGCATCTCTGCCATTTGAGGAGACTGAGGTGGTGACAGACCCTGGAGCTTGATATGTTCTGATCTTGGGGAGGTTACAAGATGTACAGGTGACTCTGGTCAACATCTACACCCCTCCGGGCTCTCCAGTTGCCTTCTGTGTAGATCTCCTTAAGACCATAGCTGAGAAAGCTAGGGGTGTTGTCATTGCTGAGGGAGATCAGAATCTGATTTTAAACAGAAAGCTTGACTCCACATCAGGTATACTCACAGCAGAGGGTAGAGTGGCTAAAAGCTTTGTCAGAGCCCTGAGGGATACGGGGATGACAGACGTATGGAAGGCCAAGTGCCCATTAGCTAGGGATTATACATTCTACTCTGCTAGGCATAAAAATTTATTCAAGGCTGGACATGTTCTTTACCTATACTAAGGACTTAACCTTGTTTAACTAAATGCAAGTGGGCACAGCCACACTATCGGACCATCAACCGGTGGTGGTGGAGGTCGAACTAGAGCTTCCAAAGAAATCCACACAGTGGAGGCTAAACACTAGTCTGCTCAGGGACAAAGATGTTGGAGAAGAAATTAAGAAAGTCATAAAACAAACAACAGAAATCAATGACAGACCAGGAACAACAGCCCAGATACTCTGGGACACAATAAAAACAATGGTTCGGGGGAAAATAATCTCCATCGCCACTCATAAAAAGAGAGAAAGAAAGACACAGTTGGACACATTACATGACCAACTTAGGACGTTAGAAGGACTACAAAAACAAAAATGGAGGAGAGATAGGGATATAGAGATAAAAGATACTAAAAATAAAATACAAAGCATTAACAAAATTGAGATAGAGAAGGCACTTCTATATTTAAAACAATCTTTCTATGGGGGTCCAGGGCAACCAAATTATTGGCCTATAGACTTAAACAAAGGGCAGCACGAGCTAATGTCATGGCCATCAGACACCCTAACCAGAGAACTGTATCCCATAAATGGGAAATAATAACAGAAACCTTTGTTACCTATTACAAGGCATTATATCACCCGCAGAAATAAACACACCCAGAGGAAGCCAATCACTTCCACAGGCAACTAAAGCTTCCAGACACACCCAAGACCAACAACAAACCCTGATGGCTCTGATCTCAGGGACAGAAATAGGGTCTGTCATAAAGAATCTGAAGGTGGGCAAATGCCCAGGATCTGATGGTTTTGGCAGCGAATTTTATAAAGCATTCCAGGCGGAAACAGCACCCCTATGACAAAATGTCTTTAATCTGGTCTGGCTAGAAGGGGAAGTAGTCCCTCCATCGTGGAACTATACTACAGTCACGGTTATACCCAAGGAAGGCAAGGACCCTAAGGAATGTAACTCATATCGGCCTATCTCTCTACTAAACGTAGACTATAAGTTTTTTACAGCCATAATAGCAGCCCGCCTAAATCCCTTATTAGTAGAGCTGGTGCACCTGGACCAAACAGGCTTTATAGAGGGCAGACAGGCCCCTGAAGGGGTTAGGCAAACTATTAACATAATAGACATAATTAATAGGCAACATATCCCCTCATGCATAATGAGCCTAGACCCGAAAAGGCGTTTGACTGTGTCACCTGCAACTTTCTATTTGCAGTTTTAGAATGACTGGACTTCCCCCTAACATTCATAGAGACCATCAAAGCCTTATACACCTCCCCACAGGCTTATGTTAGGGTCAATGGGGGTATTTCCCAGAGGTTCAGGCTTGGGAGGAGCACTAAACAGGGTGCCCGCTCTCGCCACTCCTCTTTGCCATATATATTGAGCCGTTGGCCCAAGCCATTAGAGAGGATCAAGGGATTCACGGGGTGAAAGTTGGGGACACAGAACACAAAGTATCCCTTTATGCGGACAACGTCCTGCTCTATTTTTCCAGACCAGAGGAGTCTCTACCCAAACTATGGAGTCTCCTAGACCATTCAGAAAATACTCGGGATATGCCCTTAACAAGCAAAAAACAGAGGTACTCAAATTCTGTTACAACCCTTCCCTGGAAATTACTCAGTTAGTTCCCTTGAACTGGAACTCGCAGAAATTAAAATATCTGGGCACGGTCATTACTAAAAGCACTGTAGCATTATTCACAAATAACTTTGATCCCCTGGTGAGCCACATTAGGAAGAACGTGGAGGGGTGGGAGCCTTTGAACCTCCCACTTTATGAGAGAATACAGTCATCATGAATGTGCTGCCCAGGTTCCTATACCTTTTTCAGTGTCTCCCCATTAAAATTCACCATAACCGACTACAAATGTGGCAGAAAGTTATCACAACCTTTGTCTGGGCAAACAAAAGACCTAGAATTAATAATGCATCCATGCTCATTAATAAAAAACATGAGGGAAGAGTATTGCTAAATCTCGAGGACTACTAACTTGCAACCCACCTAAGGAATGCCCTCAATTGGTCAGCCTGAGACTATGTAGCCCACTCAAAAAACATAGAGATCATAAACACAAGGGGAGCCCCACTGACTACTAGGGCTGCCACACCAGGGCTGGCACAACAGAACAGCAATATAACCCTTATGACAGTTAGAAACACATTCTGGGCGATGAGGAGACTATGGACCAAATACAAACTCAGTAATGAGATGTGGCCACTGAGGTGGTTTTCCTAGGACCTGGACTTTCCCTTATCAACTCAGGACTTAACTTTTAGGAAGTGGGAGAGGTTGGGCCTAACCATCCTCAAACAATTCATGGATGGAAATAATATCCTGACATTTGGCCAAGTTAAAGAAAAATACAATTTACGACAAACTGACCACTTCAGATTTTTACAAATCAGAACTCATATAAGCACCCTGAGGACTAGGGGCACTGGAGTCCCTGTCCCAGGCAATCTGATGAATATCATGTTAGAGATCCTAACATATCAAAGACTCAGGGGTCATGTCTCAGCCCTATATGGAGCTCTTAGAGAAAGAGGGGTGAAACATATGGACTCACTTAAAAAAAGATGGGAAGTGGAGATTGGGGAGTGGTTGGTGAAGGGAGACTGGGAGACAATATTCCTACAAGCAAATAAAACCACTTATTCTCCACGATGGAGAGAATTTGAATGGAAGGCGAGAACCCATTTCTTTATCACCCTGGTGATGAAACATAAATGGGACAGTGCCCGCCCCCCAGCATGCTGGAGGAAATGCTGAGAATCAAGGGCCTCCCACCTCCACATATTTTGGCAGTGCCCGGGCCTGGACCATTTTTGGAACCAAGTCAGACAGGCAACTGGGGAAATCCTGACAATAATTGAAGATGTCGGACCTAAACATGTGATCTTGGGTCTTACTCCAGGAGAGATCAAAGGAAAGATAAAGTATACTTATGGAACATATTTATAACATCCGCACATAAAGCAATCACCAGAAAATGGCTGAAGCCTGAGTCCTCCACCATCCAGCAATGGATGGAGATAATTCAAGAAATACAGAAGATGGAGGCGCTAACACACTCAATCAACTCTCATACACAAGCCTTTGTCCGTAAATGGACCCAGTGGGTAATGTGGAAAGAACAATATATGCAGGGTGAGGAGGGGGGAGGGAAGAGGGAGAGACAGGAACGGAGAGAAGTTAGAGAATCCCATATCTTGTAAAATAAGTCAGACTGAAATGGAATGACAAATATGATAATGTTGGATTGTAATATCTATGACTCTTGCAGAATGGATTATAGAATGGAGTTCTAGCCAAGATAAGATCAATTTGTTTTAAGGTGAACCTTGTGGAATGAAAAATATACTCATGATCTGTGCATAAACTTACAATAAACTTGAATTAAAAGACAAACAAACATAGATATTCAAGATTTACAGTGATTAGAGTAAAGAGAGAATGAATGGAAGGAGGGAACGAAAAATTGTGGAGGGCAGAATGGAAGAAGGGAAAGGAAATTTACAGAGAGAGACGCAGACAGAACATGATTTTTGAGGCAAACAGAGACAAGAGGGTGGACTAAAGTGCATGAAAGAGGGGTATAGGGGTAGGTTATAAGTGCTTAATTGAGTGTAGGGGTAGGTCAGTGTTTGGCTATGTTAACCGGAAGGGGGTAGGGGAGAGGAGTGGAGAGGAGAGGTAGAGTGTGGCAGGGTAATGAGAGAGAGAGGTACTGTAGGTGGGGGGTATCCAAGGGGTGGAAGGGGCGGAGTTGAAATTCAACAATGTCCTGTTATCCCTATCTGGGCAGGGTGGTGGACAGCCCTACTGGTAGGACACAGGTTATAGGTGATGAGATTTATTTATATATAGTGATGTGAGAGAAGGGGGTGTTGGGGAAGGGATGTTGTGGGAGGGGTTAGCAGAGGTCAACTATAGTAGGGGGGGTAGTACCCCACCAGTGTGCTGGGTGACCCTGCCTGCACAAGGCAGTGATCTAGAAGTGACAGAGGGGGTGCAGTAAAATAATAGGGTAAAGGGGCTAAAGTTGTTGCCCACCATGCGCTATGGATCCTGTCTGCACAAGGCAGTGATTGAGCTCACAGGAGGGAGACAGATTAAGGGTAGAGAAAGAAGGGGGAGGAAAACTTTAGGAGGAGAGAAAGTAGGGGACTAGAAGGAACATGATCAGAGGGAAATAGGAGTGGTGGGGAGTAGGCATATGGCAAAAATGGGCTTAGGGGAGATGGTGGGGGGATTAGGGAGGGTCATGGCAGGCACAGGAAGGGGCAAGGAAGTTCTTGAGGGCAGAGTTAATGGAGTAGCAAGGGGATGAGTGGTGAATTTGAGGGGGGGTGAATGCCAGATTTTTGGGAGGTGATAAGAATAACCTGATTGGCCAATAAGGGTGGAGCTGCGTGGGACCACCAGGATTCATGAATTGGTAGATCTTAGGGAGTGGGAAGGAGTGGGGTGGCAGTTGTAAAGGCAGGGGAGAGATAGGAGGGAAGTTCACCCAGCTAGTGCTTGGAGAAGAATTTTGCGCTGTGAGTGAAATGTCAGTTTGTCAGGGAAGGGAAGGATAGGGCATGGTCGAGATCACAATGATGAGTGCAGAGGGGTTTGTTGGGGGGTGTGAGGTGGTGGGTGCTGAAAGGGAGGGTCAGGTGAGGGGGGAACAGTTACAGGGGCAGCAGCTATGGACATCAATGGGCAGTTTTCTGTGTTACAGGTTACATATACAAATAAAAAAAAAACTATGAGGTGGTGACACTGGGGGATTGTGCACCCCGAGTGTTAGTGTTATGTGGGGTGGTGAGTGCTGAGAGGAGGGTTCGGGTAGGGGGGGACAGTTGCAGGGGGGCCAGCAACAGTCATAGATAGACGGTTTTCATTTTCACAGACTGACAGGCTCCTGACGTTGAAAGCCACTCAACTGTTTTCTGACCAGCTTCATGCTAATCAAAGGACCAAAGCCCTCTCTGATTGGCACTGCTTTGGTCCTTTGAAGTACATGAAGTTTCCACCCAGCAAGCAGCAGGTGATGTCAGGACCACAGTAGCTGGTCATTGGTGTAGACTGCTGAGCTCCTGCTTTTGTGAACTGCAATGGGCTTAGTAGTGACCCCCCCCCAATCCCCTATCCTTTCCACAGAGCATTGATTGCACAAGCGTAGCCAACGTAAAAATGGGACATAAAGAGGCTAGCATATGGTGGGGCCATTTTTTTCCCATCACAGTTCCACTTGTTTGTAGGTAGCATGAGTTCTCAAATACGAAATGTTTTTTTTGTGAGTATGAATTCTATAAAAGTGATAATCATTTCCTTTGGGGAAGGTCTATGTTTTTGGTTTCATTGGATTGGAGGAGGGCAGACATGATCTCTCTGCACTAGAACGGGAGCAGGGAGGACCCAGAAAACTATAGACTGGTTATTTTGCCATCCACAGTAGGAAAACTATCGGAGACTATCATCAAGGAGTGTCTGGTGGAATTTCCTGAAGTAACTGGGCTCCAAGACTGAAGGCTGTATGGTTTTGTGAAGGAAGGTTGTGCTAGACTAACCCGATTAAGGTTTTTGACTGTGTAACATGAGCAGTGGACAAGGGCCAGGCAGACAATGTGCTATATCTAGATTTCCGTAATGCCTTTGAGTTGCTACCTCTTAGGTGGCTTATCAAAAAGCTAGGGTATATAGGAGTTGGGGCAAAGCTAACAAGGTGGGTAGCAAATTGGCTAGGTAGAAGGACCTAGATGGTGACTGTAACGGGAGAACATTTAGAGGTCTGGGAGGTTACAAGTGCAGTATCACAAGGGTCGGTGTTGGGACCTGTACTGTTTAATGTGCTCATCAATGATGTAGAGAAAGGGATCAAGGGAAAATTAGTCTCTTCTCTGACACTAAACTCTGTGGCTGGATAAACTCCAAGGAGGGGGTCAGTGATATGAACAGGTACTTAGAGAAGTTAAAGGGGTGGACCAAAGTATGGCAACTGAAGTTTAATGTGAAGAAGTGTTGGAAATATGGTCCTAGTGGTCCCAGTGTAAAGTGGTTCCAGTGTGAGTGGCACAGCAGTAGTGGGAGTCCTCGAGGGGAGTCACCTGAGGGGAGACGCCAGGGGACTCTGCCCAATTCCCTCCTTGCAACCTGTAAGTTTTTCTAAACTGCATTATTTACTACCTGTAAATAGTAGTAAAAAGCCTTATTTGTATCCTGTAATTTTCATTGACCTGCCTAATTTGCAACTTGTGTGTATTTGATGTACTGCCTTACTGTTCTATACTCCTGGGTGAGTAGGTGGGAGCTTAGTCCTTTTGCTAATAGGTGCTTTGTCAAACTGCTTCATTGTTTATGTTCTGTTAGGCCTCCTGGCCCACCTTATTCATTTCAGGGTTTTTTTGCTGTTCTGTTAAGGATGGTGTTACTTTATTGTTACATTGTTCCCTCTTAGCAGCCCCCCCCCCCATTTGTGCATACACCTCTAAGTATGTTGGTCCAGTTGATCCCCTTGCCACTGTCTAGGTCAAACCTATTGTGCTAGTCCTTCTATCTGGGTCAGGCCTTGGCTCCTTCTAGCTGTCCTAACTGGGTCAAGCTCTGGCCACCATATCTGGATAAAGTCTATGTTTCTGCTAACATCCCTATCTGGGTCGGCCATCGCTTCTGATAGCCCCCCACTTCTGTTACTGCCACACTACTAGGCTCATCCAAAATACTGCTCCTTATCCTTTCTGTCTTCCCCTCCTCTTTTTCATCTCTTCCCTACTGCATCTTCTGCCTCCTGTCTCCCCCCTCTTCCTCCTCTCCTACATTCCCCATCTCCTCTCTCTCTCTCCCCTTCCTTTCCCATTCCCCCTGGAATCCTGGGAGCTGTCACCTACCTGCTTCTTCACTTGAAGCTCTATGTCACCTCCTGGCCTCACTTCCCATTTCCCGCCCCATTGATACCCCCTACTCTCCCTCCAAACAGCTCCTTGACTCCCTTAAAGCTCCTTGTATCCCTGCTACTTATGGTACCAGGCAACGTCAAACTTAATTCTGGCCCTGTTCCCTGTCTTATGCAGTTTCTCAAATGACTGCAGGTTGCCTCCTTCAACAGCTGCAGACTCTTCCTAAAACTGGATCAGTTGCAGCCCCTAATGGTCAACCTCCAGCCAGATGTCCTCAGCATCTTGGAATCTTGGATTTCCCACAAGGTCCCAGATTCTGCAGTATCCATTCCTGGTTACTCCGTTGTCACGCACAATCATCCCAAGAGGGGTAGTGGTGTTGCGATCTACCTCTCCCCCGGCATCCAATTTGCACCTGTCTTATTGATCTATTCCACCTCGGCCTGTCAGCTGCTCCTCCTAAAACTCTCCTTCCCCTTCTCAGTCCATATTATATTGCTGTGGTGTACTGTTGCTTGGGTGTATCCGTTACTTCGGTCACCAAAATCCTCGCCTCCATCTGATCCCACTCCTCCTCTGGTGAGTTACTTATCCTTGGTCATTTTAACATTAATTGGCTCTTCCCCCTTGACACACAACCTTTGCCAAAATATTAAATCCCTCCAAATGTCCCAGTTGATATCAGATCCCGCCCATCTGAATCTCAAATCCAGAAACCACTCCCTTATGGAGTGGATACTTTCCTATCACCTCCCACTGTATTGTGGATGTAGGTGTCCTCCCCGATGTTCTCAGTGACCACCATATGGTCTACTGTGTGTGCAATATCAGCTAGCCTAAAACTCCCCCTAAAATCCTCCTCCTAAAGTCCTTTAGGTCACTGGACTTGCTGTTCCTCCTGCTGACTTTGATTGCCATCATTGACTGGGACCCTCTCTCAACAGCCACCAACATCAGTTCTGCCCTCGGTTCCTTCCAAACCAAATTTATGGCTGTCTGGGACCACGATCCCACCTCAAGAAAAATGTGGTCTGAGGTTTCCACCTTTCCTGGATCTCTGCTGAGCTTTTGGCTTGCCTTTGAGCCATAGAGCTAGCATGGTGATTTTACAAGGTCACCGGCTCCCCTGCTGCCCTTTTAAATTATCAGACTGTTTGCTATGCTTGCACGAAAGCCATCAGGCTTGCAAAATCTGAATACTTTCATCCACACTCCAGAACAACCTTAGTCATCTCTCTGTTTTCTGTAAAGTAATCCATTCGTTCCCCCCACCACCACCTATGCTACCCCATGGCTGGCAATTCCCAAATCACTGACCCTGCTACCATAGCTTCTTTCAACCCCTTTGTCACCACCTGTGCCCTCTCTACTCTCCCCTTCCCCATAGCACAAACCCTCTCCAGTTTCATTCTTAAAGTGCTTGTTTTTTCTCTTCTTTTAACATTTGCTGTGCACAGGGAGAGGTTCTGGTTTTGGATTACAGGTGCGCTAATTGCCCATATAAGCAACTGCAATTTGTTTTGATGGCCCTGGCTTTGCAGTGCGAGGTGCAGGTTTGAGTGGTGGCTGTATGTGCACAAAATTACAATTTAATGATTTCAACGGCTCCAGTGCTGTGGGTGCGAGTGGTGGCAGAAAATGTGAAAGTGAATAAGAAAGCTGAGAAGACAACTGGGTAAAAATATGGCTGCCACATGTTTATCTTTTGCAGTCATGCATGGCAGATTAATATGTGATCAGGCCAAGTACCAGGGTGACCACTGATTAACTAGGAGAATTAATCAATGGCCAGGTGACTGGTTTGCACCACTTGAGTTATGCAGGTTTTCCAACCCACTTTATAACAGGATTTACCTGTATACAATGGATTTTGTGGCCATTCCTATTGCATAAATACAGTTCTCCTTCTTCTGGAGAACTGAGAGCTCTTGCAGTCACTGTGGTTTGTTGTCCTTCAGCCACTACTTTAAAGACATAAAAACAAGTGTGTGCTGTGAGCTTTGGATCCTATAAAGAGAAAGTTGGAAAGGGGGGCATCTGTTCTGGATAACAGTAAATATGCATATCAAAAACACGGGGTCCAGTCAGTTTCACTCACCCAGAAAATCATTTTATTAATTATCATATATTCATGGACATATCTGAGGTTGCCCTGTTATAAAAAATCAGAACCAATGATTCATAATCTTAAATTACTCTGTCATGGTGTTTTGGCATTTGGTTTTCTGAAATTATAAAAAGAGAAATCTTCTCTGACTTAATTTCTAAATTGTTACACAGTATAGGGACTTGTTACATATAGCTAGAGTGTGCAAGGTCAATGGAACAAAGGCTTTTCTGGTAGTCATTCCTAACATTTGGAACACCCTCTCCTGACATGTTATGGAAGTTACCAGTATTGCTGCTATCACATGAGTTGTGTTCGCATACCTAAATACCCAGTGCAGTTTCTCCACCGCCATTCTGCTGATCGTTCAATCACCTAGCCATCCGTCCATGACCTTTAAGTCACATTTACACTTACCGTACTATTTCACTCCTTGCCCGCTGCTCTGTCTGCAACAATGTTGAATGGCATTTACACTACCAGTGGCATTGATTGTTGCAGGAAGCCCAACCAAACTTCCTGCATTTTGACTGTATTCCCGGGTCGGGGGGGCACGGTGGGCTGATCTAAAGAGTCTGCACTTTTTTCTCAGGCAGAGTTTTTGTAAAACTTCATTGGGAATATACAGATCAAGCTACAGTCTCAATCCCAATAACCAGTGGAAGGGTGTAAGAGGGAATTAGTCACTCTCACTTTCTTAATTTTTTTTAGTATTCCACCTACCTTGCTTCTGGATAAAAGAGGAGCTGCTGGGATTTAAAAGAATAAATAAAATGGTCAGTCTGGATGCCTAGCCTAAGGTCTAGACCAAGGTATATACTTCTTTTACAGGGGAGGGAAAATAACATAATCATTAGTAGTTTTGGATGAAAACAACAATGACAATGCAGGAGTATTGGGGAAATATGGCAGTTCCGCACGATGTTTCACGGGGCTGCACTGGTGCAGGTGGAGCAGTGTGGCAAAAACTCTGCGGTACAGCTCTCTGCAAAACACGCTCCTCTGCACACAATGGGAGCAATCTACAATGCTCCGCAGGCTGTTTACACAGTATAATCTATACCGCTCACAACTGTGCAGATCTGGTCATGTAAATGTGCCTCTGTGTACTTAATTTACCTTATCTGCTATATAAAATTATAAATATGTATATATTGTAACTGTTGTATTTACCTTCGTGCGAAGATAGTTTTATTGTAAGTGTTAGTAATGTCCACTGCTGTATCTGTACCCTCCAGGATCATCTTGAAAACTATGCGTAAACCTAAATGGGGATATCCCAATTCACTAAATACATACATACATAAATAAATAAATACAAGTGCTATATCGCCAGAAGCAAAAAAAAAGTTACACCATTATGCAGTTTCTGCCCTTTTAAACCCATATACTTGAGTAACACTTGTCTAGTTATGTAACAAACTACCACTAGAGGGCAACATGTGTGTTTGCATTATTTTGCTGCTTTCATGCATGTGCAAGAAACACATTGCTTTCAGTAGTTAGGGAGTATGCCTAAATGCATCAGGAAATTTGGCCACATCACCACGCAATCAGCTATTTTGGTGCATTACAAGCTACCAAAACAGCTGATTGTGTGGTGTCCCCATGGCGAAGGCTTCTCTGTCGGCCAGTCACAGTCCCCAGGAAGCTGACGGAAAGTCACCACCCACTGTTCAGTGTGCCTTCCTGGTGAAACATTTCAAAAAGAAAAAATGAAAAAAAAGCAGATGGGGTGCCCAATCCCCCTGTTGGCATGACCCCCTCCCCAGTTCATTTGCCAACGGGGTAGCCCAATCCCCGTCAGCATAATGCACCCCCCCATGGCTCATACGTCCCCTCCAGTACACTGTATGGCCTTGGGGGTGCCCAATCCCACGTCAGCTCCACTGTCCCTCCCAAACAAACTGCCCGGTGCCATGCTGGGAGCCCACCCCAGTGTGACAAAAGTCCCCCATTGTCTTTAAAAAAGACAGAAGAAAAATGTCCTTGTTGATTCTCTTGCTCCCTTCCCCAACCCGCACCCATTCTCTGCGTACCCCCCTCCCACACCCCGCTCACCCCATACTTACCTCCGGAGCCCAGCGTGTCGATCTTCGGTGGACCGGGAACACGTCTGCACTCTTCAAAGCCGACTGCGAACTGAAGAAATGCCGGTTAGCTGCATAATGGCATAAATGTTTTTTTTTTTCAACTTTGGTGCATATCTCGGCCATTTTTGGGAATTTTTTCACCAAATATTCAACATGGGTTCTTGGGACCCCACCTCATGAACTCTCATTTTGTTATTCTGTCCTGAAAGGTGATTTCAGATCACTGCCAGAACCACCTTTTTGGACCGATTAATGAAACAACAGTGTTACAGTTTATGAGGTAGGCCCTCAAAACCCTATGTTGAAAATTTGGTGAAAAAATTCCCAAAAATGACTGTTTTATTAGCATGCATTGCACAGTTCCTAAGCACGTTCATGACTTCGAGCATTTTTATTCTTTTCACTCCAGATTTTCAACATTGCCATTTTACCACACCTTCTTATGAACAGTGCAGCTGTCAATTTTCACATCTCACCTGAAATGTGTTTTTGCACATGTAGCGCACAATGGCGTGGTTGGTGTGCAAAATCAATGTTCATGACAGATTAAGAATATTACAGTGACACTGTTCATGAGGTAGGCCCCCAAAAACCCTATGTTGAAAATTTGGTGAAAAAAATCCCCAAAATGACTTTTTACGAGTGTGCGTTGCGCAGTTCCTATGCACGCTCATAACTTTGAGCATTTTTAATATTTCCACTCCAGATTTTCAGCATTGCCATTTTACCACACCTCCTTATGGTCAATACAACTGTTATTTTTCACATCTCACCCGAAATGTGTTTTCACACATGTAGCGCATAGTGGTGTGGTTGGTGTGCGAAATCGATATTCGGGACAGAGTAAGAAAATCACAGTGACACTGTTCATGAGCAGAGGTCTTAAACTGGCTATGTTGAAAATTTGGTGACAAAAGTCCATAAAATGACTGTGTTACGAGCGTGCATTGTGCAATTTCCATGCACCCTCATATGTTCACGAATTCGTAATCTTTTCAGTACAGATTTTCAACATTGGCATTTTTCCACATCTCCTTATGAACAGTACAGCTGTCATTTTACGCACCCTGACCAAAATGTGTTTTCGCACTTTTGGTGCAGAATAGCATGGTCGCTGTGGGAAATCAGTGTTCGGGATAAATTAAGAAAATCACTGTGACACTGTTCATGAGCGGAAGTCCCAAAATGCCTGTGTTGAAAATCTGCTGTAAAAAATCCCAAAACTAATTACATTACGGGTGTGAGTTGCGCAGTTTCTATGCACACTCATGACTTCACCAATTTTTTTATATTTTCACTCCAGATTTTTAACATTGCCATTTTTTACACCTTCTCATGAACAGCACAGCTGCCATTTTTCACATCTTGTTTGAAATGTGTTTTCGCACCTGTGGTACCAAATGGCACAGTCGCTGTGCAAAATCACCTTTTGGCTAACAAACTAATAGTGTCACTCTTCATGCAGTGGGATCACAAAAAAGCCCATGTTGAAAACTTGGAGTAAAAATACCAAGAAACTCCCAGGGTGTTAGGGTTTTCGACCATAACGCTCTACCCTGTAGGGACTGACAGGCGTCAGGGGTATGACTTGGGATTGTCAACAGTAATGCTCATGCCATTCCACTCCCACCCTGCAGCCAGTGGCAGGCATCAAGGTGCGCCTTGGCCCCTTTGGCCCCCGAGTTCACCCCATTCTCCTATACTGCACCCATTTCAGTGTATTTCCTTATGGAATGAGGTGAGTGTAAAGCCTGAACACTTCAAAGTACACCTCAACACTTATAAGTGTCTGCAGGGTAGGGTGAGGTGAAATGTTGTGACTGTTAGGCACACCTCAATGTCTGTCCATCTCTGCAGGGTGGGGGGTGAAGTTGGCGTCTTTTCAATACTTCACTGCCATTCCTATACTGCATCTGTCTAACTCCTGCACTTCCACTGCTAATGACAGCAAGCAACACTTGGCATTGACAAATGCTTGTTTTAAAGCAATATTTGTGATTTTCAGAAAAAAAACTTCACATCAGCTGAACTCAGTACAAAATTCTTCCAAAATCTGAATTTCAGAACATTCCATCTTTTTATTTCTGATGATATTTTGTATGAGAATAAGATCTTAACACTTTAGATTTCAATGTTTTCCCCTGCTGCTTTTCCTGCCTTGAAGTCACAATGCTCCCCGGGACATCAGAATAGTTTCTGTGCAACAGGTTGTGATGTCACAGCGTAGAATTAGTACTTCAAGATAGGAAAAGTAACAGGAGGAACAGATGAAATCTGAGGGCCAAAGAGTCTGATTTCCTACAAATGTCTTTACTAACAAAGCATGGAATGTCCTGAAATTCAACATTTTGGGGAGTTCTATGAGATTTGTGTCCGGCTGATATCAGTGTTTTGCAGAAAACAGGAAAATCACTTTAATGGAATAACTCCATTGGCTGGTTTATAATGGCAAGAAGGACCTCTGTACATATAATATAGAATCAACAGGCTTTATCAACATGAGAGAACCCATCGATTTAGAATTTTTGGAATTGTCAATTTTTTGTGATTTCTATTTTTGGATTTCTCTGCCCACCGGCATGCCACTCCTTTAGGCCTCACAGTCTCAGTTGCTTCCAGGCTTACCATTTGCTGCCACCTGAGTGCCATCCAGACCTCCAGTACCTCCAGCATCCCACAGAGATAGCCAAGGAGAGGAACCCTATAAAAACTGAAATACAGACTGGATGGGCTGTGGTGATGCACCAGAGGGTCTGTTGGTGTGGGGAGACTCAGACACCACCATCTGGAGTGCCAGTGCAGGATTTCTTCATTTACTCTTTCTGCTCCTCCCAAATACTACACATGCTCCCACATGCCTGGAGCTAACCTGGCCATCATGCCACCTCTAGTAGTCACTGTCAGAGTGGTGTGATGAGCTCCTCCTCTGGGGAGATGAGCATACATATGTTCACCAAGAACCCTCCCTGCCTGCCTCTACTCCTGAAGGCCCGGGCTCAGAGCAAGAACCGGGTCACCACATGTCAGAACATTCCCCCATCAACCAGCACCACAGAGTTGGCCAAATTGCCCTTTCTTAAATGTAGTTTTTATGCTCCCACACTTTGCTGGCTCACGTCACCTGGTCAGACTCTGCCCCATGCTTCTCATCCCTGCTGCATACCTCCTTTCCCCTTTCAACCCCATGGGCCCCACATGGTGGGGTCTGGCCATACCAGATCAACCTTCCATCTTCTCCTGAGTATGGAGGCAGGAGTTTTTTGGGTAAGAAGAGGAGTGGACAATGGTGGTGGTTGAGCACGAGTGCACCTAGAATCACCCTGATCAAGACAGGGCTTTCTACTTCTCTGTTCCCACCCTTGGGACATTGGCATGCACTGAGCTCAAGTGTCAAGTATGCAGAGCATGAAGAGTGGAACCTGGCTGGTGTTCCTCTCCTTGCTGTGTTGCTGCTGTATGCCACCTGTGGTCACCCATGTGGCAGTACCGTAGTGGCTGCAGCTACCCTCCCTCTCCAGAGAAACAGATTGCCTCCTTCCACCAGCTGGTCCCCTGATGACCTGAGCTCACTCCCAAACTCAGTCGCCCACGTTGTGAGTGGTAGTTCTACTGCTGCACTTACAGGCCAGGTCAAATTGTGGTTTTTAAGTGTTGCCTAACTTTTGTTTTTCACATAGATTTATTGCCTCAGAAGTGGTGACCCCCCCCCCCTTCTGGCCCCTGCTGGTCCCAGTCCACCTAGGATCAATACAAGGACAACATTGCAGGGGATGGCAGTCATCCTGTTCCAAGTCTTTTTTCTGTTCTTTTCTTGCTCCTGGGAGATATCAGTATCACACAGTCATGCACGACTGACAGACATGCTTCCTTCCCCCCCAGTGACCTGTAAACTGCTTTTTTATCCATGCATGCACCTCCTTCTGCAGAGAAAGAGGAGATGTGTGCATCCTGCATCAAACTACCTCAGAGGTCACTGTCAGAGTGCCACAATAGCGCTCCCTCAGACAGAGTGTTGCTAATGGTAATACAACACTGTGCTATAAAATAATTTCTTATTATAGCATCTTTCATGCAGAATATCACAAAATGCTTTATAGAGTAATCAAAAGAAAATATGTTAATTAAAGTGAATAGTAGAAATAAGATTAGACTGTAAGGGCCCTGATTGGCCCTCCTCTCCCATGGTGAAGGGCACCATAGTATCTGACAACTGGGAGTCAGCTACACTAATACACAGGTTATTGCCCTAGGTCAGAATTAAGGCATAACAGGAGAATCATGGGCCTACTGTAGAAGTAAGTATTGCTCAGGCTTACAGTGTGTTAGCAATTGTTTACTTTCTATTTACTTAAGCATATTTTAGAAACAAAGAAACATAGACAATGCCTGCAGATAAAGGCCTACTGGCCCATCTAGTCTGCCCAAGTCTGCCTAGTTATGGTACTGTGACCCTGTCAGTCCTCATTTCTTTCTCCCCCAACTGCCCCATGTGCATTTTTGCCACATGCCTGTCCCACCTCTTCTAGAACTCCTGACTGTCTCTGCATAGATGACTTCTTCCAGAGGTTTGTTCCAGTCTGCCACCGCTCTTTCTGTAAAAACGTACTTCCTGACATCCTTTATGAACCCCCACCAGTTTCATGGAGTTACACCTGGTGCCTGTGAATAACTCACAGATGTCTACCTTGTTTATTCCATGGAGGTACTTGAACATCTCAGTCACGTCTCCCCTCTGCCTCCTGTCCTCCAGTGTGTACATATTGAGATCCCCAAGTGCTCACCATAAGACCTCGCTTGCTGCCCCTGTATCATTTTAGTAGCCCTTCTCTGAACTGCATCCCACATCTCTCTCTCTTTCCTTCCTCAAGTGTGTGCTCCAAAATAGCACATAGTATTCTAGGTGTGATTGAACCAGAGATCTATCTAGGTGCAATATTACCTCCCTCTTTCTTTTTTTGCGCCCCCACCTGAAGCATCCCAGTATCCGATTTGCCTTTCCCACAGTCCTATTACATTGTGCTGATGCCTTCAAGTGCTCTTTTATTATTGCATCCAGGTCCCTTACCTTGTTGTGCTCTCCACTACCACCCCATCCATCCTTTACTCCATTCACAGGTTCTTGGCCACTGTGTGCATTACCTTGCATTTTTTTGCATTAAATATCAGCTACTACACCTGTTACCACTTTTCCAGTCTTCCTAAATCCTTTTACCTGTCCTAATCTTGCTGTCTTAGCAAGATACTTGTATGTTGTCTATTTATCTTAAAGGTTTTGTATACTGTGTATTTTCAATAATTGTACAACTGTATTACTATGTTTTTCCCCTACCCCAGGTTACACCTGGAAATGAGCCTCAGCTCAGTGTGCCTTTCCCAGTTACCAAATTTCAAATAAATACATTTTTTATTGCCTTTACTCTCTCTGGGGTCCACTCTAGCCCGCATCTTGATGACATCTAGGAAGATAGATATTTTACCTTGAATCCCCTCCTCTATGTCACATATCAATATGTTAATGTGGACTGGTTCTTAAACCAATTCCTGGGACACCCTGTTCATGATTTTCTTTACCCTGGAGGGCTCTCCATTTAGAACTGCCCTCTGGGTCCTCTCACCCAGTCAATAGTTTACCCTCATTGTTGTCTTATCCTCTACTCCAAGGTCACCCAATTTCTTTACCAACTGCCCATGTGGGATAGAGTCAAAGACTTTGCTGAAATCTAGGTACAGTACATCTACTGCCTGACTTCTACAAATGGCCTTTGTCAGCCAGTCGAAAAATTCAATATGGTTCATCTGGCCCAATCTCCCACTGATAAATACATGCTGACTAGAGTCCTGCAGGCTACTGGCCTCCAGGAATCTTATTATCCTCCCCTTCATAATAGATTCCAATACCTTCCCAGCTATAGATATCAGACTGACTGGTCTGCAGTTGTCTGGTTAGTATCAACCCACACTTTTGTGCAGTGCAACCAGATTCACTGTTCTCCAAGCCTCTGCCACTCACTTCCATTGTCTCTAAAGAGCAATTGAAGATATTCACTAGTGTACTCGCCAGGACCTGCCCCATCTTCTTTTTTATCCATAGATGCATCCCTTCTGAGCTCTATGATCTATTCACTTTCAGTGTTTATAGGCCATTTATCACCATGATGGGTTCCATGTTGATGCCTGTTAGTGATACCTAGTTGGATTTTATGCAGAAATATGGCAGAAGGCCCATGTTTTTGACCATTAACACCAAACAGAAATAATTGTTCTGCAAATTCACTTTACCATTCTCATTCTCTACCCATCAATCACCCTTCTTTAGCCTCACCACTCCTTTCCTGGTTTTGTGCTGCTGTCATCTATTGTAAAATAATGCTTTGCCACACTCTTTAACCCCCCGCTTCAGCTCTGTCTCTGCTTTTGCCTCATGCTCTGTTTGCCACCCTTATCTTTTCTTGATACACAGCCTGTCCTTATCTGTCTGAGTTATTTTCTATCTGATGGATTACTTTATTTTTTCCCCTCACTCTCTCTGCTGCTCTTTCTGAAAACTACAGTGGTTTCCTCCCCTTCTTCCCCTTCACCGTCATCTTTGCACATAGCCATGTTGCTTCCAATACTTACTTATTAATCAGATCACATTTACTGGTTGCTCCTACCACTGATGTCACATACTACAAATTCCCCCCAGCATCACTCCATCTTCCCAAATTTTGCCCTTCAGAAATCTAAGACCTTAGTCCAGAAGTGTTCCGAATTGGCTTTTAGTTTGACCTCAGCCCACATGGTTCTGTGATTATTGGAACCCAGTGGTTCCCTCACCTGGACCTCCCCAATACTGCCCCCTGTTTGTCAGAACCAGATCCAGTATGGCCCCTTTCCTAGTGGGTTCCATGACTCTCTGACTCAGAAATGCCTCTTGCATCTTCTGTACCAGGGCCTGGCTCTTTCTGCTCATAGCTAATGGGATACTTCAATTGACATCCAGCAAATTGATATCCCCCAGTATCAGCATCTTTCCCAGCCTACCGTCCTGTTTAGTAAAACACATGGAAACCAGACCATTTATATGAACAAAGCAACCCAGATGTTGACTGAGCAGTATATCAAGATATTTGTTGCATATTATCTTGTCAAGGCAGTCATCTGACAAGGAGTGGATTTAGTGCCAAATAGCAAGCACTGAAACAGTTTTCTTCTGGTTTAGGGCTAGTTAATTGGTATGGAACCAGTTTTGGGTGTTGGTGTAGTCCAGGTTTAGGTTTTGTTCAATAATTGAGGTAGAAGATCCTGAGGAATAGATGATGGTGTTAACAATATTTGGACACTGAAGAAGTTGTGAGGGCTCGGAAGATGCCATTTATGAACACAGTAAATAACAGAGGTCCCAGTATAATACACTGGGGGACTCCGGAGGAACAGATAGTGTGGAGGAGAGGGAAGGACCCAGCTTGACTATCCCAGCAGAGTGGGTTTATGAGAGACCCTTGGAGACTAGTTTGGAAAGTAGTACAGAGTGATTCATTATATTAAATACTTTGCCCAGTTCCAAGGCTGATGTCCATATGGATATAGATGTGATCAGTGATCTGAATAATGGAGGAGATAGTGCAGTAGGTGGATTGGAAGCCAGATTGGAGGAGTTCAGAGAGCCAGTGTTAGTTTAGAAGCTGGACAACGGCCTAATAATTAATCTCTACAGGACTTTGGACACAACTGCCAGTAGTGAGATGGGGTGAAAGTTGCCATGACATCAGCTGCATAATATTTGTGAAGGGGTATGACTACAGCATGTTTCCAAGAGGAAAGGAAGTGGCTCAAGGCCAGGGAGCAGTTGAAAATGTGCTCAAGTAGTTTGGCTAGGGCAGGGGCACCAAATGCAAAGAATGTAGGAGGTGTACCATCATATCACAGTTGGAATGTGCATTTAGGGAAGCCAGTTCTTTGAGGACTTCTGTCTCTGAGATAAAGGAAAACACAAGTTTCCATGTCATAACAGCGATTGCCATTTAGGCAACTGTACAGCGCCGAAAAATAAATAACGGTGATGTACACTTGTGGTCACTCCAAAGGCGGGGGTGGTACTGTAACATATGCGGGGGGCTGTTCTCCCTGCACCTTCTAACTAAAGATTCTCAACTCCAGGTTGGGGGAATTTGGAAGTGTGTGTGTGTGTGTGTGTGTGTAAAACTTAAGAAAAATCCTAAAACTTGGCCCGGCACAAAAAGTGATGCCTGCCCCAGAACCGAACCCAGCATCCTCCCAACCCCAGCTGACCACCCTTACCACAACGCCACATGACCAGCTCTGCAGCCAACTGCAAACTACCTCCCACATTCCCTCCCTCCCCTTCTGCCCTTTGAGCGGTGTAGTCTCCCCCCCCAGCATGTGTGTATACTTCCTGTTGCCCACCTTCGTCCACCGTGGTATCCTGTTGCTACCCTGTCAGGTAGCCCGGAACACAGGCACCGTGATTGAGTCGCTGTTTTTGAAGTCACTCAATTGTGTTCGCCGTGTTCACAGGATACCCAGCATAATACTATCCAGGGTAGTTGGGGCACTTTGGAACTGGGAGAGAGATTGAATTAAAAACTGATGACAGCTTAAGGACCATAAATGAAATGTATGCTTAGGACATTTGCAGGGAGAAAGGGGTTAGTCCTTGTCTGTGACCCCACAGGCTAGAAGTTATGGAAGTAGAACTAAGGAGGCAGTGAACAGTACTCCAGAACTCAGATGGATCTGTACCAGGGGTAAAGAATTCAGAACTTATTCCTGACATAGGGGTCCTGAGCCTGTCTTATGGCTTTGGTACAGTAGCTACGAAGTTTAGGGAAGGCCAGTAAATCAGAAGGGGACCCAGTGGCCTTGAATTTGACCTGGACTCTATCTCTTGGGTGAAAGGGGTAAATATGATCAGAGGAGACCCGGGGATAGTGGGTGCTCCTGACCCTTGTTTTCTTAGTGGGGGGAATGAACGTCACAGACAGAGTTGAAAGTGGCATGGAACCGATATAGTGCTATGTCAGTATTTTGACAAAGTTCAGCTGGCAGCCAGTCAGTTGAGTCCTGGTCCCAAATAAAGGTATCATACTGAATATCTCGGAAGAAATGAGCAATGGGTATACAAAGATTTGTCTGTGTGTTTTGGTCACAGACAGGAACTGAAGAGTCTTTTTTTGAGACAACATAAGTGGGGTAAGTTGTGGGGAAACTTGGTGAAATAGTGTCTTTATTATTGTCTGTAGAGTAAATTGAGATCAGCCACAATAGTCCACATTTAAGGTCCATGATTAAGAACTGTGTCTTGCCCTGTAGTTTGGGGGCTGGGTGAGAGCTCTTTGCCCTGAGGCCTCAGCTAGGTGATAAACTCCTATAACTGCACACCCATTGCAAGGGAGTGAGGAGGGTCAGGACAAAGCAAAAGGAAGGGTATAGGAAGGAGTAAGTTATTAAAAAAAATGTAGTGGCATCTTAGGGTTTAAAAACAGTGTGGATATAGGGGAAACACCATATCTAGGGTAGGAGTATTTAAGGGTTTAAAGTGAGCAAAACAAAAACAGGCAGGATAGAGATAAGTTAAGGGTCAAGCAATAGTTGGGCAAGGTGTAAAAAGGGGCTAAAAGAGGCAAAACAGTAAACCAGGCAAAGGAGGATATAGTTATGCTGAGAGTGGTTCAGTGCAGTGGCTGTGGGGAGGCAGTCTTCAGGGAGACTTTCTGGAGACTGTGTTGCTGCCCCATCTGCATGCACCTCTCTGGGCTGAGGAAGGAGGTTGCAAGACTCAAGGCCGAGTTGGCTTGGGTTCAGAGGACCTATTCCCTACCCAGGGATCATCTAGCCTGCTAGCTCAGAGATTGCCCTGAAGGAGGAGCTGCTGGACAACAGTGGGATCAGGGAGGGTTAGGGTGGTGGGGCATAGGCACATCCCTCATTTGGTACCGCTACAAAATAGCTACACCACACTGACTGAGCAGAAATGTCCCACACAGGCACCCAAAGTAGTGTTGGGGTGGATGTGGAGGTTCTCCATAGTGGAGACCCCAAGGAGGGTGACAGAGGACTTCAGAGGAGGAGGAAGAGAATTCTGGTGGGGGACTCCATAGTGAGGGGATACAGCTAGGGGCATGTAATGATGAGGAGAGGGAGATCATGTGCCCTCCTGGCACCACAGCTTGCAGGGATGGAAAGAGGATCCAAAAGATCGCTTGGGCAGCAGGAATGGAGGGAAAGCTGAATAACATTGTCCATCTGGGGATAAATGACCGGGCTATAGGGATGAGCCAGCAATAGTTTAGGAGGAGTTTAGGGAATTGAGGGGGGGCTTTAGGCAAGTAGCATGATCTGTGACCTTCTCGGTGGTGCTACCTGTCTATGACAGGGAGGAGGACAGGATTCTCCACACCAGGATCTTCAATGCGTGGTTTTTATTTTATTTATTTATTTTTTATTTAATTTATTCATTCTTTATTTGGATAATTCCTTCAAGCAAAAGCTCTTTACATAGGTTCCATGTCAACAATGAACAAAGGAATGAAACAATAGATTGGCAATACAGCGATTAGAATAACACTATCACACTGCTACTAATTTACATAAGAACAAGAGCCATTACTTACAGTGAAAATGTACGGTGGCTTAAGAGCATTGTAAAAAGTATGTCCATTAACTAAGTGCAATTACAGAAAGTGAGAATATTGGGTAATGACAGAGAGAGCAGTGGTGGCAGTGCTAGATCATCTGGTGCAGGGGAGAATGTAAGTCAGCCCAGGGGCCTTGACAAGTTGCTTAACTACATAGAAGAGTAGACATAAGTCACAGGCACTGTGCCAAGGTGACCTGGGGCAAGTTGGCATGAGCAGTTAGTGGGTGCAGCCACATGCGGAGTCAGAGAGAAGTCGAAGTTTAAGCTTCTGTTTGAAGGCTCCTAAGGTAGCAGCAGATGATACGTCAATAGCAAGCAAGTTGAACCAGAGTGGGGCTTGGTGGGCAAAAGACCTTTGACCCTGGGAGGTACGGCATTGAGGGATCTTGAAATATTGGCAGACTGAGCCTCTTGCTTGATGTGAGTTGGTATTAGGGGTAAGAAGCTCTTGAACCCCAGGAGGCGTCAGCCCAGAGGTAATCTTCTTAGCTAGGAGACAGGTTTGGTATTGAAGTCTACCGCTGAACTGAAGCCAGTTTGCCTGTGCATATAGGTCAGAGGTATGGGTTAGATGCCCTGCACCTGTGAGGAGCTGGCAAGCCTTATTTAGTACTATTGTAATACATTTGAGGGACGTGGCAGTAGCTGACCCATATATGATAAGACCATAGTCCACAAGTGAGACCACCGAGCAGTGTGTAGCTGTGCTGAGGGCTTTGAGAGTCAGACTATGCCTATGTCTGTACAGGAGCCCAATTCACATGCTGATGGCTTTGGATAAGTTATCTAGATGCCTGGCATAAGAGAGGGTGCTATCAACTGTGATCCCTAGATATTTAAAATGAGGTACTAGCTCCAGTGATGCTCCAGTATCATTTACGATAGTGAGTGGGTAGTATCTGTGCTTGTTTTGGGCAGTTGCAAACAGCATCATTTTTGTCTTTTTATAGTTCATGACTAATTTATGGTTGTTAAACCAACTCTCTACTGCAGCAAAGTTTTGTTTGAGCTCATGTTCAACCGCCTTGGGATTAGTAGCACTAGTAAAGAGGACTGCATCATCCGCATAGAGAAGGATACATCCCTGGCAGGAGAGGGGAAGCAAATTCAGAAAGACACTGAACAGGAGGGGACCCAGGATTGATCCTTGTGGGACTCCTGACTTGATAGGTTTGCTGTCTGAAAGGACTTCGGCAATTTTTACTAGTTGCGATCTACTCAGAAGGGGAATGCCCCGTGAGCAGTGACATTTCTACGGAGACATGCATCGATATCGACAACAGCGCCATGTCACTGTAGAAGTGCTGCTGGGACCAGGCAACCCCTTCCCCCGACCTGCACCCCCTCCCCTAACTAACTCTGACCTGGAGTTAGAATCCTAAAGTACGGGGGGTGTGGGGGGCAGAGCCCCCCGAAGAAAAAACACACCGATGTGTGCAGCTCCATGCCGACTGCAAATCACTGTCAAGATGGAGCCTGGTGCTGTGATGCCGGTTGATATTTTTCTTGTCGAACTGGCATTGTAGAGCCTTCTGAAGGTAGCTTCTGAACCAAGCCATGGCATTGGGGGAGAGACCAAGGTTAGAAAGTTGCTCCACCAGGAGGGCATGGCTAACTATGTTGAATGCTTTGGTTAAGTGAATGTATACAGCACCAACCATCTGACCCTGGTCCAGGGAATTATGAATGTAGCCCATGAACTTGAGCAGGGCAGTGGTGGTGCTGTATCCAGCCCTAAACCTATGCTGCTGGGGGCATAGAAGTTGATACTTATCCAGGTATTCAACCAGCTGGTCTGAGACAATTTTTTCAAGGGCTTTGGATAGTGGAAGTAGGATGGAAATAGGTCGGTAGCTACCATGAGAGGCATGGTGTCCGCCCTTACAGACTAGTGTCACTACCGCAGATTTCCACTTTTGAGGAAAATGGGCGAACCTTAGGGAAAGGTTCATTTTATGTGTAAGGGGTGCCAGTAGCTCCTTCAGGGTAAGACTGACAAACTTGAGGTCCAAGGTGTCTCCGCTGAAATGACCTTAACCTAATACCTTTAGGAGATATTTCCTGGCATCTTTAAGAATTACAGCTCTAAAATAGAAAGACGGATGGGTAGGGGGCTAGACAGGATTGTTAAGGCCAGCAGTGGGAGAGGTAGGGCAGAAAAAGTCTGGGGGGAGAACTCCACCGAGGTCAGTGAATGCTGTGCTGAAGGAGTTCGAGATGTTTTTTGGGTTTAACATAGAGACCCCATTTATGTTAAGCATAGTAGAGTCAGATTTAGGATCCTTCCCAGCGACTTCATTGAGATTCCTCCAGAATTGCCCTATATCATTCCAGGCATGAGACAAGGTTTCTTTATAGTAAGAGTTTTCCACGGCCCAGATTGACCTGGAATCATTTCTAACCTTTTTATAAGACTGCACATCAGACTGATTACCCGAGTAACACGCTTTATGCCAGAGAAGGTCCCTGGCCTTTAGGAGATCACTAATGTCAGGGGAAGGAATAGTGCAAATAATGTCAGGTTGAAGGAATAGTGTAAAGAGGAGGGTTTTGACTTCTTCGGGAACTGGGGCCCCACCTGGAGGGATAAAGGCTGTATGGGGCGACGGCCTGCATCAATCCAGGAGGGAAACCATGGTCCTCACTGAATGGTTTAAATGCTACATTGGTGAGCATTTAAACTAGCCAAGGGGGGAGGTGGAATGAGGCAGGGAGACATAAACTGTCCCCCCCACAGGCTCATGAGCTCAGCAGTGGGAATCCTGAGGGACTGAAATCCCCAAAGGAACCAAATAACAAAGGAATCCAAGGGGTAAAAGAAAAGCAGGACAATCTGGAGAGCCATGTATGCAAATGCTCGAAGTCTGGGCAATAAGATTGCAGACCTAGAGGCCACCATGGCAGATGCGGACCTGGATATAGTAGCAATTAGCAAGTACTGGTGCAATGAAGACCAGGACTGGGATTTATTTATTTAGTTTTTGTTGACTGGGTAGGTACACTGGACAGCATGGCTGCCTATTTTCAGGTGCAATCCGTAAGGTTACAACAGAGGGCATAAAGGCAACAGTAAATACAAGGAAAAATCAAGTGAACAAGAATTGGTACAAAACAAGCTAGAAATCAGTCACAGTTCAGCTATACGACCTATACAGCAATAATAGTACAGTTGCAGGAACAATATATACAACAGATACAAGATATAAGTGCAAATAACTGGCAGTTATTGAATAATCAACCAAGTGGGTAGAGATAAGTCACAATTCAGCTGTAGTCATACCAGGGTATAGACTGGTCAGAAAAGACAGGGTGGATAGGTAAAAAAGGGTGAGGATTGGCTCTTTATGTCAAGAACAACATAAAAGCTATGGAAATTCAGGGAGAGCAGGGAGGAGCTGAGGTATGTAGGTCGCCCTGGAGACATGGGGGGGCTGCTATTCACACATGAGTGATCAACAGACCTCCAACATGGGGGAGAGGTGGATAAAGATATGATGGAAGCAATCCAAAGCATGGTATGCAAAGGGGAGGTGTTGCTGGTAGGGGACTTCAATCTACAGGATGTGGATTGGAGTCTACCAGCTGCAGCAACAGTCAGAAGAAGGGACATCCTGACTTCCCTGCAAGGGGCATTCCACAGGCAACAAGTTATGGAACGCATTCATGGGGGAAGGGGGCAACACTGGCCCTTGTACTGACAAACAGGGACAGTGTTGCTGACGTCACAGTGAGAGGCCACCTGGGGACCAGTTATCATCATACGGTGTGGCTCAAGATAAGAACTGGGCAGAATAGAGCTGCACTAAGATGAGGGTCCTGGACTTCAGGAGGGCCAATTTTAAGAAAATGGGAGAATGCCTCAGGGACACCCTAGCAGAGATAGGGAAACTGGAGGGAGTTGAGGAACAGTGGGCAAAAATAAAGGGGCATTGAAAAGGTCAACAAATCTGTGTGTCAGGCAGGTTAACAAGGGCAAGAGAAAAAATAAACTGCATTGTTCTCTAGAAAAGTAGAGGAGAAAGTAAGGGCAAAAAACCTATCATTTAGAAGGTACAAGAGGACACGGAAGGAAGAGGATAGGGAGAGTTACCAGGAGAAACAAAGAGAGGCAGGGATAGCAGTTAGGAATGAAAAGGCGTAAATGGATGAGAATATTGCCTAGTCAGTTAACAAGGGGATAAAACATTTTTTAGGTATGTAAGGGAGAAGAGAAAGACCAAAGTGGGGACAGTAAGGCCAAAAGGGAAAGAAGGGGTTTGTGAGGAAGAGGACCAGAAAAAAGCAGACATTTTGAACAATTACTTTTGTTCAGTATTTACAGAGGAAGGTGTAGGTGACGGCCAAAGATAAGGGATAAGGGCACTAAAGGAAGGGAGGTGGACACTAATCCCTTTACAGAAAAGGGAGTCCTCAATGTACTAGCACAATTAAAAGTAGATAAGGCAATGGGACCTGACGGGGTGCACTCTAGGATACTGGAGTTCAAGCAGGTGCTGGCTGCACCTCTGACAGCTCTGTTCAACCTATCACTAGAAACAGGGGAGGTTCTGGTGGACTGAAGGAGGGCAGATGTGGTCCCACTACACAAAAGTGGAAACAGGGAAATTACAGACCTGTCAGCCTGACTTTGGTAGTGAGTAAAGTAATGGAATAGCTACTGAAGGAAATGATTGGGGAATACCTTGTAACCAGTGGATTACAGGATCCGGGGCAACATGGTTTCACAGTGGGGAGGTCTTGCCAGACAAACTTGATTGAGTTCTTTGACTGGGTGACCAGAGAAGTGGATCAGGGAGGAGAGGTAGCTGTGGCTGACTTGGATTTCAGTAAGGCCATTGACACTGTTCCACCTAGAAGACTGGTGAGCAAGCTGGACAACCTAGGAGTGGATTCAAAAGTAGTAAAATGGGTAAGAAGTTGGCTAAGCAATAGGAGTCAGAGGGTGGTGGTAAATGGGGTCCACTCTGGAGAAGGCAAGGTGACCAGTGGGGAGCCCCAGGGGTCAGTACTAGGCCCAGTGCTCTTCAATGTCTTTATTAGCGACATTGCAGAAGGGCTAGAAGGGAAAGTATGCCTGTTCACAGATGACACAAAAATCTGCAACAGAGTGGACACATGGGAGGGGGGTGGAAAGAATGAGGGATGATCTGAAAAAAGCTGGAAGAATGGTCATGGGAGTGGCAGCTGGATTTCAATGCAAAAAAGTGCAAAATCATTCACTTGGGGCACAGAAATCCAGGGGCAATGTACCAATTGAGTAGGGAGGTATTAGCAACCAAAAAACAGGAAAAGGACCTGGGGTAATCATTTCTGATGACCTGAAGGTAGCCAAGCAGTGTGATAAGGCTGTGGGAAAGGCTAGCAGGATGCTTGGGTGCATAGGGAGGAGCATCACCAGCAGAAAAAGGGAGGTAGTATTACCCCTGTATAGAACACTGGTAAGACCCTACCTTGAGTATGATGTCCAGTTCAGGAGGCCCCACCTCCAGAAGGACATAGATAGGGTGGAGTACAAAAGAGGGCTACCAAAATGGTGCAGGGCCTGCATCAAAAACCCTACATGGAAAGACTCAAGGAACTAAAAAAGTACTCGCTAAAGGAAAGGAGGGAAAGGGGGCTATTATAGAAATGGTCTGATATTTCACAGGTATTAATAAAGTACAGGAAGGTAACATTTTCCATAAAAAAATATGCTGTGGGACAAGGGGCCACGCTATGAAGCTGAGGGGTGGGGAAGGCTCAGAGGAGATATGAAGAAATACTTCCTCATGAAGAGGGTGGTGGACACCTGGAACAGCCTCCCAGCTGAGGTGGTGGATGCTGAAACAGTAACGGGATTCAAGCATGCATGGGATAGACACAGTGGATCCTTAGAAGTAAGGCGGGGGGAAAAGACAAGAGATCAAGTAGGGTCTGTGGAGGCACAGTAGGTAGGGAATATAGGGCAGACTAGATGGGCCAAGAGGTCTTTATCTGCAGACAACTTCTATGTTTCTATGTTTCTGTTTGGGGGCTCTGAACCCTCCCACATTTAAATTAAAAAATGTGGGGTGTGTGGAACAGAGATCCATAACAAATCCAGTAATGTTTAAAGTTTTATTACCAACTTGGTACAGTCTCAAGTTGTGGGAAGAGGTTGAGGAGAGAGGCAAGGAGACACTTCTTCACAGAGAGGGTGGTGGTGGGTTGGAATAGGCTTCCTGAGGAGGTTGTTTCACTGGAAAGGGTAACAGCTTCAAGAGAGGCTGGGATAGAGTTAAGGAGAAAATAAGGGGTCACGAGGGAGGCACACAGAGGGGAAGGGCTGATTGGGAAGGGGTGGCAGAGTCATTTGTTGGCACTGAGGAACCTGCACTACGAGCTGACTCAATAGACTTTATGGTCTTATTCTGTTAGCTTCATCATATGTTTGTACCCTAACTTTAAATACGTACTGTAAGTAGCATGTTGGGTACTGTGAGCCTGAGATGTTGTTACTTTTGGGCCCACCATTCTGCAATTATGCGAGAATGATTACTGCTGAACCTCTGATTGTAGGTCAAAGGGCTTGAAGCTGTCTGTTCACAAACCGTTACATTTCATGGAGAGAGGAATTTGGAAAACAAGAAGTCATACAACTGATTTTTATGGCTGCAGTGGTCGGAGCCTGCAGCCATCTTGCCAGCACTGAAGCTGTAAAAATAAGAGACCGAAGCACAATTTTGGACTTACAGTATTCTCATACCACAACTCCAAAACACTCCACTCATCCCTCCCCGTGGCTCAGTGAGCATTCGAGTAGTGGCGCATGCATGACTTCACTTCCGCAGTTGCAGTGAACTCACGCATGCACACTGAGCTCCCGTTGGAACAGTCTGCTGTGTCCAAGATGGCTGCCAGAGCTCAGTGCACATGTGTGACTTCATCACAACTGCGGAAGTGAAGCAGTGCATGCGCAACTACTCACGCATGTGTTCTGAGCCTTGCTGGCCATCTTGGACACGGCGGACTGTTCCGTGTTCCCCCATGAGCTCCGCAATCTCAGCTGCAGCCGTATTGGCTCTGGCCAGAGTTTATTTTAACTAGTTACATGGGAGTCAGCTAGGATGCAACACTCTGAGACAAGCATGTCACACTTTCCTATGTGACAAACTGCAGTAACTGCCATTGAATTACATTGTGTTTCTGCAGTATTCTGCAGCATGTCACTGGCAGAAACTATTATGAGAGGGTGTGTGTGTATCTATAGAGTGTCAACTGTCTCTTTTTTTTTATTCTTTGGTAACTGGGTAAGGCCCACTAGGCACAATGCCTGTTTTCAGGGCTGACCCGGGAGCATTGGGGAGGTTAAGTGACTTGCTTAGAGTCACACAGTATGCAAGTATAGGTTGTGGGACTAAAACTCAGGCCCGCTGGATGTACCAAGCTCATACACAGCTCGTTACTTAGCCTCTAAGCTATACTGCCAGCCCTAATCCAACCTCTTGACTGAACTATCTGGCTAAAAAAGCTCCCAAGAGATGAATCTCACATATCTTCTACTGCTCCAAGCTGTAGATGCAATCAGTCTTTGGGGGCACAGACTCTCCCACACACACACACACACACACACACACACACACACACACACTACAACCTGCACTGAACCATATAGAGAGTAACAGGCTGTGACATACAAACAGAAGAAAACATTGCTCCTGCAATGCTTTGTGAAATTATGCCAGCCTTAGAATGCAAGTCTACAATTTCACTGTATCGTAAATGCAGCATCAGCTCCAAAAGTCATTCCACCCATTTCTCATCAATCCATAGAGACACTGTTCTGAGCAATCCTTTCTTGACTGGACAAAAACCTGAGATATATTGACACCATGCCCCCTCCTATGTGTTAGATACTAATGCAAGTACCTTGGATTGATGCCACTTGTTTACTCAGGAATCCCTCACTATTGCTTGTCAAGTACAATCATTCCCCTTGGAATGAGCTGCTCTGGAGCCTAGAATGTTATGCTAATTACAAAACTTTAGAATTAAATTCAAAACTCTGCTGTAGTCACACTCTCTCTTTCCTTTAATGGCAGATTTACTTCTCCACCTGAGAGGAAGCATCACCCCGAAGTTGATCTCCAAAGTGCCAACGTTTCTGGTCTATCACTTTTGTTTATTTGAGTGTGTTTATTTTAGTTAGTTTTTGATACTCTGCATTAGGTTCGGTATTTTATTCTGTATTGTGTGTTTTTCTCAGTTCTCTTGCAGTTCCAGGCAACCTAGAATCGCTTGTTTGAAAGCAGTTCCCGCTTTATGAAACCACATTTTTAAACCCCTTTCTAGTAAGTGTTTTTCCTTCTTTTTTAGTGTTTAGCCCATTATTTTAGAGTTGTACTGATTTCTTTATGTTACTGCCTGGTGATTCTTGTTTTTCTTTTCCTGGTTCCTTGTGGGAACTGAAGTGATAACTTTTTGCCAATTATTATTATTATTATTATTTTTTTTTGTCTGAACATTGGGCATTTTAAATAAATAAATAAGAAAATTTAGTTTCAGTTCCCGTCCTTGATGGGAACCGAACTGCAAGCCCTAGGAATTGCACCTCCATTTTTTCCTCTGGGCTGTCAGTAATTGATTTGAATGACAAGCCCAAGAAAAGGACAGGACCCACAGGTTTTAAAAATTGTACTCAGTGCTTTAAACTCCTGGCTTAGGCAGACTGCCATGAGTTGTTTTTTTCCTGTTTGGATCCTAATCATGATTTTTCCAGCTGTGAGCTTTTCATCAGATTTTGCCTGAAAAACATTAAAACAGTGGGCCAGAAAACTTGAGGAAATCATGGCCTCCCAGTCTTCCTCCTCTTCACAACCTGACTCTGGGGAGAGTCAGGTTGTGAAGAACATATGAAATTGCCAGCAGAAAAAGGCCATTTGGTCTATCGAGTCTGCTCAGTTTTGTAGCTAGCTCCCCTACTCTGCAGCTGCCCCTCCCACCCTCAACAGAAGCAGAAGACAAAACTGCTAAAGGAGACTCAGAGATCAGGGTGTTGAACAGGGAGACCCCCTAGTCTACCAAAACAAAAAAGATCTGCTGAGCAGGCACCGGATCTGGTGCCTGACAAGAAAAAGCAAAAGGAAAAAAATGTCAATGCCCCTCCAGCTGAAGACACAAAGGAGATGCCAGTTGACAGAAACAGAATACCATCGGCTGAGGACGTGGCTAAGGCTTGGCAATTCTTCCAGGCTTTCCAAACTATAGGAGCCTTTATGGCCATGCAAACTGCCTCTCCCCAGGCTCCACAGCTTGTACCAAAGCATGTGGTGGAGGAGGCTGACATGTTTTATGAAGAGGAGGATGCGGAGCCCATACAGCCTGATGGCTCCCCGGTTCAGAAATTTGGATCCCCTCCCAGGTCCTCAGAGAAGTTCTCCTCATACTATTCCATTGTGAGGCAGAAAGCAAGCACCCTCAATCTCTTTTCTCAGGAGACAGCAGAGGATGAGGATGAGGTGGAATTTTTGAACATGATGGGCCTAACACCCACAAAGAGGGTGTTCCTGCCCATAAATAAATAATTGAAGAAAGCCACTTCAAAAATCATAGTGGCCCCTACTCAGGCAGCTGGTATAGACAAGAGAACAGAAAAGAAATGCCAGTTGGATAGGCAGGGTGCTGAGTACTTTTATACTCACCCTGATCACGAAGGAGTAGTACAAACCACTGCCTGTGACAGGAACAATTTCCCACTTTCCTCTCAACCCTCAGAGAGGGATTCCAGGAAACCTGGACAGCATGGACAAAAAGGTTCATGCCACAGCCTCCCTTTTGCTGAGACAGGCAATCTATGTGGCCTATACAGCTCAGTGTGAAGCTCTGCCCCTGCTTCTGGTTACCTGTATGATATTATTATTATAAATAAATGGTCTGTGTATGAAATGTCAGTGTGTGAGAGATTCGGCCTTTAAATTACAAAGTCAGCAGCTGAAAATCACAGGATGTATTACACTGACCAGGAGATTCCTGTAATTAAAACTTCCTTAAAGAAATGGCATTTTATTACATTTTTATGACATAATCAGGCTTTTGAAGTTGAAACAAAATCTAAAGTTTATGATGTCAGGAAAAAAGGGTAATTTGGCTGTTCCTATCAAGTTTAACACCTAGATGACAAATGCTGGGATTGCTAAGATCAAAGAGAAAATATTTAATTAAAGGATGTCATAATTAGGAAGTGTTTTTTTCTTCTGATATAACATTCATTTTAAAATACCTCTCAGTAGGAAATTATGTTAGAATCAATTCTAAAAGGAGGAGAAGCTAGTTGGCTCACCAAAAAAGGGAGTGGAGAGATAAGAGTTAAAAATGTATCAGTGTATCTGAAATGGGTGATATCATCTTGGTCTCTGAAGAAACAAAGTTCTCTAACTAAAAGAGCATTTAGAAAGGTAATAGTTAGAAAGCAATTAAATCTTTGTGGTAGGAGTGTTGCTCTGAAACTTCTTTTTTTATTTATAAGATGTAAGCTGTATGATATATTGTTCTGTATTTTAGTTTGCTTATTTTACAGTTTTTAGTAAATAACCATTTTCTTAAAATACTGCCTGTGTCTTCTCAGTTTTCTTTTTGCATGTGAAGTGCCTGTATTTTTAAGCCTGACATGGTTTAAAAGGCTTGATGGTGTTACTGAGCTTGGAAAAGGTAAAAATATACCTAAGGTCTATTATAGAGTTTTAAGGGTTCATTGTGGAAACCTGGTTAAGTGCCCTTAGGTGGAAGATATATTGCATCCCCCCCGAAGAGAATATTATCTGAGCCTGTACATTTGGGTATGCTAGCATAAGGTTCACAGTTTGAATCCCCCCAGAACTTGAGGCTAACAGGTGATTCAGACCCAAAACAGAAAGGAGGGTTACTCTGTCTGTTACCTGTTCACACTATTGCACTCTGAGGTTGGCACTGTGGGAGCAGAGGGCCTGACCTGTGTAGTGCATTTGTGGCAGATTTGGTTGGCAGCAGTGTGATAAAATATTGGTAACACAAGCTTTAACAATTCAGTGTGTCAGCTTAATACTGTATAGCTCACTTGCAAAATAAGGGAGTAATTTATTTTTAAAGGAGAAAACAGAATGATATCATTTTGCTTACAGTCAAAGTTACTGTTTTATTTTTTTTCTAAAGTGCAAGTTAGGGTAGCCGTAGTTAGGGAAAAAGATGGCTTCCAACTACAGCAGGTGCACTGCAGACTACTTGAGGCAGTTGTGCCAGGACAGAGCAGTCCAGTATGAGGGGAAAGCCAACACGCAGAACCTCATATATGCCCTGATGTCAGCAGATGCCCAGAGCATTAAGTCACAGTCTGTGACTATAAAGGACCAAGCCTTGGGTGTGGAGGGGCCAGCGGCCAGTGCAGTGTCCAGATCCGGTGAGTAGGACAGCAGGGCCAGTGCAAGCCAAGGGCCACAGCAGCAGGGGAAGGTCACCAGCATTCTGGAGCCAGAAGCCATCAGGCTGCAAATGGAGTTGCGGAGGATGGAGCTGGAGTTTGAGAGAGAAGAGAGGCGAGAGCAGCAAGCTGCAGAGGAGAAGAAGGAGTGAGAATAGTGAGCCACAGAGGAGAAGAGGGAGCGAGAACAGTGAGCCACAAAGGAGAAGAGGGAACAAGAACAGCGAGAAGCTGAGCAAGAACGTCCAGAAGCAGAGTGTGAACAGCGAGAGGCTGACCATGAAGAGGATGCGCACCAGAGGCAACATGAACTGGAGAAGCAACGACTCCAACTACCAGTACCAGAGAAGATAAGTGGCCTGGGTTTAACTGAAACTACAGGACTGGGTTACAAATTAAATTCCAAATTGATAGCTGAATTTAAAGAGGGGGAGGATATAGATGCCTTTTTAAATTCCTTTGAAAAAGTTTGTATTCAGGCAAATATTCCTAGAGGGTCCTGGAGCTTCCAGCTATCTCCACTACTTATTGGGAAAGCTCGGGATGCATTGGGTCAAATGGACAATGAGGACAGTAATGATTACAGCAAACTTAAAGCTGCACTTTTAAAAAAGTTTGATTTAACTGCAGAAGCATACAGAGCTAAATTCCATAAGCTCAGAAGAAGCCCTGACATGAGCTATGAGGAGCTAGCCATGAAACAACGTCAATGTTTAAAACATTGGTGGAAGGGAATTGAAGCAAACTCTGTAGATAAAATTGAAAATGCTATATTGTTAGAGCAGTTTTTTTTGGGCTTGCCCAGCAGAGCTGAAAACCTGGCTGGAGGACTGAGATCCAAAAACAGCGCAAGAGGCTGCTGAACTCTCAGACCAATATGCCAAGAGCAGACCTGCTCTGGGAGCAAATGGGGCTGGTGTGGCAGGGCAGAAAGGGAAAAGGGCACCTTCAGGGTAGCTAAAACCCTCACTGCCTCCCCCAAAACCAGTTAGCCCCAGGTTTCAAAGAAAAGAGTTTTCTGAGAAAAGAAACAAATGTTAGGTTTGCAAAGAAACTGGGCATATTGCCTGACAATCTCCCAAAAGGATGAGCAATATGCAATGTGGTGCTAGGAAAGAAGTGGGTTGTTTGTGTGTCCCTGGAAGCACGCCTGAGAACATGAGGGAACACATGCACCCAGTCACTGTAAATGGTGTACAGACACAAGGGTTAAGAGAAACAGGGGCCTTCCTGATGTTGGTAAAAGGGGATCTGGTAGAGACTGGTCAGATTATACCCAATAAATTTATAACTGTACAAGGGTTCACTTGGGAGGAGAAAACATTGCCACTTGCTAGTGTTCTCCTAGACTGGGTGAAATAGGGGGAACTGTGCAACAGGTGGCTGTAGCCAAAACTTTCGCAGTTGACGTCATCATTGGCAATACTCTCGAACAGGGGATGGTGTGTGCAGTTACCTGTAGCCAAGTGGCAAGGGAAATTTGTAGTTCCATGGACCCCATAGAAGCCACTGTGGAAACCACTGGGAGGCTGGTTACCCAGCCTGTGTCTCCTGATATGGAGACTAATGAAAAGGGGTAGCAATTCCTCTGGTAGCAGTTAACTAAACAGCTATGGAGGGTTACTCCAAAGAAGGAGGGGTAACTCATTGGCAGAGGGTTAGGGGTGGCAGTGATCCTGAGTGCCCTGATGCTAGAGCTAGGGACCCTAGTTTAGATACTGAAGGGGACCTGTCCCATGTCTTGGGAATGTGTAAGAGGTTTGCAGCTGCTCAGAAAAGTGACTGTAGTCTAGAGAAGCTGAGGGCTTAGGCAGACTCTGACGGAGTACAAGTAGGTGATTGGAACCATAAGGTTTATTGGAAAAATGGACTGATGTATACTCAGGCTGAAAAGACAGAGGGAGGGTTGATAGGGAGTGCGGGAATATGGATGCTCAGAGGGAGGGTTGGGATGGGGGAGGGGAACGGGGACACAACAATGGACCATTTTCTGTTTACAGGTAAAAAAAAAATTTGGGGGACTGTTTTCTTTATTTTACAGGGAAAGAAATTAAAAGCATTTAGGCACACTGGGGTGGGCTCCCAGTGTGCCACAACAGTGTGTGTGTGTTGGGAGGGAGTGCATGCTGACACAGGGATTGGGCACCCTGATGTCGGCAAATAACACAGACAGGTTTGGGCTTTGGGGGCAGCATTTAGGCACACTGGAGTGGGCTCCCAGTGTGTCACAACAGTGTTGGGGGGGAGTGCATGCTGGCATGGGGATTGGGCTCCCCGATGTTGGAAAATAACAGAAACTGGTTTGGGCTGGGGGAGCGCTTCTGACACCAGGAGTGGACATCCCGGTGCTGGAAACAATAAACCATGATTTTGGCACACTAGAGTGGGCTCCCGGTGTATCACATTAATAGGGAGAGGGGGATACATGCCAACACAGTGCTTGGGCACCCTGATGTTGGCTTTCTGGGAAGTGTGTGATGGGCTGCAGGAGCCGCCATATTTATTGAAATGTCTGACCAGGAAAGTCACACTAAACAAACACCTTACTCCTGAAGCAAAGCTCAGCACTGAGTGCTCAGCAGCAGGAGCTGACCGCTTGCTCCTGGAGCAAGACCCGGGGACAGAGTGCTCAGCTGCAGGAGCCAACAAGGTTACGAGGGGGGGGGGAGGTGCCACTGCAATGACGAAACTGTTCATGATTGTAGTGGCACATTTCTTTCAAGTTTTTGGCTCTCTTTGAAGTTGTCTGTCATCGCCAGCATGCTCACTGATTGGGGGCTGAGGGACGCACCCACTAAAGCGTTCCCTGCATTGGCCACAACACTGACACACCTCTGAAATGTACTACTACCGCAAGATGTTGCTCATGCATGCGCGCAAGCCAACATAAAAAACATTTAGTAAGTTTTAAAAAAGGCAAACAAATGATAACTAGATGGAATACAAGATAATGGCAAACTTATGTAAAAGGACAATTAGTAAAGCCAAAAAAAAACATAGAATTTGACTTAGCCACATCTGTCTAAAATAATACTAAAATATTTTATAATTACATAGGAACATTAAGAGGAAATCAGAATACTGTAGGGCCACTGCTGAAAGAAGGCAAGTGAATTATAGAAGAGTCAGAGTTGGCTCTGGAATTTAATGATTATTTTCTCAGTGTATTTCAAACGAAAGAGAACATCTCCATCACCACTAACAACCAATTACCAGAACCAACAGATACACAAATTACTGAACAGGAACTATTGAAAAAGATGAACAACTTCAAAACAGACAAATCTGTGGGCCCTGATGGGATACACCAAACATTCATCAGAACACTGTCTGATGTACTTATAGGCCCAATAATGGTACTATTTAATATATCACTGAAGGAGGGAAAAACAGTGAAAGACTGGAGGGACGCCATAGTTACTCCAGTTTTCAAAAAGGTAGAAGGACAAATTGTCTCAAACTATAGGCCAATTAGCCTCACTTCAGCGATGGAAAAAATTATGGAAGGGATTATCCAGGATAGAGTAAAAGAGCATATCATACAACATGGGATCTCTGATATTACACAGCACAGGTTTAGCTCAGGAAAATCATGTCTCTCAAATTTATTCACCTTTTTTAAGCTGATCAGTGCAGCACTGGATTCAGGCCTTTCCGTGAATGTGATCTATTTGGACTTTTCCAGAGCATCTGATGTTTTTCCACATAAAGACCTTCTAGAAATATTAGTTAAAATTCATTTACACCCCAATATAATAGCATTGGTAAAGTCATGGCTGAATAACAGGAGACAGATGGTTAAAGTCGGGGGTTACTGCTCAGAGTGGGGTAGTGTGACAAGTGGGGTGCCCCAGGGTTCAGTGCTGGGCCCTTCACTTTTCAATATTTTTATCTCAGGAATGCAGACATCGAACAAATCTTGGCTGGCCAAATATGCAGATGACAGTAAGATAGGTGCGATTGTCAACAATTCTAATGATGGGGAACTACTACAGAATGATCTCAACCAAATAACTAAATGGGAAAATGCAAACAAACTGAGGTTCAATGTTGAAAAGTGTAGGGTCATGCATCTCGGACACAAGAACCCACATAGCATGTACACGTTTGGTGATACCGTGCTCCAGGAAACCACAAATGAGAAAGACCTGGGGGTGATTGTGACAAATAAACTGACCTTTAGTACGCATTCTAAAATCACTGCTAGAAATGCCACAAAATCCTAGGCTGTATCTTCAGAAATATTAAGAGTAGAGACCCAAGAGTTATTATTCCATCATATTCATCTCTCGTTAGTCCCCACTTAGAATACTGCTCATTAGAGAGGGTGCAATGGAAGAGACAAAAAGAACCTATAACATGGCTGATAAGTCATATTATGATACAGTGACTGAACTAGATCTGTATTCTGTAGAATACAGAAGATTAAGGGAAGATTTATGTTATGTATACAGTATAAGTAAAAACTGTTTACATTGGTTTACAGAATGGTACAAAATTATGGGCTACTAGATCACACAATCAACAAACAAGAGGGGAACTGTATAGAACTACCAGTAGAGGTAAATGGTTTAGCCAGCGCATGGTGACTGCATGGAATATGCTACCCAATGAAGTGGTATCATGTAGTGTTATGGAATAATTTAAAAATAGGCTAGACCAACATATGGGAACTCTAAAATGCCGACAATACCACTGATAAGTGACAAGTCACTAAAGGTCTTCTGACCTCCCAATTTGTAATACACCAATGAGTAAGTAAGTAAGTAAGACTCTTATTTAAAGACCCCATTCCCGGAGGCTGTGGGTGCCGTACAATAAATTAACACATATTCAAAAGCATCAACAACATAACAAAATATAGTTACACTTACACTTATAAAATTATTAAAATACAGCAAATAATCAACTAAACTCTAATTAAAACCTGAACCTATATCCCAAGTGGCTAAGTTCATCAAATTCAGCGGCAGACAAGTCTTCTGGTGGAGACACATAATTTTCAATGGCAGTGTCTTCAGAGGAGGAGGAGATCTGCGTTGAGAACCCAGCTTTCATGAAACACCTGACAATTTTTTCTCGTGTAACACAGTCCTAGGCTCTTGACATCATATGGACCGTATTGAGAAGGTTAATTTTTTCAACACACATTGCTGCTGTGAGTTGCTCTGCAGAATCCAGCTCATCCAGCACTTGTTATTACATCTCTCTGATGCAATGCTGCCTGAAGGAGTAGACGATGCCCTGGTCCAGGGGCTGGATGGTACATGTGGTGTTGGGTGGCAAAACATTAGCCTGGTGTTCCACAAAACAGGAACATCAGGGTAACCAGTAAAATTATCCAGGAGCAGGAGGATTTTTCTCCCATGGAGCTTCTTGTCCCACATTCTTACCCACTTTGTGAACATGTCATCTATCATCCATGCACTACAGTTTGCATGAAAGTAGACTGGTAGGTTGTTGATCCCATGGAAACAATGTGGGCTAACAGATCTTCCAATGACTTCCAGCTCTTTTTTCTCTGTTCCTGCCATATTGCAGCAACAGAGAACTGGCAAATGCTCCTTTGCTTTTTTTTTTTGCCACAGCGTTAAAGATATCCTGGGGGAAATATCCAGCTGGCAGGGATGGCAGTACATCCTTTAGCCAGGTCTCCGCATTGGCAATAGTCATGACAATGTTCGGCTTCTCACCGTGAGTGCATTTAAACCCGATATTGTTGAGTTTTTTCCACTGCTGCAGCCATCCCTCGCTAGGATTGAAGTCATTCATTCCCAATGCTGTAGCAGCTGCTGCACCTTCTGCATAAGAAGGGAGCCACTAATCATTGCCAGGGTTTTATTTAACTCTAAAAATTGATTAGCGTTTTGCTCATAAAAGTTCTAAAACATTGTGAAAATGCATAGCACTTGCCTCACTGTGTTTAACAAACATAACACTTCCAGGAGGATCACGTGATGCAGGCTAGCTAGAGGCAGCACTGTTTTCGAGCTCCCGCTCCTCTACCTCCTTTTGGGGTTATTTCGATCTATTTTCTAACATCTTGTTACTGAAAGCGTTACTGGATATTGTAGATTGGCACTCAGAGTGGTTTTGAGCACGTTTGGATGTCTAAAGTCCGGGACAACCGTCCCATTATGGATGTTACGATGAAGCAAGCCCAGCTGCGACATACTCCACCTGCTTCACCAGATAAGCAGCAATCAAAAAAATCTAAAGCGCATGGGGAAAAGGGGGATTCCCCATCGAACCAACCAATCCCGCTTATGGAAGATAGGTTCCTGCAGGAGCTGGAACTCTTTAAAGAGACTTTGAAGGACATTGCAGCGGACCTTAAATCCATGCGGGGAGATATGATTGAGTTATCAAGGCGGGTGGGCGATGCTGAGGCCCGGCTATGTTCGGTGTAAATCTGTAAGGATAAGCAAGAGTCTGAGCTGATATTATTAAAGAAACAGGTTCAGAAGTTACAACTGAAGACAGAAGATCTGGAAGGGCTCAGTAGAAGAAACAACATTCTAATTCTTGTTTTACCGGAAAAAGAAGAAGGAAATAATACTATCTCCTTTACTCAGAAGTTTCTAGAAAAGGTGGTAGGCCCATCGCCACTGCACTCGGCGTACCAAATTGAGAGGGTCCACCGTTCCCTTCGACCTAGACCCCAGCCAGGAGAGCCACCCAGACCCATCATACTGAAATTCCTGAGCTATACAGAGCGGCAGCATGTTTTGTCTAAAGTTAAAGAGTTGAAGGCAGTAATGTGGGAAGGATCTAAATTACGCATCACGCAAGACCTGCCTTATAAAGTGAGGCAAAAACGGTCAGCTTTCCATCCCATAGTTACAAAGTTGGTGGCGGCAAGCATTCCTTTTAGGATGGCATACCCTGCTAAATTACATGTGTCTCTGTCGGGTAGCTGGAGTACATACGACTCACCGCATCAAGCCAGCACAGATCTTGCGAGCAAGCTGCCAGAACTGTTCAAACCTGGATGAGCAAGCCACAGATATAGTTGGACTTATTTAGATGGACATACATTAGTTTCTTTTAATTCATTTATCCCCTTTTTCTTTTTTATTTTATCTTTCAGAGGAATGGTGGTCTCAGCTTATGGTTAACCCTGCTATACTACTTTTTATATTATTTTTAAGATGCTTACTGGGTAGATCTCGATCCGGTGGGATGTAGGGGATGGGGATTCTGTTCCAGGACCAATGCGGTTTTGGGTTGTCCTCTCTGGGGGGTTTGATCTCGGGGGGAGGTGCCGACTCAGTGTCCAGTTTGGAGACTCTCGAGTGGAACATGTGTGGGTCAACGCCTTTTTTCTGGGGGTCATATATTTGGTAGGACAGTTTGTGTGCACCTCCCAATCAGCCCCCCGTGTTTGACTTCCCAGAGGGCATGGGGTTCTTTTTTCTTCTTAAAATGGATTTTACTGTGTGGGTAAGCTGGCGATTTTGTAAATTTCAATCTTTTTCTCCCGCTGGCTTCAGGATTAGAAGTCTCAAGTGTGTTCATCACAATGCTCAGGTCACATCTCGATCGCCCTCTGTGCGATCCTTCGTGTGGAATGGGTAACTTGTGTAAAAGAGTCTGAGTTTTACTGCAGATTTTTATTTTCATCGATCTCTGGGAGGTTTTGGGGATAAAGCGGCTCTGAGTGCAGTATTCAGAAGTCGCTGATGCTTGTCTTATATCAGGAGGGGAGGAGGGGGCTGCTTGAATTGGTGTAAGCTTAGGTCGGGCTGCATAGCGGGTTAGTTTTTTGGGGGGTTGACCCTATAATACTCCCACTCTCTTTTGTTTTGATTTCCTGGAATGCGACCCTTTACCCTCAATATCTTACCATTCAACTATTTTTTACCCTTCAGAGCTGGATCTTAAGCGTACAGGGTGTATTTGAAAGGGTCTTATTGGGTGGGTCTCATATCAGGGTTAAGTTTAAAGCCGGACTTTGTGTTCAGATGATCACTGAGACAGCTCTATATAGTGTACTTGTCTATAAGGTGGGGGGGCTTAATTTAGAATCTTATCAGGCCGCCATTATGTGGGTGGGGGATATTATGTTGGGGGGGGTTCTTCTGCTATACATCTGGCTCACTCTACTTTCTGGATTACTTGTGCTATTGTTTTTTCTTTTTTTGGGGGACTTTCTGTATATAGTTTGATCGGGTTAGAAAGGGAGGGGGGTGTTATGGTTCTTATGCCTTTCCAACAGGATGTTCTATCCGTGATTATAATAGGACACCCATTAGTTCTGGTGTTTTCATCATTGTACAAATTCTATGTAACCTTTTGGGGAGGGCTGTTTTTTATCACTCAGTCTTTTTCACAGGGGTTGGGGGGGTACAAGGGTATTGCTTCCTTTGTTAATTTGGGATCAGCTTAACGCATGGGAGAATTTAGGGGGGTTTGGGCTTCTGTTCTGTCCTCTTCCCTTAGGACTATTTGGTTTGATTTTACTACTGAATGGTTAATATTATCTATCCTTTATATAATTCGATCATTCTATGTATTCCTTCGGGAAGAGAAAGTGGTTTATGCTAATTTGTTTTTTCAGGGGCTGTTGGGGAAGGGGGTGGGATTGGAGTGTGCCTTGTGGGTTGGTTCAATTGTTGGGTGATATTGGTTCCCTTTTTATTAAAGTTAATGATACATGAAAATGATGCCAACTAAAATTGCAATGTAGAATGTCAGAGGTGTCAGAGATTTGTCCAAAAGATATCAGGTTCTCAAAAACTGCGCCCTACTAAGTATTAATATTCTCTTGATGCAGGAAACCCATCTCATAGCTTTGGAAGCCAATGGGCAACGTCAACAGGGTTTCTCTTAATATTTTGTGTCCTGTGTGTCATCTTCTAGTAGAGGGGTGGCTGTACTGATGAAAAGACACATTTCATTTGTGGCAGAAGAATGCTTAATGGATCAAGAGGGGAGATTTATCCTGGTTAAAGGCATACTCAATAATGTCAGGGTGGTGTTGGGAGCAGTTTATGGCCCAGTAGGAGGGGATCAGGACTTTCTCATGAGGTTGGCCGATAAACTGAGTGGATTTCTGCCCTCCTCGATAATTCTAGGGGGTGACTGGAACATTGCTCCGTCGCAAGACCTAGATAAAACCTATAGGCCATTAAAACCCCTTTCTCCTTCACAACTCGCTCTAAGGGACTTTATGGATACATTGGGGTTATGTGACCCATGGCGTTTATTTAATCCCTCTAGTCGGCTTTTTTTCTTTTCTTCTCAAGTTCACAGGTCTTGGTCCAGACTTGATTTTATTTTAGTCAGCAGTACTCTTCTGCCTGGTATCCACCAGACAGGAATAGAGCCAATTGTCATATCTGATCATTCCATGGCTTGGATTTCAATTACTCCCGATCTGCATGTTCAAAGAGACACCTCATGGAAATTAAATACACAACTCTTAAAAGAGGAGCGCATTATTTCTCATATTAGATTGTTAATCTCTATCTTTATTGAGTCCAACATGGGTTCTACAAGCAGGGAGGACTTGTTCTGGTGTTCTTTCAAATGTTTCCTTAGGGGAGAATTTATTAAGCTTGCTTCCAAAAGGAAAAAGCAGAGAGAGGCTAGAGTTATTTTGTTGTCGAATCAAATAAAGACGGCGGAAAACAGGTTATCCTCTTTCATGTCCAATCCGATTTAGAAGCTTTACTGAAGCTCAGGAATGAATATGGATTTATTAAGGGGTAGGGCAGTGTATGCCATCCTTAAAACCAAAGCCCGTTATTTTGATCAAGGGGAGAAACCAGGTAGACTGCTAGCTCTTCAATTGCGGGAAGTAGAAAGCTCAAGATTGATCCCCTCATTATGTTCCCCAGATGGCACTATTAAGACTTCTCCCCAGTACATCTCTCAGGTTTTTGAATCCTTTTATAGGAATCTATATAATAAGGGTCCTTCTCAGCCTTCCTATTCTTGCATTGAACAATTTCTGGATGGCCTTAAACTCCCTTCCCTGCAGGCCTACCAGCGCTCGATCCTAGCCTCTCCTATCACTCTGGCGAAGTGGAAGCAGCGATTAAAGGGTTAGCATCGGACAAATCCCATGGTCCTGATGGTTTTCCCTCCAATTTCTATAAAGTTTTTAGTAAGGAGATTGCTCCCCTTCTCCTGAAATTATTTGATTATATGCTCACTTCAGACCTTCTAGATTCTACTTTACTGGAAGCCACGATTGTCTTGATTTTGAAACCAGATAAACCCCAGAAAGATCCCACCAGTTACCGTCCAATTTCATTATTAAATTATGATATTAAAATTTTAACTAAAATCCTATCTCTCAGAATCAAACAGGTTTGGTCCGACCTGCTGAGTCCCAACAGGTGGGGTTTGTTCAAGCAGATCCTCAGCTGATCACTTACGAACCCTCTCTCGATATTTTTCAGGTCACTAGACTCCTGTTTCCTATGGCTCTAATCTCATTGGACGCGGAAAAGCTTTTGACAGAGTAAACTGGATTTTTTTGGTCTACCTTGAGGAGAATGGGTTTCCAGATATCTTTATTCAATGGATTCGAACCGTATACAAGTCCCCTACGGCCAGAATTTATTCTAATGGGGTTTTCTCTTCTCGATTCCCCCTATTCACCGGAACTCGGCAAGGTTGCCCCCTGTCTCACTTCTTGTTTAAACTATACTTGGAACCCCTGCTAATTAGCATCAAGAGTTCACCACAGGTCACAGGTTGTCTAGTTCACCAGCAGTCGTTGACTCTTTCAGTTTATGCTGATGATATTTTTTTACATCTGACTAATCCGGAATTCTCTCTAACACATGCACTACAAATTATTGATCGGTTTGGTCAGGTATCCAACTATAAGCTTAATTTATCCAAATCCGTTATATTCCCACTAAATGCTCTCACGCTTCATGCCAATTTCATTCATTTTGGTATGAAATGGTCTCCTTCCTCTCTCAAATACTTAGGCATACATCTTACCAGAGACCCTGATGATTTCAGGAAACTGAATCTGGATGCTTTAGTGTTCAGGATACAGCAGGACCTTCAAAGATGGGTCAACCTCCCATTGTCTTTATGGGGCCGTATCAGTATCATCAAGATGAATGTTCTGCCCTATATTTTTTATCCCCTTAATTTACTGAACATATGGCTCCCAGAATCTTATTTTCAGCAGCTTCACTCTTCTCTCTCAAAAGTCATCTGGCAAGGTAAATATTCTAGAAGAGCCTTCTTAAAACTTAACTTATCTAAAGAGAAAGGTGGCTTACGCCTCCCCAATTTCATGCTTTATTATTGGGCGAGTCATTTGTCTAAAATGGTGAGATGGTTTGAGGCCAGTCCGGATACTTATCTTCCCATTTGGCTTCAACTGGAGAGAAAGCTTTTGGATATGCACAAACTTTACTCACCTAGAATATTTTACTACTCTACTTCTGCATTACCTTCTCTTTTACAAGACGGTCTCCATAAAGGTTCTGACTCAGTGCTTGAACTTCTTTGGTATTTCAACCAAAAAAGATATGGCACAACCTCTCATGTCTAACCCTAACATTAAAATAGGTGGCTTCCCTCTTTCTCCAGACTGGCTTCCTCAACTTCGGGATACTCTGGTGGAAAACTTGTTTTCTCAGGATTCTCTTCTTTCCTCAACTGATATAATAGTTAAATTGAATATTCCTCAGAAATATATATTTAAGGTTTTTCAGTTGAGACATCTTTTGGTCTCTAATTTTGGCACCACATTCACACCATCCTGAGTTAAGCCCTTTTTAGACCAGATACAGGACTTAGCATACAGAGCTCATGGAATTTCTAAGATTTATTCCTTCCTACTGGGCATTAAATTTCCCAATGCTCTTACTGGTTCGAAAATCTGGGCTCCGCTTCTGCCAGATTCCCCCTCGATTTGGGGTCAGGTTTGGGAGGACTTGCATAGATATCTCACTCATGATAGGCACAGGCTTATACAGTATCATATCCTAAATAATCTGTACTACACTCCAGTTAAATTAGCCAAATTAGGCAGATTACACTCGACTGATTGTACACGGTGTGGCGCAGCTGATGGGAACCTGATACGCATTCTATGGCATTGTGACAAAGTGGCTCCACTATGGAACACAATTCAAACCAATCTGGACACCCTTTTGGAGCTGAGAGAGCTGTTTACTATTGAAATACGCATCTTAGGGAGGTTGTCTAATATTAGGGTCTGGGAGCGTAGGTATCATATGGCTTTAATTTCTATAGCACTCAAAAGGCTGGTTCTCAAGCATTGGATGGACCAATTGGTAATATCATATGCTGAATGGGTGAAAGAAATGTCTCTTTGTTTTAATACTGAAAGGTTAATTGCTAGCCCCCGAAACTGTATAGCCTCCTTCAACCAGAAATGGGGTAAACTATATGCTTTATATCTGAATTAAGGCTTAGGTATTGCGTTCCTCTGTCTGTTTTGGTATGTATCACTCTATGCTGATGCTTTTTCATTGGTGATGTAGTTTCATTTTTTGATATTTCCTTGTCACGTTATTTTCTTTTCATAAGGCAACACCCAGGGTGGGGGAGGAGGGTGGGTTAGTGGGGGCTGATATTTTAGTAGGTTATCTTTTCTAGTATTTGACTCTGTGTAAGTCTGATCCCATGTTACCAAGTATTGAATTCTGGATGTCAGTGTAATCCTGTTCATCCTTATTCTTGTTACATCTTGTGTGTTTGATATAATCTAATAAAGATGCAGAATTAAAAAAAAAAACATAACACTTCCAGAAAACCTATATAAATGCTTTCTGTACAGTTAGTATTGCCCCAAGGAAAAAAATGCTAATCAATTATTTAAAACCCTGATTGCATCCCTCCCCTGGGCATTGCAAATCTATCTCAGCAATGCCTCCTCCACTTTACTGTCTTTACCTTCCCGTTTACGTTTGCGGGAAGGATTCTGAGGGAAGTGCCACTGTGCTAAAATCTTTTCTCTGGAATATAACAAGTCGCTTAGTGTAGATTTTAGAATTCCAAAATAAGCAGCATACTCATGGAGATTGAGCTTGGGCATTTTATCAATCTTCTGCAGCATTTCAACTTTGTGGCCAAAAATTATTGTCATTCTTTTGTTGACAGTGGAGCCAGCAGAGGTCGACGGTTCCAGGGTTATCATCTTCAAACAGGTTGCTGTGCTGTGTGGGGGGAGCAATGCTTCACAATACACAAATCTGAATCCTTAATGTAGCAGTGAGGTTGATTAGCAGGTGATCACCTGCTAATCAGCTGTTTACTGCTTAACAGTGTATAGCAAGGCTAAGACAGCCATTATTCACACCTGTGAGCTGCTGCCAACTGCTGTCAAGTGAACTGTGGTGGCTGCTATATGTGGCTTGTAGAGATCATTATAACCACCATGTTTTACGTTGGAATTAATAGCTGGTGATTTGGATAAATGAAAATTGAGCAGTATAAGCAGATGTCCATTTTAAAGGTGGGTATTATAAGTGGTGCCTACTCTACTATTTTTTATTTCCTGGGTAAGTTCATTGCAATTCCCCTCCTCCCTTGCACTGCGTGTGTTAAGAGTTGCTGCAGTGTTTCCAAACCAAAGAGAATGTAAGGTAGGATGTTGATGTCACTACCATTTTCATACATGTGATATCTCCAGCTTTTGCGGTTCCATGTCATAACGGTAATCGTGGAAAGGCCTCATTGTTAAAAAGGGGACTGTGCCCTCCGCATCCCCTACTTAAGGATTCTCAACTCTGGGGTGCATGTTGTGGGGTGAAAACTTAAAAATACATGCTACCAACGCAAAAAAAAACATGCAATCGACCCAACCCTGTACCCCTGCGCCTCCCAGCCGACCTCCCTCCCACCACACCTAGCAGACCAGCCTGCAGCTGCCCACCACACCCTCTACATACCACCCTCCCCTCCTGCCTCCCTCCCCGTGTGTGTATCACAAGCATTCCACGTGATACCCGCTTACTTCCTGTTGCAGAATTCACCCACCCCAGTATCTGGTCGCCTCCCCTGCTTGGTAGCTGTGAAACACAAGTGCTGTAACTGAGTCACCTTTTTTTCGGTGCCCAGTTTCAGTCACCTTGTTCACTGGATACCACTTTTGCCAGGACACTCCTGGTTTTTTGATTGAACTCCATCCCTCCCTCCCGGGAAACCAAATCTCCTGCTTAAGTAAAATTCTGTCAAAAATATCTAGTCATGTTTTTTTTGGCAGATAAAGATGCACAAAAAGTAAATTAGTGATGAACAATGTATCTGATACATTTGTATAACTACAGTAGTTGTTGATTCTTTTTAGTACTTATTCTTGACAAAATAAAATATATTAAATGTTTTTAAATGCTTTTTTTCTTGTTTTTGATGCCATTTAAGGACAAACTCATGATGTTATGAACTCTCCCTACCAGCAAGCCAGTCTCCCTACTAATTTGACCCAAATCTACCTCTTAAGCAAGTTGGAAATATCACAAGTATGCAGTTTATGTACAATAAAATGACTGTACTGAGCTTTCAGCAGTCACTTTATAGAAAATAATGCACAGTGACTATGTGTTATGAAATTGTTTTACACACCTGAGATGTGTGATGACCATAAACCTCAAGAGCAAAGCCAGAGAGGTATATGTGGGTATCATATACAGAGGGTGCATAAACAAGCTTCATAAGCACATAGTCGCTTATGTTATATATTTTATAATAACTGGTGAAGAGAGTTACAGAGTGGGTGTCAGTAGGTTATTACGGCTGCTTCCCACTACTGTACTGTAAATGATAATGAAGCGTGAGCACTCCAAACACTGTAATAACTGGGTATGGTTTCATATCCAGTTGTTATGGTGTTTGATCACACTGATAATCAATGTGATAAAAGGGGTCACCAATTATAACTATAACATTGACAATAAAATGACAGTTTTGAGTTTTCTGTGAAATAAACTGCTTGTAACTCTGGCTTTTGATTGGTGCAGAGGGGCCTCATGCAGTTATAGATCTAGAGTTTTTTCAAGGGGTAACACTTTCCATGAAAAATATAAACTGTCCCTTTTAAACCTCAAATTAAGCTAAAAATCTACTGTTTGCTAGCCTAAGGGGTAAGCAGCTGCTACAGTAGTATGCTACATTGCTGAATTTGCTAATGCCCAAGTGAATATAATGTAGGGTGATGTCTGTTTTTCTTTAAGTAAAACTGCTCTTTTTGCAACAGAAAAAAAATAACTGTTAGTCTCTCGAATAGTTTTCGATATGCTAAAAAAGAACATCAGTCTTAATTTCTAAGTTACACACTGAGCGTTTCTAATCTCATTTCTTAGTTCAAGTTTAAGAAACTTCCTCCTCCATTGCTGCCTTGAATTGTATTAGACAATAACATCCGCCCACTGACAGTGTTTTATCATAGTTCCTTATCTGGCTTACACGAAAGGACAAGGAGATCATGGCATTAACAACACCGAGCGTACTAAGAAGGTAACTCTGGGATTTTTTCTCTTTCAAGTTTCCACTGGAACAGATATTACTCATGTGAAAGGTATCTGACATGCCAGTAAAATGTTATAGTAACATCTGACATAAAATGTTTTATCTCTCTGTTTACGTGATGATTTATCTTTATCTTGGCTGGCAGTATAGCCTATAGGTTAAAGCAATAAGCTAATGAAGAAGCTTTGTACATCTAGCACACCTTGGCTTGATTTCCACAGCCTCCACTTGTATACTGTGTGACCTTCAGCAAGTCACTTAACTTAATGCTCAAGTGAGAGGTGGTAACCAGGAGAACAAACTGAGCTTCAGTCATAACTGTAACTGCAGAATGGAATAGAAGACCATGCTGAGGTTCACACACTGTGCTTAAAAGGAAAAAAAAACAGCTTGGCTGTAAGATAATGAGAGAACTTTATTTAAACATGCATTACAAATGGACGCAGCATTCACCCATCCACACCAACATTTCACACAACCTATGTGCGCTTTGTCAAGGACAAGATGATGGTTTCTTTTAAGTTCAGTGTGTGGGCCTTAGCTGGGTCTTCCATTATGTTCTGAGGTCACTTAACCTACCTGTGCACCTGGGATGCACCTGAAGTTCAGTTCAGTGTGCCTTTCCTGGATAAAAATGTAAAAAACAAACAAACAAACAAAAAATATATATAAATCTCTCTCTCTCTCTCTATATATATATATATATATATATATATATATATATATATCATTGCAAAAAAACTCCATTAATGCATCAGTTAGGGTTGTTTCCAGACCAACAAAAGTCTGGAAATTCGATATTAGGGTTACCAACCCTATCCCCCCAACTATCCACTGACCAACAGGCACCGGGGTGTGCCTTGGGGTTGCAGGCAACAACTCTCACCCAATTCCATGTACAAACAAGCTGAGATGGTACAGTATAGGAGAATGGGGTGACAGTTAGGCCTGATGACCCCAAGGAACACCCCGGCACCTGCTGGTTTGTGGATTGTGGGGGTGTGGGTGTGGAGGGGGGTAAGGTTGGTAATCCTAACATCGAATTTCCAGACTTTTGTCAGTGTGGAATCAACCCTAACTGATGCATTAATGGAGTTTTTTGCAATGAGTTTCCCTTCTTTTTGAGAAAGTGCAACGTTACTCATATGGTATCCATAGGTGGGAGCACGGGCCCTCTGGGTCCTGCGCTCCCACCCACCTATCAGTGTAGAGGCATAGTGCAGGAGGGACCTGTGCTCCCAGTTTTGCATAATGGGATGCATATTTGGGAGCATGGGCCCTCTGGGTCCAGTGCTTCCACCCACCTCTTGAGTGTAGAGACATCACACCTGAGGGCCCTGTGCTTCCAGTATTGCAAGATGGCATCCATGGGTTGGAGTCTGTCCTCTGGGCCCTGCACTCCCACCTACCTATAAGTATAGAAACATAGCACAGGAGGGCCCTGTGCTTTTAGTTTTGCATAATCATATCCATAGGTGGCATAGGTGGGAGCAAGGAGCCTCTGGGCCCTGTGCTCCCACCCATCCATGAGTGTACAGGCATAGCTTAGGAGGGCTCAGTGCTCCCAGTTTTGAACAGATAGTATGCATAGGTGGGAGCGTGGGCCCTCTGGGCCCTGCACTTCCACCTACCCACACACATAGCATAGTCCTGGAGGCATTCCAAGTAACCCTTGTAATGCTTATTTGGCAATATCTCAGTAACCATAGCAACTGTGGAAAAAATTATTTCTCACTTGTAGTCATGACCTAGCCACCTCCATGCATGCTTAGTACATCTAAAGGTATACTAAGCTGTGCTTAGCAAAAAATCTGTATCTCGAACCATTTTCGAAATATAGACGCCGAAAGGCACCGCAGCCACCACAATGTTATCCTATGGGAATATTTGCAACTTTGGATTTCTGTACCTCTGAAACCAGTACAAATGTTTTCACCAACCAGCAAAAGGCAGATCTGTGGGGCAAGAACTTGCCACCCTGCAAATTTCAGCCCAAAACGCCTAACCATTGTCTTGCTATGAAGTGGCAAAGTAAGTGGTGTTTTGCAGCTGTTGAACTGTGGAACTTATGCGAAAGTTCTGCAGAATTTCATAAAAGTCCCATTGGTTCACATGGGGGAACGTTCATGAAAGTTCTACAGAACTTTCATGAAAGTCACGTCATTGTAGATGCAGGACTTTCGTGAAAGTCTGCAGAAGTTTCATGAATGTTCCATGGTTAAGATGGCAGAAAAACTTTAAAAACATATTTTTGGGTGTCCTGGTGAACAACTAATGTCAAGGTCATGTTCCTAGTGCCCTGATTAGGTAAACCCAAGTGTTGGTGTTTACCTAGGGACAGTATTATTTGAACTACAACATTTTTTCTGCCTCACTAACTGAAAACAAGACGGCAGCAACGCTAAAGTACCAGACCCATTTGCGGCACTAAAAAGTGCTTTTGCAATAGCAAAAAGTGCTTTCAAGCCTTACGTATATTTTTTCCCCATAGGCTATAATGGGAAACATTAAACTTTAATAACTTTTGAACAGATTAATATTTTTTTCACCAAACCTTCAAAAGGCACTTCCCTGACCCTGTCCCCATAAACCCTGAAAATGTCAGACCAGACGGATAAACCATTTGGGCTGTGGAGACAAGCAAAGAATTTGCAAAAGTTGAGAATTTTTCACACTTTTGGATGCTCCACAGCTGTGCAACCACAAATCTGACTGGAACAAAACTTTCCAAATACACAGAACTATGGTACCACACCATGCATGCAACATTTCAGGCAAATCAGATGAGTGGTTGCAAAGTTATTAAAGTAGAAAATGTTGGGTTTAACATAGAAGTGAGATTGCAACCCTAATTATACTGGCCCTACCAGGCCAGTATAATATGTATATACATGTACATGTACATATACATATGCATACATATACAGAATAAATTATAGGCACCTGTGGTGTAAAGGAAATAAATACATCAAGGGGGCCTAATGAGTGCCTCCATGGGGTTTCTTTCATGGTATCAGATTCTCTGAGGATGATGTTTGGGCGAGAGAACCATGAATCTGAGCAGTTCCAGCTGCCCAAATTTCATGAGAGGAGTCTTCCATAGTACAACAGAAACCCTGTGGAGGCCCCGTTAACTTATTATAAATTACAAGAGTTAGCAAGAGTTATCTATAGTGATTTCAAAGGTTAAATTAAGTTGCCTGCCCCCTTGCTGTGAACACTGCACTGCTAAAGTTGCTGCATGATAAGAAGTACAGAAGCTCTGAGCACTGCTTGGCTGAAATCATGTTAGTGATTTACAATGACCTCATAAGGCCTCCAAGATGAGTTTCTGCATCCTATATAACCCTTTATAATTTATTTGCTATCATACTTTAGTACCGTGCTTTAACTTCTAATCTCATTTGTGATCATTTCTGAGTTTTGCATTTGCAGTTTTTTTTGTTCTTCCATAGTGTAGTGTGCTTTTGTAGTGTCTTATTTTGTGTGTGTACTTTGTTTTTCTACAGTGTAGGTTGCTGCTCCTATAAAAGCAGGCATGCCTGTGGTTGTCTGTCCTTTGGCTCAGTGTGCTCAGAGATGCTGGAGAGTATTTTGGAATCTGTGGTTGGGAGAGGCGTGGTATCTGCAGTCAGGAGGGTTGGCAGTGGCATTGATTGTATGTGGTGCTGGAAGTGGCATGGAGTCAGCAGATGGCAGTCTTGTGACCACTGTGCAATCAGTAATGGCAGCAGCACGGAGGGTTTGGAATTTTACAAGAGAGAGAGAGAGAGATGCAGGGTCAAGGGACATGGCCATTTGGTAAGAACGGGGAGGAAATTTATAAGTTACTGTTAGGCTGTAGTTTATAACGTTTTCCTTTAGTTTGGAAAGGTTATTTTGAGTATCAATCTTGTGTATTTTTGGTATGTGTTTTAACTGGTGTGGTAATTTTCTTTGGTAGCTGCGGTAACCAATGGATTAATTAGTTAATTGTTTTGGTAATTACCTGGGGCTACAATGAGCCAGTCAGAGATTACCACAGAGCATGCTCCCAGTGCCATTTACTAGAAGGCTGTCGGCTGAGTTGGAGGAAGGGTAGTGCTGGTCATCTGCTGTTGAATCTCATTTCTTTTACTACTGGATGGCAGACATCATTCGGTGCCGGGGGTCGGAGGGAAGAGAGTGGTGGGTGTCAGAGAGTGGCGCGTGGGTATCTGTTTAATGAGTTCAGGCAAGGGAAGGAGAGTGGGGGTTGACTTGGCTACTGCTACTGGCAATTTGCTACAGCCCAGGCAAACCATATATTTTATATAGTAATTAAAGTCCCAGCAAGTTCTACAGGAGGAACGTGCCCTCAAAGTTCATTATGTACATAACCCACTTCTGCTCTTGGCTCTGAAAATTGAAGTTTTTCTTAGGCATATTATGTGTTATTATGTCCATTCTGTACATTGTGTTCACCATTGACCTCCAGTGCCTAACTGGGGTTGTCCTGTAGCCACAGGCGTTTGATTTTTTTTTTGCAGTCAGCAGGAGGACAAAAATCAGTGGTTCATCCAGGCAGATTCCATCCCTGGGAATTGACAACAATCTGAGCTTCAACACAAGAGTTGGCTCTATGTGAGAAGGGCAACTCAAAATGAGCGAGCCCAATAACAGCAACATTATTTCGAGGACTTCAAAAACAGTGACGGTACATGTCAGTGACCGCATTAACAGTGACAAATGCTTTTCTGTGGGGGGCTTCACCCTCCACTCACCCCATTGCGGGGGCTTCGTCCTCCATACCCCTTTACTTAAATAACTTACTCCAAGGTTGTGGCATCTTGGGGAGGGGGAAAAGCATTTGTCTCCATTAATGCACTCGCTTACATGTACCGTCACTATATTTGAAGTCGCCCGAAGTGTTGTCACTGTTATTAGGCTCACCCATTTTGAGTCGCCCTTTTCACGGGATACCATGAGGGCTCTGAAAATAATGTCTCCATTTCCTGCTTGAAGCCACGCCAATAGGGCTGTAACATCAGGCAATCCTCAAAATTACAACAGCTAACAATAGCTGTCCTGCACAGTCTCCAACATGCACCATCGTCATCTCCAATGAATTTTCCCTGTGTGTCTGGGGATGCAGAAAAATCTAGCCTGGCATTTCCAGAAAAATTCCTGCCAGCTAGTCAATGAGGTAATTCTTAAGGCAGGTAACATGTATTTTAACCAGAGCTCATAAGAGCAATTAGTTCTTAAGTCCCAATTACATCAGTCTAGTGTACCTTGTGAGATGTGGGGTTCCTGCTCTGCAGTCCCTTATATAAAGTCCCCATTAAATGACCTCATTTGTGTCCCTTCATTGTGTCTAAAATGACAGTGGCTAATTTGGGCAGTGGGTCAGCAATCAGGGCCAGAGATAGACCCATGTGTTGTATGCACAGCATGTGCAGGCAACTCTGCAAATGGAACCACCTCATGTGTGTCTACAAATCGGTAAATATATTGAAAACACAGTTTAGAGGATAAGGGTGGGTTGGATGTCCCGGATTTTTGGGCTTACTACTGGGCCATCCAACTTAAACATTTTGTTACCCACATGTCAGTTCTAGAACCTCTTAGTTTGGTAAATTTGGAATCTGCCGCTTTGCTCCCCATACAGATGTCAGATATTATTTTTATGGACAGAGTTAATTTGCATTCTTTGGTGGTTACCAACCCTTGGGCAGCACTCCTGGTGAAGATCTGGGAGGAGTTTTGTGCCACTTACTGGCTTAATACTGGTGTAAGCAGATTGACCCACATCTGTTCTTGCCTGGATTTTACCCCTCTTTGTCTGGATCTCAGCTTCCAGCAGTGGGAATGCCTGGGTCTTTGTCAGTTGGGCCAGTTTTTTGACAGGGAGGTTTTTAAAAACTTTTCTCAGCTTAAAGAGAAATTTGATCTCCTTCCTCATGATTTTTTCGATACTTGCAGATATGTAATTATTTATTGGAGGTGTCATGGCTGGACACCCTTTGGGTGGGTGTCAACCCCTTGCGATCACTTCTCACTTTTTTGGCCACACAACCCACTAGTTCAGGGCTTGTCGCTAAGATTTATAAGCAGCTCTGGGAAGTGGAGCCAGACCACTTAATTTAGGATAAACAGAAATGGGAGCATGAAACAGGAGTCTCTCTTTTGGAGGCAGAATGGGTTAAGGTTTGGCAGGGCATTCATTCCACAACAGCCTCCCCCTCTTGGAGGGAATTCTGCTGGCGCGTAATTGTTAGATACGTTCATACTCCCATTATTGTTAAACACAATGGGTGCCATCAATCTGACTTGTGTTGGAGGGGTGTGGGGCACAGGGGAATCACACTTATATTTTTTTGGGTTGCCCTTGCTTTTAATCTTATTGGCAGATGGTAGCAGAGGCAGTGGGTCAGATTTAGAGGACTGCTACTCCATCGCTTTTTCAAATTTGGATCCTGGGGTTATCCCCTCTGGAGGTTCGGGGCAAAGGGGCCAAGTATTTATTTTACATCCTGGTGGAGGCTGCCCTTAAAATGCTTACCCAGTTGTGGTTGACCCTGACTGTCCCGTTGGAGGATCTATGGCTCAGAAATTGCTACAGAATTTTGGTCATGGAGCAGCTGACGGCCTTCCTACGGTTACAAGGAGAGAGGTTTCGAAGTCGTTGGCTTCTTTTTTTTCATTTTGTAGTGGAGAAAGATGGTGAGAATGTTTTGGAGATCCTGGTCTACTTCAGTTTGGTTTGTCATGTCGTTAGTTAGATTTGTATACTCCTCGGTCTATGGCACTCAGTTTTTCATTTATCTGTGGGACGACCCCCACATTGGGTCAACCCCAGAGCTCTTCTTTCATTGTTGCTTTTTTGAGATATTTTGTATTTTTATTCAATTTCTGGTTAAATGACTTGTTCTATCTAATTTTGTGTATGGCAAATTGTTATGAATACTAGCCCTTTGTACAGAGTTTATCTGGTGTATGCACTTGATTCATCTGTTTTTCCAAGTTGGGCCTTGAGTGTGTTCTGTTCACACTGGATGTTGTTTAAAATGTTAATATAGTTTAATTTCCAAAAAAACACAACACAGTTTAGACCATCTTTGGAATGTATGGTCCATGTTGGCTGGTGGAAAGTTGGTGTCACAGGCCAGGGCTCTACATAAGAAAAATAAATGGTACAACTATAGAAATCTGAAGAGTTTGTTTTGCTGTCTGAATAATACCACTGTATATCTAGAGAATCTACTCAGCTGGAGCCTACCCACTTGGTCTGCAAAGAGATGACAGTCCAGATCATGCAAATTATTGAAATGGAAGTCAATGTTTCCTCAAGGCACAGCATGAGGGGGAAATCCATAGGCACAGGATATGTACACTAGAGGTCAAACTGTACAAATTAAAATTCAGTAGATTAAGGTTACCCTTGACATGGGGCAACTTTACGGTTTTCAGTTTTATTCGGGGCCATTTATTCCCCCCCCCCCAATAAATTGGGATATCATTCTCTTCCAAGATTTAAAATAGATAGGGCAGGGGAGGATAGGCAAAGTGTGTGATAAATAAAGAAGTCTGAGAAGTACATTCATATGGATGGTCTCAGTTTTGGAGAGAAATTCCAGGGGCAGATGTATCCATGTTTCCAAATCTGCTGCTAATTTAATGATGAACAGTTCATAATTAACTAATTCTAAATTATCCAAATTTTGAGAAAGATAAATACTTAGATATTTAACGGCATAGTGGTGCCACTGAAACAGAAAACAGATTTTAATAGCTTGGGAGGGGCAATACTTAAGTTGGAGTACTGTACTTCTGTTTTTTTGAATATTTAACTTAAAGCCTGCTAGTTCTTCAAAAAGTCAACTGCTTCTTCCATACTGACATTAGAGATTCCTCTGGGGCAGTCTACATACAAAGTAATTTTAAATACAGTGCCCCCCTATGGGTGCCCCTCTATCCCTTCACTGCAGTGGATTGCAGCTGTCAAAGGCTCAGTATATACTGCAGAAAGAAGGGGAGAGAGGGGGCACCCCTGCCTGGTGCCCCAGTACATAGAAAAAGTGTAAATCAATGTGTTCTTCGCCCTCATCCATGCCTGTGTGGAGTCATAAATGTTGCGCAGCAGATCAATAAATGGCAGGGTGAAGTCTAGCCTTGACAGAGTGCCCTTAACAAAGGCTAGGACACCCCGCTGAAGGCTTTTACACATTCAAACTAACCAGGACAGCTGGGTTATGCCTTTGGGTAATATAATCCATGAAATGCAGTGTTCAATGAATGTTATCAACTGTTTATCATTCTCTGACAGATTCTGCCCGGTCTTATCCTACCAAAGAGGGAAGCAATCCATCGAGCCAGGTTGTCCACACTGCCATAAATCTCTTGTAATTGGAATTTAACATAGAAATAGGTCAACAGACCATTGAAAGGCTGGGGTCCTTATCTGGTTTCAAGATTGCTGATATAGTTGCCCAACTGGACAGACTTAAATTCCCTCAAAAGCAGTGGAGTGACAGAGTCCCAAATACCCCTGTAAAGCTCTGTGGGAAACCCATCCAGTCCAGGGCATTTTAAATTGCAAAGGCCTCTGATGACACTGTGCACTTCCTCAAAATTAATTAGGGCCATGAGCTCCTCTTTCTGCTCCTTCATCAGCTGCAGAAGAGGGAGTTTAGCTAAATATTGTTCAGTCAAGGTTATCGGGTGGGATGGGGGGGTGGAGCTGCATATTAGTTCTAGTAAAATGCTTATAAGAGATCCCCAGTCTGATGTACTTTATGTTCCAGATGCCCCTTATGCGGGTTGTAAAGTTGAAAAATATGTTCTCTCTTTTTCCCTGTCCACAGTTGCCCAGCCAGGTAACTAGCACCCTGCAACCTCCCTCATAATGGGTCATATGCACCAATGGGCGGAGTGCATATGCACTGTGCATCCACGGTGTGTAGCCACTCCACACCCATTATGCACCCTGTGCTGGATGCACAACACAGGGTGCACAGCCACAACACACCCTATACCCTGGCCATGCAGACAGCAACATGCTGGGGTGGGTGGGGGTGTTCCCGCACTATGCGCCATGCACTATGGTGCATAGTACCATGCACCGGAGGGCGAAGGAGGGTGCTGGGTATGCCAGGGGAGACCCTACCATAACCTACTGCACACCCCGCAATGGACCACACCTGCCAGACGCCATGACACACACACACACACACACACACACACACACTGCAGCCCGGGCTACTGTCCTGACCCCAATCACATAACGCCTCTGCATCGTTGGTGTCCAGTGGAAACCCACCTCCCCTCCCCATGTGGCACTGTGCCCCCCTGCCCCCTCACCATCCAGTTGAGGCCTCAAGAAGACCAGCAGCACTGCCCTCCTCATACCTCCATGGCCGCTGGCCATCTGACATCCTCAGGTGTGAGCAGCCAACTAGTGCCCTGCCACATATTGGATTCACTGAGGGACCTGGGATGGGCATCCGATTGGATGCCTGCCCAGGTCCATAGCTTCACCCTGTCTGCCCCGCGGGAACCTGCATGCCGGGGGAATGGTGCCGTGGATAGTTGGCCAGCGGTTGTGAATGCCACCAGGTGCGCACCTGTCCACAGGTGTGGTCCTACACAGGCGAGATACATGCCTCTGGTGTATAGTTCCCACCCATTAGTGCATAGGGTCTGAGCACACAGCCAACGTGTCCCGTGCCACATATTGGATCCACTGAGGGACCCAGAATGGGCATCCAATTGGATGCCCGCCCGGATCTGCAGCACCACCCCATCTGCCCGTGCAAACCTGTGTGCCAGGGTGGCGGTGCCATGGACAGGTGGCTAGCGGTCGTGAATGCCACCAGGTACGCACCTGTCCGCAGGTGTGGTCCTACGTGGGTGGGATATGCACCTCCGGTGTGTAGTTCCTGCCCATTAGTGCATAGGGCCCATTAATAATGCTTTAAGCGTAACAAAGTTTGTTCTTCTTTAAATAGTAACATTTCCTGAATTTCTGCATGAGATTCTATAATTTTCTTTCCAGGCACCAATCCCTCCTCCTGCACAACTGCTACAAAATCAATAATTTCTCCATTAAGGCAGTTAATTGAGATTCTCTCTGTTTTATCCTTCCTGAAGCATAGATTACAATAGTCCCCGAGAGAATCGCCTTTAGGACGTCCCACAGTGTAGCATCCACAACTTCCCCATTAGCATTGTTGGCAAGGAATGTTATTTTTATTTTATTTTACAATTTTGGGCCAGGAAGGACACACTAAGCTGAGGTTTGTTTCCAGGTGTGTCCTGGGACCACAAGGAAGTTAATTGATGTGATCATGGTCACACAGTATACATGAAGTGGCTGTGGGATTCAAACCCAGTTCTCCAAGTTTGCAGCTCAGTGCTCTTAACAACTATGCTATACTGCCTCCGTAACCCATGAGGAAGTTCTAAGCCTTTCCCTGGACTAGTTCAAGAAAGGCTTCATCACTCATTGACCCCTATGCACTAATGGGTGTAAGTTACGTACCAAAAGCATGTAACCCACCTGCGCAGCTCCACACCTGTGGACAGGTGTGCACCGGCCTTTATTCACTAATGGCCACCACCTGTCCACCGCTCCACCCCCCCCGGCGTGCAGGTCCATGCAGGGTGACCGAGGGCAGAGTCGCGGACCCAGCCGGGCATCAAATCGTGTGCCTGGCATGGGTCACGCAGTGGACCCCTTGCTCTATAGCATGGGTGCATGATTGCCTACTGCAGGCACTCAGACCTGCGAGGCATGGCCCCGTCATCCTGTGGACCCTCACACCAGCCTCTGCTCTTCAGGGCACCCTCCCGACTCATGGACAGCCCCCTGGCAGTGGAACCCCGACCTGTCCTGCAGGCTGACCCCCCCAGCACAGCTGTGTCTGGACCTCATGGTTACATCCCCCCTGAGACCCTGACCCTGTACGCAGCACCCCCAAGCCCTACTGTTGGCCAGGTACCCCCCCAACACACACAGGTACCCCACCCCCACATTGGTGGCCAGAGAACCCCCACCCACTGTGGCATCAACCCTCACCCTCGCCCTGTACCTGCCCATAGGGTTAGGGTCAGGAGCGGCGCCAGTTCTCCTCACCCTGCCGCCGCCATCCAAGTGATGCTGGGAGTGCACTGTCTATATATAGGGGCATGGTCTCAGCATTTCTGGATGGCTGGTGGCGAGGAGGTGTGAGGAGGGCTGCGCCGCTGGCCGTTCCTGGCCATGGCACTGACGGGCAGGTACGGGGTGGGGAGGAGATTGCCATGTTTGGGGGTTGTCCAGTGATGTCGGGTACAGCGGGGGCTGCCCTGTGTTGGGGTGGGGGGTGCTGGACCATACAGGGCTGGGTGGCATGTGTTGTTGGGGGTGTCTGGAAGGTCAGGGACTGGCAGGACAGGCGCAATGCCTGGGTGTCGATCCGCGATGGGGCACCACATGTGCTGTGTTGTGGGGGAACTCACCCGATCAGCTGCCCCAGCCCTCCCCCTCTGCCTTGTGGGCTGGGGGGGCATGGAGGCTTGCTTCCATGTCCTGCTGCGTCCATTGGGTGAAGTCTGTGGAAGCACGCAGTGGGTTATGGCAGGGTCCCTGCTGCCATTACCTGCTCTGCACTATGCTTCCTGTGGACAGCTCTATCTGCCTTTGTGACTGGCCCAGGGTACCAGTCCGCACCTGGCACACCCCTCGCCCATCCCGGCACATTACTGTCCGTGTGACTGAGGGATCAGGAGTGCAACTGTCTTGTGCCTGGTCCATGAATGCCACGTGGGGTCCACGGGCCCCCGCTCTGTGGCACTCACACATGTCGTTGCCAACACGTCTGGTTTATGCGGCGCATTAGCATCGTGCATAGCACCCATTAAGAAGGAATTGATGCACCAGATAGTTATCTGTCATGTATTACTAAAATCCACTTTAAGGAACAAATAGAATAATAGATAGCTCACTGGGTATTACCGGTGAGTAATACCATCGAGAGGTTCTGAACACCTAGGAACCTCAAGAGGTTACAGTGTCCAGAACCTCAAGATGGTATCTCACTGGTAATACCCAGTGAGCTATCCTTTATTATTTTTTCTGCATGTATTTTTGTTACGGTAGGTTGGCTGTTCAGTGAAGGACTGTCTCAGTCCTAGCCGACCGCCGCCAGTCTTTTTAGTCTGTGTCTCTTTTCTCCTCCTGTCCCTGCTGCCAAGACAGGCAATAAATGGACAGTTTTTAGTCCTACCTTGTGCTATGTTGGAGAAGCCACATAAATCCTTTTGTGATATTTAAAAAAAAATCAGAAATAACGGGAAGTAACACAAACATTTTATGCTCTCGCCAAGCGAGAGACCTCCGCCATGTTTGCAAAGGTGTTTTGGCCGACCACAGACAGAAAATGGCAAATCAATAGACACGTTTTGACGGTGAATGTTTGATTGATGTTTGGCAGGATTAATAGTTTTGGGAGTTATGCACTTGCGCTGTTAACCTTCCCTGATAATACTATCGTTCGGGTCCTGAACGATACTATTACGGGATCTGAATGATAATATTATCACTCTTGAAGTGTGGTAATATCACTTTAGGAGTGATAGCATTACCGGAAAAAAAATGTATGCTTTAGTATACTATTAAATTGATGATCCATGTATTAAAAAAGGGATATGTTCGGATAGGAGAAGGAGGCCACAGGAAATATCTCTGACTGAGTCAAAATGTTCACCTGTCACCAAAAAATAATCAAGCCCGGCTTGACTGGCATGACTTAGCAAGTAGTGGGTGTAGCATTGACTCATAGGATAAAGACATTTCCAGACATCCATAAAACCCAGATTCTCAATTGCGGTTCAAAATATTTTTATGCTGCTGTCAGGTTGAATGTAGCTGAGTACATGGAATCTACAGTAGATGCAGGTTTAGGGTTAAATTAAGATCGCCGCCTTGAATCTGTTGGCCCTGTAGGACCTGAAGAAGTTTATTTAAAAAAAAAAGGTTTGGAATACCCATTTATCTGTGTTTTGGGGCATATAAAGACTGACTGTAGTTACCAGGGTATCATATAAGTAGCCCACCAGAATGACATAATGGCCCTCACCATTGAACACTCTCTACTGTATAGAGAAACATGTTGCAAAGAGATTTAAAATTGCTACCCCTCTTCTCTTTCCCCCTATTTTCCCCCTCACCTGGCAGGCTCCCTTCTGCCCCCTGCTGCTCCCACAACCTCATCACCCGCTGTCTCTGGGACTTACCATGAGGGTCCACCTATTCCTCTACAGCTTTTCCTGGGGTTCCCCCAAGTCCCCTCTGGGTGGCATGCTCAGTGTGGTGGTCCTAAGCCCAGTAGGCAGTGTGGGGTCTGCAAGGAGCCACAGGGCTTCATCCTGTCCCCGGCATTTTTTCCAGTGTTCTGTTTCCCTGACTTATGGACACTCAATGGAGCTGATGGCTTGACATTGGATGTACGTCATTGGATGTGTGGATGTCTTCCATCGGGAGCATCCCCCACTTGGAACTGCTGCTCCTGGCTGCACTGCCACTAATGGTCATCTAGGTTTCATAGATTCATAGATATGTGTTGGCAGAAAAGGACCTTCTTGGCCCACCAAGTCTGCCCATTCCTTCCCTCTTTACTTGCCCCCCTCTCCCATAGATTCCACCCTCTGTTCCCTAGACAATTCCTTGTGTTTGTCCCATGCCCTCTTGAATCCCTCCACTGTTCCAGCCTCCATCACCTCCTCCAGCAGACTGTTCCAGGGTACCACCCTCTCAGTGAAGTAATGCCTCCTCACATTTCCCTTAAACCTACCCCCTCTACCCTCAATCCATGCCCTCTAGTTATAGCGCTCATCTTCCCTATGAATAAGCTCACCCCCACTTTATTGATCTCCTTCACATATTTGAATGTTTCTATCATATTCCCCCTCTCCCTTATGGTCTCCAGCAGGTACAAATCCAACAATCTCAACCTCTCTTCATATGGCTTCCCACTTAGCCCATGAATGATCTTAGTGACCCTTCTCTGTACTTTTTCCATGTCATCTATGTCCTTGCTTAGATGAGATCTCCAGAACTGAACCCCGTACTCCAGGTGGGGCCTCACCATGGATTTGTAGAGTGGCATCAGTACCTCTCATCTTCTACTAGTCATCCCTCTCTCTCTATGCATGGCAGCATTCTGTTTGCTTTGCCCACTGCCTTGCTGCATTGGGTCCCTACTTTAAGGTTGTCTGTGATTATGATTCCTAGACCCGTCTCCTGCTCAGTTGCATTCATTTCCTCCTTCCGTGTATATTTTGATTGTGGATTATTCCACCCCATTTGCATCACTGTGCATTTTTTGGCGCTGAATTTTAGCTGCCATGTTTATGACCACCCCTCCAGCAACCTTAGATCCTCCCTCATAGCCTCCATTCCCTCTTGGGTGTCCACCCTGTTGCAGATCTTCGTATCATCTGTAAAAAGGCAGACCTTCCCCTGCAGCCCCTCCACTATGTCGCTGATGTAGATGTGAAACAGGATGGGCCCCAGCACCGACCCCTGGGCATCCCCGCTCATCACTATTACCTCCCCGGAATGCACTCTATTTATCACCACCATCTGGCTTCTGTCCATCAGCCAGTTCTCTGCCCACCTTGTTATTTTCTATCCCACCCCCAAACTCTCCACTTTATTTACCAATCTTCTGTAGGGCACAGTGTCGAAGCCTTCCCCAAACTCCAGACAGGCCACATCCACTGCCCCCCCCCACGATCCACCACCCTTGTCACCCCATCGAAGAATTCGATCAGATTCATCTGATATGACCTTCCCCATGTGAAGCCATGCTTTTGGATGTCCTGCAGCCCACTATCCTCCAAGTAACTAACCTAATCCTTTCCTTTCCTTCAATATTGCCTCCATCACCTTACCCAACACCGATGTGAGGCAGACCGGGCGATAACTGCCTGCCTCCTCCCTGCTGCCACTTTTGTGAAGTGGCACCACATCTGCCCTCTTCCAGTCCACTGGCATCCCCCCTTATCTAAGGACAAGTTAAATAACCTCACTAGTGGTGCCACAAGCTCCTCCCTTAGCTTCCAGAGCACTCTAGGAGCAGGGCGTCTGGACCCACAGCATTGTCTACTCTCAACTTACCCACTTCTTTCCTGACCCTGTCCTCACTGATTGGACTAGGATCCACGCCTACATCCCCACTTCCCTTCCCCTAGCACTGGTCCCCTTCCTTCCCCCTCTATCGTGAAGACTGAGATGAAGTATCTATTCAGCACCTCTGCCTTCTTGAAGTCTCCTTCCACTTGTACTCCCTCCTCTCCCTTTAACCTTCCTATCCCCTGCCTTGCTTTCCTCTTTTCTCCTATGTACCGAAAGAAAGTCTTATCACCTCTTTTGGCCTACCTAGCAATTTTCTCCTCTGTTTCTGCTTTTGCCTTCCTAATCTTCTGCCCTGCCACTCTCAGTTTCTCCCAGTAAGTTTCCCTGTCCTCCTTCCCCTGCATCCTCTTACATTCTCTGAATGCCCTTTTTCTCTCCCCTATTGCCCCCCTCACTTCCCTGTTGAACCAAAGGGGCCTCCTCCTTCTTCTGCTCTTCCTCACCTTCCTTATACAGCTCTCTGTGGTTTTAAGTAGCCCCCTTGATCTTATTTCATAGTACCACTACCCCCCATCTACTCCATCCCCTCCATTTCATTCCGGAACACCTCCCTCATTTTGGGAAAATCTGCCTGCCTGAAATCCAGGACCTTCATGATGGTTTGACTTGCTTCATACCCCACTCTAACTCTGAAGCCCACTGTGTTATGGTTGCTTGCTCCTAGGATAACCCCCACCCCCACTCCCTCCACTCTATCCCCATTGGTGAGGACCACATCAAGTATGTTACCCCCCTAGTGGGCTCCCTGACCTACTGCTGCAGGAAGGCTCCCTGGATGGACTTGAGGATCTTCCTGCTCCTGGATGACCTAGCTGCTGAGATATCCCAGTCTATATCTGGGAGGTAAAGGTCACCCACCAGCAGAATCTCCCCCTTTAGTGCCATCCATTGAACCACCCACAGCATCTGCATGTCCATTTCCTCACTCTGCATTGGAGGTCTGTACACCAACCCCAGCCTTATTGATGCCCCAGCCCTTTTCTCTAGTGTGACCCTCAATATTTCTACTTCCCTGTGACAGGGTGATCCCTGTCATAGTAGGCACCCCTGGGATGAATTGAAACCCCTTCTCCAATCAGTTTATATGTTTTGTATAATGTCCAACATGCTGGTTGGCTGGTTATAAATTAAGTGCTGAAGTGCTTATAAAGCTTTCCGTGCATATTAACCTAAAACTAACTAGAAACCAGCCAAACCCTCACAGAATATTGAAGTTATATATTGTTTTCTTCTCAGGTCTTTGGTTATAAAACAAAACTAAAAGTACAGTTACAAAATGAGAGGGCAGTCTTAATATAAGAGTAACAAAAACTTGTGTCTGCTTTTTCTGGATGTTAGCAGCCCCCTTCTAAGATATGTTTTGCAGCAGATAGCATGAGGTAATAGGACCCTGCAGGAGATTTTAGGAGGGCACAGCATGTTCTGACCATGGATCTGACCTTTTCCAATGTTGTAAACAAAAGAAATAAAAATAACTGCATGTTCTGTGCTGTGCTCCAGGTGCCAACTGAACTGTTCTCTATGGGGCAACAGTGGCCCCTAGAGGCTAGTTTTATGTTATGTCTGCTGTCAATCAAAAGGCAGTGGAAAATTTTCCAACTTCTAGTGAGCTTATAAAAATCCCTACCTTAGTGCTGAGATAGGATAGACAGGGAGGTCAGTTGTATACTGGCTGTTGAGGGTGGAAGACCTCAGTTGTGTGCAGCATTTATACTGTTCGTTGGTGTTCCTGAGAAGAGAAACTGTTGAAGCTAAGCAGTTGTCTGACTTACCATTTTGCTTTCTGTATATTTTACTTGATAAAAATAGAATGACAAATGCACTTGACTTGTGGTCTGCCTGAAATTGTGTTATCCTAAACCCACACCCGGTGACATATGGGATCTGACTGGCTATCCAAGGAAACAGGGGGAGTTCAGTCAGTTGGTGCCAGATCTGGTACAGAGGATACACGGCAGAGGTGCATGGCACCAGGTGGGATGAGGACAGCACCTGCTGGAGGAACGGACACGGAAGAAGACCCATGGATGTGTTGAGGCAAATCCCATGGCCAGGTGGAGAACCTGATATGGCTCCTACACTGGATAAGTGGAAGATGGCTGGAGATGGACCGACGCCGGAGAGAGGTGGAGCACCGATACCAGGGTGCTACTGGAAAGATCCCAATTGGAGAATTTGGAGGAGGAATCGGTGAAGCAGGATCCATGGGTTCTGGAGGAGGAGGAGGAGGAGGACCCCTTGATGGAACATTTGTAGATGGTAATTGTGGAGATCAGATTGTTGCCTATTTTTCTGGGCTGTTACTTGGTGGAGGATGGCAAATGAGAAGAGGATACTCTAGGTAAGACTTTGACTGGCAATGTGATACTGGGGAAGAAGACTTCAAGCAAGATGGAAGATGCTGAAGGGACTTTAATATGTTTTGGACCTCTGACCTTAAAAAAATTAAGCAATAATGCCTGACAGGGTGTGTGTCATGCTGGGATAACGTTACGCCTCAGGTGGTTGGGTATGAGGCCGCAGGCCAAGTGCATCCAATAACTGAGGTGTGATGTTGTCCCAAACGACACACACCCTGGAGGGCATTATTGCTATTATACAATGGCTCGTTGTTATACAGAATAAAAAAATCATTTTAAAGATGTTTTTGTGTGGGAAAACATTTTTGTTTTTTAAGAGAAGAGGAAACAATCAAGTAGATGCTCAAGCAAATGCTCATCTACAGGTTCACAGTGAGGCTGAGACTAGACCCGTGATGTTGTGCTGGGATAAAATCACGGCTCCAGCCCAAGACTGACCAATCAGAGTCCAGGATTTTTTCTTGCCATTGTATAATGAATGTTCTCCTGGTGCTGACTGGGGAAGGTTGCAGGTGGGGGATCCTATATTACCCAATTAGGCCAGCATGTTAAAATCCAGGATGGGAGACAGTTTAAAGGTGGTGTGGGGGAACAACAGTTATAGTGATATGAACTCAGGAAGGGAGTACTATATAACTTGAGGCCCAACCCCCAGATGAAGCAAGTGGATGCCCAGGTAGTGGTGCCCATGGCATATAGAACCAGGTGATGAGGAGGTGCACTCCAGTCACTCAGGGCATCTGAGCCATGGGAAGGTTTTGGCTAGACTATCCTTGTATTTCTATTGGCCAGGCATATACAGGCAGGTGGCAGCATACTATAAGACCTGTTATAGGGGCAGACAGATAGCGAACCCTGATAGTGAAGGGCAAGAGATGGCACCCTTGGAGGAGCGGGAGACTCCCATATAGAACAGAAGGGACAAGGTGGTAGCCAACACCACTAGAAGTGTATAAGATACAATATGAAAACACAGAGGTTAGGGACAGGCTGTAAGGCATACAGCGTGGCATGTTACTAGCCTACTCTTAAATGTCTAAGTGGGGACAGAGCAAGGTAGTTCTCCCCCCGAAGGCAGTTCTACTGGGCACTGGATTGTCCAGCCGTTCAAGTGTATCTGGTCAGTGAAAGTCAGTAGATTGCATAAAACTGCCATTAGTGGTTCTTTCTCCTAAATGTATGTGATGATATTGTAGTCTACTAATGGAGAGACTAATTTCAGAATAATTTAAGATGTCTCAGGGTATTTGTATAATGATGGAAAAGATACCGTGATGTTTAGAGCAGCCTGTGTATCACATGCTTGACCCTGGTGCCATAAACAGATGAAGTATTGAGGAAATACACTTTGGTTTGATAAGAGCTTAGTGAGTAAAAAGATAATTATGAAAGGGACCCTGAGACGGAGCTTCCAGTGAGTGTGGGCCGAAGCTCCATCCCCTTCCAGGGATAGGGAAGGTAGACACTCCCTGCCGCTTTACCTGACTCTTTTAAAAACTCTGCTGCAACAGTCCTTTTTCTCCTGTTTACTATCCCTTTAAAATTTCCAGTCTGGAAGGTTGGCCACCTTAGGGCGATTTCCCCTCCCTCTTCTTTTCTATCTCCTGCTGATTTTCCTATATTTTCCTTGCGGTCCAGGAATAGGGAGGTTAAAGATTATGTCCTCCATGAGCATAACAGTAAGTGCACCCTTGTGTATGGGTGTCTGATATTAAATGAAAATGCCTGGGTTCTAGTATCCAGAAAGGAATAGTTATGGAGTAGACAGTCCTTGCAGACTACAACAGTATACAAAGAGAATAGATAGATACTATGCCGATATCTATGTTAGCCCCAGGGTAATGTGTTGTCTGTAGTGCTATTATAGCATCATGGTATAGATGACAATACTTATGCTACTTTAAGGGACCCTGGGGTGGAGTTTCTGGTGAGAGTGGGCCAAAGTTCCACACCCTTCCAGAATGTTAGTTAAAATTTGGACAACCATAGGACAGTTGCCCTCTTATATGGGGGAGATGTGTGACAGGGTGACCCCTGTCATAGTGGACACTCCTGGGATAAATTGAAATCCCTTCCCCAAGCAGTTTATATGTTTTGTATAATGTACAACATGCTTGTTGGCTGGTTATAAATTAAGTGCTGAAGTGCTTATAAAGCTTTCTGTGCATATTAACCTAAAAACTAACTAGAAACCAGCCAAACCTTCAAAGAATACTGAAGTTATATATTTTCTTCTCTGGTCGTTGGCCATAAAACAAAATTAAGAGTACAGTTACAAAATGAGAGGGCAGTCTTAAGTAAGCAATAACCCACAACAGGGTGTGTGGTTACTGGGGATTAATCAACTCCTTGGGTGCATTGTGAGGCACGAGGTGAAGCCGAGTGTCCTCACAACACCCAGGGTGTTGATTAATCCCCAGTAACCACACACCCAGGAGACGGTTATTGTGCTAATAACATGGGCTTATTGCATTGTCAGAAATATTAATGTTTCTTTTTATTAATGGATGAAATATCTAGGTTTGGTTATGTATCCTTACTCTTAATAAAGTAATACCTGTAAAGCAATGGTTTCTGTGTCTTTTTTTACATTCATACGGTACTGTAATATGATTTATATGTCTTTTGTAATGTTAATATATGAGTAGGACACATTATCTTTTCAGAATACTGTTTTTAATATAATTTTGACATACCTCATGGAATGTCACATTCCACATACAGCAGCATGGGGAATGAACGTGGGTAAACAGTCATCACGACAGCTCGTCTTCACATTGATACATAAACTTCCCATCATTCATGTAAGGATAAATTTATAACACATTTTAACATTTTTGCATTTAACATTTACTAAAACAAGAAAAACGTGCGTTTTATGCATGCTGTTACTGAGCAACACATTTTTCCTTGCATTACTGTGCTCTGATAATAGCGGTAATGTGGAAACAGCAGACAGTTTGTTCCATCTCAGGACATGTTTTGTGTGGGAAAATAAACAAACAGTCAAATGGTCAGATGCTGTGTTTAAAAACTGAAGTGGATTACAACTATACTGCTGTTCTTAACAAAAGTAGGTGCATATTGCAAATTGCATCTGTTTAGAGCACCTCTGAATAGTATTATACTGCTGTTGATTAGAAAAGTAGGTGCATACTACACATCGCAAAAAGCTGGTTCTATTACTGTGAAGTGACTATTACTTTAAACGACAGCATTTTACTAGACGTCGCAAATGTCTTTCAAGTACTGCTGAAGCATGCTGTTTACAAAAGCTGGTGCATACTAAGCAGCCCGGAAAACTTTATCAAAGTACATGTTTAAAGCACCGCTGAAAAATGCTGTTCTTGCAGACCGTAGCTGCATATTGCAAACTGATAATCACTTTAAAGAACAGCCTGTTAACAACATTCATAGCTGGCACAATAATATTTTCATACAATTTGTCCTGAAAACTCAATATTACTGTAAACGACAGTGTTTTAACAACATCAATAACAGTAACATTTTGTATACATGCATTTGGTACTGCAAAGTGCATATTACAGCAATAAGAAAAAGCAGTTCTGTGTTCATACTGAGCTGTCCACTGATATCATGACAATTTATGTGTCTTTTGAAAGGGGTACACTCCATAGGGTTTGAGGGAATGCTTGGCTGATTGTAAGGGCTGCCAACATAATAATTAAAATTCACAGTACCATGGTTTTGAAAGTTTGACAGATTGAATCCAAACCCCTTTTCTGGACTTTCAAATGTGAAGCATGACAGAGACTGTGGAGGGCAAACGTTGTCTGATATTTTTTAGCACTGGGAATATTTGTTATTTTCTTTGTGGCCGTACACAGTTTAGCATCACCATTGTCAACATCAGTTTTTGACTTTTCAATAGCATTGGAAACATCAGTAGGAAGCGTGGATTTCTTTGCAGGTGTGTTCACATTTCTGTTGGGATCTGCTTCTTTTGTGCCAGCAGCACTTAGGAGTGCGCTCCATTTTTTCCTGTCTGATGTAGAAGCGCTCCAATAATTTTTTAGACTTGTTTCGAAACGGTGACCTGTCACTGGCATGATTTCTCGAGAGACAAGCCCTGCACTGGACAAAATCTGGACTGCTGTGCTTCTTATCAAATGATTAATATGTCTTCTAGATAACTTAGCAGCTTCTGATAGTTTTGGCATCATATTACCTAAAATAGTAATTCCCATTGACTGTGAAGTATACCAATATTTGTCCTGGGGGTGGAATGCTCTTTTTGGATGTAAATACAGAGCTGGAGCACTGGGAAGGCAGCAACTCAGATATTCCTTGAATATTTTCACAGGACATAATTCATTGTCTGGATCTGCAAATAAAAAAACTCTAAGGCTTTACTTATTTGGTTCCTGTGGGTTGCCATGATTCTTTGTATGCGGGTTAAATGACAACGACAGGTATTCAGTACCATTTTCATCAGTGTTGATGGTAAATGACTTCTGCTGCAGTTCTTGAACTCCCTCTCTGCCACAACGGACTAGTCTGAGTTGGAGTTCAAACCACACCCGCCTTACAAGGCCAGCAGGTATGGTAGGGGACAGAGCTTCAGAACTTCTTAACTGAAATAGATCAGACTGTGTGAAAGCTGGGTGATGTGAAACTCTATCAAGGCCCTCTTCTTTCCTGATTTGCTTCAGTATTGATGTAAACACATTATTAATGCCTTTAAAGAGTGGATCTGTTGTGATCTTTATCTGTATGTTATTGTCTACATTATTTAATAAACCTATTTAGCTGTGCTCTAAGACATACCAAAGAGCTCACTGTGTATAATCTTCCTTCTATGCCTCTGACACTTGCATATAATTCTCTGAGTATGCAAGACAAATCTGCTACTGGAATATTCTTGAAATTAAAGGGATTTACCAACCTTTGCCATAACAAATGGGAATAGTAACCAGTAGGTGTTGTGAATCAGTCTCTTACCATTCTAACTGCCAAATAGTGCTGTTTTCCATGAAAAAAATCCTTTTACTTTGGTGCTCTGCTTCATTTGCATAACCTGACCTTTTTTTTCCCTCAGTGCTGCAACACCCATCTGTGACATCATACCAGGGGAAACAAAGTTATTAAAGGGGCAGTGTCACTTTTTAGTTTTAGATAGACAAATCAGCTATGTACTGTACCCACAATGCCTCACTATGTACATTAATATGCAGGCTGTTATATTTCTGTGCTCACTGCAGAAATAGGAGAATACATTTCTCAGTATAGAAGTCTTGCAGCTAGAAACGGTGTGCACAATGCAGTGTTGTGAAAATAAACATACAAAAGCTTATATTGTTGATACCACTACAGAAATATGAAACAACATCTCACAGTAAGGAAATTGGAAAACAGGTTCTTATTTTACCCACAATGCCTTGCTATTTACATTTACATACAAGTGCTCACCACTATCAACATGTGGGACTGTACTTCTGAGTAAGGTACGTTTAAGTCAACGTTATAAATTACTCAGAATTCCTTGTTGCTATATGTAAAACATTGGCAGCTCCCTGGTATGACATCATGCTGAGGGTTTGGCCACACACAGAAAACTGGAGGATAAAACATAAATAAAATGACTATGACAGATTTTTTTACAAAACGAATTGCAACTGCAACATCTAAAGCATGGCTAGCAATGGCATACTATGTGAAAAAGGCATTTGGAGAACCTTACTATATCACTTTAACATCCATATTCCTGCTCTATAACCAAACTCTTAATACATTTGTTGCCCAGGTGGTACTTTTTTGTGTATTTATTTCATCTTTTGCTTTTTCTAACTCATCAATTTCAGAGGCAGGTAGGCTAATATGTTTTTCATTTTTTTCTGGTTTTCTTATTCAAGGAATCTTTTTTTGTACACTCACTTTTTGCCTCCTTGGCCACCTTCTGCTCCTCCTGTCCGTCACATCCTACTGGGGATCCGGCCGCTGTCCGTCTCTACCGCAGCCTCACGCTGGCACCCTCTAACCTCTGCAGCTTACCCACTGCAGCAGAGTGGCAGGAACCCCCCAACTTCCCACCCTTCACAGATCCAGTTTTGGGTGCCCACGTAGTCTGGCGAACTCTTGCAGATTGCCATCAAGCTGTGCGAAGGTGCCATGTTTTTTCCCTGGTTTTCTGCCTTGGGGGCAGGGCATGCAATGCTGGCAGGGGGTGTACTACACATGTGTCTGCACGCAGCATGCCCACTGGCTGCCCTGCCCACCACCCCTTTTTCTATCAGGCTGGACATGTCTACACCCAGCCTCCGCTAGGTGTCAGGCTACACCGATCTCTGTGCCCCAACCCACCCCAGGAGAGGAGAGCTGTCCATCAGTTGCTCCATTCTCACCTTCCCCTGCTGACCCCCAGCAACCTGAGCTCACTCCCGAACCCGGGTCGCTGGTGTGGCTCAAGGTGCAATGACCAGCACCTCAGCCCTCAGTGCCACCGGGCCAGTGTCATTCAAGGAATCTTTTGCGTATTTACATTCTGGATAGAGCTGCTTGTAGCCAGCAATAGCTGGATTTGTGCCTTTGAAATATTTCTTTGTCTCATGTGCTATCATTGTACTTGGCACTGCTGGGTTTTTGCCTTTATTAATACTGAGCTGCTTGTAGCCAATAACAGCTGGATCTGAATATTTCACATATTCTGGGTTGCTATATTTCTTTCTGGGAAATGATTTTAATAGCTGGCTGTGTGGGTTTCATATATTGCTCCCTTTTCTGTTTTATTATTTCACTTTCAACAGGTGCCTCTCTGTCTTTTACATAGCCCTTTATAACAGAAGGCTCTAAATGTTTTTTCTTTTCTAAACATTTATGTGGAAAGCTTGTAGTATACACCTGCTCATCTGATGAATGCACATTTTGTTTTTCTTTATGAGATTTAAAGCTTGCAGTACACTCCTGCTCAATTGATGACTGCAGATTTTTTATGTGATCATCAGATTTATGGGGCAAGCTTCCATTATTAAATAATTATGTTTCCAATTCAGGAATAAGGAATAAATCCCTCTCAACATTGAGATATACATCTGTGCTCCTGAAACACTCACTTGATATTTTGCTGTTCAGACCATGACACACACACATGCTGCTCCTCAGAAATGAAAGTATTCTTTAATGCCTTTTTCCCCGTAGTAGCAGTTCTCCTTTTGGAAATTTTTCTTCCAGCCACTCTTGCATACTCAGACCTCTGAAAATTTTAAACCCATCTGCCATTTTTTACCATTGCTCAAACATGGACACACAGTGATTGCTATGAGAACAAAGAAATACACAGAGAGATACTGATTGCTATGAGAAGAAACAAATACACTGGGGTGGGTGGGTGTGAAATTCTAAATCTCCCGCTCAATGTCACATGCTTATGTACGGAGGCACAGAGACAGAGATCTTCAATTTCCAATACGTGTTGCTCACATACAGAAGCCTGCATTACAGACCACTTAGGTCTGTTTATGTTAATCCTGATACCAGGAATGCAGGAGGTGAAGCTAACACCAGATAATTAATTACACAATTGCTTTTTTTGTTTTTCCGAAAGTTATACATTGTGGATCCCATTTAAGTAAGGGAACACAGGACGTGTTACTTTTTAAAAAAAACATACATTAATAGCACTACTGACACCATTACACTGCTAAAGCTACAATGTGGCACAGAAATGTCATTGTGATTACTGCGGCTCACATATTTCACTCTCCCCACAGCGATTTGTCATTTACATATTCTCTGACAGCTGTCACTATACCTGCAGCTATTTCATTGCTTTTTCCCTTTCATCCTTTATGATATTAGTTAGGTCTCTTTATGTTAGTCCCAATACCAGGAATTCACTGCATGTAACATATTTCACTCTCCCCACAGCGATTTGTCAATTACAAATTCTGACAGCTATCATTATACCCATGGCTATTTCAGTGCTTTTTCCCTTTCATTTTTTCTGACATTACACAGAACATTTTGACAGTGTATACAATAACACAATGCCGGTTTTCTGTAAAAAAAAAAATCCAGCTTTACATTTCGGTTTCAGATACAGTGAGTACTGATTTCTACAGGAGCCTACTCACCCTAACTGTTTGTATATGTAGGATTAATGTATCCCCAGCTGACCTCTTCTAACCAATCAGATTATCAGAATAAAAAGCCCATGTTATAATATAAGAATAACAAAAACTTCTGTCTGCTTTTTCTAGATGTTAGCAGCCCCTTCTAAGATATAGATTTTGCAGCAGATAGTATTGGGTAATAGGACCCAGCATGACAGTTTAGGCGAGCACAGAATGTTCTGACCTCAGGTCTGACCTTTTCCAATGTTGCAAACAAAAAAAAAATAAAAAGCACATTATGTGCTGTGCTCCAGGTGCCAACTGAACTGTTCTCTATGGGGCAACAGTTGCCCCCTCTCTGTTATGGCTACAATATCCAGGCTTTCCCTCTCTTCTTTGTTGCTTCTAAGTCCTCCATAGTGTTCTCCAGGCTTCGTGCATTTGTGGAAATTCCTTTCCACCATATATCCTCCCTCTTGCTACCTTCCCTCCTCACCATGTCTGGTCTGTACCCTCCTTTTGCAGGGGTGGGGTGGGTAATGCAAGTTCATTCTCTCCTACTGTTGATCCCTCACCCATCCTAGCCTTGTACTCCCCTTACCAGTTTAAACCCCCACGACCTTATCAATTATCCTTGGAGACCCCCCCAGTACTCTATCCTTCCAGCACAACTCCTCATCCTCCCATGTGTCCCCCCATGCTCCAATACAAGTGAACACTTCCTCTTCACACCATACCCAGAGCCATTCATTGAACTCCCTGATTCTTCTCTGTTTAGCAGTGCTAGCACAGTGGACTGGCAAGACCTCCAAAAAACCAAGGATTTAGCCTCTTCCAGGTATCCCTGCACCAGTGCCTTGAACCTCATCTGGACCGCCCCCACTTCATTGCTTGCCAGATCATTTTTTCCCAGATGAATGATAAGGTATGGTTTCCCCACCAACTGAGCCCTCTCCCTGATTTTTTGCATTGCCCTTCCTGCCTCCATCTTTGGTTCACAAAAGACCAACCTTTGCCTGTATGTAGAACCCCTCCTGATCCAATGTATCCCCTTAGTGATGGAGTCCCCGAATACCATAGCATTCTCCAGCTCCACAACTAATGGATCTGGTCTTGTTTCTGGTGGGCCCCCTTCTCAACCCTCTTCCTCCTAACCACATCCCCTGCCCTGAACTGCCTACTTGACCTCCCTGGCTTCCCCCTGGTTCCTCTCCTGCTGTCCCCTGGTGAAAGATTCCAGCCCATTCTCTCTTAATTCCCCCCTCCGGACCCTTAATTCTGCCCTCCTCACCTTCCCTGTTTACCTGTGTCCCTTGCTTGCCTCCTGCCTTCCCCTATGCTACCTTCTTACCCTATTCTTCACCTTGCACCCTTCATTGCCTCCCTGCTTCTCCTGCATCTTCTAATTCCCCTCCTTGTTCATCTCCCGCTCCGCTCTCTTCACTGTGTGTTTATCCTTTCCCTCCAACCCTCCCCCTTCCCTCTGTCCACCTTCTAACCCCTGCTTCTATCTCTCTCTCTTCCCTTCTGCTCATCCCTGTTCCCTGGCCCGTACTTGCTGTTCCCTGTGATCCTTTCAGAACTCCATCCTCTATTCTATCTGCCAGAGGTGTGTACCTGTTGGACACTGTAATACCCCCACCAGAGTGTGTTGCATTTCTCCCTGCTGCTGAGGTATGTGCCCTTCCTTGAGCCCTTGGAGTCCCTTTCCCTTACTCTTCACTTCTTGCCAGCCATTACTCCACCCACCGCCTTATCTGGGACCCATCCTTCCCTGAGCACCCCCTGTCCTGCGCCTTTGCTCCTTGTCCCCAGCTGATCTCTTCCCTCCCTCTTTCTATTTCAGCAACCCCCCACATCCCTCAATGCCATTATAGTTGTAGTTTCCCCCTCTATCCCCATGTCCTTCCACTTCCTCACCATTTCACCCCTTAAATTGCTTATCTCCACTTCCAATTGCCCCCCATCTGATACATATCAGACAACACCCCAACCTCCACAGTGTTTCCAGGAACACCACTGCACCACATCCATTACACCCCACTATCCTGCCCATTCTTCTGCCTTCCCTTGGAACCCCCCTCTTTATCAAAGAAGACCCATGCCCCTGCTCTCTCCACCACCCTGATTAATTAATTATGGCCCTAGTTTCAGTGCCTCTCCCCACTTTCCCTGATTAACACAATTTATATACTTGTTTTTACTTCTTTAAAAATACCCCGTCTCAATTAGCTGCTACCTCTCTTTCACACATATATGTAGCACTCTATAACACAATTTATATACTTTTTCACTTCTTTTAAAATGACCTGTCTCAATTAGCTGCCACTTCCTTTTCATACCCATATGTAGCACTCCTTAACACACCTTCTACTGCCCTTTTTTCCTTCTGTGCCATAATTACAACATGCATTTACAATTTAGTGAAATGTTATGTTTTCCCCTCCTTGATCACTTGCCTGTAGAAGTTTGTCCCCTCCTTGATCACTTTCCTGTTGAAGTTTGTCCCAGCTACAATTATCAGCTCCTTTGGGGAAAAAGTTGTAAGTCCGAATCCCTTCTGTGCTCCTCCCCTTCAGCCCCTGCCCAATCCCTGCTCAGGCCCTGAGCATTAAAGAAGTCGAGGTGGCGGGTGGGAAATTTCACACCCTGGAGCTGTCCCCAAGTGTCGCTCTGGCACCGCTTCTGCTCCCGCTGCTGTCTCACTGCTGACTGAGAGTAAGAGGGAGTCCCTAGATGGGACAAAGTTGCCTCTCCCCTCCCATCCTCCTGCTGCACTCCTCAGCCCAAGCACTGATCATGCTTCTTATGGGGCTGCCTGGCTTTGGAAACTGCTGGGGCCAGTCCTTATTGGACTGTTTCTTCCTTCTCCTCTTGCCACCAATTGGTGCAGCTGACCTATGATTCTTGTAGCCAATTGGTTTCCCCACCCGCCTATGGTATGCGGTTTCTCCATGGAACTTCTCACCCTAGGGCTGCTGTCCTCAAGTGCCACTTCACCACTGCTTCTGCTCCCACTGCTGTTTCACTGCTGACTGAGGGGAAGAGGAAGTCCCTAGATGGGACAAGGTTGCCTCTCCTCTCCGATCCTCCTGCTGCATTCCTCAGCTCAAGCGCTGATCATGCTTCTTATGGGGCCACCCGGCTGTGAAAACTGCCGGGGCTGGCCCTGATTGGACTGTTTCTACCTTCTCCTCTTGCCATCAATTGGTGCGGCTGATCTCTGCCTCTTGTGGCTGATTGGTTACTGCACTCATCTGCAGTATGCAGCTTCTCCCTGGAGCTTCCTACCCTGGAGCTGCTGTTTCCAAGCAGTTGGTGGTATTTGTGGCAGACCAGGCTGTCCTCCCTCACTGGAGGAGGAGAGTGTCTACTGGAATGCTTGATCCTCCTCTCCCTGACTCAATCCCAAGTGGCCTAGGTGCATTCCCAAACCCGGGTCACCAGTGTGGTGGCAGGTGATGCATGAACGCCTCAACCCTCCTCACCACTGGGTCAGCCCTTTTCTTTCCCTCTTTACAAGGGGAAAACTCTGTATATGAATTTCCGGACCTGCCCAGCTTTTGGTGTTCAGAGGGTGAGAGATAGGTATCTAGCAGCAGAGTGACATCATGGCACTCTCTAAGGGTGTATGAATACCTTATCTCGAATATTTCACCACATATTCTATTTAGGGCTCCAAATATTTTGATATTCGGTATTCATATTCATTATTTGGTGTTTTTTTTATTGTTTTTTTTAAAGATAAAGAAACAGTCCCCCACCTTCCTCCCCAGCCAAGATCCCTTAAAATAAACAAGCCCCCATCCTCCCACCCTCACTTAGATCTCCAAGCCCATGCTCCATCCATCAGAACCCACAATTTGATAAAAAGTAATTTTTGTTTGTGAAAAAAAAACTCCAATGATCAGCGACCTGCACAACCTACCTGCCTTCACTGCTGACCACTATCTTGTTGGTCTTGTTTTAAGAAAATAAATATGTCTTCATGCCCTCACCCTGGTAACAGCACCCTCCTCCCACTCCTCCATCATCCAATTATTAAGCGGTAAGCAGGTGACAAAGGAACAAAAAGATGACTGACTCAGCTTGCCCTCCTCCACGGCCGGCCACGTTTTAATGAATGAAAGTGCTTGAGTGTTTGCTTGCATAGTAAAACCAGCTGATCATGTGAACTGGGTCTGAACTTGGTACCGAGAAGGGGGGAGGAGGGTTGGAGGAGGGAGGATGCTGCTAGGGTGGGGATAGGGGTGACATAATTTTTCCCTTAAATTGACTGCAAACAGATGGCAGTCAGCGGAGGAGGTGGGTGGGTGGGTTGTACCAGTTACCCATCAAAGTGTGGGATTTGGGAGGAAGGGTGGGCTTGAGGTTCCAATTGAGGGTGGGGGGAGGGGGACTTGCTCTTTTTAAGAGATCTGGGCTGGGAAGGATGACAGAGACTATATTATTATTTTTTTTAAGATAATATTTCCCAAATAGAAGTAGCTCATGAATAATGCCACTATTCATTTTTTGGATCCGAGTAATGAATAGCTCATTATTCATGGTAATCAGGAAATACTGTTCATCAATCGCACACCAGTAGCATTCTCTGTGCATGTGTTGTAATATTTTCATACACTTTACAGGATTATTCAACCCGCTAACATGATAAGATAAAGGTGTGTTTCACAAAGGTTGGCACAAGCCAGGGACCCTGCGCCTGATTCGTTATAGGGTGGGGTCCCGGCAGCAAGGTCCCACAGATTGCAGCAACCCTGGCCCTGTGCCAAACAGATGGTGCATCTGGAAGGTGTGCTGCAACCTGTGGGGTGGCCATGCTGCAATAGCACCATGGATAGCAGTCCCTGGGGACTGTCATGTTACTCATCCCAGTTAATAAATAAATAAATAAAAATCCTTGGTGGTCTAGTGGACCCCTGATCAGGCCCTATCCCAATTAATAAATAAAGATAAAACATCCCTGCTGGTCTAGCAAACCACCGATCAGCTCTGATACCAGTTATTAAAGAAATAAAAAACATCCCTGGTGGTCTAATGGACCCCTGATCATGCCTGATCCCAGCTAATAAATAAAGGAAAAAACACCCCTGGTGGTCTAGCAGATCCCTGATCAGCCCTGATCCCAGTTAATAAATGAAGAAAAAACAACCGTGGTGGTCTAGTGGACCCCAAAACCTGGCAGGCAGTGCCCCACCACCCTGCTCACTCCCCCATCCCATCCCAGAGCCAGCGCCGGGCATGGCCCTTCGCTTTCCACCGCATGCTAATTGACAGCTCAATTGGTGCCCAGCTGTGGTGGAAAGCAGAGGGCTGTATCAGGCACCGGCTCTGGGATAGGATGGGGGGAGCGGGATGGTGGTGCACTGCCTGCTGGGGTGGGGAGGATCCACTAGACCACCAGGAATGTTTTTTCTTCATTTATTAACTGGGATCGGGGGTGATTGGGGATTTGCTAAACCACCAGGGATGTTTTTTCTTTTTTATTAACTGGGATAAGGGCTGATTGGGGGTCTGCTAGACCACCAGGGATGTCTTTTCTTTATTTATTAACTGGAATTGGAGCTGATCGGGGGTCCACTAGACCATCAGGGATGTTTTTTCTTTATTTAGTAACTAGGGTTGGGGTTGATCAGAGGGTAGTAGACCACCAGGGATGTTTTTTATTTCTTTAATGTCTGGGATCAGGGCTGGGGGAGGCACATTGCTACAAATGTCAAACCATCCTCAAGACATGTCTGGTACTCCTTTAGACCAGCCCTGGCTGTTCAATGGTACTTAAAATTTTGCCCTCTGGGAGGATTTTGTGAATACCACACTGGGGGATACTGGCAGCCTGTGTTTGTCACAAGCCCCCCAGCACCATGTCACAGCCCATTTTGTGGCACAAAGCTAGAGCAAGCAACTTTTGGTGCAAGCAGCCTGTATTTGACACAGACTGCTTTTGTGAATTGCTCCTGGTGTATCTTTTGGTGCAAGCCGCATCTTGCGCCATTCAGGAGAGCTTTGTGAATCGGGCCCAAGATCTCAACAGGGATGACTGCCATAGATATAAACTAATAAAAACAGTTTGATATAAAGAACCTAAATGCTGTATACATGCTCTGTAGATTTGGAAGGAGATCCACCCCCCACCTCAATGCTGACCACCTGCTTCCACCACCCCATGACATAGCAACAACAAGCAGGGCAGAAGGTGGACACACCCCACCTCTCCCACAGTGTGGCAAAATATAATGCATATTGGTACCCACATGACAAAGAGGCAAAACAGTAAAAGGGGCTAACATGGCCACCCAGCCAGTATAAGAAGAGCACCATCATGCCCCAGAAAATAACTAGGGAAAAGCAGACAACTACAGAAAACTGGAACATGTGCCAACAGGACAAAACTTAAAGGCCACAGCTTCACAACAAAGATGTTCTTCCAAGGTAGGGTTTGGAGTGGTAATTCACACCTACGGTGTAGCTGGAGAAACGCTGCATGAGGAAAGTTCATGGTGTTTAGCCATGAGCCTTAAATACAGGCATCCTGCAAACAAAGATTATGCAACTGAGTCAGGGAAGTAGCAGCAGAATCATAAATACCATGCAGTTTCCATGAGCTACAATATAAATTGCAAATTCACATACCCTGGGAGGTCAGTATTCCAAAGCAGTATCAACAGAGAATATCTAGGTAACCCCCTGGCTTACCACAACTCCCTGTAGTTAAAGTGGAGGAAGAAGGAAGGCAACAGGATCAGAATGCAGTAACACGCCCAGTATCCTTTGAAGACTACAAATCAAGGAGAGGCAAGACACATATATATTAAATTAAAAACAAAGGAGGCTCTTGATATCATATCCTGGGGACGACAGGAGGCCCAGAGTCCGGGACATATCTGAACCCCCACCCCCACCCACAGGAACACTCTATAAATAGTACACTGTGGCAGGTAGGTTAGACTTTAAAAAGGCTTGTGCCAAATCTTGAGTCTACCTCAAAGAGGCTGAGGAGAAGTTCTGTAGATTTTATAAAGACCTCTACTCTTCAGAATGTACTTCTAGTCCAGAGAAAACAAACGCCTTCCCTCAAAAAGCAGAGAACAGCCCTGGATTCCCCTTTTGAGTGGGGGGAGGTCAGATCAGTGATAGAAGGGTTGGTAGGGGGTAAGGCTGTGGGTCTAGATGGACTACCCACTGATTTCTATAAGATCTTTGCTGGGGACCTTCAGGACCCACTGATGGGGATGATAGACAAATGCCTACAGACAGGTTTGCTCCCCTATTCCACGCATTCGGCAGCAATAGTGGTTTTGCCCAAACTGGTTAAAGATCATGAGTTGTGCTCCTCATACTGCCCTATTTCTCTCCTGAAAGCAGATTACAAAATAATAGCCAAAGTCATGGCCTCTCGATCGAAGAAGCTGCTGCCGAACTTAATACACCCCAACCAGTCTGGCTTTTTCAAGAGCAGGTGGGGTAAAAGCAATATTAGGTGAACATTGAATGCTGTGTGGAGATGGTGGGTGTGTGGGGAGAGACCCAGCTGGAGTCCTGGCTTTGGATACTGAGAAGGCATTTGAGTGGGTGGAGTGGGGGTATTTACACCAAGTACTGGGACACTTGGGAATAGGGGACAGATTTGGGTCTTGGGTGCGGGTTTTGTACAACTCTCCAATGTCACAGGTGTAGGTTAACCGAGGTCTTTATTCCTTCTTTCCCTTATATAGGGGGACTAGGCAGGGGTGCCCCCCCTTCACCCCTACTTTACGTTTTTGACATTGGAACCCCGGCAGCGACTTTAAGGACCAAGAACAAAATAGGGCCACCAATCAAGAAAGGGACCTGGGGTAATCATATCTGATGACCTAAAGGTAACCAAACAATGTGAGAAGGCTGTGAGAGGAGCCATTGGGATGCTAGGGTGCATAGGGGGAGGTAACACCAGCAGAAAAAAGGAGGTGGTTATGCCACTGTACAGATCACTAGTGAGACCTCATCTGGAGTACTGTGTCCAGTTCAGGAGGCCATATTTCCGGAAGGACATAAATGAAATAGAGGCAACCCAGAGAAGTGCAACAAAAATGGTGCAAGGATTGCACCAAAAGTCATATGAGGAAAGACTAGAGGACCCCAATATGTATTCTCTGGAGGAGAGGAGGGGGGGGGATATAATAAAGACATTCAAGTACCTCAGGGGTATAAACAAAGTACAGGTGGGTAGCATCTTTCCAAAGAGAATGTGTACAAGAACAAGGGGGCATGATATGAGGCTAGAGGGGTGTAGGCTCAGGGGCAATGTGAGGAAGTACTTTTTCACAGAAAGAGTAGTGGATGCTTGGAACAGCCTCCCTGTGGAGGCGATGGGGGCAAAAATGTTAGGGGAATTCAAGAATGCATGGGATAGACATAAGAGTACTCTTGCAGTAGGGAACAGAGGGTAAGCTGCAGATCAACTCGGGTCTGCGGTATTGTAATAGGTAGGAAAAAGGGGCAGACTAGGTGGGCCACATGGTCCTTATCTGCCGTCACCTTCTATGTTTCTATGTTTCTATAGAAGGGATAACAGTGGGGGGAATAGAGCAAAGTACTCACAAAGTACCTTCTCTATGTGTGGCATTCAGCCAAGGCCCTTCCCATTCTAGCCTGCATATTAAAAGCCTACAGAGCTATATCCGGCCATAAAATTAACTGGGTGAAAAGAGAACTCTTATATCATGGCAAAAGCAAGGGTGGAGGGGTAGACCTGCAGCTCCAGGAGGTGGCTATATCAATATACCCAGGTAGCAACATTCCACGACAGTTAAAAAAAACTATATGAGCTGGATATGCCTCCATGACTCGCAAGATAAAAGCTGATCTCGAATGGCAGAACGGTTTACTGCTCTCTCTCTCATTGGAAGGGCTACTATCCTAAAATATGTATATTCCCTCACTTGCTTTATGTTTTACAAGCCCTCCTTACTAAAATACCACAGAAGTTCTTCTTCACATGAACAGCCTGTTCCATCAGTTTCTCTGGAGAGGGAAACCAGCCAGGATCACTAGCTCTGCTTTCCAAGCCTCGTGTGGGGAAGGAGGCTTAGCTCACCCACACATCTAACACTATTATTGGATAGCACAACTTGCTTTCCTGAAGGGGGATACTCTGTTGCCCTATGGCATCAACTGCAGAAACAGGAGGTGGAGGGAGGCTCCTTGACGGAGAGGATATTCAATCCTGCACTGAGTAGTGATTACCTTCCTAAACTGACAAATCCTTTTACTAAACTGACATGCCAGGTCTGGATGGAGGTTCACAGATACATCAAACATATGCCCAGTATATCCCCAAGAGGGGGCCTGACAGAGGCCTTCAAAGGGAAAAAAGGAGTACACAGGTTTTGTCCACCAAGGGTTGCCAAAATGAGACAAGAAAGGCCTCATTACTTTTCAAGACCTGTTTGGGGAAGGTGACATTTTAAGATCATTCAGTGATATGCAGAGACAGGCAGAGCTCCCTGCCAATACTTGTTTTTAATTTGAATATTAGTGGTATGTCTATGTCAGAGTGCATAAGCGTCATAATCCCGCAATTGTCTCCTGTGGATAGCCTCATATACAAGTCCTCCACCAGGGACTAAACCCCTATCTGCCTTAGATAGACTGATACAAAACAGCTGCTCTCACGGTATGGAGTACTACAGGACGGTTTGGACCAGGGAATTTGACATAGCAATGACAGAAGAAATGTAGTCCAGAGCAATTATGCATGCTAGGATGTGTGCAAGAGACAATAGATTGCACCAGATACAATATAATATCCTGTACAGGACCTATCTGTTCCCATCTAAGTTACACAGGATGAAGCCCAGTATAAGTGAATACTGCTTAAAATGTGTGTGTTTGGGGGGGGGGGACATTTATCCACATGGTGCTGGACTGTCCCAAGATAATGTCCTCCAGGGTAGGAGAACATGAGGTTATGGGAAGGGTTCTTGGCTTCTAACTCCCTAGATCCCCTCTAGAATCGCTACTGGGTGCGGAAGTTGCAGACATAAAGCAAAAACTCTGGCCCTCTGGAATTTGGCCCTGATCAATGCGAGAAAAAACATTGCACAATATTGGAATGGGATAAATCCCCTGTTCATGGCCCACTGGATACAAAATGTAATGGATTGCATGCATCTGTAAAGAGCCCAGCTGCAAGCAAATGAGGAAGTGGAGAGGTTTGAGTCAATTTGGAAGCCGATTATAGTGGCCCTAGAAAGGGGCATTCTCGTGGGATAGTGCAACACAATGTCAGAGTTAGGCTAGGGGAAATTTGTTCATGTGACCTACTCACAAAGAGAGATCTGTTGACAAGACGTTAGCCAAGATACCAAGGATGGTACCTTTTTAACACTGGGAAAGTGATGTCTCTGATTGGAAACAATAGTACTCATTTTTTTGCCAATTTGTTTATTAGTTTCTGTTACACAGTGAAAATAGCTTCCTTGTACAAAGCAATAGGAAGTGATAGAGTAGCATTACAGTACACTACAATAAACAAACAGTTGAACATCATATACATTAGCTGTGTAGTCTTGAACAATAGGAGGTGGGGGAAATCCAACCTGATTTACGAGCTAATTTACTGTAAATGCAATCCTCTTCTGGCTTTGGTGTAAAATGATAGGTAGAACAACAAGTTCTATACAGAGCCGATATGGCTGTGGTGAGTTGCCAAGTGACCAAGGTTACACATGTGCACAGAAAATGTTGAACACCCAGGTGTAACTTGACCATTTTTTGGAGTTGTTTCACCAAATTGTCAACATGGCCTTTTTGGGACCCCACCTCATGAAGAGTGTCACTGTCATTTCGTTCACTTGTTCTGAAATGTGATTTCACAGAATGACCGTGTCATTCTGTGCCACAGGTGCAAAAACACATTTTGGGCAGGATGTAAAAAATGGCAGCTGTACTGTTAATAAGGTAGTGTGCAAAAATGGCAATGTTGAAAATCTGGAGTGAAAATATAAAAAATTGGCAAAGTTAGGAGTGTGCAAAGAAACTGCAATGTGCACTCTTAATGCAGTCATTCTTTGGAATTTTTTCACCAGATTTGCAACATGGGCTTTTTGGGATCCCACCTCATGAACAGTGGCACTGTCATTTCATTACTTATTCCTGAAAGGTGATTCCACGCAGCAACCACAAAATCACCTTTTAGTACTGAGTAATGAAATGACAGTGACAGAGTTCTTGAGGTGGGGTCCCAAGAGCCCCATGTTGAAAATTTGGGGCCAAAATTTGTAAAAATGGCTGATATATCAACATAAGTTGAAAACCCCATTGACTGCCATTATCAATCAATCAATCAATCAAAACTTTATTTTTATAGTGCCTTTCCAAACCAAGGTGCTGTACGAAAGATAAAAACAACTAATAAAGATAAAACAGTAAATTAATATCCATATTCTGGAAAGGCTAGGCTAAATAAATACATTTTTAATTCAATTTTAAACCTATCCACAATCAGGCACTCTCTCAACCGACGAGGTAGAGAATTCCACAGGGTTGGAGCCGCAAAAGAAAAGGATCGAGAGCCAGATGTCTTTAATCGAACCCTGGGACTCTCTAGCAATCCCTCTTTGGTGGAATGGAGTTGGTGGAGAGGGCGGTGGGGAATCAGGAGATCTTTCCAGTAGCTGGGTCCCTGATCATGTAAGGCTTTGAAGGTTAGCAAGCCAACCGTAAAGGTGATCTGCCACTGAACAGGCTGCCAGTGCAGACCGCGGAGCACAGGCATAATATGACTGGTCCTAGAAGTCCCAGTCAAAAGCCTGGCTGCTGCACCAATTGCAGGCGGCGGATATCAACCCCTGAAAGCCCTAGGTAGAGGGAGTTGCAGTAATCAAGACGAGAGGTGACAAAGGCATGGACCAATGTTGAAACATCATCTGGAGGAACTAGGTGTTTAACCTGGGTGATATTCCTAAGATGATGAAAGGATGATTTGACGACTACTTACACCTGAGATTTTAAGGTCAGACCATTGTCAAAAATAATGCCCAGGTTTCGCACCCAGTCTGAGGTGGTGAGCTGTGTATCACCAAGCAACAGGCCTGATGGATATCCAGCTCCCAAACCTGCTCCGGATTACCTGGGTCCACTACCAGCACTTCAGTCTTATCTGGATTCAGTTTCAGCCAACTGGAACTCATCCAAGTTCTGATTTCAGTAAGGCAATTATTTAGCACAGAGAGTGCATCATTTTGACTGGGCAGAAAGGACATATACAGCTGAGTATCATCTGCATAGCAGTGAAAACTCAGACTGTATCACCTGATGATATCTCCCAATGGCAGCATATACACTGCAAACAACATGGGGGCCAAAATGGAGCCCTGCGGTATCCCACAGAGCAGGGGGAAGGTACCGGAGGACTATGTTCCAGTGCCAACCTTCTGAGACCTGCCTGTGAGGAACGAATGGAACCATTTAAGGACTGTACCTTATAGCCCGCAAAAGACCCGTAGGTGCTCCAGTAGGACACCATGGTCTACAGTGTTAAATGCAGCTGAGGGTTTACATATACCACGCTTACCTCTGATTCTTCAGTTTGTGGTTTGGCTTTGAAGAGTGCAGATGTGTCCTGGTCCAGAGAAGATGACAGTGCCGACCTGGAGGTAAATGTGAGAGTAAAGGGAGGTGGGTGCTCAGCAGGAGGGTGGGGATGAGGGAGGGGGACTGGGGCAACCATGAGGGACGTTTTCTTTTTACAGGTAAAAATCACAAAAGACATGGGGACTGTTTTTATTTACAGGAAAAAGATACATTTGGGCACACTGGGGTGGGCTCCCAGTGTGCCACATGAGTTGGGGGGTACATGATGCCAACACAGGGGTTGGGCACCCCGATGTTGGTGTGGGGAAGATAAAAAACTTAAATTTGGGCTCACTGGGGTGGGCTCCCAGTCTGCCACATGAGTTGGGGGGGTACATGATGCTGACACGGAGATTGGGCACCCCAATGTTGGCACAGGGATGGGGAACAGAGGGAGTGGAGAGGACAGCAGCAGTGGGAGGAAGCAGGAGGGTTTTATTTGGTGCTGGTGCTGGGAGAGAACGGAGGGAGCAGGGAGGACAGGAGCAGTGGGAGGGTGCGGGAGGAGTGTCATCTGCAAGATGGTGGCTGCAACGCAACTACACATGCGCAGCATTCATGCATGCGTAGTTGCGGTGAGTGGCATTCTGCCATTCACAAGATGTAGGAAATAGCAGAACTGCGCATACGTGTGAGGCGCGCATGCACAGTTCTTGTCCCGGGTTATGGAAGTAACAGCCAAAGTGGTGTGGCTGTTACTTTGTAGTGGCTGATCACTGCACAGTGTTACAAGCTCCATTGGATTTTCAGAAGGATACTTCTAAAAGTCCAACTGAAGGTGCCATGATCGGCCGTTTTAAGGCATTTGATCAATCCCAAAATGGCTATAGGCTCCGCCCACAGCCATAAACAGGGAGAAATATTAAGTTTTCTAGTAGCTGCTATTTAAATCAGTGCATTAGGCAATTGTCAGCAAATGTAAATTAGCTTCTACCCATCATTGTCCCCCCCCCCACCCCCCGCGACAACAACAGAAACTAAGGGAATTTAATAACGGGAACTGTTTCTTTTTTTTTTTCCTGACTCTTTTTCACTCTGGTCATGGCTGGTGGGACCTTCTCTCAGGCATCCAGTCCTTATCCTGCCCTCCAGTGGATCCCTCAGTCTGTGTCTCCTCTGCCCCCCCCACAGTCAGCACCCCCAGTTTCACCCACCCAGGGAGGGTAGCCCTCACCTCTTTGGGCTCTCTTGTAAGTCAGATTCTGACTGCAGCTGGGCCCAGAGGGAGGAACTGGAAGGCCAGCAGAGGAGAACCCAGCAGAAGCATGGGGGACTAGTGCCATCACCTATCCCATGAAGCCGATCTTTTCCTTGTTCTGCACAAGTTCCCCACCCCTGCGTGGGCATGCCCTGATGCTCTGTTGCATGGCAAACCTGCCTGCATCGGCCACGATGATTTTCGTGCTACCCGGCTTGCTGCAGCAACCCCTGGTCTCCACCAGGGGTCGCCGGCACACCGAGCTGACCCAACCCGTTCACCCGGGGAGGAGAGTACTACATGTGCACTCCTTCCTCAACCCACCCCTGCCAACCTACCAGCGCCTGAGCCTGTTCCCGAACTTGGGTCGCCGGCGAAGCATGAGGTGTGTCGTCTAGCTCCTCAACCCTCAGTGCTACCGGAACAGCTACAGGAACTGTTTCTTAATACCTTGAACAGCAATTAGGAACTGTTACATTAGATCAGAAAACAAAAGGTATTTGCAGCAAGTCTTTTCACATGTCCATTCTCTGCTGTAAATAGGAAGAAGCTAGGTCTGTGGCATGTATGGGGAAAATAAGTAAAACATGCTTTCAACTGCACCCACCACGAGGTCAGTGCCTACACCATACAGTGTACTAAAGGGCTCCCCTACAATGTCACTAATTACAATATTTTTCACCACAAAATTATGAGCCTCATATAATCCATAGCAATACACAGAAAAACAAATATTGTACTAGAAAAGGCTCACACGTGCAATATTTAGGCAGGGATCATGAACAGAGAATCAGACATGCGAAGTTATCACTGCGCCTACAGTAACATTAACAGATCTTTTTGAAGTTCAGTCTTACCCAGACTCCTCTTCCCGATGGGTTCATACTGTCATCCTGCCTGGCTGTAAATTCTTTTTTGTAGCATTCTAACCATCTGCCAGCATCTTTCAGATCTGTGTATTTGCCACATTTTCCCTCCATACATGATCTTAAGGTGGGCAGGCAGCAGAAATGAGGAGATTACACCCAGGGCCCTGAGGTGGTGGCAGACTGAGTCAAACTGCTTCCTTCAGGCCCTGGTCTGAAAGGATAAATCTGGATAAAGTTTTACATCTGCACCCTCAATAGTTAGTGGGTAAGCTGCATGGGCAGCTGCCAGTATTGTGTCCCATATTTTGACCCCTGTAGTACGTAGCAAAACAGTCCGTTGCTGATTAAGGGTCCATGCAGCTACCCGATGGCTAACTCTATGCTCTCCGGGAAGCCGTGGAGTCAAAATCCTACAGTAGGCTGAGATGTTTGAGAATACAATTTTTAACAAAAGTTAGTACGTTTTGCCCCTCTACCCCTTCAGGTATTCCCACCAGCCACAAATTGCCTGCACGCACCTCGTTCTCTAGGGCTTCCAGACGTGCCTGGAGCTGGGAGTTTTCATGAGTCAGCATGGCTTCTGATGAGAGTGTGGAGATTGAGCAGGACTCAATATTAGCCATTTTAGAGGAAAGGTGTTTGATCTGGGTGTCGTGGGCATTAAGTTTTTGTAGCGATTGCTCCAGCTTTGTGTCCATCGAGTAATTGGACTCCAGTAATGTCTGCCAAGGAAGTTCAGTGGATCCTTTTGAGCTGCCAGCCCTGGCACTACTTGTAGATTCCCCTGCTTTCTCTTGCGATCATTGCTCAGGTTTGGAAGGGCCCTGTTGTGCAGATTTAGGACACTCTATTATAATTGTTAGATAATTTTGTTGTAGATTGGCACAGGAAACAGAACCCATCAAGTAATCCCAAGTTTTTAAGAAAAATAAAAGTTTAAATTCCAATCTCTGTATATCAGGGTGGAGAGCTGAGGTGAAGCACAACCAGCCTGGAAGATGGCTCTCTAGTACCCCCAACATAGTACTCTTTGACATATGCAGATTGTGTATGGGCTGAATCTATGACTGCTTGTGGAAATCTATGCAAATGCACTCTGCCTTGTATAACTAATGAAAATTTGAATAATAAAGCAAAAAAAAAAAAAGACAACATCTATGACAGGGCCATGGCTCAGAGGACCCCCCATCCCTTCCCCTCCTGGGAAAAGTAAACATGGGAAACAAAATTTAGACTTTCCCTTATGATCATATCGAGACACCCCAGTCAGTGCATGAAGTCTGAAGTGACCACTCAAGGGACACTGGATGTTGAACTGCAGACCCAGGAAAGTAGTTTGCAGCATGGCCTTCATGCATAAATGACTCATAAAGCAACACTATGTATGCTGAGAAGTGAGGGGGGTGCCCAGCCAAGCCTGCATCTGGGCTTCCTAAAAAGCATGCCTCCACCTTCTCAAGCATCCATTCACTTACCATGATGGCGCCATAGTATAGGATGTCTACTTTATGTCTATAGGATGTTTATAGGATGTCTACTCCTTTACCTGGATCCGAAAAACACTGGCAGATAGAATGCTACAAAAAAGAATTTACAGTATAGGACCATTGTATAGATGAACTAAAGATCAAGTAATGTCCCATCATGGAGCATTCACCATGGTAAAAATCTAAACTGTAAGGAAATGCCTTATAGGGAGGGAGGCCATCCTGGGCCCCCTGACCCCAAGCATCACTCTACTCTGCAGCACCCCTGGAGCCCTTAGCACCATCACTATTTGGTGCAGTCCACATTATGGGAACAAAATAAAGCATGCCCATGACAGAAGCATGGCAAGCACACAAATGTTCATGGACTCTAAATGCAAATGCTCACAATGTAGAAATGTTACCATTCAAAATAAGTGAGGAATGGGAGCTACGACAGAGGGTAAAGGAGGAAATGTACAGTAGTAGCAAGGTGCAGTCTAAAGAGTATGGTCACTGATTATCATGGTTGGCAATGGAATGGAATTGGCTGAGAAGTTCCTTTATGACCTGTAAAGAGTCCCTGGAATGTTTTTCCTGATGTGACTATATGTCTGTAACAGGGGGCTACCTGTTATTAGTATACAGACCCTGGAAATAAAGAATAGAGAGTCATATGTGCCAGTTCTTGTCCCTCTTGTGTTATTTCTCTCACCCTTATCTATCCTCTCGTTCTCCTCTTTTTCTTTTCTTGTTTCTTTGTCAGGGTGGCCAACTTAACAAAATCCTAGCCTTTTCTTTGCTATCCTCTTTTCAAAAGGACGCCTTTGCTGTGCGCATTGGACTAGAAACTATCTCCTGTCTTGGAGATATGTAAAATGCGCAATGCGTGCTAGAGTTTAAAAAAGCCCAGAATAAAGGGCTGATGAATGGCACGTGTTCAACTGAAAATGACAGTCCTGTAGTGTCCCCAATATTTAAAAGAATTAAAACAGTGTTGTGACAGCCACTGAGAGGTTGTAACTGGGCTGCCTGTAAAATAAAGCATATTTGGGCAAAAAGGGCCAAATAAAAAGCCCCTGCATGTTAAGGCATGGGATAATATGGAAACTCCCCCTATTATATAATGTCATGGCCAGTGGGAACTCCCCCACAGAGAGTTATGTAATCCCTAGGGCTATAAATAGGGCTCACCACTAGTAGAGTAGGGTAGAGTCGAGTCAGTTGGTGTGCTGACTGTGAAGGAGAAGGACCTATTTGTGCACTGATCAATTCACACAGTTCTTTGTATCAGTGTAAGAGGTATATTACACTGAATTGGCTGGAGTTAAGCCACAGGCTCTGCAAGGGAAGCAGAGACCTGGGATTTTCTTTTGGTTATTGAACTAACAATCTTTTTTCCTTTCTGTAAATATTTTGGACTTTTAATAAAATGACACATGCCTTCCAGCGTCTTTTATGCACCTGAGCTCTGCCTGCTGTGTCAAGTTTGTATCCCACCACTCTCACAATGTCCAAATCCTCCAGAGTGTGGGGCAGGGTTTCCAGTGGTGGCTGACATCCTCTGTGAATGGATTGAGGAGGAATCCTTGGGCTAGGTGGCTGGGGAACCATGATGCTGTATCTCTGAAAATCAGCCCTGACTTCATCAGCCATATAATACAGTATGTCTCTCTCTGGAAACTGCACCCTGAGTCAAGCAGGGTAGGGCATTTGGAAGTTTAGGCCTACCTGAAAGAGTGCTTTTTAAGAATGGCCCATATGCTTGCCTCTTTTGTTGCACTGTGGGAGCATAATAATGGAACAAAAATATCTGCTTGCCCTTCTAAAAGTGACTTTCTTTTTCCAGGCTGTAGACAGTACCTGCTGTTTTAACAGGAATTTTAAAAATTTCATATGATGGAGTGAGGGCATGCTTCAGGACTGGGCTTGGGCCCCAAACCATGATAAACTCTCTAATTCTAGGCGTAAGTCCTCGGCTAACTCCAACACAGTTTTTAAAAGGTGAACATTAAAATCTGTAACATTTGGCCCCTCCACCCCTTCTGGTGTGCTATACACACAGAGGTTTTTCCACCTCAGACGTCCTTCCAAGTCATGGCATTTCAGTTCAATATGCACTTGCATGTGATATATGTGCAAAAGCAAGTCAAGCATATGGTCCGAGCATTCCAAGACTTTTGTGATCACCACCTGTAAATTTTTATTTTCTTGCTTCAGTCATTCCACGTCCAAAGTTAGAGTTGACAAAAAGTCTTTCACCTCAGTCTGGAACACCAGAAGCTCAGCTAGCATTTGTTCATCACAGGTGGGGACAAGTTCACAGCAGAGGTGGGAGATGACGCCATGCTGCTTAGTGGGCTCGATGAGCCACGTTACTTTGGAGCTGGTGTAGTCAAGGGAACATGGAGTTGCTGCTTATGTTTCTTTTAGCCTCCCATCGATATGCCTGGAGATGTACCAAGAAGATAAGGTGGAAAAATATCTGCAAAAACTCGAGTTATGGAGCAATTAGTGTAGCTGTGTAGCACAATCTGCAGCGCAATCGAGTTAGATGGCCATCCCCGAGGGTGATGTCTCTGGACTCACCGACTTTAATTGTATTACAAAATGCAGGAAAAGTTTTTTTCAGTCATGTCCCTGACCACTGTTTTGTGTTTCTCAGCTTTAAACCTTTTGTTTGTGTAGGACTTAGTAAATTTCTCATGATGATTTTTTTGCCTTTTTATGTTGAACATTGAACATTTTTTTGTGGATTGTTATACTTTATATATTTTGTTCTTGGTGCATTTAGAACACTCATAATGAGCATACGAGAGCAGCAGTTTGCAGGAAAGCAGGGTATGGGACCGTAAAAAGATGCTAGGAGAGAAGTATCTAAATAATTTATTTTTTGTGCATCTCTCCAAAGCATTCACATGCTTTCACACCTCATTTCTAGAGCAAGACATCATCTACAGGTCAGACTTGATTGCCAGATAAAGCTTTTAAAGAAGCTGGGTTAATTTTATCCAAAGATGCAATGAGGTAGCTGCCAAATGTCATACTGGAGCAACTGACAGGGTGGGCTGGCAGTGTAAAACAGCAGGAAGCAAGGTCAGCTAGGAGTGTTGCATCAAAGGAGGATGCCAAGACTCAGGCCTGTCAGGGAAAGTCAGTGGTAAAGGCATATGAGCCAGTTCCACTGTCACCACATAAAGCCAGCTTTCCACAGCTGAGAGAAACACTGCACGAAGACCAGACCTCTCCCCAGTTGACTGAGATTGGAAATAAAGATCAGAGCCCATGGACTTCAGGTAAAAACTCCAGTTCTAAATCTTTATAGACACATATTCAAGACACAGGGACTGTTTCTGCCATGGCTGCCACAAAGACTAATGAACAGTCTGCTACTGAAAGACTTGTCACTTTGCTCACTTTGTTAGAAGAAGGGAAAACAAGCAATTCAGACCAGGGAGGGGAGAAGAGCTGAGACCTTCTAGACAACATAACCCTCAGTGGATCTTGATGAAAACTGATTGTTGGACAGATTTCAATCTAGTTTTGGAAAAAAAAAACAAAACACAACAACCTGGTGGCCATGTCGAGGGCTTAGATGACGTCAACAAAATTAAGAATTCCAGACAATAAACTGGAGCTATCTTTGTTGACCTCTCCAAGGCTTCTGACACAGTTGACCAGCATATTTTGTGATACAGACTGTCTCAGTTGGGCATTAACAAGGCTGCAGTTCTTTGGCTTAAATTATATTTAACCTGTCTTAGGCAGATAACAGTTGTAACAGACTAGAATCAGGACCTCTTGAAATTGAGAGGGGTGCTCCCCAAGGTTCGATACTGGGGCCATTATTATTTTTAATCTATTTAATGGACTTGGGTGACAGCATCAGTTACACAAATTACCATTTGTATATGGATGACATGGTTGTCTCTATGGAGGGTAAATCAGTTGATTCTATTCAAACAAAGCTACAAAGGAGATTACTGAACTCCAGGTATTCTTTAAAAAATAAAAACTGTGTTTAAATGCCACTAAAACAAAGTTAATGATTTTTGGTCAGCAGGCCAAACTTGATAATTCCCCAGAAATAGTAACTGAAGCTGAATATGTTGACACATATAAATATCTTGGCTAAATATCTCGACTGTTGGCTAGATTCTTCTGGCTCGGGAACTAACACCAGGATAACTTAATAGGTAAAATCGGAACCAGGATGGAACTCCTCTATAGAAATAGAGTCAGTCTGAATTCTGACAATGCAGAAAATTGTTCAAGTCCAGATTTGTTCATTGTTTTATGTTGCTGATTTAATGTTCAAACATGCCACAGTAGATAAACTCCATAAACTGGATGTCTTATACCATCGTCTAGCTAGACTAATTTTGAACTGTCCAAGGGAGAGCCATCACTGTCTCCTTTATCAGAGATTTAGATGGATCTCTCTGTCAGACAGAAGAAGGATTCATAAGTTGATTTTTTCATACAAATGTGTTCTGGGACAGTTGCCCAATTACTTGACGGAACATATAAGAATCCGCAGAACTAATTTATATTTGCATAAAAACAACCTCCTTGAGTTAGAAGTCCCTCTTGTCAATACTGTAAATTCTTCCCATTTCTTTAGTAATTTTGTACCTGCTGCAACAAACTCACTACCAGCTTATTTTTATAGTGTGTATCTCAAATGTCCTTCAGTTTCAAGGTTAAACAAACTCTAGCCGGAGCTGATAGGGCTGTGAAAAGCTACCAAATTACCAAAGTTGTTTTCTTGTTGGTACCATATAGTGCTGTTTAGTCACACTCATCAAAAACTGGCATGCTGCTAATTCAGTCCTCTTAAATCTATTTAGTCAAGAGTACATGCTGCTGCTGCTGTGTGTGTATATGTGTGTGTGTGTGTGTGTGTGTGTGTGTGTATGTGTATGAGTGTGTGTGCCCATAGAAATGTTAAAGCTAACACAGACTGCAGCTCCACTGTCTGTAATCTGACACTAGTCTGACTTTCAGAGGTTCAGTATATTCCGGACAACGTATAATGAGTTAACCCCTAGGTTGCTGAAAGAAATAGAATAAATCTATTAGACTGAGCTGGACTGATGATAGAAACAGCAGCTTAAAAGTTGTTTTTTTGTTAATATCCAGTGAAGTTCTCAGGTACAATATGGTAGCATCCCCCCTCCCTTCAGATGCCTTTAACAGAGAGCAGAAAATAGCAAAAATCAGAGGGGGTGTGCACTATTTTGCAGCGGTGGAGGAATACTTTCAAATGTCCAAAAAGGGAGTTCCATGATCAGCCATTTTAGAGCTACTCTGATCCCAGTAGTGCTGTAGACTCCTCCCACAGCCCTAAAAATGGTACTTAACTACTCTGCCAAACTGCCCTTGTTAGTGCTGTTAGTATTATTGACTGTTATTGCCACTGATTTTTTAAATGAAGATGTATGTTTTATTGTATAGCAGAGCTGTGTGTATTTATACTGTGTAAGCTTTTCTTACAATTGTTAACCTGTATTTCTTTATAATGATTATTTGTGTAACTTGTTTTGTCTTTTGAACTGGGTCCCCATTGCAAATAAACATTGCTCAATGGGTATCAACCCTGAAATAAAATGAAATGAAATAACCCCTCCAATTCCTATGATGTACGGCAGCATAAAACTTCCTGTGTTCAAGAATGGTTTAGGAGGCAGTCTTATTTTCTAAATATAATGCAGAGCCTGCAAAAAGAAAGAAAATAGTGCATTTAAAACATAGAGGGGGGTTGAGTAGCCCACCTGATCGCATATATGTGGACCACAAATTACCAAAAGAATCAATAAAATTCTATCCAGATATATGCTTTCATAAATGGGACTAGTGATGTATTTTTTTCTTCAGCTATTACTTTTTGTCTGCCGGCTTACATCCAGAGGGCTCCCCCAGCCCCGTCCCCTGACGTCCACCATCCGACACTGACCTGGCCCCAGGGCTTGCCCCCTGGCAGGGCCAGCAGGGATTCCCACCCCCCACCAGAGACTGGATTCAAGGGGCCAGTGCCGTGGCTGGCTGGAAGCGGAGCTTGTGAGGTGCCCTCCATCACACTGCTGTGGCAAGTGATTTTCTGTTTCCTTTCCCCTAGGGGTCGGGGCATGCAATGATGCCTGCAGAGTTGAGCGCGCATGCATACGCATGCGCTCCCCTCCAAGAGTCTGCCCCGACTCCTCCCTTGTCTGCAGCACAGCAGCCGTGTCCCTCAGCCTCTGCTAGGGGGCAACCAGGTGCCGACAGTTGAACCACCCTTCCCCAGAGAATGAGAGCAGTCCATTGGATGCTCTCTCCTTCCCTGTCCCTGCTGACCCCCGGCGGTCCATGCTTATTCCTGAACATGGGTCGCCGGCATTACGCCAGGTAAGGTGACCAGCGCCTCAGCCCTCAGCACCACCTGGCAGGCCATGATGTATTTTTTGATACTAGTTTTAAGACACCTGTTACTCTCGAGAGATTCTGGAGCCAATATAATCTATTGACAATGACTGATCTCTGGTATCCTTTTCAAGTGATACCCTAACTAAACTTGCCCTGTACACTGTGACTATTCTGTTAAAAATAAGTGGGCCAATGTCTGCAATGTCAGGTGTTGGCTTTTGTAGAGATGTGAGATTTTGGAACCCTGACCCTATAGTGAATGTGGAACAAATTTGGACTAGGGGTGGAAGTTTAGAGTTCAATTAAGGCTTCTGGAAACTAGGTTACAGATCCTCCCAAACAGTTTTTTTTTCCTAGAGACAGAGCCATCCATTTTTACCTGGGTCAGCCTAAAGCCTGCATTCGTCATGACCCACCTGGGCATTTAAGTGCTTGTGACAAAATCCAATACACTTTATGCCTTGACTATGGCCATGGTGTTATTATTTGCCATAATGATCTGAGCTGCAATTTGTGCAAAGAAATGGGGCGTTCTTACTGTATGCATCCCTGGGCGATGTACAACAGACAAAATAGACTGGATCAAGATGACCTTTTTGACAAGGTCTAGAAAACTAAGGTGACTCTGAAGCAGCAATCATGGAAAACAACACAATCTTCCCAACACATCAATCCTCCACCTCCCCACTTTCGGACCCTATGCAGGCTTCTATTATCCCCCAGGTCTACAGAGGACAGTACAGCTTCTCAAGAAAATGTAGTTTCAGTTGCGGATGGAATACTGTCTTCTTCTGTACCCCCACCGTGTGTGGATCCTCCAATAGTTGACATGGAGGTGGGGCCTAGCCTACATGGGTATCCCAACTGAGGTGGTTGTGAAAGATCTAATGCTTCCTCTGAAACAGCGACAGTGGTTACCATGAAAAGGTCTTTAAAAACTCATCCCCCAAAATGTAAAATGGGTAGAAGGGGTTGGGCTACCTTGGATCTGTCTCTCTCAAACAAATCTGAGATACTGTCTGAAGATTGTGAGGGGGGATTCTGATGAAGCTGCAGGGTCTGAAGTTTTATCCACAGTCTCATTACACAAAGGGACATCTTCAAGTGCAGAAGAAGTCAGAGATCGACTTTCAGCAGGAAATGGAAGAATAATGTGACACTAAAAATGGGGGATGGAAATCTTCCCTATAATAAATTTGTGTAATCGAGATTCTCTTTTTTTTCTCCCTACAAAATGACACTCCAAATTTAGGATTGACTTATCTGAATTCAAATTGCATTAAACATCTCAAAAGGAAGTCGCTGGCCCTTTTTCTAAAGAAAAATACTGCACAAGATATATTTTTTATTACAGGAAACAAGGATGGCCACAGTAACAGAAATAAACCAGGCAATAAATCCTGGGTGTGTGACCTTCTTTTTGGTCTATTGGGGGGAAGGTTAGTGTGACTGTGTGACGATCATTTTCAGAGGTTCTAATTGTACTGTTTCCAGGCTAGTAGACACTGTACTAGGGTGAGTCCTGTTAACTGATGTGGCACATGAAGACAGCATATTTAGTTGAATCAATGTCTATGTGCCTCAGACCAAAAAAGGTCAGAGTTGACCCCTTTCAACTAATTCAGCTTTATAACATCAAGAAAAGCTATGGGGGGGTGGGGGTAACTGCATCCTTTCTGCTGATGAGCAGTTACAAAAAAACCTTTCTGTGAAACTTTATTTTTTTTAACCAAAATGCTTGAAGATGTGAGTTTAACAGATGCCTTCTGTTCCCTTATTTCTTATGGAGGATTCACTTACTACCAGAATTCCTTAGCTGCATGAATTTATTTCTTTTTTCCTTTTTGAGTCAGTTCCAAAGACTCCTTTAGAATTTTCAGATCACTTATTATTGGGATGTATTTTAAGGTCTGACACAGGGGTTCAAGTAGGCACAGTCTGGTCAGCACATTCACTGACCCTTCTACATCACCAGGCCTACAACAACCCTAATGGCACTTATCCCTGCCGCTCAATTTACAATTCATATACTTCCTGCATCGGCCTTGCCTTAGTCAGTTTCCCCACTAAGAGGTTCATGCTCGTATGCCCCAAATAACTAGAAGTGGTGCTTCTCTCCCCCCCCCCAACCTGCCCACCTAATCCCCCTTCAGGCCTGTACCCTCTCAAGTCATCTCTAAAGTATACATGCTAGCTATTGTCTATATCAGATTTCATGTGCTGGACTTCAGTGATTTCTAATGTATTGTAACTTAACTTGCTTATGTACAGCATTTAGAGGTACTCCTATCCTATATCTGTATGTGAATTGTTTGCCCACACTGAATGTAATTAACTCCGGGTCGCCCCTGAAAAAGGGACACTATGTCTCAGTGGGTTTACCCGATTAACAAATTTCAATAAATAAATAAATAAAAACCTATGGAAACTCAATAATGATCAGCTTAAGGAGAATGAGATTCAGAATGCTGTGTGTAAACTTGTCTCTGCAAGGGGATCAGTTTTATTTTGTATGAAGATATTGGGGAATAGTAGGAAGATGCTACATATGATATTATTGACCTTCTGAAGAAAAGCTTTGAAAAAAGGTAATATTACATCCATACTGGAAATACAAAATAGAACTGAAAAAAGATCCCAATATGTACAGTACTTAGACCTCACAAAACATGTTTTGGCTTCCATCAGTAGGCATTCATGCACTAGTACTGGCACAGAACAGGTTAGACAAATTAAACAACAGATGCAGGACATAAAATATAAGAGGGCATCTTACCTCTTAATGGAACGAAAGTACAGGGCCCAAGGTCAGACTAGCACAGGTAACATTTTTGAAAGCTGTAATGAGAATGAAGTCATGGGTAGTGATGGGTTTGAAGGGCAAAGAGAGGACATCCCACATGAATGTGGTAAAGAATCTGGGTGTTGTTCTGGATTACAAGATGAGACTAGACCAACAGGTATCAGTGGTGGTCAGGAATGTTTTTTTACCATCTTAGTAATATTATTCAGATCAAGCCATATTTAATGCTAGCTGACCTGGAGATGGTAGTACACACCTTTGTTACCTCTAGACTGGATTACTGCAACACACTCCACTTAGGATGATTTGGAGGATTGATGTGCCACTTGCAGCTGGTCAGGAACATTGCAGCCTGGCTGATGTTGGGAACTTCTTAAAGGGATAACATCACACTGGTGCCGCATGGTCTGCACTGGCTGCCTGTGTGGTGGGGAATCATCTTCAAGATAGGCTTGTTAACATTCAGCGCTCTACATGGCTTGGGTCCAAGCTACCTGAAAGACCTTCTGATATCCTACACATCTATCAGCCCCCTCCGATCCTCTAATGCAGGCCTTTGCTATTTCCCTCATTCCTGTCTTAAACAATCTGGGAACAGGGCTGTGGGGGTTGCTTCCCCTCTTCTATGCAACGCCATGCCAGAAACAGTACTGTAAGATCTGCTTGCATGGCAGAAGCCTTCAAACACCAATTGAAAACACACTGTATTTGTTTGCACAGGCCTACCAAAACTAACAGTTTTATCATGATTATGTGTTGTTTATTTATTGTATTTATGGATTTGATAAAACTTGTTTTATTTATTTTTAATTTATTGTAATCTTGGATTAACACCTTTTGAGAACAAGCTCATTATATAGGTTCCACCTCAGAGTTGAGACAAACAGTGAAAACAAAAATGTTACAGGGTTTCAATAAAAAACAGATTTAACAAGTTTAAACTTTAGTGAAACAACTAAGCTTAGGCAATGTAAATAGCATTGTATATAAATCAGTAGTATACGATGTGATCCTTCTTTTATACAAAGAGCAAAGCCCATCAAGATGGTCTGAAATAAGGAGTTATGGGGCAGGGGAGAAAATTATTAAACCAGAGGGTGTTGTTAGGTGAAAATAAGAGTAGAGAAGAAGTAAAAAGATTAGGGTTTAGGTGTGGTCGGCAGAGGGATAGAGAGGGATGGTGGAGGTGCGGAAGGAGGGAGAGGGGAGGGCAGGTTTTTGGTCAGATAGTAATATATAGGGTGGCATTATAGGAAGCAGTTGCAGCTGGAATTCACAACTAGATACATAGATACCTACATAGATACATAGACACTGTTGGCAGATAAGGGCCTATGGCCCACCCAGTCTGCCCATTTCAGCTTGTAAGTTCACTTTCTGTTTTTCTAGAAGTCTGTTGCCCCTTACCCCTGACCTCTAGAATTCCCTTATGTCTATCCCATGCATTCTTAAATCCTGTGATTATTTCAGCCCCAACCGCTTCCTCTGCCAGAGTGTTCCACTTGTCCACCACCCGTACTGTGAAGAAATTCTTCCTCACTTCGGGGGAAGGGATGGTTTTGGGGGGGGTCTTGCGGAGACGTACTATCTATGTATTTGTTATGGAATTTTCTGACAATTTCACAATCTTGGATGTCTTGTATCTGTTATTATTTTCTTGTCTCTGCAAGAATATTTGAAAAGTTCAATAAAAAGTTAATGGCAAAAAAAAGAAATTCTTCCTCACATTTCCTCTGAATCGCCCTCCCTCTAATTTCATCCCATGAACTCTAGGCCTGGAACATCATTTTCACTGGAAAATAGTGTATTCCTGCACCCTGTTCCTCCCTGTAAAGTACTTGTATGTCTCTATCATATCCCCCTCTCTCCCTCCTCTCCTCCAGGGGGTACATATTCAAGTTCTTCAACCTGTCCTCATAGGACTTGTGATGCAATCCCTGTACCATCTTTGTTGCCCTCCTCTGAACCTTCTCTACCCTGTCTATATCCTTACATAGGTAAGGTCTCCAGAATTGCACACTGTACTCCAAGTGGGGCCTCACTAGAGCCTTGTATAGTGGAATTATGACCTCCCTTTTTCTGCTGGTGATGTCCCTGCCTACGCATCTCAGCATCCTATTTGCTTAACATGCTGCCTTGTTGCACTGTTTGTGAAATTACATGATCATGGCACATATAAGCACTGAACTATGGTCTTTACAGATTACTCTGATGAAGCCTAGCAGTTAGTCAGGCGAAAGGTGAGTCTGTTCCGCATTTCCACCACTATTGTACCTTTTCACCTTTTTTTGTACAGTTTTGCCACAAGATATATAAAGGACTGACACTATCACAGTGTTCATGTATCCAGCATGCTTATTTTGTCTGGACAGTGGGTGCTCTTTGTTCTTTCTCCATGTTTTACGTTGTTTGAGCACCACTGTATTTTTCCTGGTGCTTTCTTTCTCTGCTCTTCGGTTTTTGTGTATGTAGCACAGGTTTCTGCTTGTCAGCATGAGTGAAACAGACAGCATGGTGCCTTGGAGACGTTACAGGATTCATCTTGGGTCAGTGGCATTCCTTGACTATTGGTGACTCTAACAAGTAAGAGGCGTGGTACAGGTTGGGCCTTTTCAGCATGATACATCATTCACGATGAAGGCTGCATCGCATTTTGCTGATTTTGGAGCTATGTTTGTATGACCAATCAGGAAGGAGCACAAGAAGTCATGATGTCCACCTCAGGCATTCCGGCTGGTGGCTTTGTGGACATGGTGTTTTCAACCACAGGAAAGACTAACCCATTATTACTTGAAGGTGAAGGAATGACACACAAAGGAGCAGTGCATCTAGCGGTGAGTCTGAAGCTAAAACAGCATTTCGGAATTTGGAGAAACTTGTTTTACAAAGTCACCGTATGTACTGGCACAAGACCACGTTGGAAGCTTATCTCGTAGTCAAGAGAGTTCCATGTGGACTTTGTAATATACAAAAGCCTTCTTATGGCACCGATAATGCAGAGTTTATGAGAAGGTGGAGAAATAATATGCAAGAGGCTTCAATTAAAAATATTGAACTGATCCTTGAATTTGTGGCACCTGTAAGAGAACAGTTAACCATCGAGATTGGTCAGGCAGAAGCCCTGCTAAAAATGAAAACAGATGCAGCAGAGCTGGAAAGGCTTAATAAACTGTTACTTGATAAAGTCACACTCTATGATGCCAAACTAAAAAAGCAAAAACAGAAGAAATTTTTGAGGGATGAATGGGACTATGCAAATAGAGTGTTTGACTGGGGTGAAAAATTGGGGGACAAACCACAAATGGGGAATTTGAGATCTATTTTGAAAAGAAATGATGATTCTAACATCAGAGAGCAGTCAAGCCCCACGGTGTTAGACTATACTACAGGCCCCTCTGACACTGATGACTCTGACCCAGCTGCTGAGGGGGAATCGGGGGAATCAGAGTCAGGATAGTTCCCTATATACAACCAGGGGACCAGGCGCAGTCAGCACCAGAAAAAACCTGTTTACAGCCAGTGCATCACCCACAAAGATGACAGGTGGGGGGTGACGTGGAGGAAAAGGCAAGAAAGATTACTAATAGAACAATGTTTGTTAGACCTAGAGAACATTGTCTCTCTCCCCATCCCCATCCACCCCATGAATATTTCCCCAGGAAACACAAAGACTACTACTACACCTATTGTGAACATTTCAAGCTATAATTTGAGCATATGTGAAAAAATGCACTTAATAAAGGCTTATCTTTCTGTCCTAACAGTGATGTAAACTTTTTTAACACGTATTGATCTGCACAAGTTTGCTCGAAACCTCACATTCAAATGTATGTTTAGCAACAATCAGGGCTATGAAGGTAGGGAGGGAAAGGGCATCAGACTTAGTCCATGGTCAGAATTTTGCCCACCTACTAACCCAGTAGTTTCCATGTTTATTCACAAATGCGAAAAAGATCTTGCAAGTCTTAAGAACACCACATACCATCAAGTTTGACATAATTGTAGCCTACAAGAGAGGGAGGCTTTGAAAGTCCTAGTTGAGAACTCAATATAGTGATCAAGCCCGCAGATAAGGGCGGAGCAATAGTAATCATGGAAAAAGATGATTATGTTAAAGAAATAAACCGACAATTGGGGGATACATCTTTTTATAGAAAAGTGTCTGGTCAAGTAATCACACTTTTAAGGGGGAGGTAGATGCCATCTTAAGTAGGGGGTTCATCAGGGGCTATATCTCTGAAATTTTGTTTAAAACTATGGTGGTCAATTGTCCAGTAGTTCCCATCATTTACATACTTCCCAAAATACACAAAAGGCTGAACAACCTGCCTTGCAGACCCATTATTTCTGGCAGAGGGTGGTTCACAGAGCCCGTGTCTATGTTTGTTGATGAACACCTCAAACCATTGGTCACTAGTCTGCAGTCCTATGTGAGAGATTCTATGGAGATAGTCAACATTATGGAGAATTTGCAGATGGAACCAGATTGGTTCTTTGCCACTATTGATGTTAACTCCTTATACACAGTAATTCCCCATCAAGAAAGCCTGGATGCTATATGCTATTTTCTGGACATCAGGCCTGAGGAAGAACAGGTAGCGGTGCCCACCTCCTTTTTATTACAGCTGGCTGAGGAGGTATTGACTAAAAATGTTTTCCTTTTCCAGAATCAGTTGTATTTACAGGTACGGGGCACTGTCATGGGGGCAACTATGGCCCCAGGTTTTGCAAACCTGGTTGTTGGGAAATGGGAGGTGGAGCATCTATATAGCGCTGCCACAAATCCATTTTTTGACAAGGTGGATTTGTGGTGGAGCTTTATTGATATATTCATAGTTTGGAAGGGCACCGCAGTTGATTTTGGCAAATTTTTGGAATGGATGGAAAGAACTATACCTGCCTCAGATACAAGTATGAGTTGAACCAGGAACAGATTACATACCTGGATTTACGCATCTATAAAAAAGAGGCTGGAGATGTATGTACCACATTATTTCAGAAGTCTACTGATAGAAATAGCCTTCTGAGGTTTGAGAGTTGCCATTCTCCACACGTTAAATTCAACATACCTAAGGGACAATTGGTAAGGACACTTAGAAACTGTACAGAGCCAGGGGAGCTCAAATTAAAGAGAGCACAAGTAAAAAGGTTTGTGGAGCATAGCTACAGTGCCCAAAGTATAGCTACAGCAATTGATGAGGTAGCTAAAATGGAGAGAGCTGACACACTTACGTATGCTGGAGTCCAAACAGAGCAGAGCAACAGCAGGAATTGCCCCTTTGTTACCACCTTCTCCACTAGGGCTAACCAGATTAAAGAGATAATATACAATAATTGGAACCAGGCTTGGAGGATGTGGTCAGCAGAGGCCCACAAATTGTGTTTAGAAAATGTAAGTGCATTAGGGACATGGTGGTCAGAAGTGTCATCCCAGGGCCTGAATCACCCAGACAGCTGACGTTGCCCCCACCACCAATGGGTACGCATCAGTGTGGATGGTGCATGTATTGTAAATACGTCTGCACATGCAAACAGTTTACCCATCCAGTCAGTGGCAAGACCATTGTAGTAAAGGATCTGATTACCTGTGACAGTTTAGGAGTGATCTACTTACTAAAATGTGAATTTGGGGCCTACTATGTAGGCAGAACTACATGTGCCTTTAAAGTAAGGATGGGTGAGCATGTCAGGGCAGTGCAAAGGTGAGATGATACCTATGCCATAGTCAGGCACATTAACTCTAACCCTGGCAAACAACACAATTTTCATTTTGTGAGCATAAAGACAGTCAATATAGGGATTGGGGAGGGGATGTTAAGAAATGGATTGGACAAAGGGAGAGCTACTGGATCTACGAGCTGGGTGCTCGTACACATTTAGGCCTGAATGACAGCATAGATCTGGCAGCATTTTTGAAGAAATATAGATGCTGAGTAAACAAATATAAGTCCAGAAATGAGACAGCAATATGTATGGATATAGTGTTTGTCTACTAAGTTCACCCCAAAATGTACTGCATTGCATAGAATAATTGTTAATGTAACATGTCCATCATGTCTTGTTTAAATCTTAAACTACACATGCTGACATTTGACTATCCCTTGCAGTTGCAATACACTTTGACTTGTAAAAATTTGGTGCCTGGGTCTATGTGATTTTCTCACCACCATATTGGGTGGGTTTTGTAGTCATAAATTATTTAAATCCTAATTATGACACATTACAATCCCCCCTTTTTTGAGAGCCTATAAATAATACAGTATTTATTGAGTCATTGGGGATGCAGTCCTATATGAGGAATAGTATTTATGAAAGTTGAGAATCTATTTGACCCATGTTATATTCTGATTATGTGTGTTAACTATTTTAAACTAAGCACCTTACTCACCATGTTGGTGAGGATACACCTTAATTTAAGGCTTTTAATGCTTGTCATACTAGCACTGATTCACCAGGGCTGATGGGTAATAAAGTTAATTGTGAAATTACATGATTATGGCACATATAAGCACTGAACTATGGTCTTTACAGATTACTCTGATGAAGCCTAGCAGTTAGCCAGGTGAAATGTGAGACTGTTCTGCATTTCCACCACTATTGTGCCTTGTCACTTTTTTTGTACAGTTTTGCCACAAGATGTATAAAGGACCGACACTATCACAGTGTTCATGCATCCAGCGTGCTTATTTTGTCTGGACAGGGGGTGCACTTTGCTCTTTCTCCAAGTAAGCCATAGATCCAGATAGATTCATAACATTTTATCTAAAACACACACACACACACACACACACATGCATGCATGCACGCACACACACACTACCTATTAGGCAGACGTTGGCTGGCTTTTAGTTACAATGTTTAGGATACACTGTAATTATATTTTATTGCTTTCATTGTAAAACAATATCGTATCACTATCTCATGCAAGAGATCAGATAGAGGTACAAACGATACATTCAATGTAACAGAATAAAGAAAGTCTTATCAATCTTGTGTAGGATTTGGGGATATATTAAAGCTTAAGTCCATCTGTAGTGATCAAGATATGCTGCACCCTAAAAGACTATGAGTGGTCATGTACATTATAAAAAGCAATATCAAACATTTTAAATTCAACAGCCTGTGTTGATGTGACCCCCTCTAATAATAGTAATAATCCTTTACACGTGAAGTGCTGGGAAAGGCTCAGCCAACCCACAAGGTCCAAATACCAAGGCTAATTGGTACACTTTAAACAACCAAACAATTAACTTTTTGTGCAGAGTTGCAGCCTAACAAACAGTGCTCCATTTTAATAATCCAACTTAGTAAAAATGCCTAAAAGGGTTATAATACATGAATGTTAAGCATTACACTCAACGAGGCTTAGCAGCAACAGTACAGCATGGCGCTGTCTCGCTAGGAACGCCAATACTGTTAAGATTTAGGAAACTTTAATTTTTAGCCAAATCTGTAGACATTTTTATGATAGTCTGCATATTAAGTCATATCCAAATTCAAGTAGCATCATCAGAGTCTGATGAGTCGTAGACTGTAGGACTCACAAATTCTCTGCCTATAACTTCAACCTTCCTTCCTGCTTCTTCTGGATTTGTGAACTGGTATGTTTGCCCTCCATATTGAATTCGGAGTCGAGCGGGCATTAATAGGGAATGCGTTATGCCCAGAGATCTCAGTCTGACCCTCACCCCGTCAGATTTCTTCCATCTGGCCCGTGTAGCATAGGAGAGGTCGGGGAGTAAATGTATTGTTTTCCCCTGGTAATTTAACTGTCCCGATCTTCTTGCAGCTTGCAAAATAAGGTCTTGAGTGGAAACTCCAGTTGTTACCAACAAAACAGTGTGAGGTGAATCCTGCAGACCCGATGCCCCCGAGGAGAAATACGGTAGGCTTTTAAAAAATGAACTGGTGATAGAGATTCTTCTAAGTGTAGATTTTGTGGCAGCCAGCCACTTAGGAAATCAAGCCGGCTGTCCCCCTCACAGCACTCCGGGAGGCCCACTATCCTAATGTTTGCTGCCCGCTGTGCATTCTCCACAGCCTCCAGATAATACCACAAATGAGCATTTTCTTGCGCCATTTTGTTAGAGCTAGCTAGCACCTTAGTAGCTAGAGATTCAGCAGATGAAGCGACTTGCGTGGCTACTTCAATTTTGGCATCTTGCTCCGTAAATCTGGTCAGTATTGACTCTACTTTGGAGTACATTGCCTGCATAGACCTCTGTAGGGCCTTCCAAGGAGGTTCCATCCCCAACGGCAGTTGTAACTCAGCCGGAGGTATCGACTCTACAGGTAGCTGACCTTTCTGGCCGCCTCCTGCAGTTCTGTTTGTAAGGCCTATCACGATTTTTATATGAAAATGAGCAGCATGATATAAGAAATTCACTTCTGAGCTTAAATTTCTGAAGTTTGTTGAAAAAAGTTAAAGTTTTTAAGATTTAAAACCTTCTAGGTGGCAGAGCCATCTCCAGCACGTCTCATCAGTAGGCGTGCTCCACAGCGCCCCCAATGTTTAGGATACATTGTGATAAGCCTCTATATCACATCAAGGTAGCCAGCCTTACAGAAGTCCATTCACACTAGCACTCATGCATAGGGCCATTCATACAGTCATGGCCTCTAAGTTAGGCACTCACACATCTTCCAAAGATCATTCACAAACTCACACGAAAGCATCCAAGAAGGGGGAAAACAGTTCTTCAGGTACATCAAGCTCTGTTTGTGTTTGTTGCCCTGACCTGAGGCTCATGTTGCCCCTGGGTTTTCCAGAGTTTACTGTACTCAGCAGAGTACATTGAGTATGCCTGCCAACACCCATGGCTTCCCTTGCTGACTTACTGACCTCCCTGCCTCCCTTTGCTTCTCCTGGTACTTCTCCCTATCCCCTTTTGCCTGCATCTTTTTGTATAGCTTGAATGCAGTCTTTTTGGCTTTCACTTTCTCTGCTATCTCCTTGGAAAACCATAATGGCCTCTTCTTCCTTTTCCCCTTGCGACGTGCCCTCCTTTAGGTACCTGGGGGTTTGGCTCGATCGTCACCTCTCCTTTTCCATGCATGTGGACGCCACCCTATCAAAACTGCACCCAAAGCTAGGTGCCCTCTATAGAAACCGCACTAGTCTCCCGCTTCCTGTTAGACGCGAAATAGTCCAGAAAATGATTCCACCCTCCTTTGACTACTGCGATGTTGTCTACAGCTCTGCCTCTAAGTCCATCTTAGACAGACTGGACCCCCTCTTCAATGCTTTCTGCCACTTTGCCCTCGATGCCCCCCCTGCACCCATCACAGTGAGCTCTTCCATTCACTGGCCCTTCCATCCATGAGTAACCGGCGCCTACTTCACAGTGCTAAATTTGTTTCTAACTTCTGGCTCAGTTCCCTTCCTCCCTACCTTGCATTCTCCCTATCTTCCCTGCCTACCCCGCCCTCACCCTCAGGTCTACCGACTCCAGGCTATTAGTAATCCCTCACCAAAGGACCTCCGCAGGCCAATCGGCTTTCTCTTACCTCCTCCCTAAGCTCTGGAATGGCCTGCTGGCCCAAATCCGCCATTCTTCCTCCAAACACTCTCTATCCTCCGCCCTCACTAACTTCCTTGCACCAAATTGTACCTGCCCCTGACCTCCCCCCGATTGATTCTTTTCCCCCCTCCTCGATCTCACTCCTTACATGCCTGACTGGCGGCTCGGCCGCTAATTGACTGGCTTATACATCGCCCTAAACAACCTATGCACTTACTGTCTCATTCACTTCTGCTATCTCCCTTCTTATTCCCCCAACATCTTCCCTAAGTCAACCCCCTATCTACCCCAGTGTTTACTATACAGTCCTGTCACCTGTCCCTGGCCCCAGTCTCAGACTTCCATTTCTCTCTGCCAACTTGGTGCATCATGCTTCAATTCAATCTCTGCTACAAGCACTTATGTAATCACATATAGTTCTAGATGTGTATTCAAATATATATGCCACCCTCCTTGAGGCACATGTATGCACTGTCTCCTCATGTAACAAGTTTGTAATTAATCTCACTCAATTATGTAACAATTGTTTGTATTGCTCTACTCCAAGTTCAACCTATTGATTGTTGTATGTATACCCTCCTCCCTTGTACCCCCCCAGGTCACACTGTGAAATGAGCATCTTTTTGCTCAGTGTGCCTTTCCTGGTGAAACATTTTCAATAAATAAATAAAACCCCTGATTCCCACTCCATTCCCATTAATGCCTCTTTCAAGCATCTCCCCATTTTCCCTAAGTCTGCCCCCTAAAATTCAGGATACATGTTTTTGTGTGGTTTGGTCCTGCTCCTTCTGTGATTTCAAACCACAGTGACCAGTGGTCACTGTTTCCCAGGTGCTTTCCCACTGTTACCCCATCAAACTGTCCCTGTTTGTGAGCACAGTGTCCAGTATTGCCTTCTGCTGAGTTGGTTCCATGACCAGTTGCTTGATGAAGGCACCTTGAAGGGAGTTCAGGATAAATCTGCTCCTGGTTGACTCTGTTGCTGGGAGGCTCCAGTCCACATCTGGAATATTGAAGTCTCCAACCAGCACCACCTCACCCTTGTCTGCCATCCTTTGAGTGGCTAGCATCAGCTCCCTATCTGTGTCTTCCTCCTGGGCTGGTGGTCTGTAGACCACCCCTGTGTGGATGTCTGACCCCATTTTCCTTTGCAGCTTAACCCACAGTATCTCTCCCCCATTTTGTTCCTCCTGGATCTCTGTGGCCTTTATGCTTTCTTTCACTTAAAGTGCCACTCCTCCTCCTCCCTCCCTTCCTGCCTGCCCTGTCTCTTCTGAATATGTTGTAGCCGGGTATGGCCATCTCCCAGTCATGGTTATCATTACACCAGGTCTCTGTGATGGCCACAATGACCAGGTCTGACTGTACCATGACAGCCTCCAGATCCTCCATATTGTTGCTAATACTCCTGGTATTGGCACACATGGCTTTCCATGATTTGAACTCCCTGGACTGTTTAGCTGTTCAACTCCAGTCCCCTCCCTGGTTGTCCTTTATCCCTAGTTCTCCCTGCTGTCTGCCCTTCTGTTGAATTTTGCCCCCTTTCTGCCTATCCTCCTCTTGGGTGCTTATCTCCATCTTTTGCACACTGCTTTGTAGAGATATCCACTCCTCCTGTTCACTGGTTCCACTACTAGCTGTGGGGGGTGGGCAGTTAGGTACCCTCCTTGCTGGCCTGCCACTCCCCTTGGTTAGTTTAAATGCTTGTCCATGTAGCATTTAAACTTATCATTGAGTGTTTGGATTCCTCTCCAGGATGGATGCAGGCCATCAGGCTTGAACAAACCTCCATCCCTCCAGGTGGGTCCCCAGTCACCAATGAATACAAACCCTTCCTCACAGCACCAGTTCCTCAACCATGAGTTAAAGTTCCTGGTGCATGCCCCCCTACACTCTCCCATGCCTCTCACAGGTAGTACTTCCGAGAACATGGCAGAAGTATCTACTTGCTTGAGACCCCTCCCCAATTTCCTAAACTCTTCCTAAACTTCCTTAGATGACATCTTAGCATTCACTTAAAAGGTCCAACAATGCCCAGAGAGGAGATGTCGAGTGGAAGGGTATTTAGCCAGTTAGGAGCATGGCTAACAAAAGACCTTTGACTTTAAGTGGTGTGGGAACGTGGAAGGTTGAAGATCATACAGTTAGAACTTCTGGTGCAGCAACTGGATTCAAAGGGGGTGAGTAGTTTCTGTACCCCAGAGGGCACTAGGCAAAGACTTTATTTTTTTTGCCATGAGGCAGGTTTGGTACTTAAGTCTGCTTGTAAACTGGAGTCAATTAGCCTTGGCATATAGGTGACGTGTGTGTGAGCTGAGCAGCTCCAGTTGATAGATGGCAAGCTTTATTTAAGGCCACTTTGAGGCGGTGGAGGGCTGTATCCATTGCAGCGCCATAGATAATTAGGCCATAGTCTACAAGAGAGACCACAGAGCTTTAAATGACAAGGCTGAGGGACTCAGTGGTTAGGCTATTCTTATGCCTATGGAGCAAACCAATGCGCGTATTGATTGCCCTGGCCATAATGTCAATGTGTTGAGCATAGGACATGGTATTGTAAAAGTAACTCCTAGGTACTTGAAGTGTTGTACTAGTTCGAGTGGTGTACCCACCATATTTAAGACTGAGAGAGGGTAAGATTTGTGCCTGCTTCTGGAGCGGGAGAACATCATTGCTTTAGTTTTCTTGTAATTCAAGATGAGATTATGCTCACTGAACCACTTCTCTACTTCATTGAAATTTCTCTAAGTTGACTTCCAGATTTTTTGGGTCAGGATAACTGGTAAACAGGACTGCATCTTCAGCATAGAGCAGTATGCGACCATGGCAGGAGTTGGGGAGCTGGTTCAGAACTATTCTGAACAGCAGTGGTCCCAGTATTGATCCTTGTGGGACACCAGGGCGAACTTGTTTGCTATCTGAAAGTACATTGTCAATCTTGACTTGCTGGGAGCGGGTTTGCAGGTAGCTTTTGAACCATGCAACAGTATCAAAGGAGAGTCCTAGGAATGCTAGCTGTTAGATCAGAAGGTCCTGATTTACTGTTTGAATGTTTTCGTAAGGTCAATATAAGCTGCCCCAACCTGGGTACCTTGGTCCAAGGAGTTATGAATATAACCTGTGAACTCAAGGAGGGCAGTTGTGGTGCTGTGTCCCTTACAAAACCCGTGTTTCTGCTGTGTTCCTTACAAAACCTGTGTTGCTGCTGTGTTCCTTACAAAACCCGTGTTGCTGCGGGCATTGTAACTGGTTTTGATCTAGGTATTCTCCTTTATATTTTTTTTATGGTAAGGTGCTCTGAGCCTTTGGGTAGGGCCCCAAACAAATGAAGGCAAGACAAGGCAAAATTTATTTAAAAGACGCCCAATCTCAGAGGCTCTGGGTGCCGTACAAAATGGATAAATACAACATCAGAATAAAATAATACATCACAAATTTTTAACAAGAAAATAAAGTTAATAATTCAGCAAATAATTTCAAGTTCTACTACAATTTATGGTTTTATCCCATAAAAGCTTGGGAAAATAGGAGGGCCTTCAGGCAAGCCTTAAATATATCTACAGTGGGTGCTCCTCTGACCCCAGCTGGCAAAGAATTCCAGAGAACAGGAGCTGCGACACTGAAAGTTCTGTCGCCAGCAGATTTTAGCCTCATTCTAGGAATGGGCAGGAGGCCCCCACTAGAAGAACGGAGAGGGTGGTTAGAGAGAGCAGGTACCAGAAGATCTAACAGATAACCAGGGCCCTGCCCATGTAGGGCCTTATAGGTGAGAAGACCCACCTTAAAGAGGATTCTCCACCTGACTGGTAGCCAGTGCAATTCAAGCAACACTGGTGTAATGTGGCAAAATTTATGCTGCTTAGTAAGTAACCGGGCAGCTGCTTTTTGCACCAGCTGCAGCCTGCGGAGATATCCCCCTGTGACCCTGAGATAGAGTGCATTGCAGTAGTCAAGCCTAGATGTGACTAAGGCATGTATCAAGGTAGGGAGGTCCAGAGGCGGAACAAGGGGCTTAATACTGGCAATATTTCTGAGATGAAAAAAACAGGAATGAACCGTGGAGGATATTTGTGCCTCCATAGTTAAATTCCTGTCCAGAATCACTCCAAGATTTCGCACCCAAGAGGAGGCCTTCAATGACACAGCTCCTACAGCAAGTCCAGTTGCTGAGTCAGAGGCCATCCTATCATGCATTCTGTTCAACTCCACCACCAATACCTCCGCCTTATCAAGGTTCAATCGTAACCAGCTGGAGGCCATCCAGTCGTTGATCTCAGCCAGGCAGATATTTAGCACATCCACTGCGTTGGATGTTCCTGGGGCAAAGGACAGAAATAGCTGGGTGTCATCAGCATAACAATGAAAACCCAAGCCATACTTCCTAATTACCCCCACAGGGGCAACATATACACTGCGAACAACATTGGGGCCAGTACCAATCCTTGAGAAACTCCGCAAAAGGAGGCTGGATGTAGATGAAAAATTCCCCATCACAACCCGTTGCCTCCTGTTGGTAAAAAAGGACTCAAGCCAGTGGATGACAGTACTGGTGAGACCACAGAGCTCCCTAAGGCGGTCAAGCAGCACACAATGGTCCACAGTGTCGAATGCTGGAGAGAGATCAAGGAGAACAAAAATTGTCTTATCCCCCTGATCTCTTGCCCTGAGGAGATCATTCTGCACCCGAATAAGTGCAGTTTCTGTACTATGCCTAGCCCAAAATCCTGACTGGAAGGGTTCATACAACTCATGAGTCATGAGGTGCTCTTCCAACTGAAGCACCACCACCTTCTCCACCACCTTCGCCAAAAAGGGAAGGTTGGATATAGGATGGTAATTTGCCTTGACCTCCAGGTCCAGAGATGGTTTCTTTAAGAGGGGTCTCACTAGTGCCTCCTTCAAGGCATCCGAAAGGCCCCCTTGGATAAGGAGCACCGGACAATCAAGGCAAACACCGGGTCCTCAGAGTCAGCACATCTCATTAAGAAACGTGTCGGCACCAGGCCCAGCTCACAAAAGGTGTGCTTCAGATTGACTGCCACCTCAATGATCTCACTAACCTCCACCAGTCTAAACTCCCCCCAACCAGGTGGAGTGCACTCAGAACACATAAGGCGACCACTGCCAGCTATGACATTGCTGGCTGAAGAAGCCACCTGCCCGGATCATGGACACTCTGTCCGAGAAGAACCGAGCAAACTCTTCGCACTCTGTATTAGAAAAAACCCTCCCAGGCTGCAGACAAGCAAGATGGAGTAGCCTGTCTACAGCTTGGAAAAGTGTAGCTGGTCGGTTCTTCCCGGTGGCAATCTCCCTGGACAGGAACACTACCTTCTTATGGTTGATTGCCTCCTGGTATGCACTATAATGCACACGCAGGACCAGTTTGTCCCCCTTGAAGCCAGACCTCCTCCAGCAGTGCTTTAACCTCCAACCCATCCTCTTCATCTCCCTGAGATCCCCATCAAACCACTGGGACCTCAGGTATGAAGTTCTGGGTCGTACACGGGACAGGTATGAGGGAGTTAATGGTGTCAGATAACACCCTATTATAGGTGTCAACCCCAGCACCAACACCTCTGATGCATGCAACACCCACACTAGATAATTTAGCTGACACCAAAAAACCCTCAGGGGTCAAACCCCATAAAGGGTGACAGCTCATCATCTCAGCAGGGGAAGGGCTTCTGGCCGGAGCCCCAAGCATGAACTGCACTGTGCAGTGATCGGACCAAGGTACTCAATCAATCCTGAGATTAGCAATCTCAAGCCCCAGTGAGAACACCAGGTCCAACATGTGGCTGTCCTGATGAGTCACTGCAGTAACAGCTTGTGTCAGGCCCAGGGAGGACATAGTCTGAAAAAAATCATGACTACACCTTTGATACTCGTCGTCGACCCAAACATTGAAATCCCCCAGAAAAACACATCTGGGGGAGTCCAACGTTCCGTCGGTGATGAATTCAGCGACCTCCTGCAAGAAATTCCCCATCGGCCCAGAAGGGCGATAGATAAGGAAGACCCTGCAGCCTGCACCTTGTCCCCCACGATCAGCCACACATTCAAATGAACCTGGAGTTCCCACTGGGTGCACGGTGAAGGTCAGACTGGATCTAAAACAGATAGCTACACCGCCACCCCTGCATTCCACTCTGGGGCAGTGCACCACGGTATACCCAGGAGGGACTGCGGCCCCAAAAACTGGGCCCGCATCATCCCCAACCCATGTCTCTGTAATGCAAGCCAGATCGACTGAAGAAATCAAGTCCGCAATAATTGCTGTCTTATTTCTAATTGATCTGGCATTGCATAGCACTGCCCTCAGGGGACTGAGAAGTATCCTTGCCTCTAAACTGGGAATGGCGCAATTTGTTATGGAGCATGGGAATGATGCGGTTTGTTATGGAGCATTTACAGGACCTTTTTGAGACAGAGGACCCTCACAGTTTTGATATGGATTCTTTTCTGAGGGGGTGAATGTCCCAACTCTGACTTAATTTTTTTTTTCCATATACATTTTTCGCCTCCTTTCAGAGCTGGCAGGTGGCTCCGGCCCCTCCCTCAGAGGGGACTCATCTCTCTGGCAAGGCTTTCCCGCACCCACCCCAACTGGCCAACCACCATGGGTTACCCCCTCCCCGTGACAGGGCTGGTGGCGAGGGGCGCCAGCCTCTCCCCACCCCTGGAAGCCAAAACCTAGATTGCCGGGGGGGAGGTGCGGGCACAGCCTGCCATCATTGAGCCTGCAGGCTCCGATACTTTTTTCCATTTTCTCCCCAGACCCACGCATGTGCAATGGGCGGGGTGACTGTTTCCACCCCAGTGAAGACAGTCTTATGCCGAATGCGTGGATCCACCCTTTTTAGCATTGTGTCTGTGCTGACCCCAACCTCCACTGGGGATCAGTCTACAGTGCAATGGTGAGCCCCCCCACCTCCGAGGAAGGAGAGCTGTCGGTGGGTGCTCAATCCTTCCTCACCCCGGCCAACCCTCAAGTGACCTGAGTCCATTCCTGAACCTGGGTCACCAGTGTAGTGTGAGGTAAGGCGTCCAGCACCTCAGCCCTATGTGCCACCGGGCCGGCCTCTCTGACTTCATTTTTATTTCAGGTTTCTATTCAGCTGGCCTTGGAACAAGAGGTCAAAGATACTATTTTTGCATTAAATAATAAATCTGCCAGAGGAAAATATGGGATTACAGTAGAATTATATAAACTTCTGTCAAAACCGCTAGCTAAAGTATTGACTCAGCTTTTCAAGTTTTGGTTGGACAGAGACCATCTTGGTCCTCCTGGACCTCTCTGAGGCATTTGACACTGTGGACCATGAGCTGTTACTTGACCACCTGCAGTTCTGGTGTGGCCTGTCCGGTAATGTCATCAACTGGTTCAGGTCATACCTAACAGGCAGAGTGCAAAGGGTGATGATGGGGTTAGCCTCATCTAACCCGAAGCCTCTGTGCTGTGGGTCCCGCAGGGTTCGGTCTTGTCACCCTTGCTGTTCACGGTATACATGCTGCCATTGGAGGATATTATCAGGTGCTACGGGCTTGGCTTTCACTGCTACGCAGATGATACCCAGCTGTACTTGTCCTGTGCGCCCGATACCCAGGTGTTGGCCTCTGTATTTAACAGCTGCCTCGATGAGATACAGCCATGGATGACTTAAAACTGGCTTAAACTTAACCCAGACAAGACAGAGGTACTGGTTGTGGATCCAGTTCATTGGGGGGGTGAGGGGTTACCCCCCCCTTGCCTAGTGTTAGGGGGCGTTCCCCTTGCCCCATCTAGACAGGTGAAGGATTTGTGCATGATTCTGGACAACAGTCTGACGCTTGATGCGCAGGTGTCAGCCGTCATCAGAAGTGGATTTTACCATCTCTGGAACATCACCAGACTCTGAGCCCTGATCCTGCCTGAGGACCTGACCACGCTGGTGCATGCGTTCATCACTTCCAGGCTGGACTACTGTAATGCCCTGTACCTAGGGTTATCTGGAGGCAACCTCCGCAGGCTGCAGCTAGTGCAGAATGCGATGACAAACTTGTTGACTGGGGTGAGACGGTGTGAGCATATCACCCCGGTCCTCCACGGATTGCACTGGGTGCCGGTCAGGTGGAGGATTGTCTTCAAGGTAGGGCTCCTGATCTACAAGACCCTACACAAAAGGAGACCTGTCTATCTCCAACATCTCCTTGTCCCGTACCGGCCGCCCCAGGCACTCTGTTCTGCTGGGGGAGACCTTCTTGGAGTTCCCAGAGTTAGGTTGTGGCACTCTGGGGACAGGGCGTTCTCAGTGGCGGCACCTACTCTGTGGAACTCCCTTCCTGGTTATGTAAGGGAGGCTCCCTCGGTAGAAGCCTTTAAAAAGGGGTTAAAGACATACCTGTTCTAACAGGCTCTTACTGATTGATAAATTAGTTTTAAGGGATGGATAGAGTAATTTTAAATCTGTTTTAATGTTTTAATGATGAATTGCTTTTTATATGTATTATTGTGTGGTTTTTGTATCGTACAGCTCCCAGAGTCTCTGGAGATGGGCGCTTTATAAATAAAATTAAAAAAAGAGGTGATTTTAGACTTACTTTTGGGAAGGCAATACTAATCTCTCTTTTTAAGTAAAAAGGGGGTCCTTTAATTGTGGTCATTTGGCATCCAATATGTCTGGTTATCACAGACTTCAAAATTCTTACAAAACTCCTTTGTTTTTTTTTGCAGTTAATTTGTTTATTGAGTTATTTCCCATTTATAACATACAGTACAATAAAGGCATACTGTGATTATATGCACATAAGTGTATACTAGCACTTTATACAATAGTTGATATCAAGTGCTAAATAGCTGAAAGTTGCAAAGATACATATGTATATAAAATAATACACTGATAGGATAAGATACTTGCACTGTTTATGTAGAAAAGGAAGAAAATATGTACTGGGTTATTATAAAATACATATTTGTTTAACCGTATATTAGTATAACTATTTAAAGGAGTTGGACGGAAGGATAAATATATCATGCAATAATTGTAAAGTGATACCATAAGGAAGGGATAAAAAAAAAAAATGTTATTTCTGAAGAAAGTTTAAGTAATCTTGCCAACATAAATGAAACTCATTAAGTCGGCCTTGTATCAAATATGATATCCTTTCCAAAGAGGCGTAATATGTTAAGCTATCCAGAATATCTGCCACAGAGGGTATTAACTGAGTTTTCCATCTTATTAGTATCAACCTTTTAACCTGCATAAATAGAATATTTAGCCATTTGTGTTGGTATTTTGTTAGTTTTGTATTTTTATCAATAACGCCAAGTAGGCAGAATTTGGGATCAAGTGAGATGTGGCAGCCAATAATTTTATATATCAAATTAAAAACAGACTGCCATAATTTGTATATTGGTTTACATGACCATAGTATGTGTAGAAGGTCTCCATTAGGTAGATTACATCTCCAGCAATTGTTATTAGAAATTAAGCCCAATTTATGCAGGTGAGAAGGGGTTCTATACCATAAGTGCAATATCGCGTACTGTATCAGCATGCTGCGAACATCTCTACAGGTGTAATGACAAGATTTCCAGCATTCATCCCATTGGGAATTAGATACGTTATCCTTTAAAGCAGCATTCCATCTGTCTTTGGCCTTAAGAGATTGATTCGGTAACATATCCCTAATTAATTTATAAATCTTACTGACCAACCCAGAGGAGTGTTAATCCATGAGTTAATGTATAAAGAGTTTGTAAGTGGTTCAATGATTTGTTGAGTAACATGAAGTGTAGCCGATCGAATTTGCAAATATTTCAGAATTCGTTTTGGAAATATGCCATTTTGCTTGTAAATTGCCAAAGGTATCTAATGTCATACCTTTATTATCAAGAATATCTTTCAGAAAAAATATATTCTTTAGTTTCCAAGAGTTACAATATATAGGTTTGTTCTCCAAGGTAATTTTCGAATTTCTCCATAGAGGTGTAAAAGTTATAGGGGTAGGGTCCATTTTGAGCCATTTATGCAATTTGAACCAATAATACATAGATGATTTAATTATGGGATGATTATTTGTTCTAGAGTTTGCTGAGGAATATAAGAAACTATTAGGTATTCGTCCTCTAGACATGGAGGCTTCCATATCGAGCCACAATGGCGAGTTATGGTTAGGTTTAGAAAACCATTTAATAGTTTGCACTGCTCTGAATGCCCATAAGTAGGCCATGAACCAAGGTAAGCCAAAACCTCCTTTAGACCAGTGTGAGCGTAGTTTAACTCGATTGAACCTCGGAACACGGCCCTCCATAAGAAATTTCCTACTATTTTGTCAATTTTTGAAGTAAGTGGGGAGATTTTAAGAGGGATACAAGAGAATAAGTAAAGAATTTTAGGAGTAATATTCATTTTTATAGCAGCAATTTTACCAGGAAGCGAGAGATTTAGATTTCTCCATTTGTTTATATTCATTTGAATATCTGTAAGCAAAGGCTGTAGATTTAATTCCCAAATTTTATTAAGATCCGAACTGATTTTTACCCCTAAATAGGTGATGCCCTGAGGAGCCCATCGAAAACCTAGTAGGTTATTTATAGAGGAATTACATCATTTATTTAACGGTAATATCTCTGTTTTTTGATAATTAACTTTCAAACCAGAAAGTTTAGAGAACATATTAAATTTTTGAATAAGTGGCTGTGCAGATAAATCTAAATTTTCAAGTAAAATAAGCATATCATCTGCGTATGATAAAGATGTATAATGCACGCTCCCTATATGTATTCCTGTGATATCCTTATGTTGTCTTAAAAATGCAGCAAAAGTTTCTAGAGCTAAGATGAACAACGATGGTGAGAGCGGGCATCCTTGTCTAGATCCCCTTTCAAGTTTAAAGGGTTCGGATAGCGTAGAGTTAGTGAGAACCCTGGCTTGAGGATTTGTATACAGAAGTTTAATCCAAGAACAAAAATATTACTAAAACCAAACGGCTTAGCACCATGTAAAGAAATTTCAATCTAAAGAATCAAAAGCTTTTCAAGTCAACAGCAATGGCTGCAGCAGGTGAATTAAGAGATTGGGCTTTATGCATTAGATTAATCAAAGAGCTAAGATGATCAGATCCTGCCTACCTTTCCACAAAGCCCTTAGCACCTGTAAATTAATTTAGGATATGTGGTTCAATACGGCTAACCAAGATTTTAGCAAATATTTTGCCATCTGTGTTAAGTAAAGAAATGGGTGGTAATTCTCGGTAAGGTATTATCCTTATCTTTTGGGAAGAACAGTGATGATTGCTGGTCATAGTATGAGGTAATACACCTTTCTTAGAGGACTCTATAAATACATTACATAATATGGAAACTAGTTGATCTGATAAGAGTTTATAGAAGTCCACTGGGTAACCATCTCCACCGGACATTTATCAGACTTAAGGGAAAAAGTGCCTTCTTTACTTCTTGTTCAGTAAAGGTGCATCTAAAGAACATATTGCGTCTTGGGAAGTCGGGGAGCATTATTCTATCAAGAAAGGATGATATCTCTGAATCTGATGCTGAAGAAAAGACTTATATAACCTTTTGTAAAGGAGGTCATAATCTCATTGATTGAGGATTCATTGGTTTGAATTCCGCCCACCTGATCTTTTAGAGCAGCAATATGCCGTTCCATTTGTTGCATCCTAAGTCTATAAGCAAGTATTTTGCTTCCCTTTTCCCCTCCTTCCCAATATTTATGTTTTATTCTTAATAGTGCATTTTCTGTCTTACGAGCAATTATTTCGTTGATTTGCATGCACAGTTGTAAAATTTCATAGTGCAAAGTAGATGAAGTATCAGGATGAGGTTTAGCCATGTAAAGCTTTTGTTTTGCTTGAAGTAGATTCTCAAGGTTTCTAATATTTTGTTCCCTGGATTTCCTTCTATGCACTGCAAAGCTAATTATTTTGCCCCTTAAAGTAACTTTAAGAGCTTCCCAAAAAGTTCCCATGGAGGTATCACTTGGGTCATTATGAAGAATGAATTCTTCAATTTGTGCTTTAATCCAAGGTAAAAATTCTGGATCTTTAAGTAATAAAGGGTCCAGTCTCCAAGATAGAGATTTTTTAGGAGTAGGGCCCCACATAAGTGAAAGTTTAACCGGGGTATGATCGGATATAAGTAAGGGGAGAATATTAACTTCTAATATATTCGCTGTAACTTTAGGAGATGTTAACCAGTAATCAATTCTACTGTAGGATTGGTGACGAGGAGAGTAAAAGGAGAAGTCTTTGTCTCTGGGATGAAGGATCCTCCATATATCAGATAAACCCAGATCTTTCATTAATTGTACTACCAAATTTAAGCTTTTAGGATGACTTTCGTCTGAGTTATTACTTTTATCCGTAAGTGGATCAAGTGTAAGATTAAAATCTCCTCCGATCAGTAAGGGCGATTTAGTTAAGTTTAATGAAACTAGGTGTTTAATCAACTCTTGAAAAAATTGAGGATTATCCACATTAGGCGCATAGATATTGACTATTGATAATGGGCCTGAAGGAGTGTCGAGGGTTATAATAAGCCACCTGCCATCCGTATCTTTTAAGACGTTAGAGGGTTTCCAATTTAGGTTTTTATGAATTAGTATCGCTACCCCTCTTTTTTTTGTGGGAGCGGAGGCTGCAAAAACCTGGCCAACCCATTCCTGCTTTAATCTAGAGTTATCTGCATCTAAGAGTTTAGTTTCTTGCAATAGAGCAATTTGTATTTTATGTTTTCTGAGATTGTTAAGAATTTGCTTACGTTAACTTGGAGTATTTAATCCCCTGACATTCCAAGTACATATTGATAGATTAGCCATCATATATATATATATATAATATTTATAATAGGCTACATAAGAATTCAGGGGAGTTATATACCTAAATAAGTTTAGTATTAGTCTACAGAATATCTCTGTGTATATCCAGCCTAAAGATATTATTGGCAAGACATTGTAAAAACAACCATTTAAAGAAATATATATAATCTACCTGAATACCTTCCGTGCAGCTCCTTACAACTAAACTAACTATATTATCTAAAAATAACCTAACTGTATAACAACAATACAATAATATCATTTAGGATAAGCAGAGGAGAGAAGGTCGGTCCAATCAAAAAAGAAAAATACTAAATAGAGAGGGACCAAGACCGCTCCTTTGCTCTCTAGGACGCAGCTTATCTAATAGGAACTGTAATAGTAAGTCAAATAGTTAAAACAGACTAAAGTACTATCCAGTTCACCTAAGTAATAGATTGAAATACTTCAAATAGAACAGATTTAAATCGTAATCTTCTAAAATGAAATTACAATAGAGTGAAATCTTAGACTACCAATATAATTCTATATTGAATTCTCACAGTATAAGTGTAAATCTGATTAGGTTTTATCAACATAAACACCTCCAACATCATAGTAAATTCAAAGTTTGCTAGTACAGCCAAATTTTGGGGGGGAAAAAATCGTTATTATACATTAATAGATGAGGACATGCGTCCTATCATAGGTGCATCCTGACACATGTGCTTATAACTAGTAACTGTGTACTTGATGAGTCCCTCGTGTATAAATCACAGTCTTATTTATAATTTATAAGGATTTTATAATGGTCATGTGACTCTGATGCAAATTCAACCTATCAAGTTGAGATACCATATACAGTGAGCCACACACATAACAATTAGTTTCTAATCTATATAAGTTTTATTGATTCACACTAGTAAATATTCCCAATCCTAGTTATAATGAGTGTATGTAAATGTGGAGAGAAAGAAGAAAGGAAAAAAAAAACCCTCTAAGGATTCCTCAGTGAGACGCTCCAATCATACATGTCTGTATCAGGATATTTTTCTTTATATAATTCGCATAACATTAACTCTACACGACCAGGTTGGACGTTTACATTTGAATTATGGGGCTAAGATATAACAGAAGAGCCCATTACTTTACATTAATGCTGTTGATATATTAGCAATGCAATGTCTAAACTTCAAAGTGTCAGGTCACATATCGGTGTGACCATAAACCTGATGTTAATTATTTTTTCCACATATTAGCCATATATGTTCAGCAAAGAATACCAGGATCGTTAGGGAACACATTGCAATCATCTCTGCTGTTTCACTGGTGTAGCAGCTCCTTTGTATTTGCTTTTACCTCAATGTTTCTTTTTTTGGAGGTTCATTTAATTTTGCAGGAGAACTATTTATATTGTTACCCCAAGAAATCTCCATGAGGCTACTACCTGTATCAGCTCCCATTAACCCATTTCTTTCTTCAGATAGGCTTCCATCCACATTGTCTAAACCCTGCAGCAAAGCATATTTATTGTGCACAGGAATATTAGGGATAGCTAGAATATCAGAGATAGGATTAGCTTCAATGGTGCACGTTTTCTCTGGGCTGCAACATCGCGATCTCGGGTGGTCAAGACCTAAGGACGTCCGTTCCTTCACTCGATCAGATTGTCTTCTTTTAGACATCTCAGCAGAGTCAGCTGGCTGCGATGTGTTCTGCATGATTGTCCCAGCTGAGGCTGTATCAGAATTGTTCCCATTCAAGAATGAAGCCGGAGCAGGTGTCCTCCCAGTCTCCGCATCCTCCTGGTGAGTTGTCAAGTGCGGCTTCAAAAAAGATAATAGGGATTCTGGAGTGTGAAAGTCCTTATATGAGTTGCCATCATAAACCCTCATTATTGCAGGGTATCTGAGTGAGAAACGGAAGCCTACTTGGTGCATAATTCTTCTTGCTGGAGTGTAGGCCCTTTGCTTAATAGAAAGTTCCTTTGAGAAGTCACGGTAAATGTATATTCTGTTGCCTTGCCATATAAGTTGTCCCAAGTCCCGTGAATTTTGTAAAATGAGTTCAACACTAGTATAGTTAAGAAATTTAACAATTATCGGTCTTGGTCTCTGATGTACGGTGGGTTTGGGGCCTAATGATCTGTGCACACGCTCTATAGTAAGATCGGCACTGGCTTGTAATTTGAGCAGTTGCGGCAGCACTAGAGATAGGAAGGATGCCGTATTATTATTTTCCACTCCTTCTGGGAAACCAAAGATCCGAAGGTTATTTCTCGATTTCTATTCTCCATGTCCTCTAGTTTTGCTTGAAATTCTTTAATTGTTCTGTCTTGAGATCTAATGATGTTTTAAGATCTTGTATGAGACCTCATTAGCTGAGTTTTATTTTCTGTACAAGCAAGTCGGGAATCAATAGCCTTCATAGTTTGCGAGAAGTTACGCTGTGTGATTTTAAATCTTGCATGTCCGCTGATATTTTGGTGAACATTTCTTCTATTTTTGCAAAGATGATATCTACAGTTCGGAGTTTGCCATTGTAACGATTGGTAGTAGGCCTTCCAGATTTTGAATTGTCCCAGTTAAGTAATCCAACCAAAGGGAGAGAGAGAGAAAGAAATACGAACTTTAAAAGTTTACTGTAGGTTTATATCAGTATTGTTCACCTTAGGAGATTGTTCCCAAATGGCTTAGATGGCTAAAAATGATATTAGATGGTGTTTATTAGCAGGAGCTCAGTGATCAGCCATCCATCTTGCATGGTGCCAGACCACACCCCCCACAAAACTCCTTTGTAAACGGTTGTTCAAATTAGGTGCTGGTCTCATAACCCTGCACTAGACTTGCTCAATCCCTGATAGAAACATGCAACATTTCTTCTTCTAACCATAGAAATCTTGGACAGATGCAAAAAGGAGAACTCATCCGGGTTTCTGTTTATTCTGGATCAGGACCTTCCTGTCCACAGCGGGACTTATGTGTTCTTATTCAAAGTATTAGAACACTATGTAACACCTGGAACATTTATTTGCTGGTTGCAAACATTTTACCAAACTATGATTCTGAATGTAAATGGATTATCTGGGTCCAGGAATAAAATGTAACCAAGGGGTACAGCAAGGGAGCCCTTTAAGTACCCTAGTGTATATATTTTGTCTGGACCCAGTCTTACATACTATTTTACAATCCCCTGAAATTCTGGGTCTGCAGCCATCTAAGGAAGGTCACATGATTAAACTTTCTGCATATGCAGATGACATGTGTGTATATGCACATGACCACAACTCAAGACAGGAAGTGGTAGATACTTTTCACAATACACTTCAGTATCAGGATCTTAACTGAATTTATGTAAAAGACAAGGATTTCAGTTAGGTGAGATCCAAGAGTACATAACCTAGTGGGTATTCTGGTATTATCAGATCCTGTTACAGTGCTGGGCTTTTCTTTTGGGCCTGGTGACATGGCTACTTCCAATTGGGAGAAGGCATTAGGACTCTGTAAATAAAAAGTAGAAAAATGGAAATCTTGACAGCAGTTCAAGAAAAAAAGAATAACAATAATTAACCCTTAGGCTGCTGATGGAATTAGAATGTATAGGAATTCTGGACTGATATATCAGTCCATGGCACAGCAAGGATTAAGACCTTTCTTTTGTCCATTTACATTATATTTAGTGTTGTATTTTTGCCACCAAAATCAGTCGATACAAAATTATACAGTTTGTTTTTCCAAATGATATAGGGGAGTAGATTGAATCTAGTAAAAAGAAACATTCTGGCAGAGATTTTCAAAATGATTGGATGCGGACACAAATGCATGCAGTGTCTGCGTCCATTTTCTTGCATCCAGGCAGCCCTACTGCTGTTTTAAGAATTGCCTCTGTTATGACAAAAAGTCACAATGTGCAGCAAAAAATGGACACCATTACATCCAAATTGGACGCATGTGCAATTGCACCCATTTTGGATGCATTTGTACCTATTTGTGGATATGAACATATGAAAACTTGCCAGCAGAAACAGGTCTCATGATCTATCAAGTCTGCTCATATGTGCAGCTAGCACCCTTATGTTGCAGCTGCCCCACCCCCAACCCTCCAGTCTCCCCTTGAATCTGCTCAGCGTTGTTTACACCACCCCCCTTCTTGACCTGTCCCATGCCCTTTTGAAACTCCCCACCATCCTTCATGTCACCACCCTCTCAGTGAAATAATACCTCCTCATCTCCCTCCTGAACTTGCCTCCCTCCAAACTTAGCCCGTGCCCTCTCATGTCTCCTCCCTTTCTCAGCTTAAACAGTCCCTCTGTGTCTGATTTGTTGATCCCCCGCAAGTATTTGAAAGTTTCAATCATGTTCCCCCGATCCCTACTCTTCTCCAGGGTGAACAGACTCAACTGACTCAGCCTCTTCTTGTAGGTTCTGCTTCCCATCCCCTGTAACATTTTTGTCATCCTACACTGCACTGCCTCGAGCAGCCTGATATCCTTCTTTAGATATGGATGCCAGTACTGCACACAGTACTCCAACTGCGGACTGACCAAGGACCTGTACAGGGACATTATCACCTCCTTGTTCCTAGATGAGAATCCCCATGCAATGCACTCCAGCATCCTACTGACCCAATCCACAGCCCTTCTGCATTGAGCAGAGTTGTTCATGCTCCCCGTTACTATGACCCCCAGATCCTTCTCCTCCTCAGGGATCCCTAACCGTACCCCCCTCAGCCAATATTCCCTCCTTAGGTTCTTTGTCCTGAAGTGCATAACTTTGCACTTCTTTGCATTAAAACCCAATTGCCACCTCGACGACCACTCCTCAAGTCTGCTTAGGTCACCCTGTAGCTTCTGCCACCCCTCTGTGTCATCCACCACAATTCCCATTTTGATGTAGTCCACGAACAAACTGATCCTGCTCCCAAGCCCATGTGAAATATCCAATATGAACAGTCCGAACGACACCAGCCCAGCACAGAGCCCTGAGGCACACTGCTAGTCACTGGTTTGGGAGATGAGAGTCCCCCCCACCCCACAACCACCCACTGCAGTCTATCATCTAGCCAGTTCCTGATCCAGTTTTCCATCTTGGCCCCCACCCCTACATGTTTCAGCTGTGCCCCCAGTCACCCATGAAGGACCGAATCAAAGGCCTTGCTGAAATCCAAATACAGGATGTCCACAGCATGGCCCTTATCCAACTCCCTTGTGACCATACCTCTCAAGTGTCCCTGATTTTCAGGGACATCCCTGATTTTGCCTCAAATTTTTCCTTAGTCCCTCTTAAAATTTGTTTTTCTGTGACTGAACAATGGAGATCGTGAGCACAAAATAATCACAGACATTAAAGTTACAGACCTGTTCTTATTCGGAAAATGCATTTTACACTAAGCCCCTTATTCTGCCAGCTTCTTGAGTGGATAGTACCAATTTTGAAGATGTGTCCCTGATTGTGGTCCTTTGTCCCTGATTTTTTAAGCCTTGTCCCTGATTTATGAGGCAGGAGGTTGAGAGGTATGCTTGTGACCCAGTCGTAGTATTCTATTAGTTTGGTCTGGTATGATCTCCCTGAGACGAACCCACGCTGCTGTCCATCCTGGAGATCACTGAGTTTCAGGAAGGTTACCAGTCTCTCCTTCAGGATAGCTTCCCTGATGCAAACTTTGGATGCTGTTAGGCCATCTAATAGATAGTCTAACAGGTTTGGTTGCATTTCTGCCTTGAAAATAGCAGCAGATGCATCTTGGGTGGATCTTTTTGGAAATCTCCCCCCCCCCATGCATTTACTCTATAAAAAAGGTGGGCTGGACATGATAAACCCTTTAGTCCTTCAATAGTGTGTTTTTTTCCTAAACAAGCCTTGGCCCATTGTTGAATTACTTTCCAAAAATGTGGTCTGAGTAGGTATTGCAGTGGGCAGGTTCCCCTCACAGAGGTTTGGGCAGTTAATATTTGGAAAATGAGACACTCTGAGGATTTCCTGACTGAGTAAAAAGTACAGTATGGTGGAAAAAAAAAGGATGTGAAAACTACTTCCTTTTTTCATAAATATTTTTATTAGATTTTCTTATTTTATACAAACAGACAACACAGAGCATGCATCAGTTTATCATACTAGGAATCATACTAGGAAGCTATATGAGGCATAAAGGCTAAATGCCCATAAAGGCCTCTAGATTTAGTAGTTGCCGTATTGGTCCTTGCAAGAATAGATCCAGAAGCAAATGATTTGATACCTTTTAATGGACCAACATAGATGTAACAAGAACAAAGTGCTCCAGCTTTCGGACCAACCAGTCCTTCTTCAGAAGCTCATGGCAGTTGTTTGGAAAATACAATACTTATAACAGCTAGATAATGCAGAGAAAACAGAAAAAAATCCCCATTGGTTTAAAATACTCATTAAAAAAACAGATGATGTCAGACAAGTTAAACAGTACAATACTGCCTCAGTCCGAATGAACCTTGGGTTCAGATGTTCCTGGTGCAAGACACATATAAGGAATCCTAGCACATAAATTTAATTGACATAAGATAACACTGCAGAAGCAGATAACTCCCAAATCAAGCCATGAGTGCCACAGTCAGTATAAGGATGTGATTACTGAAAGGCAACCCCCACCCAGCTTAAAGACAGACTGAGATAGTTATAGGGCTCATGAAATTACAATGTATGCATTAAAGACAAGAATTACCAGTAAAGTTGTCTCAAAACATCAGTGCTCACTGTGTGATGTGTAAAACCTAGCTGGACTTGCCACCCAGCTGTATTCTCAAGCTAAATAAAAGGCCCAAGAGATTACAAAACCTCAGGACTATATACATGATAATTAAAATATAAATAGATAATATTAGTGTTAAGAAAAACTCTAGTCAAGGAACCTCAAGGAGTTCAGACCATGCAGCCTGATATGTACTGATGTCAATATATACTGAGAATGTAGCAACTTCATGTACCACAAGTGTCTAGGGAATCTGAAAAGAGATAAAAATGTAATTTATCTCCTCCTGTTCATACAAACAATACAACCTAACCCACCCCACATCACAATAATGTGGGTGAGGGAGATACATAGCTTAAACGAGATGTTCTCTCTCTCTCTATCCCCACCCTCCTTTTCTCTCTCTCTCTCTCCCACAGACAGACCTACACATACATACACACACACACACACACACACACACACACACACTCTCAATCCCTCTCCTAGTGAACCTATATTAACTTCAGTCGCTGTAATTGTTCCCCAAAGGAATGCAACTTGTCATGAAATCCTGAGTAAAGTACTATAATATAAGCCTAATGTAAAAAGATATGTGCAGGACCCTAAGCAAATGAGATCACACATCCCAATATGTACAGAGTTACAAAAATTATATATAACAGTATAAGATAACACTCCTGTATGTACACTAGCAGGCTGGGTAATCTGAATATGGTGCAATGGAATCAATCCCCACAGGCAAAGATAAAAGTAAGAAGAAATTCTTTATGTGTGTGAAATGAAAATAGTAACACATTATAACTCCATATAGCTAAATAGAGACTTACCTCAATGTGACAGCAAGCCCCACATCTGTTATATCACATACTTCTCAGCGCATACCCACACACATGCATACATACATGCATCCACATCTCACATATGCTGAAGTCCTATAATATGTCAGTTTGAAGAAGAAAAGGTCTGTGAATGTTAGTTTCTGTAGTGTCCCATAAAGCCAATATCCAAGTTCATCCCATCTGCTACCATATTGAGATGTAAGATAAGTTTAATCTCAAAAGCTCGTCTCTGTTGTGTGTTTAATTAACAGTTTGTTGTTTTTTTTTATTTCATGAAAATATCAAGTCTGTTCTTGAAAATGTACTTATTATCACTAATGATTACAGTAGTGGGCAGTTTATTCCATGGTTCGACAATCCGTTGAGAGAAAGTGAGCCCTTTTTTTGGTACTATATTTATTTCTGGTCAGTTGAAGTGGGTGACCTCTAGTATTGACCTTAATTTGTTTAAGGTCAAGACCACTTTCAGCAAACAAATGTTCATCATTAAGGAGGTCCCATGAAAGCAAGAGATCGCCCCTTACCCTTCTATCTTCCAGTGACATTAGATCGAATTTTGACAGCCTGTCTGGATATGAAATCGTTTTGGAGGATACTAGATGTCTACTTATTCTTCTCTGAACTCTTTCAATTCTTGCTATTTCCTTTTTTTTGTATGGACTCCATAATTGTGAACCAAAATCTAAATGGGGTCTAACATATGCTCTGTATAAAGGTAACAGCACATCTGGGTTTTTTGATGTAATATTATGTCGTATTGCCCACAGCTAGGTTTATAAATTGACAGGAAATATTCAAAGGAATTGGATATGACTGGCAATAACATGGCTTTTACATCGATATTATCTGCTGGACATGCTGACATTTCATTTGTCTTCTATTGTATTGACATAGTACGTACAAGGAGAATACATAAGCCCCTGCTGGTATGTTGAGGTACTTGTATAGGGGGAGTACATACCAGAGGCAGATAAATGACTCTCAACACGGCCGGCTATTCTTGGGGGGCTGCGGATACCTGCCATAGAGAGGTAGTCAGTATATGCAGTTTGGATTATCCTGTCCAGACTGCCTTATTATATTCGCTGGTTCTGTGGGTGATATGGAAAATGCCTGCATAAGTGAGGAGCAGTTCCAAAATATCAGTAAGTCCAAGATTGCTCTGCACTCCAAGTGCAAAATGAAGCCAGAAACCTTCTAGTTTTCACAAGGATTTATTCTCCATACAGATTCCATACAGGTTTCAAACAGTGCATGCTTGCTGTTTGAAACCTGTATGGAGAATAAATCCTTTTGAAAACTATAAGGTTTCTGGCTTCATTTTGCACTTAGAGTGCAGAACAATTTTGGACTTGTTTATGTGTTTGGGGCTAGCTACCCCTGTCTGTGCACCCCACTTTCTACAGCAGAGCACACAGTGAAGGAGGTGTTGGACTGCCAAAATATCAATAGATGAGCACCTCAGATAATCATTGTAAATTGGTTACAAATGTGTGACATGAAACTAAAAATAAATTATAATACTATGTAAGCTTTTAAGAGTGATCAGTATCCTCTGCTAAAAAGTGGTGTTTTGTTACTTCCCCATCTGGGGAGGAGGAGGAGGGGGCAAAAAAACAGTTTCATAAAGAGGTTAGGAGTTAATGCCTGTTGGCTGTCTTCAGGTGTATAGCTAAAACAAACAGTCATAGCATGGTGGCACCCTGTCTGAGAGTAAGATGTTCCTGAGACAGAAATTCATCTTTCTGGAGGAAGGCAAGAATTAGAGGCCCTCTTAAGCCCAGGAAAGGGCCCCAGATTTTGTCATACTGAGTGAGTTTCCCTACTGCTGAATGAGCCACTCTTTCATACCTTGCAGTCAGGGAGACCAGATTTTCTCAGTCTTGTGTGTTTGGAGTTAAAGGATCCCTGCAATGTCTCAGCAGGACCCGTTTGGCATCTGTCAATACATTGTTCAGTCAAAAGATCTGCGTTGAGGAAAGGGTATGGTTCGGAAGGGGGGATGCCTAGTAGGGCAATAGTGGGGTCTTGCGTTGCATCTAGAGAGGTCAGGTAATGGCACTGGTGCTATAATTTGCCCCAGTAGGAGTCTATGTGGGGGCAGGACCTGAGAATGTGGGTGAGGGACGCCTGAGGGGAATTGCATCTCTAGCAGTCACTATCCAGTGTTAGCCCCACCTGGTACAGCCATTAGGAGGTACATTAGGCCCTATGTAATACTCTGTATTGCAGGCTTGTGGCCTGCAGCTCATGACTGGCTGTGTATGCTGTTGGTTATACTTGAACTCACTCTTGAGGCATAATGTTTGCACTTAACTTTACCTCTCAGCTATATCTAGGGGCCAGAATCCTAGAAACATAGAATCTGTGGGCAGATAAGAACATCTTGGCCCACTTAGTCTGCCCATTTTTCCCTGCCTACAGTATCACTGCTGATCCCACTTGATCTCTGTCCCATTCACCCCCCTTCCCGTTCCCTAAGATTCCTTTATACCTGTCCCATGCATTCTTGAACACCACGACTGTTTTCACTCTCACTACCTCCACTGAAAGAAGGTTTCATGAATCCATCACTCTTTCTGTGAAGAAGGACTTCCTCACATCTCTCCTGAATCAACCCCCTCCATAAGAACATACGAATGTGGCAGCAGAAATGGACCACTCGTTCTATCTGAATCTGCTCGAGTGTGCAGCCAACACCACTAGTTTGCAGCTGCCCCAACCCCCCTCCCTTTTGTCATCCCACTGCCACCCCCCACCCTCACTCTCCCCTGTTCCCTGCCCTTTTGAAGCTGTTCACAGATTTACATGATACCACCCATTCTGGTAGGGCATTCCATTTGCTACCACCTCTCTGTGAAATAGTGTCTCCTCATTTCTTCTTAAATCTTCCCCTCCATTCTTAGCCCGTGCTCCCTGGTGACCCTCCCCCTCCTTAACTTAAAGACCCCATCTGCCCCATCCTTATTGATTCCCCTCAGATACTTGAATGTCTCTATCATGTCCTCCCTGTCCCTTCTATCCTACAGGGTGTACATATTGATGTCTCCCAGTCTGCTGTCATAGTCTCTCCCCTCCATTCCACGTATCATCTTTGTTGCCCTCCTCTGCACCCCCTCCAGCAGTCTGATATCATGCTTTAAGTATGGCCTCCAAAACTGCATACAATACTCAAAATGTGGCCTTACCAGCGATCTGTAGAGGGGCAAGATCACCTCACTTCGCCTGGATGAAAACCCCCTCACTATGCACCCCAGCATTTTGTTTGCTTTTGCAGCCACCCTCCTGCACTGGGCAGTGTCGTTCTTGGTCCCCGTTATCATTACCCCAAGGTCTTTCTCCTCCTCAGTGATCCCCAGCTTAACCCCCCCCAGCCAGTATTCTCTCCTTGGGTTCTTCAACCCAAAGTGCATAACCTTACACTTCTTTGCATCGAACCCCAGCTGCCACCTCTCCGACCACTCCTCCAGCTTGCTTAGGTCCCCTGCAGCTGCTTCCACCCTTCTCTCCATCCACCACTGCTCCAATTTTGGTGTCATCAGCAAACAGACTTACCTTGCTCACCACCCCATGTCCAATGTCTGTATGAAGAGCCCAAATAATACTGGCTAACACAGTGCCCTGTGGCACCCCACTTGTCACCGGCCTTGGAGTTGAGAGCTCCTCTCTCACCACCACCCGTTGCAGCCTCCCACTCAGCCAGCTTATAATCAGGTTCATCATTTTTGCCCCTACTCCTACACCAGTTAGCTTCCCCCCAAGCCGCCCATGAGGCACCGAATCGAATGCCTTGCTGAAGTCCAAGTAAAGAACATCCACTGCATGACCCTTACCCAGTTCACCTGTCCCCCCGTCATAATATTGTATCAGGTTGGTTTGACAAGACTTCCCTGAAACAAACCCATGCTGCCTCACATCCTGGAGGCCATTGTGCTCCAGGTACGACACCAGTCTTTCCTTTAGTATTGTTTCCATGAGTTTGCACACTATGGATGTGAGACTTACTGGACGATAATTACCCAGTTCATCCCTTGGCCTGCTCTTGTGTAATGGCACTACATGTGCCATCCTCCAGTCCAGTGACACACATCTTGACTCCAGTGAGGTGCTGTACAGATCCGCCAGTGGCTCCAACAACATCTCCGCCATCTCCCTCATCACCCTGGGGTGGATACCATCCGGCCCTGGTGCCTTGTCTACCTTCATTGCCCTCAGTCCATCTAGGACTCTACTTGCCTCAATTCTTCCATCTGTCGCCTCCTCTCCTCCTGTCCCCACCCTCCCAGCCCATGCTGATAGCAGTCTCCCCTTTTCTTCCGTGAACACGGAACAAAAGTATTCATTCAGCGATTCTGATGCTCCTCCCTCTTTTCTGTCCTCCCCACCCCTTTTTATCCTCACTATTGTCTCCTTGCACTTTCTTTTCTCCCTGATGTATCTGAAGAAGTCTCCCCCCCCCCACATTTAATTCCCTGTGCTAATTTCAGCTCCCTCTGGGCCTTGGCTTCTTTCACTTTTCTGGTCACCTCCCTGGACCATCTTGCATATTCCTCCCCGTCCACTTCCTCCATCTTCTTATCATACCCCCTTGTCCCTGAGCACCTTATTTTTCTGAAAAATACTTCCCTTCTGTACCTTATTTACACCCATGAGGTATATAAAGGTCAATATCATATTCCCCTTCCACTCTTCCAGGGTGTACATATTTAGGTCCTTAAGTGTCTCCTCCTAGGGCTTCTGATGCAGACCCAGTACCATTTTAGTTACCATTCTCTGGATTGTCTCCAGTCTGTTTATGTCCTTCCAGAGATGTGGTCTCCAGAACTAGACACAGTACTCTAGGTAGGGTCTTATTAGCAATTTATACAGAGGCAGTACCACCTCCCTCTTTCTGCTGGTGATACCCCTCCCTATGCACCCCTATGCACCCCAGTATCCCACTAGCCCTCCCAATTGCACTATTGCATTGTCTGACCACCTGAGGTGATCTGATATGATCACCCCCAGGTGGTCTTCTGACCTCTCCTCCCATTTTGTATTCGGCCCCTGGGTTTCTGTGCCCCAAGTATATTACTTTGCAATTTCTCACATTGAAACCCAGCTTCCATACCCTTGACCACTCCTCAAGTTTTCTCATGTCTCTACTCATCCTTTCCACACACCTCTCCCCCGGAGTGTCAACCCTATTGCAGATTTTGGTGTCACCCACAAAAAGGGAGACCCTCCCTTCCAGCTCCTCTATAATTTCACTTACAAAGACATTAAAGAGTACAGGTTCCAGCACTGATCCCTGAGGCACTGCTGGCCACCCTCCCTTTCTCTGAGTGAACTCCATTTACCATCACTCACTGATACCCATCCCCTAAGGAATTTCTTACCCAGTTTAACACCTCTGGACCCACTCCTACACTACTCAGCTTGCTTACTAGCCTCCTATGTCGAATGGTGTCAAAAGTCTTACTCAAATCTAGGGAGGCCATGTCCACTGCTCCCACCCTGATCAAATATCTTGGTCACCCAGTCAAAGAAATCTGTCAGATTTTTTTTTTACATGACCTTGCCCCATGAATCCATGCTGTCCCAGGTCTTGTAACCCACTGGATTCAAGATATTCCACAATCCTTTCCTTCAACAGTGACTCTATTAACTTTCCCACCACCAAAGTCAGACTGACTGGCCTATAATTGCCAGACTCTTCCCTGCTGCCACTTTTGTGAAGTGAGACTACATCTACCCTCCTCCAGTCCTCCAGAAGCACTCCTGTTTCCAATAAGCTGTTAAGTAGGAGTATCCTAGGTGCAGCCATTAACTCCCTGGGGCTCCTGCAATACCTTTGGATGCATTCTTCTTGCCCTATTGTTTTTTCCACTTTCAGATGAGCGAGCCCCTTCAGGACACTTTCCTCTGAAAATGGACTAGTGTCCGCCTCCCTCCCTCCCTCCAATGCTCCTGTTACTTTTTTGTGGCCTCCTCCCATTCTTCTTGCTCTGTGGACACTTAACAAAAGTATTTGTTCAGGATGTCTGCCTATTCCTGGTCCCCCTCTGCAGAGTCCCCACCCTTCCCTTTTTAATCTTACAATCCCACCCCTAGTTTTCCTCCTTTTGCTTACATACCTAAAGAATCTCTTGTCCACCTTCTTCACTGCCTGGGCTACTCTCTTGTTAGTTTGCACCTTCATGCTCCTTACTGCTCTCCCTGCTTCTCTGACACATGTCTGTATCCTCCTCCCTCTGTGTCTCCTTATACCTTCTGAATGCTAACCTTTTAGCCTTTACCTTTTCTGCCACCTTTTTCAAGAAACATAGCTGTCTCTTTTTCCTCTTGCTTTTACTCACTTGCTTGATGCAGAGTTTTGTTGCCTTCCTTATGGCCCTTTTTAGCTTTGTCCACTGTTCCTCCACCCCACTCAAGTCATTCCCCCCCACCAGGTCATCCCTGAGGCATTCACCCATCTTTTTAAAATCAGCCCTCCTGGAAGTCCAGGACCCTTGCCCTTGTGTGGTTCAGTTCCGCAGTCATCCTTATATTGAACCACACTATGCGGTGATTGCTGCTTCCCAGGTGGTCTCCTACCTCGATGACTGCAACACTGTCCCTGTTACATAGTTACATAGTATTTGTTGGCAGATAAAGACCCTTGGGTCCATCTACTTTGCCCTGTAGAACTAAATTATTTAGTACCTCGTCCTTCACAGCAGATTCTGCTTAATCTGCTTCTTTTCTTCCCTCCCTTCCTATTTCTATGATCCCCCTGTGCCTTTCCCTTGCATGCTTGACTCCCTTACTGTGCTTGAGCCCACCACCTCTGCAGGTAGTCTGTTCCAGGCATCAACCACCCTTTCTGAGAAGAAGTACTTCCTTACATTTCCTCTGAGTCTCCCCCCCCCCACCAACCTCATATCATGTCCTCTTGTCCTAGGGCATGTCCTTTACTGAAGCATGCTTCCCTCCCATACCTTATGCCTTTGAGGTATTTAAAGGTCTCTATCATGTCACCTCTTTCTCTTCTATCCTCCAGAAAGTACATATTTAATGTCTTTCCTCATAGTCCTTCCGCTGCATGCCCCTCACCATCTTGGTTGCCCTCCTCTGTACCACCTCAACCCTATCAATGTCTTTCTTCAGATATGGCCTCCAGAATTGATGCTGTTCTTCAGGTGGGGTCTAGTGATCTATACAGGGTGAGCACCACCTCCCTCTTCCTGCTTGTTATACCTCTGCCTATGCACCTCAGAATTCTACTAGCTTTATCCACTGCCTTGTCACACTGACTTGCCACTTTGAAGTCATCTGATATGATTACCCCAGGTCTCTTTCTTGTTTTGTGGTTGCCACCTCTACCCCCCAGATGGCATTTCACTCTTGTGTTCTTGTGTCCTCTGTGCATAATTTTGCATTTTTTAGCATTATAGCCCAGCTGTCATACTGTTGACCAATCTTCCATTTTTTTTTTAAGTCTTTTCTCATTTTGTCTACCCCCTGGTGTGTCCACTCTGTTGCAGATTTTTGTGTCATCTGTGAAGAGACGCACCTTCCTTTCCAGTCCTTCCACAGTGTCCCTAATGAAGACATTGAAGAGTGTTGGCACCAGGACTGACCCCTGTGGCACCCTGCTAGTTACTGTCCGCTATTTGGAATGTATTCCATCCACCACCACCCGCTGGCTCCTGTGACTGAGCCAATTCTGTACCCAATTTACTACTTTAGACCTCACCTGGAGGCTACATAGTTTGTTCACTAATCTCCAGTGTGGGACAGTAACAAAGGCCTTGCTGAAGTCCAGGTAGGCCACATCCATTGCCCCCCCATCCACCTCTCTTGTCACCCAGTCAAAGAAGTCAATCAGAGTTTGTTTGGCATGGTCTTCCCCTGTGAACCCGTGCTGCCTTGGATTTTGCAGCCCATTTGCAGCAAGGTACTTCACCAACTTTTCCTTGATCAATATTTCCATTGATTTTACATACCACTTGTGTGAGGTTTACCGGTCTATAGTTCTCTGCCTCCTTTTTATTTCCAATCTTGTGGATTAGCACCACATCTGCCCTCCTCCAGTCCTCTGGCTCCATGCTTGACCAGTTGAGCAGGTCTGTCAGGGGTGCTGTTAATACCTCCCTCAGTTCCCTCAGTATCCTCGGGTGCACCCCGTCTATCCTCAGCTTTATCCACCTTTAATCTTCCAAGTTCCTTCATTATTCTGTCTTCTGTAAAGGGGCTAATGTCTACCTCTCTTCCACTAATTTCTTTACTCTTTATCAGTGGCCCTTCACCCATCCCTTCCTTTGTAAATACTGATCAGAAATACCTGTTCAGTATATCTGCCTTCCTCTGGTCTTCTTCCACACTCCCCCTTCCCCTTTCAGTCTGACTATTATTGCCTTTCTTTTTCTTCTTTCCCTTATATATATCTAAAGAAGGTCTTATCTCCAAGCTTCACAGTTCTAGCAATGTTCACCTCAGTTTTTGCTTTAGCGCTCCTTATAGCTTTCGCTGCATCCCTCAACTTCTCTTGATATGTTTCCCTGTCCTCTGCCTTCTGTGTTGCCTTGTACCTCTCAATGGATAGACTCTTTGCCTTAACCTTTTCTTCAAGTTTATTGGAAAACCTAGTGGCTTTCTATTTCTCCTTCTCTTTGACACCCGCCTAATGCAAAGGTTAGTCACTCCCTCAATGGCCTTCTTTATTGCTGCCCACCTATCCTCTACCTCCTCTAGGTTGAGTACCAGGTCTAGTATAGTCTCATCACAATTGAGTTCACTGACTAGTTGCCTGAGGATTGCTCTCTGCAGGGAGTCCAGGATGTCCCTTCTTGGCTGCTTCTAGATGAAGCTGCAGCTGGGAGGTTCCACTCTACATCCGGCAGATCAAAGTCCCCCACCACCAGCACCTCCCTCTTTTCTGCCATCTTGCCAATAGCTTCCACCAGTACTACAGTCTACAGACCTCCCCCCCTGTGCTAGATGTCTGTAGATCGCACTAGTGTGAATAGAGGCTCCATTGCCCATCTCTAGGGAGACCCACAGTACCTCTGCTCTCCCTCTATTCCCTGTATCTCAGTTAGTTTTATGCCTTCCCTCACATAAAGCACCACACACCCTTCTTTCTTGGCAGAACCTGTGGGGTTGGAATCTGTCTTATTCTGAAGTCTGGGAAGCTCCAGCCAAGTGCTGAGTGGTTTTGAGATGTAGTATCCAGTTTTCAGTTGGCCTTGCAGGAGGGAGAACATGCTGGAGGGAGACCTTAGTCTGTAGAGGGTCCCTTAACTGTAGGACTCTCCAGAAGTGGGTCTTTGGGAGAAGGTATTACTGTTGTAGCTCTTCAAATATTTCAGTACCCCCCATACAGGGATGGTGCTGGTACAGGCCCCCTAAAGCATGTATTCATTGTTGTATCCAGAGTGGCCAGTGTAGTGGCTGATGTATAATAGAGAGCTCAGGGTTATCCTACAGGAACCTTAATCTGGACATTTTGCAAGTCCAATTCAGTTTTTTTATGTGTATTCACCAAATGTTCCTAATGTGGCTGACACAGGGGACACATGGCTGAAGTGGTTTCCAATCTTGAAGGACAAGCACTTGTGTACTGGGGACCCTGGCCTGGACAAGCTCAGTGTCTGACCATTTTGGGGTGGGGATAGGCAGTGGTGCTGGAATGGTTTGAAAAGTGGTAGGGCCAAGGATGTAAGGGGTTCATTTTCCCCAATTAAATATATTACCATGATAGCAAAGAGTGATAGGGCCACTTATGAAAGTGGTAGTGCCGTGGCCCTAGTGGCCCCCCCGTTCCGGCACCTATGGGGATAGAAGGTTGGCAGGTTGGGCCTGCAACAGAGAATGGCTTGCCTGATTACTACTTCTTCCTGCAGCAGCTTAAGATTAGGGAGACCAAACCCTCCACACTTCCATTGTGTTTGGAGGACCTGTAGTTTAATTGTGGGTGTCTTGTTCTCCCAGATGAATTGGGGCATCTTGGAGTTTAGTTCCTTAAAAGAAGGAGCCTGGCAGTGTTACTGGGAGATTTCCATGAATGTACTGGAGTTTAGGGAGCACCACCATCCTGAGGGTGTTAACTCTTCCCCAGAGAGAGAGGTGGAAGCTTCTTCCTGACATGGTGAAGGAGGACGCACATCCTACTTTTTTTTTTTGGATTTTAGAGTATGGATTCTCAGTTACTTGTAATTTTGGTGGTATTGATTCAGAACTTTTCTGAGACATTTTAAATTAGTTAGTGGAGCTCACATTAATGCTGTCCATCTCAAGCTTCACCAAAAACTGGACACACTCTAAGAACAAAGCCGTATCCCTCTTTCTGCCTCTCGGAAGCTAGTAATGAAGATGATACTCCCAATCTTCGACTACAGTGACATTATCTACAGCACTGCACCCAAGTCTACCCTTGCCAGACTGGATCCCCTCTTTCACTTTATCTGCCATTTTGCCTTTGACTGCTCACCTCGTACACACCACTGCTCTCTCTACTCCACCCTCTCCTTCCCTCCCTTCCCTCAAAGCCAGATGTATTACCCACTGTGCCACCTTTACTTCCGAATTCTGATTAGGCTCTCCCCACTATCTTTCTACCCTCCATTCTTACTCCTCCTTGCACCTACCCTATCTGGAATACTGCTATCCTTTCACACTCTCCCTGGCAGGAAAGCTTCTATGGGCAGACTGCCTTCTTGTATCAGTTTCCTTTAACTCTGCTCCTCTCTTCCCCTATTTGCTCAATCAAGTCCTTCTCCTTCTCCATTTGTTTTGTGGTAGTGGTTCTTCCCTTCTTCCTGGGATGTTGCCGGTGGCTCCTTGCCTGTCTCAAAAGCCTTGCTATAGTGTGCACATTCAGCCACTCTTTCTGCATTTGTCAGTGGTGTGTTGGTACTGCTTTGTCTGTCTGTGTCCTCTTTGCATGTCTGTGAGCATGCATGTGTGATGCTGGGATGTGGCCCCTCTTGCGGCAGCTCCTGTGCCTCTTCTCACATTCAAAATCATGCGGGTAGGGTAACATGGTGAGAAGTATAACAGAAGCAGCAACAGCAGAACACAATAACATTATGATGTGTTTTTGATAGAAACCTGAACGTAACCCATAGACTAATCACAATTGTAGCAGGAGCTTAACCTTATAGTACCTGCTCATTTGATTGCAAATTTGCAGGGGCCCTGAATTTCTTGAAAAAGAGTGTTGATATATGCGCTATATGATAAACCCTATTTATGGAACAGAGATCTAGAGGAGTATCATTATAATTTAGGTACTGCATAGATTAGTCTCTAGGACAGTACTATATTTGATAAGTAATTTTTACAGAAAAAGGTAATCTCTAGAAGGTGATCATTTAATGCATTGCTTCATCCACAGAAGGTTCTGATGGCAAAACTCTTACAAATTGTAATGAAATGGGGACTAGCATTGAGCACACATGTCATTTATCCCGAAAGAGCCATTTATTAAATACTGGCTACAGTCACTTACTCACCGACTCCATTGCAATTTTTCTCTTTTACTACAGTACTACCCTGCCTTCATCAATCTGTACAACACAACCAAAATCTACCTGCCACAACATGCAAGCAAACATTCAGCATTGACTAATGCTTGTTGTATGGTGTACAATATTCATTTTTGTGTGTGTCATATTCAAAAAGCTGTAATTTTGAATTGAATGGCCTCCCATAGATATCTTTGGAAGACAGGATTAGGCAGAGGACACACAAATATAATTTAAGAGGGAAGGTTAAATTTGCGACCACTTTGTGGTACATTTCTGATTGCACCCCTTTGTACCATATACAAAGGGGCCCAGATATTCAAAAGAGTTGAGCCATGTGCAATAGGGTTGCGCCTGCACAAGTCCGAAATTGCGCCATTCTGCGATATTCAGCAGGAGGCTGTTGCGCCCCCGAAATCATGCTGAGCAACAGCGCAATGATAATGAAGGCATGCACAACCGAAGGGGGAGGAACCATGCATAAATGGCGCAGTGCTATATTCAACGACTTGCACCATGAGCAATAGGGGAGCAAGCAGAAGTTGCACCATAGCAGAAATGAGCCAAAATAAAAAGGAGCAAGGGAGAGGCTCAAGAACGCTACAGGGAAGCCACATGAAGCAGAACTCTAGCCAGACAGACAAGGCAGGAGGCACAAACAGGGCAGGCCAGGGAAAGGGCAGTCTGAACAGCCAGGCACAGGGAAGGTGTGGGGAGCCACACAGCACAGAGGCCAGCACAGGCAGGTGTACACAGTGCAGGGGAGGTAGCAGCCAGGACTGCGGGGGGGAATACAGCAACAGCTGCCGGGGGTGAACACAAGCCAGGGACATGGCCAGTACCACCTTCAAATGGAGGCTATTATGGGGGGTGAGAGGTGGTGACAGAGGGCGTGGCCATGGAAGGGCCCGTCGGCAGTATGCCCCCAACAGGCAGTACCGAGCCCACACCAGCTTTGAGCTGTACACTGATACTGAGATTGTGGGCTGGTACCGCCTGAATAGGGCAATTCTGAGGTGGCTCTGTGAGCTGTGCAGTGATGTGATGCAGGCACCCACACAACAGAGCCATGATCTGTCAGTGGAGACTAAGGTAACAGCCTGCATGTGCTTGCTCACCACGGGTACCTTCCAGAGACCAACTGAGGACACCACAGGCATAACCGAGTCAGCCACGTCATGCCACCTCACCCAATTCCTCAGCGCACTGCTGCCACATGCTGCGGAGTACATCCATTTCCCCAGCACAGTGGCAGAGCGCACAGCAAACATACAGGAGTTCCACAGGGTAGCACGTATGCCTGGTATGCTAGGGGCAATAGACTGCACCCATGTGGCCATACACACACCACCTGGCCCCGAGGGGGGCCGCATACATAAATCACAAAGGCTATGCCAGCATCAACTGCCAGGTGGTGTGCAATGCCAGGGGGTGCATAATCAATGTCTGTGCCACGCACCCTGGGGAAGCACACGATTCTTTCATCTGGCACCAGTCAGCACTGTGCCACAGATTCGAGTGGGGACATCCCCACTGGACACCTAAAGGTTAGTATACAAACCACATGGACAATCATAGGGCCTGGGGGCATGGCCAGAAGTTGGCATGGTGAGTGGCCTACATGGCCTGGGGCAGGCGTGCTGATCACCAACAACCTCCACCCTCTACACACAGGTGACAGTGGATGCCCACTCCGTCCCTGGCTGCTCACGCCCTACCGGTGGCCCGCGACCCCATCGCTGCAACGCTACAATGAGGCACACGCCACCACATGTAATGTCATCAAGTGGGTGTTCGGGATGCTGAAGGCACGTTTCCATTGCCTGGACACCTCTGGCGGTGCCCTACAGTACAGCCCCTCAAAGGCCTGCGGGCTATTCCTGGCCTGTTGCATCCTGCACAACATGGCCAACGAATGTGGGATAGCCATACAGGTCAAGAGGGGACAGTGATGGAGCGATGGGGCGCTGGTGATGATGGTGATGGGCAGCCCCCCCTTGGCCGATGGGACCCCCGACTGCTCCGGCTGGCACAGCTGCACCGGGACACCATCGTGGAGGAGCACTTCAGCCAACCCAGGTAAGTCAAGGGGCCATGTGCAAACACCAGTGGCTAAGGCACAACCCACAAACACGCATGGCCACACACCAGGGGTGCATGCCGTCAAGAGAAGTGGCAGGGCACAGAAACACACACACAACCAGGGATGGGTAAGGATAAACATGCGACGCAGATGGACACACACACATGCTCACACACAATGCAACAAACATGCACAGAGGGCAAGAGGCACACTGACCCAGAATGCACACCCTAGCAACACACATGTCCACAGGCCACCACGCCCGCTGCCTGTCCATGTGCATGTGTCAGATGCTGAGCACCATTGCACATTGGTGTACAGTGCAATGCAGGCATCATCATTCACATGCAACTGTGGACAGCAGCTGGGAGGGTGTGCAGGTGGACTGTGCGTCTGCGTGCAGGGCCAGGTACCCACCCGTGCACTGCCCACTGAAACACACAATGCACACAGGGCAGCACCAGACAGTAGCCATGCTGGGAGACAGGTCAGTCATGCGACACAGTGCCCGGCCACCCGCGGATGCGTGGGCGACCCGCCAGCACTGACAGGCTGACCACTGGCCTCATGGGGTGGCACCGATGGTCCCCAGGTGTTCCACTGCAAAACGTGACCGTGCTTGCGCGGGGTCTGCAGCACACCAAACATGCCTGCACCAGGAGTGCTTGGGATGCCCACAGCTGAACCCGGCGTCGACAGGGTGGGAGTCGCACGATGCCGGGAACGGGGGGTGGATAGTGCACTGCATGGTGTCCACAATGCATGGGCACCTGACTGTGTGCCCATTGTGGCCATGACAGCAATGAATGCCTGTGCATGCCTGTCAATGGCAGCGGTCACATCCTCCCACAAATGGTCCATCCCTGCCAGGATCAGTGCGGTGTCCCTGCTGCGATGCTCCTCTGCCTGCTCCAGAGCCACACGCAGTGTATCCATGGACGTCGCAAGCCACATCTGCTGCTGGACCATTGCTTGCAGTAGGCGGGTGTGCTCGTCCCAAGAGGTCATCAGCCTCCTTGGCATCCTGTCCCTCAGGGTGTGCACGGCCCCGATGATCAGCACCCCTTGAGGGTGGGTGCTGCGCACCAGGACCAGGTCTGGGCATGTCCACAGGCGGTGCACAGATGCCGCCGCTGAACCCTGTACTCCCAAGCCCATTGGGTGACTGCTGATGCTGCCCCTCCGGCTGCCACTCCCCAGGGCTCAGTGATGCTGCCATAGTGGCCCCGCAACAGTCCCACTGTCCTGAACAGACACCAGTGCTGCCCCAGTGGTGCTGACAGGTACAGCCTGGGACTGTGCTGACATGCAGGCCTCCATGGCAGCACCACCCACAGCCATGGGCGCAAATTGCCCTGCTGTCTGGCCATCCTGTGGCACACACGTGTCACTGCCCATGACGGTCGTGTCATCATCACCGGTGACGGACTCTGCACCGGCCACAGTCACAGCATGCTGGCATCCATGGATGCCAGCATGCTGGGACACACAGGCAGAGCTTCCTCCACACCTGTTACAACGACATCAGTGTGGACAGCCAGGTGGCCCCACTGTCGCAATGATCCACGTATACCTGTGGAGGTGGATGGTCCCTCCTCCAACTCCAGCTGACTATCCGCAGTGGACAGGCCCACCACCGCTGACCCATGCAGATGCTCAGGATCTGTAAGGGAAAGCAAAGTCACGTTAGTGCGTGTGACCTGCCCTGCCCCCCCATAGACAGACCATGACTTACCATGCAGTGATGGGCCACCACCCATCTGGAAGCCATCACCCGGAACAGCCTCAATGGCACTGTGCTGCATGCTTCCAGCAAGCCTCTCCTCCTGTGGGGTCAGCTGTACCACCTCCGGCTGTCCCCCACCTGTTGCAGCACGTGCTGCCCTGATGGCAGCCACCTTCTCCTTTATCCTCCTTCTGTCCGTGCCCATCTTTTTCTTACACTCCTGCACGGAGCGCTGGTGGCTGCCATGCAGGTTCACAGCACGTGCCACCTCCTCCCATGCAGCAGCACGGGCTTGAGGTGTTCCCCGCCGTCCACTGAGAAGTGGCTCCTGATCCAGGTAGGCCTCAAACAGGGCCTCGGTTTCGGCCTTTGTAAAGTTAGGCCTCCTCCTCCACCCACCACTGTGTTCCTCCTGTCCAACAACCTGCTCGATCATTATGTAGCCTGTAAGAATGGCAGTTGTTACCTGTGACTGTGCAGTCCCATGCATGTCCCTGAATCCACAGTCCACACTCCCAAAAAGCATGCAACTCACCAATAGACTGCAGTAACCGACTATGGCCACTGCAGCACATTGTCGCACTTTTATAGTGCAATCCATGCAAATGAGGCGAGAAGCAACTTTAAGTAGATGCTAATTGCAGTGCTGGGCCATTGAATGGCTGATTAGATGATTTGCATATGACGGCTGAATATCGCGCTGTTGTGCTTTGCGCAATTGTGTTGAACGTGCTGAGCCAATGGAGCAGTTCTGTGACATGCATAGTACTCCTCACTGCGCATGCCCAGGTTGCTGACGCAGGCGTCTGCTGTGCTGATGATGTGCTGTGCATGGTAGGCAATGCAGGGCATGGCCACCATTGTGCCAGTGGCGCTATAGCGATGGTCACTACATGGCGCTGTGGCACTGGGCCATCATAGGTGCAATGGGCCAACTGCTCGGTAGGCCGCTATGGCGCTGGCACACAGGCAGCCAATTGCACTACATGCATTGTCTTCCAATGGCGCTGTGCATGTCCATGCGCCAGAGACCCTTGACCCTGTGCCCGACCTTTGCCCCTAGGTGCCATGCGTCAGGCATGGGTTCCACCCTCTGCTCAGCGCTGTTGGTAACAAGCGCGTAAGACTGTAGCGCTGTGCTGCACAGCATCTGCCGCGTGGGAGCCGCACTGCAGAGCACCATATTGCCTACTATGACTGGAAGAATGGCATGCAGATGGGCAGCGTAGTGGTCTGCGATTGAGTTGGCCATTCTGGTGGCAATTGTGGAGCCACACCATGGGCCTCTCTTTGGGGAGGCGCCCCTGGACAGGGCCAGGACCAGGTGTGGCAGAAGGTGGCCACTGCCCTGGAGGAGGCCACCGGATGGGGGAGGAGCGTGGAGCAGTGCAGGCACCGCTACGAGGACCTGCGGAGGAGGGAGCCGGAGCTACTGGCACGACTGTGGGCACGTGCCAGGAGGGGCACAGTGCCACGGCCAGGTAGGGGTTCCGTCAACACACTTTTATCATCCATATGGGTAACAGTGTTGTATGTGTCCAGCACATAGGGGAGGGACCGTCTGGGGTTGGCTGTGGCGGTGTTCACAGGGTGTGGGGTGGGTGGGTCTGGCTGAGTGGGAGGGCACACACCTTGGGGCAGGAGGACTTTGCTTCAGGATTGTACTGATGTTCCTCTCTCCTTGTTTTCCCCACAGGCCCAGAAGAACGCTGCCGTTTGAGAGAGGAGCGGCGGAGGGAGGAGGACAGTGCAGCCAGGTGGGGCGAGGGCCATCACCGCCCACCTGACCGGCCCGATGAGGGTGAGTGCCATACATCCATGATTACTATTGCATGCTGTGTGACAGGGTGGGCAGCGGGGCATGGCCACCATTCATCAACACCACTGCCATGCACGCAACTTGTTACAGTCAATGCTGTCCAGTGGCAATGCATGTCTGGGAGTACGTCAATGGTGGTCCATGCGTGCACCAGGTGCATGGTTATGCCACTGCCTTTGCATGACATAGCCATGTCACTAAACAGCCACGGTGGTGCTGTGCGTGACTTGGCTGGTGGGTGTGTGCAGCATTCCGCATGGCTGTATGCACCTGGGTGGGCAGGTCCTGTGGACGTGATCACTGCGGGTGGTCACACACCATCACAGTGGTATGTCCCATGGTCGTATGCCATGCACAGTGGGTGGGCTGTATGGGGCTGTGCATTCACACCTATTGACTGTGCTCCCTTGTCCTAGGTACCCGCCATCTATGGGAGATCTGGGAGGCTCTGAGGGAGATACTACCGGTGGCCTGGGCATCGCTGGACGTCCTCAGGTGGATAGATAACACCAGGGTCCTGAGGCGGCACAGAGGCCGGAGGAGTCAGAGCGGGGGACGGCACTCCCGCTAGGGATCTATCAGTCCCTGTATTCCCCTATCCCCCTGGACCCACCCTCACACCCCTCCTTTCCCATCCCGTTTGTCCACCTCTGCCTCCTACCCACCCCCACCTTGTTTGTGGCCCCCCCAACCTTGTATATAGGTCTGGTGATATTGTAAATAGTTGAATTTTATATTTGTGCAATACATTTAATTTTGATATGAATACTGTGGTGGTCTCTGATTTGCAGTGGGCTATAGGTGCTCAGCTGCAGTGGTGTGCATGGCGTCAGGGCTGGTGCAGTCATGGGTATGTGTGTGTGTCCGTGTGGAGGTGACTATGGTGTGGGGGTAGCTATCAGTCAGTGTCTGTGGTGTGTGTGTTGTGCCCTGTGCACTGGATGACTGTGTGCAGTGGTCCATGGCGCGTGCTCTGTGTCCATGGCGCATCCATCGGCCCATCCATGGCCTGTGCAGCTGACACGCATGCATGTCTGTGACCTGCATGGTCCGCTGGCATGTCAGTGGTGGCAGTCCCTGCAGGGCAGCCACTGTACCCATCACTTTGCTGGGTTGCCCCTGTCACTGGTGTGGTGCATGCCTGGCTCGGGTGGCACTGTGGGCACCACAGTCATTGTCCCACCTCCATGCTGTGCCTTGTGTGTGTTGTAGGGGATGTGCCCCACTGTCTGTGACTTGTGTTCCGGGCGACTGCTGGTGGTGTACGGGTCCACAGTGCCTGCGCAGGGTGGCTGGCACTCCAGTGCCATGGAGGGCTGCAGGTTGTGTGTACACAGCTTACATGGGCCCACACTGGGGGCTTGGTTGCCCCACCACTGTGTCCCTGTATTGTTGTGCCCTTGGGTATGGGTGGGTATCTGTCCATACACTGTGTGGCATCCGGTGCAGTGCATGCTTCCATGCACCACTGTGGGTGGCTGTGCTGGCTGTTGTGGCCAGTGCTGGGTTGGGGTGTGTCACTGGACTACTGTACAGGGTGCTGTACCACTGGTGGTGGTGTCAAGGGCACACCCCATCCCGTGTGGGGTACCTCTTGTGCCGATGCATGGTTGGTCTCTCAGCAGTACCTCAGGGGGACTGTGCATGGTGGCACTGTGTCTGCCGTTGTTGCATTGCTGTGTGCTGCCACCTGCTCATGGGTGCTCGTGGTGGGGCTGGCTTGCATGGTTCTGTGGTGCACAGGATTGCACTGTCACAGTGGGGGTGGTGGCATGCATGGGGTTTCCTGCAGTGGTGGTCACTGCTCATGGGGGTGTCTGGGGGTCACAGTGCAGGGTGTGCTCTGCACTGGGGGGGATGGTGTGGCACGGGGTGGTCTGCCCTCCTTGTGTGCCAGTCACAGCTTGCCGGTAGGTGTGATGGGGTGCCATGGCCCGGCTGTGGGTTGTTTGCTTGTCTCCATGGGCCAGTGGTTATTCCAGCCCTCCCCCAGTTGTGCAGTGCTTGGGGTGTGGGGGGACGATGTCTGTTCTGCTGTGTGTTCCTGTGCCCATCTCTGGCTTGGGTGGTGGGCCCCTACCTCCCTGGTTGTGCAGTTACATTACTCTGCTGCTGGGGGGCTCCCTGGTTGTGCTATGGTGCCTCTGGACTGCTCAGCTGAACATCCCTTGTTGCGCTTTGGCACATCAGATCTGCTCTGCTTCCCCTCCCTAGTTGTGCTATGGCGCAGGTGGTGCGATATTCAGTCGTCGGCTGTAGGCGCAATTTGGTCTGCTCTGTTTTTGGATATCGCGTCTCTTGCGCATGGGTGCAATAGACTTGCGCTAGCTCCTGCTATTGCGCACTTTTTGGACGCAGTTTGAATATCTGGGCCTCAGTTTACAGGTCTTTCCTTATAATAGTGCATAGGTCAGCACACCAGCACTGAAAAGGGGTATAAAGAGTCTGCCCTTGCCCCGCTGTTATGCAGGGGCACTGGTATGCATGAAAGCACTGTGCTATGTTCAACAATCTAGCACCCTCACCACTGTCATAAGGTGCTGTGGCCTCTGCTGCATTTTGTATGAGTATCAGCCTTTCAAGCTGGAATGTCATTCCAAGAGGGGGAAAAGGGCCACCAGCATCTAGAACAGAAAGGGACAGGGCTAGCGATGGGTATCTGCTAGATCCCAAGGACATGGACAATCTCTTCACAGGATTCTGGGGCCATTGGACCACCAGGAGGGGTGAGGAATACTGTGTACACTGTACATATTGGGACAGTCATCAAGGTACAGGGTAAGGGGAATGACTTTAGCAGTAGTGCCATGGGCTGCACCCTGCAGCTTTCACAGTCCAGGGTGTTAGTGGTCACACAGCCTGTATGTAATCACGTATTTATTTATTTATTAGAATCTCGGATAACACCTTTGAGCTTAAAGCTCATTTACAAAGGTTCCATGTTGTAAGGCAATAGACAATGTACGTAGACATTACAAAACAGATAGGGGTATATACAGCAGGCAAGTACATTATGGTACATACAGATACAGATTCAAGCAAGCACAGTTAAAATACATCAGGTGTGAGAGGTCAACTTTATTGCAACAGTACTAAGAGCATTATATTTGGACAGGTGATTAGTGCACTGTATGCATCACAGTTGTCACATGGGAGAATCCACACCCTGCAAACAGCAACACCATTTGTGTATGTCAGTTTTATTGCATGAAAGTACAGGGAGCCCTTTGAATGCTTGAATAACACCACCCACAATTCCACAGACTGGTGATGAATGGTATTTATACATAATGGCATGGCCAACAAGCAGACGTCAACATATGGTGCAGGGGGAAGGGCAACTTTTGCAGAACGCTATGCAGCTGGTGCTCTAACATAAGCTGAACCCTATACTGTGCAGTCCATTATGTTATTAATCAGACAGCCGAAGTGCTACCGTTCATATTTCACCAATCAATTAACATAGGGAAAATTCTGTTACTGTCATAGAGAAAAAATACATCTTCTGGAGACAGCAAATCCCTTTTGTATATGGAAATTTTAGTACATGGCAATAAAGGGACCTCTGTGTTCCCCAGAATAGCACCATCAGCCACTGTACCTCTATATGGATCTTTGGTTATTCAAGTCCAAGGCAAGGAAGGAAATCACCTCTTATTCTCAATTATTTGGTTCATGGTGAGCCTAAGATAGAAACACTATTTAGAAGTAAAGTTCTTCAGTGCTGATGCCCTGAACCAAGATTTACCCTGGAAGAACACTGGCAATACCATCAAGTTTCAAAGAAATACCAAAATACATATACTTCACTAGTGCAAATCATCATGGGAAGTATAAGTATGGTTATTTGCATATACTTCCCATGATGCTGTGTATTAGTGGGGATGTGTAGTTTGGTATACTATATAGAGTGCTATCCACCAGGACCAAGCACAGTATCACAGTTTTTGCTGGGCTATCTTGCAGATACTAAAGGAACTCAATGTAATCCAGTTGTAATGGCTCAGATTTGTCATGCAAGCAACTGTGAAATCTCACACAGAGCCTGGTGGATTACACTGTAGGTCCTGGTATGCTATACAGACAATATAGCATAGAGGGTTAAACTACCAAGCTGTGAACCTGGAGACCTAGTAGACTTGGGTTTGAAACCCACAGTCACTACTTGTCTACTGTGTGACCCTGAGCAAGTCACTTAACCTCCCTGTGCTTCTGGGATGCACCTGGAGATGAACTGGTGCCTTTCCCAGCCAAACAGTAAAAACAATGCAATCTCTGTGGGGGTATCCTTAGGCAGGCAGGGTTAGATGAAGGCACACACAACTACAGTCCATGAGGTGAGAGCAAATGTGGGACTACTCTGCAGAAAATTCCTCCACTGTGCCCCTTTGTGATATACACAAGGGGGTTACAAGTCTTTTCCTTTGATAACAATTTGCCAGTACTGGAAAAGGGAAGAGAAGTCTGACTTAATGATGATACTGGCATGCAAAAATTTGCTGTGTTATACATAGGAGATCCCGTTCACCCTCACCCCCAGCAAGGTGCAGCAGCCCCTGCCACTGTAGAACTGCAAAAAAGCAGTTCTTGCAGGAGCCACATCCTTGCACACTGAGATACTCATTCAGGCAGTGCAAAGGGATAGTAGGCAGTGTACATCACTGCTGACAACAGTAATGGAAGGGCATGGAACATATTAGAGGTGATCCACTTGACGCCAGGGATGTTGACAACCAATTCATGGGATTCCAGGACAACAGGATCACAGGGGAAGGCCAGCAACGAACTGTATTGGCATGGCCATAAAGTAGTTATTTAGGCACAGGGAGGATGGGGGACAACTTTAGCAGTGGCACCATGTGCCTAGGGCACAGTTTATGTCATTGCACCATGAAGCAGGTACCAAGCCATGAGCCAAATGAAGCTGTTACAGTTTCAGTATGTCTGTGGCACCACAGCAAGCTCCCCTGTGTCCTCACCCCCTGGTAAGACAATGCAGCTACCCTTGCCACTTTAGAACTGCTGAAGACAGTTTGTGCACATGCCACAGTACTGCAGTCAGAGGAAAGGGTTTGGTAGCACTACCAACAACAATAACAGAAGGGAATGGGGACTAAGGAGGGAGAGCCATACTCACTAGAAATGTGAGGAACCAATTAATGGAATTCCAGGGCCAAAGTTGCAAGGAGTATGATACATATATATTGGCATGGCCATTGAGCAGCCATCAGTGTGTGGTTCGAGAACAACTTTGAAGTAGCACCATGCATCTCTTACCATGTTATGGTCCAAGTTCCACACTTAATAGCAGTCCAGCATGTTAATTATCAGACAGCCTATGTGTTACCATTAAAATCTGGACATGCAAGCCACATTAGTGAAGGTCTGCTGCTCTGGTAGGGGAGAATATATCTCCTTCAGACAACATCATCAATTAAGGTATGGCAGTTTTAGTGAGTGTCAATAAGGGGACCTCTGTGTTCTCCAGAATAGTGCCACCAACTACTGCAATTGTGTATGGGTCTTCTGTTACTGTATCACAGCCCTGGTAGAGGAAGAAGCTTGCCTCATTCTCACGGGTTCAAATGACACAGTATGACTACTGCATTTTGTAGGTATAGAAGACACCTGGAAGATAATGGCATAGTTCAGGTAGTTTTTATTAACATACTAACATACTAATTGCCAGCAGATTAGGCCTTATGGTCTATCGAGTCTGCTTGAACCTCAGATCCCTAGTTGGGTGCCAAGGCCCTCCTCCCCTTGTGTTCCAGAAACCCCTATCATCCATCCCCAGCCCCCAGGGCCAGGCCATCATCTGATACTTTCACTTTCTGTGTCTGTCCCACCCTCTCTTAAAGCCCTCCACTGTGGATCTCTGAACCAGCTCGCCAGGCAGTGCATTCCAAGGGTCCACCACCCTCTCAGTGAAAAACCTCCTCCTCTTCCCCCCCTCACCCTTCCACCTTCCAACTTCAAACCATGCCCTCTGGTGATACCTCCCTGCTTTAGTGTAAAGATCCCCTCCATGTTTACCCTATTTATTCCCTCGATGTACTTGAAAACCTCAATCATGTCCCCCCGTCTCTCCTCTCCTCCAATGAAAACAGGCAGAGCTCCTCAAGTCTGTCCTCATACGTCAAATCCCCTAGTCCTCGAATCATCTTAGTTGCCCTCCTCTGTACCCTCTCCAGGAGCTGTATGTCCCTCTTCAAGTGTGGTCTCCAGTACTGTACACAGTACTCAAGGTGTGGTCTAACCAGTCCATTGTACAGTGGCAGAATCACTTCCCTGCTCCTAGAGGTGATCCCACTTATGATGCATCCCAACATCCTGTTTGCCTTGCTAGCCGCTCTCCTGCACTGCTCAGAGTTATTCATACATGCATCCACCATGACCCCTAGGTCTTTTTCCCCTGTTGAGGCCTCCAGTGCCTCCTCTCCCAGGGTGTACCTGTGTTTAGGGTTTCCCCGCCCAAGATGTAACACCTTGCACTTGGTGATATTGAAATTTAATTTCCATGTGTGAGCCCAGCTTTCCAGAGTGTCCAGGTCCCCTTGCAGGGCCAACCTCCCCTCTTCCCCCTCAACTACTGCTCACATCTTGGAGTCATCAGCGAAGAGACTCATTTCACCCCTTGTACCCTCCCTGATGTCCGATATGTATGCATTAAACAGTATCGGCCCCAGGACCAAGCCCTGCGGTACCCCACTACCGACTTTTCTAGGGTTCGAGAGCTCCCCACTGACCACTACTCTCTGGGTGCATCCAGCTAGCCAGTTTTCAATCCATCTGACCATCAAAGGGCTTACTCCCAACCCCATCAGTTTCTCCACCAGACCATTGTGGGGGACAGAGTCAAACGCCTTGCTGAAGTCCAAGAATAATATATCCACAGGCTTTCCCCTGTCCAGTTCTGATGTTACCCATTTGTAGAACTCCACAAGATTGGTTTGACATGATCTACCTGGCACAAACCCATGTTACTGACTATCCAGACCTCCTACCTCCTCCAAGTACACCCACAATTGTTCCTTTGTATCGCTCCATTAATTTCCCACCACGGTCAAACTGATGGGTCTATAGTTACCTGGTACTTCCCTCGACCCCCCTTTATGGACTGGCACCACATGTGCCTCTCGCCAATCCCTAGGTACCCTCCCTGTCTCAACTGACCTGTTGAAGAGCTTCACCAGGGGTGCAGCCAGTATGTCCGCCAATTCCCATAGTACTCTCGGATGAATGCCATCCGGCCCAGGAGATTTGTCTTTCTTTAGGGCCTTGAGGGCTAACCACACCCTTTCGGTGGAGATAGCATCATCTGTCCCCTCCACTTTACTTGCCTTTTTATCCTTATCCTGATGTGACACCCCTGGGGTACCTCTCCCTCCCTCTTGCTCCATTTCTGTTGCTCCCCTGATCCCACTCACTGCCGCTCTATCCCCATCTTGCCTTGCTTTGTAGATATCCCATCCCCCCTCCCTAGTGAACACAGAGGCGAAGTACTCATTTAATACCTCTGCCTGGTCCCTCGCCTCTTTCACCCACCCTCCTGATCTCAATCTGCTGAGATGGCCCTTAGTTTTTCTCCACTCCCCAATGTACCAGAAAAACCCCTTTTCCCCTCCATGTATCCTCTGTGCCAGCTGCTGCTCTTGGCCCCCTCACCATCCGGGTGACATTTCTAGAGCAAGATGGTACATTTCCTTATCCCTATCCCCTCTTGTTGTTTTATATTTTTTGTAGGCCGCCTTCTTTTCTCTGACTGCTACGTGAACCTCACTGGACCACCAGCATGGGTTATGTGACCTTGCTCCCTTATGTTTCACCTTAGCGCAGGTCCTGACTGCCTCATGAAGTCCCCGTTTTTTGACCTCCCATCTCTTTTCCACATTTGTCATTAATGTAATCCCCTTCAAGTGATCCTTGAGAATATTTCCCATGCCCACAAAGTCTGCCCCCCTGAAGTCCACTGCCAGTGTCCTAGATCTCAGCCCCCTCCCCCATGCTTATTTGAAACCAGACAGTATTGTGGTCGCTCGCAGTCAGGGGATCCTCTACAACCAGGTCCCTTCCCAGATCCCCATCTGCCAGAACCACATCCAGGACATGCCCCTCCCTTGTGGGCTCCATCACATGCTGTGGAGAACACATCCTGGAAGCTGTCCAGCAGCCTCTCTCATGGCCACCTTAGAGGACATGGTTCCCGTTGTACCTGGCATATTAAGGTCCCCCATCAACACCACTCCTTCCCCTTTTGGTCCACACTGGGCAATGATGTTGTCCAGCAAACCACATTCCAGAACATCACCCATCCCGGGGGGCCTATATACTACACCCAGCTTGACCTTACCTCCTGCTGGGGTTCGTAAGGTGACCCATAAGGCCTCCACGTTTCCCTCTACCTCTTCTACCCTAGCAATTTCTATGTCATCTCTAATGAACATAGCCACTCCACTCCCTCTGCCATCCTTTCTATCCTTCCTAAGCATAGTGTACCCCCGGACGTTTAGTTTCTAGTCATGATTTTTGTTAGTGCGTTTCGTGACCGCATACATCCACCCCGAAACAGCATGGCCTGGAACTCTGGCAACTTGTTTCCCAAGCTCCTGGCATTTACTAATGCTACCCCCCCTCCCATCCTGATCCTTTGTAGAACACCACCCAGGTTCCTTATACTTCCATCCTCCCTCTGCTCCTCCTGAAACCTCCACCCCAGTCTGTTCCCCCTCCCCTTGGGTTTGAAGGCTACCCCTCATCTGGAGGAGAGGGCTTCTGGTCAGACCTCCCTTATCCCTCCCCTCACAAGTTTTAAACCCACCTTTCTTGAATAATCAGCCATCCCTGTTTAAGGACTTCCTTCCCTAACGGGGCAAGATGAAGCCTGTCCTTGGCATACAGTCCCTTATCCTCCCAAACTCCTTTCCAGTTCCCCAACACCCCCAACCCACCTCTTCACCCACTTCCTGAGCCAGTCATTAATCTCTGTGATCTTCATTTTTCTCCACTGAGGCCTTTGGTACTGGCAATATCTCCGAAAAGAAATGTTGCATCCATTATCCCGACAGACTCTGGCAAGTTCTTGGAATCTTGCTTGATTTCCAAACGCTATTTCCTCTAGATCATTAGTTCCCAAATGCACCAAATCTGGTTTCCCTCCACAATCCCTAACCAGTTCGTACACCATGAACTTTGCTCTGTGCACTGTCAGCCCAGAGATGCTCACTACCTTCACCTGGCTATAGCATCCACCCCCATGTCCCTCCCACTGGATACCCCTAATCATCGAGTCTCCCAATAACGGAACCTTAACACCGCCATCATCCTTTTGGTTACCTCCACTATGCACTCTCAGCCCCCATCCCCCCTTTATTCGTAATCTCAATTCCATGGGAGTCTTCCTGCCTTATTAGAGACCCCCTTGTCACCCTCCCCTTTCTGCCTCCCTTGTTATTTTGCCCACTTAACTCAGACCAACCCTGAATAGGTGTCCCCTTTAACCCTCTCTTATCAGAACCATTTATCCTGGCCCTGATGGTTTCCCATTCCCCCACACCACCATCCTCCCCCCTTGTAATAGTACCCCTACCTCCAGAGGCAATCTGTGGGTCCCCTTTACCTAGGGCCCCATCCTTGGTACAGACCCCCCTGCTGAAGGGGGGCCCCTCCCCACCTCCTTGTCTCCCAGTTTCTCTCCAGTCGTGCTCTCCTCCCTCATGTCTGCAATATGTTGCATCTCCCCCATCTGCTTAACATTTATGTTTCCCCTTCTCCCTCTGGGACTATTTCTATCCTTTCCATTGCCGGTCTGTGATGCCCTATGGGTATCCGACTCCCTTCCTGGCCACTGTATCAGTTTCCTCATTTCCACCAACCCCTTCCTCCCCCTCTAAGTTGCTTAGTAGCTCAAATGTATTGTAACACTCTATGCCAGCCTCCATCAAGTAACCCGAGTTTTCCCCGACTGCCCCTCTAAACTGCCCCTCTTCCTCCCCTCTTGTTCTGTTCTCCTTAGGAGCTCCCTTCCCACAGTCTGCTCTTTTAGGCTTCCCCACAACAGCCCCTCCTGACTCTTCCCCCTCCACTCTCTTTATATTCGGAATGTTTACCCCGTACGCTTTCCCCTTAGCATCAACATCCCTATCTAAGGGTCCTCTGTCCCTAATATTCCCCCTCCTGCTTGCTTTAATATAACGTCCTGTAATTTCTGAGCATTGCCCCAGCCTCCCTTCAGCCCCACCCTTCTGCTGCCTATATCCACACCCTTTATCCTTGGACACCCCACCCAACTCCCCCAGCTTACTCCTTAACCAATATACTTCACTCCAGATACAAGATAGCTGTCTACAGAGTGGGCAGCCTCCCTCTCTCCAGGCCCAATTGAGAATTATTGCCATCCCACAGCCTGTGCAGCCTACAACCCTTCCAAAGATGCCTGCCATGGTGGAATATGGTCACCCTGTTTGTCCCTCTCTGTTTATAATGGCACACACCCCTTTTCTCAGTCCCTTCCCCCTGGAATACAGTCTCTCTCTATACTGACTGCAGTTATTTACAAACCCAATTTCAACCCCACCAATAAAGTTCCCAAGTCTCACAAACACATACAATCCAGCGTGTGTCCAGTCCCATTAACAGTGTGTGTATATGCAGACATCAGGTACTGTATGATGTCACAGGCCCACCAGTTCATGTTGCTTCAAATTTCAGTCACAAACAGAAATACACAGCCCTTCAATCCCAACCCCCAGTGGCTTTTCAGTATTTAAGAAAGCCTACTTACCAACACCAGGCAAACATCACATTTAAATTTCACTCCAATTATCACTGCCAAACAAGTGTTCCCAAGCCCCAATAGTTACAATATCACAGCCCAAGTAACAGTTCTAACTCAAAGTAGTAATTTTTAACACACAAAACTAACTTCAAGTACAAAACTATTCAAATATTACAGTTAAAACAGAAGATAAAAAAAAAACCTCTGTCCTGAACAGCCTCCTGTTTCTGTTTCTAAGTGGACAATGAAAGACAAGATGCTTCTTGTAATTTCCCCTCCCCAAACACCAGGCAAACATCACATTTAAATTTCACTCCAATTATCACTGCCAAACAAGTATTCCCAAGTCCCAATAGTTACAATATCACAGCCTAAGTAACAGTTCTAACTCAAAGTAGTAATTTTTAACACACAGAACTAACTTCAAGTACAAAACTATTCAAATATTACAGTTAAAACAGAAGATAAAACAAAACCTCTGTCCTGAACAACCTCCTGCTTCTGTTTCCAAGTGGAGTATTACTGATATAAGTTCTTATCACTGAACTAGATAAGAACACATACTCATAATCTCATATCAGAAAGATTTCCCAAAAATGTATGACAAAAGCTATTGTTTCTTAACCCAGCAACAGCAATCCCCAAATTGCTATTTCCTAATCCCAGCAGTATTATGGCCTATAGCCCTGACCTCTAATCTAAGTTAAAAAGCAAATTAACCTATCTAAGCTGTATAATAATACTAGCATTCATATTATAAAGCAGTTACCCCTTAACTCAATAGTCTTAGTGACCTATTGTCTTGACCGCTAACATGTTGCATGAGAAGCAATCATTGCATGTAGTAAGAGTGACCTTATTCTTACCGTTCTGTGGCCCTGCCAGCAGCCTGCAGCCAATACTCGCTTAAGACCAGCAATGAGCAGCAGTCTTCTATGAGTTCGCTCCTGTTGTCCTTTTGACTATCAAAAGACTAGGTTTTTTATGTGCTTCTCACAGGAGCTTGCCTGAATCACATAGTTGTTGGACCATCTAAAAACTGATATTGGCCCAAATAAAAAGTGGTATGGGTAAAAGGTGACAGGAATCCAGTGCTGTTGGACCATCCAAAAAGTGGTATTGGCCCACATGGAAAGTAGGCACTAGGTTATAATGCTGAAAACAAGAAAAGCACCACCAAGAACCACACAGCATAAAGACTGCTGTCAAAAACAGCACCAGTAAAAAGCATCATAGAACAACACAGCACTAATGGTAGCGGTCTGAAACCACACCGACAACCACTATCATAGATAAAAAACATAATGTATGCTTTCATATTGCACATGCTCCACCCCCCACATACCCCCACATGGGGGCCTCTGCCACCACACACCCTGATATTTAAATAAACAACTCCAAGGGGGGGATATCAGAGAAAAGTAGAAACTTGGGGGGGGGCAATTTTTGTTTCTGGCTGTTTAAAAAAAATACACTTGGGGCAGGGGGAAAAACAAAATTGCAAGAGTCAGGAGACCAAGAACAGAACCCTGGTCTCCAGAGATGTACTGGCCGAGCTGCTTGTGCCTTAGACCTTTCCAACATGGGAGCAGCTCAGCCAGCCTCCTCGTTTTTTCATTACTTCTCCACTTCCTCCCCTGCCTTGACAGCGACAGGAGTAGCGGTAACTAACGTTCGATATTATACCCCTGTCGCTGTCAAGGCAGATGCTGTTCATGAAGTGTGGTTTTTTACTGCACTATTCATGAATCTGGCTTTTTAACAAGTTACCTGGAAAGTGCTGTAAGCTAAATAAGGCATAGTAGAAAATGGTATAAGACAAAATAAACTGTGTTCAAAGCTAAATAAGTCATAATAAAATTGCTATGGGCAGTCATCCTGTCTTTCTTCTATTCTTTTGTAGTTAGCAAGACTTCCGTTTGCTGCTTCATATCTTTTTTATATCTTTTTTCTAGATTAATAGCCTCTGTATTTCCCATTTAGCTGGTCCCTGTAATGCTTAGCCTTGCAGAGTTTTGTTGAACCTAAGGTCCATCTTTAGGTGATCTCTGCAATGTTTAGCCTTGCTGAGTATTGCTCAGGTTGAGATCCTTGGGGAAGACTTCCCTGCTATCATAATAATCTAATTGATTTGGGTCATGGTGGGTCCAAAACAGAAAAAACAGTTTTAAGGACAACAATTTTAGTGCAAAAGCACTAAAGCAAGATTTACCCTGGAAGGGCATTGGCAACAAATCAAAGTTTTGAAGATATACCAAGTTCAACATACCTCACTAACACAGTGCATCGCTGGAAGTATATTTATTGTGATTTGCAAGGCGATTTACACATGGGCAAGCAGGCTCGGTGGAGTAGTTCACAATTCACCGGATAATTTTTCTGCTTCCTTACTGTAGAACTACTCTGGCTTGCCCACAAGAAGTCTACTAGCTATGCCAAGCAGCCTTAAAAACTTAATGAAAATGAGGAAAATGAGAAAGCATGTTTCTTAGACAGGGAACTCTAAATACCAACCACTGCCCCCCTCCCAAAAAAAAAGATCAGCCTCATAGTACTATATCTAACCACAAAACTGTAGGTTGCACATCTGGTGTGAGGTGTTGGTACACTGACAAGATGGACAACCTCTAACACAGACAACAGAACCAGCAGGATGTCAGTGCACGCATCAGGAATTAAAATAATGTTCACATGGGAGATATTAATAAAGTACAAGTCTTTTATTGCCAAACTGAATGGACAGAAGATTCTGTGAACCTCTTACTTCGAGCTGGTTCAAATACAAGTCATAGCAGACAATAGTTAAAGAGCAAAATGTGCAATCAAAAACAAAATTCAGATATATCAGATAGGTTATCAGGAACCAAACCCTACCCCTTAGACTGCTTAGTTTTGGATATTTAGTCAATGCAGGTCATCTGATATACAATATATTTTTTGTTTCCACATTTTGCACTTTATTGTCCCAGTTCTGATGAAGCAGTCAAGGAAATCTGACCTTAAATTTGTCAATAAAGAGCTTGCACTTAATTAATATTATTAATATTTTCTGTTTGTACATTTTTTTTTCAATTCCTGATGAGTGTGCTGACATCATGTGTGTTCCATAGTATTGAACTACTTGCTGCTGCCCTGCCTGGCAATCCCCAGTTACATCATATGACAGTTGGAGAAAAAAAGAAATAATTTCGTAGTTGCTGACCAATTCTTTGTGAAGCCCCGACCCAGCTGTCCACTCATGTAGTGAAATAAAAAACAAACAGATCTTCTGCACTGTGGGAGTATTTTACAGGTTACACCTCCAATCCACTGAAAACATGTTGCAGTCTATGTGGTAGTAAGAGCAGTCTGGGTCCATCTACTCGAATGTTATGAAACTGTGTCTTGGCTGATTATTTAAAATGAGAACATGGCATCTTCCTTGCAGCCTCATCCATTCCCAGTCCACACTCTGGTCAGATGGGCCAGCAGCAGAAGCAGTGGCAGCCAGGTGTGGGAAGTGGTGGGATTAGATAGATTGTTTAAAGAGCAACTCTGCATTCAGCATGTACTCTCATAAATATGATGTTTCACCTATTAACATTTACTAGAGAATACTTTTTTAGTTTCAGTATTCCCTCCCAAGGTTTACAGCACATCTTGGTAGTCTATCCAAAAAGATCTGTGTAAAAAGCATTCGCCTCACCCCTGTTAACTTCAGATTGACCACCAGTACATTGGCTGGGTTCTGCACCTTATTTAAAGTGAGCCAATTAGGCAGTGCATCAATGACCAGTACAGTGGCTGGAGATTGCTCCTTATTTAAAGTGAGCCAGTGAGGTGGTGCCCATATTTTAAAGGCAGCCAACTTTGGCAGTTAGCATTTTAGAATAGGGCCTCAGCCGATGGGAGGCCCACCTTGCCGACTGGTGGCCGAGCTTAATTTCACACCAGAGCTCTGATTTGAAAAACTAAGAGACCCCCTCCCCTCTTGGGATGGAATAAGTGAGTAGCTATTTGAGGCAGAAAGCACATTTAATGATTTGCCACATTTGGGGGGGGGGTGCACTGGATCTTTCGTTTTGTTTTGACTGTATATGCCACAACCAGTAGCATCCCAGTGAGAAAAGCAATTTAATGTGTGTGATACTGCATGGTTTGAACAGATAATTTTGGTTTCAACAAAATATACTACACTGCATTACATGCCAACAGTAAACTGCCACCTAGTTACCTAAGTTCTGTTCAATTGACAGAACGCATTGGGGAGATTATGACTCTTTATCTTCTGCCATTCTGTATCATCAGATTTCAAAGACTATTGTATGACATGAAGCCCAATCGTACATTCCATCACATATCACATTTTCCAGGCATGGTCTCCCCAGTATGTACAAGGCAGTACAGATGCAGATGGTGGTGCTTTTGAAACAGGCAGAGGAAGTTATGCACATTTCATCAGTGTTATCTGGAGCAGTATTACAAGACAGAACTTAATAAGTCTTGCTGCACATTGGACTGCATCCAGATCAAGTGCAGCCACCATTCCTGCCCCACCTTCACCACAGCCAGGACCTCCAGGAGTTATACGGAAGCAGACAGCCACACAGAGGCACACCAATAGAGGAAGTGACTCACTTAATGTGCCAGTCATTGAGGTAGAAGCAGAGTGAGGTAAACATTCTGCAGTTTGTCTAATCACTGCCAGACATCCGAATATACTCTCATGATCTGAGGGTGGGAATTCTTGTTATAGACAGTGGCAGTAACATGCTAAAGGTGATGAATGATGGGGATTTCCCCCATACACCTCGTAGTGCACACACCCCCCACACACACACACCCACCCACACACACACACACCACCCACACACACACCCACACATATGCACACGCATGCACACACACACACTAAATCTGATGATGAGTCACATGCTTGACAAAAGTTGAAAGAAACTCTTGACACTGTATGGGACATCGTTAGATATTTCCATCACTACTCCATATGCACTGAGCTCCTTCATCATTGCCAGCAGAAGCACAATGTTCCTCAGCATTGCCAGATTAAAGACATTTCCACATGAAAGAACAATGCCTTTTATATGGTTGAGAGACTCGTGGAATAGAAACCTCTGTTCTGGGTTATAAATTCGATGACGTGGCCTGTAGGGGATATTTGACATGGGTGTAGTGGCGTGTTCTGCAAAACCTTGTTCCACTTCTATGATCATATGAGAGGTTCTATACTAGGTTTGTCAAGACAACAGGGGACTGAGTTGTCCATTTTGAGTTGTCCGTTCATGACATGTAATATTTTAAAGTTATATATAAGATCAATATCTGATATCTAGTCTGTTTTTGAATGATTCAGCATCCTTCCTATTTACTACTTGTCATGGGAGTGAATTCCATATACACGCTACCCATTGTGTGAAATACTTTTATATCTTATTGCTTTTGAAGTTATCAGTTTTAAGCTGCTTATTATGTTTACAATTGACTGTTTAACAGCTCAATAATAATAATATAAGTGCTGAATCAAAACTCCTTATACTAAGGTTTATAATACGGAGTTGTAGGAACTTGGGAGGCTGTAGCCCATAATTAACTTCTCCACTAAATTAGAGAAAGTACCCAATGCTCCCTCCCACTGTTATATTATATTGTTTATTTAGCTGGTTAGTTTTTGTTTATCAGGTAGGTAAAATAGACAATACAATGCCTATTTTCAGGAACATCTCAGGAGAAGTACAACATCAAATAACAGTAGCACAGTGGCACAAGGGAACAAATACAATCTTATATACACCAGCAGTAGAAGTCAAAAATACTGTAGTGCAAAAACACATGAGTAGCGCTGAGTACAACTAAAAAAGCAACCGAAAGGCAAACTCTAGTAGCAATAAGATGCATCAGGTACAGGAGCATACAGTATAACAGAGGATCGTAAGAACATGTGAAGCTCCTCCCTGAAAACAAGATGAGACCGAGAGATCCTAAGATTAGGTGTGAGTAAGTTCCAGGGCTTAGGGGGCAAAGACAGAAAAAGCCTGTTAACCAATATTTGTAAAACATTTGGTACAGACAGAAGTGACAGATCACTAGATCTCTTGGGATAAGCCTGATCATGTTTAGTTAGCATATTGGCCAGGACAGCAAGTCTAGCTGGTCTGATAATCTTGTCTATATGCCTAAGGCATATAGCCAACAAGAGGATGGGGATAGCCAACCTAGGCTGGAGTAGAGATAGCAATTGTGAATCAGCCAGAGTACTGATAAGGCAAAGTGAAAGATGTTATTATAAATGGTGCTTCATTTGTTTAAGTTACATTTTCCTGCCTCAGAATGGGGTATATGACCATAAGTGAGGCTAGGCAACAAAACACCTTAAGTAATAGCTAGCCTAGCCTCAGGAGTTAGGACCTATTTGACCCTATAAACAAATCCTAGTTTTGAATCAACAGATTTGCAGGCATTAGATATGTGCAGACTAAAAGCAAGGGCACGATCAAGGGTTAGGCCCAGGTATTTGAAAGAGTCAACAGCAGTAAGGGGAGAGCCATCAGAGCAGTAAATATTTAAATTAGGGGAACAAGCCCTCAGCTTAGGTGCTGAGCAAAAGAACATGGAGTGGGTTTTGCTAGAGTTCAGGAGAAGCCTGTTTTGAGGTATCCAAGAGTGAACACTACCAAACTCAGCATTAAGCTGCAAGTTAATTTCAGCAGTGTTTTTGGAGCTGGTATATAGCACCATATTGTCTGCATAAAGCAGGATGGAGCAGGAAGCTGTGGACCTGGACAGGTTTTTGATAAAAAGGGTAAAAAGCAACGGACCCAATATGGAGCCTTGGGCAATTCCAATGTTAATGGTGGAAAGGACAAATCTGGGTTGTTTAAATTTAACAAACAGCTGACAATCACCAAGGTGACTATAAAACCAAATAATGGGCACTATGCACTAATCGTGTGCGAGTTTGCAAAACATTTGCATACCCCGCCCGCACTGCTGTGCACCCATGGACAGATGCACCCATACTGGCATGCACAAAAGCCAGCCACCTGTCCACAGCTCCACCCTCCGGCATGCAGGACTCTGCAGGTTGGCCAAAGGAGGAGTCATCGTCCCGGGCAGGCATCCAATGGGATGCCCCACCGGGGCCCCTAGTGGATCCCTCACATAGGGAGGTGCAGGTCCCAAGCTGTGCATACCATTTCCAAGCACCCAGACCCGTGCAGCACCATTTCGTTCTGATGCCACCACTCTTATCCATTGCCAGGCACTCACCTGTCCAGCTGCCCCTGCTGTCTCCAGCTGCCCAGCGGTCAGGGACAGCATGGTGAACCCTGTCCCAGTGCTCCCACAGCCTGTGTCTGTGGGGGTGAACAGTGAGTTACAGCAGGGTCCCCCCCACCATAACTTGTGCCCTGCACCTATGCAGCCAGCACTACGTGGGTTGGTGCATACCACATAGTGCTGGTAGCCACTGGAGCGTCCCTGCCTACCCCTGGTGCATTGCTGTCCTCACAGCTGGGGGATCGGTGCATTACCCCAGCGTGCCCATGTCGTGAATGCCATGCGGCCACCACTCTGTGCTGCAGGAGCCAGAATGTTAGCCTTTGGGAAATTTCTGAACTTCGAAGCACTGTAACTTTGTGACCATTTAAAATTTTTTTACCAAACCACCAAAAGGCACATCTGTGGGACCAGGGCTTGCCACTCTGCACATTTCAGTTAAAAAGCCCTAACTGGTTAGATGCAGTGGTGTGGCAAAGAAATTGTATTTCTTGGTGCAGTAGTTTCGCAAATTGCGACAGTACAGATGCGACAGTGCTGTGATTTGCGAAAGTGTTGCAAATGTACTATCATGATTTGTGACACTATGGGGGACCTGATTTAAAAAAAGGTATTTCTAGAGCTGCTAGAAAAAACTGATGGCATCATTGTGTTCCTCAGGCCCCGTTTAGGTAAACACAACTGTCAGTGTTTATCTAGGGGCAGTAGAATTTGAATTACAAACATTTTTCTTCACCACTTACTGAAACAAGATGGCAGTAGCACCACAGTAAAAGGGTCACTTGCAACAGTAAAATGTTCTGGCAGCGGCTTTCGTGAAGTACATGTATTTTTTTCCCATTGACTATAATGGGAAAATAAAACTATAACTTTTGAACAGATTAATATTTTTCACCAAATCTTCAAAAGGCACATCAGTGACCCAGACTGCAACTTCCCTGAAGATTTCAGACCAGACAGACATTTCATTTGGGCTGCAGCCCCGAGCAAGCAGACACACAAAATCCCCATTTTTTGCGTGTTTTTTTGCACTCTGCAACTCTGCAACCACTCATCTGACTGTTACGCAACTTGCGATATCCAGAGATCTATGATGCCACACCATGCATGCACAATTGCAGGCAAATCCGTTGCATGGTTGCAAAGTCATCAAAGTGTAAAATTTGGGGTTTAACATAGAAGTGGCCGGAGAACCCTAACTATAGCTGCACTACCATGCAGCTATAATATATATATAATATAGAAAGATAGATATAAATATATTATACTGGTGTGGTAGTGCCAGTATATCAGGGTTGAGTGCAAACGTCTATGTTAAACTCAAAATTTTGAACCTTAATAGCTTTGGAACTGTTCAACAGATTTGCAAAATATTTGGCATGCATATTCTCTAGGGAAAAGTGAATCGATTTTGTGGTTTCTGAGATACAGAGTGTCAAAAAAAATCCTAAATTTACTACTTTTTTTACATTTCTTTGTCCACCTGTATCTCAGAAACAGTTTTTGGTTTTGCTCTGAAATTATCAGGGTAGAAAGCCTTTGGGTCACAGATGTGCCTTTTGAAGGTTTGGTAAAAAATATTAATCCATTCAAAAGTTATAAAACATTTTCTTTTCTCATTATTTCCTATGGGAGAATTTATGTCCACTATGGGGTTGCACACTTCTTTGTGCACTTGTCACTCTGAAACCGTTTTAGGTTGTGCTCTCAAATTTTCAGGTTACAAAGCATTTGGGTCATAGATGTGCCTCTCATGGTTTGGTGAAAATATATTAATTTGTTCAAAAGTTATATCAGTTTTAAGTTTCCCATTATTTCCTATGGGAAAAGTTAAGTGTTCAGCACGAAAGTATCATATTTTCACAAATCATAGTGTGTGTGTGTGTGAAAATAGTTGTTTCCTATTTTCACACGCACACCATGATTTGTGAAAATAAGGTGGTCAATTGCTGACAGCAGGGTGTCCAATCCCCATGTCAGCATTTCTCCCCCCCCACTACTATGGCACACTGGGGGCCCACCCCAGCATGCCAAATAATTTTTTTTTTAATCTTGTTTCAGACACAGGGATGCCCACTCTCAGTGTTGGTTGCCAACAGGGGTGCCCAAAAATTATTTATTTATTTTTACCTTGCAGATGGGGGTGCCCAATCCCCATGTTGGCAGCATGTATCCCCCAACTCATGTGGCACACTGGGAGCCCACTCCAGTGTGCCCCAAAGTTGTTTTTTTAACCTGTAAATAAAAAAATCATCCCTTATCTTTTTTTACCTTTAAAAAAGAAAATGGTCCCTCGTCATCTCCCTAGTATCCCCTCGCTCATCCCCACCCTCCCACTGAGTACTCACCTCTCCACACCCCCTTCTTACCTCAAACTTACCTACAGAGGTCAGCGCTGTCATCTTCTCTGGACTGGGATACGTCTCACTCTTCAAAGTCACCTCGTGAACATGGTCACTGTCATTTCTTTACTCATTCCCTGACTGAAAAATCACCTTTCTGGACCAATTAATGAAATGGAAATGCCACTGTTCATGAGGTGGAGTCCCAAAAAGCCCATGTTGCAAATTTGGCAAAAAAATTCCAAACAATGCTTGCGTTGTGAGCGTGTGTTGTGCAGTTTCTACGCATGCTTGTAACTTCACCAATTTTTACTATTTTCTCTCCAGATTTTCCACATAGCCATTTTTTCACATCTTCCTATGAACAGTATAGCTGTCATTTTTCATAACCTGCCCAAAACATGTTTTCACACCTGTGGTGCAGAATGGCATGGTCACTGTGCAAAATCAACTTTTGGGATGGATTAACAAAATCACAGTGCCATTGTTCATGAGTGGAGGTCCCAAAAATCCCATGTTAAAAATCTGGTGAAAAAATTCCAAAAAATGACCACGTTACGAGCGTGCATTGCACATTTTCTACATACACTCGTAACTTCACCAATTTTTCATATTTTCACTCCAGATTTTCAACATTGCCTTTTTGTCACTCCACGTTATAAACAGTACAGCTGTCATTTCTCACATCCTGTTTGAAATGTGTTTTATCACCTGTGGCAAAGATGAGCAGTCGAGGTGCGAAATCTCCTTTTAGGACTAATTAACGAAATGACAGTACCACTGTTCATGACGTGGGGTCCCGAAAAGGCCATGTTCAAAAGTAGGAGACAACATGCCTAAAAATAGCCATATTACGAGCATGCATTGCACAGTTTCTACTTAGGCACATAACTTGCGTAATTTACAATATTTTCACTCCAGATTTTCAACATATCCATTTTTTAAAACCACTTCATCAGTGGTACAGCTGTCATTTCTCACATCCTACCTGAAATGTTTTTTCACACATGTGGTGAATAATGCCAGAGTAGCTGTGCAAAGTCACCTTTCGGGACCAATTTAATGAAATGCCAGTACCACTGTTCATGAGGTGAGATCCCAAAAAGCCCATGTTGAAAATTTGGTGAAAAAAATCCAAACTGATGCATTAATATAGTTTTTTGCAATGAATTTATCTTCTTTTTTTTTTCAATTCTATTTATCTCCCTTAGTCACCGGAACTCTCTCGTGCTTCTCCACTCACCTATGCCGCTCTACCACCCATTTTGAACCCTGCCATTTTCAAGGACGTTACTTTCTCCTCGTGCCCCCGGGGGGGCCATAAGGCCTGAGGAGATCAAAGGGGCAGTTGCAGGGCTCCAGATTTGGGCATGTGGCGGATAGGCACTGGGATGGCTGTCGCCTATCCAGGCTGGGGGGGGTTCTGTAGTGTTTTTACGCCCCAGACATGGGACATGCAATGCTGCCCAGCCCACAAAGTGGATGCTCCCACCCACGTCCAGAAGGTGGCTGCCAGACATCTTCCCCTACTTGTAAGCCCCAGTGCATTGCAGTGCTGCTGGTCTCCACCGGGGGCCGCTGCTATGCCAGGGTACCTCTGAATCCCTCCCCAAGAGAGGAGAGCAGTCCTCTGGATGCTCAATCCTCTCTCTCCCCTGCCGACCCCTGGCAGTCCGGGCTCATTCCCGAACCCCAGTCGCTGGCATGGCTCAAGTTGTGTCGTCCAGTGCCTCAACCCTCAGCACCACCAGGCTGGCTCAATTTATCTTCTTTTTGAGATAGTATAATAGTATGTGCGTGTGTAGAATAAATTCAATGGGTGCACATAACTTGGGCATTTGCAGGATTTTTTCACCAAATTGTCAACATGGCCTTTTGGGGACCCCACATCATGAACACTGGCACTGTCATTTCATTAATCTGTCCCAAAAGTTGATTTTGCAAATCAGCCATGCCATTCTGCACAACAGGTGCAAAACATGTTTCAGTCAGAATGTGGAAAATGACAGCCGTATACTGTTCATGAGGTGTGAAAATTGGCAATGATGAAAACCTGAAGTAAAGATATGAAAAATTGTCGGAGTTACATGCGTGCATAGAACCTGCGCAACGCACGCTTGTAACGTGGTCATTTTTTGGAATTATTTCAGCAAATTTTCAACATGGACTTTTTGAGACATCCCCTCATGAAAAATGGCACTGATTTCATTAATCTGTCCCAAAAGTTGATTTCACAGAGCAACAGCGCCATTCTGCACCACAGGTGTGAAAACACTTTTCGGGCAGGATGTAAAAAATGGCAGCTGTACTGTTCATGAGGAGGTGTGAAAAAATGGCAATGTTGAAAATCTGGAATAAAAATATTAAAAACTGGTGAATGCATGCTTGTAACGCAGTTATTTTCTGGACTTTTTGCACTAAACTTTCAACATGGGGTTCTTGGGACCCCATCTCATGAACATTGGCACTTGTTTATTTTAATCAGTCCCGAAGGTGATTCCCACGCAGCTACCATGAAATCCCACCTTTGGGACTGATTAATGAATGACAGTGAAGTGTTCATGAGGTGGGGTCTGAAGAACCCCATGTTGAAAATTTGGGGTCAAAATTCCTAAAAATGGCTGAGATATCAACCTAAGTTGAAACCCCCATTGACTGCCATTATACGGAGCTTACCTTTGATTCTTCAGTTTGTGGTTCGCCTTTGAAGAGTGCAGTCATGTCCCAGTCACCAGAAGATCACAGCCACCGACCTCTGGAGGTAAATATGGGATCGCGGGGGCAGTGAGGTGGGTGCACAGAGGGGGTTGGGATGGGGAGGGGTGTGTGGGGAGACAATGAAGGACTGTTTTCTTTTTTACAGTGAAACAAACAAAAATATGTTGGGGGACTGTTTTCTTTTTTACAGGAACATTATAAATATAACTGGAGACATCTGGAGTGGGCTACCCAGTGTCCCACCTTGAGTGGGGGGGGCTAGTGAAACAAACAAAAAAAGATGTTGGGGGGACTGTTTTCTTTTTTACAGGAACATTGTAAATATAACTGGGGACACTGAGAGTGGGCTACCCAGTATCTCACCTTGTGTCGGGGGCTACTTACAACACAGGGATTGGACACCTTGTTGTTGGCAATGTGGCAGACTGTTGGGGACTGGCATCTAGTGCCGACACGGGGATTGGGCACCCTGATGTCGGCAACAACATTTTTGTTTATAAAAATGGCTATTTGGGGATTTTTTGGCTCACAAAGTAGTATCCTAGTTCATATCTTGTCATACTTACTAGGATCCTACTTCGTATGACGCCCATACGAACAATGAATGTAAACAATAAATAGCACACATTTTAGGAACATTTTTCAAGCAGTAAAGTGCAAAATGCACCTAAGGGATCCCAATAAACAAGCTACATGTGTTGGTTCCTCTCCCGGTCATCATTTGGGGGGGTCTACAAATTTTAATATTTCAGGCAAACTGGAAACAAGATGGCAGCCATACGAAAGAGGAATTTTCTCATACAATGCAGGATTCCTTTTTCGTATCAAACAGCTATATTAAAGCACCTACTGAGCATGCTCAGAAAAGATTTTCTAACATTTTTAAATTGCAATAGTTTAAAAATGGCTTATTGTTTTTTCACCAGACTAGCAAAAGGCACATCTGGGGGGTTGTCCCTTTCTGTTCTGAAAATGTCATACCAAACAAACAAACCCTCTGGGCTGTGGCAAGTTCAAAGAAAAATCCCTGCAAAGTCAATGGGTAAAAAGATGTTATTTCACCTCTCTGTAACTCGGGGACCACACCTCCAACTGGAACAAAACATGCCCAATCAAGAGATCTACACCACAGGAAGATGTATAGCAAATTTCGTGCAAATCCACTGAACGGTTGCAAAGTTATTAAAGTGGAAAATTTAGAGTTTAACATTGAAGTGCCTATTCAACCCTAACTATAGGGGCGTGACCGCACCCCTATAATATGTGTGTGTGTGTGTATATATATATATATACATACATCTGTGTGCGTGTGTGTATATATATATATATATATATATGTGTGTGTGTGTATATATATATATATATATATATATATATATATAAAATATATACAGTACAACCTTGATTATCCAAACCAAACGGGAGACAAGGGATTTGTTCGGATAAGTGAGAGGTTCGGATGAGCGAGTTTCTATTAATGTTGCCGTTAAAAATAAGTTTTGCACTTTGTGGTCACATAAAAAAGAAACAAGACAGATGTTAAGCAAAAATTAATTTTATTTTGTAGTATTTCATTTTTATTAAATTAGCATAAATGAAAAAAAGGTAAAAAAGTATCAAAATCTTGAATTTATTTTGTTTTAAAATATTCAGTGATCGATTTCTGTTTTGCCACTTCATTTCATTTTTTTAAAGCCCTCTGTTTCAATTGGCGTAAGAGAAGTGTGTGTAGGTAGTCTCACTCTTGTTGAGTCTCGAGCCAAAGAATACAAGTTTCAAATGCTGAAACAGCTTCAGTTGCTGCAGGAATAGCATTCACATTGCCATCCTCTGGATCATCATCCTCTATCAGGCCCTGTTTTGACTGCTCCTCAGATGCTATTGCGATTATGTCTGCATCAGTTAGTTCCCCGTAGCCCTCTTCATCCATGTCAGCTTCAATCCACTGTGTGATGTTTTCCTCGGGAATCTGTAACTGGTCTGCCAGCTGAATTACCCCATTCATAGCTTCATCCTGCTGTGAAACTTCAATTAGCTCTGCCGCGGGTGAAAGCACTTGCGATCGGCTCCAGCATTTCTGGATGGTGTCCACTCGTACCTCAGCCCATGATTCTGAAAGGAGGTAGCAAGCATCCTTTATTGTTACTGTTTTAATGACATCAACAAGTGGCAGACTGTCATTTTCCTCACACAGAACATTGCTTAGCAATTTCCCTTATAAGTCATTTATAGCAACGCCAGGATTCCTTGGTCAAGGGGTTGAAGTTTGACAGTAGTGTTTGGTGGTAAAAATATGCACCGGATGCTAAGGTCGTCTGTGGTCAGTGTTTCTGTGTCTGGATGGGCTCCCACATTATCAATTAACAGGATGGCTTTCTGTGGGATCCCCAAGGATCTTAAATGTGAGCGCACAGAGGGTACAAAGTCAGCAATTAAATCCAAGCTTTAAACAGTGCTGCTGTCATCCATGCACTGGACTGAGCTCGGTAAAGAACAAGCAATGAGTCCATATTTATGTACTTAAAGCACCGTGGTCTGAGTGATTTTCCAGTGACCAACAGTTTTAATTTATGACCACCACTTGCATTGGAGCAACCAAGAATAGTGAGCCGCTCTTTATTTTTCTTGTGTCCTGGAGTGAACTTTTCAGATGAGCTGGCTAATGTTTTGTCTGGCAACAGCTTCCAATAACAACCAGTCTCACCTGCAATTTTAGATTTGTTCTTCGATCGGACCTTCATTTTGAATTGTTGCGGCAAGATGATCTCTGTATGGGGCAATTGAGTCATCGGCTGCAGACATGAGCTCCCCAACAATGGATAGTTGATGAATCCCATGTCTGGCTTTAAATCGCTGAAGCCAGCCTTCACTCAGTGTAAAGGTATCATCTTCTCCGTTTAAATTACGGTGGAACTGCATGACTTTGTGCTTCAGGATCGGCCTGGATATCGGGGTGCCTCTTACTCTATTTTGTATGAACCAGAGGTACAAAGTCCTGTCAAGCTGCTCGTCCTGGCAAGTCTTCATGGTCTTACGTTGGTCAGCATAAGATGTGTTTTCCATCATTGCCGCGTATGCCCTTAACTTATCTCTTGCTTTGTGCAGGTCAGAGACAGTGGATTTCCCAAGGCCAAATCACCTGGAAACAACAACGGCCTTCTCCCCACTGTCTAGGCAGTCCAGAATACAAATCTTTTGGGAGATATCAAGAACGCATCTCTTTCTTTTCTTGTCGCCCATTGTTCAGCCCAGCTGCTCAGCAAACAGTGCATTAACTTGCTCCGGTACCTCAACCTCCTTAAGTACCTGTTGATCACACACTAAGTAAGTACTGGCAGCTGAACATGGTTAGCAGAACATGGTTAACACCTGAAACACTTGAAACACAGCTTCTGTTAGGCTGAGAAAAGCAAATCGGGAGAATGCATGTAGAAAGGTGGAGGACACAATACAGGTTTGGTTAATCTGGAGATTCGGTTAAATGGGGGTTGGATAATCGAGGTTATACTGTATACACATATATATATATATGTATGTGTATATATATATATATATATATACACATATACACATTATATATATATATATATATATAAGAGGCAAAGAAACTCCATTTAATGCATCAGTTAGGGTTGTTCCATACTGACAAAAGTAAGGAAATTCGGTGTTAGGGTTGAACCCCCGATGGACACCTTCAGCCCGCCCCCCCAGCCGGCATCACAGTGCGAGTTGGGGTCATCGACTAACTCTCACCCCATCACATGTGTAAAGAAGTAGAGGTATAGGAGAATGGAGCAAGAGCTAGGACCGACGACCCAACACGCACCCCAATGCCGGCTGGGGGGGCGGGCTGGAGGTGTCCAGCGGGGTTTCAACCCTAACACCGAATTTCCTTACTTTTGTTGTTGTGGAACAACCCTAGCTGATGCATTAAATGGAGTTTTTTCTCTAATTTCCTTTCTTTTTGAGAATGATGCCGAGAAATACTGAATGTAATGAAGGGCCCCATGCTCCCGCCACGTGATGTCTTGTGACATAGTAACAGGAACAGCAACACAAACACAAGGTGGAAATGCAAATGGTAACAGTAACGAAAACGCAAGGGCAAATGACAACGCAAAGGGTAGCACACATGGTGGTGCACACGGAAATAGTAACAGTACCAGGTACATAAACTCAAGGGGAAACAGTAACTGTAACAGTAACATAAGCATACCCTTTTTGCTGGAGAACTGCATAGAGAAACACAGTGTACAAAGAATGTCTGCATTGTAATGGTAATGGAAGTAAACGAGCATTGAAGTACTTACTGCGGGGATCTCGAAGAACCGGTCTGGTGGAGAAACTGATGGGTTAGGAGTAGGCCCTTGATGGTCGGGATGGATTGAAAACTGGATAGCTGGACGCACTCAGAGTAGTGGTCTGTGGGAGCTCGAACCCCACAGAGGTTGGTAGTGGGTACCACAGGGCTCGTCCTGGGTCCAATCCTGTTTAATGCATACATATCAGACATCAGGGATGGTATAGGGTGTGAAATGAGTCTCTTCGCGGATGACTCCAAGATGGGAGCAGTAGTCGAGGGAGAAGAGGGGAGGTTGGCCTTGCAAGGGGACCTGGACACCCTGGAAAGCTGGGCTCACACATGGAAATTAAATTTCAATATCACCAAGTGCAAGGTGTTGCATCTTGGTCGGGGAAACCCTAAACACAGGTACACCCTGGGAGGGAGGTGCTGGAAGCCTCAACAGGGGAAAAGACCTAGGGGTCATGGTGGATACATGTATGAATAACACTGAGCAGTGCAGGAGAGCAGCTAGCAAGGCAAACAGGATGTTGGGATGCATCGCAGGGGATCACCTCTAGGAGCAAGGAAGTGATTCTGCCGCTGTACAATGGACTGGTTAGACCACACCTTGAGTACTGTGTACAGTACTGGAACCACACTTGAAGAGGGACATACAGCTCCTGGAGAGGGTACAGAGGAGGGCAACAAAGATGATATGAGGCTAGGAGATTTGACTTATGAGGACAGACTTGAGGAGCTCTGCCTGTTTTCATTGGAGGAGAGGAGAGACAGGGGACATGATTGAGGTCTTCAAGTACCTCAAGGAATAAATAGGGTAAACATGGAGGGATCTTTAGACTAAAGCAGGAGGCATCACCAGAGGCATGGTTTGAAGTTGGAAGGTGGAAGGGTGAGGGGGAAAGAGGAGAAGGTTTTCACTGAGAGGGTGGCGGACCCTTGGAATGCTCTGCCTGGTGAGCTGGTTCAGAGATCCACAGTGGAGAGCTTTAGAGAGGGTGGGACAGACACAGAAAGTGGATGTATCAGATGATGGCCTGTCCCGGGGGGGTGGGGATGGATGATAGGGGTTTCTGGAGCACAAGGGATGGGAGGGTCTCGGCACCCAACTAAGGATCTAGGTTCGAGCAGACTTGATAGACCATAAGGCCTAATCTGCTGGCAAATAGTATGTTAGTATGTTAGTATGTAACCGTACGACGTGGAAAAAAAATTTTAATTTCACAGAAATCAGTATTTTCCTGGCTACTGTGTTGTAGTGCATAGCCCATAGGGCTATGTAGCTCGCGACAAAAAATCTGTATCTCGCATTGTTTTCAAGATACGAGCCCCGAAAGACGCGGCGTATGCCACCATGTTAGTGTATGGGAAAAAATGCCAATTTCGGAGTACCGTAACTTTGCAGCCATGCAATATTTTTTCACCAAACCACCAAAAGGCACATCTGTGAGATGTTGGCTGCGTTTCCTCCAAATTTCAGGCCAAAAGACCTTACCGTTCTTTTGCCGCAATGTGACAAAGAACTATTGTCATTTTGGCTATAGTGTTGCAAAGTACTTTCATGATTTGTGAAAGTTTTCTCACAGATTTGCAAAAGCGTCACGAGCATGAAAGTACTTTGCGAAAGTACTTTTTTCAGAACTTTGAAAAACATATTTCTGGGGTGTTTAACCCCAAAATAAAGACATGGCTACCATCCTCAGGCTCCGACTAGGTGAACACGAAAAGAATTGTGTTCCTAGATGGTCCCAACTTTAAATGCCAAGCATTTTTCTGATCACCAACTGAAAACAAAATGGCAGATTTGTTAAAGTACTAGGGACATTTGCGACAGTAAAAAGTGCATTTGTGAAAGTGTCGAACTTTTTGTTAACTTTTCCCATTGACTTATAATGGGAACTTGTTTTTGAATAACTTTTGAACCGTTCAATATTTTTTCACAAAATCTTCAAAAGGCATATCGGGGACCCTGGCCACATGTTCCCTGAAGTTTTCGGACCGGTCGTGCAAACCGTGCAACCTGTAGGCGAGAGCAAAGAAATTGCAAAAAAGCGTAATTGTGCAATTGGTTGTTGCTTAATAACTCCACAGCTGTATAAACGACCAGTACGAAACTTGGCAGATCCCAAGATCTACCATGCCTAAATGTGTATACTAAATTTCAGGTAAATCCATTGAACAGTGGTAAAGTTATTAAGGTGCAAAATTTGACCCTTTAACCTTAAAAGTGCTACTCAACCCTAATATATATATATATATATATTATAGTGGCACAGTAGTGCCACTATAGTTTGGGTTGAGTAGGCAGTTTAATGTTAAATCCCAAATGTTGCACTTTAATAACTTTGCAACCTTTCAACGGATTTAACCACAATTTGGTATGCTCAGTTCTGTGGGGAAGAGCTCATGACATGCCAAGTTTCATTTTGATTGAATGTGCGGATTTTGTGTAGTGCATAGTGAAAAATGTGTAAAAATCACTTTTTTGCCCATTTTTGCTGATATTTCCTCATTGTGCTGTGGTCACACCATTTGGAATGGTGGTCTGCACTTTTCAGGGTAGAAAGAGCTGGCCCCAATGAACATGTTACTGTTAGTTTAGAGAAAAAATATTAATCCTTTTCAAAGTTATTCAATTTAGAAATGTCAGGTTCTGAGCATTCTCAGTTCAGCCTTTTGGATAGCTGCACAGCTTCAAACAAGGATTTGGGCTCACTAACAGGGATTTTGGCAGCTCACGAACAGGGATTCATTACATCTCTGTTCGCATGAAAAAAATCCCTGTTCGCAGGCCACCATCTTGTTTTCAGTGTTTTTAAAAAACAAAATGCTGTGACTTGCCCAATGGATGCATTTTGTGGAGATTGAGGTATGGATTTTGTTCTGGCCGATACCCTCTACAAACCCATGGCTTTGATTCCATTTAGTTTAGTCAAAAAATGGCTATTTTGTTATTTGAAAATACTTTTTCATGACTTGCTACCAATCCTTGTTCGTGAGGTGTCAAAATTCCTGTTCGCGAGTCGATCCTTGTTCGTGTGGTGTCAGAATCCCTGTTCCCTCTCCTAGAGATGTGACTTATGCTTGTTTGGTATAAAGATTTGTATTGGTTCCATACTTATGGCATTCTGAAGTTGAGAAATTTCCCATAGGATAACACTGTGGTGAATGCAGCACTTTTTGGTGCCTATATCTCGAAAATGGTTCAAAATACGGATGTTTAGCTAAACACAGCTTAGTACACCTTAAGGTGTACTAAGCACACGTGCAGATTACCAGTCCATGATCACAACTGCAGTGGAATTTTTTCCAAGGTTGCTACAGTTACTGAGATATTGTGCCATTTGCAGCACGAGGGTTACTTGGAATGTGCCTGGGCCTGTGCTGAGCCTCTACAATTATAGGTAGGTGGAAGCGCTCCCACATATGGATACCATTATGCAGTAATGGGACTGCTGGCCCTGCGCTCCCACAGGGAGATGACAGCTCATTACAATGTCTGTGCACTTATGGATAGATGGGGCCCTGCACTCCAAAAAACTGATATCATGGGAGCACAGAGCCCTTATAGGTAGATGGGAGCCTTGGTCCAGGCCTGTGTCCATCCACATATGAATCCATTATGCAGAAAGCTACTGCAGGGCCATCCATTATACAATACTGGGAGCGCAGGGCTCAGAGGACCCTGTGCTTCCACAGGGAGATGACAGTTCATTACAAAAAACCTGATCTCATGGGAGCGGAGGGCATGGAGGGCCCTGAGGTCCCCAAACCATATAGGAGTAAGATTACACTTTCTCAAAAAGTAAGGACATTTATTGCAAAAAACTTTGTTAATGCTTACGTTAGGGTTGAAGCAACAAAAGTAGGGGAATGAGGCATTAGGGTTGTAACCCTAACACTCCCCACCCTACCACCTCATCCCCACCCTCCACAGACCAACAGGCAATGGGGTGTGCCTTGGGATCATTGGGCCTAACTCTCACCCCATTCTCCAATACTGTATCATGTCAGCTTTCTTACACATGGAATGGGATGAGAGTTAGGCCCGATGACCCCAAGGCACACCCCATTGTCTGTTGGTCTGTGGAGGGTAAGGGTGGGGTGGTAGAGTGGAGGGTATTACGGTCTCAACCCATATGCCTCATTTCCAGACATTTTTCACTTCAACCATATATATATATATATATATATATATATATATATATTCATTGCAAAAAACTCCATTAATGCATCAGTTAGGGTTTTTATTAAACTGTAAAAAGCTGGGAAATTCAACGTTAGGGTTACCAATCCTACCCCCCACCGTCCACACACCAACCTGCAGGGGGACAGGGCCTGGCAGGAGAAAGAGAAGAGGGAGGGGGGTATTAAGTGCTAGGTGGAAAAAGAAGAAGAAGGGATGGATGAGGATGAGGTAGGGAAAGGAAGTGGGGGTAGGAGTGAAGGGGGTAAGTTAGAGAGGGATGGGGGAGGCCAAGAACTATACACCTCCAGGATGCTGAGAACCCTGCAGGAGGACAGGGCTAGGCAGGAAAAGGAGAAGAGTGAGGCCAGGAAATACACACAACCCCAGGATGCTGAGAATCCTGCAGGAGGACAGGGTGTGGCAGGAGAGGGAGGGGGAAGTGGAAGTGGAGGGGGAAGGGGGAAGCAAAGAAATGTTCCACTGCCGGGAAGAAGAGAACCCTGCAAGGGGGCGACCCGGCAGAAAAGGAGTAGGCTATTAGGAGATTGAGTAGGAGAGAAGGGATAATTAGGTGCAGTTACATACATGAAAAGTGTGTTTATGGAGGAGTGACAGTGATTGGCGGGATTGTGCTGATTGAATTTCTAGTGGGAGGGAGTTACAGATCTCAGGAAATTTATATGAGAAGGTGGAGCGGCCCAATGAGGTTCACTTGGGTGGGAGGCCGAGGGTTCTGTGGGTGGAGGAGTGGAGGGTATAGGAGGATGGGGGGGAGGGTAGTGAGGAGGGAGGACAAATATGGTGGTAGAGAGCCACGCCAGAACTTCCCAACAAAGTTAACAATGTGTGACATGCGCTTGGCATGGAGGGAGGGGAAAGAGAGTGAGGAATAAAGGTCACAGTGATGAGTACATGGGGGGCAACTGAGAATGTAGCAGCAGAAGGAATTAAAGAGGGAGTCCAGTCTAGATAGGGTGGTTTTGGGGGCAGAGTTGTAGACAATGTCGCTGAAATCAAGGACAGGGAGAATCATCTTTTGGACAATTTTTCACGTGGCTTGTAGCGGGAGGCAGTTAAGGTGTCTGTACAAGGCACCAAGTCAAGGGTGCAATTAAAATTGTGAATGGCGTTCATATGTACCCCAAAGTCAAGGTTACTGTCAAGCCTTAAACCAAGGCACTTAAATGAGGCCACATCTTCGAGCGTAGAGCCAGCGAGGGTGTGGAACATGGGAGTGGAATCAAGCCTGGCCAGTTTTTGTCTGGAGCTGAAGGTCATAGATACTGTTTTTTTGACATTCATTGAGAGTTGGTTTGCAATAAACCAGTGTTGGACATTGGTAAAACACAGCTGTAGGCTGGTTGCCACCTCAGAGGGGTAGTTCCCAGAGGAGAACAACACAGTATCATCTGCATACATGTGTATACTTGCAGATGTTTGGAAGGTCATTTAGGAATACTGAAAATAATATGGGACCAAGTATTGAGCCTTGGGGGACACCAGTGTTGATTGGGAGGGAAGGGAAGAGGGAGTTACTCACTCTTACTGACTGAGACCAGCCTGTGAGGCAGGAATGGAACCAGCTGGTGGCAGAGTCAGAGAGGCCAGCTGCGGATAGCTTCTTGAGGAGGAGGGAGTGGGAGACAGTGTCGAAGCTGTGGCCAAGTCGACAAAGATAGCAGAGATGATGCATCCCTGATCCATGCCTGAGAGAATGGAGTTAGTGAGCTAAAGCAGGGAGGTGGTGGTGGAGTGGTCTTTGTGAAAATCAGACTAGAAAGGGGTGAAAAAGGAGGAAGAGTCGAGGAAGGAGGAGAGTTGTTCCAGGACCAGATGCTCCTAGAGTTTAGCCAGTGTGAGGAGGAGGGAGATAGGGCAGAAGTTGCAAAGGCAGAAGTTGCAAGGATTGGAGGCATCCCCACCTTTAGGGAGTGGGATCATGGTAGCAGACTTCCATGCATCTGGCACCATAGCATAGAGAAAGGAAAGGTTCAGAAGATTAGTCAAAGGGGAAGCAATAGAGTAGGCAGACAAATGGATTAACTTTGGGTCAAGGCTATCAGAGCTTTTGCCCTTGAGAGGGTTCAGGGCAAGTAATATACATAAGGTGTCATCCAGAAGAATGGGCCTGAAAGAGAAGCATGGTGTTGACCTGGGGGGGCATAGGAGGGGATTGTAGAAGCCCCAGAAGCAATACTGGGGAGTGATGCAAGTAGGGAGGAGGCACAAGTGGTGAAGTACTGGTTGAATTTGGCGGCTACTGAGGGGAGGTCATCAACTGTGCGGGTACTAATTTTTAGGACAGGAGATGAGGAGTGGGTTGGGGGGGAGAACAGAGAATGGACAACTTTCCAGAATTTGGAAGGATTGTTGATGTTTTCCTGGAAAGATGATTGGAAATACTCTGCTTTGGCAAGGCGTATGGCCTTTGTGCATGTGTTGTGGAGCGAGCGATAGTGCTGTAGGTTGAGGGGGGAGCCAGAGGTTTTATACATAGCCCAAGCTTGGTCTCTTGCATGCCTACAAGCTAAGAGTTCAGCAATGACCCAGGGGAGGTGGCTACTGTGGACCCTAGCCTTTCTATAAAGTGCATGACTACACTATTGCCGGGCCGGTGGCGCTGAGGGCTAAGGCGCTGGACGCCTTACCTTGTGCCACACTGATGATCTGTGTTCAGGAATGAGCATAGACCATCGGAGGTCGGTGGGGAGGGGGGCGCGGAGCTGGATGGAACCGCCAAGAGGCAGCTCTCCTCTCCAGGGAGGGAAGATGGTATCCCTTGGTTCTTGCCTGCCTCATAGTAGAGGCCAGGGGGCAGTACAGACCAGAGGGAACACCAGGCAATAGGCCAATGGGTGGGTGGAAGGGGCTGTTACAGGGGCTGTAGTACACATGTACGCTTCCACTCGCATGTGTCTCTACTCCTGGGGCTACAGGATAACTGGGGAGAAAAACTGGAGGAAAAACCTCCGGCAGCAGGATGATGCCTGACCCTCCGCAGGCTCCGCTCCCGGGCTGGGCATAAGGTAAGCCCAGTAATTCCTGGATGTCAGGGCTGGGGGGCCGGGCGGGCTGAAGGGGGTGTAGGAAGAAACGGTGATAAATAATCTCAAAAAAAAAAAAAGGTACATTACGGTCCCAGGCATTCAAGAACTGTGCACTAAAAAAGGAAAGAGCAGAGTTAATGGAGGGGGCAGAGGTAATTGGTGACCAATTGATATTGGACAGGTCGTTGTGAAGTGAGGATAAATCAAGGGACTGGTAGGAACGGAAATTAAGAACGACAGGAGCAGACTTTGCATGGTGAATTTTTCACACACAGTAGACCATATGGTTGTCACTGAGGGCATCGGGAAAAATACCAGATGATATGACATGGTGGGGATGAGAGGTCAGCACCCAGTCGATTAGGGGTATGCTTCCCTGATTTGTGGTTGTGACGCGTTGGGTTGGAAATAAGTTGCGTTAGGTTAATGGAAGAGACATGGTTGTGGATTTTTGATTGTGAGCCGGATAGCCAGTTTATGTTTAGGTCCCCGAAGATGAATAGTTCACCAGGGGTGGCAGTGGCGGAACAGATGGAGAGTGAGTCTGTGAGGGAGGAAGAGGGAAGGTTTGGGCAGCAGTATAGTCCAACCACAAAGATGGGAAGGGAGAAGGCGAAGGATAACTTTACAAGTAGCATTTCGAAGGCAGAGGGAGAAGACTCAGAAAGGCAGACAGAGTATTTGATAGCTGTGGATATGTACATGGTGACTTCACCTCCCCTGAACTTACGGTCCTGGCGGATGAGTGAGTATCCTGGGCTGGATATGGCTGCGTCTGGGGTTCGGAGTTGAAACATGACGCTGTTGCAGTGAGTACAGCAGGTTTTAGCTGAGTCATGAGCGGCTGCAAAAAGTCAATTTTGGGGAGTAGGCTTTAAATATTTAGGTGCAGAAGTCTTAGCCCTTTTGATAGTTCAGGTGACGAGATGAGTGGAGGTTCAATATCACCAGAAGTCAGTAGCAGTAGCGAGATAAGTAGTCTTATAAGGATAGCTAGCCATCGTTTCGAAGGAGTGAGATGACAGCTTTGGACTGAAGAGATCATAGCATCTGTGTTTCTGTTTTGAAATGAGAAGAGGGCACGCAGAGAGGGTGACAGAGATCCAGATCTAATGAGGATCCTGGCTGCGGTGCGCCAGGGGTAGTGAAGTATCGGAGGCTGACAGGAGATGGGGAGGGAAGGGGAGGTGGAGGGGGGCAGAGAGAGGGGGATGGGGGAAGGATGGAAGAGAAGATGGGGAAGAGATGTCAAGGAGAAAAGGAGGGGGAGGCAGATCAGGTGGAGGAGGAGCATGGTGAATGAAGTGATAGTAGAAGAAACAAAAGGAAGGGATTTGGGAAGGGGAGAGTAGCAGAAAACAATTGGTCAATGGCACACAGCAGGATTTATTCTCGTGCTACAACTCTGCTGTTTGTTATCTCTTATTGTTCTGGTTAGCAATAACTGTTAGATGTACAACATAGAAACATAGAATTTGATGGCAGATAAGGACCGCTTGACCCACCTAGTCTGCCCATTTTCCCTATCTGTTTCATATACCGCATGTCCTAAATGACCTGCAGCTTACCCTCTCTTTCTAATTGCTAGAGTTCCTTTATGTCTGTCCCATGCATTTTTGAATTCCCCTACCATTTTTGCCCCTACAGCCTCTACTGGGAGGCTGTTCCATGGACCCGCCATGCTTTCCGTGAAAATATATGTTCTCATGTTACCCCCAAGTCTGCCTCCCTCTATTTTCATATCATGGCCTCTTGCTCTTGGACATCTTTTTTTTTTTGAAAGATGCTACCCTCTTGTACCTTATTTGCACCCTACATGTATTTGAAAGTCTCTATCATATCCCCACTCTGTCTCCTCTCCTTCAGGGAATATTGAGATCCTCCAGTCTCTCCTCATATGACTTTTGGTGCTGTCTTTGCACCATTTTTATTGCTCTTCTCTGAACCGCTTCTACTCTGTCTATGTCCTTCCGGAGATGTGGCCTCCAGAACTGGACACAGTACTCTAGAGGAGGTCTCACCAATGTTCTATACAGTGGCATCACCACTGCCTTCTTTCTGCAGGAGGTATCTCTCCCTGTGCACCCCAGCATTCCACTGGCTCTCCTTACAGCCATCTCACATTGTTTGGTAACCTTTAGATCATCAGATATGATTACTCCCAGGTCCCTTTCCTGTTTGGTGGCCATCAGTATCTCTACCCCATTATGTACTCCTGCTGCATTTCTGTGCCACAAGTGCATGATCTTGCACTTCTTTGCATTGAGTCTTAGCTGCCACACCCTTGATCACTCCTCAAGCTTGCTTAGGTCCCTTCTCATTTTCTCTACCCCTCCTGGACTGTCAATCCTGTTGCAGATCTTTGTGTCATCTACAAAGAGACACACCTTCCCTTCCAGTCCCTCTGCAATGTCACTTATAAAGACATTAAATAGAACTGGTCCAAGCACTGATCCCTGCGGGACCCCACTGGTCACTGCCTTCTCTTCTGATTGAACTCCGTTCACCACCACCCTCTGGGTGTTATCACTCAGCTGTTTTTTGATCCAGTTTATCACCCTGGGACCCACTCTTACGCTGCCCATCTTGTTTACTAGCCTCCTATGTGAGACAGTGTTAAAGGCCTTGCTGAAATCCACGTAGACCACATCCACCGCCCCTTCCTGATCCACCTTCCTAGTCACCCAGTCAAAGAAATCTGTCAGATTTGTTTGACAAGATCTTCTCACTGTGAATCCATGCTGCCTCGAATCCTGTGCTCCACTGGATTCAAGATGTATCACAAACCTTTATTTTAGTAGTGATTCCATTAGTTTCCCCATCACCGAAGTCAGGTTGACTGGCCTATAATTGTCAGCTTCCTCCCCATGCCCACTTTTGTGGAGAGGGACTACATTCACCCTCCTCCAGTCCTTTAGTATCACACCTGATTCCAGCGAACTGTTCAACAGGGCTGTCTGTGGTGCTGCCAACACCTCCCTGAGTTCTCTTAATATTCTGGGATGTATCCCGCCTGGCCCCAATTGCTTTGTCCACTTTCAGATTAGAGAGTTCCTTTAAGACTCTCTCCTCCTTAAATGACTGGTGTCCACCTCCCTCCCAGTGGTGCTTCTGTCGCCTAACTTTGGTCCCTCCCCTTCCCCTTCTTCTGTGACTACTGAACAAAAATACTTGTTCAGGATTCTTGATTTTTCATGGTCCCCTTCTGCACACTTCCTTCCTTCCTTCCCTTTGTGGTCTCACAATCCTACCCTTAATCATTTTTTGTTCACTAACATAGCTGAAAAGGTTTTTGTCCGCTTTTGTTATTGCCTGGGCTATTTTTTCTTCTGTTTGCGCCTGTGCACTCCTGACTGCTTTCCCTGTCTCCCTCTGCTTTTCCAGATACTATTCTTTGTCTTTTCCCTCTGTGTTTCCTTGTACCTCCTGAATGCCACCTTTTCTGCACTTACCTTCTCAGACACTTTCTTTGAGAACCATAGTGTTTTTTTTTCTTTCTCTTTGTTTTGCTCACTTGCCTAATGCAATGGCTTTTTGCCTCCTCTATGGCTTCCTTAAGATTCTCTTATTGTTCCTCCACTCCTCCCCTTCTTTTCTCCTTCCCTGCCAGTGATTTCTTAAGACATTCCCCCATCTTTGCCAAGTCGGACCGCCTAAAATCCAGGACCGTTGCTTTAGTGTGGTTTGACTCTTCCTCTGTTCTCACATTGAACTACGCCGTAATATGATGGCCTAATCCCAGATGGCTCCCCACCTTTACATCTGTAATTTTGTCCCCGTTGGTGAGTACCAGGTACAAAGTCACTCTGTCTTGGGTGGGCTCTGTCACTAGCTGTCTTAGACATGCCCCCTGCAGGGCTTCCAGGATGTCTCTGTTCCTGGCTGAAGCTGCAGCCTGGTTGCTCCAATCCACACATCCAGCAAACTGAAGTCTCCTATCAGCAGCACCTCCCTTTAGCTGTCATTCTGTGGATGGCTTCTATAAGTACCCTGTCCATCTCTTCCCCTTGTGCGGGAGGTCTGTAGATCACACCAGTGCAAATGGCAGTGCCATTTCACATCTCCAGGGTGATCCACAGTGTGTCCCGCCTCTCCCTGCATTCCCTGTACCTCAGTTGCCTTAATTCCTTCCCTGACATAAATAGCCACTCCTCCTCACTTTATACCCACTCTGTCACTCTGTCTTGATTCCCTGTGAACCATGTCTCGGTAACAACGACAATGTCCAGGTCCACCTCAGCCATCAGGGCCATTAGGTCCAGGATTTTGTTTCCCAGACAGCGGGCATTTGTGCACATGGCCTTCCAATTTTTACTGCCGCCTCTCCTAATAACTCCCTTCCTATCCCCTGTCTTTCCTCCATATCCCTCTTGTCCTTACTCCCATTTTGCCTTTTCTCTGCATTTTTACCTATTTTAGTTATCTTTGGCGATTTCTCAACCTTAGGGTCCTCTTTGCCGTTTGTATCATTTTGTGCATGCTGGAGTGGGGGGCTGTTCGCTTCACCCAGCTTATATCCACCTCATACCCTGGCTAGTTTAAATGCTTGCTGATGAAACATTTAAACCTCTCACTGAGGATCCTGGTCCCCCCCCCCCGGATAGATGCAGGCCATCACCCCTATACAGGCCTGCATCCCTCCAGATGGAACCCCAGTCCCCAATGAAGCTAAATCCCTCCACTCCACACAAGTACTTTAGCTATGCATTAAATCTCTTGGTGTGGAGTACCCTGTTCTCCCCCTTGCCTTTGATGGGTGACACCTATGAAAAAGTTACAGAGCGTGCCACCTTTCTAAGACCCTTCCCCCAACTCTCTGAACTGCTCCTGCACTACCCATGCCTCACAATTTGCCAGGTCATTCATCCCCAAATGGACAATGAAGTCCAGCTCACCTTCCCATCCTGCTACCCCAGTGATCCTTAGGATGTGCTGTCCATCCCTCCAAGCCATGGTGCCAGGTAGGCACTTGGCCTCCCTCACTCCCTCCATCTCCTCCTGGCCCCAAGTCTACCCTCTGATGATAGAGTCCCCCACCAGGAGATGCTTCCTCCTCCTCCAGGGTCTTCTGCCTCCCCCCCAGGTCTCGCCATGGAGAACCCCCACATCCTCCATGGTTACCAGTGTGGGTGCCTCTCTGGGACAGTCCCACCCTGCCAGAGAAGCATACAAATAATTGAGTGGAACTGTCGGAGGCATGTTTCTCTTCTAAACTGCCCTCACCCTTCCCAAGCCCACTGTCATCCACTTGCTGTTCTTCTTTGGCAACTGTTGAGGCAGCAGGGGCGGACTTGGTGGTCCCTCAGCCGGGGAGGATGTCCCCCTGAATCCCAGCCTACTCAGACTAGAAATGAGCAACCTCCACCCTCAGCCCAGAGAGGTGTCTGCAGATGGAACAGTACTGAAGCCTCCAGAAAGTCTCCCTGAAGACTGCCGCCCCCACAGCCGCTGCACTGCACCACTCCTATCTTGCCTATAAGTGTCCTTCCTACTTTAGGGTATTTTTTCCTCTCTCTCTGTCTCTCTCTCTCTCTCTTCCTCTTTCTGTCCTCCCTTCTCTGCTTTCCTTCAGTAGAGAAACACCCTTGCTTAGCTGCCTTTGTGCCCTGTAGCTATTTCTATGTGTTCCGGTGAACCCTCCCTTCCTGCCTCCATAGTATCTATCTGTTGTCAATCACCCCCTAGAGCCTATAAAAGTGTAGCTAGCCCTATGTGGGTGGGAGGACTATATTATCTGTGTGTGTTTGTGTGTTTGTTGTGTCCCCTCTTCCCCTCATGTCCTTCTGCTGCTGCTAGCCAAACACCCTGTAGTAATTAATTTTTAGAAGGCAATAAGCCTCTCTCAGCTCCACCCCCCAATTAAACACCTGAGTCACAGGGCTTCCTGAATCTACTCATCCCAAGATTAAGTTCCTGACCTACAATAGTTTCCCTCACACCACCTGTTACAATTTAAAACCCAAGTTTTAAGGTAACCCAGTCACTGCCTACCAGGTTTCAAATTACCCCAACCACTGCTTTACAGATCTTTTCTCCCCAGTAACCCTACTACTTTCAAAAGGAAGAGAAGTATATAGAGAATACTGGCTGAGTAATCATGCAGAACCAGTGTGTTCTTCCACAGAGGGGATCTGATTCCCACAGACCTTGAGAGCGAAGCTCGAGAGGTCTTAGGGAATCAGAACCCCAAGGTGGCAGAACACACTGTGTCCTGCCACGATTACTCAGCCAGTATTTATTATAGTGTATGTTGCCTCACACAGGCAGCAGGCTATAAGAAAGAAATGTACCACTTATGTCAGCCAGTAACAATTTGGTTTATTTAGGTTGAAGAAGAGAAAGCTTAACTTCTACACACTGTATGCTGCATCACAAAATAAAATTGACAGTTTGACTGTAGCGTGTTTTGAATCCGTTCTCTCTCGCTGGTGCCAGGGTTTCTCTGCAATATTGAGATACAGTCACCTGCAGAACGAGAAGAACAGATAGAGAAGAAAATAAGTTACCTTTTATGCTGGAATTCAATTTCTTTTTTCAATTTACAGCCCTTTGATTACAACCTTTGGTGACCTACTGCGCAATTCACGCTTAAACCCGCCCCTTGCTCTATGACCTCCATTTGTGACTGGTTTACATTTGAAGTGTGGATGTCACGAATTATGATGGAGGTCATATCTGAGAAAACCCTGCCCCCCCCCCACAGGCTGCTGTTATTCACAGTTTTTTACCCACCTCACTCGCTGTCCGAGGAAGACTCCAGCACACAGATGCGGTGTCTCTTTTGTGGTTCCATACTTTTGAAGAAGTTTATGTGTACACCCTGTTGAAAGATGCAGTTGTTCCCAAATAAGGTTAGTCCACTCAAAACATCTGGGAAACTGGGCTGAGGGTGTAGCACATTTTGGTGAGTGGTTGGGGCTAAGTAAACATTGTCTGGCTGCATAACCAAAACAGACTGTGAAAGGTTGAGGCCTGTGATGCTTTTCACGGCAGAACTGGTTCCAGCAAATAGTTTTTAGTTTCTGCACTGCTTTGCCTCAGTCATAACGGAGTAGTTGTTAATAGAGGCTAGGTTTCTGTGGCCAGATACTTGTGCCACTTCTGTTGGTGACACATTGCCGTCAATTACACATTGTGTGCAGGTTTTCCTGGTGGGGTGATTGGTGATTTTTTTTATCTTCAAGAAGACCTGCAACAACCTTCATTTCTCTCATCAGTGAGCGTATTTTGTTATGCCCAATGGTCATACTGCGGAACCATAGAGATCCTTGTTTACCTGGCATATAGTTTATATTGGGTGCCAGGTAAAATGAGGCATTGGGGATTTGCATTTTAGCTGGCCTCTGTGCGGCATACTTTATATAGGCAGCAGTCGGATCTCTAACTGGATTTATTGTGTTCTCATACATTCGAGGTTTAATGGGGCGAATATCATGGGTGTTTTCACCAGTCCTAGTTTTGGTCTAGCGCTCGTTGTACAGGATGTGGTGCTCTCCTGCTGAATCTGTACATAGCTCTAGGTCTCCCCACTTAAGGCAGTAGTGCTCACTAGTATGTAGGCCAAAATATAGCCCGACATTGAAAAATAACATATTTAACAATGAGGCGCTGTAGGGTTATGCAAACCTATGATCCCAGTTGAATAGAGTCTGTCTATATCCTCGTCAGTCAGGGCTTCAGCTTTGTTAGGTTTGTTACCCTTACCCTGACATTTCATATGCTTTTGCTTGGCTTTTAATGTTTTTAGAGTTTCCAGAAACTCAGTTGTGTTGCCGTGAAATATGTAGTGCCCGTAGTTATGTTTGATTAGATACCTATTGATACTCCCCAGGAAACCTCGTAGGCTACTAGGCTCATATTCAGAGCCATCAATCCTTTGTATTTTGTAAATGAATTCAGCTACTAACTTGACCAGCTCTGTGTGTAGTATTTCTATTATGGGTCTGTGCTCTTCATTATCATGGAGGAATGAAATCAGTAATTGTATGTCATTTGCTATTTTTTTATTAGTTTGCTTCTTTTCATTTTCAAGAATAAACTGATCCCGTTCTGACAACTGTTTTGAAAAAAAAAATGCCATGGCCGTCTTTTCTGACAGATTCACTTAACTGTTTGACGGTCATGAGGCGGTTCATTCGGAGTTTAAAACATATCTCGCGCCTGCACATTTTAGAACGCTGTTTTACCACAGAAGGGCTGAACAGCATTCTAAAATATTCATACTGCAGTAGAACAACATTTTACAGAGGATAAAAAAGAAAGGTGAACAACATTCCAACATACACTATAAATAAATATTAATATACTTTAAGGTAAAGCTAGGTGCTTTCAATCCATTCTTTCAGCAAACTCTGGTCTTCCACCTCAGGACCCCCGCTCCACTGACACTGGTGTCCCAGCCATCTGTGAGGGTGGGACACGCTGTATTGTATATCAGTGCTTGAACTACATAAATATAAAGTTTCAAAAACAAATTCCCTTTCCAGGCACTGTAGTTTGATTGGGAGATCCCCTAGAAAGTGCTCCATTGGTGAGATTTGTTTTTTCTGTCTCCTAGTAGTGAGCAGAGTGGGTAGAGAACTGTTGAGTTACGGCCTCGAGCCTGATGTTAAATACATCAGCTTGAGCGATAGCGCTGCCAGGACCCAGTCAGAGATCAGACTTAATGCTGCCATTACCTCCTCGTAGAATTCCTGGACAGCATGTGTCTCTGATGCTGCACCAGGCCCATTTATCTTTTTGATACGTTTCCTGTCCTTTCACAAGGTTGGATGAGGGCAGGCTCAACTATGCTTTCATCTTATTTGCCAGAATGCCAGGTAATTTTTATTGGAAAAATAATAAGACTATTTATTTAGCGAGTGAGCATTAGCTCTCAGGAAGTGTATCTTGCCTGTACAATTACTCATGGGCGACAACCCCCAGCAATATACATTTCAGGGCCATGATACAACTGAAAAATGAGGCACTTGCCTGTAGTTTCTGAAATTGCAACTGTATCTGTAAAAAGCATGATACAGTTTTTGGTTCTTATGCACTGGATTGTCTGACAGCAAGAAGCACATTATTTAATGTTACTATTTATCTGCATAACATTATGTAACATATTTATTTAGACCTCATATTAAGAATTTTGTTTGGCCACATACAATGTTCAAGCAAAACTCAGCATGCAATGGAATTGCGGTACAGTTTAAACACAAAGCATTCCTACAGTTGCCATCTAGACTTGTATAACTCAGGTCTTGGCATGCTTGGTACTATTTTTATATGAAAAAACAAACAAACATGCGTGCCTCCAGTTTGTTTTCAATTAACTCTCTTTGGCCCTCATCCTGTTTGTTCTGTGGGAAACCTAATTTCATTCTAATCATGGGTGTTGGAATGCATATATTATGCACTTCGTGCCTGCAAGTTGATATTCGAAGGGAGAGGCGTAAAACCCTGCCTGCATATCCTGTTTTGGGTTCCTCCACTACCTCACCCTCATCATGATTCGTGATGCAATGTGATGTCTGTGCTGTTTCACTAAGCATGATGCTACTGTATCAAACTGTGTGTATTGCTAGTTAATTTCCTCATTCATAAGTATAGCAAAGGCCCAGAGAAAATTCAATTCAAATAAAAAGGGAGTGTTGATAGTAGAGGAAATTAGAAGGGCAGCCGCACTTTGGTATGTGGTGGTCACAGCTGATTTAACTCTACCTTACATAGATAGGAGAATCCCAAGGCCTTTTGGCAGCAGAGGCCAGGTGCTCTTGGACGCATTCCAGGATGACTCCATGTTATAGGGGTGAGGGATCCAACAAGGGAAAGAGCAACTCCGGACCTAGTGCTGACCAATAATAACAACTATGTCTGGGATGCCAGAATAGGGGAGCTTGCAATAAAGCTTGGCATGGAACACTCCAAATCCAAAACTAGAGTCCCTGATTTCAGATGGCTAATTAAAAAAAAAGAAAAAAAAAAAAGATGAAACTCAGAGGTAGGCAGGAGGTATTAGAAGCAGTGGGGGGTGGAAGTGGAAGGGAAAGGAGCCATCATTAAAAATAGCCTACAGGAGTTTGGCAGTTAGACATTTCTAATGCACAGCCAGGGGCGTATCAGAGAAAGCATACCAGCAGAATGTAAAAAAAAGTGAGGACAAGTGAGGGAGTAAGTGAGCAAATGTCAGGCTGAAAGAAAAGAACAAGAGCAAGTGGGAAGCAAGCAACGAGTGGATGAGCTTACGTAGTAAACCCCCGCAATTCATACATAAATGAGTTTTGTTTTCTCAGTGTTCCTTTTTTTATATCTTTTCCATTTTTTTAAATTGTATTGAGTGAGCCTACCAGCATACTGAAAGGTGGAAGGAAGTGAAGGAGTGAGGGCATGTGAGTGAGTGAGTGAGTGAGTGAGTGAGTGAGTGAGTGAGTGAGTGTTGTGCTGAGTGGTTCATGAGGCACTTCAGTGTACCGAGCAGTGCAGTTCCTGAGGGTGGGACAGGGGAAAGCTTCTGATCAGAGCACAGAAGAAGTGGAATTAAAAGAGAACCCACTAAATGGTCAGTTAGTGTTGCTCAGTACTGAATTATGAGCACGGTGGTGCTGGTAGGTCAATGTGAGGAAATCAAAAGTCAGACCATACAGCATAGCGTGCCTGGATAGCGTGTCTGGTAGGTAGGGTGGGAAGTAGACCATAAACATTAATAACAGAAAACTAAAACAAGGATACCAGAATGCAGTAAAAAGAAAGTTGAGGATTAACTTCACACTACTTTTATTGCTGTGTTTGGCTGTCATCTTGTCTCTAGATGTTCAGTGTCAGCTGTTGGGTGTGAGGAACAAAATATCAGTAAGGAGAAAAAACATGGTGGCTGTTGTGTTTTTTTTTTTTGTTTGTTTTTGTTAAGCAGTGGCTCAATGACTTCTTCAATCTCCTGCATCCAGCTTGGCAGCTCTTGTTTTTATCTGTGCATTAGATACTTCTAATGCATGGCTAACAATCGATCAGGACATAGAATTTTCCCTACCCATTTTATAAAAGGTCAAAAAAGGCCTTTGTGATGTCCTCTATTCTCTCACCCCTTTCTAGAACCATGCTGACTGTAGTTCTGCATGCACTTCTTAAGTTTGATGAGACCCATTGCTCCCTATGATGCACTAACATCCATTATACTGTATATAATTTTGAGTATATCCCATCTTTCCTTATAGTTCTCCACCCCCCCCCCATTTGCTGTTCAGTTTAGTGACCCTGCTCTTGGCCCTCATTACCTTTTCAATGTCCTTTTCATATGGTGGTGACCAGAACTGGATGCACTGCTCCAAGTGTGGTTTACCCAAGGCCTCATACTGGGGGAAGATTGTTGCCTTTCCCTGCTGCTTAACTTCACCCCGTTCTGTGCATCCTAACATTATGTTTACTCTCTTGGGTGTAGCAACACATTGCTTGTCTGGTATCTACTTACAGTTGACAATTACCTCCAGATCCTTTTTGAACATCTGAACATGCCAGCAGATAAAGGCTTTATGGTCTTTCTAGTCTACTCAACAGTGCAGCTCCTTATGTAATTACAAAGGGAACCGTTCCCCCTCCCCATTTTCCCTTTGACCTCCCTCTACTTCCCCCTCTCCCCCCCCCGACCTGCAATTTTTCCCCTCACCCTGTCTGAACCTCTCCTGCAACATTCCACTGTTTTTAGGCATAATATCTCTTCTGGCAGCTCATTCCACTTGTTTACCACTATCTCAGTGAAAACATGCCTCTTCATCTTCCTCCTAGACCTTCCCCACCAGCTTTAGTTTGTGCCCCCTAGTGGTCTTTTTCCTGCTAAGGCTGAAGAGACCCTCAATGCTCACCATGTTAATACTCTTAAGGTACTTGAAGGTCTTGATTATGTCTCTCCTCTCCCATCTTTCCTCAGGAGAGTATTGTTGAGGTCCCTGAGACTCTCCTCATAGGTGTTTCTCAGCTGGCCCTGGATCAACTTGGTTGCCCTTCTCTGGACTATCTCCAGCAAGTTGATATCCATCTTAAGATAAGGACACCAGAGCTGTACACTGTATTCCTGGAGTGACCTGTCTAGTGGCAGAATGACTTCTGCCTTCCTGGTGGTAATTCCTCTGGCTATGCAGTCCGGCATCTGATTTGTTTTTGCTGCTGCTCTCTTGCAGTGTGCAGGGTGTTTCAGGCCACTTGTGATTATTACTCCCAGATTTTCCTCTGTTAAGCTATCCATTATTGCACCACACAGGGTGAATGTGGGACCTTGATTCCTTACACCTCGGAGTAATACCTTACACTTTTCAAATTAAACCCAAGCCCCCATTTCTTGTCCCAAACTCCCAGTGTTGTACAGGTCCCCCTACACTACATCATCATCCCCTACTGCTTCCACAGTTTTGGTCGATGTAGTATCATCAGCAAACTTTATCAGCTTACTGATGCCCTCCTCTAGGTCAGTGGACCCATCAGCAGGCCCTGTGGCACTCCATCCCAGCACTGTGACTGGTGACCATTTGTCACTTATTTCTGCTTTCTACCTGTGAGCCAATTTTTTTATCCATCTCCTGTGTGCAGTATTTTGTGGAGTCATTATTGTACTACTTTCTCCATGGGTTTTCCATGCAGTACAGTATTGAAGGCCCTGCTGAATTCCAGGTAGGCTATGCCCACTGCAAAGAACCTATACAACTCCCTGGTTACCTCCTCAAAGAGAGCAATCAAGTTGGTTTGTCAAGAGCTGCCATTTGTAAAGTCATATCAGCCCATTCTCTTCCACTTACTGAACCACAATATCTGTTATGATTTGGAGTGCTGGGACTTAGGAGGTCTGCCTTTGCCTGGCTACCTCAATGCACATTATGGGGCCCAAAGGTCCTGAGGGATTGCATTTTAACTAGCAGGTATAGGGATCATGGTCCAGGAGACCTTATTTATCTATTTTTTTTAGACTTATAGTAGTCTTAGTGTACCTCATGAAATGAGAAGTTGTAGCTGAGGCATTTCCAGTTTCACGATGATATACAGCCAGACCTGTTCAAACATTGGCAAGCACTGTGAGGAGGTAACACTGGCAGAGGAAGTGTCTGCTAGTGTCTGCCAGTTCACCAGGAAACTCTGTATAAGCTCCAGAAGACTCCTATATAGTCAGAATATAGACATTTGAGGAAAACATTGGCGGTATCTATGGATATCTTTAATGTAATTTGGTGGCAGGATAAACAAGGCCACAAGTGTTCTGACTGTTGTATGATCTCTTTTGCCATAATGAAAGAGAGTGGTCCTAATTATATTTGTGTTAAGTGTCTACTGAATCAATATTTGGGACAAAGTCACACAGAACTGAAACACAGGTTGGAGGTCATGCACGATAGAAGGAATTTAGAGTTGTAATGGGAAAAAACAAAGAATACATTACATAATTAAACACAAAATAAAAATAGGTGAGATAAATACATTTATTTATTTAGCTTTTGTTGACTGGGTAGGTGCACTAGGCAAACAAATGCCTATTTTCAGACACAGCCTGCAAGAGAACAATATACAAAACATTACAGAGAATGAATTCAAGGCAATGACAATTCTGACAAGTCAAAACAGTATTACAATAAATCAATACATGGAGAACAGTGCTAACAAAAGAGATAAGCTTAAGCAAATGAGGGGAAGCAGGGAGAGATGTGCAGATAACAATAGATATGCAGCCAGGTCTAAAATTGACAGACAAATAGCTACCACGAGTAAAAGCAATCATAAGATCAAAAACAGTGTAAAATGGGTTAGGGGCAAGAACACTTAGACACCCTAAGTAGATAATCATGATACTCTCTGCAAAATGAGAATGCCAAGAGACTTTGTCTAACCTCGGCTGGAATAGAATTCCATGAAGTTGGAGCAATGTATACAAAAGAGGCTTCCTCTATCCTAGTTCTGAGTTTTGGAATTTCTAGCAGGGCATTAATTCCAGACCTCAGGGGATAAGTGCTATGAGCTGAGTTAAGGAAGGAGATGAGAGTCAGAGGCATGTGTTTTAGTTGACTGTTATAGATGACACCCCCTAGTGTGAGAGCATGAGCATGGGACAGAGGAACCCAGCAGAGCCTTTCATAGAGGGATCAGTGGTGTGCCTGTTTATGTGATGCCAGGGCAAATTGACATACATTATTATAGGCTACATCCCTTTTGGAGAGGGTTGTTTTGGAGGCTAATATGGAAAAGGAAGCACCATAAAGGAGTTTAGGTAGGTGTATACCTTTGGCAATAGCTAATGTGGCTTGTGGGGTGAGATTTTGACTGACTTTATAGGAGACCCCAAGCATAGTGTTAATGGATTTGCAGGTACTCATGATATGCGATGAGAAATCTAGGAAGGGATCAAGGATAATGCCTAAGTAGGTGAAAGGGGCAACTGTGGGGACTAGCATTCCATCCTAGTAGGCAACAGTTAAGGGGACTGGGCACTGTCTCAATTTTGGGGGTGTCTCAAAAAGCATAGACTGAGTTTTGGACATGTTAAGTATAAGCTTATTACAGGGCAGTCAGTTTTGGACTGATTGCAGGTCAGAGGTAAGGTGCTGACTAATAAGGGAGATGTCTTTAGAGCTGGTTTACCGGACCAGATCATCTGCATACAGTGTAGCAAAACAGTGGGGCAGGCTTCAAATAATTTGATTTATTTGTAGGGCAAATAAAAAGGGGCCCAGAATAGATCCTTGTGGGATCCCGACAAGAACTGAGGCAGGTTCAGACTGGGAAGATCTAAGTTTAACTCTCTGTGATCTATTAGATAGGTAGTCTCTGAAACATGGGAGTGAAGAAGAAGATATATCCAAGTCACCAAGTTTTTCTCAGAAAAGTGAGCATTCAACCAGGTCACAAGCCTTTGTTAGGCTGATGAACACTGTTCCCGTGAGGCAGCCATTATCCATGCCTGATGTTATATGGTTTGTAAGAGAGAACAGGGCAGTAGTAGTTCTATGCCCCTCACGGAACCCATGCTGCATGGGTGAGAGAAGGTCATGGGTAGTGAGATAAGAGGTAAGCTGGGATGGCACAATTTTTTCTAAGATTTTGTTCAGTAAAGGGAGGATGGCAGTGGGTCAATAGTTGTTGATCAAATTGTGATCCCCTTTTTTGAATATGGGTACAACATTGGAGCATTTCCATATATCAGGCACAACACTGGAGGACAGGGAAAAAATTATCAATCTGGTAATTGGAGAGGCAATTTCAAATGCTGCAAGCCTGATAAGATAGGGTTTAGTACCATTATAACCTGCAGATTTAGAGATAGGAACCTTCAGGAGGTGTTTACAAATCTCCACAATACCAACCCTCTTAAAGCAAAATAATGAATGTCCAGAGTGTAGGGAGGTATTGGGGTTCATGTCAGGAGAAGGTGTAGCAACAGCTTGGAAGTGCGTACTATCTGCAGAGAGATCCATGAAGAAACTATTGAAAGCACCAGCTATGGTGCTGCTATTCATACAGTTGACACCATTAACAAGGCCCCTGGAATTCTGCGATTCTGCGGTTGCAGAATTTTCCACAGAATTTGCTTCATGCTACAGAATATATGTAGTGCTGCAGAATTCATTGTTTTTGGTGAATTTCCATTCAAATACTGTATACTGTTTTTTCATAGTGTCAGGTTTTCTTTCCCATCTCGTTTACCTGAAGCCCCTCCTCTATACTAATCATATGATGTCATTGATGACATCACATAATATTTAGCCAATGGCAGGACTATGTTCTGCCAGAGAAATGAATAAATCATACCGCAGAAATCAGAAAATGCTGCCACAGAAGCCAAGGAGCCCTGCTGCAGAAATCAGAAAATTCTGCTGCAGAGCACTAGGGGCCCTGACCATTAATTAACATTTCAGAATGGAAGACTTACCTAACATACATTTGACCTGTCTCCAGAACAGCCTGGAATTATCAGCTCCAGATGATCAATTACTCCTTATAGTAGTAAACATGGGACAGAACATATCCTACCAGATGATATGTTTGGCAATACTGAACAGGTACACATTAATCAAGGTACTGATGACCAGGGAGATAACATAAGTGGGAAAAGAAAGTAGCCCTCGGAGCCCAATGATGAGTACAAATGAGAGTTGGACATTAGTCAGCAGAGGTAGGAAATTCCAGAAAAGTCAAAGAGAAGGTTATCAGAGTATCCCCCCCAAAACAAAAACCTCATTTGAGTCATTAACAAATTTAGCACAGCAAATACAGGACTCATCACCCATAACATAATGCAAATACCCCTGCAGAACTTCAGATCAAAATGGGGACAAACAATACTAGGAGTAGTAGAAAAATAAACTACTGATAATTGGAGACTCTATCATTAAGGGTACAGATACTATCCTGCACAAAAGGAACAGAGAAAACACTATATTCAGTTGTTCCCCTGGAGCAAAAGTATGTGATCTTAAAAGAAGAAAAATAAGCTTATTGCCAATCTGGAAGAGGGATCACCACTGGCATAGATGTGGGTTAGAGGTTAGATGACAATATTATGGATGACTTAAAGACAATAAGGGAGGTGCTTAAAGAAAAGAAAATTAAGTGCGTAATATCAGAGATATTACTGGTGCCAAGAGCAAGTATTGGAAGGGAAAGGGCTATTGCCAAAATAAATACATTTTTGAGAAACTGGGTGAAACAAGAGTTTCCAGTCTCTGTGAAACTGGAATTGTTTTAAAAAGAAGGGCAATTAAAACAGAAACATAGAATTTGTCAGCAGATATGGACCACTTGGCCCACCCTGTCTGCTCATTTTTCCCCACCTTCAGTATTAATGTAGACCCCGCTTGATTTCCGGCTGATTGGTACAAGAGTAATAGTTTGCACTAAAAGCAAAAAAGGAATGGCAATTTTGTGGGCAAGACTCAGCAAAGTGATAGCAAATAAGTTTATCTGACTATGCAGGGGGGCAGCCATCAAGGCAGCATTACGAAAGATAAAGTCAATGTAGGAGAGGGAAAAAAAACACATTTTTTTTCTTTCTTTTAATTGATTAACCAGGAGTAGCACACTAAGCTGAAAGCTTGTTTACAGGTGTGACCTGGGAGCACAGGGAAATTAAGTGACTTGCTCAGGGTCACACAGTATGCAAGTGGGGGCTGTGGGATTCAAACCCAGGTCTCCAGATTTGCAGCTCAAAGCCTTAAACCACTGCGCTATACTGCCTCCCTGGGAAACCATGGGAAACAACACAGAAGAAAATGAAACTATAATCAAGGCTGACAATGTATTCTCTTGATTATGGTAAGTATGAATAATAAATTTAATTAGTTAGAATGATTGGTGTGTAATGAAAAAAATAGACTGAGGGCCGGATATTCAGAAATGCACTAGAGGCCGGCACAAGACCTGCGCAGTGCAAATCCAGTGCGCCACGGTGCACTGAGCGCGATATTCAAAGGTTGCATAAGGTTGCATGCTAACACGGCTGAATATTGCATGATTGCGACAGAGCACAGCCAGAGGTGTGCCAGGGAGCAACCCACCATGCGTAATAGCGCAACAATGGATGCGCAAGGGGCCGAGGTGCATGTGCCAGGACACAAATGGACCCATCACAGGCACAACAAGAAGCAAGACACTGTGGGGGAAGGTGTTGCCGCCAGGGAGATGGGGGTGCCAGGAGTGAGGCGCACCTGGCCCATGACAGAACACCGGCCGAGGAGGCTGGGTAGGCAGCCGGCCCCTGCCCACGTGCACCACAGCGGTGAACGTAGGTAGGGTGGCACCGATGGCCATAGGTGGACAATCACCAGCCACCCCCTGCTGGATGACACGCGCCATGCCACCTGGGCCCCAGCCGGCAACACCCAGGCAAACGGCACTCAACACACATGCCACACAACCAGACCAGCCAGCCCATGGCCACCCCAGGGCACCGCCACTGACCGATGGGCAAACATCACAATACACAGCCCCCGAACACCACAGGCGCACCACACAGCCACCCTGCACACCACTGCAGCATGGCGCCACCGCCAGCTGCAAAGTAGACCCGGACACAGATGTGTAACCAAATCGAAATGTAATAAAAGCACAACACAAACAGAATGCAGTAACAAAGGGTACAGGGATCAAGGTGTGGGGTAGCTATATACAAAGCAGGCCTATGTCAGGGAAGGGAGGTAAGGGGACGGGGCAGGGGTATACAAAGGGATAAGGGAGGGCAAGGGATGGGGTGCCAGGGGAAGGAACAGGGGATGCAGGCCTAACGGGCCCTACAGATGGCCCCTCCATGTTGCTGCCGGTGCTGTCCCCACTGCAGCATCTGCCACAGCAGCCGTGCCACCTCCAGCATCGCTGCTGTAATGTTGAGAATCCTTCTCAGGAGGCGGCTGTTCAGTGCCTGATGAGGTGCACGCTGGACACCTATGACAAAGGAGGAAACACAGGATCAGTGCATGTCCAGAACACCCTGGCCCACCCACTGTGAGCAGTGGACAGTGCTGGCACATGCCTCTGGGATGGCACCCTGGCCACCTGCAGCGGGTGCACCCACACGTGCCGCCAACCCGGCATGCCACGGCTATGCATAGCGCTGGGCACCAACACCACCCATGGGCCACCCACCACCAACATGGCAAGCATGCGGCATAGTACAGTGGTGGGGATGCAGCGGCACAGCTGGCTGCCGGATGCAGCCACAGCCCACCAGCGGCAGCCACACACAGGTGTGATGGCCACAGCACGGCACCAAGCACACCATGGGCAGAACACATCTGCAATGGTGCAGTGCACCGGGGGCCATGGCCCACCCCAACCCCCGCTGCCCAATCTGCACAACAATGTAGCATGAAACAGCACCTACCTGCACGCTGCTGCACACCATGCGCTGGCCCAGCTGCACCTCCCCTGTTGCCTGCATCCTGTGCCATGGGTCCTGCAGTGGCCCACCCGATGCGCCCGCCGCTCTGGCCCTCCTCCTGTCTTCAGGGCCTAGGATGGAAACAGAAATACGTACACATCAGTACATGGCATCACCATGTACCCCCCCACCTGCACAGCATGCACCCCAGCCCAGCACGGCCACAGCATGATGGCACAGCGCACACAGGGTGCTCCTGCCACAGTCCACAGGGTGCACGGCCCTACCCCTCCCCGCCGGCATAGCATGCAGCCCTGCTGGCCACAAGGAACAATGAACTGGCACAAACACAGGCGGTGCACACTTACCTGCCCATGGCACGGCCCCCCCCTCCGGATGCGTGCCTGCAGCGCCCTGAGCCGCTCTGGATCCCTCTACTACAAGTCGCCATACTGGTGGTGACACTGCTCCCCTCTGTGCTGCACACCAGTGGCCTCCTCCAGCCCATCCACCACATCCTGCCAGACCTCGATCCTGGGCCTGGCGAGTGGCTGCAGACCATACAGGCAGCCAGCATGGGGCTCTACCAGGGCCACAAGATTAACCGTTTCAATCTGGCTCCAGTTGGGAGCCCGTGGTGTGTTCCTGTGTGGCATGGCTATATCACCGTGGAGCAGATCAAAATGGTACCCTGTAGCGCACGAGCTCCACGTGCTCAAGATGTGCGCCTCACTCAGAGATGCTCTGCCCTCAGCAATTGGGCAACCCCAGGGATGCGCAGTAGGTGCGTGGCCACACTGGCACATGCTGCAGAGGTCCCTGGGGGCAAAGGGCAGGGCAGGGGTCAGGGGTCAGCAAGCGCACACTGCACGAGTGCGCCATTGGGACCACTATGCATAATGCACAACAGAGGCCTGTGAGCGCCACGGCCTATGGGCCTATGGCGCCCATGCGCCATGGGACCAATGGCACACAGGCATGATAGAGCTAATCACGCCTGGGTGCCATGTGGCCAATGGTGCCCGGGCACCATAGGCCACACAGCACTCGAGCACCACATGCCCTATTGCGGCTGAGCATCTTACCGCCTATTGCGCACCATGCATACGCTGTGCGAGAGGCATGTGCACAGGCCGTGCGCGCATGTGCACCGACGGGCACACTGCACATGTCACAGCATTGCACCACGGCTTGTGCCAGCGCAAGTCCATTGCACACAGCGCAACAACGTGATATTCAGCCAGCATATGCAGATTAGCTCATCAGCCTATCTGCACCGGGGGAATTAGCATCTCATTACAATTGCGCAACTGCTCATTTGCATGTGATGCGCTCTAAAGGTGCTGTGGGACTGCACAGGACATGGACCGGTATTGCAACCCTCTGAGGTAAGTTGTGCCTGCTGAGGGGACCGACAACACAGTAGAGTGGGCGGGTGGTGTGGGCTGCAGCAGCCACTGACCACATGTCATTGCCCACAGGTAGCAGCATGAACGATCGAGAGGATAGTGAGGAGCGTGGGCCCACATGCAAGTGCAGGACCAACTTCACAAAGGCGGAGGCGGATGCCCTGTTTGAGGTGTACCTCAACAGGGAGCTGCTGCTGAGTGGCACGACAGGCACACCACAGGCCAGGGCTGCAGCCTGGGTGGAGGCGGCAGAGGCTGTGAATCAGCAGGGCAGCCACCAGCAGTCAGCGCAGGAATGTAAGAAAAAGGTCGGCACCAACAGGCATGGGATCAAGGTGAAGGTGACAGCAATCCAGGCTGCAAGGGCAGCCATGGGTGGGGGTCAGGCCAATGTGCCACAGCTGATGCCGCAGGAGGAGATGGTGGTGGCCACCATGTGGCGCAGTGCCATTGAGGGGGTGCCAGGCGGCGGCTTCCAGACTGGTGGGAGCCCATCACTGCATGGTAGGTACAGCGGCATCAGGTGGAGGAAGGGGGTGGGGGGCCGGCCTGGGTGACAGTGGCACTAATGCGACTGTATTCCTTTACATCACGGGAGTGCCAGCATGCAATGGCAGGGGTGGTGGTGTCTGCCGTGGGGGCATGCCTAGCCCTGGAAGACCGGCCTTCCACCTCCAGCATCCGTGGGCCTGATCGGCTGCAGCACACCACTACTGTTCGGTTGGATGTCCTGGGCGTGGTGGTGGATGAGGCCCTGGCTGTGTTCCAGCGGGACACCAGCCTTGGCGTTCAGTGTGTGGAGACATAGATTGGGCGGGTTCCAACACCGATGACGATGTGACCATTGTCCTGGACAGCGGGGGTGTTGTCGAGGGGGAGGCACCCATACCAATCACACTCCCTGGCAGCTCCGCCAGTGCCCTGTCGGTGGTTGTCCATCTGCCTGCCACAGCCCCCAGTGTCGCCATGGGTGACAGTGGCGTGGCGCCGGTGGATGGTGATGGTGGTGGTTCAGCCGCAGAGGTGCTGTCCGGTGCACAGCGGCTGGAGGGGTGGCAGTGGCAGATGGCTGGGGACCCTGGGGGGCCAGGTGCAGCATCCCCCCCGCTGGTACGCCAGTGAATGAGCAGCCCCAAGGGGACCTGAGCGGAGGACTGGGCAATGCAGTTGCATGCCACCTGTGGGTCAGTGCAATGCTCCGGCACCCCCGGGCGCCGACCCCTGCACGAGCACACTCATCTGCTGTGGGCCTCTGTGGAGCAACAGGTGCTGCTCGTGGCAGGGCTACGTTCACTCCATGCTGAGGTGTGCCAGGCAGTGGAGCAGTGCGACGGGGGCTTTGCGCAGGTCCTGGATGCCATCAGTCAACTGAGGGAGGACATGACCACAGCCCTGGATCGACTTACCACTGCGGTCATAGTCGACCTAGCCCCACTGACCACCATGGGGCGTGACCGGCTGCCGCAGACCCCACGGAGTGCATTGTCCACCCCACGGTCCCGGCATCATGCGACCCCCTCAATGACAATGCCGGGATCCACTGTGGGCATTCCAGGCACGCCCGGTGCGGGCCTGTTTGGGGACCTGCAGACCCCGCTAGGACACGGTCGCAGTTCCCTGCAGTAACACCCTGGGGACTGCTGCAGACACCCCTGGCGGCCGTCACGCAGCCTGGGTCTGCTGGGCAGCCTTGGTGTGGCCGTCCACGTATCCACGGTGGCTGTGTAACAGTGCGGCGGTCCTGATGTGCCCGCCTCCCTGTCCACAGTCGGCTGCCACTGCCCTGTGTGCACATGGGTGTTGTGTGTGTGTGTGCATGCCATAGACATGGCATCCGTGGACAGCGCCACACACTGGCTGTGTGTGCACCTGCCTGGCCACTGGCCTGTGTGGCATATGCGTGATGATGCCAACATGGTGCCTGTTGCACCTGTGCACCGGTGCCCTGCGTCTGATCCACGCCTGGGGAGCGCGCCCGGGCACGTGCCTGTGGGCACCAGTGTGCATGGGGGTGTGTGTTGATGTGCGTGGGTGCGTGTGGGTGGGTGTGTGGGTGGATGTGTTTGGGGTGTGCAGTGCTGCGTGTTGCTGCGTGTTGACATGTGGTCCGGCCTCACTGCTGCCCAAGGCCTCCGCCCAGCTTTGGTTGGCATGGGGCACACCCACACATGCATGTGTGCCGTGCCACTGTTGCCTTCTCATACATGGGGGCATGTCCACCTACCTGCATGCACCATAGTGCTCCTCCGCTATTGTGTCCCAGTGCTGGTGGGCCATCCTGGTCAGCCGGGGATCCCTTCGCCCGGGGGGGCTGCCCACTGCAACTTGGCCCGGCGGCTGCATCGTCCCCACTGCTGTTCCCCTCTTCGACCTCGACAGCTATCCCACAGTCAGTGGCCATGTTGTGCAGTATATAGCAGGCCAGGAATAGGCTGCAGGCCTTTGAGAGGCTGTACTGTAGGGCACCGCCAGACCTGTCCAGGAAATGGAATCATGCCTTCAGCAGCCCAAACACATGCTCAATGATGTTCCGCGTGATGGCATGTGCCTCATTGTACCGCTTCTCTACAGGGGTTGACGGGCTCCGGTAGGGAGTGAGCAGCCAGGGCCGGAGTGGGTAGCTACTGTCACCTGTGTGGAAAGAGATATGGTTAGCCTGGTGGACTGTTTTACTGTGCCACCCATCCTTCCCAGCCACACCCTGCCGGCCCCCCATGCCCTGTTGTGCCCAGCTGCCCATGGTCTCGGCATACTCACCCACTAGGTGGCCAGTGGGAATGTCCCCACTTTCAAACCTGTGGCACAGTGTCAAACAGTGCCAGATGAAGGAATCATGTGCTCCCCCAGGGTGTGTGGCACAGACATTGATCCTGCTCCCCCGGCATCACACACCACCTGGCAGTTGATACTGGGGTAGCCCTTTCTGTTGATGTAGGCTACCCCCTCTGGGCCAGGTGGCATGCGGATGCCGTCGTGGGTGCAGTCAATGGCCCCTAGCACGCCAGGCATCCGTGCTACCCTGTGGAACCCCTGCATGTTCGCTGTATGCTCTGCTTGTGTGTTGGGGAAGTGGATGTATTCTGCAGCATGTGGCAGCAGTGCATTAAGGAACTGTGTGAGGAGCCATGATGCGGCTGACTGGGTTATGCCTGTGGTGTTCCCTGTTGGTCTCTGGAAGATGCCCGTGGTGAACAGGCACATGACTGCTGTTACTTTTGTCTCCACTGTTAGGGCTTGGCTCCATCTAGTGGGTGCCTGCATCTCCTCACTGCACAGCTCACAGAGCTGCCTCAGAATCACCCAGTTCAGGTGATACTGGCCCACTATCTCCATATCAGTGTGGTTTTTGAGGGTGGCATGGGCACGGTAACACCTGTTCCGGGTGTACCACCGACGGGCCCTTCCATAGCCGCGCCGCCCTGCCTTCTGCCTCCCTACACCCCACATTACGGCCTCCATCTGGAAGGTGGCACTGGCCATGGTCCCTGTTGTCTTGTCCCCCCTGGGCGGCTGATTCCACTGGCTCTCCTGGCTGTGTGCTGCTGTGTGGCCCACTCTGCAGGACCCTCACCTGTGTACCCTGCCCCCAGCTGGCGGCATGTTGGCTGTGGCCTCTGCCACCCACCCCTGTGGGTTTCTGTGCTGCTCCTCCTGTGCCTGGTGTCATGGGCACACACACACACCGTGACCTCCCTGTCTGTCTCACACACACACACGCACACACACACACACACACTCACTCTCTCACCAAGGGTCACACCCTCACTGCTTCTGTCCCTCTCTTTGCCCCTACAGTGTTTCTGACTGGCCTCTCTGTCTCCCTCTCTCCTGCTCCCCTCTGGCACAAGTGTTCTTCTCCTACTTGTTCCCTGTTTTATAGGCTCAAGTGTGCTTCACGCAACTGCCATTTGCTCCACGCTTGTGCCGTTCATCCGGTGTTGAATATCGCACTGTGCCACATATTCATGACTACGCCCCTGCACTTGTGCATGCTTTCATTCCCATTGCACATTGGTGCATGGCCACTTGTACTGCGCAGTTGCTGCCACTGAATATCGCTCTCTGGCACATGTTCGCAGTTGCGCAGGTGCAACACTGTTGCGCAGTGCGCAACTGCTTTGAATATCCGGCCCATAGTGTCCATCGCAGAAACTTGATGGTCAAACACAGACACATGGTAAAAGGCTTTGTCAAGGTATAATCTATACAGAAAAGACAGAGACCTGAGGAAAGGTGGCGGTGCAGGAGTCTTCATCAGAAATAATATTCTAGGTACAGAACAAAAGTCCTCTAGTAATGATTTGGAAATCCTTAATTAGATCTGAACCGAGGTAAGGGTAAATCCAAAATAATCTTAGTAATCCGTTGCAGACCACCACACTGCAATAGTGAGATTGATTTTCAAATAACAAACTATGCAAATGTCACTGCAAAAAATGGAAATATAATAATCATGGGTTATTTTAACCATAGCAGAATACATGAGACCAAATTAAAATATAAAGGATCAAATGATAAACCTTTTTAGAAACCCTAAATGATAACGTATTTGGACAGCTGAGGGGACCCATAACGTGGCTATTCTCAGTTTAGTAATTATAGATCAGGCAGACATGGCGACAAATGTTAAAATGAGAGAGCCGCTGGGAACAAGCGGCCATTGTCGGTTCAGTTCAGAATAAACAATGGAGGGGAGCAGACTAAAAGTACCCTGCCAAAGAAGACATTTCTCTAGAGCAAACTTTGAGAAGCTAAAGGAAGGGCTGATAAATTTGGACTGGTGAGCATCTTTGGAACATGGCTAGGTAGATGAGATATGGAGAACATTGAAAACTAAGATTTATTTGCTGGATAGAACTCACATACCAAGAACAAGGCTGGTAAAAACATTGGTAAGAAACCATCATGATTTACAAAGAATACTGGAAAACTGATTTAAAAAAAGGAAAGACTGTACAAGATCTACAAAGACGGGGAGGCCAAGAGAATCAGGTGGCATACATCAACATGCAGAAGGGGGTTAAAAACAAAACTGAACAGCCAAAACATCATATGAAAACAGACTGGCTACACTGCTTAAAGACAACAAGTGTTTCTTATAATCGCATCAATAAAATAAAGGGGAGAACCAGACAGGTAGTTCCTCTAAAGAAGCTGTATTCGTTAATGTAATCATAAGCTTTTTAGCAAAAACATTGTTTTTTTTAGCAAAAATGGATTTCTGGTATCCTTAGATTTATCATTGGTGTATTTTTAGTTTTATCAGATATTTTTAAGCAACTTTCTTTACTTATTTTGTAATTAATGACACATGTCATTAAAGATAGCTACCACTCATGATTTTTTTTTAAATCTCTTCTGTTGAGGTTACCTGTTGAATGTACATACTACTGTAGATTCGTACTGTATATATGTTATGATGGTGTTATCATATGTTTCTGACAGTAAACATCACAGCACTATACCAAGATATTCAATTTTGTTATGGCTAGCATGGCACAGGAATGGAAATTAAAAAAAATAAAAAAAGTTCCCATATCTTAGTTCAGGAATGAAAGAAAACAGAAAGAAAAATGGGCATATAGATATTTCTGCCAGAAACACATTACCGTTGGGGGAAAAAAATATATATATAGTAATGAACAACTACTGCTTCTTTAAAAAAGAGTCCAAGTGGTAATGTTGAGATGGCAAATGAATCAAATGATTTTGTTCAGACCTCAACCATATACACGCCATGCTGGCGACCTGCATTTGGGAATGAGTGTGGGCCCGCTGGCACACTGACGCCGCAAGATGGGGGGTCAGGAGTGGCTCAGATACTTGACGGTGGCATGCACGGGAGCGTGCATGGCACCATCACAGACGTCATTGCATGCGCCGTCCTGGCAAGAAGGAAACCAGTAAAAGAATGCACCACAGAGGATGAAGAGGGAGCTCACAGGCCTCACATCTGGCCAGCCACGGCACAGGAACACTTGATTCAGTCTTGGAGGAGAGGGACCCCCTCTGACCACACCAGGGGGGTAAGCCCTGGGGCCACTACTGTGCCGGCTGGTGGACGCCGGGGTGACAGGTCTGGGGCTCCCCCAGATTGTGAGGGCTGCGGGGCAGGAGTATAAACAATCTCAAAAAAAATTAATAAATAAAGATTTAAACCTCAACCATATAAGAGAAAACAGAAAAGTAGATACAGTATACCCTGGGAATATCCTATTTCAGGTACAAACAGGTAACTTAATAAAAAAAAAAGTAAAAGGGTTTGTCACCAGAAAAATCAGAGGGACTAGATGAAATAAAGCCAAGATTCTTAAAGGAGGTGTCAGAAGAAATAGCCCCCCCCCCCCAAGTAGTATTCATTATAAATGAATCAATAAGGTCTGACAAGGTTCCCACTAACTGGTGGAATGCCATCTTGACACCACTACACGAGAAGGGCACATGAGATGACTTAGTTTCTACAGACCTGTTAATTTCAGATCTGTGATATGTAAACTAGTGGTGGGGATATATAAAGGAATGCATTATTTTGTTAATAAAAGGAATATAATTTGACTGATGACAAAGACCACAGGTTCACAGCTGGAAAATCATATACTACCAACTTAATACATTTTTTTGATATAGTCAGCAGGGAACTGAACAATGAATTCAGTAGACACTGTGTACCTTGACTTCATGAAGATGTTTGACATGGTGCCACATACTAAGATAAAAAGGAAATCGGAAAGTGTGGAGATAAATGGTAGGATAGTAGATTGGATCTCTGATTGGCTGACTGATAGGACACAAACTGTGAGAGTAAGTGGGTCAGTTTCTGGACCAGGAGAGGTAACTGGTGGGATGCAGCAGGGTTCAATATTCGAACCATTACTTTTTAACATCTTCATAAAAGACATGAAACCACGGAATGGAAGAATCTGTATAAAGTTTGCTGATGATGCTAAATTATATTAGGTAGTGTTGTAAACACAATACAGCAACAAAAGACACTATAACATGACTTGAGAATCCCAGAGGTATGGGTAGTGTTGTAAACACAATACAGCAACAAAAGACACTACAAAATGATATATGAATCCCAGAGGTATGGGTGAAAAAAAAAGATATGAGATTTAGGGCCTGATGTTCAAATTCACTCAAGGAGGAGGAGTGCAAATATTTGCACTGTACCTTGTGATTGCCCAGGTGCCTAAAGATGCTATATTTAGTCGAACAGCATACTGATGCTATTCAACTGAATATAGGGCCATGTCGGCCCAGCTTTAAGCCACTTAGCGCTATCCCAACAGGGCTCCTGAAGTACTCCAACAGAATGGATAGCACCGGAGTGCTATTTGCAGTATTCAAAGGGACCCATGCAAATGAGCCCATTGGGCATGCAAGACGCGAAAGTTCCATTTGCATGTCCATTGCGGGTTCATTTGCATGGGTAGCGAGGCAGGTTAGCGTGGCGCTGCCACCTTAATTGCCTGGTCCCAGACGTGTAGATTTCCCAGGTGCTAGTGGTCCCCCCCCCCCAATTGCTGGCCTGTTCTGTACTAAATAATATCCCTGGTGCTAGTGGTCCCCTCTCAGATCGCCGGCTTTTTCTGTATAAAATAATGTCCCTGGTGCTAGTCCTGCCCTCGCCGAGTGTCAGCCCCGATGTGAAACATATTATCTTTGGTGATAGTGGTCCCCACTCCCTCCAATTGCTAGGCCTGACATGCACATTACATTCCCTGGTGCTAGTGGTCCCCCCCTATTGCCAGCCCCTCCATGACAATAACAGAATCCTTGGTGCCAGTGGTCCCCCCCGTGCCGATCGCCAACCCAGAAGTACAAAAAAAACCCTCACTGGCATTCAGTACCCCCCCATGGCACTGGGCATATCCCCTCACTCATCTTAGCATTATCTGCGGTGCCTCAGAAGCATACAGTGACCAGCACAGCTCTCCTCACACCTCCTCGGCTACCTGCCATATGCACAGGCAGGGAACGTGCCTCCTATTTATAGGACGGGATATGTCACCCTGTCCCGTAAATAAGAAGCACACTCCCTGCCTGTATATATGGGGGCCAGCTGAAGAGGTGTGAGGAGGGCTGTGCCAGTTGCCGTATGCTCTTGTGGCACTGCAGATATAAGGTGAGTGAGGGGGGGTATGCCCGGTGCCATGGCGGGGCCACTGGATGCCAGGGAGTTTTTTTTTTTTTGTATTTCTGGGTTGGCAATTGGTGTGTTGGGGTGCAATTGGCACCATTGATTCTCTTGTTGTCATGGAGGGGCTGGTGATCGGAGGGAGGGGGGACCACTAGCACCAGGGATATCATTTTATTCAGAATGGGCCAGCGATCAGGGGGCCACTAGCACCAAGGACATTATTTTACACAGAACAGGCCAGTGATGGAGGAGGGGGACCACTAGCACCAGGGCATTATTTTATACAGAACAGGCCAGCAATTGGCCGGGGGGGGGGTACCAGGGTTGCCTGGAGTAAAGTCTGGGTTTTGGTCGGTGCTATTAGGCCCATGCTATACCCTTTTGTAAACCCTTTTGTGTAACGCAAAGCCGCTAAATATAGGGTAATGCAGCTATTCATGGCCACACCCTTCCCCTTGCCTGCACACATACATTATGTTATCCTCGGTTACCATGTAGTTGCACTGGACTATGAATGCATTGTATTATGTGTAAGACAAGGCCTCCCTGAGATGGCTTACTACCAACTCATATCACGCATTGCTTTAGCTACCAATTGTATAGGTCTTAACTGCTCATTAGGTAAATATGTCAATAGCTCTGCCCTGTTTTAGCTACCAAATGTATAGGCATTAACCCGTGCTCATTGTATTTATACTCTGTATGATTGCTCACCCACATTTATTCTATGTATGTACTGTATGAATGTCTATGTTTTATTCTGATGTGGAGCCTTTGGAAACAAATCTATGACTCAAAGGATTGTAATTCCGATTTCCTAAATAAATACAAATAAATAAATAAATGTTTTGCCTGAATGCTAATGCTCTTTACCCGCACAACAGCCTATTTTGAACACAGGGATCCAGCGCAAACCTTGGTTTGTGCAGGGAAAGACCCATTAGTGCCCATGCAAACTTTTGAATATCAGGCCCTTAATGTCTAGAAATATTCAGTCATACAGTATCGGAGAAATATTCACTGTGCAGCTATGAATTCTATCACCCAAAACGTAAGGAATCCTAACAAGAGAGAGATCTAGGTGTCATTATAGACAAGTGCTTTAACTTTTTTATAGTCATGTTGAATATACAGGTAAACAATGTAATATGAAAACAGCAATTAATAATAATACATATAGTTGAAAGAAACAGCAATATCTTGCTCCCATTATATAGATTCCTGGTTAAACCTAATTGGAAGGCTGTAGCCTGAGGTTCTATTGGGGGAATAGCTCCTCCCCATCTCCTACATAAACCCTCAGGCTACGCCTGCTCTGCTTAGAGTCACACTCGCTACACTTGCTCCATGCTGTGTGCTGAGGCTGGCTCCTTTTCGCTCTGTTCTGTGCCCCCCCCGTGTTGCCCACGCCTTCCTGCTGGCGTTTCCGCCTCTCATTTGTTACCCCCATTTTGTCCCTGTGTTTCCCCCCTTTTCTGGCTGCCTTCATTCCCCCCCCCATTGCTTTGAGTTCCCTTCTTGGGGTTTTCTGCCTTACCCCAGCACCGCAGCATCGCTTAGTTCGGCTGGCATTTTCTGCTTGATTTTCTTCAGCACATCCTGCACTCCTTGAATATGTGGCTCATTGCCGTGGCTTCTACTGCTCCCTCAGTCCACTACTCAAGGCTTCCTCTGGACCAAGGTGTTTTCACGCTCAGCTGCCCCTAAGATTTTAGCCTGCATGCCACCTCCATGCTCACTTTGCCCACTCCCCTCTACTGCTGGTTGGGACAGGCCTCTGTAGACTCTCCTCCGGCACTTCTGCCTGCTGCCTGCTCTGCCCCTGTTGCTTGCTGCTTCCGACGCCGCTCGTTCCGGAGCTGCTCCCCTTCTCAGCCATTGAAGGGACATCGCTGGGCACAGCATCGGGGCTTGTATACCAAGTCTTTCTTTTCTTCAACATGCCCTCTGGCAATCATCTGTACTCCGTTGAGGCACATCATTTGCTCCATGATTTCCTTGAACACTAGCGGCTGTGATAACTACCACCTTACTCATATGGTTTTGAAGCTTTCACTTTTAATTGCTTGCCTCCTGTGCTGGGGGCTTTATAATTGGCCTCTCCTCTTAGCTGCCACACAGTGAGTATTCGCTGCCATTGGCCCACTGCATTGTTTCACTGGTTACCTGACTGTAATTCAACCCCTCCCCGAATTGTAGGATCCTACGGAGCATGACTTGATTGCTCTGGAATATTAAAAGGGAACTGTAATTAGCAAGATTTCTTCATGTTTGAAAGCCCATGCAAAGCTGTCACCTCTATGCAGCCTCCTTTTCTTCACCTACTTGCACAACTCGTCTGGGGATGCTTTGTGCTCTTGCTGGTCGCATTGTTGGTAGCTGCTTACTCATGATGCATGTGCCTGTCCCCTCACTGAGTCCACCCACTGAACTGGGTTACCTTCTGTACAGTCAGTACGTTGTTTTCCCTATTGGTTGCTTGGATTCTGCCTCTCCACTGTTCCACCCTGGGGGTCCATGCAGTGGATCCTACATGCCTTGCTTGCCACAAGCTTATGAGTTGCGTACGCTTCTTCTCCTATCTTTGGGAGGGTTGGTCAGGAAAACCAAGCACATAATCATCCCTGCAGTTACTGAATCATATCTTCCAGCTCTGCATTGACACCCTGCTAACTGCCCTCATTTATTGGACAAGTGGCTGGCTCGACTCTTCTTGCTAATCGGGCAGACCTATGTGGTGGTCCACCATCCGTCAGGCCTGGTTCCACATGCTCGGTCCTGCCGGCTACTCCTTCCTGGATGACTCTCACTATTCACATCAGGCATACCTGCATGGAGGCCTTGCTTGTTCAGCTGGTCTACATGGTGGCCTAGCTTTACTCTGTCTCCTTCTCCTACCTCAACTGCCCTACTTGGAGGTCCAGCCATGCCGCTGGCCTCCTTCAAGGTCTAGTTCTACTCACTTTCATTTTCCTGCCTTCAGCTGACCTACGTGGAAGTTCAGCCGCTCCTGCTAGGCCATGTGGAGTCCTAGCTCATTCTTTTGCTATCATCCCCTAGTGGACTTATGACATGCACGGCCACCGAGCATTCAACCATGGCTATCTGTGACCTACTTCAGATCCTGTTCCTGCTGACCTTCATCTGTGCCTACCCTACTGCATCACTCCATCATGCATCTACAGTACCCCTCCTTCCTCCTATCTACAGTACCCCTCCTTCTTCCTATCTCTTTCAGATTTGGTCTATACTAGGACATCCATGTAATGCTCCTCCATTCTTGGGCTTCTCTGGATGATTGTCTTCTCTCCAGCCTTGGTTCCACTGCGCCACTGGAATTACAGCTGCATGCCAGCTTCCATCTTCCTGCTGTTTCACTCCAGCTCTGGACTGGATTGCATGTTCCTTTCCATCCTTCGCCGCAAGTTGGAGCTCTTTATACCGGACCGTCCTCTTCAGTATTGTCTACCCCCTTTTCTTCACATCGTCTCCTCGCTGACTTCATGCAACATGTTTGGGAACTCTACCATGATGTCTCACCTTCAGTTGTAGTTATCCAGTACTGGGCATTTGTCAGCCACCTACCTTCCACTGCTGCACCTGACTTGCATTCGTCAAGGATGTCCCTGTTTGCTTAGCTATGGACGTTACCTGTGCTCTATTGATGACATCACAGGACATTTGTAATCAGTTCCACTTGATGTTTCTCGCCATGCTTGCTTCAGCTCGATCTGGGATTTACTGCTGCTGCTGTCTCATGCTAAGACATCTAAGCCGTGCTCTGTTCCATCGTGCCATTCCTATCTCATAGGTTCAGGCCTCGGACATTAACCTACTCCAGTGATATGAGGTTTAATGTATCTGGGTGGGTTGCCAATTCATCTGACTCAGTCTTCTCTTCACTGCATGCTTCTGCCATGCCTTGACCAACAGGGACTTGACATTTTACTGGACCTTGTCATTCCTAACCTCATAAGTTCACCTTTGCAGTTTTGCCCGTTTGGCCCTGGCTCATGCTCAAGCATACATCTATACCGCACTCTACAGGGCTATATTGCTCAGCAAAACAGGAGGCTTCCTCTACACTATCTACTTACTCTACACAAACCTGCTTCACCTCGCAAAAAGGGGCCTGGAGGTTTCTATCTGCCTCACCCACAAAGGACTGGTTTCTGCTCGACTTACTCCTACTCGCCCTCAGTGGGTTTCTATGTTTACTCTGTAGCATCCTGCTTCACCCCACAATGGGGGCCTGGAGGTTTCTATCTGCCTCACCACAAAGGGCTGGCTTCTGCTCGACATACTCCTATTTGCCCTCCACAACTTATATGTTTACTCTACAGAAACCTGTTTTGCCCCGCAAATGGGGCCTGGAGGTTTCTATCCGCTTCACCCACAAATGACCTGGCTTCTTGCCTAAGTCGCCCTCATTGGGCCTACATTGCCTACTTTACACATACCTGCATCACCCCACATGGGGCCTGGAGGTTCATTGGGCTTTTATATTGCCTATTTTACACTTACCTGCTTTGCCCACATGGGACCTGGAGGGTCATCGGGCTTTTATTGCCTATTTTACACTTACCTGCTTCCCCCACACAGAGCCTAGAGGTTCATCGGGCTTTTATTGCCTATTTTACACTTACCTGCTTGGCCTCACCTGGGGCCTGGAGGTTCATCAGGCTTATATTGCCTGTTTTACACTTACCGGCTTCGCCCCACTCGGGGCCTGGAGGTTTCCATTTGCTCCACCCTCTTATGGCTTAGCAGCCTGCACTCTGCTTACTCGCTTTGCCACCAAAGGCCTACTGCTTACAGCAATTTGCAAAGCTGGGCACATGGACCAACATTCTACCCATTCGGCCTCGCAAGGAAATAGCTGTTCGCTCATAGTTCCTCTTTCAGAATGGAAGTCTTCATCTTCTGGATTGCTCTTCAACCAGTTCTACACTCACCCTTCTAAGATTGATTATTCTCTCAACTGTTGATCGAATTTACCTTGTATCAAACTTTTCACCCTGTATATTAATGGTTATTGAACTGGGAATTCACTAACAGGATGTGCTACTGTTTTCTCGCTGGACACTCACCATCAGTACCTCGAATCCAGGATTGCCAGTTGCCATCGAATTCAAGATCTTCAATCAACTGGGTTTCGGATTAGCCAACAACTTAATATTTGTTAATTTAGGATTACTCTCCTTTAGTATGCCCAGAGTACAGGCAGGTCAGTAGCCATGGGACCTCAGAGGTTTTCCCCAAAAGGTTGTTTTCCTCTCCTGTGTGCTACTGGCCACACTCTCCAGAGATGGAGGAGGTAATCACATCAGTAATTATATTTCTTTTTGGGGTCTTCAATCCTACTCAACTAAGCATCCTGCCAAAGGTGGGACACAGAGAAAGGCCAAAACATCAAGTTCTAACAATTTGCTATATCATCTGATCAAGTATCTAAGCACCATTCATATCCAATCCAGTTCTTTTTTTTTTCCAATTTAAAGTTTATTGAAGTTTCCAACATACAATGCATAGAAAAAAAAACACATAACACATGAAATATATACATACAGTATATTAAGAGACAAACCAGAACCCACCCCAGAGAACGAAAAGAAAAAAAAAGAAAAAGGGCCCTCCCCAGACCTCACCACCCACCCATGTCTCAAATAAAAAACAACATTATGTCCTGGAAGAAAAGGAAAATAACAATCATCCCCCCCATCCTACCCCCCTACTAACCCCCCTCCCCACCCCAGGTTGCCTGGCCAGAATAACACTTCGACCTGACTATGAGTATTAAAGATTTCACCTGATTATGGTGTTTGGAGTGACTATAAGGTTAAGAGCAGAGCCCAGATTTTATTGAATTTGCCCATTCTAAAGTGCAAACTGGCTGACATTTTCTCTAATCTTATATTAGCCAGAAGTTCCTTTAGCCATTCGCCGTATGAAACTACCAGCACAGACACCATGATAGGTGAGGAGTGTAATGCTTTCGGAAGATTTATGGGGAGCAAAAAAAGCAAGGCCGCAGGCGAGAGATTGTGAGATCGGATTTGGGCAATTTCTGTTTTGGTCCAAAGAGGTGTGTTATCCCCTGCTCTCTCTGGGTCCCCTGAAGTAAGCCAACGCAGATATTTATTTGCGTGACTAGCCCAGTAGTAGAGGCTGAGATGTGGAAGTCGAAGGCCACCTCTGAGTTTCGGGGCAGCTAGCTTGTAGTAAGCCAACTGGTGACTTTTATCGGCCCAAATAAAGTTGGAAAAAATGCTATGCACTTTTTTGAACCATAATAGGGGTAACCAAATATTCAAATAATTAAGTGGGTAAAATATCCGGGGAAAGATATTCATTTTGATAAGGTTAACTCTACGCCACAAGGTCAAAGGAAGAAGGGACCACCTGTATAGATCTAAGGTAATCTTTTTAAGTAAAAGATCTAGATTGTATTTTTGAAGAAAAGTGGTATTTCTCGGGAAAGTAATTCCTAAATACTTCAGAGCTTTCCTTTCCCAAAAAAGGCCTAACGAGCTGATCTCATGTTTCATCACTCTGTGGTTAAGCGGAAAAAACACTGATTTCCCGACATTTAATTTATAGTTGGAGAGTGCACTGAAATCTTTTATAATTCCCAATAGAAGAGGAATAGCCTTGCTAGGGAAGGAGGTATAAAGCAATAAGTAGTCCGCATAGGCCGAAACCTTAATTTCAATGTCTTGCACCACAATCCCTTGTATCAGGGGGCACGCCACTATTCTTCTAATAAGGGGCTCTAGATACAAATTAAAAAGGAGAGGGGATAAAGGGAAACCTTGTCTGGTGCCCGAAAACAGGGGAAATCATTCAGACATACACCCATTACATGACACTTTGGCCGACGGGGACTTATAGAGGGCCTGTATCCAACTTCGGAACTCAAGGGGAAAGCCGAAAGCATGTAACATTCTGAACAGAAAATTCCAATTAACTCTATCAAAAGCTTTCTCGGCATCCAGCGAAATTAAAGCAGCTGGATATTCCGCATTAGAGGATGCCGAGAAAACATGCGCCAGGGTACGAATATGGTCACCAGCTGATCTCCTCTTCATAAAGCCCACCTGCTCCTCTCATATTAAGTCCAGTAGAACTAGGCTCAGGCGATTCGCCAATAGTTTACACAAAATTTTGATATCTTGATTGAGTAATGATATCGGCCTGTAACTGGACATTTCCTCTACCGGTTTACCAGGTTTAGGCAATAAAATTATTAGCGCCTCAAACAGCGTGCTATCCGTGCTCTTACCATCGAAAATCTGCTGGAATACTGCGAGGAGTGGGGGGGCGAGCAACTTGGCGAATACTTTGTAAAAGTTGGGGGAAAATCCGTCAGGTCCTGGCGATTTATCATTTGGGAGACCGTCTATTACTCTTAGCACTTCTGATTTGGTCAAAGGGGCACTCAAAAAGGCTTGCTGAGCTTCAGAGAGAGAAGGCAGGTGGGATTCAGCTAAATAATCGTCCAAGTCTTCAGGCAAGGGGGGGTTCACCAATCCAGTTCTTACGTACTACAATCACTGACTTATGTTCATATCCATGTTGACATATCTAAGCACTAACCATATCGTCCAACTCATACATACTGTAGGCACTGTCCTACCTACTGATCTAGCTCTAATGTATCCGAGCATGACCTATATCATTCAGCTCTACTGTATGTTGCACAAGCGCTGAGCTATGAACCACACATAGAACATAGAGTTTTGTGTGCAGTTGAGGAGCCCACATCAAAGAGGTGATATCAATAGATTGGAAGGAGTGCAGCACAGGTTCACTAAAATGATAGCAGGAACAAAGAATATGGACTATGGGACCAGATTAGACCATTTTATAAATATTTTCGCTGGAACAAAGAAGGATTGCAGGGGATATGGTATCAGAGATCTATGAAAGCAGCTACACTAGAATCACATCTAAAATTTGTAATCAGATCCTCCCAAAAATTAAACACAAGGGGCTAGATTCACAAAAAGTTACAAAGCACAGCACAGCACAAAAGTTTGCGTTGTGCTTTGCGTTTGCCCAGGTGTCTAAGGTTGCTGTTCTCAGTCAGATAGCACACTTGTGCTATCCGACTGAGAATATGGCTAAGTCCTATCAGCGCTAACTCCATTACAGCTACTGCTAACCCCACTAGTGTTGCCCCGACATGCAGCCAGGGGTATGACTCTGCAATGAATAGCATAGGTGCACTCAGCACTAACCCCATTACTGCTGCCACTAACCCCACTAGTGCCATCCCAACATGCAGCCAGGAGTAAGGCTCCGCAATGAATAGCATAGGTGCACTATTTAGAATTCATAAAAGCCTCCATGTAAATGAGCTCATTGGGCATGCAAGGTGCTATGTGGCCATGTACATGCCCATTATGGGCCCGTTTACATAGGCTGCTTCAGAGTGTGGCATGCCCCCAGCCCCTGCCCCATAGGCAGCCCTGTGCTCCTGGTGGTAGTGCCCCCCCCCACCGAGTGCTGGCCTGATATGAAATAAATATTTTCCCTGGTGCTAGTCATCCACCCCGCCAATTGCTGGCCTGATAGGTAATGTATATATACAGTATATATTTCCCTGGTGCTAGTGGTCCCACCCCATCGATCGCTGGCCTGATAGGTAATATATATATTTTTCCCTGGTGCTAGTGGTCCCCCCTGCCAATTGCTGGACTGACATGAAGTATATATTTTTCCCTGGTGCTAGTGCCCCCACCCACTGATCGCTGGACCAATGTTAACATACATCTTTTCCTAGTGCCTAATGGTCCCTCCCCAACCCAATCATCCGCCCGATGTCATAAAACATATTCTTCGGTGGCCAGTGCTCCCTTCTCCCACTCAATCACCCATCCAATGTCATAAAACATATTCTCCAGTGGCCAGTGGTCCTGCCCCTCATCCTGATCCCCTGTATAAGGAAAGAACACCATTTCCTGGTGTCTAGCGGAACTCCCTCCCTATCCCTGATCCCATGTAAAAGAACTGTCAATTATTCCCTGGCATCCAGTGGACCCCCCTCCCTATTCCTGATCCTCTGTCATAGAACTATTAACCATTCCCTGGCATCTAGTGAACCCCCCACCCCCCCACACTGGCCGGTAGTGCCCCACCACCCCGCTCCCCCCCAAGTCGACAGCGGCACAGCCCTCTGCTCTCCACCATGGCCAGTCACTGACTGAGCTTTCAATGTGCGCATACCATAGTTACAGTATTTATTTATTTATTTATTTTATTTAGCTTTTGTTGACTGGGTAAGTGCACTAGACAAATCCTGCCTATTTTCAGGCACGACCCGGGGGAGGGGGGATACAGATGAATGCCAACTGACCTTGAACCAGATTAAGCTGTTGGTGGTATTTTTAGTGAATGAGGGAAATTTGGCCAGGACACCGGGGAAATTCCCCTACTCTTTTCGATAAGTGCCATGGGATCTTTAACATCCACCTGAACTACCACCAATCCAGGCAGATGGGACCTCAGTTTAACGTCTCATCCGAAAGACGGTATGTGCTCATTGACAGCTCAGTTGGCAGCCGATCATGGTGGAGGGTGAAGGGCTGTGCTGCTCACTGGCTTGGGGTTGGGATGGGGGGCAGCAGGGTGGTGGGACACTAGCAACCGGTGTGGAGGGTGGGAAGTCCACTCGACATCAGGGAATGGTTAACAGTTCTTTTACAGGGGATTGGGGATAGGGAGGATAGAGGAAAACTGTAGCTACAATGAACGCTCATTGACAGCTCAGTCGGGGGCTAGCTGTGGTGGAGGGCGAAGGGCTCTGATGGCCATCGGCTTGGGGTTGGGATGGTGTGGGAGTGGGGTAATGGGGCACAAGTGACTAGAGTGGGTGGGTAGGGGGGTCTGTTAGACCCCAGGGAGTGGTTAACAGTTCTATGTTAGGGGATCAGGACTAGCGAGGATGGTTCGCTAGATGCCAGGGAATGGTTGACAGCTCTTTTACAGGGTATCAGGGATAGGCAGGGGCTCCGCTAGACCCCAGGGAATGGTGTTCTTTCCTTATGTAGGGGATTGGCATGGGGGGTGGGACCACTGGACACCAGGGGGTATGTTTTATGACATCTGGCAGGTGATTGGGTAGGGGGAGGGACCACTGACCACCGAGGAATATGTTTTCATAGGTTTCATAGGTTTTCTGACTAACTTTACTGACTAACAGGGAAAGGATCACAGATCTCCAGGTAGAAGGTCACCTGGGTGCCAGTGACCATCACATGGTATGGTTCAGTTTGGCCACTAGAACAAAATCATCCCATTCCAAGGCAAAAATATGGGACTTCAGAGGAGCTGACTTTGATAAGATGGCCAACAGAGTTAAGCTAGCCCCGCGGCAAAAACAAGTACAGGTGAGGGGGAACAGGCAAAGTGGGAAAGCATTAAAGATGCAATACTTGAAGTAACATCTCATTGTGTTAGTGAGAAAAGGAAGTGCAAAAGAAGAAGGAAACCACTTTGGTTCTCAAAAACAGTAGCAGAAAAGGTCAAAGTCAAAAGGCTGACCTTCAGGAAATATAAGGAAATGCAGCAGGATGAAGATAGGGAGGCATACCAAACTTCCCTAAGGGAAGCAGGGAAGGCAGTAAGGCAGGCAAAGGCCCAAACCGAGGGAACACTAGCAAAAACAGTAAAAGAAGGTGACAAGACTTTCTATAGATACATTAGTGAAAGGAGAAAGTTCAGAGGGGGGTATTGCTAAGATCAAAGGGGATAAGGGTGTGTGTGAGGAAGAGGACCATGTAAAAGCATCTATCCTAAATAGATACTTCTGCTCAGTATTTACTGAAGAGAAGATAGGGCAGGGCCCACAGCTCTGCACCATGGACACAGAGGGGAGGGAGGTGTGCACTAGTCCCTTCACAAAAGAAAGGGTCCTACAAGAGCTCGATAAGCTCAAGGTGGACAAGTCAATGGGACCTGATGGCATACATTCCAGGGTACTAAAGGAGCTAAGGGTGGAACTAGCAGAGCCATTATCAGAACTGTTTAGTGAGTCTCTGAGCACAGGAGAGGTCCCAGAAGACTGGAAAAGGTCTCATGTGATCCCGCTCCACAAGAGTGGTAGCAGGGAGGAAGCAGGGAACTGCAGATCAGTCAGTCTTACCTTAGTAGTGGGCAAGATTATGGAGATACTCCTTAAGGAAAGGATAGTGCAACACCTGGAATCCATAGGAACACAGGATCCAAGACAGCATGGGTTTACAAAAGGAAGTTCCTGTCAAACTAATCTCATAGATTTCTTTGACTGGGTAACCAGAGTGGTGGACCAAGGGGGAGCAGTTGATGTTGCCTACCTTGACTTCAGTAAAGCTTTTGTTACTGTTCCACATAGAAGATTGATTAATAAGCTGGGTAGGCTTGGGGTGGGTCAGACGTTGGTCAACTGGGTGGCAAACTGGTTGATGGGCAGAAAACAGAGAGTGGTGGTAAATGGTATACAGTCAGAAGAGATGCAAGTCACAGTGGGGTACCGCAGGGATCAGTCCTGGGGCCAGTCCTCTTCAATATCTTCATCATTGACAATGCAGATGGAATGGAGGGTAAGGTTTGTCTGTTTGCAGATGACACCAAGATCTGCAACAGAGTAGATGATCCAGATGGGGTGGGCAGAATGAGAACAGATCTGGATAATCTAGCAAATTGGTTGGAAGATTGGCAACTGGGGTTTAATGCAAAGAAGTGCAAGATCATGCACATAGGGAAGAGAAACCCTGAACCCACCTATAGGCTGGGAGGGGAGTTGCTGGCAGTCGCAAGGGAAGAAAGAGACTTGTGCATCATCATCACTGATGACCTGAAATCATCCAAGCAGACCTCTAAAGCAGTAGGCAGGGCTAGAGGGATGTTGGGGTGTATTAGTAGGGGTATCACAAGTCAGAAGAGGGAGGTAGAAATTCCTGTTTACAAGACACTGGTTAGGCCCCATCTGGAGTACTGCGTGCAGTACTGGAAGCCACACCTTCACAAGGACATTAACCAAATTGAGGCAGTCCAGAGAAGGGCAACCAAAATGGTGCAGGGGACTGCATCAGAAAACATATGTGGACTGATTAACTCAGCTCAATATGTATACCCTAGAGCAAAGGAGGGAGAGAGGTGATATGATTGAAACATTCAAACACCTTAAGGGCACTAACAAGGCGAAAGAGTCTAACATGTTTCAATATAAGAAAAATAGAAGGACAAGAGGACACAGCATGAGATTAGAGGGAGGCCAATTAAGGGGAAATGTGAGAAAGTTCTTTTTCACAGAAAGGGTGGTGGATACATGGAACGGCCTACCTCAGGAAGTGGTGGATAGGAATACAGTGCAGGGCTTCAGACAGGCATGGGATAGGCATAAGGGAGCAATACAGATGCATATGAATAGATAGGCCATTGACAGAGCAAAGGCCTATGGCACATTCATAAGGTAGAAAAAGAAATGGGCAGACTGGATGGGCCTTGCGGTCCTTATCTGCCATCAACTTCTATGTTTCTACGTTTCTATGTTCATAGATTTCATAGGTTTTGCAGAGCTCTGTTAAGACCGAAGTCCATTATAGCGCACTAAAGTCGATGGTATCCCATAATGTTATTAGCAATAAGGTGTGCATCTAACTGTGTCTTAAAGCTGATCATAGTACCATTAGCCACTACCTTCAGTGGAATCTCATTCCAGCTTTTTGTTACCCTGACAGAGAACCACTGCTTCCTTTTTGTGATTTTAAATTTTTCTACTTCTAATTGTAGGGGGTGTAATCTAGTGTTGTAATACTGTTCCCTGTACTTAAGGCCCAAGTGCTTCCACAGCTGTAAGTCTGAAAGGGCTCTATATATCAAGCACATGCCTCCCCTCGGTCATCTAAATTCCAAGGAATACAACCCCAGGGTGTCAAGTTTTGATTTATAATCGAGTCCCTTAACCTCACTGATCCTGCGGGTTGCCTTTCTCTGGACTCTCTCCAGGGCTTGTATTTCCCCTTTGCCACCAGAAGACCAGAACTGGGCACAATACTCAACATGTGGTCTCACCAAGGATGTATAAAGAGGAAGCAGTACATCCTTGTTCCTGCTCTTAATATGTTTATTAATACAGTGTAAAATGCGGTGGTCAGCCGCCGAGCTCAATGGACGCCTGAGCGAGGAGCTCTTGCCTTTCCCACCGCATATCCGAGCTAAGCCCGTTTTGTACCTGCTCTTTGCATTCTCTCTCTCAAGCTGCGTGGCTAAAGGAGTGTCCCGCCCTTCGATAGCTCCGTTCTGGACCCCCGCTCCACTCGGGAAGTACCCAGTATTTCTGTTGTTTACTGACCCATCTGGCGGCTGGGCCTACTGTGAAGATGGAGCCTTCTTCTTCCGCTTTGCCCTCAGAGGGCGGACTGGCTGAAATTCGGCAGATGTTGGCCGAAATCTTGCACTGCATGGATAATATGGACAGCGCTACCCGGAAAAACACAATGGATATTGTGGATCTCTCACAGCGGGCCAGCATAACTGAACATAGGCTCTCAGAGGCAGAAGATGGCTGCTGGCGAACTGGGACACGAGTGCTGGACCACAATAGGCTCATTCAGCAGCTATGGACCAGGGTGGAGGATTTAGAAAACCATAGCAGATGGAATAATTTGAGGTTTGTGGGCTTCCCTGAGGGTTGTGAAGGATCAGATGTTATCTGCTTTCTACAAAAGGAGCTTCCCCCTCTGTTGGGCTGGCATTCTGATCACCCTTTGGAGATCGATAGGGCTCACAGAACGTTGGCACCCGGCCCGGCTCCTCGCACCATATTGGCCCGCTTTCTCCGGTTCCAGGACCGGGAATCCATCACCAGGCTGGCACACCAAAGAAAAGAACTTATATGGAGAGGCCACAGGATCCAGATTTTTGCGAACTACTTCCAGGAACTCACTGAACGCCGTAGGGCCTTTCACTTCAGAACGCCGGGCCTGCGCTGACTTGGGGTTAGAGTATTCACTGAGATACCCAGCTTGTCTCCGTATTATTCTGAATGGATCGCTGTGGCTATTTGACAACCCAACAGCTGCTGAGAACTTTTTGGCATCACAGGCTCCTAAGCTACACCGGGGTGAGCCCAGGAAATCTATGGACTCGGGGGCTACAGCTACAGAGACTTCTGCGCTAACCCCTACAACCCACCCCGGGTCCACCCAGCCTGTAGCCCTACAGCCCAGGACCCCATCTCACTCTGCCCCTCAGAAATCCCAAGGGAGCAAAAAAAAAAAACATAAGGAGGGCTCATCTTGATGGTGTCCATATTGATAAGACCCCCCGGCTCCGTTCTCGGAGTCGCAGTGCCAGTCCTGACTCCGTGGCCTCACGCTCCTCTATACAGCCTGACATGAGCAACAATCAGTTCCGTGCCTTGATGGACCTTCCGACAGATGGATCTCAGTTGGACCCACCTCTGCCACCTAGACTATCTCCTAAGGGGAATAAATCCCAGGCTGCACTCTCGCTTTCCTGGGCGGATGCTGTGGAGTCGCTAGCTCCAGAGACCTCCACTGCTATGGATGTTGTTTCTATCTATCCAACACCCTTTGGCACTGCGGCTGCCCCTGCTAAATCTGTGGGCTGAATGTGACTGAGACTGTTTTGTGTTGCTCTCTGTGTTCTTGTTCTCTCCCTTCTGTTATAAGTAGTATTGGCGGTCAGCGTTGATCTCTAGTCCCTGGTATGTGCCCATTATACCCGGGCATTCCTGGTGCTGCCACCGGGGGTTGGGGATCCAACGATACTGTTTCCACTCTGGTCGCTTATTTATTCTATTCCTTCTCAGAGGGGGCGCGGCTAGGTGACAACTAGTCTTCTACAGTGTGTGACAGCCCCTCACTGTTTACCCTTGAGCTCTTCACAGCCCTGCATCTTGTAACTAATGTATGGTATGTTGGGTGGGGGCAAGGGGGAGCTAGCCCCTCAATGCCTGTGAAACAAATTTAAGGTGGAGGGTGGCTACTTTAGCCGATTCGATGGTGCAGGTGCGGTGTATCGGTGGGATATAGCGGAGAGAGTCTTCTGGGCAGTGGGTTGTCCTACTCCTCTTTTGCTGTAGTTAGATAACTTCCTACCTCCCAGCGATTCCTGCTGGTATCTGGGCCGTAAATTGGTTGATGCGTGCAGCAGGAGCTGATCTGTTTGGGGGGAGGGAATTTGGGGAGGGGGAGAAGGTTTCTTATATCTGTGGTTATTCAAAGTTATGGTTGCTGTTTGTAGTTCATGTTCAGGGCCTAGTGAGCCCCTTTCAGAAATATTTAGTTCTGTATGTTGTTAGTAGTTTAGGCATTCTGATTTCTGAGATTTTGACCTATTTTCATCAAGGCTGTCTTAAGAGAAAGGGTCTCCAACCTGGGGGATTGTGTCTCTGGCCTTGGTGTCTGTCGATGCATATAGGGTTTACCATGATCCCACCCAAGTCAAATGGAGACTAATTTTATCTCCTGGAATGTCCGAGGCCTTAATTCTCCCATTAAACAGAAGAAAGTCTTGCTCCATCTGAAGAAGTTCAGACCTTCGGTAGCCCTCCTTCAGGAGACGAAACTCTCCTCAGCTGAAGCGAGGAAGCTTAGACAGGGCTGGGTAGGGGGAGAGATACGTAGTGTGGCAGAGTCTCACAAGTGTGGGGTCTCTATACTTCTACATAAATCTCTGGGGTGGAAGGTTAAAAGACACACTCAAGATGCAGAGGGGAGATGGATCATGGCCGAAATGGCGATGCCAGAAGGCCCGTTAGTTCTAGTTAATTTATACGCCCCTAACCAGGATTGTCCCCTTTTTTCCATATGGTTAACCAGGCCCTCATGGATTTCAACATTCACAAAGTCCCAATTTTATTGGGGGATGACTTTAACCTGGTGCTTGACCACTCTTGATAGAAGCAATAAGGCTCTTGAACCACATAGGCAGGCCAAAAAAGCCCTCCTGAGGTTAATGCATGAACATGGTCTGCTGGACGCGTGGAGAGCCTTACACCCCAGGGAGTGGGGTTATACATGCTTCTTGAAGACACATAGTTCATCCAGTAGACTTGACTTGTGGCTACTCTCTACTGGACTTTTTGACAAGGTGTCTACCTCTTGCATGCATCCTATTTATGTCTCAGACCATGCCCCTCTGGGAATTCAGGTTAAACTGACGTTTGGACCCCCTTCTCCTGGAGGACGGGGACTTTCAGAAATGGCTGGGGCCTGCAATTGCCGAATATTGGACTAACAATGATAATGGGGAGGTCTCGGATATTACCCTATGGGAAGCCTTCAAGGCTACAATAAGGGGTGGGATAATGGCCTTCGCTTTGGCTAGGAGATGCCACCTCGAGGCAGATCAGAGGGCTTTAGAAAAACAACTATATTTTCCTGGAAGCTCAGTATAAATCGTTTCATGATAAACCTCCACCTCAGTCTTTACTTGCACAACTGGCGAGTACCAGAATTTCCCTGAATACTCACCTCACCCGTCAGGCTGAACTGAATCTTCGGCGGGTTCGTCATGCCTACTGGGAGGGTGGGGAAAAGGCTAGTAAACTCCTGGCATATCGCCTTAAACAGCGGCAAATGTCCAGGAGGATACATGCGTTAAGGGGTCATACTGGGGCCCCATGTTATTCCTCGGCTGGGGTCAATGACATTATGGCTCAGTTTTACAGGCAGTTATATGCCTCCCCTCCCCCCAGTCTGCCCTCCATCCAAAAATTCCTGGATTCATTGCCCATCCCCAAGCTCTCTCCATCGGATGTTAAAGAGCTGGAAGCCCCGATCACTGTGGAAGAAGTGGATAGGGCTATCTAATCCATGAATCTTCATAAAGCCCCTGGGATCGATGGACTTCCCATTGATTTTTATAGGGTCTAAGGTGTTAACCTTGCTCCGTATTTAGTCCGGATGTTTAGGCACTCCCTACTCTCAGGAACCTTACCTCCGTCCCTAAGGGAAGCCACTATTACTGTACTCCCCAAGAAGGGAAAGGACCCCCTTTCCACCGGGTAGTTACCATCCCATTTCCCTCATCAATGCAGATGCCAAAATCCTGGCCAAGGTTCTTGCCAGCAGACTTGAGCCTCTCGTATCAGGGCTGGTTCACCCTTCCCAGGCTGGCTTTGTTAAGGGGCGTCTGGGGTCTGATTTCTCCTTTCAATAATGCATTATTCCAAACTGTCAAAAAAAACACCTTGTAGCTCTAGCCGTTGACTTTGAGAAGGCGTTTGATTCGGTAGAGTGGTCATATCTGTTTCATACCTTTTCTTCCATGGGGGTGGGACCCGATTTTCTCTCCTGGATCAAACTATTAAACACCTCCCCTCTGGCTAGAGTTTTGACTAATAACAATCTATCAGCGCCTTTCCAGTTGCAGAAGGGTATAAGACAAGGTTGCCCTCCTTCCCCCCTCCTGTTCATTCTAGCCATTGAACCCCTGGCCATCGTGCTTCGGGAAGCGCCCTCCATCCCTGGAATAATGATGGGAGGCATCACCTTTAAAACTTTTTTGTATGTTGACGATCTGCTGGTCACTACAGAATGCACTCCACAGGTGATTCAATCTATTTTACATATATTGAATGTATTTTCTGGAATATCAGGCCTTAGGATCAACCATTCCAAAACAGAGGTCCTCCCTCTCAATTCGGTGCCCTCTGGTATAGATGTTGTGGCCGCGGGTCTGAAATGGTCCTCCAATGGCATAAAGTATCTGAGTATCATCCTACACCCTAACTTGTCCAAAATGCTCACAGCCAACTTTTCTCCACTGGTGCAGTCTATTAAAGAGGACACGGCCCGTTGGAAAGCCTTAAGGCTCTCATTAGCCAGGAAAATAGACTCCATCAAGATGATGGTGGTCCCCAAGGTATTGTATTTGTTGCCCCATCTTCCAATACCTATTCCTTCGAAATGGTTTCAAAAACTGGATGCAGTCATTGGTAATTTCCTGTGGGAGGGCTCCCATCCACGGTTTAGTAAGCTTAAACTTTCGTCAGCACTGGAGTAGGGGGGGTTGGGGTCTTCCTTGGTTTCAGGGGTACCACATGGCCTTTATCTCAGCCCAGACCACTTTATGGTTCTCTAACACTGGCCCTACTTCGCCTACCTGGCTCCCGTTGGAGGCATCATTACTACAGGCCCCCTCTCCTGCGGTGGCGCTGTACAGTAAAAAAAAAATCTTCCCTCAAATCTTCCCCCCCTCCCATTCTACTATCCATCCAATACTGGCAAAGAGTTCTAACTCTGTTAGGCCAGGATGTAACTCCCTGGAGGTTTATGCCTCTATGGAACAACCACGCCTTGGTAGTGGGTGGTAGTATAATCCATTGGAAAGCTTGGGAGTTACAGGGTATCCTTTTAGTTCAAGATTTATTGCTCCCAGATTCTAGTTCAATGGATACTTTTGAGGCTTTAAGATCCAGATACCATTTCCCGGCCTCTCATTTTTGGAGATATCTCCAGATTAGAGATGCCATCACCCATCTACTTAATTTTCCCCAAAATAGAGGGTCGCAATCAAGATCCCATCCTCTTACATGTTGGTTACGTCAACCCAGGAACAGAGCCAGTGAGATCTATAAGGCTCTTAGAGGTGCCGTTGCAAACCCTACTTTGTCAGCTAAAGCCCAATGGGAAAAGGATTTTAATTCTTCTATCTCCGAGCTCCAATGGGACCATGCTTGGGTGAGATTGCATATGGCGTGTAGGGATGGGCACACCCATCTCATTATGATCAAAACCCTTCATAGGTGGTACAGGGATCCGGCTAAACTCAAAAGGATGGGGATCCTTCAGCAGGACACTTGCTGGAGATGTGGTAATCAAGGTGCCCACCTTTTTCATATACTCTGGGAGTGTCCCTATCTCCAGCATTTCTGGGCAACAATCCAGGATATGTGTACTTTTCTGGTCCCTCAAGTAGTACCGGACCCCCCTCTTCTCCTTCTTGGTTGTGCCCGTTCCCATACACCCAAGTGCTGTCCAGGGGCCCAGTGGGTTACTGCTGTGGGGGCGATAGCCAAATGGCTTATTTTAAGGAGGTGGCGGTCCCCAGAGGTTCCATCCTTCTGAGAGTTCCTTCAAGCATTAGCCCAAGGAGCTATGTATGAGAGGCTCTCTAGTTTTGGGGGGGTTCACTGGTCCAATTTGACAGATGGTGGCAACCATATCTCCAGTCCAAGTATTGTCACGATGTCCAACCCTAGGTGGTCAGTAACTCCCGAGGGACCCCAGTCTGGTCTGAGTTATAGGCTTTCCCATTTTATTTCATACTTGTTAAGGTATTTTCTTCTATCTCAGAATCAGTTTGCCTTTTGTTTTTCCTGTTTATGGTGTATATAGTTCTAATTAGTAGTAGGCCTGATCCAGGATGCAACCCCGTCTACCATACGCTGCCCTGGGCCCTATATGCTATTGTTATTTTTGGTTTTTTGGGTCCTTCAGTTTATATCCCTTGGCTTCCACTCTATTGGGTGGGAGGGTCTAGGTAGGTTTGGACCATTACCTATGACAGTGCTTTTTATTCCATTTCTTGGTATCCTGCATGTTGTATCTCAGATGCTTGTACTAATGTTGCGGTATGGTTGCATGTAACCTCTCAATATTATACTTTTGCTTGGTGTGTCCTGTGTGAAATAATAATAAAATCTTTAGCAACAAAAAAAAATACAGTGTAAAATGCTACTAGATTTTTTAATAATCTGGTTACACTGCAACTTAAAACTGAGATCATTACTTATCCTAATACCCAGATCTCTTTCATCCTGTACTTTGTTTAGTATCCGCCCACCAGGAGAGTAATTCATCTGCCTGTTGTTATTCCCAAAATGCATTACATTGCACTTGTCGGCATTGAATATCAGTTTCTTATCATTTGTCCATTTCTCCAGGTCACCTAAAACTGATTGTAGGGTGTCTGCATCCTCCCGGTTATCCACAATGTGACCTATTCTTGTATCATCGGCAAACTTGGAAACCCATACTCCTGTTGTGGTGTTCATTGAAAAGATGTAAATATTGAATAGACAGGACCCCAGCACGGATCCCTGCGGCACACCACTGGTCACACCTGCCCAATTTGAGTATGTCCCTCTTATGCTGACTTTTTGTTTCCTGTCCGAGAGCCAGGCTTCTATCGGGATATTTTGTCATGGATACATGCTCAATTAAAGCATAGACAAGCTCCCCATGTGGGACCTTGTCGAATGCCTTCGAGAAGTCCAAGAAAATAACATCAACTTAGTATCTACTATCCAAGGCTTTACTGACCTTGCCATAAAATTCAAGTAGGTTGGTCTGACATGACCTGCTCTGGGTGAATCCATGCTGAGCGCAATCTATGTCCTCAGTTAGGAGAAAATAGTCAAGTTATGTGATCCTTTATAATGCCTTCCAGGATCTTACCGAGAACTGCTGTCAAGCTAATTGGTCTGTAGTTTTCCACCTCGCGTTTGGTGTCATTTTTGTGAATGGGCACCACGACCACCTGTCTCCAGACCTTCAGGACCAGCTCTTCGTCTATCAATTTTTGATAGATGGCTGTGATCGGACCTACTAATAACTCTGCCAACTCCTTAATAATTCTAGGGTGTATACCGTCTGGACTCTGTGATTTGTTTTGATCTAAATTCTGGAGTCTTTAATACGTCCCCTCTGTTTATGCAAAGACCTGTGTTAGGTGGTTGGTCAAGATGGTTTGTTCTAGGGTAGTTTTTTTTTTATTAGAAACAGAAGTGAAAAACAATTGTACTGTTCAGCCATTATAAGGTTGTCTGTGACCATATTCCTGTCTGGGCCTTTGAGGGGTCCTATGGATTTGCTTTCCCCCCTCCGATTATTTATATAAGTGCAAAATGATTTGTAATTATCTTGAACCCTACAGGCAAGCATGAGCTCATGTTTCTGTTTAGCATGTTTTATGCTTCTTTTGGAATGTTTTAGGAGGTTTTTGTATGTGTCCCAGCATTCTCTGTTGCCACTTTTCTTAGCATTGCTGTATGCTCTATTTTTCCTTTTGATTAGTTTCCAAACTAGTGGTGTCATCCACTGTGGCAATATTTTATTTGACCCTTCATATTTGTGTACCGATGGAGTATATGTTTGTACTAGGGTAATAATTCTATTAATCATGAGGTCCCACATATGCTGTAGCGGCTGATTGTCAAATTCATCTGTCCAATCCCATGCAGCCAGGTCACATCTCATACTATCAAAATCAGCTTTGTTATAATTATATACTATTGTGCTCCCTTTGTCATTGCCCAGCCTGCCCTTGTAGCTAAAACTCAGCATGGAGTGATCACTGGACCATAGGGGGGCTAGGACCTTAAAATCGTAGATGTTCTTAGCTAGGTTGCTTAGGGCTAAGTCAAGGATGTGACTACCTCTGGTGTTTGTTGTAACAAAATGGTTCATACCCGCCAAGATAAAGGCTTCTAAGAAGTATAGTTCTACTGGAGTTTCTGCTTCTAATGTATTCCTGTTTATCCGGGGAAGGTTAAAACCACCAAAATGTATATCATTGTCAGTGGTAGTTATTTTATTAATGAAATCTAATAATATTATATTGTCTTGTTGTGAGATGGATGGGGGTCTGTATACAAGACCTAAATTAACGTTGGCAGCATGTGGAGGGGAGATCTTGACCTCAGTACTGTCCCATTGGGTAGCGTCCATGGATTCTGAAACTATGCTATCAGCAACATAAAGGGCCACTCCTCTCCCTTTTTTCTATGTCCTATCTTTATGCTACAGGGTGTAACCTGGTATGTTTTTGTCCCAGGGATCCTCCCTTCTCCACCAAGTTTCTGTGATAGCACAGATATGTATATTGGAATTGTGCAGGATATAAAGGAGGTCATCAGTTTTATTATTTAAGCTCCTGGCATTTATTACTAGGAAGTTCCAGGTTGCTGGGACAGGGTGCCTGGTGTTTTTTACCTTTAATGTAGAATTCCCCTCATCCCTCCTTGCCTGTAATTTAAACCAGTTCAATAGCTTGGTGCAGTCTATGAGCAAAGATTCATTTCCCCTGCTTATTCAGATACAGACCATCCTGTGCAAATAGCCTCTGATTCCTAAATGTGTCCCCGTGCTCTAGATATGTATAGCCTTCCCTGTGACACCATCTTTTTAGCCAACCATTTAGAGACTGTATTTCCCTAGTTTTAGCATAAGTTGCTCTAGGTACTGGGAGTAGACCTGATATAATGAGGTCACAGCCATTAGTTAATAAATCCCTCCCGACCTGTTCAAAATCTCTTTGGATGTTGGTGAGGTTTCTCTTACCTAAGTCGTTCACCCCTGCATGGATTAAGGCTAATGGTTTTTTGGTGTGCTCCTGCAGAACTGGGAGGAGTTGTCTGATGTCTTTTATACCGGCCCCTGGTAGCACACTGTCTGAGATGTTATTACTACGATGTTTACATATTATGTGGTCGGTATAGCGTAGCATGGAGTCCCCTATAACTAAGACATCGTGGGGTTCGTTTGTGCCATCTGGCAGTGGTTTCCTGCTCTTATTGCTGACTAGATTGTTTGGCTCCTGGGCTGTTTGGTGTTTAGTAATGGGTGGTGTTGATACTCTCTGGGCTACTAGGTTGACATCTGGGGGTAGGCATTATATCTATTAGGTGTCAAAATATTGGGTGACCCACCTATGTTTCTTCTGCCTTTTTTATTTCTAGTTTTAGTCACCATACGCCAGTCTTCAATTCCCCCTTCCTCCTCAGTTATGGTTTTAAACTCCTTCTTTGGTTCAGCGATATTTTCTACCGCATTATCAATAAACTGTTCTAGGTTACTTATATTCAACTGGACCTGAACCCTGTGTTGCAGCGCAATGATTTCAGCCTGTAGTACCTCCAGGAGTGCACATTTGTCGCACTCAAACCCAGCAGATTCCTTCCCATCTGCATACATGCTACATTTAACACAGAACTTCATTTTGAGTTACCTTGTATTATGTTTCTTATACAGGTAGGCCCAGATCCCAGCTGTCCCAGCAGACACAGCTGACACGCTCACACGTGCATATCTCTTCGAGCGTCTGTGCACGTGGCAACGTGCGCCCTGCTCCTGCTCGCCCTTCTCGCAGCAGGGGCGAGTTCAATGTTGCAGACTGACTCGGAAGTGGCTAAAAGGGTCACAGAACACTCACAACTATAGTTGCGTTTAAAATGCAATAAATTTGGCACTGTGCATTGGCTATTCATGCATAGCAGAGGCACAAGATTATAACGCAGCCCAATTCAGTTTAAAAAACAATTAGCCGGTTTTGTAGTTCAAATCAGTATCTCACTGAACTACTCTGGGTCTCTTCCTGCTCCCTGTGTGACTGGAGGCTCGGCTCATGAAAAAGCACAGTCCAACACTAAAAGTAAAGGCAGTAAGGAATTTTGCACCGTGTATTCCTACGACACTAGCTACTAGCACGCTGTTTGTTGTGTCTGGTGATTTCTACATTGTGTGGGTGATCGGGTGGGGGAAGGACCACTGGCCACTGGGGAATATGCTTTGATGACATCAAGTGGGTGATCGGGTGGGGGAGGGACCACTGGACACCAGGGACTATTGTGCTGAGGATCGGGTGGGGGGCCGCCGCAGTACCACCACCAACCACTAGGGTTGTGTGAGAGTAAGACAAGGTCTCAGTCGGCTGTATTTGCTCTATGCAAGGAGACTGTGCAAAAGGCACTTGTGTGGAGCGAATGCTCTGTGAATCTGACTGTGCCGATATTCAGGTCCACTCCCCCTCATTTGCATTGCAACCCCTCCACACTTTGCCCCAATGAAAATCTGGTTTGAGCATGCAAACCGGGCTTCTGTAACTAGGAACTCAGCACAAAACCCAGTTTGTTCGCATAACCCTGGGTTTGTGCTGGGGCAAAGTTTTGTGAATCCTGGCCAAGAATCATGCTTTGCAGTTAAAAGGACAATTACTTTAATCATCAAAAAGAATAAGATTTTACCCAAATGGTGGTTTCGCTTTGGAATAAATTACTTTCTTCGGTAGCATCAGTCGAGTTTACAGGACTGTTTAAAATCAGACTATATGACTTTATGTTTTCCTCTGCATCAGAGGTTTTAACCACTTATAAATGGCTGGAGGACAAGATGAATCTTCGTCCCTTCCTATTCATGTGTTCATGTGACTCAAAGATTTTGCCAAGAATTGATATAAGGCTCTCGTACCTGTAATTACCTTTGTCTGACTTTGCCCTTTTTGAATAGGGGATGCCACTGGACATTTTCTAGTCATTTGCCACTATCCCTTTTTAAAATTAGTTTTTAATGACTCCTGAAAGAGAACTGAAAGATGCCCAACCAGAACTCCACTATCTACCATGTGGGTGGCACAGATTGGTTTGGACCAGCCTGGAGATCTGAATGCTAAACAGATGTAAAAACACATTAAAGGAAACAGTATCCTTTTTTTTTTACTTTTTAACTGTATCTGGAGATTTGGGTCAGTGTGTGGTCCATTGTACTCTTTTGTGTTAATTTTAAAATTGTCGTATTTTTTCCTTCTTTAGGGTTCCTAGGCAGCCTTCTCTCAACTGATCACTATAGTCCTCGGATTGCCTTCTTTGTTTCCCTCTTTCTCTTGCTTTTTCCCTTTTGTATTTCTTTCTCTCTATTCCCCACAATGATTCTCTGCCATCTACTGGACCCCTGATTCCCTCTCCTGACACCCCCGCCCCCGAACCAGCACATTCTGTAAATATTGCCTGGCATTTTGGGCCATCTTCTCTACCCATTCTAGACTACCCTGAGTCCTCTACTCCACACGCCTCCTTCCCAGCTCTCCCTGGTCTCACTCAAGAGGCCTCCCCCCCCAACCTCCTGAATCAGCCTTTTGTTTTGCTAAATTCCCACCTGGCACCTTTGACCAGACCTCTCTGCAGGAACCTTTTCTCTCCCACTATTTGCACCTACTTCTGCCCTGAGCACTAAATTGCCCAGGGCCCTCCCACCAATTTACTTGACCTTTGTCTTTGACTTTTTAACTAACGGCCCGCCTTTTTTTCTGCTCTGTTTTAGCCACAAGCCCAAACCAGGCTCTGCACTTCAGCCGAGTGGCCCTGGTGCTGCTATCTGCTGGCGGCCGGACCTCTGCATCCAGCCCTCCACCTCCGACCAAGGAAAGCAGGTATGTTTGGTCAGCTCCTAGCTTGGAGCTGTCAGGCTTCAATCCCCATAATTGGACTGGTTCCTGGGGACTGTAGCTGCTTCCTGATTGGATGCTGCAGATCCCCATTGAGAAAGAAAGCACCCAAGGCACCTTTTTCAAAACACAGCTTGGCCACTGCCTTGCTGTACTGCTCTCTGGACAGTTTTTTCACCCACCCCTCCATCCCCTTCTCCCTGCTTTATTAAGTACACTTCCCCAGTGATCCCCATCCCATGAGGTCTCATACTAGTCAATTACAGCAACTCTTTAAAGGGGCTCTCCTTTCTGTAACTTCTGATGGGGTGATCCTCTCTCGTTCTCAAATAACTTATCATCCTCAATGCATCCGGGATCAAGTGCATTGACACTGGCTATGGTCCTCCTCCTACTTCCTACACCAGCCCCACCTCACTTAGGACCATCATCCTCTACCCATAGTACCCCCACCTTATCTACAACACCTCTACCAGACCCCCCCAATACAAACCACCTCCACCCCTTAGTACCCCCACACTTCCACCCCTACCTCTTACTTCCCTCATACCTTGGTCTCTTCTCCTCAATGCTTTCCTGCCCTTCGTACTCTACCCACCCCTTGCACCCCAGCACCTGGCCTCATGTCCAGTCGCAAGGGGAGATGCCACAATCACTACCACGCTTTAGTGCTCCTAATCACCCTCCTGTTGCTTCTATCAGGTGACATTCATCCAAACCCTGGCCCCGTGCCCAGCCCTATGAACAAGCCTGCCCAGGCTCAAGGACTCTGCATAGCTTCTATGAATATTTGCAGCCTCCTTAGGAAGGCTGCTGCATTCCAATCGACACTTGTCGAAACCTGGTTATCCAAATCCACCCCTGACTCCTTCGTCTCCTTCCCTGGTTACACCCTTTTCAGGGAAGATCAGGTGGGTAAGCGTGGAGGTGGCTGTGCTGTCTACATGCGTGACTCCCTCCATGGACATGCACTTCCACCACCCAAGCTTGATAACGGGGCACAAGCCCTTACGCTAAAAATCTCCCCCAACCCTGGTAAGGGCCCACTCTTTCTCACTGTTGCCTGTATTCCCCCCAGAAATCAAGACCTTGCCATTCAGGCGCTTGCTGACTATCTCTCTGGCCTACTGCCAAAAATAGCCCAGGTAATTGTTGGTGACCTGAATATCAACTGGCTCTCTGCCATGGCCTTCCAAATCAGAGATATCTTTGCCGCCCTTGACATATCTCAGCTTGTCACCACCCCAACTAGATTCAACCCCTCTACTGGCTCCAGCACCCTCCTGGATATCACCATTACCAACCGCTCCCAGAGGGCGCTCGATATCAGTGTACTTCCCAACTCACTTAGTGACCATTCCCTGGTCGTATTCTCTTGGTCCTCGGTCAGCAGCAAACCTGCACCACAAACCACCCAGCCACGTCGCCTACTCCCAGGTGGCCTGCGTCACCTTAAACTGTACCTCTCACAACTGGATTGGTCCCCAGTCAGGCTTGCACCATCCATAGATGAGGCATTGGATTTTTTCAGTCACATTTTTAACACTGCCTGTGATCTCTATGCCCCCTTTGCTAGAAATTGGACCAAAAAGCAACGCACGCCCTGGGTTTCCCCTTCCCTCCTTCACAAACTTAAAATGAGAGACAACCTATGGCACATTGCCATGGAATCTGGCAAGCCAACTGATAGGCAAGCGTACAACACCGAGCGCAATAAGTGTACTTGGGCCATTCGACAGGCCAAAGACCAGTACTACCAATCCGCTCTTGTCTCCTCCTGGGGGTTGGCTAGAAACTTTTAGCATAATGTAAAGGAGCTGAATGGGAAATCCCACTCCCCACCCCCTCTCAACTCTCCTTTAATGGATCTGTCTGCTCTGACCCCCTTGGCATTGCAGACTGCCTAAACCACACTTTCCAAGACCTGAGTTTAGTCCTGCCCAGTAACTTCTTTGACCCCATCACAGTAGCACCCCTGCCCACTCTCCAGAGACCTCCTTTCTATCTACATACCATCTCCCTGCTAGAGGCTAGACCCCTTCTGCAAAAAGCCATTAGTAGTAACAACTCCAGCACTGACCTACTGGACACTAGGCTACTTCGTCTGATGTTGGATGCTATCCTGGTCCCACTTACCGAGCTGCTCAACCACTCTCTGTGCCTGGGGCAGTTCCCCAGCACAAGAAAAACTGCCATCATCACTCCCATCCTAAGGAGCAGTGATCGAGCAACCCCGGGTAACTAGTGACCTATCTCCATCCTCCCCCCACTCTCTAAGGCCCTTGAAAAAGTAGTTGCCAACCAGCTTGCTGAATACCTGGCCATGCACAATATCCTGTGCCCTGAACAGCATGGCTTTCATGCAGGTCACAACACCACAACTGCGTTACTTGAATTCTCCAACTTCCCTGCACTCTGCTCTTGATGCCAGATCCTGCCCGGTGCGTGTTCATTGACCTCTCCAAGGCCTTTGGCATGGTTTGCCAGCCCTCCTGTGACTCCCTCAGATGCCTTGGTTTCTCCCGGCTCCCTTACATGGATCAGCTACCTCTCTGCCAGAACTCAGTGTGTAAAAAACAATAGCACCCTATCTGACACACAGCCTGTCCACTCTGGGGTTCCCCGGGGCTCCATTTTAGGCCCTCTCCTCTTCAGTCTCTACCTCAGCTCCCTCCACTCAGCCTGCCCAAGTAAGATCCTCCTCTACATGGATGACACTATGCTCTTCGCATCTGAGCCCAACCCCAACATACTCCAGGTCACCCTCCAACAAGCTTTTGATAGAGCTGAGCATCGGTTCACATCACGAAGGCTAGTTCTGAACCTAAAAAAGACCAAAGCTATGCTCTTCTCGCATTGCCAAAGCAAAGCCAGTGGTGTCCATCTCATGATATTGCCTAGAACATTAAACCTCATTGAGCAGGTTTCCTCCTACAAGTATCTGGGCATTACCTTTGATTCGGCACTCTCCTTCCATTCCCATAACAGTGCCCTTTCTGCTGCCACTAATGTCAGGATTGAACTGTTATACAGCCATAGGGACTGTCTACCACAAGAGGCCCTTAGATTGGCAATCGCATTCTCTGTTCTGTCGCTAATCGACTATGGGCTGCCCTTCTATGCTGCAGCTGACAACACTGCACTTGCAAGAATCCAGCTCTCTATAAACAAGGCCTGCAGGCTAATGCTGGGAGCCCCTAGGTGCACCCATACATGCCTGCTGTACTCCACCACCAACTTGCTCAACCTTGAAGAAAGACTCCGCTTCCAAACCTGCCTTCTTGTAAAAAAGACCCTGCTAGGGGCTCTCTCCGAGGTCACCACCTCTTGCAGTGTGCCTCCCCTCCAGTCTCCACCCTCAGCACTGCCAAAACCTTTCTTATTGTCCCCAGCGTAAGGACCTCTATGGCCCAGAGATCCTTTTGCTATCGGGCTCCCTCCTGGTTCAATTTCCTCCCAGCCAACATAACTGACTCCACTAAGCTTGGTCCTTTCAAGGTCTACCTCAGAAGCCATCTGACAAGCACTTGCAGCTGCAACTGCACATAGAAACATAGAATTTGATGGCAGATAAAGACCGCTTGGCCCACCTAGTCTGCCCATTTCTCTACCTGATGGATAAGTTGCAGATTCTAGTTAATCAACAGCGTACTTCCCCACTCCCCCCACTAGAATTGCCTTATGTCTGTCCCATGCATTCTTGAATTCTTCCACTGTTCCTGACTCCATAACCTCCTCAGGAAGGCTGTTCCATGCATCCACAACCCTCTCTGTGAAAAAATACTTTCTAGCATTGCCTCTGAGCCGTTCCCCCCTCTATCTTCAAATTGTGCCCCTTGTTCTTGCACATCTCTTCTTCTGAAAGATGTTACTCTCTACCTTTGTTAATTCCCTTGAGATACTTGAAAGTTTCTATCATGTCCCCCCCTTCCTCCTTTCCTCAACAATATACATATTGAGCTGCTTTAGTCTCTCCTTGTATGTCTTCTGGTGCAGACCCTGCATCATTTTGGTTGCCCTCCTCTAAACAGCCTCCACTCTGCCTATGTCTTTGTGGAGATGGGGTCTCCAGAATTGCATGCAGTACTCCAGATGGGGTCTCACTAACTGTCTGTACAGAGGGATAACAACTTCCGTTTTTCTACTGTTGATGCCTCTCCCTATGCATCCCAGTATCCCTCCAGCCCTCCTTACTGCCTTCTCACATTGCTTGCCCACCTTTAGGTCATCTGATATAATTACTCCTAGGTCTCTTTTGATTTTTGTTGTTATTAACACCCTCCCCAGTGTGTACTCTTCCCCCGGGGTTTTGTTTCCCAGATGCATTACCTTGCACTTCTTTGCACTGAATCTGAGCTGCCATATATTTGACCATTCCTCCAACCTTGCCAAGTCCCTTTTCATCCTTTCCCCCCACATTGTGTATCAACCCTGTTGCAAATCTCTGTGTCATCTGCAAAGAGACATACTTTTTCTTCCAGGTGCTCTCCAATGTCACTTGTAAAGACATGAAAGAGGACCGGTCCCAGTACCGACCCCTGCGGTACCCTGCTAGTTACCCTACTTTCTTCACTGTGGACTCCGTTTACTATTACCCTTTGCGTCCTGTTATCCAGTCAGTTTTTTATCCAGGCTACCACCTTGGGACCCACTCCAAGGCTTGCTAACTTGTATATTAATCTTTTGTGTGAGACTGTGTCAAATGCCTTGCTAAAATCTAGGTAGGCCATATCCACAGCCCCTCCCTGGTCTACTATTTTGGTCACCCCGTCAAAGAAATCTATTAGATTCATCTGACATGACCTTCCTGCTGTGAAACCATGCTGCCTTGGGTCCTGTGCCCCACTGGCCTCTAGGTACTCAACAATTCTTTCCTTCAGAAGTGATTCCATCATTTTCCCTACCACTGAGGTCAAACTAACTGGTCTGTAGTTTCCTGTCTCTGCCCTGCTACCACTTTTGTGAAGTGGAATCACATTTGCCTCCTCCAGTTCTCATGTACCACCCCATCCTCCCATGATCTGTTAAAGAGAGTAGTCAGTGGCATTACTAGTTCTACCCTTAGTTCTTTTAGAATTTTTGGGTGAATCCCTTCAGTCCCCATTGCTTTGTTCACCCTCAGTTTCAAGAGTTCTTTCAAAACCCTTTCTTCTGTGAGTGTGGCTCAGTTGGTAGCACATCTGCCTCTGGACCAGAAGGTCATGGGTTCTCGTTCCACACCGGGATTGGACTTGCACCTAAAAATCGCTAGCATCCGAGTGTAGTATTGGGGGGTGCTGTACTGCTGGGGGTTGCCGTCCTTTGGATGAGACGTTAAACGGAGGTCCCTTCTGCCCATCCTGGTGTTGTCCCGATGGGTGTCCAGGTGGAAGTAAAAGAACCCAGGGCATTCTTCGCAAAGAGCAGGGAACATTCTCGGTGTCCTGGCCAACATTCCCCTTCCCATAAACTGGTTCATGCAATTATCCAGGCTGTGTGTGGGTGATGATGTGCGATATGGCCACCACCAACTCTCGCTGGACAAAAAAACCCTGATATACTAGCCATTGTGGAAAACTGGCTATCTCCCAGCACCCCGGATCATGCAGTCTCGCTTGAAGGCTACAATCTTTTCAGACTCGACTGGGCAAGCAAGAAAGGTGGGGGCTGTGCTATCTACATAAAGGACAACTCTCCTGTCAACGCGAGCTTCACCCCCACAAATACGCAGATGCAACTCCTCCCTATCAAACTGCTTCTTGGTGCACAAAACAAAGTTCTCACAGTGGCTAGCAGTCTATATCCTCCAAAAGACCACCGTGCCAGTATTAAGTTCTGTACTAGATTTTGTCTCGCTCTGCAGCCCTCTGAAAATGAGCCCTCTTCCTCGGGGATTTCAACATAAACTGGCTCGCCTCTGACACTGGTCTTACAAAGATGACATCCTAGCAGCAAACCTGACTCAGATGGTAACCTCCCCACCCGGAAGAATTAAAAACTGGTACAAGCACCCTTATTGACTGGGTTCTCACAAATCACCCTGACCGGATAAAAACATTAAAGTCCTCCCTGACTCCCTTAGTGACCACTCCCCAGTGTCCTGTACCTGGTCTAATAAATTTCTCAAGCCACCCCAAAGTTATAACAAGCAGAGTATTGCCTTATGGGGAATCTTATCAAGTTGAAAACCCATCTCCTACAACAGGACTGGATGCCAATCCTTGAATCAACTGATATTAATACAGCACTAGAATACTTCATTAAATCTTTCAACTCTGCACAGTTTAATGCCCCAGTAAAAAACGGAAAATCAAAGCGCCATCAAATCTATGGATTACTGCCAACCACTTGCTGAGCTCAAGGTTCGGGACCACCTCTGGGCAGCTGCCAGAGACACGGCTCACCTCATGATACCCTAAAATACAAGCAGGCATGAAATAGATGTACCTCACAAATTAGGCAAATGAAGAGCGCCTATTTCAAAAATGCCCTTGAATCCACCTGGGGTGATGGAAGAGCTTTTTGGGACAACATCCGAAACATAATGGGTAAACAATCAAAATTGTCACCTACCATTATGAAAGTTGATGGATCCACCACTCTTGACCCAAAGTCTACTGCAGATGCGCTTAATAAGACATTCACAGACCTTAGTGGGGTCCTCCCCCCAGATTTCTTCTCGGTCTTACCTGTGCCTAGCCTAGTATCACAAAACACCCCTCGTGACAAACCACAATTTTACTTCAAGAAAATCAAAGTGCACGAAGCACACAAGTACATAAGAAAGGCCTGCTCCAAATCCAGAACAAGTAGTGACACGCTAGATCTAAAAATCCTGTCTCTCACCCTGGATGAAGTAATTCACCCTTGCAAAACTTTAATCTGTCACTTTGCCAAAGTCAATTTCCCAACAAATGGTAATCTGCCAGAATTACGCTAGCACAAAGGGGGGGACAAAACCTCAACAGGAAACTATCGACCAATATCAATACTCCCTCCCCTCTCCAAAGCACTTGAACGAATAGTGGCAGACCAACTCTCTGATTACCTGGACAAATACAATCTACTCTGTAATCAACAGCATGGCTTTAGGAAAGGACATAGTACAACAACAGCCTTACTTGATTTCTCTGGAGAAGTCCACTCAGCCCTGGACAAAGGGTGCCAAACAGGTGCAGTCTTTATCGATCTTACAAAAGCTTTTGACACAGTCCATCATGGCCTACTTACCTCCCTACTTTCTAGCCTAGGCCTGGCCGAAGGTCCTTGTGCTTGGGTAAAAAGTTACCTGTCCAATCGGACACAGGCTGTAAAATCTCTAATGAACTCTCCGACTTCAAACCAGTTCTCTCGGTGTACCACAGGGATCAATTCTTGGACCGCTCCTCTTTAGCCTGTTCCTTAACTCCTCCCAGATATCTGCCAGAGAAAATAATCTTATACACTGATGATGCTGTAATTTCTCTTCCCACAAGGATCCAAACTCCACGAAAAAGCCTGCAACTTGCTTTCTCTAGTGTTGAAAGGTGGTTCCTGGATAGTAAACTTGTGCTAAACCACAATAAAACAAAAGCCATGCTCTTCTCCAATCACCAAAACAAAAATATGCATACTCCACTCACCATACAAACCTCTGATGGAATTACACTGGACCAAGTAAATACTTTCAAATACCTTGGCATCACTTTTGACCAAGGGCTCACCTTGCAACCCACATTGACAACACTGCAAAAACAGTGAACCAACTCCTTGGAATACTATTCCATAACGTCAATTTCTAAATCAAGCGGCATTGAGAATAGCTATACAAGTTCCATAATCTCAATCATTGACTATGGCCTTATTGTTATGGCTCAGCTACCTCCCACTGCTCTAAGGCGTATCTCAATCACTCTAAATAAGGCCTGCTGGCTCCTCACGGGGGCTCAAAGACTGACTCACGCTGATCTGTACTATGAATCAGGCTGGTTGAACCTATCAAATCGTCTTATTTATCTCACCTGCACAATGGCAAAAAATCTATCTTGGGACTGACCCATTATGTATTCCAAACCCACTCCGACTAAAACCTGGCTCACGACCTCCACCAGATCTGAACGCAACCTTTCCTGGTTCCGAGATGCCAGACTGCACAGGGACAAAGATCTTTCTCATACAGGATCTGACATGGTTCAATGCGCTTAGTCCACCTACTCTATCCTCAACCTCGCTGAAGCTTCAAATCCATGCTCTATGCCCACCTCACCACCACTAGCAACTGTGACTGCGCTTAGATAAAGACTACTACTCCTCATGTCCATCCTCACATCTGAGGCCTCTTCCTCCTGACTAATGAACCCTCTGGTACCTCTACTACTTCCTGTCTCCCACCCAAACTCACTCCCCCTTTTTCCTGTCCCTCTCACTTACTCTCCCGCTCACCACCTTTCCCTCCTCTCTAGCCTCCTTTTAGCGCCCTAATGATCACCCTCTCCCTGGAAGTTTCCTTAACCTGAAATTGTCTACTCGCTTGAACCTGTGTATAGCTTGTTTTTCTATGAAACTTAAAAGCGTTACTGCCTTAAACTGTTAATAGCAAATTTATGATGTAACTTTCCTGTCTGGTTTTACCTGTAAAGCGTATCGTGCTTTGTTAAATGTTCTTTGTGACGTGGAACCTTTGTAAAAGAGCCCTGGCTCAAAGGTATTAATTCCTAGACTAATAAACTAAACTAAACTAAACTAAACCACACATTCAGTCACTTCACTACCAGTCTAGCATTGCTTGTAAAGCACTTTGGGATACACTGTGTATGAAAAGCGCTATATAAATGCTGATTCTTCTTCTTCCTGAATGGACTGGTATCGACCCCCTATTCAGAGTGTTTCTCTTGTTTGGTTTAGGTACCTCCCCCTCCTCTTCTGTTTTGAATACTGAGCAGAAATATTCGTCCAGTATTCCTGCTTTTTCACTGTTACCCTCTGCCCACATTCCCTCCCCTTTATTAAGTCTCTGTATTCCTCCCTTGGTTTTTCTTCACTCCCTAATGCACCTATAAAATGTTTTATTCCCCTTCTTAACAGAGTTGGCTATCTTTTCCTCAGATTGTGCCTTTGCTATTCTGACTGCCTTCCCTGCCTCCTTCTGCTTTAACTGATAAAGTTCTCTGTCCTTCTCCTTCTGTGTTTCCTTGTATTTCCTGAATGCGATCCTTTTATCCTTAAGCTTCCCTTCCACCTCTTTTGAGAACCATAGTGTTTTTTCCTTCATTTTGTTGATTTGCTTCACACAAAGGCTTGTTGCTTCTGCGATGGCTGTTTTGCTTATTCCCCATTGTTCCTCCACCCCTCATTCTTGTCCATTTGCTAGTGCTTTTCTGAGGCACTCTCTCATTTTCCCAAAGTCAGCCTTCCTAAAGTCCAATACTCTTGTTTTTGTATGGCTTGATTCTATGGCTGTGTTTATTGTGAACCACACTGTTTTGGTGGTCACTTGTTCCCAGATGGCAACCCACTTCTAAATCTGAGATCCTTTCTCCTTCCCCATTTGAGAGTACCAGGTCTAAGATTGCTCCCTCCTGAGTGGGTTCCAGCACTAGCTGTCTGAGGCATGTCCCCTGTAGGGCATCGAGAATGACCCTGCTCTTGGATGTGCCTGCAGCAAAGGTACTCCAGTTAACATCTGGCATATTCAGGTCCCCCATCAACAATATCTCCCCTTTTTCTGCCATTTTAAGGATGCCTTCTATCATTTTCTTGTCCATTTCCTCCCCCTGAGATGGGGGTCTGTACATGGCCCCCATGCGGATTGTGGTGCCATTTCCTGTCTCCAGGGTGACCTACAGTGACTCATCAACTTCCTGTTTACTGTTTAGTTCTGTTGCTTTAATCCCTTCACTCCTCCTCCTCCTCTTTTACCCACCCTGTCCCTCCTGTAGATTGTGTATCTGGTATGTTGACATCCCAGTCATGGTTCTCTGTGTACCATGTTTCAATGACTGCCACAATATCCAGGTATTCCTCTTCCATCAAGGCCACTAGTTCAGAGAGCTTGTTACACAGACTGTGAGCATTGGTACTCATCACCTTCCATTTTTTTTATGGCCTTACCCCTTTCAGCCCCAACCCTGTCCTTACTGCCTTTTTCTGCATTTACCCCTGTTCTGCTCCCTACTGACTTCTCTACCTTGGTGTTTACCACATTAACTACTGCATTTTGTGGGGGGAGGCTGGGATATCTCTGCTCCTTTTCAGTGCCTCCCCCTTGGCTAGTTCAAATGTTTGCCAATGAAGCATTTAAACCTATCACCTAGGATCCTGGTCCCCCCCCCCGGCAGATGCAGACCATCGCGCCAGTATAGACCTGCATCCCTCCAGGTGGCTCCTCAGTCCCCAATGAAGCCAAACCTTGAGCTCCACACCAGTTTTTCAACCATTCATTGAATCCCATGGTGCTGAATACCCTAGCATCATCCTTACCATAGACAGGCAGCACCTCCAAGAAGGTTACCATACATGCTACTCGTCTAAGGCCCCTCCCCAACTCTACAAACTCCTCTTGCACCACTCTGATCCCATTCACAGCCAGGTAATTTGTTCCTAGGTGGACAACGACATCCAGCTCCCTCCCTCGTGCAGCTGCTCCTGCGATCCTGAGGCTTCACTTCCTGTCCCTCTGAGCCGTGGCGTCAGACAGGCACTTTACCTCCCTATCCCCTTTCTCCCCCACTTCTACCCCCCTAATGATCAAGTCCCCCACCAGGAGTTGTTTCCTTCCCCTGTGGGTCTCATGCCACCCTCCTGTGGGTCTCCTTTGTGGAGGTTCCCAGCATCCTCCTTGGTGTCCACTGCTGGTGCCTCCATAGAGGAACCCCTCTTCGCCAGAACAGCATATGAATTGTGGAGAGGTACAACTGGAGGGATGCACCTCTGTTCCACCAACCTCTCCCTCCCTGAGCCCACCTTGGTCCAACTGCTCGTCTTTCTTGGCAACCTCTGAGATAGCAGTGGTGGCCCTGGTGGTCCCTGGGTGGGGGAAGAGGTTTCACGAATCCTAGCCAGGTCAGCCTGGAGATAGGCAACCTCCTCCCTCAGACTAGAGAGGTGCCTGCAAACAGGGCAGCATCACAGCCTCCAGAATGTCTCCTGGAACGCTGCTGCCCCACAGCCATTGCACTGCACCACTCCCATCTTGACTTATTTTGTGTCCCTCCTGTTGCTTTGTATGCTACTGTCTCCTCCTCTATGTGTATTTTACACTTGCTTTCCTACTGCCTATGTGCCCACAATTCTCGCCCTTTCTGTTCTGGGACAGGAACTTCCTGTAGTCTTCAGTAGTCTCCTTCTTCTATGCTTGGATTCAGACCTTCAGCAGCCTGTGGGGGGGGGGGGGAGAAAGAGCTATTTTTTAGGTTCCTTCAAGGTTGATGAAACTAATGTGTCTCAGTGATCCTTCTCTTCCTACTGCCAAACTCTAAGTTCCTGTTGTCAGTCAAATCCGGTGGCTATAAAAGTAGAACTGGCTTTGGGTGGCAGAGTGGAGGGGTGGGAGGGAGGACACTTAGTAAAAGAGCTGTAGTTCTAGACTGCTGTTACTTGCTCTGACAGCAAAGTTCTCTGTCAAAATCAGCAGAAAGCTGTAATTGGAGACACCTGCTTTTGTACTCCTAAACTCCTAAGCCACACCCCCAATTAGTCTTAGCCTCTGCTCCTAACTCAGTAAATTAAGCTGATACAGCCCCCTTCCTCAGAGAAACACACAGTGACTTTCTTTTTTTTTACTTAAATGAGACCCCCTCCTAATAAAGTATCTGTTTACTTAATCCAAACAGGCACTGCTGAGATAGAAGTGATTTATCAGTAAAAGAGAAGTGGTTCTAGACTGCTGTTACTTGCTCTGGCAGCAAAGTTCTCTGTCAAAAACAGCAGGAAGCTGTAATTGGAGACACCTGCTTTTGTACTCCTAAGCTCCTAAGCCACACCCCCAATTAGCCTCAGCCTCTGCTCCTGACTCAGTAAATTAAGCTGATACAGCCCCCTTCCTCAGAGAAACACACAGTGACTTTCTTCTATTTTTTTACTTAAATGAGACCCCCTTCTTCTAATAAAGTATCTGTTTGCCTAATCGAAACAGGCACTGCTGAGAAAGAAGTGATTTATCAGTAAAAGAGCTGTAGTTCTAGACTGCTGTTACTTGCTCTGACAACAAAGTTCTCTGTCAAAAACAACATAATCCCCACCTGCCCCTTACCCTCACCCCTAAGCTGGGTCTGCCCTGTCTACTTTTGCTGTATATGCCTGGGATCTCAGGCAACATCTGCTGACTAATGTAATAAAATATCTCTGGTTGCTACCTGACGTGGTACTCTTGTACCTATATTATGACTACTGTGATCTACCTATTACCAAACTTGTACCACCAGTGAATGCCTGTAACTCTGGTTGCTTTTTATGTTTGCTTGCATGCATGTGCAAGAAACATAGTGCCACCATACAAGTTTTCGTAGGTGTGCCTCCCCCACTTCCAATGCCCTGCTCTCTTTTGCAGTCTATGACAGCCATTCAGATACATAGACATAGATACATAGACAGTGTCGGCAGATAAGGGCCTACAGCCCACCAAGTCTGCCCATTTGACCTTGTAAGTTCACTTTATGTTTTCTAAGAAGTCTGTTGCCCCTTAACCCTGACTTCCAGAATTCCTTTATGTCTATCCCGTGCATTCTTAAATCCTGTGATTGTTTCAGCCCCCACCACTTCCTCTGGCAGGGTGTTCCACTTGTCCATCATCCATGCTGTGAAGAAATTCTTCTTCATGTTTCCTCTGAATCATCCTCCCTCTAACTTCATTCCATGCCCTCTAGTCCTGGAACATCTTTTTCGCTTAAAAATAGTGTATTCCTGCACCCTGTTCCTTCCTGTAAGATACTTGTATATCTCTATCATGCAGTGGCATACAGTTGAAAGCTAAAAACCACTGCAATCAGTGGTTGCAATGTGTAAGCAACTTGCATACTGCCGTCGGCAGGTAATTTACATATTGTTGTCAGCAGTATGCAAAGTGCCTACACTCAGCACTGCATCCTGAATGCAGCTGTCATAGACAGCTCCCTTCAAGTTCCCCCCTCCCCAAACACTCAAGTAGCACACTGGGAGCCCACCCCAGCATGCTCATGCGCTCCCACCCGCCGCACACAATATGGCTGACGGGAGTGCCCAATCCCTCATCGGCTCCACAGCCCCCCCCACCACAGACTTCTAGGTGCAACGCTGGGAGGCTACCCCAGCATGGCAAAAGTCAGAATGGTGATGGGGTGCCCAATCCTCTGTTGGCTCCACTCAACCCCCCCCCAAAAAAAACAGATTTCCAGTTGCCACGCTGGGAACCCACCCCAGTGTGGCAAACGCCTATATGGCTGATGGGGGTGCCCAACCCCCACCGGCTCCACTGACCCATCCAAAAACAACTTTCAGCTGCCACGCTGGGAGCCTACCCCAGCATGGCACAAGTCCCGCATCGTCTTCCTAAAAAGAAAAAACACATCTGAAAACAAAAAAGGTCCCTCGTTGATTGTCTTGCCCCTCCCCCAACCTGTGCATCCACCTCCCAACCCCCCTGACCCCATACTTACCTCCAGAGTCTGGCATGATGATCTTGGTGGACCAGGAACATGTCTGCACTCTTCAAAGCCAACCACAAACTGAAGAAATGTCGGTAAGCTGTATAATGGCATAAATGTTTTTCAACTTTGGTGCCCTATCTCAGCCATTTGGGAATTATTTTCACCAAATTTTCAACATGGCATTTTGGGGCCCACCTCATGAACTGAGTCACTGTCATTTTGTTATTTGGTCCCGAAAGGTGATTTCGCGGTCACTGCATGGAACCACCTTTGGGACCCAGTAACAAAATGACAGTGTCTAGTCACGGGTAGTCCCCAAAACCCTATGTTGAAAATTTGGTGAAAAAATTTCCAAAAATGACTGTTTTACGAGTGTGCGTTGCGCAGTTCCTACACATGCTCATAACTTCACAAAGTTTTAATATTTTCACTCCAGATTTTCAACATTGCCATTTTACCACACCTCCTTATGAGCAGTACAGCTGCCATTTTTCATATCTTGCCCAAAATGTGTTTTCATGCATGTAGCGCCCAATGGCACGGTCAGTGTGTGAAATCAATGTTAGGGACAGATTAAGAAAATCACAGTGACACTGTTCATGAGCAGAGGTCTTAAAATGGTTATGTTGAAAGTTTGGTGACAGAAGTCCATAAAATGACTGTGTTACGAGCGTGCATTGCGCAGTTCCATGCACCCTCTTAAGTTCACGAATTTGTACTATTTTCAGTCCAGAGTTTCAGCACTGGCATAGCCGCCCACTGGCCAGCAGTTGGATTTCCACTTGCGCCGGTGACCCAGGTTCGGGAACGGACCTGGTCGTTGAGGGTCGGCCGGAGGGAGAAGGATCGAGCATCCCATGGACGTCTCTCCTTCTCCAGGGGAAGGGTAGGGTAGTGTCCAGCGCAATGAGGACCCCTGGCTAAGGCCAGGAGTCACTCACGCTACCAGCGCTCAGCAACAGGGATGCAGGGCAGACGCTGGCATCATTGCACATCCCCGCCTCCGAGAAAACCAGGAAAACAGATTAGGTGGGCGGGTCTGTTGTCTGACTGCAGCCCTCCCTGGGGCTTCAATTAGCTGCCATCATCGCATCCCCAACTAGATACTTGTCCTGTGGCACGGATGAGGGGACCAATGCTGTGGCCCCGCCCTCCGGGAGGGTAAGCCGGGGGGGTGACTGGGGATAAATGGCAGTAGATGGCAGCAGAAGTCCAAAGGGCCATGACCGGCTGATGGCCGACAAGTGGACCCGCCAGGATAAAAATGAAAATAATAATAAAAAAAACACACTGGCATTTTCCACACCTCCTTATGAACAGTACAGCTGTCATTTTTCACACCCTGACCGAAATGCGTTTTCGTACTTCTGGCGCAGGAATGCGTGGTCGCTGTGGGAAATCAGTGTTCAGGACAGATTAAGAAAATCACAGTGACACTGCTCATGAGTGGAGGTCCCAAAATGCCTGCATTGACAATCTGCTGTAAAATATCCCCAAACTAATTACATTATGGGTGTGCATTGGCAGTTTCTCACGCCTTTCGTGACTTCACTTTTTTTATATTTTCACTCCAGATTTTCAACATTACCATTTTTTACACCTCCCCATGAACAGTACAGCTGTCATTTTTCACATCCTGTTCGAAATGTGTTTTTGCACCTGTGGTGCCAAATGCCATAGTCACTGTGCAAAATCAGCTTTCAGCTAACAAACTGATATTGCCACTGTTCATGAGGTGGGAGTCACAAAAAACCCATGTTGAAAAGTTGGAGTGAAAATACCAACAAACTCATGGGGCGTTATAGTTTCTGACCATAACGCCCCACCCTGTAGAGACTGACAGGCATCAGGGGTGTGACTTGGGATTGCCGCCTGTAATGCTCATGCCATTCCACCCACACCCACACACTGCAGCCAGTGACAGGCATCGAGGTGTGCCTTGGACTCTTAGGCCCCAAAGTTCACCCCATTCTCCTATACTGCACCCATCTCATTGTATTTCCTTATGGAATGGGGTGAGCATAAGGCCCAAAGACCCCAAGCCACACCGTGACACTTACAGTCTGCAGGGTAGGGTGTGGTGAAATGGCGTGGCCTTTATGCTTGATGACCCAAAGGCACACCATAATGCCTGTCAGTCTCTGCAGGATGGTGGTGGGGTTGGCTTCAGTTCAGTACTTCACTTCCATTCCTATCATGCATCTCTCTAACTCCTACACTACCAATGCCAATGCCAGCAAGCAAACATTCGGCATTGACAAATGCTTGTTTAATCTAAGCTTTATGTACTGTACTGTTTCGTTTGCTGTGATGTATTGCTCTCTTGATGAGGTGCCTTTGTAAATGAGTCTTTGACTCAAAGGTCTGTAAATCAATGATCTAATAAATAATAATAAATAAAATATTTTGAAAATGAGTAATTAACAAGCATTTTCAATGCCGAATGTTGTTGCGCTGGCATTGGCTATGGTAATGCAGTGCGGGAAAGCATTTTGGGCAGGATGTGAAAAATGACAGCTGTACAGTTCATAAGGAGGTGTAAAAAAATGCCAGTGTTGAAAATGTGGCATGTAAATATTGCGAATTTGTGAAGTTACAAGGGTGCGTGGGAAATGCTCAACGTACACTTGTAACACAGTCATTTTATGGATGCTCGGCACCAAATTTGCAACATAGGCATTTTAGCACCTCTGTTCATGTACACTGTCATTGTTATTTCCTCAAACTGTCCCAAATAGTGATTTCGCACAGCGACCACGCTATTCTGCGTCGGACGTGCGAAAACACATTTTGGTCAAGATATGTGAAATGATAGCTATACTGTTCATCAAGAGGTGTGGAAAAATGCCAATGCTGAAAATCCAGAGTGAAAATATTACAAATGCACGATGTTACGAGCGTGCATGCAATCTGCCAATGCACGCTCGTAAACCAGTCATTTTATGGAGTATCGTCACCAAATTTTCAAAATAGGCATTTTAGGACCTCTGCTCATGAACAGTGTCACTGTCATTTTCATAATCTGGCCCGAACACTGATTTCCCACAGCGACCGCACTATTGTGCACCTGAAGTGCGGAAGCACATTTTGGCCAGGATGTGAAAATGACAGCTGTACTGTTCAGAAGGAGGTGTACAAAATGACAATATTGAAAATCTGGCGTGAGAATATTGCGGTCAGCAGTTACGAGCCTGCGTAACGCTCGCATGATAACCTCGTAAAACAGTCATTTTGGATTTTTCCCACAAATTTGCAACATAGGCTTTTGAGAGCCCACCTCATGAACAGTGGCAGTGTCATCTCGGTAATCGGTCCTGAAAGGTGATTCTGTGCAGTGACTGCGAAATCACCTTTCGGGACTGATTAATGATATGACAGTGATAGAATTCATGAGGAGGGGTCCCAAAAAACCCATGTTGAAAATTTGGTGTAAAAATTCCCCAAAATGCCAGAGATATGCATTACAGTTGAAAAACCTCTATTTATTCCATTATACAGCTTACTGGCATTTCCACAGTTCACGGTCGGCTTTGAAGAGTGCAGATGTGTTCCCGGTTCACGAAGATCGTCGCGCCAGACTCCGGAGGTAAGTATGGGGTGGGTGTGTGTGGGGAGGAAGGGTGCGCAGTGGGAGGGTGCAGGTTGTGGGGGGGGGGCAGGGAGACCGCCGAGGGACTGTTTCCTTCCTTACAGGTAAAAAAAAAAACCTAAAAGACATCGGGGGACCGTTTTCTTTTACTAGGTGTTTTGGCACACTGTGGTGGGCTCCCAGAGTGCCACCTGAGTGTGTGTGTGTGGGTGGGTGCTTTAGCCGACGGGGGATTGGGCACCCCCATCGGCAAACAAGGAAAGGGGGGAGCTGCAGGAGCCGAGAGGGATTGGGCACCCCCTCGGCAAGCAAAAATTGGGGGGGTAACACATTATGCCAATGGGGAGTGGGCTCCCCCATTGGTAAAATTCAAGGGGAGGGAGGTACACATGCCGACGGGGATTGGGTCCCCGTCAGCAAAGAGAAACTGTTGGTGGGGAGGCGCATGATGCCAAGGGGGATTGGGCACCCCCTCAGCAATCATAAAGGGGGGGTTACATGATGCCGATGGGGATTGGGCACCCCTGTTGGCACACAATAAATGGTGGTGTTGACAGGTAACAGCGGCAGTCACTGCCGCCATGTTGCCTGCACGTAGAGGGAGGCGTGTTGTGGTCACGCTGCATGAGAGCTTTGCTCTCATTGCAGCAGACCTTTTCTCTCATGTCATTGCCTCATTAGCTAGGCAGGGTGTGGGCTCCTGCTGCTGGCTGATTGGGGAATGCGGGACGCATCTACTGGTGTGTGCCCTGCATTCGCTTAACAGTGACCAGCGCCCAAATCTGCACTACAGGAAGATGTTGACTGCGTAAGCGCGCCAACATAAAAATGAATATATGGTGAGAAAATGATAATATTAACAAGTGACCCTACATAAGGAAAAAAATGAGAATATTTTTAAACCAATACTCAAACAGTACCCTGGAAAGATTAAGCAGACAACACTTATGCCCCAGTTGCCAATTACTTCCAAAAAGTAAAAATAAGTTTTCTTTTGCACATTCTGATAGGTTGATTTTGTTTACAGCTGCCTATCATTCCACTTTCATGAGCAGATCATTATCCAAGAGCTTGCTGAATCTTTCTGCAAGAAACCTTCTTTGTATTCCTCAAGTAGGCCATCATAATTATTCCTCTCCCATCGAGAAAGAATGTGACACTCATCCCTAGATAGCCTTTTAAACTCAATCTTGAGTAGTCTTGTGTACAGAGACTAGAATGTAGATGAATTAACCTCATAACTGAAATAGCAACTATAACTTCCATAAACTCATATTTTACATTTTTCAGGGTGACCTCATACTGTCACTATGCGTGACAACTTTCTTTCCAGAATCTGCTTTACTTGGTTTCGAAAACAAACTTGGCGGTAGATATTTCAGTTTTGTACAGTGACACCTAGTTGTTTTGAGATAGAGATCTGCATAACAACATAGATAATTGCCTTATGAAATAAAGGCATGCCATTTCATATTCAGCCTTTTCTAAATGATAGCAAATAGATTTAGGAAGTATTGTGGCTGTTTTTATGAAAAAGGTCGATGGCTGCTATAGCTGTTTTATGCATGTATGTACGTATGTACGTATGTACGTATGGCTGTTCTAGTCTGTTAAGATATTTTCCCAATAATCCAGAATCACATTTTTCTGATATACTCAAAGAAGTTTCAAGGCTCATTACTGTCATGAGTATTTTCTTTTAGGTATGAAACCATTATTAGATGAATGATTTGAACATCTGAAAACATAAACTGGATAACTTCAAAGAAGGCAATGTGGTCCAGTGGCTAGAAAACAGATTTGGAAACCAGGAGACCCAGGTTGAATCTCAGGAGCTCTTACTCGCTATGTAATCCTATCTAAAATGCTTAATCTTCCTGTGCATTAGCATTAAAATAGGGTGAAAGCAGGACCCCACTATAAGTGAAGTGTTACAACTCAATTGAGCTATCCTGGGTAATGCATTAAGAAAAACAATACTAAATATGAGTTTTAGCAGAGCAGAACAAAATTATGGAAAAGTTTTACCTCATATCCCTTCAATGGAGGCCTTTCTTCTACAAAGCTGTTTTGTGAACAGTTTTCCTGCTTAAAGCAGGAAATATAAAGTTCTTACACTAATCTCAAAATGCAAGTTTTTCATTTTCCATTCCGTTATTAAATTGGGACCTGGTTTTCAAAAGCACTGCCTTTATAGTGCCTAGTCACTATAGAAATATAGAAACTGATGGCAGATAAAGGTTGCTTGGCCCATCCAGTCTGCCCTTTATTGTTGTGATTGCTTTTGCTGCAGACCCTTCTAAGTCTACAACACTTTCTCTTCCACCCCTTTCCTATCCCTTATGATTACCATGTGGCTATCTCAGGCTTTTTTGAATCCCACCACTGTTTTTGCCCCCTCTACCTCCGCTGGAAGACTGTTTCAGGCATCCATCACTCTTTCTGTTAAGAAATCTTTTCTCACAGCTCTCCTGAACCTCCCTCTCTCCAGCTTCATATCATGACTCCTTGATCTAGAGCACCCATTCCTCAGAAAAATATCTCCCACCTGCACTTTATTCTCCCCTGTGAGGTATTTAAAGGTCTCGATCATATCCCCCTACTCCCTCCTCTTCTTCAGGGTGTATATGTTTAGTTTCTTCAGCCTCTCCTCATAGGGCTTTTGAAGCAAACCCTGTACCATCCTGGTAGCCTCTTCTGGACTGCATCTACGCTATGTCTCTCTTGAGATGTGGTCTCCAAAACTGGACACACTACTCCAGGTGGGGTCTTACCTATGACCTCTATAAGGGCAACACCACTTCCCTCTTCCTGATGGTGATACCCCTACCTATGCACCCCAGCATCCCACTAGCTCTTCCAATTGCTTTGTCACATTGTCTGGCCACCTTCAGGTCATCTAATATGATTATCCCTAGGTCCCTTTCCTGCTTGGTCATTGCTAAGTATCTCTCCCCCCATTTTGTACTCCCCGGGTTTCTGTGACCCAAGTGCATTATTTTGCACTTTTTTGTATTAAACCTTAGTTGCCAAACTTTTGACCACTCCTCCAGCCATTTTAAATATCTTTCCATCCTTTGCAACCCCTGGAGTGTCTACTTTTTTGCAGATCTTGGTGTCGTCTGCAAAGAGGCAGACCTTCCCTTCCAGATCCTCTGATATGTCGCTTATGAAGACATTGAAGAGGACTGGCCCCAGTACTGACCCCTGAGGTACCCCGCTGGTCACTCTACCCTCCTCAGAGCAAACTTTAGTTACCACCACCCTCTGCCTCCTATCCCCAAACCAGTTTCTTATCCAGGTTACCACCTTATTACCCACTCCCATGCTACCCACCTTGTAGACCCACCTTGTAGACTGTATGGAACAGTGTCAAAGGCCTTGCTGAAATTCAGGTAGGCCACTTCTACCGCCCCTCCTTGATCCAACACCATGGTTACCCAGTCAAAAAAATCTCTCTGATTTGTTTGGCACAACCTCTCCTCTGTGAAGCCATGATGCCTTGGGTCCTTCAGTCCATTGGATTCCAGATGTTCCACAGTCTTTTCCTTTAACAGTATTTCCATCAGTTCACCTACTACAGAAGTCGGGATGACAGGTTTATAATTTCACACCTCTCCTTACTACCACTTTTATGAAGTGGGATTACGTTCGCTCTTGTCCAGTCCTCTGGGACCATTCAGTAGACTGTTAAACAAGTCTTCCAGGGGTGCAGCCAGCACCTCCCTGAGTTCCTTCAGCACTCTTGGATGCACCCTATCTGGCCATATGGCTTTGTCCGTCCTCAAATTAGAAAGTGCTTTCCTGACCCTTTCCTCAGAAAAGGGATGGGTGCCCACTTCCCTCCTCTCAAAGCTCTTGATGCTTATTTGAAGTCCCTCCCCTTTCCCTTCTACTGTGAACACTGAGCACAAGTATTTGTTTAAGATGTTTGCCTTTTCTTGGTCCTCCTCTATACAGCCCCCCACCTTGTAACCATACAATCCCTCCCTTTGTCTTCCTTTTCTTTTTTTTATTTCAAAGTTTATTCATTTTTCATAATATAGCATGACACATTATATAATGTACAAATACAGGAGTAAACAGTAATGGTACATGTAATACCCTCCCACCCCTCCATTCCCCCCACCGTACTCCCTCCCACATGGCTTTACACTAAACCAGCATGAACAAGGGAGGGGCATAATTTGGCTGATTAGTTCTGTACCTGCTTCAATCAGGTAATCATGCATGCACTTTAGAGTCCCTTCACAGTCACATACTCTGGGTACCCAGTTGGAAAAAAGGTGGGCTAGCCTGACACATTGCCTGGGGTAGGCCGGCATTGCAGCTGGTCGGGGCCCTGTGATGGAAAGAAGGAGCATGCAAAACCACACACAATTTGTAAGCTGGAGCCTGGAGGCTCAGTTTGTGACAAGAAAACAACAATTGAATCAGATGACAACACTTTTGATGTAGCTGATGTTGCAGGGAGCTACCCTGGTGTTTACTCACGCTACACAATACGAAACATAGGAGGGACGAAATGGAGACTGCAGCTTGACAAGCAGGTATGCCAGGAGAAGCAGGGCCCACACGATTCACTGAGGTGTCATTCCTGTTTGAGATGTTGAGCAGAGGGCTGATCCCCAGGCAAGTCTCTTATCAATGGTAATCTCTTTGTCTGAAGTAGCTGGCTGGGCCAAGGCGGCAGGGCCCAGGCTGGGTGAACAGTTCTGATTCAGTTCGATTGGTGCTAGAGACAGCTTCCAGCAAGCGTGACACACTTAAGCAGTGGGGAACCAAATCGCAACCCACTGACAACTTACAGCACATTTATAGTAAAGCAAAACACAATACCACAGGTTGGATGACAGTCCAGTTGCAATTTCAGTTTTCCTGAGCAAAACCGTGATCTCTGTGGTGATTCAGACATCCTGAGAGGCCGATCGCTTACAGCAAATCTTTGGTCTTCTTCAGGTAACAGGGCAGTCAAAATTCAGTATTTTTGGTCAGAAGCCGGTTTGGATTCAGTCCGATTAATTTCACTAGCAGATCCCTCAGAAGGGAAGATGAAGCAGGCAGGCCAGACACAGCCTTCCCACCAGTTTCCTGCGCTGTTACACCGGAGCAGGTGCTCGAATGTCTTGAGCAGTTCACTCTCTCAACTCCAAACTCAGACTGACTCTCTGCTGCAGGCAACACCGGGACATCCTTCTGATCCAAAAAGGGTTTGGTTGGTTGATTCATCTGTCTGTCAAAGCAAGGGCTCCCCCTCCAGGTCCATTTAGGTGCCAAAATGAAAAAACTACAATTCCTGCAGAAATTCACTCCCACAAGACCCCTGGGGACAGACTCCATTTTAAGGTCCCCAAAAGGTACTGACTGGTGCAATACAGAAATGTCCATGCTGCAAAGAAAGGCAGGTTAGACAAACTATAACACCATTATTATTAGAGCAGCTAATCAGCAAACAATTACCAGTTCTAACAGAGCTCCCTCTGCACCATTAGCGATGGCAGAACAGAGCAATATTATTGCAGCTCGGGCGGGACTTGAGCCTGGAAACACTCGGCCCCTACCCAGATTAATTATACACTACAAAAATAATGTCTCTTAAAGGGACAGGCATGGAAGCTAACAGGGCACTCCCATGCAAGCACTTTTACATCTGTAAAGACACAGAATGCCCGCCTGGCAGTGGGTATTTAAGCACACCCAAGGAAGACTTTTGGGAACCCCTATTTATGGGGGGGGGGTTACATAAAGGCTCAAGGTAGATGTTGAAAAGGAGAGGGGATAAGGGGCACCCCTGATGAGTTCCTGAATGGTGGATGAAACAGTCTGAAATAGGAACTGCCAGTTGACCCTGTTGAATGCCTTCTCCGTGTGCAGGGACATCAGCCCAGCCAGATCAACTGAGTCCCTAGAGGAGAAGGAGACATGTGCAAGTTTCCTGAAATGATCAGAGGAATTTCACTCCAACATAAATCCCACCTGATCGGGGTGTATTATATTGGCTAACACTGGTTTAAGTCTGTTAGCTAGCACTTTCGCTAGGATTTTCACGTCACAGTTCAGAAGTCATTTAGATCTGTAGTTTGTGACTTGTTCTGGGTCCTTATCTGGTTTTTGTAGCAGTATTATGATAGCTTCAAATAAAGCTTTACATATAGGATTCGCATTTAAGAGCCAATCGAAAAGACGTTTGAGCCAAGGGGACAGTAATGTACCAAATTATCTATAGAAATTCGGAGAGAATCCGTCTGGGCCAGTGGCCTTGTCCGGCATCAGGGTAGCTATGGCTATAGCAATCTCCTCTTCAGAGATAGGTACAGTCAGTCCGTCTTGATGCTCAGGTAGTAAAGTTGGGAGGGGGATAGAGTCCAGATAGTCTTGGACTTTCTCTAAGCTCGGCATGTTCTTCATGGGGCTATAAAGCTCCGTGTAAAATTTTGCGAATTCTCTGCGATTTCCTTAGGGGAAAGGTAAAGGGATCCATCAGATTGAAATCTAATGCCTTTTACAATCCTGGAGGCTTCAGCCTTCTTTAGCCACAAGGCTAGAAGACGTCCTGCCTTCTCTCCTTGGTCTAAGTATTTTGTACCTGTCTTCAGGATGGCGTATTCCCCTCTTTCTCTAAGAAGATTGGAATATTGGTCCCTGAGGCTGAGCAAACTTATATGTTCTGCCTCAGATGTGCCCACAGACAGGGAACTTTCCAGACTATGAATCTTTTTTAACAGGGAGAAGGCCTTAGTATCTCTGTTTCTTTTTCTCTCTGAGGCTAGCTTGATGAGTACCCCTCTAAAGACACACTTTAGTGCCCCCCATTCAAAATCTGGCTGACCAGTGGAATTTAAATTATCCCTGGTAAAAGCTTCAATTTCACAGGTAATACAATCTACCACAGCTTGTTCCTTAAGCATCTGATTGTTTAATTTCAAGACTGACTCTTTAGGCAAATCACAGATAAAATTAGGTAGCACCAAGAAGCGGCGTGGTCAGAGACTACCCCGGGTTCAATTTTAGCCTCTGATAGCCCACCCAGTATGGCATGACTTATTAGTAAATAGTCTATTCTGGACTGTGAGTTGTGCATGGCTGACCTAAAGGTATATTCCCTAACATTGGGGTAGAGGACTATCCAAGGGTCACACAGGCCCAGATGGTCTACTAGTTCCCTAATTGACCTGTGCATCAGAGACAAACCTTTTCGAGCAAATCCTGATTTATCCAGGTCTGGGGAGAAGGGGAGGTTCCAATCCCCACCTAGTACAATAGAATACCCCACAAATGGGGCTAGGGTCTGCAGTAGCTCCATAAAAAAGCCAGGGGTGTCCACGTTTGGGTCATATATGCTAGACCAGGACTACCATGGTTCTCTTCAGACAACCTTTTACCAAGATGTATCAACCTCTTTGGTCACTCACAACTTGTTCACAACTGAACAGGACATTTCTTGTGATTAAGACAGCCACACCTCTACTTTGGGTGCCATCCCCTGCATTATAGACTTGGCCTATGAATTGGCAATGCAGTAAGGCGTCCTCCCTTTCTAGGAGGTGGGTTTCTTGAAGCAGGGAAGTGTCACTTTTAAGCAGTTACAGATGTTTTAACATTTGGTATCATTTGGTTTTGTTCCTGGCACCATGAACGTTCCAAGAAAGAAACCTCCTAGGGGTTGCCATTATCCCCAGAAGTGGGTGTAAACTGGTATAAAATCAAATGAAAAGCACTCCTAGTATAGGTTGCGAAGTTCTTACCCCAGTGCAAAGCCATGCCCCCCAACCCCTTCCTCCTCCAACAAGCCCCCTGCCCTCACCCTGCACCTACCCCTTTCCCACATGTCATAACATGTCCATACCCTTGTAATAATGCTGTTACTTGAGCATGATTTCCCCACCCCCAAATCTCACTTTACTATACATGATATGCCCGCTGTAACAGTGTTAGCCCCCCATCCTCCTCCCACCCCTCTGACTATACTAAACTAATCCTTAGACCCTCTCAGAGAGACTGTCTGGTGCGCACTATGCAGTAGGAATTGGGTGCTTATCTTGAGGTGTCATGCTCTATATGCTACAGGTAACCAACAGCCTAGGTACCTTTCGGTGCACACTTGGGGGAAGGCCTGGATCTAAACATGGTTCAGCCTCCCCTCGTCTGCCAAAGTGATCCCAAGAAATTAGAAGTCACACCCCTGTAATCCTCGGTAAACTGAAGAGGAAGAAGCAAAAATGGGGAGCACACCCACTTCTCTTCATGGGGCAGGCCCTTCCAAATGTGACCCAGAGGAGCTGTAGATGAAGCAGACCTGGACCATCTGGGGACCCTCCTAACCAAAACAATTAAACTCGGAGGAAATACCCCTGGACCATCCCGTGTTGTAGCCCTTTGGTTGGCCCGGTCAGTACCCATCTCGTGACACATCATGTCGACATTTAAATCAGGTCTAAATCCTTATTCCTTATTCTCCCACTCTGTTATCTTTCACCAAACACACCCGCATTTAACATATCTACTTTGACTGTATCCCTCTAAGAACTCTCCTAATCTGAACAAACAGTGAATAATAACAGAAGAATGCCCCCTTTATAAGTCCAACAATCCTGAGTCTTTTGCAGTTTGGTCGGCTTATGCATCCACACTGTGTTCAATTGACCGATGAGTAAAGCAACTCGAGAGGAACATAATAGGCCTGCCTGGAAACAGACTCAGAACAGCACTACATTTACTAACAGAACTCCAGCAGGCCATACTAACTAACACAAAATTAGCTCTGTTCTCGGTGGCAGTCCAGTAAGGTGAAATTTGTATCCCATTCATATCAAATTTTCACACACTCACTGCAGCTGTACTGAGTCCATATCACCATCACCTAGGCCCAGCATGTGAGCCCCTTCAGCCATCATGGAACAAATCTGGCAAGGCCTTCCGCAGGGAGTCCTCAGTCACCTTGGGATCTTCATTGACGGTCCACTTTCCATCCAGAGAGACTTGAAGAATGGCTGGATACCCCATCCTAAACTGGATATTTGCTGCCAGGAGCTTTGTTACAGTTTTATGGAATGCTGCTCTCCTCTGACGAACTGTGAGCAGCAGGTTCTGGGCCACACGAATCACCCTTCCTACCCACTGTACTGCTTTGACTTCTCTGAGCTTTTGCATGAAATGCTGGTGCTCCTTGGAGTTTAAGAATTTAAAGATAAAAGTCCTTGGCTGTGATCATGGTGGGGGCATCGGACAAAGCGTGCGGTAAGCATGTTCAATTATACATGCTGACCCAAATGGCAAGGGCCCCGCCAGCTTCTCAATGAACATTTGGGTGAAAAGCATGAGATTGCTACCTTTTTCCTTCTCAGGGAGCCATATAACCACCGCGTTATTTTGGTGGCTTCTCCCCTCCAAATCTTCTATTTTCACCTCTAGTTTGGTGATTTTTGCCTCGGGGTCCACTTTCTCAAGCTTCCTCTCTGCTGAGAAGATTCTGGCCTCACAGTCCCAGGTGCATGTCGTCAGGTCTTCCAGGGTGCAGGATATGCTTTTTAAGTCTTCCTTCAGGGATCGCATCTCCTCTCTGAAGGGGCTGAATTCTTCTAGGAATCTGTCCAACATAAGCCAGTTTTGTTCCTGTGGGCCGGCAGGGGTTTTGCTTGCCAGCCCAGTCTGTGGTCTAGCTTTTTTCAGGGCCTTCTCCAGCATATTGGGCAGCGTGTATCTCAGAGGTGCCGCTTGTATCTCTGCTTCCATTGTTCACCAGATATGCCCGAAATTGCTGGACAATAGCTTGGTGAGTACTACTACTTTTAGGCAGTAAAACTGTGCTCTAACAGGTGATATATAACTAAAACCTGGTTGAAGATGGGAAAGATTACTGGGAGCTTGCACAAAGGCTACCGCTCAGTAGGCTGCATCATATGGTACCCCCTTGTCTTCCTTTTCTTGCTAACATACTTGAAAAATGTCTTGTCCCCCTTTTATACTGTCTGAGCTATTCTTTCCTCAGCTTGTGCCTTTGTGCTCCTTACTGCTTTGCCTGCCTCTGTCCATTTCCCCAGATACACTTTCCTGTCCTCATCTCTCTGGGTCTCCTCATACCTTCTGAATGCCACTGTTTTTGCACTTACCTTTTCTGTCACCTCCCTCGAGAATCATAAAGGCCTCCTCTTCCTTTTGCTTTTGCTTACTTGCTAGACATACAGGTTTGTTGCCCTTACTATGCCCTCTTTTAATCTGGCCCATATACCCTACACACCACCCAGGACATCTCCCCACCCACCAGGCTCTCTTGGAGGCTTCCCCCATCTTTGTGCAGTCAGACCTTCTGGAATCCAGAACTCTCGCCCTTGTGTGGTTGAATTCTGCTGCTGTTCTTATATAAAACCACACTGTGCGATGGTCACTGGTCTCCAAATGCTTTCCCACCCTAATGTCCACAACACTGTCCCCATTAGTAAACACCAGGTCCAATATTGCACCACCCCGAGTGGGTTCACTGACTAGCTGCCTGAGGAATGCCCCGTGCAGGGAAACCAGGATGTCTATGCTTCTAGCTGATGCTGTAGCATGGAGGCTCCACTGTACATCTGGCAGATTAAAGTCCCCCACCAGCACCACCTTCTCCATCTTAGCTATTTTGCCTATGTCTTCTAATGTCTCTTTGTCTAAGTCCTCCCCTGTGTTGGAGGCCTGTATACCACTCCTGTACAAATGGCAGCTCCGTTTCCTAACTCGAGGTTGAACAATAATGCCTCGACACCCCAATTCCCTGTACATCCATCTCATTCATGTTTTCCTTTTCATAAAACACCACACCCCCCACCCTTCCTTCCTACACACTCTCTTCTCAACATCGCGTAACCAGCTATGAACATTTCCAAGTCATGGCTGTTAGTGCACCACGTTTCAGTAATGGCCCCAATATCCAGGTCTGCCTCAGCCATGGGGGCCTCTAGGTCTGGAATTTTATTTCCTAGATCTCTAGCACTGGCTAGAGCATTGGCAAGGTGAATTGTTAGCTCAGTTCTCCAGTTTCTGTCACTCGAGCCAGTAATGGAACTTAGTCTTTGGGTTCCTCTACAATCACACCATTTTCAAGTTTTGATTTATATTCTGCAGTTTGAAACATAGAAACATAGAAATTGATGGCAGATAAGGACCTCTTGGCCCACATACAGTAGTCTGCCCATTTTCCCTACCTACTGTAATACCGCAGATCCTATTTGATCAATGACTTTTTTCCCCTTCTCCTAATCAGTAAGGTTTCCTTATGCCTATCCCATGCATTTTTTAATTCTGTTACCATTTTTGCCCCCACCACCTCTGCTAAGAGGCTGTTCCATGCATCCAGTACCCTTTCAATGAAGAAGTACTTTCTCACATTTCCGCCAAGTCTACTCCTTTCAGCTTCATAGTATAACCCCTTGTTCTTGAACATCTTTTTCTCTGAAAAATGCTTCCCTCCTGTACCTTATTTATACCCTTGAGTTATTTAAAAATTTCTATCATATCCCCCTTCTCCCCCCTTTTCTTCTGGGTGTACATATTGTGGTCCTTTAGTCTCTCATCATAAGGCTTTTGGTGCAGACCCTGCGCCATTTTAGTTGCCCTCCTCTGGTCAGCCTCTACTCTGTCTATGTTCTTCCAGAAATATGGCCCCCAGAACTGGACACAGTATTCTAGATGAGATCTCTCCAGTGATTTGTACAACAGTATCACCACCTCTTTCTTCTGGTGATACCCCTTTCTATGCATCCCAACATCCCACTGGCTCGCCACACTGCCTGGCCACTTTTAGGTCATAAGATATGATTACCTCCAAGTCCCTTCCCTCTTTGGTGGTCATCAGTACCATGTCCCGATTATGTACTCCACCCTGGGTTTCTGTGCCTCAAGTGCATGATTTTGCATTTCTCATTGAATCTTAGTTGCCACTAAGTTCCCAGGGTGTCTGCTGCTAGACAGGTTGGTACAGGGTTTTCCTGGTGTTCCATTGACTTTTTAAAACCTGGGAATGACCCTACATTATCCTGTTTTGCGGCACAGCCCCTTTTCTCATGGGAGCTGTAAAATATAAACAAAACCTCTGAAAGTGGTGGACTGTATGGGCACCCAGAGTTCAGTTATCAGCTTAATTTACAGAAATCAGAGAACTGCCCTAGTTGCTTGTCTTAATGACAAAGTATGAGGGTAGTGCTTTGGAAAATTCGGATCAGTTTTAAAAATGGGACCCTTTTTCAATATTCTGCCTTTGCCTCTACACCAGTTGATATAATCATCTGCATCCTAGGTTTATCCATTCCAGCTGTCTTCAGTCTGGAAGGGATCCTAAAAATTCTCTTGGCTTTGATGGGTCTTCTGAAACATGTACTGTGTATCTAGAATTTTGTATCAAATCAATTTTATATCAGACTGACTCAATGAACCTAATAGCAATGTATTCTTATGCCCCTTTCAGGATAATCAAGAGGAATCAAATATTTTGATCTGGCTTCAATGTCCATAGTTTCTATTCTCACATTAAAGTTATTTTGTTCTATCAGACATATACACAGTTTAGCATGCACGTCAGAACAGTGCATCACAAAGAACAGCATCCATCAGCATGTTCAAAAACACAAATCAAAAAACACAAAAATGCAAAGCTCCATAGGAATGTAAGAGTGCTCACATGGGCACCTATACACTAAAAGTGTGCAAGCCCTACGTACCCGCAATGCACGTACGCAAACACTACATTGGAAGTCATGCATTGGGAGTCCCTTGGACTCCACAGCATTCATGAAAGGGGTGTGCACCCTTTCTGCATCTCAATCTCCAGTCCACCCATGAAGCCATGTGCGCATTGAACTGGGAGTGGCCAGGGGGTGTGCCCACACTCCATGCTATTCACTTAAGCACAGATCGCTGGGTGAGGGGGGCACAGGCTACACAAGCAGAGACCTTGCCATAGTCACTGTACACCTCCCATGAACTGCACCCACTGGCCACTGTGGGATAGACATCCACCCCTACCATGTTGCCCGAGTTCTCCAGCCAGGCAGAGTGCTGGTGCAGCCAATGAGGTAACTATCCTTTTTTATTTTAATCCTGGTGTGTCCCATGTCCCACAACCCTCTGCTCCATGTTGGCCAGGTGTTTACACTGAGACGAGGACAGGCATCTTGTTGGATGTTTGCCCATGTCCACCAATCCACCCCATACACACCAACGCACTGCAGACAGTTGACATGCGGGGGTCTGCAGTGGTGAATACCATGCCCCATGTGCCTGTTCATGGGGTTAGATGTGCGTGGGCCAGGTGCATGCCTATCATGCATACCTGTCCTACATTGGGGCATAGGCACCAAGAGAAGATAAAAAACAAGCATTTGTCAATGCCGAATATTTGCTTGTTGGCATTGGCATTGGTAGCGTTGGAATGGCAGTGAAGTATTGAACTGAAGCCAACCCCACTACCACCCTGCAGAGACTGACAGGCATTGGGGTGTGCCTTTGGGTCATCAGGCATAACGGCCATGCCATTTCACCACACCATACCCTGCAGACACAGACAAGTGTCACGGTGTGCCTTGGAGTCTTTGGGCCTTATGCTCACCCCATTTTATAAGGAAATACAGTGAGATGGGTCCTGTATAGGAGAATGGGGTGAACTTTGGGGCTGAAGAGTCCAAGGCACACCTCGATGCCTGTCACTGGCTGCAGGGTGTGGAATGGTATGAGCATTACAGGATAGAATCCCAAGTCACACCCCTGATGCCTGTCAATCTCTACAGGGTGGGGCGTCATGGTCAGAAACCCTAATGCCTCAGGCGTCCGTTGGCATTTTCACTCCAAATTTTCAACATGGGTTTTTTGTGACCCCCACCTAGTGGCAATATCAGTTCGTTAGCCAAAAGCTGATTTCGCACAGCGACTACGCCATTTGGCACCAGAGGTGCAAAACACATTTTAAACAGGATGTGAAAATGACAGATGTACTGTTCATGGGGAGGTGCAAAAATGGCACTGTTGAAAATCTGCAGTGAAAATATAAAAAAAACTGGTGCAGTCACGAGTGTGCGTAGAAAATGCGCAACACACACACCCATAATGCAATTAGTTTGGGAATTTTTTACAGCAGATTGTCAATACAGGGATTTTGGAACCTCTGCTCATGAACAGTGTCACTGTGATTTTCTTAATCTGTCCCGAACAGTGATTTCCCACAGCAACCACGCATTTCTGCGCTGGAAGTGCGAAAACACATTTTTGCCATGGTGTGAAAAATGACAGCTGTACTGTTCATAAGGAAGTGTGGAAAAATGCCAGTGGTGAAAATCAGGACTGACAATATTAGAAATCCATGAATTTACAAGGGTGCGTGGAAACTGCGCAATGGTCACTTGTAACACAGTCATTTCATGGACTTTTTTCACCCAATTTTTAACATTTTTTCTGCTCATGAACAGTGTCACTGTGATTTTGTTAATGTGTCCTGAGCATTGATTTTGCACACTGACTGAGCCGTTGTGTGCTACATGGGCGGAAACATGTTTTGGGCGAGATGTGAAAAATAACAGCTGTACTGCTCATAAGGAAGTGTGGTAAAATGGCAATGTTGAAAATCTGGAGTGAAAATATTGAAAATTCTCAAACTTACGAGCATGTGTAGGAACAGCGCAACGCATGCTCGTAAAACAGTCATTTTTGGGAATTTTTTCACCAAATTTTTAACATAGCCATTTTAACACCTCTGCTCATGAACAGTGTCACTGTGATTTTCTTAATCTGTCCCAAACACTGATTTCGCACACCGACTGTGCCATTGTGCGCTACATGCGCGGAAACAAATTTTGGATGAGATGTGAGAAATGACAGCTGTACTACTCATAAGGAGGTATAGTAAAATGACAATGTTGAAAATCTGGAGTGAACATACTGAAAATTCACAAACTTACGCGCGTGCGTAGGAACAACGCAACGCATGCTCATAAAACAGTCATTTTTGGGAATGTTTTCACCAAATTTTAAACATAGGATTTTTGGGGGCCTACCTTATGAATTGTGGTACTGTCGTTTTGTAAATCATTCCTGAAAGGTGGTTCTGCTCAGTGACCACGAAATCACCTTTCAGGCTTGATTAACAAAAAGACAGTAACAGAATTCATGAGGTGGGGTCCCAAAAACCCCATGTTGAAAATTTGGTGAAAAAATTCCCCAAAATGCCTGAGATATGCAGCAAAGTTGAAAAAACCCTATTTATTCCATTATACAGCTTACCGCCATTTCTTCAGTTCGCGATCGGCTTTGAAGAGTGCAGACGTGTTCCTGGTCCACTGAGGATCATCACGCCAGACTCTGGAGGTAAGTATGGGGTGAGGTGGGGGTGTGGGTAGGCAGGGTGCGCAGAGGGTGGGCACGGGTGGGGGAGGGGTCAGGACAGTCAGCGAGGGAAGAATTTTTGTTTCAGGTTTTTTCCCCCTTAGATGACACGGGACTTGTGCCACGCTGGGGTGGGCTCCTAGCACGGCAGCTGGAAGGCTGTTTGGGGGGGGTGCAGCACAGCCAATCGATTGGGCACCCCGGTTGACCATACAGTGTGTGCATGGGGGGGGCATAAGCATGCAATATGTGTGTGTGTGTGTGTGTGTGTGTGTGTGTGTGTGTGAGGAGCACATGAGCATGCGATATCTTATCATTGCTCACTGAAGCGTAGCTCTCCCTTTGAACTGCACGGCACTGCATTTTCAACTGCTGTCATAGACAGCTCCAGCATTCATTGGCGAACTGTGGCCGTGCCTGCAAACACACTGACTGAATTGGAAGACAGGGTGCCACACCTCAGAAAACTCGGATGATGGCACTATGTTTCTTGCACATGCGTGCAAGCAAGCATATTAAGCATAGAAAGAGCTACCAGCCACTGGATAATGAAATGAGCTACAGTACACCTTCTCTATGAATCAGCAGAATCACTCATGAAGTGAACATTAACAAGCTGTTCTTTCAGTGCACCAGTAAAAGTGCTTCTTCCCTGTTTCTCCCAAACAGAAGTGAGTAGTCTGAGCTCATGGCCCAATACTTCTATGTTAAGGTATCCTGATCATGCAACCATATAAAAGTTTATCTTGCAGTGAAAAGGAAGTGATCAAAGCAAAATTTTCCAAATCATTGACTGCAGTACATTACAACACCATTCTGCCAGTTAAGGTGTCTGCCCCCCACCCTGACTTCCCATGATGTTGTGTGGCATTATTGTGGGTGATGACCATAGTTCTGATGATATAGTGGTTACAAAAAAAGGGATACTTAATACACACACTGATGGTTGCCCGCACTGCAGCACCTGATATACTCAAGTGTGATAGTACAGCAACAGCTAGAGAAAATGAATGAGGCAGTGTCGTCTAGTGGTGAGAGCACTGGCCTGAGAACTGAGACAGCACAAGTTCAAACTCTGCTAGAGCTAAATACTTACTGTGTGACCTTAGGCAAGTCACTTACCCCTTTAATTGCTCCAGTCCACCCAGCTGCAAAAAACGGTAGAAGTGCCACTTTGGAAATAAGATGTTGCATCTTAGCTGGGCTATTCTGAGTAAACAAATTGTAACCCCCCCCCCAATAAAAAAGCTTCAGCAGTTTAATTTCAGCTGTATGATCACTTACAATAAACCTCAATCAAAAACTGTAGAAAAAGAGGTATCAAGCTCTTTAGAGATGCCAATCAGAATGGTCTGCACACTGGGGTATAACTGGAATGCTAAAGAGTAGGCAGTGAGGTTTTCTGGATGCTTCAGTATTTGTACAGTAGTTGGTGAATATACATATCTAGCAAATACTTGCAATCTGCAATCCAGATATTTGGAAGGAAGTCTGGCTTAGTGGTTTAAAATGCAGAGCTGTGAACCACACATCTGCCACTTAATTATTTATTCATTTATAGGCATGACATTCAATGTGCTTATGCAACTGGATATGATATGATAATGCTTGTGTAACTTGAGTAACTTGAATTTTATGTGGCTTTCCGCCTCTCTATCCATGGGATATACCTCCTGTAGGGGTACAACGCAAGGAACCCTAGTGAGGGCCCCCCCCACAGGTGCTGGAAATGAATGAGTCAGCTAAAGGTAGGTTAGGAAGAAGCCCAAAAAGAATACCTGAATTGTCAAGCGTCGAAGAGAAACGTGATTAATGAATTCTGTGAGAAGGGCTAACTTCCTGAGGAGAGAGAGAGGGGAAAGCCAGGCCACCATCTGCCTCCTCCAACAGTGGAACCTAACTAGCTAAGAAGAAAATTGCTAATTCTAACTAATATTATGATCATTGGCACGGAGGAGAGGGAAAAACCCCCTTTGAGGAGGAAACCTCTGGGGATCCAAAGCCTAGGTCGCCTTCCCTCCAGGCTGACGACGTTTGAATTGAGGATGTATATTTTTAGAAAGAAAGGGTTCGGTAACTAGAGGGATATGAGTAGTGAGGATGATGATGGAATATGGAAGATTCCTAAAAGAAAGCACAGATCGAAGATGGAACATGAGGCTGCGCGCAGGTCGAATGCGAAAATGAGACAAAATTAATACTGATGATGATGATGATCACTGCAAGAAGTCGATGGGTCGATGAGGATGCATAAGATCAATAATAGGTATGATTGATTGAGTGAGGCGAGGAAGTAGAAATTGAGGTTGATAAGGCATGATTATGCGATGCAAACAATTAGATCCTGTTGTTGTGGTCAATGAGTAGCATCAGAGTCAAAGATGGAGTGCTCAAGGGAACGATGGAACTAGATAAACCTTGTTGGAATTAAGGAGGGTATGCTCGAGTAGTCAATGTGACATAGTAGATCTGGAAGCAAGGATAGGTGGGAGTAAGTCCATTTATGAGTCAGAGCAGCAAGGGGTATCCAGATGAGCTCACGAGGATATTCCAGATGAGTCAATGAGGAGACCAATAATATTGCAGACTGGCTTGATGGAGTGATGCATTTGATACAGCGATGCAAATGAGCAGACACCGAAGTTTAAGAGGCATTCGTGATTATACGATGTAAACAATTAGACCCTGAACAATTAGATCCTGAGGTTGTAGTCGATGAGGTAGTACGATATTGGATGATAGGAATGTTAGCGTAAGCGATGTAGATAGATGAGCTTTAAGTGATGCTGAGTGAAAGATGACTGGAGTCATGAATTCGATATGACTGGAGTTATGAACTCGATGCATTCAGCAGGATAGCCGCAGCTGATAGGTGGCATAGGAATTATGATAGGTATGCCCAAAAAGAATGTCGAGAGCAGGCCATGGGTGGAGGGAAGCCTGGATAGCCGAAAGGGAACTGGAAGAGGAGGAGATGGGAAAGAACCAAAAATGAAACTGGCACGAAGGAAGTACACCAATGAGACACCAGGAAAAGAGGTAGAGTCCGAGGCCAATAATGGAGATCTGGGACCAGAGACAATTCGGGTGTAGCGATTGAGGATCGAAACTGGACGAGGTATGGTGGGGAGTGAGCAAAACTGGATGAAATATGATATCAAGTGAGGAGAAGAGCGGAGGGAAGCTTATGATAGCTGAATCCTGAAGAGGAGGTACAAAACTGGAAGAAGAGGAGACTGGAATGAACAGGAACGGAACATAAACGAAGGTAACGGGTACCAAGGAGTGAGACGAATGATGAAGCTACTCAAAAGGATATGGACATCGAGGTCAAGAAAGCACATTGGGAACCAGAGGATCTGTGAACCAGAGGGCAAGCATGAGACGGCAATCGAGGGGAATCAAATCGGAAGATGAATGATGAGGAGGGAAGCCAGGGGTGGAAAGAATCCACGATGGTCAGGATGAGAATGAGCGCTAGGCTAAGGAAGGGACTGGAACGGATGAGGTATGATGTGGGAGTGACGTGATGAAGGCAAGTACTGGAAAGCGAAGTATGAAATGATAAAGGACGGTAGGGAGGTCAATAGGGTAGCATAGGACTCAGCCGAAGTGGGAGGAGAACTGCACTGGGGCGAGTCGAATAATGTGGTACACTATCCTGGATAGGCATGGCCAGATGGAGCAAAGGAACAGCACAGACTTGGCGGCAAACCATGCGAAGGCATGCCTAGAGAGGTAGCAAACGAGATGAGCATGTCAAAGCCAAGCAGCGCGAAGCCAAGGGGTTTAGGAAATGAAGTATCATCGATGGTGGACGACATGGGAGCAAGTAGGACTGTGAAGGAGAAAGACCCCTCAAGGGGGCAGGAAGGTGAACTGGATGAGGTAGCATGGGGGTCCGGGTCGACGGAAGGTCGGAAGGAGTCAGCCATGAAAGGCCAGGGGATATGAATGGCAAAGCAAAGGAATAGAGAAATCAGGGCACAATGAGATAGAAGCCATGGCCGGAATGAAGCCAGGATGGCTGAGTATGCGGAAAGAGCCGAGGAGAGGGAGCTGAACGAGTGCTCACCGAAGCAAGAGTAGTAGATAGGGAAAGAGAGGCAGGAAAAATGAAGCTCAGAGTCAATGGAAGTAGATGAGCACTGAATGACCGAGGCGATTGGCTGTAGAGGGAGCAAGAGCCATGCAAAACATCGGAGATATGCGAAGTATATCCGGATGGAGGCGTGTTGGTAGGCTGGGAGTTTGCAGAGCCGTGCAGGGGCTGGAGGAGCCGGGACCGCATCCGCCATCAGTCGGGCAGCCTGAAACCAGAAGCAGGGAGCATAAAATTGAAGGCGAGGTATGCCTGATTAAGCGAGGTGAGGAAGTAGACACTGAGGCTGACAAGGCAGGAACGGATGATGGGAACGAGGAGATTAGAGGATTCGATAGAGAGATGCAAGGAATGAGGCTCCTCGAAAGGAGATATACTCCGAGGCGAAGAAAGCAAAACAAGGACCAGAGGGTGTGTGGTCTAGAGGGTTGACACACGTGAAGTAGCAATGTGACCAAGTAGACTCCTCGAAAGGAAGCAGAGCCGGAAAGGAATAGAGTGATGTGAGGAAGTAGGCTCCTCGAAATGAGGTACATACGGAAATGAATGTTAAAGAAACTCGAATGGTGGTGGATAGCTTCCAGCTAGCCCGTAGCAAGGGGCGACAGACAGGAAGGCACAACCAGGAATGGAGACGGAGATGAAGTGAGGTAAATGATGCTGCAGTCTAGAGGGAGGCAGCCAAGACATGTCGACGGAGAGATTTTATTGATTAATTTATTTATTCAGTGTTTGTTAACCGGGTAGGTGCACTAGACAACAGAGCTGTATATTGTCAGGTACGACCCGGGAGATTGAAAGAGATAAGCAGGTTGCGGCGAGATATGGTGGATTTCAAGCAAATCAGACTAAATGGAGGGAAACCATAACAGGAGAAAATCCGGAATAGCTGGTGACGGAATGTATCCAGGAAGGAAGGATTTGATGAGATAGGAAATGGGCAATGAGGACTGGAGTCAGGAATTGGAGAAGTGGGCAGGAAGGCCTTGGATCGATGAGGTGGCATGTGAGGTATGACCGGCATGCCCAAAAGGAATATCCAATGCAGGGTGGATGGAGTCGGTGGGGATGAGAAAAGGCACTGGGACGAGGAAGGGAAAGAGGAAGCAGATGAGGTACAGAGATGGATGGAAACCAGGAAGGCAGGTGGATGATACGGGAAAGAGAGGCATGAAAGGATGAGAAGCGGCTAAGTGGGTCAAAGGGGCAGCAAGCGACCTATTTGATATGAGATGAGAACTGTAGCAGGGCGAGCTGGATGAGGTGGCACACAGGCCAGGTTCAAGTGAAGGCTATATGGATACGTATATAGACGGACCGATGATGGAAATAGCGAAGTGAGCTAATGGAAAAGACCATGGCAAGATGAGAGAGAAGCCAAGACCAGAGTGAACCTTTGACTGCTGATGAAGGATGAAATCAGGAGCATGGAGTGAATCGGATGACGAGGTGAGAAATAGTGGAACGGAGAGGGTGAGGCATGATGAAAGAGCGAAGCCCTGGAGGTTGGCGCAGAGAACACAAGGGAGGACAAGTAATCTACTTAGACTGGCAACTATGAGAGGCAGAGGACCCCACGGAAAATGCATGAATGACAGATGAGGTGAATGGGAAGTCCACTGAGAAATTTGCAGCACTCACAGGAGCAAAAGACCCATGGAGGAGATCCAGACTCAAGAAAGCTAGACCTTTTTTTTTTTTTTTTAATAAGTGGTTGCTAGATATGATTCCCAAACAGTACAACCTGGCTAAGAAGGAGGCCCAGACAGCTTGAGAAATGAACAGGTCCCCTAGGACGTACTGGAGGGAGCAAAACAGAATCAGCAGAGGGCAGCTGGGTGAAGCAAAAATTTTTTTTTTCTATTTTTGGTTTTGGGTGTGCTAGTGTGCACAGCAGGAAGGAATGGCATGGCAGGGAGGAGCAGGAGCAAAATGAGGAGCCGAGAGCATCCGACAGAGACCAAGACAAGGGCGAGGCAGAGAACTGCAGATGGCCAGGAGCTCCCCCACCTGCCTGCGATGTACATGCTGCCGGAAGATGAACGGCAGAAGTGAAGAGCAGAGGAATGGAGCCACTTGTTGGGGTGGGCAAGGAGGGGGAATAAGCAGGGAGAGATGAGCGCTCGAAAGCGCCAATGGAGAAGGGGCATCTCTCGACGAGTGAGGAGGGGTAAGCAAGGGACAGCAATGGAGTACTGAGGAAGGTACGAGAGGAGCTAAATAGAAGCCCCGCATGTGAGCAGCAGTCCGAGGAAATAGTACCAGAGATGCTGATGGGTTTCCGATCTGGGGAATCTGAAAATGGTAATAGCTCACAAATAAGCACAGGGAAATTGGAGGCATAACTCACCCACAAGAACAAGTGATAGGTAATGTGGTAACCTGCCAAGGATTGTACCCACCATGATGCGGGAAGCATCACGTTGCACTATGCAGCATGGGAAACTGTGGCACGAGGAATGAAAGGAACCTAAGGTCGCAGCAAGATTAAAATAAAATCAGGCTGAGGAGCGCCAAAAAAGAACACTGCAGATGATAGAGGAAATGCCATAAAGGTGAAGCAAAAGAGGCAGGAGGTGAATGAGTGCTCTAGGGAGAGAGTAGACATACACATGAATTCGGCAGACCGGGGGGGAGGGGCAAACAAACCATAGCCGCTTAGCAGGGTGAGGAAGATGCGGGAGGTGTCCGAGCAGGGCAGGGGAACGAGAAAACAATGAGGAATGAACCGAGAGAGGCAGAAGTAAAAACGATGGCAGCTGCTGATGGGCGAGCAGGAGAAACGAAACCTGAAAACATGGATGAGTAGCTGGAGGCAGCAAGGCATGATAGCCACAATGAAAACGAATCCTGAGGGTGTCCAGGAAAAGTGACGTATTTAAGCTCAATGGGGGAGTGACGTTGTTGCTCTGCCCATTGAACCTCGGGCTTAAAGCCTTCCCATTGGGGAGTGGGTAACGACGGGGGGAAATAAACAGTCGGCAGAGTGCATAAATGAGACAATGGGGTCTACTGGTTAAAGCATTAGCTTACAAATATGGCGATCACAGGCTGAAACCCCACAGGAGCCAAAATACACACTGTATGTCCTAGGGTAAGTCACTTAAGACATCATTGCAACTAAAAATGGTTTTCCAAGAAAAAAAAAAAAACTATTTTCAGCAACATTTAACAAAAATATTAGCACACCTGTCAAATCTACTTTTCTAAGTACCTCCTGAGCTGAGCTCAATCAGTTTTTACTCTCTTGATTGTATCTGGTTTACAACGGTATTTTAAAGCCAAATGTGGTGGCCATCTTTTTTTCTTGAGAAAAAAGTAAATTAAAACCTTTATGAAATAGTCATAATTTGGTGGAACTATAACATTTTGCCACTAAATAAAACATTAAGATGCCTGGAATCTTTTGTAGTGCAAAAAAGGTATGGTCACATTTTTTGTCCATTTTCATTGCACTGCTGCTGTAACGTCCCATTGCTTCAGCCTATCCAGCTGTGGAAATGGGTAGAAGCAGGACTCCAGAGAAAATGAGATATTGCATCTCAGCTGGGTTATTCTGGGTAAATAAGCTGTGCAAAAGGTAGCAGAGCAAAATTAACTAGTTTATGCTCAGTACAAAAAATCAAAGAAAAATGATGAATATCCATTGTGCAGTAAAATATAAATGCTACACATTAATAATATTAATAAAATATAATGGGGTCTAGAAAAGAGGGAGGGGTAATAAATAAGGACTAGAAGGGCACAGGGGCAAACATTTTTCAATCAAGGTAGATACACAGGCAGAAATAGAGAGTTAACAGCAAGTAGTTGTCAGGGTCCTGGGGAAGAAGACAGGGAAGGGTGAAGCAATTTGCAGGAGCAAGATGGGATGAGGTGGTCCCAAAGGAGGGATTTGAATGAGAAGGGGTATACGTGGAGTAGATACAGGGAACAGTCTATTCCAGAGGGGGTGAGGTGGCCCAAAGGAGGGCTTTCAAATTGAAGAGGGTAGAAGAGGAGTAGATATAGGGGGGACGTATGTTTCAAAGATGGGAGGAGAAGGCAAATTGTCTAGCAGAGGGTGTGAAGAATGAGTGGCTGACAAAAAAAACAGAAGGAGCAGGAGGAGGGGATGGAGGGGAAAGGAGTAAATTGAAGTAGTAGTAGGGAAGGGAGTCAAGCCAGTACTTGGATAGGAAGGAGGAACACTGTGATAGACATGTGTCTTCAAGGGGGAAGGAGACAGATGTTTTGGGAACGAGAGTAGTGATGAGTATGTGGAAAGCAATTAAGAGTCAAGTGGCAGGAGTGAAAGAGTGGGCACAGCCTGGTGATGGCAGCCTTGGGTGCAGCAGTATAGACACCATCTGCATGTCTGACAGTGGGAGGATCATCTTAAGGGCACCTTCTCAGCAGGAGGAGACTAGGAGAAGGACTTATTGCAGTCCAGAGTACCATCTGCATGTCTGACAGTGGGAGGATCATCTTAAGGGCACCTTCTCAGCAGGAGGAGACTAGGAGAAAGGACTTATTGCAGTCCAGAGTTCCAAACTTGTGGAGGAGTTTCTTATGCATGGCATTGGTGTACTGGAAGAGGAGAAAGATTTCTATCTAGCTACTGTACATACCAAGGTGTGTCAGTTGGGGGACCTTTTCCATGGGCATCTCATCAACAGTCTTTTTTTTTTTGTTAGTTGTTTAACCAGAACTAGCACACTAAGCTGAAAACTTTTTTACAGGTGCGACCTGGGAGCACAGGGAAGTTAAGTGACTTGCTCAGGGTCACACAGTCTGCAAGAGGAAGCTGTGGGATTCAAACCCAGGTCTGGTCTGCTGGATGTCACCAGATTTGCAGCTCAGAGCCTTAAACCACTGCGCTAAACTGCCTCCCTTGAAGACTTGGGTAATGCAAAGCCTGGCAGGCCTCTGTAAATGGCTGTTCACAGACATCTCTTGGCTGGTCAACAGTGTTGTGATACCTTAGGGATCTGAGAACCTCAAAGCGGAGCTGAACGTTTCTGGAACACTAAGGTGACAAGAGACAATACTCAGGATCAGCCAAGAGATGTCCATGAACAGCCATTTAATGTTTATTACGCAGTTCTTTTTTAGGCTGTTGCTCTGTGGGTATTTAGAGAATGCCAGTCTGATTAAAGACTGCACAATAACAGTTCTTATACTTATCCACTTTTTACCATGCAGGTCAGCTGCAGCTGCCCATGCATGAATTATCACCCTCTGAGTCATAGACTCGTTTCCAAAGGCTCCACGTCAGAATAAAACATAGACATTCATACAGTACATACATAGAATAAATGTGGGTGAGCAATCATGCAAAGTATAAATACAATGAGCACGGGTTAATGCCTATACATTTGGTAGCTAAAACAGGGCAGAGCTATTGACATATTTACCTAATGAGCAGTTAAGACCTATACAATTGGTAGCTAAAGCAATGCATGATATGAGTTGGTAGTAAGCCACCTCAGGGAGGCCTTGCCTTACACATAATACAATGCATTCATAGTCCAGTGCAACTATATGGTAACCGAGGGAGGTGGGGAGCCTGTAGGCTAGAAATAGTGACATCAGTTGGTCCTCTCCCATAGCTGCTATGATGAGAGACACTCTAGTGACTATCTACTTTTCCTAGATGGTGGCAACCCCAACAAGGGTCAACTACAAAACTGGTACTAGGACACTGCTGGACTGGATCCTCTCAAACAGACCAGCCCACATCACCAACACCACTGTCCTCCCTGACTCACTGAGTGATCATTCACCCGTCAGCTGCACCTGGCAAAACAACTTCAGCAAGCTCCTGCCCAGAACCATAACCAGCCAGGTACTCCTCAAAGGGCACCTACCACAACTCAAAGTGGACCTTCAAGGCCTAGACTGGTCTGACCTACATGAAACAAATGATGTACACATCGCACTCGGATGCTTCATCACAAAATTTAACACCACTTGTGATAAACATGCCCCCCTGAAAACAAGAAAATCTAAAGCTCACTGCAACCCCTAGATAATGCCAGAACTCCTGCTACAACTCAGTACTCAGGACCAACTCTGGATAAAGGCACGCACACATGGTACAGCTGCCAATATCCAACTATATAACAAAGCTAGAAATGAGTGCACAAAGGCTATCCACCTAGCAAAATGCTCCTACTATAAGGAAGCTCTCTCCAACTCCTGGAACTGCAGCAAATCCTTCTGGGCCAACCTCAGTGATATTACTGGCAAGGATCCCAAAACAGCGCCCCCCCCATGCTCCTGGTCTAATAGCAAATGCTCTAAATACTGCCATCACGGACCTAAGTGGAGTGCTCCCAGCAGACTACTTTGACCCTCCAGTCCAGAAGCACCCAGTAGGTGATCAATCCCCTATGGGGAACTGTCCACTTTTTTACTTTAAAGAAGTCAGCACTACCAAGGCTAGAAAGTACCTTGAGAAGGAGCTGGGCAACTCAAGGCACAGTTGAGACACCCTGGTCCTTAAGTTCATCACTATGGCACTTGCAGAAGTACTAAGCCCCCTGACCACCATCATCAACCTATCTCTCCGCCACTCAGTTCCCCCAGCTCTGGAAGTTGGCTTCTGTAACACCAGTTCACAAAAGTGGAGACCAGGAACTGCAGAACAACTACAGACCAATCTCCATACTCCCACCACTCTCCAAAGCACTTGAACAGATAGTGGCGGATCTGTTTGTGGAATACCCGAACATGCGCCAACTCCTATGCCCAGAGCAACATGGGTTCCAAGCGGGACACAGCACTATCACAGCCCTGTTGGAATTCTCTGGTTATATCCACCAAGCCCTGAATCAAGGGCAGCTAATGGGGGCTACCTTCATCAACCTATCAATAGCTATTGTTATGGTTCACCACACACTCCTTTTTGAACAGCTAGCCAACACCAGTTTCTCTTCTGATACAGTTCTATGGTTTAACAGCTATCTCAGCAATCGCGCACAGTGGGTTGAGATTGGGTACATTGTTTCAGACAGCAAACCTGTCCATTCAGGGATCTCCCAAGGATCAATACTGGGGCCCCTCCTCTTCAGTATCTTCTTAAATAAACTTCCAGGCTCTTGCACCAGTCACATGCTATTGTATGCTGATGATGCCATCATTGTCACCTGCAACCCCAACCCCAAACTACTTCAAAATGACCTCCAACTAGGATTTACTGCTGCCGAAACATGGCTTAAGGAGCATAGACTAATCCTTAACTACAAGAAAACTAAGAACGTCATCTACTCCAGCACCCACAGCAAACACAAGACCTTCCCACTATCCATCCTGAACAACAGTGGTGATGTGCTGGACCTCGTGCAGCACTTTAAGTACCTGGGTATCAATCTTGACTCCACCCTGTCCTATGCACAGCATATAGCCAACACAGCCAAGGTGATCAGTTCACCACCACAAGCACAGCCTTACATATGAAGCACTTAACATGGCCATCACCAGCTCAGATGTAACCCTCGTTGAATATGGCCTGGCAGTTTATGGTTCTGCACCAGACTCAGCACTCCATTGTATCTCCCTGGTCCTTAATAAGGCCTAATGACTCCTCACAGGTGCTGCAAGGCTTACACACACCTGTGAGCTCTATTCATGGGCAGGATGGCTCCAGCTGAAGAGCAGCGTTAAGTACCATACCTGTCTATTGGCCAAAAATATCACACTAAATCTGATGCCACCCAGGAGTCCAGAATCTGCTCATGCACCATGCAAGTGTCAGGCTGACCAGAAGCACCCACAGCCAAATTTTCAGTGAACCTAGATGCCGCACTGCACAGGGTCAATGTGCATTCTACTACCTTGCACCACACTGGACCCATGCCCTTCCTTCAGCCATCTCCGATACCACAACCATTGGTGCTTTCAAACATAAGCTCGGGCAGCAGCTTGCCACAGATAACAACTGTGACTGCATTGACCATTCATGATGACCAAAACAACTTTCCTACTTTTGGACCACCATAAAGCAGTAACACTTAGTATTCCACCTGTCAAGAAACTCACCTATAAAGGTTTCAATTACTTTACCTATAATTGAGGTGAGACTTATTGGCTGATAGTTCTCTGGTTTAGTCCTAGCTCCTGATTTATATATATGGGTGTTATATGTGATTCTCTCTAAACCAGTTGATGGTGTACATCTGACTACTGACATATGGACAAGCTGTCAGTCAGAACCATTTACAGTATGTCGCTGACTGCACATTGGGTGTCATTTACTCCCTGTAGTGGCACAAAGAATCCCATCTAAAACTGGCTTCCCTTCACATCCAGTATATCCCACAGGATCACACAGCTTCCAACATCCTGGATGAGTTTAATGGAGAGATACCGTACTGGCTTACATCACAAGGACTTTCTATAGGTTTTGTTGTGGCTGACAGTAGTTCAAACATAAAGCACTGTCTGATGGGGGCTTTGTGCACATTCAGTGTTCACACACAGTCTAAATGTGCCTTTCTGGAAGATGACAGAGATATAAAAGCTCTCATATATGTGGCTAAAAGAATATGCACGCATTACAGCCACTCCTGAAAAGCACACCATGGACTGCCTCCGAATAAGCTCATCCAGGATGCTGCAACAAGGCAGAACTCTACCTTTCACATGTTACAGTGATTTCTGGAGCAAAAAACATCTGTAAGAGTGCACATTGAAGAACTGCACATGGGTTGCTGATGTGTACACTAATCCTCAGCAGTGGACTATTTTAGAATTTTTCATCAAGATCCTGCAACCCTTTGAAGAAATTACTAGGGAAGTGAGCTCGAACTGTGCCACACTCAGCCAAATCATCTCATTGATCAAGATTCTTAGATTTCAGCTAAACACAATCAGGGATAACCTGGACATTCCAGAAATCCAGTTTAGGCAGAATGTCATGTGTTTTAAATGGACTTGCCACCCAGAATAAACACGCATTTGTCAATGCCTAATGTTTGCTTGCTTGTATTGTCATTGGTAGTACAGAAGTTAGAGAGATGCATCATAAGAGTGGCAGAAACGTTTTGATGTTGTGTATGTGAATGAGTACAGAAATACACAGGTGTGTATTAGGTGTGCTGGTGAATTCACTCCCTCGGCAGTTGATTACGTTTTCTTTGTGACATTTCTTTGTATGTGGTTCAACAACATCAAGAAATATTATTTAAGTAGTATACCCCGACAGGGAGTGGGTATACTGGTGGATTTACCACACCTGGTGTGGTTTGGTCATGAGGCACAGCCAACTAACTTAACCACACCATAACTGGTAAATCCACCCATATAGTCACTCCCTGGAGGGGTATATTGCTATTATGCAATGTTCTGTTTTTCTAAGGAGATAGAAAAAAATGAAAGTTTTTTTTGGGGGGGAGGGGGGGATTTTAAGTTATGTTTATTATGTTTGTTAGTGCACCTGAAAAAAAAATACTGCTGTTTGCTAGGGTGTTCAGCTACGGCAACTGTCGATGAGCTTGTCCCGAGCAGTTCAAAGGGGACTCTCCAGAAAGGCTTTCAGGTGAATCGGAGATAGTAGTACACGCAGTAAAGGAATTGTGATTGGACTGTTGACGAGCATTTTTAATTGCTCTGCTCATCGAGGGATCTTTTTAAATGGTGAGAGAGTATCATGGGTGAGAGGGAAGAAGTCAACAGTGAGCCGTTGATGAGCAGTTGGACCGGAAATGCTCATCGACACTCAACAGAGATGCCACAGGCATGTTGAGCCATCAATGAGCTGTAGAGGCCTGAGGCTTGTTGACGGCTACACTCCGCAGCTCTGCAAGTTTTTTTTGGGGGGGGTGGCTGAAAGCGGGGATTCAGATATGGAGAGGATGAGTGTTTGGGTAAGTGGGAACACAGCTGAACAGTCTATTAAAGAATGATTAGGAGGTGAGGAGGGTGGAGTTCTGCATCATCGGTAGTGAAGTTGGTATGTTTGTGAGTGTTGGATTTGTACTGCTCACAGTGATTTCGGGAGGAGTTTGAGATGCGGCTGAGTGGTGGCTGGCACCTTTTACTGTTGGTACACCGGAGGATTTATCACGCTGAAAAGGTGCCAGCCAAACAATCAGATTCCTGGGATTGGGGATTTGGATTTACCACAATGTTTAATAAGTGATTGGTGTCCATAATTGCCAGTTATTTACAAAGCAGTATTTTGTTCCTTTGTCTGCTGTTCAAACGAGTTCCATTTTTGTTTTTTTCAGAAAGAGTGTTCTGAACCGGAAAGCTGAAATTAAGTTTGCAACTGTTTTTTTTTTTTTAATCAGCAAACATTTTAGTGTGACAGGCTTTGTGACATTCAAGTAGTCTCACACACACACACACACACGCACGCACGCACACACCCACATACACACACACGCACACACCCACAAGTTCTTTTATTGCTATATGCCTGCTCTTGCCGCTACCAAGGACCACAAGTGAAAGTGATACTTTGGTGTCTTACTTGATTAAAGTATCACTTGTGATCCCCTTACTGTACTTTTGTCTTGTATTTTTTTTAAAAAGTAAGCAAACCCATCCATCTCGAAGGTTGGAAGCAAGTTACGGCCCCAATAAATATTTCCCTATGGCAGGTATAGATATTTTTGTCCATCAAATACAGTAGAACTGGTAATGCTGTTGTTGAATGGCATTTTAATTTTACTATATTCATGGATCTGACTCTGCCAGCAAATTTTAAATTTTAGTAAACATCAACAGTTAAATGTGGGTAGACTGCGTGGTCGGGGATGGTGGAAACAATGTTTTTAATCACATCCATGTGAGGTAGTGCTATCCCACCATGGTAGTGCTGCTCATATTAGGAGCAGGTAGGTCCTGGTTACACTAGAGGAGAAATGGAGAAAGAGAGGCACAAGGGGAAAGCTTATGGCCTCCAGCAATTATGCCACAGCTGAAGAACGTTGCTGCCAATAGATGTTGCTCTGACCCACTAAACTAGCTCCCTGTGATCATCTGCAGGGATGGATGAGAGTCAGGGAATTTACTTTTCTGAGTGAAGAAGTGAACAGACTGAGGGGGTACTTCAAGTGTAGTCAGACTGAGGCCAGTCCTTGTCAAATGCCCTACATTATAAGGGATGCCTGTCATTTTACCCCACTTAATTGTTCTGTCCCAAGTTGCAAAGTTGCTGACCCCCCATACAGAGGGTGGGGTTTCTATATTAGTGTCAACATGGCATGATATGCCTAGGTCTGATTAACATATCATTCATTATGTGTTGCAGCATGGAGTCCAGCATCGTAGAGTGGTCCGCTGATATACAGTCACCTGCGCACCCCCCCCCCCGTGTTTTTTGTAAAGTTAACTTATTGTCAGCCAAATAATGTGTGTGTGGGTGGGTGTGATGGGGCGGGGGGCCTGTTGAGGAATATCAAATAATTCAACATTATATGGCAGCATAGATATTCACAATAAAGACTTAAAGGCTGAAATTTTGCATGGACTCAGACCATTACCCTGCCTCCTGGGTAAAGCACCCTGTATGCTGCAGCTCCTTCTCACTAACTCTGGTATCCTGATGCACACAGCACAAGTCTAACAAGAGGTTGCTGATGGCTGTTGTCATAACTGTGATACATATCTCGATATATCTATTAATGCTTTGTGGCTCGATGGTTTTATTCAAGCAACAAGTGACTAAAGTGGTTTGATCACTGGAATGCAAGCTTCATGTTAAGACAGTGTTCCTTCATTCCCCATATAGTCATATTTGAGCTGTCACTATGTGTGCTCTTAGGATAGAACCTAGTGCTGCCACCCAGTACTGAGTTCTTTTATGAAGTTTATCCGGCTCATTTTGGTGTCATGTCACAAATACTCGACAGATGAAGAACATGTATCTGATGCAGTTGTGGACATTTGAACTTCATTAATTGTGGGCATTCAAATTTTCTATAATTGTTTTTTGTTACATGTGTGTGTGTGTGTGTGTGTGTGTGTGAGAGACTAGAGGTGGGGGTAGGGCAGGTTGAGGAATAGAAGCCGTGCCCTACCCATTTGGGAATGCGGCATAGGATTCATCATCTTTTGGCAGCATGGAAATACACAATAAAGAGATAAAAGTTGAAATGATGCATGGACTCTTAGACCCTCTCATCCCCCACCACCACATTCTACGCATACTACTGTGTTTGTCAATGACTCACATATCTGTGATGCTTATCTGCCTGTGTGTGTGTGTGTGCATGCGTGCTTGCACGTGTGTGTGTGTGTGTGTGTGTGTGAGATGGTGTTTGGAGGTGGAGTGGGGGGTGTATCGAATGCTGAATTTGATTTTATATTTCATGGCAATATTGTTCTTGTATTGAGCATCATATTACATCTGTGTTCTGGTCACTTGTGAGCAGGCTTCTTTCTGAGACTGTTCTTCCTCATTATATAAGTATAGTCTCAGAGTGGTGCTGCTGTGTGGGTTTGGAGCACAGAGAAGTGGTGTTTCCACCAACTACTGAGCCCATTATGCCATAAATCTACTATTCCCATTTACCTTCCTACTCAAAAATGTTGAACTTCCAAGCCACACATCTCTGCTGAACATTCGTCTTTTAACACATTGTAAGAGCAGAAGCAATGTGATAAACTGTCTGCTATATAGTCATTCATACCAGATTAATTACGACCAGCCCAAGACATGGACTATTGAGTCATGGTGAAGGAGACTAAATGAGTATATTTTTAAACTAGTATCCCATCCAGCAGCTTCTGATTCCATCTTATCCTTTCCCCTTGCATAGCTGGTATTTGTTTGGCAGTGTCCACTTTCTTTTCTCCAGTTTGTGCAAAAACACATTTGCCATTCTTGTTCCAGATGTATGTATAGAATTTAGAAATCCTGTGCACTGAACAATAATGTGATTGAGCCATGCTCATGACAACAAGTAGATAAATAAAATAAGAACACATTACATAAATAACTACGTTTGACTCACAGGATCGTTACCGTCTCTACCCTTCCTAGTTTAAAACCTTAAATCGTGTCTTGACAATGGCAAGGTATATAATTATTCTCAGTGCTGTAACAGGCATTATTGTGTCAATTTCCATACATGGGATTATTTGCTTCTGAAAGAATTCACCCCGGCATCAAAATTAAGGTTTTTAATGGTCATTCATTTCATCTACAAAAACAACAAAATAAATATTTTTTTTCAGGACACTAGCAGAAGATTTCATTCACAAATATAATTTGTTTTTACTATCTATTCTTTAAACCTATAATTTCATATCACTGACACTCCATTATATACTGCCATGGGGAATTCTCCCATAGGAAATTTGTATTTTACCTCCACTGGCTGTCAAGTGTTTTTTGTTTCGAAGGTAAATATTTCATTTCTTATTTTATGACACAACCTCTTTTTGAACTTCTGGATGTAACACTTCATTAAAGTGATTGACTTTGCACTGTTAATAGACTTTTACATTACATATGCTCATCATCTGGTGTGATGCTCTTTGGCAGCCCTTTACCTGTAGTACATAACTATGTGAAATTACACATTAACTGTTTCTGAGGATTTTTTTATTATTCGTGACTCATCTTATCCACTACCTTAGTTGTCTAATTTACATTCTTGAGTTTATGCTCATAACTCCTTTATTACTTTTTGAAATGGACTTACTTTCTTACTGAATGTTTGGAAATGGTGCTGCTATACACTCAGTCGAGGATGCCATTTTGGCGGTTATTACTAATATTGTATAGTGCACTTGAAGAAAACAGAAATAAAAATAAACAAAAAAAAAACCAACATTGTCCTGCAGTTTGCCCACAAATCTACTGTCTGACCACTCCTAAAGCAGCCGCACTTGTGGACTTTAAAGAACAAAGGAATTAAACACATTTTGTGACTGAATCAACATTTCTGTCTGACCTGCTCCCAAGGTATTGTACTTGTCTCTGAGGACTTTGAAGGTCAAAGGAAACATACAGACAACAGGATTTCACACATTGCATATGCCCAGGCCACAGTTTATCACCTTTCAGGAATTTTAACATATTATGTGACCCTGGATCTCAACAGTTCATCATTTCCTCTGGATGCAATTTAACCATCAGCATTTTTCCTTTGCCATCTCCTCCTGGTGTGCTTGTTAGACCACACAAGTGCCGCCACCTCAGCTCTACCATGGATTACTCTGGCAATGTACACCCAAATCCTGGACCAGCTGGGGCTGCATTGTCAAACAACAATAATAAGGAAGGAACAATTACACTCACCAACATAAATATCTGCAGTCTACTCAAAAAGATAGACCACTCGCAAGTCTGGACATTACAACATAACCCTAACATACTCGCAGTCGTTGAGACGTGGCTCACTCCAAAACCACCGGATTCTGCTGTCTCAGTACCTGGTTACGCACTATTGAGGAATGACAAGATCTCAAAAAGAGAAGGGGGTTTGTGCATTATACATTAAAGACTCAATAAAGGGGTTTGCTCTTCCTTTACCCCACCTTACCAGAACTGCACAAATTCTCCCCATAAAAATTCTGTTGGGGGCCCACAATAAAGCACTATCTATACTTGCTGTATACATCCCTCCTGAGTGAAATTTTCAGGATTTGAAGAACTCATGAAGGTTATCAGATGTCAGCACCTCAACTCTGAATCCATCATTCTAGGGAACTTCAATATCAATTGGTTGGCACCATCGACTGGCACATATAAGGACACTATAGCTGCACTGCATCTTGCACAACTCGTTAGCTCACCCACCAGAACAAATTACAAAACTGGATCTAGCACACTACTTGACTGCATCCTCACAAACCGCCCCGGATCATACCTCCAATATGACTGTCCACCGAGACTCACTGAGTGATCACTCTCCAGTAACCTGCAGCTGGACCAACAAATTCAGTGCAACCCCCCCCCCAAATAATCTCTAATCATAAACTAAAAAGGGGTCACCTGGAGTACCTTAAGGAGCAGCTACGCAACACTGACTGGAGCCCCCTTGACAGAGCGGAGGATATGGACACTGCACTGGAATACTTCATCAAACAATTCAATACTGCTTGTGACTGCCATGCCCCCAGTGCAGAGAACAAAGATCCATGGAAGATACAGCCCCTGGAGCACACCAGACTTAATAGGCCACATAAAAAACAGGGACAACTGGTGGCATAGGGCACAGAACTCTGGCAAGCAATCAAACTTCCAGGAATACAGAAGACTATGGAATGACTGCACAAGGACCATCCGCTCTGGCAAAAGTAAACATTTTAAGGAAGCATGACAAGCATCATGGGGAAACAGCAAGCCTTTTTGGAATAACCTAAAAGATATAACAGGGAAAGTCAAGAAAGAGGCTCCACAAATGCTCAACATTGATGGTGCCCCTACCCTTGACCCACTGACTATTGCCAACATGTTCAACAAAGCATTTACTGACCTTAACAGTGTACTTTCGACAAATTTTTTTGAAGAAACCAACCCAAGCTCAAGCCAAAGCCTAGGGCCCACTCAAACATCCCCCCCTTCTATTTCAAATCTGTCAACTACAACCAAGCAAGAAAGTACATTCGTAAGGTACTTGGAAAATCCAGGAAAAGTGGCAACACGCTCAACCTCAAATTTATTTCCCTTGCAGTTGATGAAATCCTAACTCCCATTACTTAACTGCTGAACTTATCCCTGCAGCTGGCTCAATTCCCCCAAGCTTGGAAGTCAGCCCTGGTAACTCTGGGGCACAAGAGCAGTGATTGGGCACTGCATGCCAATTACAAACCTATTTCTATCCTTCCACCACTGTCAAAAGTGCTGGATCGCATAGTCTCAGACCAGCTGGTTGAATACCTTAATAAATACAACATTCAGTGTCCAGAACAACGTGCATTTCGGAAAAGGCACAGTACCTTCACAGCTCTTCTGGAGTTCACCAGCTGCATACACAGTTCACTGGATGAGGGTAACCTTATTGGCGCGGCCTTTATTGATCTAACAAAGGCCTTTGACACAGTCAGTCACTCCCTACTACTTCAACAACTCACCTCGATAGGCCTCTCTAACCGCATTACTAATTGGTTCAAAAGCTATCTAGCTGATCGTTACCAACAGGTAAAGATTGGAAACATCACATCTGGGCCCCTGCCAGTTCATTGTGGGGTCCCCAAGAGGTCAATCCTAGGACCCCTCCTTTTCAGCATCTTTCTAAATAGCCTACCTTGATCGTGTGACCAACGGTTACTTCTCTATGCAGATGATGCTGTTATTTTTACTTCTCAACACGACCCTCACACCCTAAACTATCAGCTACAACATGCTTTTAAACAAACTGAAGATTGGTTCAGAGCCCACAAGATGGTTCTGAACTATAAAAAGACAAAAGTGATGCTTTTAGCAGCGCTAGAAGCAAACACAAAGCAGCATCCCTTAACATGACTAACTGTGCAGGGGCTTCACTTGAACAAATGGAGCAATTCAAATACCTGGGGGTTACGCTTGACTGTTCCCTCTCCTATGCAGAACACATTGAGAATGTGGCCAAAACAGTCAACATAAGAACTGGGCTCCTGCACAGGCACAAGAAATGCCTAACACCTGAAGCACTCCAAACCGCAATCCATAGCACAGTTGTCTCCGTCATCGACTATGGATTGGTCATATACAGCTCAGCCACTCCCACCTCACTACGTGGGATAGCAGTTGCCCTAAACAAAGCCTGCAGACTGCTCACCAATTCCTCCTGACTAATGCACACATGTGACCTTTATGAGCAAGCCAGGTGGCTACAACTTGAAAACAGGATACAATACCAAACCTGCCTCTTAGCTAAAAAAATCACTACTCAGACTGCAGCCTCCAGGAGTCACAAGCCTATTAAGCTTATTCACAGGCCCACACCGCACCAGAAACTCTGACCATCAGGTTCTCACCATCCCTCACTGCAGAACCTCCCAAGGGCAAAGGTCATATGCCTACTGGGCACCACTTTGGCTCAATAACCTCAGCACTGAACATGACGCCATGCAGAGATTGGGGCTTTTCAAGACCAAGCTAAGACAACACCAACTGAAGAAAAGTTCCTGTGACTGTACTTTCTAATTACTCCACACACACCCACTTCTGACCCCGGTCTTATTCTCCTTTCAGGTTATTACCATCCCCTCGCTACTCCTACTTTGTCCTTCTACCCTGAATTGTCCCCATTTTTGCCCTGCAATACCCTGCACTCTCCTCTCCCACCTCCCCCTAAATAGTCATCATGCCCCCCCCCAACTCAGTGCCCCCTACTCTCCTTTCTGGATAGCTACTTACTGTCTTTTACCTGACAATGCCACCTTGGCTGCTACTGTTACCTGAATTATCCTAGTGTTAAAACCATCTCTGTTTCCTATTTACAATGTATTTTTGTCTATGTTTACTCAACTAGCTAGATACTCCTAAACCTACAATGTATGTATACCCACCCTTTACGATGTGGAACCTTTGTAAAAGAGCATTCTCCTGCTCTTGTAATCCAAGAGTGAATAAATAAAATACATAAATAAAATACTAGTGGCATCCCACTGTTATGTGTTTCACATGGTGTACTCTGGGTTCTGTGGGTAGTGCAGTTTTCATTGACAATCTGTCTACTGAAATGCTCTGCTAAAGGTAACGTTAGTTAATGAACACAGATTCTTGCAGTGTTAGAGTGTGTGCAGCATTTTTTTTTGGGTTTATCAGAATCATGTCTTGACTAAATGTTTTGCACATTTGTTTTTATATATTAATTTAGAGGGCAACATGAGGCTTCACTAATTCAGGCATGGGTTACAATGTTGTTTTTATTTTTATTTGTTATAATAAAAAAATAAACAATTAACATGAAGAGATCAGTACTAAATAGATGAGAACGTTCAAGTTTAATTAACTACATCTAGAGGATATTGTAATGGAAAGTAATTAGCTATCCACTTTATTCAGCTTTCCTGACCTTTTTTTTATTTTATCATTCTTTTCTACTACTGTTCTAATCATGGGTGACTTATGTGCTAAACATTTGAACAAATAAGTTGGCTGCAGAATAAGCTCCCTTTTGTTCAGTTATTACACTGTTCCCATAACTTATCTAACAAATCTATGTAATCCCAAACTTGGCTTGATGGCCCCCCCCCACACACACACCAGCTCCACGGTCCAAGTGTACCACTGTTTTCTGTATCATACATACCTGAATCCTGCTATCATCAAGACACATACCACCACTTTGTCTAGTCTATTCTTTGCATCTAACACCCTTTCCACTAATGAGTACCTCCTCACATTCTCTCTAACCACCTTACCCCTCTCTTGCTTCCCATCACACCTCCTTGTTCTTGATGACCTCTTTCTATGTAGATTGCCACCTTCCAATACCATGTTGATATGACTTATTTATTTAAATGTTTTTATTGTACTTTTTATTTCCATTCTACCCTCTAAAGAGTATAAATGTAATTATGCATTTGGTGAATTCGTTTTTTCTAAGTTTCTAAAACCTTTGATTTTGTGCTGCACTTCAGTAATTTGTTTATTGATTGATTTATTGATTGATTGATTAATTGATGGATGTATGGATTTAATCCATTATCTACCCGAGTATTTACACTGATCCAATGTGCTATTTTTAGTTAAAATCCCCCGCATGTAGAATGAATTAAAGACACAATATAAATACTTCAGATCTAATGCAACTTATAGGGAAAGTAACATTTGTGTCCCTAAAGATAATATGCAACAGCAGGCGAGGCAGCAGTGCATTTGGGGGTGGTGGTGGAGGGTTGGGGGTAATTAAACACCATAAGTTATTGATATAGGGACCCAATTGCATAAATTCATAAGACAAATACATGGTGATGCATCCAAAGATTGCACTACTTAAATTGGATGTGATTAAAAATGTGGTTTTCACCATCCCCTGACCACGTGTTCTACCCACATTTAACTGTTAAGGTTTACCGAAATTTTAAATTCACTGGAAGGGTCAGATCCACAAATATAGTGAAATTAAAATGCCATTTAGCAACAACATTACAAGTTCTACTGTATTTCATGTACAAAAGGCTCTATACCTGCCATACAGAAATATTTATGGAGGGTGGGTGGGGTGGGGGACTTGCTTCCAACCTTGAGATGGATGGGTTTGTTTACCTTTGTTAAAAAAAACAAGACAAAAGTAAGGGGTTCGCAAGTGATATTGAAATCAAATAAGACCAAGCTAAGACAACACCCACTGAAGAAAAGCTCCTGTGACAGTACTTTCTAATTACTCCACACACACCCACTTCTGACCCCGGTCTTAGTCACCTTCCAGGTTATTACCATCTCCTCGCTACTCCTACTTTGTCCTTCTACCCTGAATTGTCCAAAGTATCACTTTCACTCACGATCCTCAGTAGCAGCAACAGCTGGCAAATAGCAATAAAAGAATGTGTGTATGTGTGTGATTACTTCAGCGTCAGAAAACCTGTCATACTAAAATATTGCCCAATTAAACAAAACAAAACAAAAACAAAACAAAACAGTGGCAAACTAAGTTTCACCTTTCTGGTCCACAACAGTATTTCAAATTTTTTTTTGAGGCTGCAAGACCAGCAATGGATTATATTTAACAAGTCAATGTATGAATAAATTGCTGCAAAGTGTGACTGCAAACCTCTGTTTGCTGTGAAACAAGAGACTGACTATGTGAATGCCTGTTCAATTTCAATGCTCCCAGCAGCATGACAGCAGGTCAGAGTTCTCTGTAAAGCAGAATGCAGCCAGCCAAGTGTACATCTCTGACCCAGTGTCATTACTTGCCGGTGTTTGTAGCCTCTCATGTTCCCGGCACTAGCGGAACCAGCTGGAGAGGGGAAGAAACCAGCTCAGTCCTTTCACATAGAGGTTGCTGGGTCCTATTTTGCAAAGCATTTCTCCCATCCTGTGCCTACCACAAAAATCTTTAAAAAGCAGGACCCCATGTATTTAAAACCCTGAAATTTTGACTCACTGCCACCTCCCTGAGAACTGCAGTCATTAAAGGTCAATCTTTTTTAAGATGCATATTCAATACTATTTGAACAGGATATTCAGAACATATTTGTATATTTCATAAACCCCCAGAAGACCTGTTGCTTTTAGCTCTATAGGGCAGCTGTAATTAATTGCATGTATTTATACACATACTGGAAAAGTTTAACCATTTTGTAGTTTTTTTTATCTTCCCAATAAGATCTCCTCATCTACTTCGTCTCTCTTCTGCACTTACTGTGGCAACCCAGGGCACACTTGCACTACAAAAGAATGTTTCTATCCCATGCAGTTCTCCTGGATGAACATTTGAAATAAATACATGAAGAGGATGAGCAGATAACAAACACGCTTTGAAATCTTACACCCCCTCCACCACACTCACCAACTTATCAGATCTTATCACACTCTCTTTTTTTGTTGTTGTTGGGCTCCTGCTCACAAAAAAAATATTACAGCAATAGTTTAGAAAATATTGTAACTGATGCTACCCCTGCCCATCCCATTCAAACAACTGCTGCCCCTTATTCTTGACTAGTTACAAAATAAGAATGGTAGGCATTTGGGCATCCAGTCATGACTTCTACTGGTGCTTGTGATGCATGATGTAAAAGACAACGCAGCTGCCAGCAAACAAATACCATCGGCAAATACAGAGCCTAAGCTAGTTAAAGAAGAATGAAATGTTACACCCACTGTATTTTAACTCTGAAAGGCATTTTGTTACTTAATTTCCATGCAGTGCCTAGACATTCACTTATTTCGTGCCATAATACATTTTTTAAAGGAAAAAATCCTGCAAACTCTAAATGAAAGGAAGTTCGAAACATGCACTGCAATGGCAGTGGGGGGAGGGTCTCTTTGTGTTTCACAACAAAGCTCAACACGACGAGGTGGATAACTTTAACAGCCAACATCTCTGCCCATCAGCACACAGAACGAGCAAGAAAAAAAAAATTTCACCTAGAGAAAAAGATCCAGTAGCAAGGTCAGCAAATTCACACTATGAGTAGAATTTAAAAAAATAGCTTCAAACTATTTTTCGAAGTAACACTGCTTCATATTATTATGTAAACTAACGGTGTGAGTGACACATGCATGGGCAGGGCAGCATACGTTTATTTTGAGCCAGGGAATGAGGGAGCATGGTGGCAGCAGCAGAAGGAGGGAGCGGGAGGGATTTATTTGCATCTGAAGGGTCAGCCGGGGAACGAGGCAGCGGGGATGTTAGCAAAGGATTTGAGGGAGGGATTTGGGTTGTAATAGTCGCTATGCAAATGAGAGGAATGAAGCGCACTCTCTCATTGGTGCAGTTCATTTCTCTCAAGTGAAGGCCAGCTCCCACTGTGAAATTCCAATGGCTGTCACACTTGGTTTCCCCGTTCATTGGTGTGACAGGGTCGCGCCCACTGTGCAGCGCTCTGCATTGGACTTGTCCCTGACACACCTCTGAAATGCAGTACTGTCCCAATGTGTTTATTGCACAAGCGCACAAGCAAACAAAAAAAGACATAGTCCATTGAATGATTAAAAAGTCATAGATGATGAGAAACTCTGAAAAGCTGGAGGCAGATCATTATATTATAGCAGCAGTACTAGACCTATGGTACAAGATGAAACAGCTCCCACAGAATGACCCCAATGTGTTCCAAACTGCAGAGAGAAAATCATTCAAGAAGTAGATTCAGGTTTGAAAAAACAGTGACAACTGATGCAGCCCCCTCATCCATTCCTCCTGCACCTTCACATCCCTCTTTTCTCCATTAGGCTACACACAAGTCAGCAGCTGTTATTCGTTCCACTCCCACTAGTCAACTTTGTGGTCACTTGGATACTGTTGTTACAGAACAATCAGACTTTCCTCCTCCATATAGCACTGTCTCTGCCCAGGCTATTGTTGACTGCTGTTTGGCAGAAAAGGGTATTGAGTGGAATGAAGATTCTGTAAAATAGTGGCACAAGTAGGAGTCTGTGTGGCATGCACTTGCTCAGGTAACTTTGAAATACACTGTCTGTTCCCCAACCACTGCATTTTCAGAGTGACTCTTCAGCTCTGCAGGTAACGTAGCAACAGATATACAATCTAGGCTACTGCCAGAAAATGTGGAAAAATGTACTTTCTTAAAAATAAACCTTCCCATGATCACAGTTATGATCTGCAGCCAGCAAATACATTTTCCAGTGACCACAAAGCTGACCATGTGGAAGAGTTGGAAAAGTGAGATTTTGAAAATGAATTAACTAATTCAGTAAGCCCTTCAGCAAACTACACAGTTTGTGTAGCCTGTCCAGGTGGATTGAGCTAATTTCTGAACTACCTGAATCTGATGGCACAATTGTTGTAGCATGTTCTATTGGACTGAGTTAATGTTTGGATTGCCTGACCCTGACTGCACAATTTTTGCAGCATGTTCTATTGGACTGAGTTGATGTTTGGATTGCCTGACCCTGACTGCACAATATTTGCAGAATGTTGTCCTATTGGACAGAGCTAATTTTTGGATTGCCTGAACCTGATGGCACAATTTTTGCAGCATGTTCTATTGGACTGAGTTGATATTTGGATTGCCTGACCCTGACTGCACAATATTTGCAGAATGTTGTCCTATTGGACAGAGCTAATGTTGGATTGCCTGAACCTGATGGCACAATTTTTGTAGCAAGTTGCCTTATTGGACTGGGCTAATGTTTGGATTGTCTGAACCTCAGGGTACAATTTTTGCAGCATGTTCTATTGGCCTGAGCTAATTTTTGGATTGCCGGAACCTGATGTCACAATTTTTGTAGCTTGTTCTATTGAACTGAGCTAATTTTTGGAAAGCCTAAATGGCACCATTCAGTAAAATCACTGCAAGTCTTGACTTACACTTAACTTTTGCATTCCCTGAATATTCCCTTTAAAACATAAATATTTTCTTAATTCATATTAAAGTGATTTCCCAACATTTGCCATAACAAATGGGAATGGTAACCTGTAGGAGTTGTGAATCAGTCTCTACCATTTAAACAGCCAAAAAGTGTTGTTTTCCATGAAAAAAATGATTTTATTTCTGTGCTCTGCTTCATTTGCATAACCCGCCCCTTTTTTCCTCTGTAGTGCACGCCTCAACTGTGACATCATACCAGAGGAACTAAGTTATTAAAGGGACACTGTCAGTTTGTAGTTTTAGATAGAAAAATCAGCTATTTACGGTACCCACAATGCCTCATTATCTAAATTAGTATACAGGCTATTATAGTTCTGTGCTCACTGCAGAAACAGGAGACTACAACTCTCAGTATAGAAGTCTTGTAGCTAGATACTGTATGCACAATGCCTTGTTTTGAAACTAAACATATAAGAGCTTTCATCACTGACACCACTAGAGAAATAGAGTCTGCATCTCACAGTAAGAAAACTGGAAAACAGTGTCATATTTTACCCACAATGCCTTGCTATGAATATTTACATATTTGGTGCTCACTGCTACCAACATACGAGACTGTACATCTGAGTAAGGCATATTTAAGTCAACTTTATAAATTACCCAGAATTCCTTGTTGCTGTATGTAAAACATTGACAGCTCCCTGGTATGACATCATTCTGGGGGTGTGGTGATAAAAATACTCTATGCGTGCCGTACCGCCAGGGTTCTTACTAACAATGCCATATCTGATCCATTTCACCTGCACAGAGGCTCCAGACAAGGCTGTTCACTGTCCCCTTTACTTTTTATGATTGCTGTTGAACCTCTTTCAGCTGGCCTAAGGAATCATCCACACATTCATGGTATTCTGGTTAAAGACAAATGCTACACCACCAAGTTGTATGCCGACGATTGCCTGATCCTGACCCGTGACCTACCACACAGCCCCCGACACATCCTGTCTACACTAAAAACTTTTGGTGAACTCTCTGGTGTACACATTAATGTGACAAAGTCAGAAATCCTTCCTCTTAATGATCTTTCCTCGTCGGTTAGTGTGGTAACTCAGGGATTAGCCTGGGCTGAATCGGACATAAAATATTTGGGCATCCGGCTTACTTCCAAAGTCTCAACCCTAATGGACATGAATTTAAAACCCCTTCTGGCCAAACTTTGAACTGCCACGAACAGATGGGCACATCTGCATCTTTCTATGGCAGGCAAGATCGCCACGATTAAAATGCTGCTTGCCCCTAGAGTATATCACTTAATATCTCACATTCCCTTCCTCTTGCCTGATATATAGAACCAAAAGCTAAACATGCTGATTAGTTCCTTTCTCTGGGGTTCTACCAGGCCCAGATATAGTAGGGCCAAGCTAAGGGCTCAAAATCTAAGAGGGGGGTGGAATTTACCAGATTTTTATCAGTACTCCATTGCATTTATCGTAGCAAAGACATTAAAAGACAAAGACTTCCAACACACCGGCCACTCTCCAGCCTGGATCCAAATAGAAAGAGACCTTATGAAGGGTCCCTTGGTGTCTGCTCTTGTGCCATATCCCCTACCCAAACAACATAAGAGTTGGCTTTCCATCCAACAGGCTCATTTGGCATGACAAAAACTGGGGCTTAGATCCTCCCACTGTCTTGATTTGGGGAATTACATTCCACTCTGGCAGAATCCCTACCTCTGTATTAACAACTCCCCCTTGAACTGGATGGGATGGGCTTCTAAAGGGATAAGGAATATTGGGGATCTAGAATCCCCGGGACACTCCGATATGGACTCATTCCAAAGTTTACAAGTCAGGTACGACCTGCCCCATAATGACTTTTGGAAATGCCTTCAAGTGAGAAGCCTCTACCAATCTTGGGTCAGGAGGAGATGCACCTGTGTTTCTTGTAAAAAATGCAAAACCGCTAAATCCCCTCCACTTACTCTTACAAAATGGCTTACTGATTCCAAAGGTAGGGCTGGTCTTATACAGAGGTTCCTAAGAGATAGTGCTCCTAATCCCTCTCTGCTGGCCAAGATCAAGTGGACTACCTCATTGGACACTCCCATTACGGATTTACAATGGTGAGAGTGCTGGCTGAGCACTCACCAGGCCTGCTGCATCCCCCAAAGCCTCCTTCTACAGAACAAAATACTGCACCTTTGGTACTACACTCTGTCCCAACTAAAAAGGTTGGGTCTTCTTTCCAATGACTATTGCTGGAGGTGTGAGGCCCCAGAGGCAGATCTGCTCCACATCTTCTGGTCATGTACACCTCTAAAGCCCTTTTGGGAGGCAGTAATACAACACTGCTCTACCTTCCTAATGACGATCCTCCCAGCAGATCTGGGTCTATGGGTACTGGGCCTAACCCCTGAAACTCTTACCCTGCCCAAAGCTTCTTGATTATGGCTCATACAGGCCACGATAGAATGTAAACGACTTATTATACGACGATGGAGAACTGCAGAGGTCCCCTCCATTTCAGAATGGCTTAGTGCTTTGGAAAGGATGGCCACTTTGACTAGGATATCATGCTACAGAAACCAATGTCTAAAGAAATTTGCTGAGTTATGGGCCGCTACGTGCTGTATATTGACTCTAATAAGCGAGCCTTGCCCTCCAGATATCTGAAGGACAAACTGAAACCCCTCTGATTTCCTAGTAAAATAGTTGATTGGTTATTAAACACTGTTATTGCTTCTCTTTATATAGCTATCATAAGTGCTCCATTTCCGGATGATCAATCTGTGGTTCCCCCCACTATTGGTTTCTCACTGTATGGGAAGAAGCTCAACTACTACTGTTTCCATCCTTTTGAACAATGAGTATGTAATTGTCTCTTACGTTGCCTCTTATTATCTCCATTGTATGATTAACTAGGTGTATAGTCATCCTGTAGAAGATGTTTGAATAACTAGATGTATTACTTATAGATATGCCTGTCCTGTGATGTAGTCCTGGAGCTTCGGCTGTGTGTAGTGAGTGGTAATGTTGTAAACCACTTTGGCAGCCATTTGATTTAATGGCTAAAGTTCCGAAACAAAGTCTGAAATCTTCCAATAAAAAGACTAACTGCAAAAAAAAATTCTGGGGGTGTGGCCACACAGAGAAACTGGAAGGCAGCCAGAAACAAAGCACTGATAAAACATAACAATAAAATGACTATGACAGATTTTTTTTACAAAACAAACTGCAGCTTCAACATCTGAAGCATGGGTGGCAATGGCATACGATGTGAAAAAGGCATCTGCGAAACATCAGAAAATTCCTTTAAGCATTCCCTTACAAAGGTGAGCTGTTAACAGACCGCAGACTGCAAACTTGACCACATTGCTGCTCTTGGCCTGCCTGCTGTTATCTTTCCTGTTCACTTAACAGAACACAGTCTCTCACCAGGCTAGGTTGAACCACTGCTTCCCCCTGTTGCAGGCATGTCCTCTTTTTTCAAAATCAGCTTGTAATTATGCATGACTCTGACTGATTTGTCATCATTACTGAGATTCTTCAATCCTGAATTCATGAACGATCATCTTCATGCTGCTTCTGGTTGTGCTGCTTACTCATTTCGCCTGTCATTAGTGGCGGCATCTCTTTTAATTTGTTGTTCATTTATGTGTTCAAAAATGAAGGACATGCAATTATTCTCTGATAGAGGCCCCCTAAATGTGCCATCTATTTGGGTGGGTGGCTGGGTGGAAGGAACACAGTACCATAGAGAAATAACTGCATGACCCTCAGTGGGGCAGGGAAGTAGCTCATGCAACAACCAACTGATGTGTCCATTGTATAAAAAATGGTATCATCTCTCAGTTCAGACAAATCAGTTTACATTGCATCAGTCAGGAAGGATACAGGAAAGCACAGCACCTGCATGCTGCCATGTATTCAGAGTTGACTTATGTGTGTGTGTGTCATAGATCTTAATGTTGTTTAATGCAATTGTACGGCAGATTTTCAATTTTCTTCATTCAGGATTGATTTATTTCTGTGTCATAGATCTAAGTGTTGTTTAAAGCAATTGTATGGCAGTTTTTCAATTGTCCTCACATTTTCCAAACGGTTCTGATCATGATCAGAACTTATCAGGACTTTGGCATGGATCCTGATCCTGATAATAAGGGTCAGGACCTCTTTGGGTTCACCCAGCCCTAATCAACAGATCACTACATAACTGCTGACCTAAGCAGATGCACACTAACATACATAGTAGTACACATAGTTAAAATACCAAACACACAGCACAACCAACAGAAATATTCTGCCTGGATTGCTACATTCTCTAACCATCATTTACAACAGAGGGTGGAGGCTGTGTTTACATCGTGTCTGAGTCTGATAGCATCATCACTGTAGACCTCATCCCTCCCCACAAGTGATGGAAATGCATGTCTGTACATTGTGCCATCAGATTTTTTTATATGAGCTTTTGAAAAGTTAGGCATTTCCAACCTCACACATACATTCAAAAACATAAATCTGCCCATGTTGTGACTGTACATGTACACAATGCAACAATTATATTTTCTACTATATAAACTTTCTCACACAATACTGAAAACATCTTAGTTAACTAATTGCAATGCATGAACACACACAAAGGTAAATAGGGTACTTACTATTAGTTACCCACTTACCTTTAAAGAGACTCACCATGATACTGCCCTGCACCATACCTTTCGATGCCTTGCCCCCAGAAGATCCCAATGAATTTAGTATGTCCAAAAAGTGTTCAGCACTAAAAGAGATGTGTCTCTCATAAAAATACAAAAATCAGGTCCCAAGGACTTTCTGATTTTTTATGTCATTCAGTTTCCACCCTCGCTATCTAGCGCGATGATGAGATGCCAGTGAGAGCAGAGGGCGAGCTCCATTATATATATAATGGGTAGCAGCTTTTCTATTGATTTTAAATTATATAGTGGCCACCTGGCAATGAAACATGGGCACTGGTCAACTAACAAGGGCCTTGAGGGATGCTATACTGAGTTTTAAGGGTTTGGAATATGGCAATCTGCCTATTCAGAGGATCCAGCATCTGCTGGATGCATGTTAGACCCACTGCTAACCACCGATCTCACGTGATGGGCTTGTTCTCTATTTGAATAAGTCAATTCCCCCACAGGGGGGTATATTTCTGAGGGGTTGGATTAGTCTTTAGCCTGCTGTTTTTTTTTTCCTAGTACCTGACGGGGCGGCCTATAGTCGGGTGTGCTTTAAGGGGCCCAGGGGGGTTGTTGTAGAGTAATGAAAATAGGACCAGTAGGCCTGCCTGCTCTTCTTCCATTTGAAACCATTGGGGTGATGCCTGGGAGTAGGGGCAGAACCATTGTATGGTCTGTGCATCACAGCAGGCCTTAGTGTACCCCTCAAACCAAGGCAGGTTCCACCCCCACTTTCTATTATACTCTCAATTTATTATAGCTGTATCTGGGTTGCTTTCCTTCCCAAATAAAGTTGCTAATGTTTTTATCAATATGGGCATACCACCAGTGGGGAGATAGAGTGCCAGGTGGGATATAATTTACAGTAGTTTGGGGAAGGTTACCATCTTAGTGGCAACAATTTTCCCTGCCATTGTAAGGTGGAGTAGTTTCCATCTTGCAAATTCTGTGTTTAGCTCAGTATGAAGTGGCTTAAGGCTCAGGTCCCATAATTGGGAGACATCTTATATTATACAGATGCTCAAGTAGGTGATACCATCTGATGCCCACCTCAGGCCATGTGGGGTGACCATTCCCTTCTTACATAGGCCATTTAGGAGTAGTACCTCCATCTTACTTTGATTGACTTTAAGGCCAGACAGATGTGTAAAGTGGTCTAGCAGATCCAGCTAGGGGTGGATAGATAGATTTATATCGACAAGGGGAACCAGTAGGTTTTCCGCGTACATTAATATGGCATAGCTACTCCCCCCCTATGGTAACTCCCTTCACTTGTGGGTTTTGCCAGATAGCTGCAGCCAGGGGTTCTACCACCAACATGAAAAGAAGTGGAGATAATGGGCATTCTTGCCTGGTGCCTCTGCCCAGGAGGAAGAGGTCAGATATAAATTAGTTGGTAAGGATCCTTGTAGTGGGAGCTGTGTATAGGGAGCTAATCCAGGCTAAAAATCTCTCTCCAAAGCCATGTGAGTGAGCACTGACTGCAGATAGTTCCACTCTAGGGAGTCAAATGCTTTTTCAAAATCCACAGCCAGTGCCGCTGCAGTAGAGGTAGAGATTTGGCTACTGTGATGATATTAATTACCGAACTGATGTGGTCCACACTGTAGCATCCAAGGATGAAGCCCACCTGTGAGGGCTGAATCAGCTGAGGCAGCAGAGGGTTCAGCCAGAGTGCAAGTATTTTAGTGAAGAGTTTGCTATCCACATTAATCAGGGATATGGCCTTTAGCTAGAGGAGAGGGAAGGGTCTTTCCCTATCTTGGGGAGGATGGTAATCACTGCTTCTCTAAGGGTGGGTGGGAGTTGGCTTATTTCTAGGGCTTTGGTGTACACTGCACTCAGTGGGAGAGCAACTATTGAAGCTAAGTGCTTCCATAGCTCAACTGAGAATCCATCCCCCCCGGGTTCTCTGCCTGGTTTGAGTGTACATATAGTATTGGCTACCTCTTTCTCTGATACAAGGCTGTCCAACTGAGCCACTTGCTGGGCTGTAAGGTGGGTTACATCCAGTGAGGCCAGGAAGCCTACTGCCTCTGGGGGGTTAGGAGTGCAGGATGAGGGATACAACTTACCATAAAATTCTTTCATAATAACATTGATTTCCTGGGATTTGATTTGGATATGACCACTGGCATCTAGCAGACCTGATATAAATCTCTCGGCTTGCTGCTTCTGCAGCCTATAGGCTAGGATCTTCCCTCCTCTTTCTCCTGCTTCCCAGTATTTATGTTGCAGTCTATGAATGGAGCTTTCAGCTTTCTGAGCTAGAATATCATGAATGTCCATCCTCAACCTCAATATTTTGCGGCCTAGAGGAGAGCGCTGACTGGCCTGAGGGGTTGATTTAAAGGAGAGTTTGGCAGCCTTAAGTTCCCCTTCGAGGTCTGAGAGCTGTTTCTCTCTTGCTCGCCTTTTAGCCAAAGCATATACCATTATCCTGCCTCTGAGTGGCCTTAAACACCTCCCAAGTATTCCCGGCTGAGGTTTCTCCAATGGGATTTTCCTGAAAAAAAAAGGTGGTGGCATTTTGTGCCCATGCTACAAATTCTGGGTCCCTAAGTAGAAGCAGGTCCAGTCTCCACAAGGGGGAGGCCTGGGAAGGGGAGGGTCAAAGGAGATGCAGCTGCACTGGGGCATGATCAGAAATTACCATGTGGGCTATTGTGGATCCCAAAGAGGCATGAGTCACTTGAGGGGAGGTCAGCAAGTAGTCTAGGTGGCTGTGGGATCCATGCACAGTAGAATAAAAGGAATAATCCCTATCTTGGGGTGGAAAATCCACCATATATCTAATAACCACACATCCTCCATCATCTGGGAAAGGGCAGCTGCTCCTTTGTTATGCAGTTCTGACTGGCTGTTGCTTCTGTCCAACACTGGGTCCAGAGTGAGGTTGAAGTCACCCCCTATAAGGACTGGGGTATGGGCTGGGGCTAGGGATTCACCTTTTGAGCAACAGTATGGAAAAAACCTGGATTATCAGTATTAGGTCCATATATGTTCCCCAGCAGTAGAGGTCCCAGTAGTGTCTCCATCAAAGCCAGTACCCATTGACCTAATGGGTCACTCTCTGTAGCCCTGGGAGTCCACCTTAATTTCTTGTGAACCAGGATGACCATGACTTGGCCGGCCTGGTGGCACTGAGGGTTGAGGTGCTGGATGCCACCCGTCGTGCCATACCAGCAACCCATGTTCAGGAACGAGCATGGGCCACCAGGGGTTGGCAGGGGAGAGAGAGAGGATTGACCATCCAGAGGACAGCTCTCCTCTCTCAAGGAGGGATCCAGGGCTTGCCTGGCACAACAGCAGCCCCTGGTGGAAGCTGGAGGCACTTCTGAAGCTTAGGGCTGCAGTAGAGGGTACAGAGCTGCGGCAGACGTCTGGGGATGTCATTGCACATCCGAGCTCCAGGGGGAGGGGCAAAAACAGCACTTAAAGGAACCCCCCCGCCATTGGTAGGCGAAGGCCGGCCCAGAGGTCACAACACCACATCTGACCAGGACACTCGCTTTGGTCCTTCCTCCAAGCAGGCAGCCCTCCAGTACTGTATATAGAGTGCCAGAAGGAGTGTTGCGGTCCTTCCCTGGGGGACTCAGATCCAGGAGGCCAGGCTAGCTGTGCTGGAGGAGGGTTCCCCCCTCACCGAGGATTATAATAACAATAACCTTTATTTATAAAGTGCCTTTCAAATGTCAAGGTGCTGAACAATAAAAACATATAAAAACCATAAAATACGTAATAATCAGTCAGATAAATACAGAGCTAAAAATCAGTTTGGGTATGCTTTTAACCATAGATGTGTTTTTAGGGACTTCTTAAAGCCCTCCACAGTCGTGCACTCCCATATCTGACAGGGTGGAGAATTCTACAGAGTTGGGGCCACATACATAAATGCATGGGCCCCCGATGTCTTCAAAGATACCCTGGGAATCTCTTGCAACCCCTCGTCAGCTGAGCGGAGCGGCTACCTGGGGCAATAGAGGACAGAAGTTCTTGCAGATAGTCCAGGCCCTATGCATGTAGGGCTTTATAGGTCAGAAGCCCGACTTTGAAGGTTATCCACCACTGGATAGGTAGACAGTGCAGTTTGTGCAGCACTAGCGTGATTTGACTCGTACATGGGGTCCCCATCAACAACCAGGCCGCAGCGTTCTGCACTAGCTGCAAGCAGCAGATATCAACCCCCAGAATCCCTAGATAAAGGGAGTTGCAGTAGTCATGGTGCAAAGTCACAAAGGCATGGATCAGCATAGGGAGGTCGCTGGATGGAGCAAGGTGCTTGACCCTGGCGATGTTCCTCAGATGGCAAAAAGAGGACTTGATGACTGCCGACACCTGAGAATACAGTGTCAGACCATCATCAAGAATCACCCCCAGGTCCCGCACCTGTTCAGAGGAAAGAAGCTGGGTACCTCCCAGACAAAGTCCAGAAGGTTGGCCAGCCCCCAACTCCTCTGTCTGGTTGCCTGGATCCACAGCCATCACCTCAGTTTTTCCTGAGTTCAACTTCAACCAGCTGGAGTTCATCGAATCCTGGATTTCAGTGTGGAAGTTGTTAAATACCAAGCACGCATTATCCTGGTTGGGTGTGAAAGACAGGTAGAGCTGGGTATCATCAGCATAGCAGTGAAACCTCAGCCCATACAGTCTTACAATGTCTCCAAGGGGCAGAATGTACACCACGAACAACATGGGGAACAACACCAAGCCCTGAGGGACCCCACATGGCAGAGAGAATGGGTCAGAGGAAAAAATCCCTGACACCACTCTCTGAGTTCTGTCAGTAAGGAGGACTTAAACCACCTGAGAACTGTACCAGACAGGCCACAGATGAACCTCAGATGCTTGAGGAGCACCCCATGGTCCACAGTGTCAAAAACCGAAGAGAGATCAAGAAATACCAAGATAGAACAGCATTTCTAAAATCTCGCCATCAGGAGATCATTGACCACTCAAATCAGAGCAGTTTCAGTACTATGCCTCTTGCGAAAACTGGATGGAGAGGTTCATAGATGTCGTGGATGGTCAAATGGTTCTCCAGTTGCAGCACCACAACCTCCTCAATCACCTTCCCAACAAAGGGAAGGTTAGAGAGTGGTCTGTAGTTTGCAAGGCAGCCTGGGTCCAGAACAGCTTTCCTCAGGAGAGGTGTCATCACCACCTCCTTCAGGGAGCTAGGAAACTCACCAAACTCTAAGGAGCATCAAACGATCCTAGCAAGGACCGGGCCAACGATGTCACAACAACCCATAATCAAGGAAATTGGGCCCAGATCTAAACTACAGCATGTTGGACACATACCCTGGGCAATCCGCACAACATCCCCGATTTCCAGCCGGTCAAAGGAACTCCAGACAAAATGAGGAGGAGTGACCATACATTGACCACTAGCAGCTCCCATAGAATGTGCAGGTTGGATCGATGCCCTGATGCTGGTCACCTTATCTGCAAAGAACTGAGCGAGCTCATCACACTCAATCTGTGAAAAGGCTCTTCGAGCCTAAAGACAGGCTGGGTTGCACAGTCTGTCCATGGTTCGAAAGAGCTGAGCTGATTGGTTCTGAGCAGCAGCAATCTCCCCGGACAGGAACTCTGCCTTCTTATGGGTGATTGTTGATTGATAGACTTGATAATGTTCCATCAATCTAAGGTGGTCAGCCTCCAGGGCAGATTTCCACTAGCAACACTCTAACCCTTGTCCAAGTCGCCGCAGCTCCCTCAAGGTCCCAACAAACCATGGGGACCGAGGCCGAATGGAGAGAGGACGAACTCAGACAGGATCAATAGAGTCCAGGGCCATAGTAATGGCCTTGTTATAGGCCTGAACCAGGTTCTCTGGACTCTCACTTGCCTCCGGAATTACAAATAGGTCAAATACCGCTGATAGGCCATCAGGGCTCACATCCCATAAAGGGCGGTATCTGACCATCTCCACAGGGGCCGTCCTGTGCAGGGGGGTGAAAAAACTGAACCCCACAGTGTGATGATCCGACCATCTGACTGGTTGCACCACCAAGTCAGAGGTTTCGATCCCCAGGAGGAAGACCAAGTCAAGGGAACGACCGTACTTATGGGTAGCAGATGCAACCACCTGTGTAAAGCCCAGTGATGTCATCAACTGGAGGAAGTTCTGTCCAAATAGTGAGAGTTCATCATTGACCCAGGCATTGAAGTCACCCAGGACCATCAACCTGGATGACTCAAATGCCATGTCAACCATGAAGTCTGCTACTTCCCGAAGGAATTGCTTCTCATCCCCAGATGGACGGTAGATGAGAGCGATTCTACAGCCTACACCTGCCACCGCGGTACACTCAAATGAGTTGGTCTCCTCAACTGGCACACTTGTGAGGTCCAGTTCCATCTTAAGACAGATCACTACCCCCACCCCCCGGCGGCCTGATCTCGAGCGGTGTATCAACAAGTACCCAGCCAGGATGTCAGCCTCCAAAATGGGGCCAACATTATCGTTCAGCCAGGTCTTGGTGATACAAGCCAGATCTGCTGTCCTGACAAGATCTGCAATTATTGCAGTCTTGTTTTTAATAGATCTGGCATCAAATAACACTGCTCGAGTCGGACGGGATTCCGGGGCCACCTGAGCTACCTGCCCACTAATGGTGGAGCCCTTGGATAAGGAAACCAGACATGGGGAACATGGGGCTTCAGACAGGATGGGATAAGTTGCAGCACCAAGTGACCGCACCAGAGAGAGGCCAAGGTGAGGGGTGAATAAATAGAATTAAAAAAAAAAAGGATGACTATGACTTTCTTACGTGTTGGAGCTGACGAGTGGAACACCTGTCCCACCCATTCCCTTGCTAATCTCGTATGGTCTACCTGTGACAGTTTTGTTTCCTGAATGAAGACTAGGTCTGACTTGAGTCTCTTGAGGTGAGAGAGCACCTGCCTCCTCTTGACAGGTGTATTCAGCCCTCTCATGTTCCATGTTACGCAGGAGATCTCACCCACATCCAGATCTGGGAAACACATGCTGAAAGGGTATAGGTAACAGGAAGGAGTCAGAAGTCAGACCTGGCCTCCCTAGTTCAGTCAGTGTTTTATCCATAACCATTAGCCCCAGGGAGAGTACTCTAAACTAAAGCCATTTGACCTGACAGTACATTCTCTTAAAATCAGTGAATAGCAATAAAAGAAAGTTAACACTCAAAACGTTACTCAGTACATTACTATAACTATATACACAGGCGGCAGCCTGACATTTTGAGGAGTAGAGGGAAGTATAGCCTGGCAACCAAGGTCGCCCGGGGCTCATCATTTCTCTCGGGGGTCTGTCCTTCTCTTCATGCACTGGCCACTTCTGGGGCAATAATAGTTTCCACAGATAAAGTTAACATGGGGGGGTGGTCTATTGGCAAGGTCTGCTCCCATCTTAATGGCAGCAGTTTGTACAAGTGCTAAGCTGGCACATAGACTACTGAGTGCCTTGTTTGCCCATGCTGAAATCTAGTCTCTAGTACTTTTGCACTCCAGAAGAAGGGGAGGGATGTGGGTGGTGGAGGGTGGTGGGATTCCCTGCTAGGTGGAGGATGCACTCTGCCATTGCCCCACATACCCATGGTGGGGGGGGGTAATCCAGGAGATGGTCGATTGGCCCACCTGTGGACCACACGGGGAGCCCTCCCTCTGTGGGGGAAGGGCCCTGTACCTCTCTTACTGCTATAAACTAGAGAGGGGGAGCTCAGAGAGATGCAGAATGCACAGCTATGTTCTGTGATCTGGTGCTCTCTGCCAGTCTATGAGTTAGAGCTTGTTAAACTGTTAAAAACTATATACTAAATATTAAAAGAGGAGTTCTCTCAGGGTCTCACGCCCCCATCTTGTCTCCATCCCTCAGTACCATGGGGCAAATGTTCCAATCATTGCAACCAAAAGCCTTAGGTACGGGGCCAGGTCATACAGGCAGTTAGATGAAGGAAGGGAGGGTCCCAAAGATGGTAGTGCAGCCTTCCAGCCTGAGTCTTGAAATACAGAGTTTGGAATTAGCTACATAGCTAAAAATAATTGTGACTTGGGCTAGAATGTGCTCAGGGTAAAACCCCACCATTCCTGCCCGTCTGGGTATCCACCACCATAGCTGCTTCTAAAACGTGGTTATTCTTGGCACCATAACATAACAGTAGCATATAGACCACCTGGTTCTGCATATATATATATATATATATATATACATCTATACATATATATATATACAGATATATCTATATATACTATATATATATATATATATATATATATATATATATGGCAAAAAATCCATTTAATGCATCAGTTAGGGTTGTTCCACAGTGACAAAAGTGAGAAATTCAGTGTTGGGTTGAAACCCCCTTGGACCCCCAACCCCACCCCCAACGGCATTGGAGTGCGCATTGGAGTCGTCAGCTCTAACTCTCACCCCATCACATGTGTAAAGAATCAGAGGTATAGGAGAATGGGGTGAGAGTTAGGACCAAACACCCCAATGTGCACCCCAATGCCGGTTGGGGGGTGGGCTGGGGGGTCCAAGGGCCCCGCTCTCCTGCCACGTGATGTCTTGTGACATAGTAACAGGATTAGCAATGCAAACAGAAGTGCTAACAGTGGTGCACATGGTAATGCAAGCGCGAATGAGAACAGAAAGAGTAACGCACACGGTGGCGTAGACGGGAATGGTCCGCCACGTGATGTCTTGTCACATAGTAACATGGTGCCCGCAAACGCAAATGGCAATGGGCATGGTGACGCAAAGTGAAACAGAAGAGAAACAGTACTGTAGACACAAATGGCAAAAAATAACGGAAGCATAGTAGCAAATGAAAGCAAAGGATACGCACATATGGTGGCATAGAAGTGAGCAGTGAGGTGAAAGCGGGTATGGAACATAGCGGAAAAGCAACGGTAACAGTAATGTAAGCACACAGGCTGGTTTTCCCAAAAAGCTGCATAGAGAAAGACAGTGAGTACAAAGAATGTATGCATAATAATGGGTCTCGGAGCAGAAAATGAGGAGTTGGAATACTAAATTGCTTATATCTCAGGAACCGTACTGACGTAAAAAAATTTAAAAGTCATATGATTTATGACTTTCCTGGCTAGTTTTGTTCTTAGCCCCCATTATGGGGCTAAGCATTTTTCCAACAAAACGTCCGTATCTCGCACCGTTTCCGAGATACGGGCCTTGAAAGGCGCAGCGAACACCGTAATGTTATCCTATGGGAAAAAAAAGAGAAGTTCGGAGTGCCATAACTTTGGCTCCCTGTAATATTTTTCACCAAACCACTAAAAGGCACATCTGTGGGATGTTGGCTGTCTTCCCTTCAAATTTTAGCCCAAAAGACCAAGCCGTTATTTTGCAGCAGGGCGCCAAAGGATTGCTGCAATGCGTCGGATGCCGTAATGTTATCCTATGGGAAAAAGCATCAACTTTGGAGTGCCGTAACTTTGCCGCCGTGTAATATTTTTACAATGCAACACTGAAAGGCACATCTATGGGATGTTGGCTGTGTTCCCTACAAATTTCAGGCCAAAGCACCAAACCGTTCTTTTGCAGCAGGGTGCCAAAGAATTGCTGTCATTTTCCCACAGCCTAGAAAAGTACTGTCGCAATTTGCGACAGCTTTCGCAAATGCATTCAACAGTGTCACAAGTGTGACAGTACTTTGAGAAAGTACTTTTTCCAGAAATTTGAAAAACATATTTCTGGGGTGTTTTACCCCAAAATAAAGACATGGCTAGCATCCTCGGGGCCCGACTAGGTGAATACAAAAAGAATTAGGTTGCTAGAGGGTCCCAATTTTAAATGCCAAGCATTTTTCTGATCACTAACTGAAAACAAAATGGCGGATTTGCGACAGTAAAAGGGCCATTTGCGACAGTGAAAAGTGCATTTGCTTAACTTTTCCCATTGACTTATAATGGGAAATTGTTTTTTGAATAACTTTTGAACCGTTTAATATTTTTTCACAAAATCTTCAAAGGCACATCAGGGACCCAAGGCGCATGTCCCCTGAAGACTTCGGACCAGTCGCACAAACTGTTCGCCTTGCAGGCGTGACCGTAGAATTCCAGAAAAAGCGTAAATGCATGCGCAGATCATGCTTAATAACTCCACAGCTGTATATCCGACCAGTACAAAACTTGGCAGGTCCCAAGGCGTATGGGTCTTGATCATGTATTCTAAATTTCAGGCACATCCATCAAACGGTTGCAAAGTTATTAAGGTGCAAAGTTTTTGGTTTAACATGTAAATGGCTCCTCAACCCTGACTATGGTAGCACTACCATGCTACCATAATATATATATATATATTTATATATATTTTGTTCATGCAACTCCAGTAAGGCTGAGACAGAGCAGAGAGAGAGAGAGAGAGTGATGGTGGGGGAGAAAGGGGGGACTAGGCCTACTTGCGCCCCTCGTTGGAAGCGTGTGGAGGAGGCCTATGTAACACCATGTATGAGCCCCACACTAACCATATTCCTCTGCCCTCACCCCCAACCCAATTCACATAAACTCTGCAGGGCACTTATCAGAATCAGTTATCCGTATGGATCTTGAGCCGTGTCAACGGTGACTCTCTCTCTCCTTTGTCAGCAGTGGAAGGCAATGGCGAAGCAGTCAGAAGGGCCAACTCTGGGCCGTATGGTGCTCCAGCAGTAGTCCCAGTGTTGAGAAGTGATGTAGGTTCCACAATTGTTGCATCCCTCTCTTCCCAGGAAGCAGGGGCCTGCTTGGCAGTGGCAGGCGAAGTACTTGCAATGTTCATGAGTTCCAAGTCTGCAGCACGGGGTGCAGGGGAGGGAGAAGGGAGCGCTGCATATTTGTTAGCTGTGAGTACTGACTCTTCTTCATTGCTGCTGTGCCACCAAGGATCTCCTCTTCCAGGGCTCCGGGGTCTGGTTCTGGCATTGGGGTGGTCTCATAGATAATGCTGCCTGGAGGCCTGTCACTTGCGACTTCTCAAAGGGAGGGACCATGTGTCTCCTGGTTTGGCCTGGTGCCTGGTTTCTCCACCTTGCTTTTCAGAGGTCCATGCATTAGCTCCAGTACCCTGGTAGTTGGGTCACTTCCATCTCGGGGAGCTGGGGCATATTATCTCATGGAGCCAAGTTTTGGGGAGAAAATCCATCAGATGCTCTGGGGACACAAAGTTGAGAGGGACCCTATTGTGTGTTACCGGCATGACAGCCAAGTATCTCAAAGAGAAGGACACTCAATGTCAATGTAGATGCTGTCATGCTTCTGAGTATACCTTGCACCTGTTGGCTAGCTCCTTAGAATAATCCCAAAAAATTGAGATTCTTCAGTTTTGCCAGTGCATGGGTCCGATGGATCTGGCCGCATTCAGGATAGTGTCTTTTTGTTGGTAGTCTAAGAATCTTGCCAGAAGGGGCCCTAGCCTTTCCCCCATCTTGAGCCTCAGTGTGAGAGTGTGATGGGCCCGCTCAATCTGTAGGGGGGTTGCCCCTGGCACCCAAGTAGTTTGGGGAGTATTAACTGTAGGAAACCAGCAGCATTGTTCTTTTCTGCCCCTTCTGGGAAACCTAGGAACCGGAGGTTGTTCCGTCAGCTCCGGTTCTCAAGGTCATCTACCTTACTTAAAAGCATATGGATGGTCCCGCTCTGCTCTCTCACCCCTGTGGTTAGGTCCTGTATAGCAGTTTCATGTGATCTGACCCTCTGCTCCATCTGGAAAAGTTGGGATTCAATGTTATGACCAGCAGTGGTCATTTGATTAACAGTGGTCATTACTTGGTCCATCTTTACCACCAGTTGTGTGAACATGGCATGTATACTCTTGGCATCCATGCCACGTGAGGACTCAGCCGCTATGCTTCAGGCAGAAGGATGGATTGGAAAAAGAAGGTCCGTGTTCCTGAGCCACAGTTGTACCAGGAAAGTAATTGACTGGCCAAGAATACTCTCGAGAACTTCATCTATAATTACAATATTATTTTATATCTTAAAATGCTGCCATTGTCAGATATATTCGGATATTTTGTCCGGTGGTTGTGAGAGCTGTAAATCCCCCAAGGGTTGATATTTAAGCACAAAAGGGAAAAAACAAACAAAAAAAATTGTTAAGTCTGGGTCATTAACTCAAGGACAGTATTTTTTTAGATCAGAGATTTGAAAATATGTCCTTTAGTGAAGTTGGGCAAGTACAGGCTTAAATGCCTGCGTCTCATGTTCATTGGAGTTCATTACAGAATATCAAGGGATGGCATAACAACAGAAACAGGGGTGCTCCCACACACCAAAAAATGTGATAAGAGCAGTGTGGTGCACAATAAAAAATATTTAGGGAACATTGTGACTCCTGGTAATGGCCTTTTACTACCTATCAGAGGGGCACTTTGCCACATGGGAGCCTACACACCTGACCTCACAGAATGCTACAATATTAAACTCATATGTGGGAGGTAGGTGGAGGAGGGAAGGTGGAGGAAAAGCTTGAGTTGAGGAACAGAGAATTGGAACAGCATACATAATGGATTGATTGCCATGGCTGCGAATTATGCCCTCCCCCTCCATACTGTACCACCTCTCATGACCCGCTTGGCCAGTCTGCATAATGCTGCATGCCATACCCTCCCCTTTTTGGCCGTCTTTCAAGATGTCACAAGATGACAACAGAAGGAACATTGAGTATGGACACATATCCTGACTTATTGGCAACACTGTTGCATAAAATGTTGCATAAATATGTACTTTTCCCTAACAAATGTTACTAGTAAGTAGATACACACACACACACACACACATATGCACACACGCACGCACTTCACACACACACACACACACACACACACACACACACACACACACACATTGTGACTGGCTTGATAGAGACACTAAAATCAGCTACAGCATGGTCATGGTTCTTCAGTCTTGACTGGCACCTCCCTTCCAGAAATGAACACCAAGAATGATTGCTTTGTATAGTAAGCATACTTATTTAGGATGCCACATAGATTCTAAAAGTAAAAACTCTTTGTGGCTGGACTTCCAGTGACATCAAGTCCATGAATGGCTGCATGAGCAAGTAGCTCTGCAGCCCCCTTTGCATTGAGTGAGTTTTCATTGCAATGTTGTTACTGGTTAGCACGGTTATGATGGGGGATTCTAAGAAGCTGGAATGTGCAGCAAATCAAGGTTCCACGACTTCTCCTGCACAGAGTGCATCTTCCTTGGCAGGCAGTAGCACGGCCTCTTCCCCACACTCAGCAGGGCAGCTTTGCACTAGAAATCAACAACAGGCACCTATTAACAGAACTCTTGGCATTTCACACCGAGATTAGAGACTCCTCAGCGGGAATGCAGTAGGAGCTTGGAACATTAATGGTGAACCACCAGGAGCTCCTAGCAGCAGCGGCCACTTTATTGGATCACTCAGACAACATGGCCAACCTCCTGCTCCATCTGCACCACTGTCAGGTGCAGATGGAAGAGAAACAACAGGATATGGAACGTAGGACCTGTTGCAAGAACCTATTTACAGAGTACTGGGGGGTCAGAGGTCCGTGGATCATGGATTTCATGGACTCGCTACTCAAAACCACGCTCCAGCTCCCTCCTGATTTTAACCTGGAGCTCGAGCATCTCCACTGATCCTTGGGCCCGAAACCAGCACCAGTGTAATGGCCATACTGTAACATAATGAAATTCCACTGGTTTGCTACTAAAGAAAAAGTCCTAACGCAAGCATAGAAATGCAGAAAATCAGATATCAAGAACAGCAGATATACTTCGATAATGACTATACTCAGGCCATACAAATGAAATGCTGGGCCTATGCACCCTATTTGAGTGCCCTTACACAAGCAAGCTTAAAATTTTAAACACCCTACCAGACTAAGCTGTGATGGCATATCCAGACTCTGAGATAGTTTATCATACACCTGAGAAGGCAAATACTGATCTGGAGTATCAATGCATAGTCATTTCACTGCCACTTTGACCAGCCCTCCGACCACCCTCTGAGTACAGGAACATGCACTCTCACACTACCCAGAGACTTTCCTCCAGACCATTGACTCCACTTCTTTATCCTCAGAAGACCAGGCACAACATTCCCAGGCTGTCTAGGAAAAGATGAAGGCTCTCCTACAACAATTTGAGAGATGTTGTTGATGAACTTTCCAGACTTAGAAGGCATCCTTGAATGTGATATTCTGCTTTTTTTCCTTATGACTCTCAGGGATTTTCTGGTTCTGCACTATCACACAAGTATGAGGTGGGAAGTTGGGGGATGAGGGAGGATTATTAGGGGGATACTCTGCCAGCCCGAGCATTGGCATAGCATGTGGCACCCTTGTACAGTATATCTCTCAGGCCAGCCCGGTGGCTGGGGGCAGCATTGAGAGGGAGATGTATACGTTTGGCACTCTGCAGTTTTCACCCTACATAGAAACATAGAAGTTGACGGCAGATAAGGACCGCAAGGCCCATCCAGTCAGTCCATTTTTTCTACCTTACGAATGTGCCATAGGCCTGTACTCTGTCAATGGCCTATCTATTCATACTCATCTTTATTGCTTCCTTATGCCTGTCCCATGACTGTTTGAAGTCCTGCACTGTATTCATATCCATCACTTCCTGAAGTAGGCTGCTCCATGCATCCACCACCCTTTCTGTGAAAAAGAACTTCCTCACATTCGGCCTCCCGCTAATCTCATGCTGTGTCCTCTTGTCCTGCTATTTTTCTTATATTGAAACATGTTAGATTCTTTCACCTTGTTAATGCCCTTAAGATGTTTGAATGTTTCAATCATATCACCTCTCTCCCTCCTTTGCTCTAGGGTATACATATTGAGCTCCATTAATCTGTCCTCATATGTTTTCTGATGCGGTCCCTGCACCATTTTGGTTGCCCTTCTCTGGACTGCCTCCATTTTGTTAATGTCCTTGTGCAGGTGCGGCCTCCAGTACTGCATGCAGTACTCCAGATGGGGCCTAACCAGTGTCTTGCAAAGAGGGATTATTACCTCCCTCTTATGACTTGTGATACCCCTGCTAATACACCCCAACGTCCCTCTAGCCTTACCTACTGCTTTAGTGATCTGCTTGGATGATTTCAGGTTATCTGTGATGATGATGCCTAAATCTCTTTCTTCCCTTGTGATTGCCAGCAACTCTCCTCCCAACCTATAGGTGGCTTCAGGGTTTCTCTTCCCTAAATGCATGATCTTGCGCTTCTTTGCGTTAAACCCCAGTTGCCACACTCCTGACCATTTTGCCAGTTTATCCAGATCTCGTCTCATTCTGCCCACCCCATCTGGATCATCTACACTGTTGCAGATCTTGGTGTCATCTGCAAACAGACAAACCTTACCCTCCAGTCCATCTGCAATGTCACTGATGAAGATATTGAAGAGGGTGGGCCCCCGGACTGATCCCTGAGGTACCCCATGTGTGACTTGCATCTCTTCTGACTGTACACCATTTGCCACCACTCTCTGTTTTCTGATCCCCCAAAGCTTAATTTGGGCCATGAAATACTACAGATTGGGGTGGGGAGATGCCTCTGACTGGGAGGCCCCCCTTCAGGGGTTGGCCCAGCTCAGCATCAGTCTTCCACCTGCCAAACTGTCAGCATAGCTGCTTCACAAAACATATCCTTTCCTTGTGGTCATAGCTCATGGGTCTCTTTCTTTTGTTCAGCTTATTAGGTCCCAGATAGTCTGGTCTTCACAGCTATACATTCTTATCCTGTTCTATGGGTGTAGCAAAATTTATTGGTAACAACTCCGGGCCGTGGCATGTGTCCCCCTTGCCTTGCATTCAGCCCACATCCCTTTTCACACCTGTCTTGCCCCCTCCCTTCTCTCCTTCCTGATAGGGAACCTGGCCTTACTGGGAGTTATAGTATTCCTTCACCTACTGTAGGTACTGGATGTCTATATTACTCTGTTCTAGGTTGCACTGTTATATTGAAACAGGGTTCTTCCTTTACTCACCCACAGTGACAATCCCATATCACCAGCATGATCTACTCCTGCTTATCTCAGCCATGGGGGCTGCAGGCATCTTCCTTAGAAAACTTTTGGCTCAGGATGATGGTGGTGTTTTTTTACTCAGCAAGGGGAGCCTGGATCCTGGCATTCAGCTTTCACCCCCTCAGAGATCACCACCCAGCTCTAACAAGGGCCAGTTGGGTTTTCAGCCCACTGGCTTGGAAGGACACAGACTCTGAACTATGCTTTCAAGTTTTTAGTGCTGTTGGCTTCTTTGCTTCACTTTTTGTATATTGTTATGGTTGCAGTAATGAAGTTAGTTTCTTTCAATGTCAACTGGGTACATAACCCCATAAAGAGGTTTTGTCTTGTTCAAATGTTTCGCCAGGAACAGGCAATTTGATCAATTTACCAGAGACCCATTTCACTGCATCGGAGCATCTAAAATTTGTTGTGTGTTGGTATACAGTTCTCTGGGCCACTTTACATCCTTTGGTCAGCGTAGAGGAGACTTAATCTTGGCCCACCAATTCCTCCCACTTACCATTACCCAGACCATTCAAGATACTGAGAGCTGGTATTTTACACACACAGAGTCCCACTATGCGCAACCCAACCTGTACCTCCTTCCCAGATCCATGAAAGCAGTTGCCCAATCATTTTTCATTAAATTGCTTCCCCAATTACATGGCCAACTGCTCCTTGGTGGGGGACATTAATGTCACTGTGAAGCCCTCTCCTGATGTGTCTAATCCTCAACCGTACCATAATTCCCAACTGTAGAAGCACCTTGTGGTATCTTTTTGGACAGCTGAGATTTATTTATGCCTGGCAACATTTACATCCACAAGAGGTGTCTCATAGCTACCAGTCAGCCCACTTCCAATCCTCAGCAAGGTTTGACTACATTTATGTATTAACAGAACAAGTGGACATTCTCGGCGTTGTGTAGCATGGCCCAATATTCTTGTCTGACCATGTCTCAATAATAACTCAGCTCCATTTGGGTAAACCCCTGCAGCATTCCCACTGGAGACTCAGTCTCGGCTTCCTGAGGGATGACAATTTTCTCCAATAAATGGAAAGCTGGGTCCCACAAATTCTGTCAGATAATTTTACATAGCCAGGGGATCTGGCAGTTCTGTGGGACACACTAAAAGTGGTCCTAAGGGAGAAATGGATAGTTTATGTATCTGACCAGCGTAAAGCTTGAGTGACTAGACTGAAACATCTCCAGGAGACTCTCCAGACCCTTTTGATGCTCTGCATGCAGGGAGATCACTCCCTAGACCCTCAAATTGCACAAGCTAAGATGGTGGAAATTCAGGAAATAATTGATTTAAAGGTTGAGCAGCACATGCTATACCTTCATCATAGAAATTATGGGAGGCCTGGGGGGGGGAGCCATACCTTAGCTCATTGCCTATGGCTCACTGTGCCCAGGCATACATCATAGAGTTTAGGGACCCCAGCACGCAAACCTTGATACATAAATTAGAGGATATACAAGGTATTTTGAGGGGCTATTATCAATGCCTGTATTCAGCAGGTCCCTCCCCTACTTCAGGGATTTCAGCCTTTTTCACCTCAACCCCAGTACCCAAATTGCCACCTGAAAGAGCAGCCATACTGTTGCTCCTTATTTCCATGAGGAGGTTGATGAGATCCTTAAAAACTCAAAGACGGGAAAAAAAAAAAAAAACAGTTCAAGGAACTCCTTCTTCCCCCATCCATCAGGCTTTTTAATCAATACAGAAGGGGGGATAACCCTCCCCCATTGTGCTTTGCCACTATCTCTGCACTACCCAAGCCAGGGAAAGATCTGACTCAACACCCCCCCCCCCACAGACTGATTTTGATCTTCAATTGTGATTATAAAATATTCATGGCAATATGGGTGCAGTGGGTGGATGTCCTTCCATTGTTGCTGGATGGGGACCAGGCGAGCTTTGCCCGGTGCCAGCAAGCACATGACAATGTTAGGTGCATGTTGCTCTTGCTAGAACATTGCAGCCCAGTTGATCCCCATGGTCTTCACCAGCTGCAAAGCAGAGAAGGCATTTGACAAGGGTCCCCTGGCCTTTTCTTTGGGACACTTTGCTTCAGTTTGGTTTCCTGGCTGAGTGGATGGAAGTCCTGCAGGAACTTTACTATAACTCACAGGCATTCATTCAGGTCAATGGTGGGTTGTTGGACCCCATAATTCTGGAATGAAGGACCAAGCAGGGCTGTCCCCTCTCCCCACTATTATTTACTCCATATATAGAGCTTTTTGCAATTTTAATTTGGAGGTAGCAATTTAGGGGATCCCACTAGGAGAGAGTCAGTATGAGTTGGCTCTTTTTGCAAATGACATTTTGCTAACTCTCCTACTGTATCTGCAGAAGAGTGTTTACCCAAAGTATGGAAGATTTTGCAACAGTATGAAGACTTGGCTGGATTCCTCCTCAGTGCCATGAAAACCAAGGTTTTAACATTTAATTTTCCCTGTCAGAGGTTTTACAGTCCCAGTTTACCTTTCAGTAGGACTGCTCTCAGATATTTAGGAGTCACTCTGACTCAAAAAGTGGAACACTTAGCAATTCTAAATTTCCAATCCATAATGACAACAATTCATCACAGTTTACAATATTGGTCCCAAATCCCATTAGGTTTCCTTAACCAGGTTTAGATCATTTGTCAGAATGTCTTACCATGTGTGTTATATTATCTCAAAACTGTCACCCAGAACCAGCACCAGAACCAGATCTGGTACGAGAACCAGATGCTGATGCCAGGGTTCAAATGGTATAACAATCTGAGTATTCAGTTCACATATATATTGTAAACCAAGTCTGAGCCATGCTGGCAAAACCCAAGTGGCAATATTTAAGCAATAATGAACAACGGGGGTTACGTTAATGTTCTAGTTAATCACCCCTTGGGGTGTAATGTGGCACAAGGCATAGACGAGTGCCATATTGTCCCCAGGGGGTGATTAACTTGAACATTAATGTAAGCCCTGGAGTCCATTATTGCTATTATTAAAAGGGAAAAAAACAGTGTTGGAACATACTTTTTCCCTATGTTTCATTCTATTCTATCCTTTTTTTTTTAATAATTATTTTTCTCTCTACCTCAACTGCGCTCCAGCTTCCATTCAATTAGACCTCTAAGGTGTGTTGTACCCCTGACCTACTGACCTACAGGGTCTGCCCCTAGAGTGTCTCACCCAACTCCCGGAGACCCTTGATGGCCCAGATAACCCCCCAGGCAGGGTGAGGAGAGATCCCCCCTTACCTCCCTCTATTCCCGAGGAGTGAGCTGCACAGCAGGGTCTGCCCTGTTCTGTCATTGGGTGGCAAGCTGGCACCAGAGGTCATCACCTAGGAGGTGTGGAGGGATGCTTTTCCTCCATGTAGTGATCCCCGCTGCTGGCATGCAATGAGGAACAAGGGGTCAGGCATACGCAGAGACGTGCATCAACTCCAGTCCTCTGCTGTGTCAGCTCTTGTGTTGCAGCATCCCCCAGCTGCACCAACATCCCCTGAGTTCCCCAGCAGGCGGCAGTGTAGTGGTGGGGAAAGCATCCCACCCCACCTCAGAGAAGGAGAGCAAGCCATTGGGTGCTCGATCCTTCTCCTAGCCGACCAGCCCCCCACGACCTGAGTCCATTCCTGAACCTGGGTCACCAGCGTGGCGCAAGGTGTGGCGTCCAATGCCTCAACCCTCAGCACCACCGGGCCAGCCCCATTTTATTCTATTCTGAAAGAGGATTTAAATTAAAGTAGTCCATCTGTCTTACAGGACCTGTTGATTCTTGCTTGGTGCTTTGAACAGCATTAATATGGTGTCCATGGCAACCCTTGCAGGAGGACACGTTTGGGCTGCAGGTTGTTTCCAGGCTTTTGGTGTAATTTTGTAGTTCCAGTTCAAGTTAAAATGGCACAATAAAAAAAAACTTAGCCATTTGTAGCCAAAAAAAAAGTTTAAATATGTTTTTAATTGCTGCATAGTAATGCTTCATTAGGCAGTTAAAACTCACCAGAGTCTGGCAAACACACACAGGGAATGCAGATTGAGAGTGGGGGACCGGTAGATGACCAGCCGATTGTTTGACAAGAGGTGCTGCACACTGACCATCCAAAGCTAAAGCTGAGTCTGCGTATGTTCACCTTGTCAAAAAATTTGCAGTCACAGTATTTTATAATAATTACAGAAGAGCTACACTATTTCACACTGAATTCAATACCTCACCCCTTCCCCTGTATCCTAGTCTGTCTCCAAGGCATCCCAGCTGGGAGTGTTGTACACAGCTGCAGAGTGCAGCTCCTTACTGGCCTCCTCTTGCTGCTCCAAGCCCTTCAGGGCATGTTCAAATTCTGATGCTTGAGCGGCGGTTCAGGAAGGCGGGGGGAGGTGCTTCCACTATTGCCTCCTCCACCTCCCGCAGGCTCATTCTCTCCTCCCACCCGTGCGGAGTAGGCCAAAGCCTGCACTCCATGTGGGCTGGGGGTTGAAAGAGCCCAGAGGCGCCCTTACTTGTAGCGTGATCACACTATGTGGCTATCTGCTAGACCAATCACTCACTGAATTGTGAGGGAAGACAGATGTGGTCTCAGTCATGCTGCTTGCCATGCCGTAGAAAGAAACTGTCACAGTCTGTGACTCACAGATGCTCCTTGCCATACAGTGCCAAATGTTACCTTTATTTAACCACCAATTAGGTGATGGTGGAGGATACCGGACCACTAGTGGACCTACAAGCTTCACGCTACTCAAATAGCAGTGGTATTCTCCACTATCGCCAGCTGTTCCACTATCGGCTTTCTCTAAAGATTGACAATCTGAAGCCCAAGTCAGATTACTATAACTGACCTCAGTGAGACTCGGGCTTCACAGAGCTTCTCTTCCATTAGTTTATTCTCTGTTTATAACCTGGCATGAACCGTGCTTTAATGACAGCTTCCCCAAACCACCTTAGTACATAAAAACACACGCAAAACACAAGGTACTGGCTACTATTTTATTATCAGCTAATGAAAACTGCTCTTGCCACACACTTCATTTCACTACCAACCCAACTTGCTCTTTTTTGTAGTTAAACAATCTTTCTTTTACATTAGTAGGAGTATCATTTTTTTTTAATGGTGGCTCTGAGTTCCCTCAATAGAACACCTACTGAATGTAGAACCAGATGACCAGATAAAGCACTACTCTGGCAATCAGGCTCTACAAGTACATTAATAAGGAGATTAACATAAGGCTCTCAGAATGCTGACAACCAATCAGATTTCAGCATTCCTGAGACCCTTTTAATAATATAATATTTTATAACATTAACCTACAAAAGCATAAATTGTATGTAAAAACTTGTCTACAATTTCTTAGTAAAACTATTTTTTAAAAGGGTTATGATAAAGTTATTCTTCCTGTTTACCTAGATAAGCAATGTGCAGTTTCCCTTATGCTAAGCGCAGTGGTTTCTGCATATATTTGCATTCCATCAGTTCAGCATTTTCTTTGCATGTAACAGAAAAAACACATTTAGTCTGAAATGTAAAACTAATTGCCCTAATCCAGACATACAGTTACTACTATTCCTATTTCAGAAAATTATTCAGAACTATATCTTAGCTATCCTATTGCAAAACATCTGCACACTTGTTGCAAAGCATCCACAAAAAGTAGTCTCCTTTAGCCTTATGGTCTATGACCACTAGTAGGTTATATCATAGAAACATAGAAGCATAGAAGATGACGGCAGAAGGAGATCATAGGTCCATCTAGTCTGCTCAAGGGTTACTGAGGCCTTCTATGGGTCCCGGGACCAATCCCCCCCCCACCCTCTGTACTATGTTGAGCTCTTACTCTGTTCCACCCTCTCTTGAAAGCCGCTACAGTTTTAGTGCTCATCACATCAGCGGACAGTCCATTCTACGATTCAGTGACTCCTTCTGTGACGCAATACTTTCTCTCATCCCTTTTGAAGATCCCACCCCTTAGTTTCCATTCATGTCTCCTGGTGGATGAGCCTTCTATTCTGTTAACAATTTCTGATTAGGGCATTTTGTGAATGCTTCTCATGAACTTGAATGCCTCAATCATATCACCCCCCTCCCTTCTAGTTTCTAGAGAGTACATGTTCAGTGTCTTTAGTCACTCCTCATAAGACAGCCCCTGGAGGCCCCTGAACCATCTTAGCTGACCTTCTCTACACAGTCTCCAACTTATTCCTGTCCTTCCTAAGGTGAGGGTTCCAGAACTGGGCACAGTATTCCAGCTGGGGTCTCACCAGGGGCCTGTAAAGTGGAAGGATCATTTCCCTGTCCCTACTGTTGAAACCTCTCCCTATACACTCCATTGTTTTATTTGCTTTTGCTGTAAGCTTTGTTGCATTGTTTTGATTGCTTAGGGGTGTCACATATGATGACCCCAAGATCCCTTTCCTCATGTGAGCTGCCGAGTTGGACACCATTGAGCCAGTAATCTGCTTTGGGGTTCCTCTTACCCAGATGCAACGCCTTGCACTTTTTTTTGCATTGAACTGCAGATTTCAAACCTTGGATCATCTCACCAATTTTTCAGATCTTTCTGGAGATCCTTCACTGCCTCAGCACTGTCAACCCTACCACTTAACTTGGTGTCATCTGTGAAAAGGGCTATTTTGCCCTGGACACCTTCTCCAATGTCACTAATGGACATATTAAAAAGGACCAGTCCCATGACCGATCCCTGTGGCACCCTGCAAGTGACCTCCATCTCACCTGACCTCACCCCACTGACCACCACTCTCTGCTGCCTATCCTTCAGCCAACTTCCCACCCACCTGATTATGCCCCCAGCAGTGCCTAGATCCTCTGACTTCTTTAGTAGGTGCTTATGTGGCACTGAATCAAAGGCCTTACTAAAATCAAAGTATAGGAGATCCACTGGGTAGCCGTTATCTAATTCTTTAGTCACCCAGTCAAAGAACATAATGAGGTTTGTCTGGCATACGAACATACGAACATATGAAATTTGCCAGCAGATAAAGGCCTAGAGGTCTATCAAGTCTGCTCAAATGTGCAGCTAGCACCCCTTATTCTGCAGCTGCCCCTCCCTTCCACCCTTCCCCTTCATTAACCCTCCCCCTTGTCCTGTCCCATCCTCGTTTGAAGCAGTCCACTGTTCTACTGCATACCACTTCAGCAGGTAACGCATTCCACCCAGCCACCACCCTCTCTGTAAAAAAGTGTCTCCTCATCTCCCTCCTGAACCTTCCTCGCTCCAGTCTCATCTCATGGCCCCTGGTGTCCCTCTCCTCCCTTACTTTGAACAGCCCCTCTGTACCTGTGTTGTTTATTCCTTTCATGTATTTAAAGGTTTCAATCATGTCACCCCTGTCTCTCCTCTCCTCCAGTGAGTACATGTTCAACTCCTTCAACCTCCTCTCGTATGATAAGTTCCCCAGCCCATTGATCATCTTTGTCACTCTGTGCTGCACCCCCTCCAGTAACTTAATGTCCCTCTTCAAATACGGGCGCCAGTACTGCACGCAGTACTCCAGGTGTGGTCTAACTAATGACCTATACAGTGGCAGAATCACCTCCTCCCTCCTCGAGGATATACCCCTTGCAATACAACCCAGCATTTTGTTGGCCTTTGCAGCTGCCTTCCTACATTGTGCCGAGTTGTTCATTGACCCTGTAAATGAGCACACCCAGATCCTTCTCCTCCTCTGTCTGGGCTAGCTGCACTCCCCCTAGCTGGTAACTCCTCCTTGGGTTCTTCATCCCAAAATGCAGCACCTTGCACTTTTTGGCATTAAAGCCCAGTTGCCAGGTGTCTGACCAGGTTTCAAGCTTTGCCAGATCATCCTGCAACCCCTGCCATCCCTCTAGGTCATCCACCACCACGCCTACCTTGGTATCATCAGCAAACAGACTGATCTTGCTCTTGATGTCCCATGATATGTCTGCATGGCCTTCCTGATATGAACCCATGTTGTCTCCCATCCTGAAGTCCATTCTTTCCCAGGTATTCTGTTAGATCCTGTTTAATTTATGTTTTCATTAATTTCCTGACTATAGATGTGAGGCTCATGGAGCTGTAATTGCAGATCTCCCCCCTACCCCCTCCCTTGTGAAGAGGTACTATATATAAATATTTCTGAAACATATTATAGTCTTTCAGCTTAGCAGTCTTTTCACATCCACTGGTACTAATACCTATTGGTACTAACACCTATCGGTAATTGCTGGAGACTCAACAGCCTCTCTCTCTCTCTCTCTCTCTCTAGGAACATGTCAGAAGTGTCTTCCCGAGGGAGGAAGACTCTGGAATTTTATAGCCTAACTTGAGAGGGTCTTTCAAAAAGCCACCAATCACATCATAGTTGCCTGACTTTTTGCTATTTTTCTACCAATCAGACTGGTGCACATGAGTGTTAGTGTCACTGGGTGCCATTTACCTGTTTGCTATGAAGCGCTGTGCCTTGTGGTTACCAAATAGGTGATAGTACCAATAGGCGTTAGTACTAGTGGATGTGAAAAGACTGCTAAGCTGAAAGACTATAATATTTTTCAGAAATATTTATATGATTTATAGCAAGTTTGCTTCAGCTTGGGTATTGCTTATATTATTCATAAATACATTTTGAAATTATTTTGGGACTTTTCAGGCTATCAAGGTCTCTTTGTCCTGTGGCTTTGCCTGGACTGTTCCAGGTCCCTGGGAAGTGACATTCCTGGTATCAATCAAACTGTCAGATTTATAATACTGACAGCTTTGCCATAATTGTTGTAAGGTTTTAGTAGCTAGTGTTGACTAGAATGCTTTTGCCTGGCCTACCTGTATCCAGACTCGGGTAATGGGGAAAGATTCCCCCAGTATCAAAACCCTTCCTATTCTGCCTGATAAAACTTATTTCCAGTACTGGGACAAATACTATATATCTCTCTTTCTTCCTCTGGTTCAGGGGCTGCCTTGCATCAAGTTCTCAGAACTCAGTTGCAAAGTGGGGAAGGGGGCAACCTTCCACACTTATATAGATATGCCCTGGCAGCACATCTACAGATAGTCTGTCTATGGACCTCCCATTCTATGGACATACACCTCCCATTGGAATGCAGTTGGTACACTAAATGACTTTCACCCACTCCATAAGTATCTATTTGCACACACACACCCAACTATCTCCTCTATGCGAGGTTCCTGCAATTTACAACAGTCACCCTGACGCTATGGTATTCCCTACTATGGACTCTGGCTTTTCATAGGTTAAGAGGATGGCTTCTGCCCTCCTGTATATTCAGGCCTGTTCTGTCAATCAGATAGAAACAACTTTACTGAGTTAGGGTCATTGACTGGGTGACTAGAGAATTAGATCAGGGTGAAGTGGTGGATGTGGCCTACCTAGATTTCAGTAAGGCCTTCAACACCATTCCACACAGGAGACTGATACACAAGCTGGGCAGCCCGGGAGTGGCTCCTAAGGTGGTAAAATGGGTAAGAAATTGGTTGAGGGATAGGCGACAGAGGGTGGTGGTAAATGGAGTTCACTCCAAGGAGGGGAAGGTGACAAGTGGGGGGCCACAGGGATCGGTACTGGGGTGGTTCCTTTGTAATGTCTTTATTAATAACATTGCAGGGGGGTTAGTATAGAAGGTATGCCTTTTTGCAGATGACACAAAGGTCTGCAACATTGCTGACACTCAAGGGGAAGTGGAAAAAATTAGGGATCTAAGTAAGCTTGAGGAGTGGTCAAGAATGTGACAACTAAGATTCAATGCAAAGAAGTGCAAAATCATGCACCCGGGGCACAGAAACCCAGGGGAGGAGTACATGATGGGGGGTGGTACTGATGGCCACCAAAGAGGAAAGGGCTGGGAAGTAATGATATCTGATTATCTAAAACTGGCCAAACAGTGTGACAAGGTAGTGGAGAGAGCCAGTGGGGTGTTGGGGTGCATAAGGAGGGGTATCACCAGCAGAAAGAAGGAGGTGGTGATATCACTGTAAAAATCACTGGGGAGACATAATCTAGAGTACTGTGTCCAGTTCTGTAGGCCAAATCTCCAGAAGGATATAGACAGAGTAAAGGTGATCCACAGGAAGGCAACTAAAATGGTGCAGGTTCTGCACCAAACGCCCTATGAGGAGAGAACAAAGGATCTCAATATGTACACTCTGGAGAAAAAGAGGGAGAGGGGGGATATGATAGAGACTTTCAAATACCTCAAGGGTATAAATAAGGTACAGAAGGGAAACATTTTCCTGAGAAAAAGATGTTCAAGAACAAGGGGTCATGCTATGAAGCTGGCAGGCGGTAGACTCAGGGAAAATGTGAGAAAGTACTTCTGCACTGAAAGGGTGGTGGATACATGGAACAGCCTCCCAATGGAGGAGGTGGGGCAAAAATTATAACGGCATTCAAATATGCATGAGCTAGGCATAAGGAAACCTTAGTGGTTTGGATAGGGGGATAAAGCTGGAGATCAAGTAAGGTCTGCGGTATTACAGTAGGTAGGGAAAGTGGGCAGGCCAGGTGGACCAAGCTGTCCTTATCTGCCATCTATTTCTATGTTTCTATGTCACCTTGGTTTGTTTTCTGTGTAGCAGTTATTGGACAGCCATGGAATCATGCCCTTTGAATCCCTGAAGCAAATATTCTCTACAGAGGAGAGATTACTTTAAATACCTGCAGCTCTGTCCTTTCTGCAACATACTTAGGGAGCAATGACTCTTTACCAAAGCAGACGGGATTGCTAGCTAATATCCTTATGGGATCACAGAAAGAAGATTTGTGGCAGCATTTAATAGAGAATCTTTATGGTGGTTTTTAGGTGGTGATCCCAGACTCTATAACCTTCATCCTCCAGAAACGGAATTGGGAAATAGATGCTAATTTCCCCAGGGCTAATGGCAAAAGTATACTATGCTGGTATTTAAAATAATATCAGCCTCATACCTGCAGGAGTTTTTTGGAAATGCCACTCCAGATTTTTTAGGACCCTGGAGATCCAAGAGAAATTCCTTGGGCTGGATGTGAGATTATGTTGGCAGGGCTGTGGCATCCCTCATGCGGACCAAGCCCACATTTTTTTGGGGGCACAAGTTAGCAGACTTTTGCAGAAATTACTCGGTCGCAGGATACAGAAACAATTTTTAACATCACCGATCTAGTTACACCATCTCTGGTCTTTTTCTCCATCCCATCCTGGGAATACAAAATCAAAGGCAGCTCTCTGAAATTATTACTTTTGTTGATCACAGTTGCAAAGAAGACCATTACAAGGTCGTAGTTAAGTACAGTATGCCTCTCCAAGCACATGTAGCATGCTTTGACTCAGCATATATATCTTCTGGAAAACTGTACAGCAGTATTTTCCAGTACTTGGGAAGCCTTTGGCAGTCTGGTACAGATGGGTCTCTCAGTATGTTGATATTGATGTGTCCTTTATCCCATTGTTCTGGCTATTTTAGAGGTTTAAAAAACATTGCACACCCCTATCCTCCTTCCACTCCACAGAGTATTAGATGGACAACTGATTGTTAATACATCAGTGGACTTTTTAAGCATATGTGTCACACACAAGTGCTTCAGTGTCAATTTGTATATGTTTGTACCTTATTGCTTGGTCATGCTCTTCACCTCTTACTTTCGCTGTATGACTACCCCTACATCTTTTGTATGAAAATCAATAAAACAATTTTATTACAAAAAAAAAATTATTTGGTGTTCCTGCCAATGTGATAACCTTTAATCCATTTTTTGTCAGAGAATAGACAATACTTCTGCACCGTCTCACTCTCATGGGGTCATGTCTCAAGTCTGATCACTTTTTTTATTTAAATAATTGCAACAATAAGAGTCACATATTGGGGATTACTAAACAATGAACTGTGCACCTTCCATAAGCCGTTCACTTTTTTGTGAAGCCATATAATTTTCTTTACTCCTGACTCAGCATCTGATAGTGCGCAGCTGACATCAAACAGACTAACACTATTGTCTCAGAATCACACTGTAAAGCAAACTAGGCAGTGCACAATGAAAAAATACCAAAAAAGGCATTTGTTTTCACACTAATCTTTTTTCAGGCCCAGTGTCCCAAATTTTTTTCACACATTTTGATTAAAAAAGCATCATTAACTGAATTGCTTTTCTTCAGGAAGTTCTACAATTCAATTACCAAATGGAATGTAAGATTGGCACACTTACGTTGCTTTGCCCTCAGCGGGTTAAAAACACATCCTAGTGGTGGATTTATTTAATACTCTCTGCTTGGACTGCTCTGCTCATTAGACTAAGAGATGAACACACTTAAAATGGCTGCTGTTCCACCCAAACATCCCACCCACCCCCCTCTTTGTGCTCAGAATGGTGCCATGCCATCAACTCAATGCCACTAAGTACCAACCCACCCCTCCCACTGGCCATTTCCTGCTACAAAAAAAGGCCCAATCAATGATTCATATGACATCTGCTAGGATCATCCCCAACACAATTTGTCCTGTCCAGTGCCGGCCTCTTTCTACAGTAATGCTGTTACCTAACTACCATTTGCTAACCCAGTGCAGTCTTCCTGCAAGCTTACATTGTTTTTAAACTTTTTTTCTCACTCATTTCCCAGTTCCCTGTTCCTCAGTGTCCGTTACTTTTTGGAACAAAACCATCACCACCAGTGATAACAGTGGTCTGCCTCAGTCTCCCACTGTGAGTCAATATACACAGAAACATAGACACTGTTAGCAGAAACGACCATTGGTGGCCAGGCCTGCCAGCACAGTGGTAGCACTACCACTTCAGGCACTGATGATCTGCATTTGGAAGTGAACTAGGAGTGTCAGAGGGTTGGCCAGGGGAGGAGAATTCAGCATCCAGGGGACTACTCTCTTTCTCTAGGTTGAGGGTAGTACAGTGCCCGGTGTATGCCTGACCCCTAGCATTGACTAAAGCAGAATGCTGGGGACACAACATGTGGGCAAAGGAGCAGCAGACATTGGGTAAGCTGCATGTGGAAGCGCACGCATCATCACCCTTGATGTCATTTGCATCCACACTCTTGGGGGAGGGAAAGGAAATCAGAAGTTATCCTGGCTGGCAGAATGACCACCAACCCCTTACAGGCTCTGCATCAGTGACCCAGGCACTGTCCAAACTTGATCCTTAATCAGTGGGTCAAGGAAGACCCCTCATCACCCTGCCATGGCAGGCACATTGTTGGGGAATCAGTCCAGGTAAGTCCAGGGAGAAGCTGGGTGTGATAGGGTTGGATAAGACCCTCTCCCTTTGGTTATGCAGAGAGTTAAATGCAAGGATCTATTTTGTCCTCTCCTGTTCTGCCACTTATGTCTGCTGTTCCCTGTCTGATTGTGCAATCAGATTTTTCTTGTGACACCTGGGAATTGGCTACTCTGATAGTTCCACAATTTCCCCCCATTATCTCCCTTCATTCACTTGCCATTTCTATTCTTTCTTACTCCCTTTTCTTCTCTGCGGTTAAAAAATATATATGTGAATCTTTATATATGAAATTGGGATCCCTTCGTTTGCAAATGTATATCATTATATTGTTAAAATGATTGCAGAAAGATATTTGGGTTCATTAGAAAAGGCAATTATCTGAAACACAAGCTTGTTTACAGAATTGTCAACAGAAAACAAGATCTGGGACAAAATGTATTATATTGTTGCACCATATAAAAATAGGTGTGCTGTTCAGGCTGGTCTTAGGAAAGGAAATGACAAAGTTTTGATACATTTTGTGAAAAACAGGAGATGCAATGTACAATAACAGGATGCAGAGTTTGAACTGCCAGGCAAAAACATCTGATATAATCAAAGCAATGTTTTTCCAGGAAAGAGACTCAGATGGAGGACTTTCTTGTTTGTACTGTCTTTATGAAGGGCTATCCTGTACAATTTCATTTTTCTATTTTATTGTTATCAATAAAGTCATCAAGGCACAGGTCAGAAAGCATAGGAAAACCAGGAGCAGTTACAAAATTCCCAAGTAGTATTTTATTATTTGCAACAAAAATAGAATAAAAATAACAAAAAAAAAATGTTCAGGATAGCTATATAAAAGGCAGTACAAACAGAGAAAACAAAAGTCCTTCATCTGAGGGTTATTTTCAATCTCAGATCTCAGTCTCGGTCTACCCCCAAGAAAAAATATTGCTGCTCTTCTTATAACAAGTCTTTGTCTAAAAATTAACTTCTTCATCCTGAGCTCATTAAGGAGATATCCTGTTTCTCGCGAAATGTATCAGAGTTCTTGTCAGTTTCTTTGCAGTGCAGACTTGCAAACAGAACAGTGTCCCAAGCTGGCCACCTGCTGGAGAGGAGAGGAGAGAACAGATCCTTGCATTTATGTCTTTCTGCATAACAAATGTGACATTGCCTTATTCAACCCTGTCATAAATAATAATAAAATGTTACTTGCAAATTTGAAACTTCTGGACTGCCTATGTTTCCTGACCTATGCCTCTACAACAGTGGGTGAAGGGACTAGGGAAGGGGTCAGTGAGAGTGTGGCCAGCCAGGATGGGGGAGTATAAAGAGATCAACAATGAAAGACCATTTTTCCATCCAGTCTGCCCTGTTTTACCCTACCCTATCATATAACCTATTGTCTAGATGGAGTTTTGGCCCTTGCCCTCTTGCTCCCTGCCTTACTTCTACCCCCCCTGCACAGCTATCAGTCCATTTACTCTACCTTAGCCTTGCTTGAATCCATTTATCTTTTTTGCTCCCACCGCCTCAGTTGGTAGGCTGTTCCATAACTCTGAATTCCCTGTCCCCACCAGCTTCCATTCATGTCCCTTCACCCTGGGGCAAAATGGAAACTGGATAGGAGTCCTCCCTGCCTGGCCCCTATACCCAAGGGCTCCACTTTTAGTGAGCAGCTTACTCAGTCAGCCTCAGAGTCTCATCCAAGCTGGGTGGGTTCTGCAAAACCAGGTCCATTAGAAACAAGATGGCAATAATTGCTGATCTTGTTGGGTCATCGGACCTGACTTGCATCACTGAGGCCTGGCTGGATGGGAATGCAGGCTCAATTCTTGAGTCAGTGGTTTGAGACAGTTTCTCAGTGACACACCGCTCAAGGCTGGATCATAGGGGTGAGGGTGTGGCCATTTGTTTTAAAATGGAATTGGGCCTGATAGATGTTCCAGTGGGGGACACCAGATCCTTTGAATGTATCCTGGGTGTAGGTGGGGGGTGCAAAGTTCTTCTTGTCTACCAACCACTCGGGGACGTGAAGCAGTTTTTGCAGGAAGTTGCAGACTTCATTGTCGAGATGGTGTTGGAGTCACTCAGATTGATGGTGCTGGGTGACTTCAATGCCTGGGTCGATGATGAACTCTCGCAGTTTGGTCAAGATATATTCTAACTTATGATTTTGTTGGGCTTCTCACACGCTGTTACCTCTGCAACCCATAATTCTGGACATTCACTGGACCTGGTCTTCCTCCCGGGTATGGAGATCTCTGATTTGGTGGTGGAGCCAATCGGTTGATCTGATTACACTATCAGGTTCAATTTCCAGGCCCCCCTCATAGTCCTGCCCCTGTGGAGATGGTCTGGTATCGTACTTTAAGGGGAGTAACCCCAGAGGGTCAGATGGCAGTATTGGACCTAACAGGACTTCTGACTGCTAGCATTGGTCTGGACATCCTGCTGCAAGCTTCTAACATGGCTGTGGCAGCGGCTCTGGACTCCATTGCTCCTGTTCGTGTTCGCTCCCTCACCCTTCTCCCTGGTCCTCTTGGTTTGATGGGACCTCGAGGGAGATGAGGAGAGAGGGGTGAAGGATGGCGCGATGCTGGTGGAAATCTGGTCTTGATGACGATAGGTATAGATTGATGGTCCATTACTCAGACTATCAATTGGTGAGCTCCTGTAAGAAGGCAGTATTCCTGTCCGGGGAGATCACCGCTGCAAGGAACCAACCTGCTCAGCTCTTCCAAAAGATGGACGGACTGTGCAATCCAGCCTGTCTACAAGTTCGGAGAGCGTTGTCACAGGATAAGTGTGATGAGTTTGCTCGCTTCTTTGCAGATAAGGTTGCTGACATTAGATCAGAGATCATCTTAGCTAGCTCCAATGGGCGGGGTGGTGATTGGTCAGAGGTTGCAGAACCTTGGTTTTGTTGGTCTGCTTTCATCCAGCTGGTGATCGTCAATGTGATAGGGATCGTCCAGAATATGCGGCCAACCTGCTGTGGTTTAGACCCAGGCCCAATTCGCTTTCTTGTGGGATGTGTTGATGTCATCAGCCCGGTCCTGGCTGAGATAGTCCAGAGGTCGCTCAAGATGGGTAAGTTTTCTGACTTCCTGAAGGAGGCAGTGGCTACGTTCCTCCTTAAGAAATCTTCTCTCTACCCAGACTGTCTCGCCAGCTACAGACCTGTTTCTAACCTGCCCTTTGTGGGCAAGGTTATTGAGAAGGTGGTTGTGCTGCAGCTGAATGTACATCTTACCATCTATGACATCTATGATCCTCTCCAGTCAGGATTTAGGAAGAGGCATAGCACTGAGACCGCCCTGGTTGGAGTGCTCAATGATCTCCTGTATGCACTGGCTGCCAGTTCAGTAGTGGATCACCTTCAAGGTTGGCTTTCTAACTTACAAGACCCTACATGGACAGGGACCAAGTTATCTGCAAGAGCTCCTATGTCTCTACTTCCCCCTCCGACCACTCCACTCCGCCAAGGAGGGATTGCTAGAAATTCCCAGGGTTCGCTTGAAGACCTCAAGAGCCTGTGCATTTGCTTTTGTGGCTGCTACCCTGTGGAATTCTCTACCTCCTCGGATAAGGGGGTTCCTGACTGTGGAGTGCTTCAAATTTGCTTTGAAAATGTATTTATTTTCTCTTGCTTATCCTGATTACTACTCTGTGGATTTTGTCATTTTAAGGTGTTTTAAATTTTATGGTTTTAATTGTTTTGTAAAAGCACTTTGATATTCTTTGAATTACGCTTCATATAAATAAAAGTTATTATTATTATTATTATTATTATTATTACTGACCCACTGTTCCTGCTGGATAGTTTCTCATAGTATACATTGTTTATTCCTTTCAGAAACTTACATGTCTCTGTCATGTCATCTCTCTCCATTCTGGCCACCAATGGGTACATGTTTAGTGTCCTAAGTTGATCCTCATAAGATTTTCCCTGTTGGCCCTGAATCATTTTTGTTATCCTACACTGCACCATCTACAGCCTGTCTCTGTCTTTCAGGTGGGAACTCAAGAACTGGGCACAGTATTTGAGATCAGGTCTCAACAGTGATCTAAAAAGAGGTAGTATTGCCTCTTTTCTGCCTCTGTAGAACCCCCTCCTAATACACCCCAACATTCCGGTTGCCCTGCTGTAAGCCTTGCTGAATTGGCTAGTTTGTTTTAGGGAGTTGCATATGATTACTCCCAGGTCTCTTTCCTCTCAAGTACTGGCCAGCCTAACCTCTACCATTCAATATTTCTGTTTGGGATTCTTATTCCCTGCATGCTTCTACATGCACTTTATAGCATTGAATTTCAACAGACAAACCTTGGACCACCTCTCTAACCTTTGCAGGTCTGCCTGTAACTCTCTCACCCCCTTATCACTGTTTGCCCTGCCACAGAGCTTAGTGTCATGTGTGAATAGGCACAACTTGCTTTGTATACCTTTTCCTATGTTGCTAATGAACATATTGAAGAGGACTGGTCCCATGCCACAGAGGGCACTCTTGTTGATCTGCTCCTCACCACAGCTGCATTATTTGGCCCTGGATAACACTTGCTATACTTAATCCACACCTGAGGCAGACAAACAACATCAGCCAATCAGCTATTGTGGCCCATCAATGCTCCCTCCACCTCAACCACTGTCCTAACAATAGAGTAGTCAATGACTACTACCTTTTGCCCTGCTTTGAAGCCTTTGCCTTCTTCCTCCTTGCCAGGTTGGGTATTCTTGTACCAGATATTCCCCCACCAGCCCCAGTTTCTTGTTGACTCCCCTCAATGTGGTAAGATAGAATCTGATACAGTACCTGTATCTGGTGTCCACTGGCAGTGGTGCTCTCTTATGACAATGCCTGTTACCTTCTTTCTCCACTCTTATCCATTTCCCATCCCTAGCACTATAATCACAGCCCCTTCCGGTTTCCTCTCTACCCTTTCTAGTTATACCAACTACCCCCTCAGCACTAGTGCCCAATCCATTGCCTCCTCTGCCCCATCCACATCAGCTTCTTGCTTACCTCTTGCACCCATGTGGTACATCCAACTCACACTCCAGCCCAGTAATGCCATGATAATACATGATAATATGACAATTGCCATGAGGGGGCATGTCAAGAAGAAGGAGTGGTTTTCAAACACTGCTCATGCTTGTGTGGCATTTTCTTTTCTGCTGTGGAAGGGACAGTGTGCTGATCGGGTCAGTCGGGCCAAGGATTTGTGTACTGCTATCATTTTTGGGGCTGTCAGGACTCATTGGTGCTCCAGTAACCCTGAAAACTTCCAGGACTTTTGAAGTTCTGCCTCCTGCTCTCTTAGACAGTTGGGTGATTGCCATGAGAGAGCGGGTGTGTCAGGGAGAAGGAGCATTTTTCAATCACGACTCATGCTTGTAAGGCATTCTTTTTTGCTGTGGGAGGGACAGTATGCTGATTGGGCCATTCAAGACAACACTTTGTACACTCTGATTGTTTTGTGCTGCTGTCAGGACATATTGATGTGCCAGTGACCCAGTGACCCCACAGACTTCCTGGGCCTTTATGGTTCTGCCTCCAGCTCTCTTAGCCCATTGGGTGATTGCCATGAGAGAGGGACATGTCGGGGAGAAGAAGCAGCTTTCAAACACCAGTCATGCTTGTGTGGCATTCTTTATCTGCTGTGGAAGGGACAGTGTGCTGATCAGGCTAGTAGGGCAAAGGTTTTGTGTATTCCTATCATTTTGTGGGGCTGTCAGGAACATTTTGGTGCTTCAGGGAGAATGCAAACTTCCTAGACTTTTGTAGTTCTGCCTCTTGTTCTCTTAGCCAATTGGGCAATTGCTGTGAAAGAGTGGCATGTCATTCCTAGTTTTAAGCTTTGTTGTGTTAGCAGTCCTCTGCTGCAGTCCGATTGCTTAAGGGCTGTAGCATAAGAGCATCATGGAGTCTGCATGGAGTCAGCCATGAGTCAGTCATTTGACTGACCATGCTTCTCCCCTGGGCTCATTTGGCTCCCTCTCTTATTGTCTGTTTTCTGCTGAATTTGTAAGCATAATTAGTTCTCTATTAATGTTCTCTCTTTATATTGTAATGCAGCTCTTATGAGCCTACACCTGTTTATCATTGTCAGTACTTAATCTGCTTTTATTCTGTTTTTTTAGTTTAGCTTTGTTATTGCACCCAAGTTCTAATTATCCTAGTTTACCCTCATTGGGTTACCCATAATGAAGCTATTTACGGATTGTTTTTATCTGAGCATTTATCCTCATTTCGTTTTTTTGGGTTCATGCTGCATTTTAATTGCATATGTTTTGTGAACTACTAGGTTCTTCGGCTAACCTAACAGGTTTTACCCTGTTTATTTTTTTGTCTCTGTTTCCCATTTAGTTTTACTTATTTTTACGTCTTGGTTAAGTCACACACCTCACCATTAAGCTGGCTCCTGTCTATAACCCTCGATGGATCTGTGAGTCTTTACATGCAATCTTGTCCCTAGGTGTGAAAAATCTGCACATAATATGTCTCTACAATCCGCCCACCGGAGGGGTGGAGAGTTTTCATGAACTACTCCAGCTAACATCACAAACTATTAACATGAACGAAGCCATCATACTTAGTGATGTAAATCTAAACTGGCTGGGCCTTTCTCATAGCACTCTTGCATCTCTAGTCCAAGGTCTTAACTTCCACCAGCTTATAACTGAGAACACCAGGATCATAAACTCCCAATCAAGTACGCTGATAGATTGGATTCTCACAAACAGACCTGACCACAAGACAAAGGCAGGTATCCTGGCTGATGCTATAACCGACCACTCACTCACTATCTGCCACTGGCGCTCTGGTCCACCACCCTCTCCTCAGTCCCGCCTGGTCACGTTTACCAACTTTGCACATATGGATTTAAACGCTTTTCTCCTAGACGTATCCAACATTGACTGGTATTAAATCTACCAAGCAACAAAAGTTGAAGACGCCCTAAACGTGTTCCTGACCAGGTTCAGAGATGTACAAAATAGGCATGCACCGAAAGTGCAGAGAAGGGTCAGGGGACAACAAACGAGATGGCTCCATAAAGATCTCCGACAACTAAGAACCAGGGATAAACTATGGAAGCACTTCAAAGACACTGGTCTACCTAGGGACTACTCAATCTACAAGCAACACAGAAACTCCTGTAAAAAGCAGATAAGGCTTGCAAAAAGCAAATACTGCCAGGACCTGCTAGCCAGCTCAGCACATAATTCCCACAAATTCTGGGGTCACATCAAGACCTTCCTTGGTACCCCACAATCTGTAACCCCCTCGGAAATGATACTAGATGGTATCCACTGTAACGACTCCCTCACCATAGCAAATGCTTTCAATAAGTTGTTCTCTGATCTGTCTCCTTACACATCTACACTACCACCTGCACCTGTTGCATCTCAGCCCCCTGCTACTAGTGAACTAGCCGGCCCTCCAACCAATAATCCTGTGCTTCAAACAACCAAGTCCTTCTACTTCAAGGCTGTGTCCGAAACACAAGTCTTTAACCTACTAAACACCATATCTGACAACACCAGCTCTGGATCTGACTCTCTGGAACCACGCCTTCTAAAGGCAGCTGCTCATCTCATCCATCCTCTAGCCAAAGGTGTTCAAACTGTCCCTCTCCAATGGTACCTTTCCAGATATCTGGAAATCGGCAAGGATTACCCCCATCTTCAAAAAGGGAAACAAGAACGAAATCTCAAATTATAGACCAATAGCGATTCTCTCGGTCCTCAACAAAATCTTAGGAAAATTGGTAGCCACTCAGACCATTGAGTTCCTTGAAACCTCAAAATTACTATGTGAAGCACAACATGGTTTCAGGAAAAATCATAGTACTACAACTGTGCTAGCCAAACTCACCTCAGACACTCTCACAAGCATGGATGAAGGTCAGCTCACTGGTGCTGTCTTCATCGATCTCACCAAGGATTTCGACCTCGTGGATCACCCCTTACTCCTGTCCATCCTCCAAGAACTTGGCTTCTCATCTCCCGTCACAAGCTGGTTCAGAAGTTACCTAACATATAGGACCCAAGCTGTCAAACTAAACTCCGCAATCTCTGGCAGCACCACTATCAACATTGGAGTGCCACAAGGCTCAATACTGGGCCCTCTCCTGTTCTCATTGTTCATTAACAACCTTCCTAGCAGCATCGTATCCTGTGCCTCTCTTCTCTACGCAGATGACCTGGTCATCTATGCTAGTTCGGATAATATCGACCACCTAAATGTGATGCTGACCTCTGCTTTCCACACTGCTCAACAGTGGCTAAACTCCCATCGCCTTATCCTGAACTCCAGCAAAACCAAAGCAATGCTACTGGGCACTACCCATAAGCTAAGATCCTGCTCTTCTCCTTTAAAAATACTAGACCTGGACGGGACCCCTCTTGAAGTAGTCAACACATTCCGCTATCTTGGCATCCTACTTGACCAATCCCTGGACCTGAACCTGCATATTCAAGAAACCTGCAAAACTGTGAACTGCAAACTGGGGGCTGCCTACAGAACCAGCTATATGCTTACACCTGCTGCCAAGCTGGCCATTGCCAGAGGAATCCTCCTACCCGCTCTTACCTACTGCACTCCTATCCTGACTATGGCGCACAAAACTACCTTGCAAAAATGGGATGTCACCTACAACAATGTATGCCGTTATGCTTCAAAGGCCCCTTGGCTCAAGCATCACTGCCAACTGTATAGAGACCTTGGCTGGCTCTCTCCCTCTGCCACCAGACTTTACTATCTAGGCTGCCTCTGCGACTCCGTCATCAGAATGGACAGACCAGCATCACTAGCTGAGCTGCTTCAGCCCGCTTCCTCTTCACGTGAACTGAGATCATCAGATAAATCTCTCCTGAAAGTCCCCCGTTGCCACACCTCAAAGGGGTCTGGTGCATTCGGGCATACTGCCCCACAAATGTGGAACATGCTGCCACTTGATCTAAGACATACATCGTCACACTACCTCTTGAAGTGTGGGCTACGCAACCACCTAGTTTCAATGGACCAATGTGCCTGCTATGACCCTACCTGAGCCTGTCCTACCACACCCCCTTTCTCCTGCCTCATCCTCCCCCCATGCTAGATCCCCTCACTCCAAACACTCACTCTCCCTGCTATCTCTTCCTTACCCTATCTATCTGCTTATACTTCCCTTATCTCACTTCTCGGTTATGTAGCCTATTGCACTTTTCAATGATTGTGTTATATGAAATTAGACCTTATTGTTATGCCTCTTCGGTTGTACGGTGTATAGTGTCTGCACCTTGCCTTTCGCCCTTCACACTGTTTTAGCCTGTTAACTGCTGTTTAAACCTTTACTTATATTTAGCTGATGGTTTTTTTCTGTGTATTGGGTACTGGTACAACTAAGGTCTCAGCCTCTCCCTCCCACCCTTATAAGTTCCTCCCGGTTTGTCTGCTACAGCCAACCTGGCTCCTTCCTTTTGTCCCTCCTTCCTACAATCTCCCTCCTAAGCCTGCCTGTCTGTGCTCCTATGTCCTCTACAGACCCGCTACAGGGGTGACATCCAGCTTCCATGCGCTGGACTCACCCGCTCCACCACCCCGACTGAGCACGATCCCATGCCCGGGAACAGAACCGTGAGCCCGGGCACTTTCCTACCTCGACCGCTTAAAGCCGCTCATTTGCCGATGTTCACCCCGACCCCGCCTGTTGGACACTCTCAAGCAGGTGGCGGTTCCATGAGCTCGGTTTCAGATCCCAGCCTTCTGCCTCAAAAGCTGTAAAGTCCCTTCGCACCCCGACTGAATTTCAGCTCCTATGCCCGGTAACAGAACCAGTGGCCCGGACACTTTCCTTACCTTCGACCACCGATGACGCAAGGTTGCCTTATTTCACCTCCAACCCCCCACCTTCTTGATACTTCTAGCCGGAGAGTGGACCCATGAGTCCGGCTACAAGTCCCTGCTATCTGCCACGGAAGCCATTAGAGTGCACTACTAACCTGCTCTCATGGATCCTTAAGCCCCCGCCTTCACCATGTCCCCCCCCTTCTTTCTTCCTCTCACCATGTCTGCCAGTATAATCTCTGAGGTCTGTCCCGGTACCAGTACCCGTTTTCTCCTGCTACCTGTAAAACAATTGTGATATTTCAGTGTACCTTGGACCTGTAACCCTGCCTCATTGTCTTTGCAACTGTACTATGTATTGTTCCTGTGCCTCCCAGGTCGTGCCTGAAAATAGTCACCTGTTGGCTAGTGCACTTACCCGGTAAACAAAAACTAAATAAATAAATAAAATAAGTCCTCCCCAGTTGAATTTGTTCAAGGCCCAGTTAATTTATTTTAATTCCAGGTTTCACATTTGGTTGGCTTCTTTTACCTTCTCCTGTACTCCTTGGAGTAACTCACCCCCCCTCCCCAGTTTTACTTGCCATTGCAGTCTGTGTTCTTGCCTTGGGTTTCATACTTTCCACTATGCTGCTCCTGTCACTGTCTCTCTCTTTTCCCCTTCCTGTTTTCCCTTACCACTCCCCCTTCCATCTTCCCTAACCTCCCTCTGTCCCCTTTCCTCCTTTCCTCACCCTCTCCCACACTCCTGTTTCCTAACCTTGTCTCATCCTCACTGACATCCTGGATGCAGTCTCTTCTCATCTTCTTGGCTTCACCTCAAAACTCTCAAATCTTTCTTTCCCTCCTACCTTGCTAAATTCTTATTCTTCCTTCTTGCCCTCTCCCTCCTCTTCACATAAGTGTTTTATAGACTCTCTTAAGCTTATTGTCTCCTTGCTGCTTTTAATTGTAGGAGACATTGAGCTTAACCCTGGCCCTTCCCCTTCTTCCCCTCTTCCCAAAGGTTTGAGAGTGTCCCATGTAAATACCCGTAGCCTTCTCCCTAAAATTGTTCTACTACAACCACTTATGGTTAATCTTATGGTTGATGTATTATGATCTTGGAATTCTGGCTCCCCTCTAGGGTCCCTAACCCCTCTGTTGCCACCTCAGGTTTTACCATTATTCATCAGGATTGAGCAAAGAGGGATGGTAGCATAGCCATTTACCTCTCCTCAAACTTTAATTTTGAGTGTGTGCTCCACCTCTATTCCCTCTGCTTATGAGATGCTTCTTCTCAAACTTTCCCTCCCCTTCTTGACACCTATATTTTTTTTGCTGGTGTCTACTGCTGCCTAGGTTTATCCCCACCTTCAGTAACTGAGTTGATTACCTCCATTTCCCCACTGCCTCCTCTAATGAGTCACTTATACTAGGTGATTTTAATTTAAATTGTCTCACTTCATGAATTGTGCCTCAAGGTGAACTCCCTCCTTTTAACTCAACTGATTTCTGTCTCTACTTGCTTCGATTTCAAATCTCAGAATTATTCCCTCTTGGACTGGGTCCTCTTCTCCCATCCCCATCATATTGTGGATGCTAACACCCTCCAAGATGCCTTCAGTGACCACCATACTGTCTACTGTGTGTGCAAAATTCATCATCCCAAAGTTTCTCCCAAATTAATTTAGATCTAGTCATTCTGTTCGCTGGATCTGTCCGACATTCATGCTGACCTGGTAGCCACTGACTGGTCCCCTATTTCTACAGCTGGTAATGTGGATAATGCCCTTAAATTCTTTACTTCTAAATTTATGTCTGTCTTGGATCATCATACTCTACTTAAAAGAACTAGGGTCCAAGTTTCCCACCTCCCGTGGGTCTTAGCTGGGTTACTGGCTTGTTACCATGCACGTGACCTTGCCTGGAGCACATATAAATCCTCTGGCTCCACTTCTGAGTGTACTCATTATTGGTTCATTTGCAATGCTTGTACTAAAGCTACTAGACTTACAAAGTCTGAATACTTCACATCCGCACTCCAGAACAACATTAATCACCCCTCTAAGTTCTGGAAGGTTGTTCATTCTCTTTTCTCCTTTCTGACCATGTCCCCTCTATCTGTTCTCAAGATGGGGGATACTCATATATCTCATCCTGCTGCAATGCCTCTTCTTAGAAGTCCTTTTTTACCTCCTGTGCCCAGTCACTCCTCCTCATCATCATCCCCCCTCCCCCTCTTTCTTCTTGTCATCCCACTCACTCTGTCCCTCAACCTCTCCCTCTTCTCCTTCCTCCCTACTTTCATTTTCACCCATTACTCCTGCTGTTCCTCTTAATGCTCTTTTATCTCTAAATCCTCACAAGGGTGGGAGTCCTGTTGTTCTTGACCCTAGACTCCTACTTCTCTCCACTCATGCTATTTCCCTCCTTATTACCTCCCTCTTTAACCTCTCTTTCTCCCTATGCTACAGCCCTAACTCTTGGAAGTTGGCTACTGTTTTTCCCCTTCCCAAAGTTGGTGATTTATCTCTGCCTTTAGTAACTTCTGACCTATTTCTCTCCTTTCCACTCTGGCTAAGCTCCAGGAACACCTTGTTCAATCCCAGCACTCTGCTTTTCTGGCCTCAGCTTCCTTCTTCACTCCTTTTGAGTCTTTTTTTTGTAGTTAAATGTTTTATTGATATTTTTTCAACAATACAAGAACATACATCACAAAATGATAGCATAGACAGACTAGGTATTGCTACATAAAATACAGACCTTACACAGGACAAATTATTCAGAGACCATTATGGAGCCATCTATGAGTCAAGGAGAGTGAGTATAGTTCAGGGTAACAGTAATGAACATTGATATGAATGCATTTGAACCAATACAGGGTAGACTGAGTAGTCCCCATCAAGACATGTATATTGCCTGAGGGCTTTAGAGTAACAAGGTCAAAATAAAGCAAACCTTTAACTATATGCAGTACAATCTGTGCTACAGCCTGTCACATGGTGAAGCTGAACAGACAATAAGGTAGGATTTGAGAAGTGGCAGGAATGCATGTGAAGTAAGGTCCAGGGGATATCAGGTCAAAAAGTGATAGAATGAGTGCCAATACCCCATGGAGTTCACCCAATGCCAGTTCTGGGGAATATATGGAATGGAGGTGGGGTTGGAGCTATCTGTGAGGTGTTACTTTGGAGGAAAATGTAGAAGGGGTCCAGGTCTTTGTATGAAGGTGTAACGTATTGGTTGCAAAATGAGAGAGGCAGTCATAGGTAGCAAGGGTTGATAAATTTAGTAAAAATTATTTCAATGGAGGGATAACTGGAGAGTGCCACCATCACTGAAGTAATCCCTTTGTTTCTACACTGGCATGGATTACAAAATTACATTGGTCAGAGGTGAGATGTGGAGCCTCATTTTGAGGCCTAAGAAAAGATGACCCAGGACAAGAGGAACTGACACTTTAATGATGTCTATCAACATTGTTCGTGTAGCTGACCAGAAGGGAGTAAGACTGGGGCAGGACCACAGTATTTGGTAAAGGTCATCGTGAGGTTGGCTACATCTCCAACAGTGGTCATAAAGGATAAGATAGGCTGAGTATAGGACTACAGTTGTATGCTACCAGGAGTGTAATATCTTATTTTGGATAAGTCTACTATGGGAGTCACAGACAGCATTATGGGCTACCTTCCAACTAGGGAGCCATTTCTCATTGGAGATTATCCAGCCAATGGTCGTAGCCCAATACTGTGTAGCCTTGGTTGTCAAGCCAAAAATTCAGTCTCGTATCAAGGAGTACAGTATATGGTTCCTGCTATGCCTGAGATCTTGGAAATCCATCATGACAGAGGGTGCTGGAGCAAGGGGGAGTCTGCGGCACACAGCTTCTTCAGGTGTATAGACAGGGCACTATGAATCTGAAGAAACTTCCAGAATTTAGACCTAGGTAGTCCCTATCTTGTCTGTAGGCCTTGGAAAGAGCCCGGGGCAGTAGAGTGGGGTGAGAGAATGTTGGACAAAGTATGCATACCTCTGGTTTTCCAGGTTTCCCAGTGTATAAGTTGACCACCTACTGTGACTTCGGGTTGTCCCAAAGGGGAGGTCAAGGAAGGGTGGGCAAGTTCTGTCCCAAGCCATTTCTCTAGTTGTGTCCATGTTTGGAGGGAGGCATGAACAGAGGGGGGTGCCTGTCATGGAACTTCACAAGTGTTAAAAAGCCACATGGTTGGAGAGTGGGCTGGGAACAATTAGGCTTCAAGCAGTGCCCAAAGCGGTGGTGGGAGGTCCAGGTTATGAAACCACCAGATACAGTACTTTGAGCAGTACAAAAGGCCCAATAGTATCCTTTAAACCAGGGAAGGCCCCATCCTCCTTTCCACCAGTGTATTCAAAGTTTGTTTCTGATGTATCTCAGTTGTTTGCCTTCCCACAGGAGTTTCTCTGTCAGTTTGTCAATTTTATCAAGTGGATTGTGAGGGCGATGTGAGAAAGGACATGGAGCAGTCTGGGGCAGTTATCATTTTAATCACCTCTATTTTACCTGGTATAGAAAGTTGCAAAGTTTGCCATCTGTCCAATTCGGTTTGTAATTTAGAAAGGAGGGCAGGGATATTCAAAAGTTTGCCCTTGGGCTAAATTAGCACTGCCCGGCATGCTAAATTAGCCCAGAAGCAATAGCCCACTATATTCAAAAGGAATAGCCCGGTGCTAAACCTGCTGAATACAGCGTGCAAAGGAAGCCGGGCAAACTGGCCTGGAAGTGCAGTGCTAAATAGTTCGGGAAGTAAGACAGCACTAAATATAGCAAATAAGACAGCACTGCAGATAGCACACAGGCAAGCTGTGCAAACACCCAGAGGAATACAGGGCAGAGGTGAGCCTGCCATGCCCTGTAACACACGCAAAGATTTACAGGCCTGAATGTGAGCCCAAGAGCAGACAGCAGTGCAGAACATAGAGTATGACACCCACCCAGCCATGTCAATATCCAGTAACACCCAGGACTCATGAATGACAACCAAAGCACAGTACAAACCCATGGAACACCATATGCACTCAAAAAAGACACCAGACACAGGAAAGTCATGAATGTGGAATGTGATTTTGTAACAATGAGAAAACAATGGCAACAAATATAGCAACAGAAAGGAAACAACAGGAACAAATAAATATACAACAAACAGGAATGACACAATCAGTAAATCCAACAATACTACAACTACTACTACCATGACATCTACCACTACAACTAATACTACTGCTACGATTACTGCCACTACAGCTAAGAATACACCTGCTACCTGCTACAAACCAACTCAGCAGGTCAGGCCCTCTGCTTCCACAGTGCCAGCCTCCAAGTGCAGTCTTGTAAACAGTTAACACAACAGGGTAACTCTCCTGTCTGTTTTGTGGGTTTGAATCAAACTTTGGTCTCAAGTTCTGGAGGGATTCAAACTGTGAACCTCTTGCTAGCGTACCCAACGTACAGGCTCAGATAATTCTGCTCTTTGGGGGGGCCAGATATCTTTCACCTACGGGCACCTAACCAGGTGTACAAAATGAACCCTTAAAAACTCTATGAAAGACCTCAGAATAAACTGTTACCTTTTCCCAGTTTGGTAAAACTGGTAAGCTTTGTACAATGTCAGCTTTAACCATGTATGCTTCACTTGTCAAGAAAAAGAATTTCAAAGGCACACCAAGTTGTCTCCAAAGTAGAGGTTTACTTAAAAATAGATAACAAAATGTAAAATGTTAAATACAGAACCATATATCACAAAAACATACAATCATTTAAAAGAACAAAGGTAAAAAAAAAAGTGCAAAATTCCTACCACCAGACAATTAGACTTATATATCTAATGTATCTCTTCTAATAGTGCTAATAGACAGATGTTGTTGTCAAGAGAGTCCAAACATGTGTGTGTTTACAGGTCACTCACAGCATAATTAAAACACTGTCTTGAGCGTGCCTTCTCCATGATGTCACCCAGCTTTTCCTCTGTTTATTAAAAATGATACAATCAGGATGTCATCACTCAGAAGGTTAATTTCTAAGTTCTTCTTTCATCCACGAGCAACATCCTGCTTTTACAGACATCAGAGGAACATTTATGACTTCGCACCAGTGTGACATAACCTGGTTTTCCTCCTCTAAACATCATAAAATGGATATTTTCTATCCTGTCAGCTGGCAAGCTACAATTAAGCTAGATAAACAGGAGATGCTTAATTTAGGCCTCTTGTCACCTGTAATTATCTCCTGGCCTTCCAGGTAACACCTTGTAGCTAAAACCTGGGGGTGTCATTCCACAGGCTGTTTCAGCATGTCTCATGAGAGACACTCAATAACAGAGTTTTATATTACAAAAATCATAGATTAATTAAAACCAGCTGTCTGAGTGTCACACTACCATTTACAACTACTATTACTGCTACATACACAAGCAACACATGCACGACTACCACTAAGAAACATACATAGAAACATAGAATTTGACGGCAGATAAGGAACACTTGGCCCACCCAGTCTGCCCATTTCCCTACCTAATGGATAAGCTGCAGATCCTAGTTAACCAGCAGCCTACATTTTCCTACCTCCACCCCCTAGAATTGCCTTATGACTGTCCCATGCATGCTTGAAATCTACCACTGTTTTTGACTCCACAATCTCCTCCGGAAGGCCATTCCATCCATCCACAACCCTCTCTGTGAAAAAATACTTCCTTACATTACCTCTGAGCCACCCCACCATCTTCAAATTGTGCCCCCTTGTTCTCGCACACCTCTTTTTCTGAAAGATGCTACCCTCTTGGACTTTGTTGATTCCCTTGAGGTACTTGAAAGTTTCTATCATGTCCCCCCTCTCCCTCCTTTCCTCGAGGCTATACATATTAAGCTCCTTAAGTCTCTCTTCATATGTCTTCTGGTGCAGACCCTGCACCATTTTAGTTGCCCTCCTCTGGACAGCTTCCATCCTGTCTATGTCTTTACGGAGATTGGGTCTCCGGAACTGCACACAGTACTGCAGATGGGGTCTCACTAGCTGTCTGTACAGAGGGATAACAACTTCCTCTTTTCTACTGGTGATGCCTCTCCCTATGCATCCCAGTATCCTCCCAGCTCTCCTTACTGCCCTCTCACATTGCTTGCCCACCTTTAGGTCATCTGATATGACGACCCCCAGGTCCCTTTCCATTTGAAAGCCTGACTAACCACTATAAAATATACAAAAAAGGACTATGACACACAACACTATGAAACAATGTAATGAAACTGGTGGCAAAGCAGAAGGGGACACAAATACAAACAGGCATAAACATAGCCAGAAGTCCGTAAGGCGTGTGGGGGGGGGAGTAAATCAAAAGGGAACGGGAACACTGCTACTGCCACACACTGGATGGGTCTGGCAGCCGTGCCTCCAGGACTGTAGCCAGTTGTCTTGTTTCTGCAATGAGGATCATCATCTGCTCGATGATTGTCCTCTGTTGTCTGACCAGGTGTCATAGCAGTGCATCCCTCCCCTCTGACTCCTCAGGCCATGTGACCCATAGTGAGCTCCGACGTGGACCTAGAGGAGGATGGGGGACCATGTCAGGATGATACATCGACAAGGACGTACAATGCACACCCCAGGCGGAGTGCCTAGGGGTGGACAGCATGTCCTAACAACCATGCCCATGTGGCACTACAATGGAGACTGTACCACAGAACCCATCATGCTCCTGTACGCTGAAGCATGACGACACAGGCACAACCCACCATCCCAATATACATGGACAGGTGCAGAAGGTCACTGGCAACACCACAACACAGCGCAATCCACACAACCCAGTGGAGCACACAGTGACACAGTGCAACCACACAGCCAGTCCCTGAGGTGACAAGGACAGTGGGCCAAGGCACAACAAACCCATGGGATGACACATGTTGGGACATGCTGCCCAAAGGAACAGAGCTATGAGACACACAGCAGAGCACACACACCACTGGAATGGCCATGGCCACACCACAGTATGACGGCATGCAGCCAGTGCTGTTGAGGAGCATGGCATGTGGCGATGCCACCACCCACAACAACAGCACAACCAAGGCAGCATTACATAATGTGGTGGTGCAGTGCACGGTCAACCCCATGTAACAATGGGACACAGATCTTGGCTCACCCCCAGCAGGACAGCAGTAGGTCAACTACTCATGCCAGGTACAGCGTTGCACATGCTGGTACGTTACGGCAGGCCACCCCCCCCAGCAGGATGGCACCACACCATATGCAAAATCAGACCCACATTACAGCATGCCAATACAGTAGCCCAGCACCATCCACTCCCCCGGCATAACAGGTGTACAAAGGCTAGCCACTGCAAGGACATGGGAACATAAACCATTAGAGGACCATGGCCAACCCCCAGCCAAGACAGCAATACCCCATATGCATACATGATGGACACAGCAACACAGGCCTGTACATCACCAAGGTCCCATACAGCCCCCTCCGCCCCACGGGATAGCATGATGCCATCCACCCATCCAGACCCATTGTACACCATGCCGATACAGTAGCCAAGACACTACCACATGTCACAATACAGTGTACCAGGTACACAGCCATGTGCATGTCAAGGACACACTGGCAGCCCATGCACATACCCCCCACTGCACATGTAGGACAGTGTGAAGCCAACCATGGTACTTAGGCAACTCACCTTGCTGTCCATCACTGCTCTCCTCTGCTTGCTGGGGCATGGCTGGCACCCTCCACCCATCGCCGTGGCTCCTGGCTCCCCAGCCACCCTCCTGGTCCCTGTCGCTGTCCTCGCTCCTGCCGCTGTGCTCTGTAGGGAGCATAGGGTACACCATTGTAAGTACACATTGAAATGCCATGGTACATCCCAGCAATGGCCATGGTACACAAAGTACCCCACACCATAGCCCCCCCACCACGTGTGGCATGTCACAGTGCAAGCACATGTGTCCCCCCCACAGTGTGCAGTCACACTGCGGCACCTGTGTCATGCACAACCCTGGACATAGGCAGCTACAATGCCCTGTTGTGTAGACATTGTGCACAAAGGGCATGGCGGCCTGCCAATGGTGTTGCTGAATGTGGCCACATGCAGTCAATCATTGGCAGGACACACACAGCAGTGACGTGCAAATATAATGGGATACATGCATGCTTACAGACAGACCGTAACACACAGAGATGGACACATATGCAGACACGCACACACACACACACACACACACACACACACACACACACACACAACAAGCACACACACAGATGGCAAGCATGGCCGTGGCACTGCATGACACCTACCTGGCACAGGCACAATCCCATCATGGACCATGTGCTTGTAGCGCTCCAGCTGTCATGGTTGCTTCCACTGCAAATCCACACAATGGTGGTGGCACTTCTCCCCATCCCTAACTATCCCCGTCTGTCCAGACAGGTGACGGGCAATTGATGCCCAGACCTGTCTGCAGGGCAGGTCCCTCTCTCTCACCTCCCCAAACAGTTGCCTGTGCCTTTGCTGCACCAACTCCACCAGATTTGCTGTCTCCACACCCCCCCACCTCCTGTCCCTGTGGACAACAGCCCTCATCCTCCTCCATGCTGACATAATGGTAGGGGGTCCTACTAACGCTGTACTGGGCACCTCCCTAGCAATACTGGCACACCCTGAAATGGTCCCTTGACAGGTGCTGTGATAGCTACATTGCACGAAGCTGCAGTATGACAAGGCTGCACTATTATGATAGCTCTGTGCTACCCAGAAGCACATGAGCCACAAATGTGTGACTGCACCGTGACCCCCGTGAGACCGTAGTGCGCATGTGCCACCACAACTTGTAATCACCCTGTAGTGCAGTGCTATCGCCGTGTGAAGGGAATGCACAAGCACTGTGACCCCCATGTCAGCAGGCCATGGCGTGCATGCACTACTACAGTATGCAATTGCCCTGTAGCGTGTCTGTACCATCATAGTGCAGCGCTAAACACTGTCCGGTTAGCCCGATGCTAACCATTTACCCAGCACTAAATGTTGGTATATTCAAAGGATGTATGTTAATAAGGGTACTTGTGTATTTGCAGGGCAAATAGGCACATTACCATATCATTACTGCCTGATCTGCATGTCTAACAAGGTGGATTGCCTAGCTGTGCTATTTAAGGGCAAACAGTGCTTCACCTGTGTAGCTGACAGGAACTGCACCGCTGTTGAGGGACGTACTTGACAACACTGATTGCAGAATGTCCACGGAGCGGTAACCCATGAGGTGGGCGCATGTGGAAGGGTGCTGTCCATAATGGCGACTCCTTCCCGACGCAATCCCTCATGGCAATGGGGGGGGGGACCGGATGAAAGGGTGGGCGAATTGGGCAACAGGATGTCACTATGTGGACGTGCGTGTGGGGGAGCAACACAGCGAGCGTGGGCTGGGAGGGGGTGGAGGGGCTGTACGGGATGGTGCTGCGGTGGATGGCCGAGCTGCGTCATTGCATTGGGGGTTGGCTAGTGGTTTGGGTGGGTGAGGTACTGGTTCGGGTCCGGGGCGCTGGTGCAATTTTTATTGCACCTGGCCCGACCTTATTTTTACTGCTTTCACCCCCGACATGCGAGACATGCACCTCCCTGGAGTTGGAGAATCCTTAAGTGGGGGGTGGGGGTGGGAGGGGCGCAGTCCCCCTACAGAAAGCAGTAACAAAATCTCTTGGCGCTGTTTGTCAGAGTGCCAAAAAGGTTTTTGGGCACTCTGACTGTGCAATAATGGTGATCGCCTTTAGGCATTCACTGTTAGCTCATAGAATCCCCAGGAGCTACAACTGGCCAATGCAGGTTTGTAACCAACACTGAACATGCAGCTGTTTGGATTGGCAATACATTGGAAAGATGGGTGATAGTCAGCACACATGGGAGATGTGTGGCATGATGCTGTGATGTCTGTGGGACTACATGTATACTGCACTGTAGGCTGCACTGCTGCAGGACAGTGGCACAGGCCACACTGTAACAGTCTGCACTGTACACAGGGGGCATGCCATGTGGCGGGTTGGGGGTCCCTGTGACACCACACTGTGGGACATGGCTGAATGCACACTGCCAACATGAACAGTGCAGCGGGGTGACTGCAGGTTGCTGCAGGGGTGGGCCTAGGGGCCTTTGTGCCTCAGCAGTGCTGCAGCACATACAACACCACTGCAATGTATGGGACATCAACCTATCACCTGGCAGGGTGTGACTGATGCAGCTGCTGGCTGGTGGCACGCAGAACCGTGTTGTGGGATGGCAGGATGATGTTCCTGTGTCAGTGGTGTATGCCCATCAAGGTAACCTGGGTGTGTTGCACATACACAGTGACAGCACTGCATAGGGAGGGCGATCAGCAGCAGGGGCATGTGTGTGACACACACCATGTGTTGTGCTATGGAGACAGGCCGCAACATCATGCAACATGTCCGATGTCCCCAGCAATCTGTGCATGTCCAACATGACAGCCTCTCAGTCCACACTGGACCACCGTACTGTGTGCAGACATGGCTACTATGCTGCATGCACACACACACACACACACACACACACACACACAGCTGTTTGGATGCATGGCATCTAGGGAGCTCACCAATGTGCATGTGCTGACAGTGTGTGATTGGTGCCTTCTGGCACACAGGCCCGGGCATGGGAATCATCGCTGCATTATACTGTGGCCATGAATGGACTGTGTGTTACACTGTGTGGCACTACAGTCCAGTGCCTGAGGCACACAGAGCCTGTCATAGCCTGCCCTGTAAGTATGGTGCCATGTTCATCAGGTTCACTACCAGTCGCGTGCACAATGTCAACCCCTGTGACTAACCACTACCACTCCATCTGTCCCATACAGGTGATGCAGCCAGGCATGAATGTCTCCGTGCCCACAAGTTCATGGGCGATGAGCTGAGGGGCCCTGGTACATGCCTTCAAAGCGAGGGAGCAGGTAATGCAGTGCAACAAGCCCTCCAATGTTATTGTCCACAACATTTGGGATGAGATTGCAGTGGAGGTGAATGCAGTGGGTAGCCGTGGTCACAGCACAGAGTCTGTGAGGAAGCAGTGGAATGATCTGCTCTGAAGGGTGAAGGAGGAGGAGGAGGCCCAAAGGGTCAGGGAATGCCTGTGGACAGGTGGAGGACCATGGACCATCGAGCAGCATGACTGGGACCCCATCCTGGCACTGGTAGCATCAACCCTAAAGCCAGTGGTGGTGGAGGGGGTGGACAGTGGTGGATGTGAGACACAGCTGACACCCCCCAGGGCAGGTACATAAATGGCATGACCACACCATTGTCTGTATGACACCTATGGGGGTATGTGTCACCCACCGTTCCACTGTAGTGACCCAATTGCACTTGCCAGACACACCCATGGGGCTGTCATGGTGTGTGGTCGGTGTACGTGTGACACAGCTGTGTGCATGTGTTGGTAGTGCACAGCGGTCACCGGTGTATGGCTGCACCATTTGCTGTGAGCCCCGGTTGGGTGTGTGTGCACGGGGGCTGCATCTTCATACACACATTCAGCACAGGGGGTTGCATGGGCTATCTGCAGGATCCTCACCGCTGGGTGTTGCATGTCATGGTCAAGGCCTCTAGAATTTTGCAGGTGTGGAATTTTGTGCAGAACTTGCAACCTACCGCAGAACTTCTGCAGTGCCACAGATTTCACTGTTCTTGGTGATTCTTTATTAATATTTCCATTATCCATAGAACCTGGTTCCCTTCCCCTCTTTTTATATCCAAAACCCCCCTATGCTCAGCATGTAATGTTATTAGTGCTATCACATCATACATTAGCTAATAAAATGGCTGCATTCTGCCACAGAAATGAAGAGTCACTTATCTACCACAGCTTCCACTGCCAGAGGCGGTGGCACAGCTCATCAGGCACAGTGATATTTGCTCAACCTGCACCATACTTCTCAACCTCTTACCTCATGAATCAGGGACAAGGCTTAAAAAAATAAGAGACAGAGACCCAAAATCAGGGATATATCTTAAAAAGTGGTACTATTCACTCAGAAAGCTGATAGAATAAGGGGATTTGTGTTAATATGCATTTTCTGAAAAACAGCAAGTCTGTAACTTTAATGTCTGGCATTATTTTATGATTTTAATCCTCACTGTTCTGTCACAAAAACACAAATTTTACAAGGGACAGACGAAAACTTTTAGGCAAAATCAGGGACAGTTGAGAGGTATGACTTGCACTACAGCCTAATACAATTTTCAGTCTTACATTATTACACTAGGGCCGACTTAAACAAAACCTTGACAATAGCATAGATCTGTTAAGTCCATACCTTACTTTGTACAAACATATTTTTGCCTTTAAGGTATAGAGATGCCATCTGAAATGAATAACTGGTAAAATGAATTAAGCTGTCATTTTTAAGAAAAATAAAGCAGTTATGCCCAGAAAAGTGGAATATAATAATATATAGACCTGTAGAAAAAATAGACCTGTTAAATAAATAATTGTGCTGTACACATTTTTGCAAGGGTTATTGATTACATATTTTCATTGATTGATAGAATCACCTAAAAGTTATGGAGAAATGTGTGCAGGGCCGGCTGTTGGGCCAGAGGGTAGCATGTTGTGTTCCTGTGCCGGCAACTCAGGTTCAGAGATGAGCTCTGGGAGCTGGCTGAGCAGCACAAGGATTAAGGGAGTACACCACTACTCTGAGCCTGAGAAGGTATAGTGCAGTGTTCTGTCACACAAGGGACACACTGAGATGGTCTGGAGAGTTTTATCTCACAATGGGTTCGCAGGGGAAGCAGGTTGGCATGAAAAATGAGTTTTGTAATATTTCCTGTATTCCATTTCCAATGGGACCTGTATGAATATGGATACAATTTCATGGAAATTAAATATATATATATATATATATATTGGTTTATTGGTAAATATTCGGAAAAGACCTTTGAGTCAGAGACTCATTTACAAAGGTTCCACGTCAAACACTAAGGTACAGAGAAAAACATTTGCAAACAGAGATGACAGTACAGTACGGTATCAAATGAAGGATTGTAATACATTACAAGACAGTCAGGGGTAGTTAAGGGGTAGGTCTAGGTCAGTGTAGCCTCAATTAATCACAGCCACATGGTTGCAGAAAAAACTGTATACCGGCTGATAGTCAGATAGTGAGCTAGTAGAGATTTTGCATCAGAAAGCAGAGAAAGTAATGGGCGCTAGTAGGACAGCATTCTGCCGGACTACGTCAGGGGCAGTCACATACGTTAGAGCCTTGGAGGAGTTCCGTTAGTCTAGCTTTAAAAGGACCTAGCCTTGTTTCGTTGGCTATTTGGGTGGGGAGAGAGTTAGTCCAGTTTGGGGCTCGGTAGCTGAAAGTCCTTTGGAGTTGGGTGGTATGAGGGTGGTACCCACAGAGGCGTCTTGTTTGAGTTATATCTAACTTTGAGTTATATAAATATATATATATATATATATATATATATATATATATATATATATATATATACACACTAGCTCACACACACATATTTGTATGTATAATACAGATTACATATATAAATATATAAGTGATACACAGTGGGGACCTCATGCGTGGTATAGACAGCATGAGTATAGAAATACCTTATTTATCATATAAGGTCCCCTCTGCATATTTCATTAATGCAATAGGCTAGGACCTTAAGGGGTGGATATTGTTTTTTGCTTTTTTAGGCATAAACTTATTTCTATAAGTCTGTTATTTTTTGAACTAGTGTTACTGTGCTTCCCCCATCCTGATTGCTATAACCATTGCCATGGAAGTGAAGTCAGGATGACAAGTTGACACTGTGTGATGTGGTAGTTTGTTAGTACCACAGAACTTCCACAGAAATTACAAACTGCCACCGCAGAAATTCTGCATCAAATGGTAATCTTGCCGCACAACTTAGTCCCAATGTGCTGCAGAAAAGTAGGGGCCTTGGTCACAGTGGTGGTTTTGGAGTACATTGTGCAGTACAGGCCTCTGACACAGCTCCATGGGACAAGAGGTGCAAGGGCCTGCAGATGAGGATGATGATGATGCAACACAGGCGGTGCCTTCAACATCGGGCATGGGGGGGTCACCTTTGGGCCAGCATTGGCCGCACAACAACAAGTAGCATCGGGACATTCTACCCGTCAGGCAGGGTGTGCCATTGTAGCATGTGGGAATGACGATGATGATGATGATGATGAAGACCTGGAAGTTGCACAGGTTGAGGACCTCACATATGGCCCTGTGGTCACATACACACTGGCCAGTGACCTTGGTTGGGGCAACTCTCATACGGAGGATGAGCTGACAGTGGACAGCAATGTGGACAGGAGTGGTGGGATGGGAACTGCGAGGGCCACACACATGGGTGCAGGGTGAGCAGGGGTACTCCAGGGCCATGGCACCATTGCACAGCAGCAGGATGTTGGGCAGACAGCTGTCCAGCATGCACCTTTTGACATGCGCTACTGGCCAGAGGGTACAGCACAGGCCCAGCAACACACACAGCCCCATGCCAGGCCACAGCAGTGGCAGCAGCGACAACAACAGCAACAACTACAACAGTAGCATCAACAACAGCTGCCACCTCCCCTACTCACAGGCCAGGGCAGGGTGTCACTCCCAGGCCCAGATGGTCAGGGTGCCTGGCCTATGCTCAGTGCCTCCCTGGAGTCCCAGTATGCCACACAGCAGGACCTGCATGACTTCCAGAGGGAGGCGAGGCATGAACTAGCCCAGTTACAGGAGATGGTCGGGTCAGCCATGCTCCGTGCAGAACAACAGGCAGAGGGGCACATGACGTGTATCCTGACCACTGTGGAGCATTGTTTTGATGACCTCACTGCTGCTGTGAGGGAGCACATGGAGGAGGTGCGGGCTAAGGACATGGGTGGTCAGCAGGGCACAGACATCACGCAGCGCATGCAGTCCACAACAGTACCCCGGCGTGCGTCATGCACACGGGGTGTGGGCACAGGGTCTTCCACCCCCACATCTCAGTCCTCCACAGGCCAGGCAAGGCATTGTAGCCACCCAGCCTCCCTGGTTGGTGCTGTGGCCCAATGTGGTTGCAGACATGCTGCAGGATGGTCATCCCCACAGTCCTTATCTCCCGTGTTCTCAGCACACCAACCTCTGTGTCCCGCCTATAAGGGACATGTTATGTGCATGGTGTTGGGCTGCAGCTGCTCATGCAGGAGTTCACATAGCTACCTCAACATGTCCCTGTTCATCCTGTACCAGCCAATGATGTATTCATCAGGCAGGATCTCAAAGAAGGCTCTGGGCCGGTACAGCCTGTGTGCAGCATATGTCCTCCTTAGCCTGCGGTGTGAGCCGAGGTGGGCCTGTTCCCTCACCTCCTCCTGGACTATTGCCTACATCAGGTACATCAGCACAGCATTGCTGAAAAACACCATCTTTGTTTACTACAGTGGCCACACACCTCCCTCTGTGGATTGCCCTGGGTTAAGTCCCGCTTTTTATAGGCGTCAAGTAGCACTGCGCTATGTGTTGCACAAAGTGGCTTGCACCTTTATGCAGGTTCCCACCTCTTACTTTGCCCCTTGCATACATTAACTGTTTGCACCAGCGCAAACGAGTTGCGCTGGTGCTATGTCATGTTTTGAATATTGCAGTCCTGGGCTAACCCGGCGCTATCCCGGTGCAAACTGTTTGCATGCAGTGCTAAGTTTTGAATATCCCAGCTGAGAAGTTTTAAGTTCGCCTCAATAAGCTTGTTTAGCTTAGGGGTTATCTTCAAGCTGAGGTAGATGATGGAATCAGGGAATCATTTAAGGTTCAATGCAGTAAGTGTGGCCAAATGGCATTTCTTGTTTAAAGGGATCACTTCAGTTTAGGTTTGGTTAATCTTGAGGCCTGAGATGGCAGTAAAGGAGCAGAGCAGCTATAGTAGGGGACTGATAGAGACATGGTCATCTTCAAGTAGGACTAGGAGATTGTCAGCATACAATAACATTTCATATGAGGTATCACCAATAGAAATGCCTGCAGTACCCAGGTGTTGCCTAATTTCAGTGGCCAAAGGTTCAATGGCTAATACAAACAATAGGGAGGAAGTGGACAACCTTGCCTAGTGCCATGAGCAAGAGGGAATGGAGCTGACATACTATTATTTGTAAGAACCTGGGCTTTGGGAGAGGAATATATGGCTTGAATTGCTGTCAAAAAATTATTGCTGATGCCCATGCATTGTAGAACAGCTATATATGCCTCCCAACGAGGCGCGACACAAGAACCGGGACATCCTCACTACTAGATCTCATCTTTACCAACAGGCCAAAAAATATTACCCAGGCTTCAGTGCTCCCTGACTCTATCAGTGACCACTCCCCGGTTATCTGCTGGTGGTCGGGCAAACTGCCCACTGCACCACCCAAAACCACATTGCACCGAAAAATCAAAAGGAGGCATAAATAACCTCAAAGAATACCTAGCCAATAGTTACTGGCTTCCCTTATATAACGCACAATCAGTTGATGCGCTCTTGCCCACTTTATAGCTACCTTTAACAGAGCCTGCGATATATATGCTCCCCTCACTAGGCAGGTCGTGAAAACCAGGTCCACACCATGGATAACACCCTCCCTCCTAAAACTCATGCAACACAGGGACAACCTCTGGCACAGGGCCATAGACTCCCAACGCTCCCAGGACAGACAACTCTACAGGGAGGCTCGAAATAAATGCACCTGGGCCACACGGCAGGCCAAGGCCGATTACTATCAGCACACCCTCTCCTCCTCCTGGGGAGATGGGAGAAAGTTCTGGAGAAACATACATGAAATTAGCGGCAAATCACGTTCCCCCACCCCTACCCAACTAAGTCTGAACGGGGACGTTACCCAAGATCCTGCTAAAATCACTGAAGCCCTCAATGAAACTTTCTCAGACCTCTCACATATCCTCCCGCCTAACTTCTTCCACCCCCAAACCTCCCTCTACTCCACTTATAGGCGAGAACAGCCCTCCTCCTCCTTTCCGGTTCCGTACTATCCTCTGCTCCTTAGCCAGCGTTATATCTCCAAAGCAATCTAACACTCTTCGCTTCAACGACTCCCTGGACCTAAAACTCATAAAGGCTTACCTTGATATCACCATAACCCATCTCACATATCCTAAACCTCTCTAAACACAGCCAATTCCCACTACCTGGAAAAAGCCGTGATCACCCCTATCTTAAAGAGGGGATCCCACCCTCCCGGGAATTATAGACCAATCTCTATACTCCTCCTCTCTCCAAAGCCCTGGAAAAATAGTCTCTGACTAACTTACTGAGCATCTAACAAAACACAACCTGCTCAGCAAGGAACAGCATGGGTTCAGAGCTGGCCACAGCACCATCACAGCTCTCGCCGAGCTCACAACATTCATCCATGAGGCGCTCGACCAAGGGTCACTAGCAGGGGCTATCTTTATAGACTTAACTAAGGCCTTCGACACGGTCAGCCACGAATTACTCCTTCAAGTCCTGCCGCAACTAAATGTAGTCTCCGAGGCCGCTGCCTGGCTAAAGGACTACCTCACAGCAACGCAGCAGGCAAGGAATAAACTCCACCATCTCCACTCCCAAGCCCGTTCGCTCGGTGTTCCGCAGGAGGTCAATCCTAGCCCACTGCTCTTCACTCTCTTCTTAATTCTCTCCCAAAGCCTGCAGTGGTCATCTCTTACTCTATGCCGATGGCCGCGGTTCTCTACTGAAACACCCCCAACGTGCGTACTCCAGCACACCCTCCAGGAATACTTCGGAGCTGGAAAACTGGTTCGCTGACCACCGACTGATCATTAACTATTCCAAAACCAAGGCCATGACCTTTGCTCACCGCTAAAGCCCGCACAGCCAGATGGCTCTTCACATTTCCAATCACGGATGGTTCCCTGCTGGGCCGCGTCAATCACTTCAAATACCTGGGGTCACCCTGGACACCTCCCTCTCCTACCACAGACATGTATGCCTCCTCTCGGCAGCAATCAACTCGAGAGTGGGTACCCTCTACAGAATCAAAAACAGTCTGCCCGCTCATGCCATGCAGATAGCTGTCACATCCTCCATCCTCTCCCTAATCGATTACGGGATTGTAATCTACGGCACTGCTGATAACTCCACCCTAAGCTGCATCACCACTGCTCTAAACAAAGCATGTCGCCTTGTCTCGGGCAGTGACAGACTCACCCACACCTGCGACCTATACCGACTGACTGGCTGGCTTAATTTCGACCAAAGGCTCAAGTACCACACCTGCATTCTAGCAAAAAAGATCCACCTCCTGCTAGCGCCAACCGCCCTTCACCACATCATCAAACCGGCCCCTCTCAGGCGAATTACCAGACTCACGGCTTCCACATCCTTCGTGGTTCCCCCATGTCGAACGTCCCTTGCGCAGAGATCCCTCCGCTACCGTGCCCCCATTTGGCTAAACACTCTTCCGCCTCCCTCTCCCAATCCACAGCATCCATCTCTTCAAAGCAGGCCTAAAACCTTCCTAATGGATAGCTCAAAATGTGCATGCTACGTTGGCCTACCTGTCTCCACTCCCCTCCCCCACACACCCACACAGGGGCCCTTCTGACCTTTCTAACCCCCCCATGCTCAACCCAGGGGTCGCAGGTATGTCTCCTACCTGCCCAAACGAGAAAGATGAAAAAAAAAAAAAAGTCCCTCTGCCATGATACCGACAATTAACTCAGTAATGCCACTTGTTTATTATGCCTTGAAAGTTGCCTTCCATTGCCTTTCTGTCATATGTCTCTCCACCATCTGTAACCACCGGAGGCTAATGTTACTAAAATGTGATTTGTACATAAAACTGTAAATAATTTGTGCCTGTATATAATCTTGCCTGGCCTGTTCGTCTGTCTTCCCCCAACTCGTGTGCCCCCCTCCACCCTTTGTAACTGACGTGGAGCCTTTGCAAAAGAGTCTTTGACTCAAAGGTTTGTAATTCCGAATTTCAGTAAATAAATAAATAAATAAATAAATATGTACCTTCATTCCACCAAATCAAAAATCTTTTTCAAAAGCAATGGCTATGGCTGTGGATGGAGTGGTAGCTGAAAGGGCAATATGTATGAGATCAGTAAGAGTTTGAATGTGGTCTGCCCTGGATAAACCCCACTTGTGAAGGGTGTACTAAGAGGAGAAGAAGGGACTGAAGCCTAGTAGCTAGGATTTTTGCATAGATTTTGCTATCTGTGGTTATAAGGAAGATAGGATGAGAACTAGCTGGAAGAAAGGGATCTTTACTGGCTTTGGGGAGGGCTGTAATAGTGGCAGTGGACATCATGGGTGTGAAGAACTTTGTTTATCCTATCTCTGTATATAGGCAATGTAAGATAGGGCTGAGTACATGGGGTAGCATTTGGTTAAATTCAACAGGGAATCCATCCTCTCCTGGGGCTTTCCATGGGGTAAGGGATATTATGGCTGTAGTGATTTCTTCCTGAGTGAAAGGAAGGTTCAGAGCTGTGGATTTTGCCTGATACAGGTTAGGGAGGTCAAGAATGGATAGAAAGGAAGGTAGACTGGTTGAGTCCAGGGAGGCTATAGAGAAATAGAGATGTTTATAGAATTATCTCATATCATCATTGATTCACTAGGTTTAGTACATTGTTTCCCAGAAGGAGTCTGCATGGTAGCTACAGTATGTATTTTTCTGTCTGTTGTTTTTTTTCAATCTGTAGGCCAAGAGTTTTCCACTGTTTTCACCTGATTTTCAAAACCTGTGTTTAAGGTGATGGATGGCTAATTCTGCTTTATGCATTTTTATGGTATTCATTTCTTGATAGATTTTCAGGATTTTGTTATGGATGGGCGAGTTACCCAATATCTTTGGATTTGTTTTAAGGACAGCTTCCTTAGAGGTGAGTTGTGCCTCTAAAGAGGCCAATTCCTGCTTTCTAATTTTCCTACAGTGTGATGCATATCCAGTAATCCTCTTTCTCAGTGTCACCTTGAAGGCTTCCCATAAGGTAGTGGCTGAAGTAGTACCATTGTCATTATCCTGCAAGTATTCTTCTTTGGCCTTTAGCAGACATGTTTTGAATTGAGGGTCCTGCATAAGTAAAGGGTTCATCCTCCATCTTGGGGAGTGAGGGGCAGCTTGGACTGACAGCAGGACAAGCTGAAGAGGGGCATGGTCAGATATAATCAAAGGGTTTATAGTGATTGAAGTAACCATAGGGGTGAGCTGTCAGGATGTTAGCAACATATTTAGTCTCCTGAAGGCACCACACAGAGCAGAGTGGTATGTGTAGTCCCTTGTTCTAGGGTTATCTATCCACCATATGTCAGTAATAGCTTGATCTGAGAGCCACATTTTAACTGCCTGGGCTGCATGTACATGTAGTTCATGTCTGCTATGACTCCTGTTTATGGTGGAGGTCTAGGGTAAGATTAAAGTCTCCCCTTTTTAGTATGGAGGTGTTGGGGTCAACAACGTCTGATATATTTGCTGCTAGAACATGAAAAGATTGAGAGAAATCAGTTTGGGGGCATATAGTTTACCTACCATGATGGGGCCTTGAGGTGTGTCAAATAATGCCAGGCTCCACCTACCGTCAGTATCAGAAGAAGCTTTACTGAGCAACCAGTGGAGACTTTTATGTACCAGTATCAAGACACCTTGTTTTTTGGCATGTGCTGGGCAATGGACTTCCAGTCCAGCCTCCATTTTAAGTTTCATAACCTCCAAAGAGGTAAGCTTAGTTTCCTGTAGTAGAGCAACCTGGAATTTGAGTTGGTGAAGATGTGTCAACACCTGTTTATGTTTAGTGAGGGAGTTTAGTCCCCTAATATTCCAACTCTGACATCTGATATCACCCATTATTGAGGGTAAGGGGTATGGCAGTTCCTAATCAGGGGCATGCAGTAACGTAAACAGGTGTGCATTCTATACACATGCGTGTAGGCTTGCAGTTGGTTACCCTGGTGGGAGTCCCATCCCTCTCTCCCCTGTTCAAGCATTTCTCCACTTCTCCTATACATCACTTGGTGGGGACAGAGATAAGAGACGGGTGATGATCTGCACCCTAGTCTCTCTCCGCAACCATTTGGGTGGGCTATATGGATTAGGACTCAAGTACAGAATAAAGGTGAGATAGAGTTGAAAAAGTGCAATCATACAGAATAACATTGGTTACCTAGTCTGGTCCACCCATCGTATTAGTGAGTGACCAACTGGAGAGTACACATATCTACTTTCCATCAGCGATGAAGTTAGAGGGAAATACTATTCCTTTAGGGCAGTAGATTGCACACGTCCAGGCTTCATTCAAGAAGAAGAGCACAAACTTCAGGTGTGCATCGTCTGCTATCCCAATCGTGCAGGATTGGTGCAGGGGCTAAGGCAGTCAGCCCTAGGTAACAGGTACATTCAAACAGTAAAGCCCCACACTGACAAGTATAAATGAAGCTCAGACCAAGGGGGAGAGAATGAGGAGGAAATGGGATGTGGGGAAAAGGAGCTGTGATATTGGGATAAGCATTTTTGTCAATAGCTCTCTCTCTCTCAGGCGTGCCTGTCTGAAAATGTGCTCCTCTGCTCAGGAGTGGGCAGCAGACCCAGTATAGCTTGGGTCCAGAGGCAGGCAGAAATACCACAGTCAGAGAGTGTTCCTATTGGGCTGTATCAGTTTATGAAACTAAGCTGGTAGGAGGCTGTTGCTTTATAAGTATTTGGCAGGAAGAACTATCTCCAAAGCCATATTAAAGATCGTACGCAATGGGCTAAGCACAGGGTACTACATATCCACTGCCTGTCTCCCTTCATTATGATTGAAGTGATGCAGGCAAGGGGATATGTTGAGCCCCAGTGTTGGGAGCTGCAGCAGGCTAGTGTCATGCAGGAGGAACTAAACGTAGTATACTGTGCAAGGGCCCTGTGTGGGCCATATTCAGTCTTAACATGCAGATGAACTCATTGTACATAAAATGTGCTGAGGTGCAATTTGTATACCCATTATGGACTAATTTCCATGTGGCACAGCAGCACCTTAGTGCCCTTTCCAGAGTAAACTAAGCCATGAAGGCATAATATCACACACATGCACCAATCTCTTGTCCAAATTGATCAGAGCCACCCTTGTGAGTCTGCTGTGTCCAAACTCCCCAATCCACGATCAGTTTATGTGTACATGGTTATGTACATACACTTGTCATCTACTGTGTACACCAACACCTTAGATCATATGTTCTACAGTTTAAAACAAGGCCCGTGGTCCTGTTGCCCCCACCCTGAATAGATACAGAACATTGTTTTGGTCAAGTGAACCCCCTACAACAAACTCTCACCCAAGCCAATGACTCATTTTTCTCCAATTTCGATATGTCCACCAGCACAGTACTACACTAACCTTCATCAAAGTGTGCCATATGAAATGTTGGTGAGTGCGCATAAACTAGAATCAGTTACTATAGTACGTGCCCTCTCTGACAGCTCATGCAGCCATCTGCCATAGAGGTGAGTGGACTGCTGTGCTGGTTGTTATTTCGAGCCTGGAGTAACAACAGCCACCGGATGGAGGGTGGTTGTGAGGTGGTATGTCAGCAGACGGGTTGCATGGGTGGTGGTGGTTGGGTGTCCACTTAAACACAAGGACGTCCTGTTTTGATTCCAGGACAGTGGGGTATAGGGGGTGAGGGTGAAACACTGTGCAACCAGAGAATCATTTTAAAATGTGAGATCAGATGATCAGGGGGTGGTAGCACCCACTCAGCCATGAGGGATGGTTAATATATGCTCATACGATCGCTCATATGTGGGTATACCAATATACCACCTAGGAGGTACTGTGTAGTGCATCTGAAATGGAAGAATGTGTGCAGGCTGCTGCAGTACAGTTGACCTGGCTTGGGGGTTGGGGGGTGTTGGCAGCTTATCCTACATTTAAGAAGTTTTTTTGTCTTTGGTAAACAGTGTCACTTGTGAAGCTGTTTTCCAGCTACACTAACCTTTCAGTATACCTATGCGCCACTATTCATGAGGGAACACACTCCACATTGCATGAGCACATCATTATTTTATCACTTTGTGGATGCTGTTGTTTGCGTTGCATTCCTGGTGTTTCTAAATATGTGCCCAGAGAGAGAGCACAAGCAAACGATGATTACCTCATTCTCCACCCATATTTCCAAGTATGCGCTAACCTTTGAAAATCAGCACACTGTTGTGTGTTGTTGCACATGCATTATTCCCCTATGAATAATATGACAGGGTATTACTATACATATTGGCCTCTATTCACACACATGGCTCAAGTAAGCACAAAGGAAGCGTACCTTAACCACATTGCCCCACACTTCCATTGCCATGCAACTGGTAGCTGTATTCATGTACCCGAGCCAAATGTCAGTGGTTCTGCCCCACACCTGTGGAGCTGTGTAGGGCTGTAGCATGTCCAGTGCTGCAATAGACCATGCCATCCAATCCAATTGCCTGGCCACTGTGTCAGTGTATACACGCACCGCACGGTGCATGGGGATTGTGTTGAACATCTGTTCCTTCTGGGACCAGCATATACTTTAAGGATATGGACTGATCATAACATTGCCAGTTACATACCACTAGCCCTCTCGATATTTCCCAGGTAGCTTGGCAGAAGCCCACTTTGTGCATAACCCTAGTGCGGAACATTTGTCTTGGGAATAGCACATAGTCATGGCATGCCCCCAGCCACCCGTTGCAATGGTCATGTGAGTAGCTGCTACATGGTGCAGGTCAGTGCTGAGTAAGTTGCATAGAACACCTGTCATACATGCATAGTGTTTCCATAACATCTCCAGTGCCTGGCTTATTGTCATAATGAAGTCTACACCAGACAAATATGCGGGATACATAGACATTGTGAATAGAGGAAATCAGTTTTATAGTTCCCAAAAAAGCACACCCCCCCAAAAAAAAGTTTCCAGACTCATTGTATAATTGTATTTTAAATGTTTTATTAGTTTTCTACATGTTATTGTTTTATTAGATTGACAGAGGTTACTTATGAAGAATCTCACCATGCTGAACAAAAATTCATTGTTTTCCAAAGTGTCATTCTAGCACTCCTTCAAATGTGTCTAAGATGTCAAGCTTCATGTCACATATATTTGAGAACATTGATGGGTTCATTGCTGATGTTTGAACAAATGGTCGTTATCAAATCTGGGAGAGGCAGCAACGGTATGTTTCACTGCCTGCTGGGAATTTAATGTTGGCCTGCAGAATACTTTTCACTGGTTCTATTCCAGTCAGAATTTTGAACTTCTTCAAACATTGAAACATTCCATGTATCTCGCTTCGGACATACCACTAGATTCAGGCAAGCTATCTAGTTCCTGCTGTACGAGCTGTGTAAAGACAGCAAAAGCAGTTACTGCCAACATTTCCAGACTCTGTTGCTGTGCTTGTTGGCAATGCTCGTTGCTGTTCCCCTGGACATACCGCAAAGTTTGGCTCCTGCAGTCTAATGGCTCTATGTCACTACAGAGTTGTTGATATACAACTTATACAGGTAATAAGTGCTTAAAATTTTTCTCATTTAATTTTTTCCTTTTCATAATTTGGAGGGGTATGCATGGACTCCATATCCAGTTCTCCAGCTGGCAGTGCCTTTGTGATGGAGCAATGTGGTGTTCTTGCTCTTGTCATCATGTAATACATGAGATAAGATAGCAGTCCACGTAATGCTCTATCCTCTTCCCCATTTCCATGCCTCAGTAGCACAACATCACTTCCAATCCCTGGCCTGTGGAGTGTTGTGTGTAATCGTAAACCATGATATAAAAAAGTATACAGTGATATACATGTTGACAAAAACCACCAGCTTTGATGCAATATTTGTTATTTCAGTGCAGAAAACTTGACTATATTGCATTTTATAAAAGTAATTTATATAAAAATATTACTTTGGAGGCTGTTTACTTTTTGGCCCCTGGATTTTCATCCTGCCTTAGGCCCTCCTGGGGCCACACAAAGCCCCAGCCCCATTAACCCAGCCTCTGCTAGGGTTTACCTTCTCCATGCTGTGCACACATTGTATCACCTCACTGTTATGGTGGTTATTTGGCTGACACACATCCCTCGTTAACTCATTATTTTGTGTGCAGGGAGCCAGCCATTTCTCAGTGTGTGTGCGTTGTCTGCATACTACATGCAGTCATCATTCTTCATTTGCTGCTGTGGTTTTCTGTTTAGTGTAAGCACCCCTTTCCCCTTTGGATTTGCATGCTGAGGTACGCGTAGTGCAAGGTGCCCACTTAGGATCAGCAGATGGCTTCCCTTCCTCCCCTTCTTGCACTCCAGAATACATAGAAACATGGAAACTGTCAGCAGATAAAGACCGCTTGGCCCATCCAGTCTGCCCATATGCCCTACCTTTATTAGCAGCCACGACCCTATCTGGTCATCGGCTTTAGCCTCTCCTTCCCACCTCTAGGGGTCTATTATGCCTATCCCATGCATGTTTGAATCCCCCCACTGTGCTCGCTCCCACCACCTCCTGGCGTAGGCTATTCCATGCATCCACCAAACTTTCTGTGAAAAAAAACTTCCTCACATTCCCCTAATCCTGCCCTCCTCCAATCTCACATTGTGCCCCCTCGTACTTGTACATCCTCTCCTATAGTGAAAAGTGTCACCCCCTTGCACCTTGTTTATGCCCTTAAGATACACATTCCCCCATTCCCTCCTCTCTTCCAGTGTATACATATTGAGGTCTTTTAATCTCTCCTTATATGTCTTCTGGTGTAAGCACTGCACCATCGTAGTCGCCCTTCTCTGAGCCACCTCCACCCTATCTATATTCTTCCGAAGATGCGGCCTCCAGAACTGTACACAGTATTCAAGATGAGGCCTCACCAGTGTTTTGTATAGTGGTATCACCACCTCCCTTCTTCGGCTAGTGATACCCCTTCCTATGCACTCCAGCATACTACTGGCCTTTCCTACCACCATTGTAGTCTGCTTGGCCAGCTTTAGGTCATCCGACATAATAATGCCCAAATCCCTTTCCTCCCTGGTGACCCTCAGCAACTCCCCCCCCCATCCTATAGCTCTCCTCATGGTTTCTGTGCTCCAGGTGCAAGATTTTGCACTTATTTGCATTGAACCCATGTTGCCACACTTCAGACAATTTTTCTTGCTTTCCTAGATCCCTCCTCATTTTCTCCACCCCATCTGGAGTGTCTACTCTGTTACAGATCTTGGTGTCACCTGCAAACAGGCAAACCTTCCCTTCCAGCCCTTCTGCAATGTCACCAATAAATACATTAAAAAGGACTGGCCCCAGGACTGATCCCTGAGGCACCCCACTGGTCACCCCCTTTTCCTCAGATTGGATCTCATTTACCACCACCCTCTGCTTCCTGTCCCCTAACCAGTTTCTAACCCAGTTCACCACTTTGTGGCCCACACCCACCCAGGCTACCCAGCTCGTTAACCAGTCTTCTGTGTGGAATGGTGTCAAAGGCCTTGCTGAAATCAACATCTACCACTCCCTCCGGTCCACCTCCTTTGTCACCCAGTCAAAAAAATCTATCAGATTTGTTTGACATGACCTTCCTGTTGTGAATCCATACTGCCTTGGATCCTGTGCTCCGCTGGATTCCAAATGTTCCACAATCCTTTCCTTAAGCAATGTCTCCATCATGTTACCCACTACTGTATTTGAAAAAATTACAGCACTATTATTACTACTGTAGGCATAAAAAAAAAACTTGAAGCTAAGGGCAACAGAAAGGGTTGCCAACAGCTAAAAGATTGGGTGCAGTCGATAAATAACCATGTTTACTGGATAGCTGCCACCAGTGGAAGAGATGCTACAATGGTTGCCAGTAAATGGGAAGCCATTAGCAATCATTGCCAAATCTGGGTCACCAGTGTCAAGTATAGTAATGTCACCACTGCAGCACAGTACACGCAGTTGGAATCCTGACTCCTCTACTCATGACATACATTCCCAGATATCCATCTTGATTTTCCCCCTCTGTTTATCCAATCTACACCAACTCCCTATAATAGGGTCCCCTGATCTTTTACTTTCTCTGTGATCCTTCTTGTTCCTCCCCCTCTGTTTATACAGTCTATACCAACTCCCTATGCAGGATCCTCTGATCTTTTACGTTCTTTGTGGTACTATCCCAGCATAGCCCCTTATCTTTCTGCTCCACTGCTGCTACTCACTACCCCCACTCCCCCTCTCTAAATAGCTCCTATTATCCTGTTCCACTGCTGCTACCCACTACCCCCACCCTCTCTGAATTAGCCTATCTTCCTGCTGTACTCTGCTACTCAACACACCCCACTCATCCTCTCTGAATCAGCACCTCTCCCCCACCGCCTCCCACTGTCTGTCTCTAACCCTCAAGCATTACTATCGCTGCAACATGCTCCTAATCTCCCTATCTCTTACCCCTCATGTTTACCCTTGCTTCTTTCCCTCTCTTTGACCATCCCTCTCTCCTTTACCCTCTCTTCCTCCCCTCCACCCTCTCCCCAGTCTCCCTTCCTCCTATTTTCACCCTCTTTCCTACTCCCCCTGGCTTCCTTACAGCTCTGTCACCCCGACTCCCAAACTGCATCTTCCTACTCTGGGTTCCTTGCTCCTCGCCTCCCCCTCTCCCGGCCCCCAGCCCACTCCCCCTCTAAACTGCCACTCAAATGCTCCTCTGTTCCCACTAGGGTTGTCAGAACTAGTTCGGTAAAGATTTGAACCCTCCTTGAACCCTGGTGTTCGAGTTCTAATTTAGAACTCGAACACTAGAGGGTTCGCAAAAGGGTTTGAATCACAGTGCTCATTTCTGCTGCCCAAGTTGTTTGAAAAATAATTATTACTTTACTGTTGGCGTGTTGCTCCTCCTCCTCCCTCCTGGTTGGCGCTGATGTTTCCAAGTCATTTCAGCTCAGCTCCTCCCTACTGTGCAGCTCAAGACAGTTTGGGGGGCAGCAAGGTTACGCTCCGGAGTCCCCGTCACATGACCAGCTGCTGTACGGTCAGGTGGTAGAAAGAAGGTCGGAGGGGTAAACCTCTCAGGATCCATAATTCGGGATAAGAGAAGTGCGATTGCGTGGCTCCAGTCCTGTGTCTAATTCCGATTGAGGAAGGCATGCTGTAGAGTGCTGTGCTCCAAGTCCAATGCCGGACCCGCCCAATTGCATTTTATCAGGCAGCATTCTACTGTTTTGAAAATTTTTTAAAAAGTGTATTGCCTTGCTGAAAACAAAAAAAAGAGGTTGCATGGGGTGGGGCGGGGTTACGGCAGGAAAGAATGGTCAGGAGCACTCAGGAGGGAGATCACCCTGGCTGGGGGATGGGGAAAGTAATTAATGGAACCAGAGAAAGTTGGAAAAAAAACTGGGGAAAAAAATATCTCCCAGGTCACACCATGAAACGAGCAACATGTTGTGTTGTTCAGTGTGCCTTACTAGTAAAACATTTCAATAAATAAATTCAACAAAGTGAAAAACCATACCATGATGACTGTGCTGAAGGGGTCCTTTCACCCCAAACCTCCTGATACATACAAAGCAGTTAGTTTTTGACACAGTATTCACTGTGTTGTTTCCTGCTGTGGGGAACTATGGCCACTGCCAGCCCATCAGCTGCTGTGTGTGTGGCCTTTGACTGCACTGTACCCCAGTGTATGTTGTATGTGACTGTGTCTAGCCCAAAAGCCAGTTCTGTGATATCTATATACACCAGATCATAAAATCCCAGCACTGCCACCACTAGCCACACAATTCAGTAAGTAAGATACAAGAACATGCATCAAAATCACATTTATTAAAGCCAATAGTGTGTAAAAATACCCCTTACCATGAGACAAGGAAGAACAACTCACCACCTCATACTGGTTTCAACTACAAAAGTTTCCTCCGGGAGTATTTTTACACATGATTGTCTTTAATAAATGTGATTTTGAGGCACATTCTTGTGTCTTACTTATTGGAATGTATGGCTAGTGGTGGTAGTGCCGGGATTTGTGTGCTTTGATTTAATATTTTTGTCCTGAGCACACTATAGCACTGGGGCAGTATTCCTTCTGCCATCTTTAAATACATGCCAGAAATATATTTCCCAGTTGGGAGAAGAGACAGAAAAATCAATTTTCACTGTGTTGTGTTACTGTCTCCTGTGGCCAGTTCATCACCCTGCTGTGTGCCCTTTGATCAGCCCAGTAGACAAGTTGTAGTGGTATCCTTAAATATATACCAAAAATATATTTCCTTGTTGGGAGGAGAGACAGAAAAATCCCTTTCAGTGTGTGTGTGTGTGTGTGTGTGTATATCACTCTGTCTTGTCTACTGTGTCCAGCCTATCACCCTGCTACTGTGTGCCCTTTGACTGCACTTTACCTAACCCAGTGTGTGTGACCGTATGCAGGCCAGTAGCCAGTTGTGTGGTGGTATCCTTAAACACATGCCAAAAATATATTTCCCTGTTGGGAGGAGATTCAGAAAAATCCCTTTCACTGTGTTGTGTGACTCTGTCTTCTGTGGTGTACTATGTGTCCAGCCCATCATCTCGCTGTGTGCTGTTTGACCACACTGTCCTACCCAATGTGTATGACTGTGTGCAGCCCAGCAGCCACTTGTGTGGTATCTTCAAATACATGACAAAAATATATCTCCTTGTTTTGAGGAGAGACAGGAAAATCCCTTCGGTATGTTGTGTGAGTCTATCTCATATGTTGCGTACTGGCCAGCTCATCACCCTGCTGTGTGCCCTTGGACTGCTGCACTGTACCCAATATATCAGGTACTGCATCAGAAGACATATGAGGACAGATTAACGGAGCTTAATATGTATACCCTAGAGCAAAGGAGGGAGAGAGGTGATATGATTGAAACATTCAAACGCCTTAAGGGCATTAACAAGGTGAAAGAGTCTAACATGTTTCAATACAAGAAAAATAGCAGGACAAGAGGACACAGCATGAGATTAGAGGGAGGCTGATTAAGGGGTAATGTGAGGAAGTTCTTTTCCCAGAAAGGGTGGTGGATGCATGGAGCGGCCTACCTCAGGAAGTGGTAGATATGAATACAGTGCGCGGCTTCAAACAGGCATGGGATAGGCATAAGGGAGCAATACAGATGAGTGTGAATAGATAGGCCACTGACAGAGCAAAGGCGGATGGCACATTTATAAGGTAGAAAAAAGAAATGGGCAGACTGGTTGGGCCTTGTGGTCCTTATCTGCCATCAACTTCTATGTTTCTATGTTTCTATATCAAAGTCACACATTATCATTTCTCTCTCCCCTTATATTGAACAGGTTTTATTTCTGTTTGTCCCCAATTTCATGTGTATTTCATTATTACCTTGTAATTGGCAGCAAAATGAAAAAAATAGGGTTCGAGTTCTAAATAAGATTAGAACCCTCAAACTTTTTCTAAAGTTCTAGACTAGAACTAGAACCCAGAACTTCCAAGGGTTCTGACAACCCTAGTTCCCACCAAGCTCCTTATCTATCTACTGCTTCTACTTACAGAGGATATGGAGCCCAATCCCAGCCCCACCTTATCCCAATCTACCAGCATCCCCCAAGGGCTGAAGGTGGCGCACCTCAATGTTTGCAGACTCCTCCCCAAAATCAACTTACTACAACCCCATAGAGTCAACCTTCAACCGAACGTGTTGGTTATCTCAGAATCCTGGCTTTCCCACAAGATTCCTGATATGGCAGTAGCCATCCCCGGATACTCACTTACCCAGCAGGATTGAGCTATGAGGGGTGGTGGTGTTGCTATCTACCTCTCCTCTGCTATCCAGTTCATCCCCATACTCTATCTCCTCCACTTCTGCTTACGAACTCTTATTCCTCAAACTCTCGCTCCCTTTCTCTCTCCCCATCTTTGTGGCTGGCGTTTAGCTAATGTTTATTGCTGTCATGGCCTGCCCTCCTCCACTGTCACTGACCTCCTCTCCACTATCTCCTTCCATGCCTCAGCCGGTGAACTAATCATCCTTGGGGACTTTAGCAAAAATTGGATTTCCACCTCGCTATCCAAATTCTGCCATAACATCAAGTCTCTTAACCTAACTCAACTGGTCTCTGATCCCACCCAACTCAACCACAAATCCCAAAATCACACCTTACTGGACTAGACCCTCATCTCCACCCATACCATATTATTGCAGCTGGCACCCCCCTGGACACCCTCAGTGACCACCACATGGTATACTGTATACACAAAGTTTGTAGACCCACGGTTCAGACCAAAATCCTGCTGATACGATCCTTCTGATCGTTGGACTTGTCCTCTCTCCATGAGGGCTTAGCGGCTACTGATTGATCGCCCACCTTCACTGCCGGTACCATCAATTCAGCCCTAAATTACTTCAAATCCAACCTCCTGTCTATCTGGGATCATCACACTTCACTCAGGAAAACCAGGGTCCAAGGTTCCCACCTCCCCTGGGTCTCGGCCAAACTGCTGGCCTGCCTGTATGTACGGGACCTTGCATGGAAAGCCTACAAGTCCACAGGCTCTCCTGCTGACTTACTGAAATACCGAGCTATTTGTAATGCCTGCACCAGAGCAACCAAACTTGCTAAGACTGAATACTTTTCCTCCATGTTCCAAAACATTAACTACCCCTCCAAGTTTTGGAAGGTCATCCACGCTCTCTTCCCACCCCCAACCCAGTCCTCTGTCCCAGTCCTCAAGGTGAGAAACACCACCATTTCTGATCCTCCTTCTGTTGCCTCTGAACTCAATGCTTTCTTCACCTCCTGAGCCTTGGCCCTTCTATCCTCCTTTCCCTTCCACCCCATCCACTCCCTCCTCCCCTCTTTTACCCACCCAGTCTCCTCCTTTCTTCTTCTCCCATATCTCACTGGTAGACACCCTCAAGGCCCTCCAAGCTCTTAACTCTCTCAATTGCAAGAGCCCTGATGGGCTTGACCCAATGCTCCTCCATCTCTCTGCCCCTACCATCAGTCTTCCAATCTTCTCCCTTCTAAACCTCTTCTTCTTCTCCCTCGCCTCTGTCCTCGATGCCTGGAAACATGCCACAGTCATACCTCTTCTCAAAGGTGGAAACTTATCCATTCCCGGAAACTCTCCCCCCTCCCCATCTCCCTGTTTCCTACCCATGCAAAACTTCAAGAACACTTAGTACTCTTTCAGCTCTCTCCCTTCCTTGACTCATCCGCCTCCTTCTTCACCACTTTCCAGTCTGGTTTCCACAAATCCCACTCCACCTCCTCCTCTCTCCTCAGGCTTACTGACTCAGTTCTCTCAGGAATGGATCAGGGCCAGATCACCACCACCATTTTTGTCAACCTGGCCGAAGCCTTTGATACAGTAGCCAACCCCCTTCTCCTTGCCAAGCTTGCAGCTGTGGGACTCTCCGTCCCTGCAACTAACTGGTTCCACTCCTACCTCATGGGTAGAACTCAGTCGGTTAGAACTGAAGATTCCCTGTCCTCCCCGCTCCCTATTAGCACTGGGGTTCCCCAAGGGTCTGTCCTTGAAACATAGGACACATAGAATTTGTCAGCAGATGAGGACTGTGCAACCCACCTAGTCTACCCATTTTCCTACCTATTGCAATACCACAGTCCCTAGTTGATCTGCTGCCTACCCTTTCTTCCTTGTTGCCAGGATACCCTTACGTCTGTCCCATGCATTCTTAAATTCCCTAACCTATTTTGCCCCCACCACCTCTGCAGGGAGGCTGTTCCAAGCATACACCCTTTCCATGAAAAATAACTTTCTTACATTGCCTCTGAGCCTCCCCACCTCGTCTCATCTAATGCCCCCTAGTTCTTGTGCATCTTTTTTTCTGAAAAATGCTACCATCCTGTACTTTGTTTATACCCTTGTGGTACTTGAATGTTTCTATCATAATACCCCTCTCTCCTCTCCTCCAGGGAATACATGTTCAGGTCCCCCAGTCTTTCCTCATATGATTTCTGGTGCAGTACTTGCACTATTCTAGTTGCCCTTTTTTGGACCACCTCCACTTTGTCTATATCTTTCCAGAGATGCAGACTCCAGAACTGGACACAGCACTCCAGCTGTGGTCTCACTAGTGATCTGTACAGTGGCATAACCACCTCCTTTTTTCTGCTGGTGTTTCCTTTCCCTATTCACCCCAGTATCCCATTGGATCTGGCCATGGCCTTCTCACATTGTTTGGTCACCTTCAAGTCATCAGATATGATTACCGCAAGTCCTTTTCCTGATTAGTGGCTACCAGTACCTCCCCCTCATCTTGTACTCCTCTCTTGGATTTCTGCATCCCAAGTGCATGATTTTGCACTTCTTGGTATTGAACTGGCTTCTTCGGGCCCCTCCCACCTCGCAAAAGCAACCAGCTGGATTTCCCAGGGTCGTGGCGCCGGCAGCTCAACAAAGCCGGGCGGACCTCCCCTGGACCTTCTGCCTGCTCTGAGTCCAAAGACCGCAAGCGGAGGGAAGGTTTTAGCTCCTCTGCTGATTTTCCTTTGTTTTGATTTGGCGCTACAGGGAGGACTCATGACGATTGGCTTCCAGGATCGGCGGCGGCGACTCGGCGGGCATAAAAGGCTGCACTCTCTACTCCCATTGTCTCCATGGAATCAGACTGGGGCGGTGGGCGACTGGCTTCTTTGGGTCCCCTCCTCGTGAAAGCAGCCAGCTGGATTTCCCGGGGTCAAGGCGCCGGCAGCTCAACAAAGCCGGGCGGACCTCCCCTGGATCTTTTGCCTGCTCTGAGCCCAAAGACCGCAAGTGGAGGGAAGGTTTTTGCTCCTCTGCTGATTTTCCTTTGTTTTGATTTGGCGTGCTGAGGAGGACTCACGGCGATTGGCTTCCAGGATCGGCGACTTGGAAGGCATAAAAAAGGGCTCACTTCTCTACTCCCACTGTCTCTACGGAATTGGACTGGGGCGGGTGGGCGACTGGCTTCTTTGGTTCCCCCCCCTCGTGGAAGCAACCAGCTGGATTTCCCGGGGTCGAGGCGCCGACAGCTCAACAAAGCTGGGCGGACCTCCCCTGGACCTTCTGCCTGCTCTGAGCCCAAAGACTGCGAGTGGAGGGAAGGTTTTAGCTCCTCTGCTGATTCTTTTTGAAATTCCTGCCCACCCTCCCTGTGGCTGTGGTATCCTAAGTAGGCTGCAGTTGGACGAAGCCCAGCCCAGGCATTGACTCTCCCCTATCAAATCCAGTTCTCGCTACACAAGGAGGAGCTCTACTGCCATGTCATCAGCCCACTACCCCCAAAACTGCTGAGGAACTCCTTGTCTCTCTCCTATCCTGTTGCTGCCAGGCTTGTAGGAGGGAGTCCCGTTTTTTCCCGTGGGTCTGATCCTCTTAAACCTGTGCATAGACAAGCCTCGAAGTTCCACTTCTCATGTCTGGACATTATTGCCTGTCTTTGTTCTATAAAATCCTATGGCTGCACTAACAATCTGACTCTCTCTGTTCTCCTACCGTCGCTGCCACTTAGGTCCTAACTCATTTGCTAGCCATTTGTTTGATTAGGTACAGCTGCATCATAAATAATCCTGTGCCTTTTATCTTTAACTGTCACTTAGCCAAAGGACCTTATAAACGTTAGAATTTTTTTTCCAGTTGCATCATAAATAATCCTGTGCATTTCGTTTTAAACTGACACTTACCAGAGGCTGTAATAACGCTAAACTTACTGCTGCTTACAGCTTAAGGTTTCTGTAATTGTGACTATTAACTGTTAGCCCATGCTACTGCAGGTTACATAACTATAGGCTGAACTGTGTTATTAGCTCTAATCCTGTATTCTGCTGCTATAAGCTAAGCCGTAGCTGCAGGATCTCCTGCGACCTTGCTGTAACCTAAGACTCCTTGCCAGTTACAGACAGGGAACCATCATGCATCCCGGTAACTGGAACAAGGGTATTATGCTGGCTACAATCTACATTCTGGCTCAACTCGGGACTGATACCCTAGTCAGTAATGCCTACAGCCCCCACGATACTCGAGGGGGGTCGGGAGAGGATATGGCAAGGCACTTCTTATGCCCTTCGCCAAGGATTAACATCCTTCTCCTAGCGGCCTATGAATTCTCTAGGAAGGGGGTCCTCTACAGAGTCCTCCCCTGTACTACGAGCCCGACCCTATGTCAGGTTAAGCTGGCACTACTTCCTCCAACCCTCTCTCTCCTTAGCTCACTCGCTGCCCTACTCCTACTGTCAGGGGACATTCAACCTAACCCAGGCCCAGGGACTTTTAATGTTTCTATCTCCTCCCCTATGGATAAGACCTGGGACGGAGCCAAGGGTCTGAGGCTGGTTCACATGAATATCTTCAGCCTGAGACCAAAGATCCAGGAGGTACAAGCACGGCTGGCTATTTACAAACCTGACTTACTAGCGGTCTCTGAGACCTTGGCTAAAACCCCACATTCTGGATCATGAGGTTGCAATCTCCGGCTACACCTTTTTTCAGAAAGGACAGACCCTCGAAAAGAGGGGGTGGAGTGCTAATTTATGTTAAGGACACTATTACATCCTCCATAGTCAGGCTGCCCCTGGACTCAACCCTGGACTCAGAAGCAGTCTTCTTAAAGCTCACAATAGGAGGGGCTAAACACCTCACAATTGGCTGCGTATACAGCCCCCCAACCAATGCCCTCGGCTCTTTGGATACGCTCCTGAAGAGCTCCGTGGTGGACTCAGCATCTGAGATTATCCTATTAGGTGACTTCAACTTAAACTGGGCACAAGAGGCGAAGTCTGCAATAAACGGAGTCCTACATGACTCCCACCTTGCTCAAATTATCTCCCTACTGACCAGAATGAACTACAAATCAGGTAGACACTCTACAATAGATTGGGTCCTGACCTCATCCCCAAGTAATGTAAAGTTGGCTGGGACCCTGGCAGATGCCTTAAGTGACCATTCGCTGATATTTGCCATATGGAAGAATAATAGGATCAAAGTCCCGCCTCGAACGATCACTTCTAGGGACTTCTCCAACTTCCATCCTGACCAGTTCATAGGCTACCTAAATGGCATTGACTGGAACCCCATAAGACACCTACCTAACCTGGAGGAAGCTGTAAAATTTTTCCAAACCACCCTAACTGGTATCACCAACTTTGTAGCCCCTATGAAAACCCACAGCGTTAAGGGGAACTGCTATAATTGGATCTCACCCCACCTAAAAGCCCAGATGTCTACCCGGGACAAAGCATGGAAAAAGTTCAGGAAAACTAAACTTCTTGTGGACTTAGCCAGCTACAGGGCCCTCAGAAACCAATGCAAACAGATCATAAAGAAAGCTAAGAAAGAATATATCTCCAATCTCCAAAAAACTAACCTGGGAAACCCCAGGTTCTTCTGATCACATATTAACGAACTCCTAAAGGTCATAAAAATCAACCACGGCCCTATCCAGGTGACAGGGCAGAGTACTGGATGAGGGCCTGCATCATAGGAGGCCCTAAGCGCTACTTCACGAACCTGGATGCGTACAAGGTGGGGCACATAGATAATGGGATCAAACCTTACGAGCATCTGCCCCACGAACTTGACCGCCCACAGTCTCATCTGCGGCTGGTTAAGGTAAAGGAAGTTCTGCTCATCCTTAAATCCCTGCAGTCGAGAGGCACTGGAGGCCCTGACGGGATCCAACCAAGAATCCTTAAGGAGGGTACCCCAGCTCTAGCGAAGCCACTAGCCTGGCTGATAAACCGGTCCTTATTGGCGGGGTCAGTCCCTGAGCCATGGAAGCAGGCCCTAGTGATTCCCATTCACAAGGGAGGCCCTACCGAGCCTATAGGGAACTACAGGCCTATCTCCTCGCTATGCACAATAGCGAAAATACAAGAGAAGCTAGTCTACTCCCAACTTCGCGAGTACCTGGTAACACACCAGGTAATCTCCTCATCTCAGCACGGCTTCAGAGCCAAGCATGGGACAGATACGGCACTAACCAAATTCTCGGCAGAAGTCCTGTACAACAATGATTCAGGGGTCAGCACAGGCGCGGTCTTCATTGACCTCTCTAAAGCTTTTGACTTGGTAAACCACAGCCTCCTCTTGCATAAAATGTGCTCTCTTGGCCTGGACACCCATGCACTAGGTTGGTTTTCGAGTTACCTCACTGGCCGTACCCAGAGGGTGAGGTGGAAGGACAATGTCTCCCAGATTGCACCGCTCAAAGAAGGGGTACCACAGGGGTCTATACTTGGCCCCCTTCTCTTCACTCTGTTCATAAATGATCTGCACTTACACTGTGGGAGCAGCAGCGTCATCCAATACGCGGACAATGCTGTCATTGACCGAGCCTCCCCTAATGTAAAAGAACTGGAGAAAGCCCTTCAAGAGGACATCCTTCAGATGGAGGATTTGCTCACTTTGAACAAAATGTTACTAAACACCAGCAAAACCAAGGCAATGCTGTTTGGGCCCAGATCGCTGGGATCTGAGCGGTCGATGCTCCTTCAACTGCAGTCCAGAGGGGGAGACAAACTCGAGGTGGTTACCTCTACAAAGTACCTCGGTCTCACCCTTGACCAAAGCTTCACTCTAAAAAATCATGTTGACCAACTAACCAAAGCCATCCATGTGAAACTCCGTATCCTATAGAATAAAGGACCAGATTATCCCTGAAGCCAGGGTAGCTACTCCAACCAGCATCCTACTCCTAAGCTCACCCACACAGCCCCAGTTCTCCAAGGTGTGGCCTCTATGGAACTTGGCAGGCTAAAGACCTTATACAACAAAATTGCCCGGTTTGCCACAATGTCCCACCCTAGACCCACCACTGCGAGGCCCAAGCTAGGCTCAGGTGGCCATCACTGGAAGCCCGCCTCATCTACCAGACTCTTTGCCTGACATTTAAGCTACTGGGCCCCTCTCCTCCCCCTAGCCTCAAAGGGCTAGTCAGGGTTAAATCCAATCAGAGGAGTCTCCGCACCTCAGGACAAACTCTCCTCGAGGTTCCTAAAACAAGGACCAAAGCCGGGTCCAGGTCCTTCGCGTTCACAGCCCCTTCCAACTGGAACAACCTCCCACTTGAGGTATGGGAGGCAGGAACTGGCTCCTGCTTCCGGTCCAAACTCAAAGCACACTTGCTCGATAGGAGTACTTGCCAATGCCTTAGGACCCGACCACACATCACTGCCCCTCCTTCTTAGGAAGGTGAGCTTTATTGTTACCCATACCTCCATCCATCTAAGCCCTCAGGAAGGTATCTCGACTCTAGGCAACTTAGCTCTTATCTCGTGCACTCTCAAGATCTACATGATTTGTGCATGCAAAATGTTTTTATATATCCAACTCTAGTTGTCCCACTGACTGTATGTTCCCACACCACCTACCTGATTGTAACCCTATGGAATATTTCACTGTCTACATTATGTCTTTTATCAATTTGTACTGTTCTGTTTACCTGTATGTTACTTTTTACCCCCGAGTCGCCCCTGAAAAAGGGACCTCCGGGGCCCAGTGGGCTTACCCGGTCAACAAAATTCAATAAATAAATAAATAAGCTTAGCTGCCACATTCCTGCCCACTCTTCCAACTTGCTTACTGTAAGGCATTTCTCATTTTTCCACCCCCTCTGGAGTGTTAACCCTGCTGCAGATCTTTGTGTCATCTGCAAAGAGGCATACCTTCCCTTCCAGACCCTCTGCAATGTCACCTATGTAGACATTGAAGAGCACAGGCCCCAGCACTGAACCCGGTGGCACCCCACTGGACACTTCCCTCACTTCAGATTGAACGCCATTTACCACCACCTTCTGTGTCTTCTTGCTCAACCAATTTCTGACCCAGTTTACCACCTTGGGGCCCACCCCCAGGCTGGCTAACTTATTTACTAACCTTCTATGTGGGACAGTGTCGAAGGCCTTGTTGAAATCCAGGGCAGACCACATCCACCGCCCCTCCCTGATCTACCTCACTGGTCACCCAGTCAAAGAAATATATTAGATTTGTTTGACAAAACCTTCCTGCTGTGAATCCAGGCTGTCTTGGATCCTGTGCTCCACTAGATTCAAGGAATGACACTAACCTCTCCTTTAGTAGTGACTCCATTAATTTCCCCACCACCGAGGTCAGGCTGGGCATTTCCAGAGCACGACTGTTGCCACAGAAACTGCTCCCTGCCCACTCCCACTAATTCCAGTCACTGCTTGCCCCCTTGGGCACTTCCGGAGCATGGCTGTTGCTGCCAGAGCTGCTCCCTGCCCACTCCCACTAATTGGAAGTATGACAAAAGACTCTGCAGGTCAGAGGTGGCAGCCTGCCAGACTGTCTCTGTTTGAATCTGGCACCTTTTTTGCCACAGACTGTTCCTCATTAAGCCCTTTGGGCTCGGAGCCTAATTAACGCAGAACATTAATTTATGTTGACCAACTGCTACTTTTAACCAGCCAAGAGCTTTCCTGCTAACAGGTTTTCTGTGAATTAATTTCTACTTTCTGTGATCGCAAGCATTATTGAATTGGGTCCTCTCCTAAAACAGCTGCTTTGCAGCTTCTTAACCCAGCTTCTGTCTGTGCAATAATTCAATCAGCTTTTGTTCCGAATTCAAATCCTGGGAGTGATTTAAAATTTTAGCTGTGTTTTTCTTTCTACTAGCCTTCCTAAATCTAATTCAATCAGGCTCCGTAATTTCTAGCTGTAATTCAAAGTCTGTTTTGTGCTGATATTTCATTCAAGCCATCTAACTTTGTTGAGTTTTAAATCAAGCAGTCCTCCAGTGGACATTCTACGACTTGTGCAGAGTATCTTTAGCTTTTGCAGCCCCACCGTGGCTCAGCTTGAATCGAGACACACTGGTCTCAGCAGCCGCCCGAGACAGTGAGCCAAAGTGACTCCTGTAGTCAGTGTGGGAGGGTCTGATGGAACCTGCTGGATTTGTGGGTTTCTGCCTACCACCCCTGCCAGTGTCTGCTAACTTTCTTGCCAGAATCTGTTTAATTGCTGCTAATCTAATTAATTTAATTTACCAGAATCTGTTTAATTGCTGCTAATCTAATTAATTTAATTTACCAGAATCTGTTTACTTGCTGCTAATCTAAATTAATTTACCTAAGTATAGCTACCTAATCTGCCTATCAAAGTTTACTTACAGGTGTATTAAGGGCATTCTCTGTAGAGGAATTGTGAATTATTTGAAGTCCTACTGCTACATTACTGAACTTAGCTTTGCTCTGTAAGTTTCTGTGCACTGTTGTTTATTACTGAACATTTACCACAAATTATCTATATTACCTACTGCTTAAATTGCCCAGTGTTTATTTTAATTTGTACCTCTGTTTGCTCATCTAATCTCACTCTAGACCTTGCCTTCTGCCTCCATACTACCACCTGAAACCTGATCTATTCACATTTTCCACTACCCCTCTCTGTTCCTTCCTTCTATGCCTACTCCTTCCCCCACCTATTGTCTAATATCTATCTCCCTTTTATCTTTGCAGTCACCGCCTGCCCCTTTGGGTACTTCCAGAGTGTGGCTGTTGCCAAAGGAGCTGCTCCCTGCCCACTCCCACTAATTCCTGTCACCGCCTGCCCCCTTGGGCACTTCCAGGGCATGGCTATTGCTGCAGAAACTGCTCTCTGCCCATTCCCACTAATTCCAGTCACCGTCTCTCCCCTTGGGCACTTCCAGAGTGTGGCTGTTAACGCAGGAGCTGCTCCCTGCTCACTCACACTAATTCCAGTCACCGTCTGCCCCCATGGGCACTTCCAGAGCACGGCTGTTGCTGCAGGAGCTGCTCATTTCTCACTCCCACTAATTCCAGGTATGACAAAAGACTCTGCAGGTTGCAGATGGTGGCCCACCTGGTGCACCCATTCAGGTCGACACCCCTATGGCGAAACAGGAAAAAAGACCATTACGGTGACATTTGCGGTAATGGTTCTTTTTCCGTATTTCGCCTTCCTCCAGTGTTCTGCCCCTCCCCGGACCAACTCCAACCTGGGTGCTGGAATCCTAAAGTCTGGGGTGTGGGGGCTCCTGCCCCCACAGAAAACACTTTTGAACAGGCGGCACAATACCTGCATCGCTACAGCCGCCCATGGGCGGGGGTCGGCATTTTCACTGTTGACCTCCCTTGGTGCTTCCCGGCCCACCAGACTGTCTGTTTGAATCTGGTGTCTTTTTTGCCACAGACTGTTCCCATTAAGCCCTTTGGGCTTGGAGCCTAATTAACGCAGAACATTACTTTATGTTGATCAACTCCTACTTTTAACTGACCCGAGAGCTTTCCTGCCTAACAGGTTTTCTGTAAATTAATTTCTATTTTCTTCGATTGCAAGCATTATTGAATCATGTCCTGTCCTAAAAAGCTGCCTTGCAGCTTCTTAACCCGAATTACATTTGTGCAATAATTCAATCAGCCTTTGTTCTGAATTCAAATTCTGGGAGTGATTTAAAATTTTGGTTGTGTTTTTCTTTCTACTAGCCTTTCTAAATCTAATTCAATCAGGCTCAGTAATTTCTAGCCCCTAATTCGAATTCTGTTTTGTGCTGATATTTCATTCAAGCCACCTAACTTTGTTGAGCTTTAAATCAAGCAGTCCTCTGGTGGAGATTCTACGACTTGTGCAGAGCATCTTTAGCTTTGCAGCCCCACCAAGGCTCAGCTTGAATTGAGACACACTTTGGTCTCAGCAGCCACCCGAAATAGTGAGCGAGCATGACTCCTGTAGTCAGTGTGGGAAGATCTGCTGGAACCTGCTTACCCACCATCCCCCACCATCCCCCACTCTTTTCCAGTGGTACTTATATAGGTGCTAGAGTAGGGGTGCATGCACGGAACTCAGATGTGAATTTTTTTCTATCAGTCAACTCCCTTGTCTGCACATTATATGCAATGTTCACTAGAGGGCTCTGATAGACAACGATTACAATAACCTCTCTGTAGAGCTTAACATAGAGTGCCTACACCCATGCTGCAGGATTTGTTTAAAAACTAAACTCGTCACATAAGCTCTTGTACCCTGATGATAAGAGGACCAACTCCCGGACACTGAGGTTTAAATGAAGGATTTCTTTCTCCTCCTGAATGCTCTTATTCTGGGTTCCCATTCCTAACTACTGCATGAACTGAGCTCTCTTTCACTGACAAGACTGATTATCCCTGCCAGCCTTTCCCCTGCCCTTTCCAACTTTGAACACTGAGCAATATACACCTTCCTCTCACAAAACCTTGCTCTTGCTCTGCTCCCTCCTGGCCTGTCTCCAACGTAATGTAACTCACAAGGCCAGGGCATCTGCACTACCACGCACCTCTACAGCCTCTCTCTCACCTCCCCATCATGACCTGCCTCAAACCTCTAATGAGTCCACACTATACCTTAGACTTCTTGTCATTGCCCAGCTTGCCAAAAGAATCATGCTTGTGCATCAGCCATGGAGCTTAAGTAAGACTCCGTTTTTACGACCTCCCACTATCCGATCCCATCTATGCTTACTATTGCTATCTGGCGATGTTGAATTAAACCACAGACCCTTCAAGAAGGCTCAGCTGAATCTCCAATCTCCCTGTCCAACTTGGTGTGATATAAAAGGGCTCAAGATAGCCCACATGAACATCCAAAGTGTCAGATGCAAAACAGCTGAGCTCGAATGCTGGACTCAACTATACAAGCCCAATGTTCTTTCTGAGTCCTGGCTAAAACCTTCTATATAATCTCATGAAATCACTTTCACAGGTTACTCCTTCTACTGTCGGGACCGACCCAGTAAGAAAGGACGGGGGTACTGATATATACTAGGGTAGGACTGGAAGTCAATGAACTAGCTGATCTAAACATTAACCCTGATATAGATCACCTATTCATCTCAATTATCCTCGGACAAGTCAGGCAACTGACCCTAGGATGTATCTATCTGCCTCCTAAACTCACATCCTACTCCTTTGCTACACCCTTCACCAGTCTTGACACCCTCCCTTGCAAAGATATCATACTCTATGGTGACTTCAATCTTGACTGGCTTGGTCCCAAAATTCCCCTATACCTGTCAGCTATATCTGACTCTAAGTTAGAACAATCAATTGACCAACCAACTAGACTCAACATAAAGTCAGAAAATCACATCCTACTTGACTGGATGTTAACAAACAACATGACCTAGATCAGATGTGCAGGAGTCCTCCCTGATGCACTAAGCGATCACTTCCCGATGTTCTGTATTTGGAAAAACAACTTTCCCCACCCTCCCTCAAACACTATCAAATCCAGAGACCTGACAGACTTTAACCCCTTGGAATTCCAGCATAGTCTTGCTTCCACTGACTGGACCCCTATCACCACCCTTCCTGACATAAATCAAGCTCTAGAATACTTAATCAACACCTTCCTGACATAAATCAAACTCTAGAATACTTAATCAACACCTTCACCTCCATCCTTGACTGCCGTGCCCCTTTCAAGTTGAGAAGGGCCAAAGGAATCCACTCCCCCTGGCTCTCTCAAGAGCTACGGTTCCTAATGCACTCCAGCGGCAAGGCGTGATGATCCTTCAAAAAAATCTGGGCTCCAAACAGATTGGCAATCTTACCAGCAGTTGCAGAATGCCTGTAAAATTAAAGTAATCAGATCTAAGTGGAAATACCTACAGTCCCTGCAAGTAAATAACCTCGCTGACCCTAAACGCTTCTGGCGCAAGTCAATGCCCTCCTTAAGGGCAATGAACGGAACATCTCCCAGATCATGATCTCGAAAGGTACAGAACTATCCCCGTCCTCTGATATCACCACAGGTATAAATTTATTCTTCACCAACCTTGATGTTTGCAAGGTGGGTCTCCCGGATACCCGCCCTGCACTGCAGACTCCCAACCATGAATCTCACCACCCCCTCTTTCATATAGAACTGACCACGCTTAATGAAGTCCTTAAACTCTTATTGGGTCTCAACCCTGATAGCTCTCCTGGCTTTGACACCCTGCCACCTAGATTCCTTGGGACTGGTGCACCCGTGTTGGCTCACCTGATCACCCAGCTGATTAATCAATCCTTCCTCACACACTCCATCCCAGACAAATGGAAAACTGCCACTGTTGTCCCCATACACAAAAATGGTCCTACTAACCTCGTTGAGAACTATAGACCTATTTCCATCCTGTGTCCTATTGCAAAAAATCCAGGAAAGACTCCAATATAATCAACTGTATTCTTTTCTTGAGTAGACTAACGCCTTTACCATACACCGACATGGCTTCAGGAAATCTCATGGGACCAAAACTGCTCCCTTGAGGGACACCTCTGACATCTTACACAGCATGGATCAAGGCAGTGCTATGGGGGTAATCTTCATTGACCTCACAAAGGCCTTCAACCTTGTCAACCACACTTTCCTCCTCTCCAAACGCCAATCTCTAGGTCTTGACTCCAACTCCCTGTCTTGGATTTCTAACTATTTATCTAACCACTTCCAGTGTGTCAAATGGGCTGGTGCCATCTCCTCCCTATCCCCAATTATGGATGGGGTACCCCAAAGATCTATTCTTGGGCCTTTACTTTTCTCGGTATTTATTAATGACTTACCTCAAAATTGCGAGGGAGCATCGATCCAGCTCTATGCAGATGATGCCATACTATACGGGTTTGGCAAACACGTTTCTTCTATTCAATCAGACCTGGAAAAAGACTTCCAGAAACTGGCAGCCTGGTTCAAAGAGAACCTGCTGGTGCTGAACTCAAAGAAAACTAAATCTATGTTATTCTGTCATTCCTCCTTTGACTTAACCTCCCAGCCTCCTCTGGTTATCAACACATCCTCTGGTCTGCCTCTAGAAATAGTGGAAACCTTCAAATACCTGGGTAAGACACTCAACGAACACTTATCCTTCATCCTGCATGTAAGCAGCATTATCAAATTTACCAATCAGAAAATAGGCCTCCTCTATCACACTGACCCCTACCTCACTCCGTGTGTAAGAAAGACTGTTGCCTTGGCTAGCCTTCTCCCTGGTTTATTCTATGGTGCGCCCATAAATCACTCAGTGAAGACCACTACTCTGGCCAAACTTAAACAGGCCTATCACAGGATAGCTCACTTCACCAATGCAGTGTCAGCTCGGGCCCATCACTGTGACGTTCTCAAGTCCCTAGGCTGGCTGTCCTTTGAGCCCAAGATGGACTTCCCTGTACTATGTACCACCTTTAAACTCATCCACCTTCCTTCCCTGCCCATCCTCTCTGGTCTGCTCACTCTGAGATCCCTATCCAGGACCCTCAGACACTCCCACTTCCCATTGCTGAACCTTCCCAAAGTTTGCCTAGCCATAGGAAAGCAGTCCTTCACTTGCTCAGCACCATAAAAATGGAATACTCTCCCACATGTTTAAAAGCTGCTTCAAGGAAATCTTCTTTCTCCCTCCTATTTGCAGCAGCAATTGCACCTAATCCTTTTCTCTTACCCCTGTGCACCCTCCTCCCCTCATCTGCCCTCCTCGGCCTTCCAATCTTCTCCTAATACCCTCCCCCCTCCTGCTCTCACCTTTTCCCACTCATATATTTTTGTACATACTGTATGTAATACAATACTATTTGCCAGCAGATTAGGCCTTACGGTCTATCGAGTCTGCTCGAACCTAGATCCTTAGTTGGGTGCCGAGCCCAATAATGTATTATGTAACTGTATTTTGTTGTAATTATTACTTGGAAAGCACACCTGCTTAGTACCATGGTTCTACGCCTCATCAAAGGATTACCAAAGCAGGACCTCACTGAACCAGTCTGGATTCACCGTCCTGCTACAGAGGAAACAGGCATATTGCTCATATTTTCCTTTGTTTATACATACAGTCTCTTCCTTCAGATGTACTACTACTGCTTATGTGTTATTTCTAGCATCCAATTGTATCATGCACTGTTTTATTGCTTTATTTATTTATTTAAAATTTGATGACCGGGAAAGGCAAACTGAGCCATGGCTCATTTCCAGGTGTGACCCAAGTACAGTTTTTACAGAAAGTAACAAAAGATAAGGAAATACAGACAGTTAGCATAATCATTTTAAAATAAGTACAGTACATTATCAAAGATGCAACATTTGGTCAGTGTGGAGAGTGAGAGAAAGGAAGTGAGGTCTGCTTAGTGTTGGTGTCTATGGTGAGTTTGTAGGGACTGTGTGGTGCCTCTGCAGCGCACTGGGACCATTAGAGCACTTAGGAAAGTGCAGCTAGGGTAGGCGCCTGAGGAGCTGAGTAAAGGCGGAACTAGAAGGGGCCTGGTGAAGGTTGGAGGGCAGTGAATTCCAGAGAAGGGGAGGCGGTACGAGAAGGCAGCTTGGCCGGAAAGAGTGCGAGGACAGGGGAGGTGGAAGATGCAAGGGTCCCTGGGGCAAAGAGAGTAGTTTAGGAAGGTGGTTGGGTTGAACTGGTAAGTGAGGTGGGGGGTAGGGAACCAAACCAGAATTTAGCTAAGAGGGAGGTGCTGTGGACGGTTCTCCTGTGGGAGAGCAGGGCGAGGGAGAGTGGAGCATAGAGCAGGCAGTGGTGAGTGAGTGGTGGGAAGGCAGTGGCAAATTGGCAGAAAGAGTTGAGAAGGATGTCAAGTCTGGAGAGGAAGGAGGATGGGGCCATTCCATAGACTACGTCTGCATAGTCTATAACTGGCAAGATTGTTTTACGTACAAGCTTGCAACGGGTGGGGATTGGTAGTCAGGATTTGTGGCGATAGAGGATTGCGAGTTTAGGCTGGAGTTTAGTGCAGATTGCCTCGACATGAGTGGAGAAGCTGAGGTGGCTGTCCAGCCATACTCCCAGGTATTTGAAGGCTGAGGCATGCTCCAGAGATGGGGGGGCTGGGAGGGTAGGCAGCTTCTGTCTGGAGCCAAAAACAATGGTGACCATTTTTTTGGCATTAACAGTGAGCAGGTTCTCGAGGAGCCAGGATTGGACTCTATTGAATTCAATTTGAAGAGTGGGGAGGACACTGTCGTGGGAGGGGCCCGAGGCAAAGATGACAGTATCATCTGAGTAAAGATGTACATTGGAGGAGAGGCAGGTGGAGGGAAGGTCATTTATGAAGAGAGAGAAGAGGATGGGGCCAACAGTAGATCCTTGGGGAACGCCAGATATGATAGGGAGAGGAGAGAGTATCACCTTTTTGAACTGATTGTTGCCTCTTGTGGAGGTACAAGTGGAGCCAGGCGATGGCTGGTGGGACAATACCAAAAGCACGAAGTTTGCAGATTAGAAGCAGGTGGGATATAGATTCAAATGCTTTTGCCAGGTCTATGAATATGGCAGCTGTGATTTGGCTATTGTCCATGGCAGAGAGTTTGGAGTCAGTTACACTTAGAATGGTGGTGACGGCGGAGTGGTATTTTTGGAATCCTGACTGGACTGGTGAGAGTGAGTTGTTTGCAGTGAGAAAGTCTGACAGTCTGGACAGCATAAGAGATTCCTGGACTTTGGCTAGGAGGGGAGAAGTGATATGGGCCTATAGTTTCCCAGTTGGGAAGGGTCACCGCCTTTGTGCAGAGGGATGTTGGAATTGTCTCTATTCCCCGGGTCACCCCTGAAAAAGGGACATGTCTGTCTCAGGGGGCCTACCTGGTTATCAAAATTCAAATAAATTAATGAAAATAAAATAGTACACTTTTCTCTGTTTTCCTTAACAACCTCCCTGCTGCTTGTAGCTCTGCATCCATTCATATGTAGGCAGACGATACAGTTGTTTTTGCCTCTGGTTTTCTTCCTCCCCTGATCTGATGACCAGACTCCAGCTGGACTTTGACAATGTTCATCACTGGTTCAGATTGAATCAGCTGTTGCTAAATTTAAAAAAAAAAGTCTCCATAACCTTTGGAACTAGACAAAAGCTCTCCAGAATTACTGCCCTCCCCTCGTTTCACACCCTAGATGGGTCCTCCATTGAGGATGTTCCTATTTTCAAGTACCTTGGGATTATGCTCTACTGTCGCCTCAACTTTTCTGGGCATGTGGATGCCATTCACAAAAAAATGCACCCAAAACTAGGTGCATTATACAGAAATCATGGTTGTATCCCCTTGCCAGCCTGCAGGGCCATTTTACAGAAAATAATTCTCCCTACTTTTGACTATTGAGACATTGTCTACAGTGCTGCTCCTATGTCCACGCTAGCCAGATTGGATAATCTAGTTCACTCCTTCTACTGCTTTGCCCTGATCTGAAAGCCCTGCACACACCATTGCTCCCTTTATACCTTTCTCTCTTCCCTCCCTTAAAGACAGACACCTCGCCCATTGCTTCTCCTTTATTGCTAAACACAGGCTTGGTTCTCTCCCCTCCTATCTTTCCTCTCTCCTTTCCCTCCCCCCTCCTTCCTCTTACACCCTTTGTAATTCTGGTTTTCCTTCCCTTACTCTCCCGTCAAGGTGGTCCTTGGCTGGCCAGGTCCCTTTCTCCTACCGCTTCCCTAAACTATGGAATTCTCTCACTCCTTCCCACCCAATCTGACTCTTCCCTTTGCTCTCTCTCTCTTCTCTTCTCCATGACTTCATCTGTCCCTCTTGCAACTGCACCTGATCTCCACCCCTGCTTCTACTCTCTACCTTTTTCCCACCTCCCTGCTCCTCATCTCTACTTTTTTCCCCTCCTTCTTCCTCTCCCCTTATCTTTTACTTCCCCCCACTATCCTGCCCAAGTCTGCCCCCCTGCTGTGTAACTCCTACTACCATCACCTGTTTAGTTCCATGATGCACTTATTTTGTATCCACCTTATCTGGCCCTTACCTATAGACTATTATAGCCTATATCTGTATAGTTATGAACTGCTGTGTTTGTTCTTATCACAAATGTGTTCTATTCCTAATCGTGTATTTTGCTCTGCTTGCTGTGCTTTGCCTCCTTTCTCTCTTCCCACCCAGGCCGCATCTGGAAATGAACTGCTACTCAACTCAGTATGTCTTTCCTCGTGAAACTTTTTAAATAAACAAATACATAATCACATGGCCAATATACACAAGTGACATGGTGAGCCATACAATGAGTGTGCCCATGGACTTCTACAGGAAAGAATGTGGCTGAAAAAAGGTTAAAAATTAATTTACATATTGACACATTTCCTTATTCCGTATTTACGCATGATATATTTACAATATATTGTCTTCATGTTCCTCGCAGGAATTGAGCCACGCAAAGAGCTCGAAGCAATTTTTTATGCAGCAAAATGCTGTGTAAAGACGTGTTGCAGTTATCTCCTGCAGAACAGACTTCCAAATTAGAATCTTACTGCAGAATTCTCTGCCCCACAAAGCATTCATTTTCTTTATAATTGCAGAGGCAAGGTGTGCATGATCATAATGTCTCTTCAATTAATGAAATTTCGTTTTATTATTTACTTATCATGGGTTTAATACTGATGAATTTTTAATGTTATTTACGTGTGTCGATCACTTGCAGCAGTTCTCACTTTAATGAGAACTCTAGCAGGAACCAACAGGCAACAAAGTCAGGAGACAAATGATAGAGTGTGTCTTACCCAAAAGCTCATGGTAGTGCACCTGTGGTGAAAGCTGTGTGCGTTCCACCTACTCATGGTACTTTTTTGGATGTACAACAGTTTCATTTTATTTGCTTGACTGTCAAGAACATGAATATATATAGGATGTTACATAAATATGATAAATTAAGTGCAATACCCACAACACTAACAAGAGTTTAGCTCTCTTGCTGTAATTGTCATGTTTATTGATCTATTGGGATATTGTCAGGGCTCCGTGTTTACTGCGGCAAACTGGATCTACATTCTGCGGCAGGACCTCATGCTTTCTGTGGTCTGACTATGAGCAATTCTGCATCAATTCTGTGATGTACTTTACACTCTCTGGCAACTCAAATAAGCCCCAAAATAAAATCTAGTTACCCAGAAAGAATGATCAGAAAAGGGCAGACTGGGGGAGTTTAGTAGATGCACATGCAAGGTAATGCAAAGCAATTCTGGCATCATGCTTTGGACTGGATGTAGGGCATGGGGGACTTGAAAGGTTTTTAATTTTTTTTATTGCAGTCTGTTTTATTGTCCCATGGATCCCGTCCACCTGCCAGTGCTGGCTTATCACAGTTATGCTCCTGATAATTTCTCCCCCTGCCTGTCCAGTTGCTTGAAGGCCAGTATTGCCTGGTTGTAAAACAGTACTGCCTCAGTGGCTCCCTCCCACCCGCTTGCTTGAAGCCTGGTGGTGATGGTTTGTGCTGTAATGCTGCTCTAGCTGCTCCTCCTGCACATGCAGTTCAATGTCACTGGTGTTGTTTGTGTCAATGCCACTTGGCTTCCACATCTTCTTCTCCTCCACTCTGTAAGGATTTACTATGAGGCTAGAGAGTAGCTGGACAATTTTACATTAGACAAAGGTCCAGAAAGCCTCCTATTTTTTGTCTGCAATAATTACTAATATGTTTTCATTCCACAATTCTGCAATTGGCAAATAGAACCATCATTCTTTCTCATGAACTAGATTTCCTGAAGTTCCCTCAGTGTTTGTAGAAGGCCATAATGGTCATAAGCTTCAGGGCTGAGTGCTAGTGGATTGGAAAGTGGTTGGCCCATTGACTACTGCAACCCTCGGGGGGGATGGATGTATAATGGAGCTGCCAACAACTCACACAGTAATGCCATTTTAAGCTTCCTCACAATCATTTTAGCCATTTAGTTGGGGTTTTCAGTGGTGACAGCCATGTTTACTGCACTAAAAATGCTGATTCTGTGGCAGAGGCTTGTTTCTGCAGCAGGGCCATCTTTCTGCGGCAGTTGCTGCAACCGCAGAATCGCAGAAAACACAGAGCCCTGGATATTGTTAAGTATGGCGTCATTTTTTACTTCATCAACATCACTTTTACAACAAATTTTATCGAATGGCATTACTTTCTAATGGTTTACGTTAATACTGCCACCAAGGCCATTATAACAGTTGTAGGATTGATCTCACATGCATTTTTAGGGTATGAAAACTGCGAAGCAAGGATTAGAGATTCTGATACAATAAGAATGTAAGTGAGACCACTCTTTAAAATGTAGTAGTTGTTTTGGCAGGGGTTTTAATATATTGTTGCTCAATCTCAAACTATAATACATTAATTTCTTTAAAAACCATACCATAATATCCCAGTTTCCAGTGCAGTTGCATGTGAGAGACTATTCAAAGAATTAGTCATGCACAGCATGAAGAAGCACTGTGATTTGCCTTGAGTGCTCACTCGATATATAATGTGCTCATAAACCTATATGTGTGTATTCACATGCACATTGTGGAATACCACAGAGACCACACTTTAATAGCCACTTGTATAGTTGAAATGCTTCCAGGCATCTATCTGCTGTCAGTCATTTATCGTACACATGTGCCAGACTTTGCTTGTTGATGCTGGTGTGGCGCTGACAAGTCTGGTAGCATGCAGTATCAAATCAGTGCAGCATTAGTGACTCAGGGATGGCGGTACATCCATGACCATGCTCTGGCTGGTGCTGTAAATGTGTGATTGCATCCATGGGTGGTGCTGCAACCTTGCAAGACATATATTAGTTTGTCTGCATCATGTATAAACATCACTTGTGTTGATTCTGGCTAGGGCAACAGCAGACCATCATATACTGCTATACCATCATCCCTAATGATATGCATGACTGTCTGTCAAATACATGACATTTTTTGGACATTAGGAAAAGAAATTCTGTAACTCAGACAATGACATTTGTAGATTATTTATTCACATTGTATAATTAATGTGCTGTTTACATACATAGATCAATTTTTTATTTATTTTTCATAAATATCACACAGGTTATGTGACTGAACTATGCAATGAAGTCACGTCACTAAGGACAATACAGCCAACATATATCAAAGCAAGACAGTCTGCTTACAAAGCAGTCCCAAGACCATCAGCAGATAAATCTGAGAAGGAAAATAAGAAGACGTTAGAGAAAAGTCAGAAGCTGGTTTAACAAGTCAGTGTCGGAAAACAGGTCAGTATCAGTGATTAACTAGCATAGTGTACTGCCTAAAACTAATAATAATTTTTAAAAGCAGTCAACCGTTGCCTTTTATATTTGAGTTTTTTTTTCCCTTTTCTTTAATTAGAAGATTGTTTACCTGATGTTAATAGGTGTGATGTATGGGACAGCACTCTGCATGGCAGTTGACATATCTAGCTCTACTCCCCCCACTAGATAATCAGCATTATGATCTAACTGACTGTGACCTCATTGCTGCTTAGAAACAGCTACTCAGTGATGTCACTGTCAGTGAGATAACAATGCAGATGATGTAATGGGGGGGGGATACAGATAGATATGTCAGCTGCCAGGCTGAGAGCAATTCCACACATCCAGCACAATATTATCACATATAAAACTTTCTAATGAGAAAATAGAAACAGAAAAATACTTTGGAAATAAAAAGTTGCAACTGACTACGTCTTAAAATTGTTTTTATTATTTTCCTGTCTGCCTGTCCTGGCTTCACTAGTTCTTTAATTTTACCATGACCAAAACATTATCCCTAAGTGGTTAGCAAATTAAATTCTAATCATTTAAATTTACATTTCACAGCACATTATCATTTGACACTGAAGAGGAGCTGTGAAGTTTAAAATTGAATTTAAGGGACTGTATCATGGAATGAGTTATTGATTGAACTAAGCTGGTAAAAACTCCTGTTGTTTTTTTTTCCAAACAGAACATAACACTTTCATCTAAATGGCAACGTTGGGAACTACATGACTCTATGACTGATGCATCTTTGTACCCTAAAATAACCCTAATAAAGAAAATAAAGATATTTAATTACCAGGGGGTACAAATAACAGATTATAGCAGACCAGTTTACAGCTTACATCTCATGTAACAGGACTGGTGTGCTGTCTTGGGGGAGAGCAGAGTCAGATTCTCCTGAATCTTACCGGGTACAAAGTCATGAGTTAAATGCTAATAGGAGCATAGAAACAGAACAATAATAGCTTCTCCATCATGGCAAATCATATGTATGTCTAAATCATTTACAGTCAACCTAATACAGCAGCACTGTTGATTGATGTTGTAAAATGCTTAATATGTAATTTGTATGTGGAAACGTCTCAATAAAAAGGAACAGTTTAAGAACATAACACTTTCATGATAGAAAGTATTCATTATGTTTAAAGACTTCGAAACGCACTCTGAAAAATAGTTATAATGACTTTTGTCCCAAGCACATATAATGATATGAACTGCCTTCAGGTACTTCATGATTGTGGAATTCAGCCTTATGGTTATGGACAGATGTTTGGAATTTGAAATGAACATGCAGATAACTATTATGTATAAGCACTGTGACGCATACATTAAGCATGCCACATACAGTAGAATTAGAGAATAATAGAAATGGAACCTAACACTAATAATGAATGTACAGAAAATGTATATTTCATTTTTAGAATGCCAATTCCTACATTGCTTTTAGACAACATAAAGCTTATTTGGTTCAGTCTCCAACGCACTCTGCCAGTGAGACAGCACAACACACTATTAATGCACCAAAATGCATCACTGTGCTGCAGACCCTGGTGGTGCCAGGCAGGGGAGTGTTGTCATATGCAGAACAGAATACTGCTAGTGTAATGAAAGCTGCATCAGTGCAGACTGTGCAACTGGATGGAGTGCTGGTAGTGATGATTTCATTTAGTCAGACAGTAACAGTTGCCCTTTGTCCACTGGACATCCCCAGCAGTGTGTGAACCTGTAACGCATGTTTGTCAAGATGAGAACATATTACAGGAATGTTGCTCCATACATGATTACTTTTTCTGCCAATGAAATGGTGCTACATGGAAGACAGCTGCTCACAGGTAAGATCACACTACATGTGGAACAGCAAGAAATGAGAGGAGAGCTGTCAGTGGGGCCATTGATCATTTCACATGGTACAACCATTCCCCCCACACACCCCACCCGTGCTCCTGTCACCAGACAGCCACAGTCAATTTCACAACTAATGTTGCCAACATGGTGAGAGGAAAGGGTCTCATTGAATCAGTCCTCTACACCACCATGCAGGCTTTACAATTAACATTGTTAGGACAACAAAGAGCTTTTTATGATGCTATTAAATAGTATATTACACACATGGTAAGATCGTATGCAAATGCTGCATGGAAAACAGTGTTCTGTGTACATTTTGTAAATTAAAGTTGTACTGTCTTCTGCTGTTATTTATTTATTTATTTTATTGTCTTTGGTAACTAGGTAAGGCCCACTAGGCACAAGTGCCTGTTTTCAGGGGAGACCTGGGAGCATTGGGCGGTTAAGTGACTTGCTCAGAATCACACAGTATGCAAGTGGAGGTTGTGAGAATCAAACTCAGGTCTGGTCTGCTGGATGTATCAAGCTCATTCACACCTCATTCCTCTAATGTCTAGGCTATTATACCATACACTGAATGAATATTTCCACAGATTAAAGGGGTATCGTGATATGGATGAAGCAAACTGAGCAACTCATTGTGTGCACCCGCATAGAGAGTGACCATGAAATGATAGCAAAGGGGCATGAATAGTGAGTTAGGTGGGACAGAACAGTGAAGATTGAGGAGGTTGGCGAGTGTAGAGGTAGCAGGTTAAGAAGTCGAATTGAACATGCTGCTGCTGAGTTGGCTGCCTGGAGTGGTGGTTATGGTCACCACCTATGGTGCGCATGGACTCTGGTTCCAGACTGCATGTAGGTGTTCATGTTTTTCTTATATGGGTGTTGCCAATTACTTAAATTTTTTTTACTGACTTCACATTGCCCCCAGGTTGTTGCCCCCCCACCCACGGGTTGTCCCTCCTGCAACGGTCGCTCCCGCCCATGTTTTCCTCACTCCCCCCAGTGTCCACTCCCCTCTGGGAGTTGATTATATTTAGCTGGGGGAGCACGGGGGGGTTGCCCCCACATAAAAAGTAAGTCTGTATTGTTGCTGATTTTATATTCAATGTAGTGCTGATTGCCCATTTTGTTTTCAGCAATTAGCACTCGATGTTATGCGAGTCACAATTAAAAACTCAATCATATCACATGGAACCATTAAAGGTATATTTTTTAAAGACATATCATAGTCACATTGACATATTTATCTTAAAATTGTTATCTTTATTATGTCCAAAACATGAATAAAGTCACTCATTCATGCATGTGTTTATTGTCATTAACAAAATCAGTGTATTCATAATACAGTATTACACAACAGTTTAATAACCATAATGGCAACACCCTTTGTAGTTGTCTGATGGAAATCGGCGCCGTATTGTATTAACTATAAAGAATGATAAGATCCAAAGGATTTCCTCTACCGAGCATCTTAAAGATCCAAAATGTAAATTACAAAATGCAAGATGATGTAAGGCTGTGAAGAAAAACAAATATATTATTAGATTGGCAAGACTCTGTGTATTGGGTATGGTGTTATACAAGTTGTCTTTCCATTGCAAACTGGCTTCAGGCAATTAATTGTTAAATTGAAATCAAATACTTTGTCATGCATAAATAATGCACCTTGTTGCTTGTTGCCCCATTCCCCTGAAGAAGGTTTGTCTCAATTCAAAGTACCAAGGGTTTTTGTGCTGTGCGCCCATGTTGTTGGTTTTGCAGTAAAACCATTGCAAATGTACTTTCTGGTCTGATTCAATGTTCTTTTTGCCTTCTGATTGCATCTGTATCCTGTTTGTTCCTAACTGGATTAGTGCTATGCTAACTGTGAATAGTGCCAGTGTTCAGCGCAGGGCAATATTCAGAGGACCCCGGAGCACTGTTCTAACTCTGCGACATGTTTATGCAAAATATACTGCTGCATCTATGCAGATAAGGGATAATTATAATAATAATAGTAAAACATTTTATTTATTTAGTGCCTTTCACAAACATCAAGGTGCTTAACATAAAAATTAAGTAAAAACAGATTAAAACAGGCACACAATATGACTGATAACCATTAAAACAATACAATTAGGCAGCATATGCTTGAAGCCATAAGTGTGTTTTTAATGCCTGCTTGAAACCCCCCACCATAGCACACTCCCGTAGCTGACGGGGTAGAGAATTCCAAAGGGCTGGGGCTGCATACATAAATGCACAGGCTCCAGAAGATTTTAAAGACACCTTTGGAATCTCTAGCAACCCCTCATCAGCTGAGCGGAGCAATCACTCGGGGCTGTAGGGAAACAGAAGCTCTCCCTCATGAATAATGGGTACAGCAGTATATTCATAGGTTTGGCAGTGCCAAATGGCCAGTAGCTCAGCATTGTTTATCACCACCAAAACTCTACCCTTCGCTGGTGCTATGACTCTGCACCCTCTTTCCCTCGATCACCCAAACTGACCTACAATATGTAATGCCCTTCCCTGGTGCCTAGTGACCCCTCTCCCTCTATAACCTATGTTCCAAATGTAATAGCAATAGCAATTCCCTGGTGCCTAGTGACCCCCTCCTCTCAGTCACCTATAATTTAAATGTAATAGTAATTCGCTGGTGTCTAGTGGACCCTCCTCCCCTCATCACCCCTGTTTACACACAAAAAGTCAGTTGTGGTTCCCGGTAGGCTAGCACCCCCCTGATCAAGTGACGACCCCCTACCCAGCCATCCCGTAAGGATGTCCCTTCCCACATATCCCCACCCTAGTCACCGGTTGTTAACAAAACAACAGCAACCAGCACTGCCCTCAGCTTACCTCTTTGGCTGTCTGCCATCTGACAGTTACAGAGTGCATTGCATGTACTGTAAAGATGACTGTGTCACCAGACACCAGGAACTTCAGTAGCATTGAACAATATGGCCTCTAAGGGGCTCCTGCACACATGTGAATGAGCCCACAATGGGCATGAAAATGAGCCCACCATAAGAAGGCAAATTGCCCCCTAGTGCTGTACTTACCCAATGGGCTTATTTGTATGCTAGGACTGAATGTGACCCTCAGGAGCCCTGATGCTATTCCATTTTGGGCAGTGTTGTCTCTAGTGGGCTCCCCTGTGGGCAATATTTAGCCCTGGACTGTGTCAGCAGAGCACATAGTCACTTTGTGCTGTGCTGGCATGGCCCCTATTCAGACAGCATCCATTACTTATTTATTTAGTTTTTGTTGAACGGGTATGTGCACTAAACAACAACATTGTCTATTTTCAGGCATAATCTGGGAGAGTTACAGACAAAACCAGCATATTATAACAGGGGCGTTCCAGACAGCATACAGCACAGAAAACAGTGGGGTACATGATAAACACATGAGGTGAGATATTCAGAAATGCACCAGAGGCAGGCACAACAGCAGCACAGAGCATGTACACTGCGCCAGTGCGCACCCAACGCGATATTCAAAGGCTGAGCACAATGGCAAGTGACAGCACAAGACGGCTGAATATCACAGGGATGCGCCATCACGCAACAATGGCTGTGCCAGGGAGCAAGTCAGCAGGCACCATCGCACAACCTGGGCTGTGCAATGGAGCAAGGCAGGAAGCACAAGAGCACAACATGGGCCTGGCAAGGGACAGAGGTGCATGGGCCATAGCACAGGGCACCCAGCACAGTGTGGAGCAGGCCACAAGAGCAGGACACACTGCCACCAGGGTGCAGGGAATGTCTGGAGGGAGGCAAGGCAGGCACACTGCCACAGGCCCTGACCACGCAAACCACAGCAGTGCATGGAGGTGGCGTGTCACCAATGGCCACTGGCAGGCAGCCATGGACAACACCCACAGGACAGCATGGGACATGCCACTGAGACCATAGCTGACAACACACATGCCGACAGCACACAACACACAGGCCACACAGCCCAGCCGTGAACACACATATGCCCCAGGGCACACACACCAGCCACTGGGCACAGACCACCAGACACAAACCCCAGTCAACCCCAGATGTACCACACAGCCATCATGCACACCACTTCAGCATGACTCCATACGCCAGCTGCAAAGCAGACATGGACACGAATGGCTACGAAAATAGATGTGTATTAAAAGCAACAAACTACAACAAACTATACACAGGGGAACAGGGATAGGGGCAGGGAACGGGGAGGCCACAATCAGGAAGGTAGGCTGGGGAAGGGGTGGGGGGACAGGGGTCATGGCTAGGCAGGGTACAATGCAGAAAGGGGAGGGGGTCAGGGGAAGGGAGGGTGAAGCAGGCCAATGGGCCACATGAGATGTTCACGCTTACTGGTGCCTCATCCATCTTCACCTTTGCGGCCGGAACAGGGCCTGCCTAATGATGCGGGCCACCACAAGGGTGGCCGTGGCAACCCTCACGATCCTCTCCAGCAGCCTGCTGTGGACATCCACTTGATGGACACCTAGGACAAAGGAGGGGACATGGATGAGTGCACGCCCATATGACTGTAGCCCATCCACTGTGCGCAGTGGACAGTGGTGACAAGTGCCCTGTAGGTGGCACACAGCCATCCGTGGCATGCATGCCCACACGAGCTGCCATCCTGACCATCCACAGCCACGCTCAGCACTGCACACCACCACCAGCCATGCACAACATGCTACAGCCAAGTCTGCCAAGCAAATGGCCATTGCATGGAGATGGCAGTGGCCTGGCTGGGACCTGGATGCACCCACAACCCACCTGCAGCAGCAGCCACACACACATGCAAAAGGCACGGCATGGTGCAGTGGACCAAGCCGGTGATGCACGGCTGTAATGGCCATGTGCATGGGGGGCTGTGGCCCACCCCAACCCCACACAACAACATACACTGACATAGTGCGTACCTGCATGCTGCGGTATAACTGGCACCTGTCCACCTGCACCTCCCACCTGGCCAGCATCCCTCGGCCGTGTGCCACTGCTGTCTTGCTGACATCCGTCAGTGGCTCCTGCCATCTGGGCTCTGTGCCAATCTTCAGGGCCTAGTAGGGAGACAGTGAGAGGCAGACATCAGCACTGGGCAGCAACCCATGCGCCCCACCCCCCTCCAGCACAGTATACCCCATGTCCCTGCACAGTGGTGTTGCCATGGCACAGCACACCTATGGTGCACTGCCATGGCCGACAGCATTCCCAGCCACAGCCCCCAACCCCCGACAGCGTGGCGTGACACCTGCTGGCACCCCACAGAACACCAAAAAGGCACAGTCATGGATATGTGCACTCATAGAAACATAGACTTTGACGGCAGATAAGAACTGCTTGGCCCACCTAGTCTGCCCATTTCCCTACCTAGAGGATAAGCTGCAGATCCTATTTAACCAACATCTATAAAACAACAGGATCCGGAGTCTTGCTTTAGCTTCTCAAAACGTTTTCTTTATTTGAAACAACGCCCCTACATTTCGCTGCTATGAGCTTGATCACGGGGCTCTTTTATATATCTAATTTAAAAATAAAATGCATTTTTTTAATCTTTGCTCTTATTACAAATAATATTAAATACATCAACTTTTTAAATGCATGTATCTACCTTCAGTAATATTAATCTCAAAGCCTCAGGCTCAAAAATCGTTCCAAATCAAATTCACTCTTTCTCCTAACAAAAAAAAATGTATATATGAATTGTTTAATCATTTACTTCTTTTTGTTCACCATGAATTTAAATTGAATTTACAACCGTGCCAAAATGTAACATAAGTGAAAAACACTTAAACCCCCCATAACACGCATACCTTGGTAAGCCTGCTAGCGTGATTCTTGTGATGATTATGATATATTTCAAATGAATCTGTAATTTTAAAAAATAAACCAATAAGAATCCCTTCAGTCCACAACTTTAGTTATGTTCGTTAATTATTACATATTTATTCTTCTTATGTTATTCCGAATGAATCACACTCACCCTCTTAGTGTGCTCGAATGTCTCAAAGCCTTTTAAAATGATTTCTATTTCGAAATATATCCAAATCGTTTTATGGTAACCCAAAATAATGTTATCCGTAATGGCGTTTAACGCCCAAATGCACTGAAACGCTTGCCTGCTTCCCAAAGACGCTGTTCCTCTTGAACAGCCTGAGTTTCCCGCGGAAGTGACGTCGTCACTACCCGAAACTCTCGCGTATCGCGAGCGTTACAAAGCAACCTAGCCACACATGCCCAACCATATGGGCATGTGCGCGAAATACTCAGGCTGCTCATTTACGTGGCTCGGCTTTATTTTACGTTGTGAAACTAGTTTCAAATAAATATGTTAGCCATAAAAGAGGATAACGCTTTAAAAGGAATATGACTGATGACAGTGATGCATGTATTTATCTCTACATATTGTAAACCAGAATTATTGTTACCATTTCATTACCACGAACCTAATTATTTTTTGGGATACTAAATAACTAACAAACAATACAGATAGAATGTGGAAAATGGATATATATATATCTCCCCTACTAACAATTTTATTAATCAATTCCAACTTTTGATAAACTGAATTCAATGCTTTTAATACATTTTATATGTCAGCCAACAGTATTTAGGAACACAAGGGGGTTTTCGAATAGGCAGAAGAGGAGGGGGACGAGGAGGAGGAAGAGGGGGTAGAACAATAAGAACAACAAATATGGACAGGAGATTTGTCAGAGAGACTCAGAAGTAATTCCAGTTTTCAATTTAAGTAGAAGAAAGCTGAGTGAAGCTGAAGCTAGTGTATTAGGACTAGGATTAAGTTTTGCACCATCACAACCTGTGAATTTATTCAATTCAATGGTAGATCTACAAGGATTTTTTAGAAACTTAAGAATTAAAAATCTGTTTGGAGAAGAAAATATTTCAATAAGCGAAGAACGGAAACTAAAACAAGCTTTAAACATAAAGTCCAAGTTCAGCCCACCTACAGACAAAAATCATGGAATAGAATGTTTTTGCACATTAGTAGAAAAGGAAGTTCTGGCTTTATTTAAAGATAAAAGCTCGTTATGGCTACTTCATCAAAACCTCACTAAGCAACAAAGGATAGCTATAGATAATTTGAGTAGGGATACTGAGATAATTATCAAACAGGCAGATAAGGGAGGTGGGATTGTCATTCAAGACAGAGAACAATACAGATCTATGTGTCTAAAACTACTAGACAATAGGGTTAATTATTCCATATTGAAGGAAGATCCGACGGTATCTATTCAAAATAAATTGAGAGAATTATTGGCAGAATTTGTAGACCTTAATTGGTTACAAGAATGGGAAATGAGAGTATTGCTAATAGAATTCCCAAGAATTCCCACATTTTATTCCATACCGAAAATACATAAAAATATGTCAGACCCACCTGGTAGACCTATTGTTTCAGGTATTGATTCAGTTTTAGATCCAGTGTCAAAATATGTTAACTATCATTTACAACCAACAATAGAAAAAAGTGATTCATATATACAAGATTCTACGGATTTGATTAAAAAATTAGAAATTGTGTTAAATGAAAATAATTTGAAAGACATAATTTTGGTCACTTGGGATGTAAAAGATTTATACACATCCATCCCCCACAGGGAAGGGGTTATAAATATGGGTAAAGTTTTGAAAAAAAGACCAGAAGGGAAACTTCCCAGAACCGTTTTGTTACAAGAATTAGCCACATTTATTTTACAAAATAACTATTTTGAGTTTGAGGGTAAATATTATCAACAGGAAAAAGGGACAGCTATGGGGAGCACAATGGCTCCAAGCTATGCAAATGCATACATGATTATTTTTGAAGAAGAATATATTTATAATGGAGAAAAAAATATTTATAAAAATCATATAACATTTTGGAAGAGATTTATAGATGACATATTTTGTCTGTGGACTGGAACTGAACAGGAATTGAAATCATTTAATGTGTTATTAAACAATTTTGATACAAATGTACAGTTTACAATAGATTACAATAAAACAGCAATATCATTTTTAGATTTACAGATTAAAATATCAGACAATATGTTTAGTACATCATTATTTAGGAAAAGCATGGACAGGAACACTTTATTACATAATGCAAGTTTCCATGAAACAAAATTAAAAAATAGTATTCCTTATTCACAACTAGTTAGAGTAAAGCGCAATTGTAAGGAAAATAGGGATTATATAGTACACAAACAAGATATGTTAAACAGATTTAAAGAAAGAGGTTACCCCAAAAAATTTTAGCACAAGCAAGCGATAGAATTGAAAAAAAGACACGTGAACAACTCTTAAGTAAGAAACAGAGTCCAAAAAAGGACAGATTAGTTTTTGCCACTAAGTATAATCATAAAATGACACAAATCAGACAAATTATAAACAAACATTGGCACCTAGTAGCCATGGACAATCCAAGTATTAAATCACTGCAATTAAAACCAATTATAGTATCAAAAAAAGTAAAGAACTTAAAGGATAGATTAGTACACTCACAGTTTGCACGTGATGATATAAATAAAGCACAATTACTATTGGGGCCGCTACAACCGGGGATGACGAGGTGTGGCAAATGTGCAGTATGCAACAACACCAGTAAAAAATCTTCTTTTAAACATCCTCACTACAATGAGGAATTTCACATCAAGGAACATATTGACTGTAACACAGAAGGTGTTATTTATGTATTACAATGCCCTTGTGATAAATTATATGTGGGACAAACTAAAAGAGCACTTAAATTAAGGATAGGTGAACATAAAAGTGGTATAAGAAACAAAAATGATAAATCACCAGTAGCCATGCACTTCAATGAGGCAGGGCACACAGGAGCTTCTCTGAGGTTCTGGGGCCTTGAGATAGTAAAACAACCTTTGAGGGGTGGGAATTATAAAAAATTATTGGACAAAATGGAAATGAAATGGATTTTCAGTTTGAAAATGTTGGATCCTGTGATTGGCATGAACATTGATTATAATTGGCAAGCTTGCTTTTAATTTAGGTTATTATTGAAATACATTTCTCATGTGTTCTGTAAATGGTATTGCTGATTTAGATACAAGAAACAGTATGTATAAAATTATTGTGTAATTTAATTTTTGAAATTAGTCTATTTGTAGAGAACTTTGGTGTGTCTTAGAATACATATAAAATGTATTAAACGCATTGAATTCAGTTTATCAAAAGTTGGAATTGATTAATAAAATTGTTAGTAGGAGATATATATATATATCCATTTCTATCTGTATTGTTTGTTAGTTATTTAGTATCGAAAAATAATTAGGTTCGTGGTAATGAAATGGTAACAATAATTCTGGTTTACAATATGTAGAGATAAATACGTGCATCACTGTCATCAGTCATATTCCTTTTAAGCGTTATCCTCTTTTATGGCTAACATATTTATTTGAAACTAGTTTCTAGCGTAAAATAAAGCCGAGCCACGAAATGAGCAGCCTGAGTGTACCGCACACATGCCCATATGGTTGGGCATGTGTTTGAATATATAGCGCTCTCGCGACATCACGAGTTTGATGGTAAGCGACATCCTCCCCATGAAACTCAGGCTGTTCAAGAGGAACAGCGTCTTTGGGAAGCAGGCAAGCGTTTCAGTGCATTTGGGCGTTAAACGCCATTACGGATAACATTATTTTGGGTTACCATAAAACAATTTGGATATATTTCGAAACAGAAATCATTTTAAAAGGCTTTGAGACATTCGAGCACACTAAGAGGGTGAGTGTGATTCATTCGGAATAACATAAGAAGAATAAATATGTAATAATTAACGAACATAACTAAAGTTGTGGACTGAAGGGATTCTTATTGGTTTATTTTTTAAAATTACAGATTCATTTGAAATATATCATAATCATCACAAGAATCATGCTAGCAGGCTTCCCAAGGTATGCGTGTTATGGGGGGTTTAAGTGTTTTTCACTTATGTTACATTTTGGCACGGTTGTAAATTCAATTTAAATTCATGGTGAACAAAAAGAAGTAAATGATTAAACAATTCATATATACATTTTTTTTTGTTAGGAGAAAGAGTGAATTTGATTTGGAACGATTTTTGAGCCTGAGGCTTTGAGATTAATATTACTGAAGGTAGATACATGCATTTAAAAAGTTGATGTATTTAATATTATTTGTAATAAGAGCAAAGATTAAAAAAATGCATTTTATTTTTAAATTAGATATATAAAAGAGCCCCGTGATCAAGCTCATAGCAGCGAAATGTAGGGGCGTTGTTTCAAATAAAGAAAACGTTTTGAGAAGCTAAAGCAAGACTCCGGATCCTGTTGTTTTATAGAAGTCTACTTCACCCTCTCGGAGTTTGAAAATATTTTTATAAAAGATTTTATAATTTCCCAGATATCAATGTATAGTGTTTTGTCCTATTTAACCAACAGCCTATTTCTTCCTACCCCCCACTCACCTGGCCGTGGCACGGCACCCCTCCAGACGCGTGCTTGCAGTGTCCTCAGCTGGTCCGTATCCCTCTTCCGCAGGTCCCCATACCTGTGGCGGCACTGCTCCTCACTACACCATGACCCAGTGGCCTCCTCTAACTCCTCAGCCACCCCTTGCCACACCTCTGTGTGTGGCCGGTCCAGGGGCACCTGCCCATATAGGTTTCCAACATGTGGTTCCACCAGTGCCACCAGGTTGACTAGCTCAACCTGGCTCCAATTGAGCACCCTTGGTGTGCTCCTATGAGGCATGCTTACTAACTGCACTGCTGAGCCAAAATGGTACTGGTGAGTGCACGAGATGCACGTGTGATGGATGCGTGACATGCCTGGTGATGCACTGCCATCCCCAATCGCGCATGCCTCGCCGATGCGCGATACAGCTGGGGCATTGCTGGCACATGCCTCAGGAACTCGGGGGTTAAGGGACACATGTAGGGGTCAAAGGTCAGCACACGCACCGTGTGCGACATCGCGACAGGGCATGGATAGCATGGTGCGCAATAGGGTCCAGTGTGCCCCATGGGCCATGTGCCAATAGCGCATGGGTGCTATTGGGTGTACAGCACACATGCACCACATGCCCAATAGCAGCAGAGCACCGTACTGCCTGTAGCGCACTGTGCGTAGGAAGCGCTACCGATGTATGTGATGTCAGTGCGTGCATGCGCTGTGCCAGGTGGACTGCACATGTCATACAGTTGTGCCATGGCTTCTACATGCGTAACTCCACTGCACCATGCACAATTCCATGATATTCAGCAGGCATATGCAGATGAGCTGATCAGCATATCCATGGCACATCGGAGGCATTTGCATCTCATTACAGTTGTGCATTCCCTCATTTGCATGTGATGCACTATAAAGGCACTATGGGACTGCACAGGCACCAGACCGGTATTGCATCCTTCACAGGTAATACGCCAGGCAGTGGGCATGTCAGGACATTGGATTGGGTGGGAGGCACCTCATGTGTGGCAGCCAGCACTAACCACATGTCCTCTCCCACAGGAATGAGCATGTTGGAGAACGAGAAGGTTGAGGAGCAGGGGCCTGCATGGAGGCGCAGGCCCAATTTCACAAAGGCAGAGTGCAATGCCCTTTATGATGCATACCTGGACCAGGAGGCCCTGCTGAGTGGCTCCACAGGCACCCTACAGGCCAGGGTGGAGGCATGGGAGGGAGTTGCCAGGGTTGTGAACCTGCAGGGCAGCCATCAGAGGTCAGTACAGGAGTGCAAGAAAAAGGTGGGCATGGACCAGAGGTGGATTAAGGAGAAGGTGGCTGCCATCCGGGCCGGACGAGCCGCCATGGGTGGTGGACAGCCTGAGGTGCCCCAGCTGACACCGGAGGAGGAGCTTGTGGCGGTGACCATGTGGTGCAGCACCGTTGAGGGTGTTCACGGCAGTGGATTCCAGATGGGGGGAAGCCCATCGCTGCATGGTAGGTACAGCGGCGCATGGGGATGGGGTGAGGGGTGCAAGGGGGCAGAGGTGTGGGGTGGTGGCACTAACGTGTATGTGTTTCCTTACAGATCCCAAATGCCTGTGTGCAGCTGCAGGGGTGATGGTGCCCACCTTGGGGGCTGTTGTGGACCTGGAGGAGCACCTATCCACCTCCACTGGAGTTCGGGGTCCAGACCGCTGCCGGCTTTTCCGCACTGTCTGACCGGATGCCTGTGGCATGGACGAGGTCCAGGCAGTGTTTCAGCAGGATGCCAGCCATGGCATCCAGTATGCTGAGACAGTGATCAGAGCGGTGTCCAGGTACTGATGACGACATGACCACTATCCTGGACAGTGGTGATGCCGACCAGGAGGAGGCACCCCTACCATGCACCAGACATGGCAGCGCTGATGGTGCACAGGTGGCACTTATTGACCCTCCAGCCACACTGCCCAGTGAGGCAGTGGACAACGTACCTACGGTGCAGTCCATTCTGTCTGGTGGCAGTGGTGGTGCAGCCTCCCCGGTGCCGTCATCCGCACAGTGGCCGGAGGGGCAGCAGCAGCAGCAGGACGGTGCAGAGGGGGGTCCAGGTGCAGTGGCCGCTGCCATTGCACTGCATACAGTACAGGCCCAAGGGGGCTGTGCTGTGCAGCCCCCACCTGCGTGAGGGGCCGTGCAACTCCCGCGGGTCAGCGCAATGCCCAAGCCCCCCAGGGCGCCAACCCACTGACCAAGCACACCCATCTGCTCTAGGCATCTGTGGAGCAACAGATACAGGTCATGGCAGGGGTGCGTGTACTCCACACTGTGCTGCGCCAGTCTGCAGGAAGGTGTGATCGGGAATTTGAGCAGCTCCTGGCCGAGGCCACAAGCATGCGGGAGGACACAACCGCAGGCCTGAATTGGCTTACCACTGCAGTCACGGCCGGCCTAGCACCACTGGCTACCCTGGTGCAGGGTGGTCCGCAGCAGTCACCGCGGAGTGCATTCTCTACTCCTTGGTCCCAGCGTTGTGTGACCCCAGCATTGTTACCCTCCCTGTCTGCTGCCTGCTGCAGCTCTGTATGCACAGTGGTGTGGTGTGTGCATGTGCGTACCAGGGCCATGCCGTCCATGGACCACACGTTATGCTCGCCTTGTGCACACCCACCCAGCCACTGGCCACCGTGGCATGTGCATGATGATGCCAACACAGCACTGGCCGCCTCTGTGCACTGGTGTTCAGCATTTGACACATACCCGTTGGTGGCCTCGGGGTGTGCATGTGTGTGTGCCCGTGTGACTGTGCTTGTGCATGTGGAGGTGTGTGGGGTTTGTGTGGGTGGGGTCCACAGTTCTGTAAAGGGTACTTCCACGGTGTTCTGTCCCAAGTCTGTCAACACCTCCCTCCAGCCGTGTCTGTTGTGGGGCCCAGCCAGCCATGCCTGTATACTGTGCCCTGGCCCCTGGGACATGCGTGTAGAAACATAGAAACATAGAAGTTGATGGCAGATAAGGACCGCAAGGCCCATCCAGTCTGCCCATTTCTTTTTTCTACCTTATAAATGTGCCATCTGCCTTTGCTCTGTCAGTGGCCTATCTATTCATAGTTATTTGTATTGCACCCTTATGCCTATCCCATGCCTGTTTGAAGCCCTGCACTGTATTCATAGCCACCACTTCTTGTGGTAAGCCATCCCATGCATCCACCACCCTTTCTGTGAAAAAGAATTTCCTCACATTCCCCCTTAATCGGCCCCCTCTAATCTCAGGCTGTGTCCTCTTGTCCTGCTATTTTTCTTATATGTAAACATGTTAGACTCTTTTCACCTTGTTAATGCTCTTTAAGGTGTTTGAATGCTCTAATCATATCACCTTTCTCCTCCTTTGCCTGAAGGATATACATATTGAGCTCTGTTAATCTGTCTTCATATGTCTTCTGATGCAGTCCCTGCACCATTTTGGTTGCCCTTCTCTGGACTGCCTCAATTTGGTTAATGTCCTTGTGAAGGTGTGGCTTCCAATACTGCACTCTTGTGGAGCGGGATCACATGAGCCCTTCTCCAGTCTTCTGGGACCTCTCCTGTGCTCAGAGACTCACTAAACAGTTCTGCTAATGGCTCTGCTAGAACACCAGTGCACAGATGCACGTGTGGTCATGTTCACCTACCTGCGTGCACCATAGCGCTCCTCTGCTATGGTGTCCTGGTGCTGTTGGGCCATTCTGTGCAGCCAGGGTTCCCGTCATCCAGTGGGGGTCTGCCCATCACCGTGTGGCTCGGCGTCTGTGTCATCCCCACTGCTGTTCCCCTCTTCGACCTCGACAGCTATCCCGTGGTCAGTGGCCATGTTGTGTAGCACACAGCAGGCCAGGAATAGGCCACAGGCCTTTGAGGGGCTGTTCTATAGGGCACCACCAGACCTGTGCAGGCAACGGAACTGTGCCTTCAGAAGTTCAAACACATGCTCGATGATGTTCCATGTGCTGTGTGTGCCTCGTTGAATCTCTCCTGCACTAGGGTCGATGGGCACCGGTACGGGGTGAGCAGCCAGAGCCTGAGTGGGTATCCACTGTCACCTGTGTGGGGACATGTTGGGTTAGCACATTGGTCTGAGTGGCTACCCCCCCACCTACACAGACAGACCCTCTATGCCCCAAGCATAGCATCTCCCCCCACGCCCTGCTCTGTTGTGCAGGGCTGCCCATTCCAGCTGCATATTCACCTACTAGGTGGCCGGTGGGGATGTCCCCACTCTCAAACCTGTGGCACACTGCAGACTGGTGCCAGATGAAGGCATTGTGTGCTCCACCAGGGTGTGTGGCACAGACATTGATTATGCGCCCCTTGGCATCGCACACTACCTGGCAGTTGACACTGGGGTAGCCTTTCCTGTTGATGTAGGCCACCCCCTTCGGCCCCGGTGGTGTGCGGATGCCTACATGGGTACAGTCAATGGCCCCTATCACGCCAGGCATACGTGCAACCCTGTGGAACTCCTGCATGTTTGCTGTACACTTCGCCTGTGTGCTGGGGAAGTGGATGTATTCCACAGCATGTGGCAGCAGTGCATTGAGGAATTGTGTGAGGAGCCATGATGTGGCAGACTGGGTTATGCCTGTTGTGTCCCCTGTTGGTCTCTGGAAGGTGCCTGTGGTGAGCAGGCACATTACGGCCGTGACCTTTGTCTCCACTGACAGGGCGTGGCTCCGTCTTGTGGGTGCCTGCATCTCATCACTGCACAGCTCACAGAGCTGCCTCAGAATCACCCGGTTCAGGTGGTACTGGCCCACGATCTCGGTGTCGCTGTACTGTTCAAAGGTGGTGTGGGCACGGTACCACCTGTTCTGGGCATACCGCCGCCGGGCCCTTCCACAGCCACGCTGCTCAGCCTCCTGCCTCATCACACCCCTCATTACCGCCTCCATCTGGAATATTGCACTGGCCATGGCCTGGCCTGTCCTGCCCCTTCCCCGCAGCTGTCTCCCTGGGCTCCCCAGTGTGTGCTGCTGCCTGGGCTCCTGCACTGGGCACACTTCTGTGCTGGGGACCCACACACACACTGGTCAGCTCACGCTCACAGGCACAGTCAGGGTCACACTCCCTGTCCCACTGCCCATTGCACCTCCTGCTTCTGTGCCTGTTCTGCACCCCTACTGCTGTTCTGCCTGGCCACTGGCCCTCACTCTGTCTCTGTCTCACTCTGTCTGTCTCTCTCTCTCTCCATCTCTCACCCCTGCTCCCCTGGGTGCATGCTTCCGTCCCATGTTTGCTCCACCCTTTAATGGCTCAACTTTGCTCCGCGCATGTCCCTGTTGCTCTGCGCTTGCGCCATCGGCCTGCTGTTGAATATCGCACTGTGCAACTTATTCATAGCTACGCCCCCTGCACTTGTGCATGCATTCATTAGGGTTGCGCATTGGTGCACAGCGATATGAGCTGCGCAATGTCACCCACTGAATATCACCCATTGGCGCACATCCGCTTTTGCGCTGGTGCATCTCACTTGTGCCTTGTGCAACCGCTTTGAATATCCCACCCATGGTATACAATGAATATACACAGAGTACAAGGAATTTAACAGGCAATCATAACTGTAAAAAAAAAAAAAATAACACATGTAAGTACAGAGGACACAATGAAACAGAGGGTGGAAATAATTACCAAGGGGACTAATAGGAGAGTCAAGGGTAAGTGGTCAGCAGCTCATTTCTAAGAGCACTGAGTTGGGATAGGGGAGTCCCAGATGTGCTAGTGGGGCCTTGGGGAGAGACAATAACCAAGTCAGTACCCTGTATAGTTTAGGGCAAGAGCATTTGTCCTTGATTTGTAGGCGGCTTTTGAGGCCATTTTTAAAGATTTTATATATATATACATATATATATAGTTTACAGTAAAGCTGCACAGTAGCCTATACAGGGTGTAATTAAATTACACGTAATGTCTGCCAATAAGATTTAAAAAAAAATTGTGACACATATTTCACCTCCCAGGAGAAAAACTAAGTTCATATTGTTGTATGCATATAATGTTGACACCACAAATGGCTTAATTTGATTTAATTTTGTTTAAGTTAAATGCATGAGCCAAGAAAATAAATTTCTGATTGAAAAAAATTATACTATATAGTAAGTAAACTATAGACTGACACAAATTAAGGTAAAACAATATGAACACCATTTCAGGCCATTAGTAAGTATGAACTTACTCACTGTTGTTGAAACCAACAATAAACTAATGGCAGAAAACAACAAGAAACAACAAACCATGTGGTACACTGACTGCTTCTTGGAACAGTTTTTTTTCTATAGCTGTATTGGACCCTTGTGTTTACAAATCAGTCATTTTGCTTTTCCTTTTTTGGCAGCTCACATGTAAGGTTCCAAATGTTTACAAACATAAAGTAGTTTTTAGAAAAAAGTGCAGAGGTTTTACTAACACATACTGTTTTGTTTTGCCTGGTTTCATGGGCTGTTACACAACTATGTCTTCTGTATATTTACTGAATTGAATCAAGTAGCAGTTTAATACTCCCCGGCAGCTCCCAAACATTATTCCAAATATTAAACAGGTCCTTGTGATTGCTACCTGTAGCCTAATGACTCCTTTGTATCTTGTTCCTTAGCGTGAACATTATCTTCTCTTGTTCTAGTTTGGTTGGCAAGATGCCACAGGCTTCAAAGGATTTTGCTAAGATTGCAAATAATAGGGCCTTTATCCATCCTTAAATGCAAACTCATAGCTTCTTGAATAACACAGACAGAATTAATAACTTGCAACCAAGCTGGCCAGTTTTGAGACAATAGAAGCAATGTAATCATGGCTTAATAAATTCTGTTATAAGCATGGCTTCAGCTCCCTGCCATACTGTGAGTGACAAGGACCTGAGTGATCTGAGCCATGTGAAACACAATCCCAATCCTTCTCATGTATATACTTCGTTATCTTTTATCTTTCTATCCATTGGTATTATTGTTTCAGGCTGGATTCAGTAGCGTTAGTAAAACAGGACTGCTGTAGTTCATGGTTGCTAATCGCATGATTTTTCAGCTGCTACGTAGAAAGTTTACATGTGTTATTTTGACTCCTATGAATGCAATATACTCTAACAGTGCCTGGAATATTTAAGCAATAAGGCACAACAGGGTGTGTGTTATCATGTAATAACGTCACTCCTGGGGTGGGTTGAAACACGAGGTGAAGCTGAGTGCTTCCACCACCCCAGGAGTAACGATGTCCATAACACACACCCTGGAGTGCCTTTGATTACATTATACAATGGCTCTTTTTTAAATGAGAAGAAAATGTGAAAACTATGTTTAAAATAGTTTTTAACAACATTTCTGTTAGGGTAGGTATACATATTGAAAAAGTCCATTCTTTAGTCCAGCAGGTGACGCTGCCCCTACATGACTGCGCTGTATTCACTTGGTTTGTGTCTTTCTGACCCCCTCTGTCCTATTGTTCTGTTTTCCTCTGCTGTTAGACACAGACAGTATTTTGCTTCCCCCGATGTAGTGAGGACCCGAAGAGTTGTGACCGAGACTGCAGTTTGAATATTGAGACTAGACTGCAGGAAAAGGTGAGCACTGCTGGTAATGGGAATTGGAGTGAGGTTTGTGGCTAAGCAACTGTATTACGCAATGCTGCAGTGTGCATGCGCTGTCAGTCGCGAAGTGGAATGGGGAACGAAAAAGCCGTTTGGAGCGACGGCTTTCTTGTGCTGTATGCCACACTTTTTTTTTATTTTAGATTTGTGGTTATGACTGGGAGGAGCAAAATATTGTGAGGAAGCATTCTGGGGTGGCGAATTTTACTCGCTCTCTGTGTCGCGTGACCAGCAGATTTGGTGTAGTTCACTGGACCTCAGGAAAGCCATTCGTTTATGAAAAATAAAAATCTGCAACATGCAGCACTGTGTTGTACAGAGCATGACAGTTACTGAATATGGAGGGAAAAAGATTGTGTGTGGGTGGGGTGGAGGAGACACTGACTTGCTGGAACAGGAAAGGTACTGTGAATTCGTATTAGCTTAGTGGGGGCTTCACTGGGGAGGGAGTGATTTCATTACCAGTTCTGCGGTCATCTCTGAATCTGTCCTTGATACAGTGATGTTATTGTCTAATAACATCACTGTGTCTAGGGGTTATCAGCCAATCAGGTTACTCTGATTTTTCTTGCCATTGCATAATTAGAAATAAACAATCACAACTGAATAAAAATTATGTCATCACGATTATGCAATAAGGTAAAATAGGGGGTGCACCATGGTGAGATATTGGGTGGGTTAAAGCAGAAGGCGAAACAAAGTGCTTCCACCACCCAGGAAGGGCTGTTTTCCCACTACAACGCACCCTCTGAAGTGCCTTATTGTGATTATGAAATGGGTCCCTATTAGTAAATGGGGTATAGTTTTAAAATAATTTTTGTACTTCCAAATTTAGCATAAATAGTTTAAAAAATGTAAAATTTAAGTTTAAAGTAAAACAAAATAGTCCAATTAGGTGATTGCAATGTTGCCACATTGCTAGTAGGTGGTGCCAGTGCTGCACATAAGCAGCTTTTTTTTGTGTGTTTTTTACATGCATGAAAGGGCAGTAGTAAAGGCAAAGGGAGGTCAGGCAATGGCTTCAGTCAATAGTGTAGCATCTGGGAAAAGTGGGCCTTGTTCACTTCCGATCAGTGTTTCAATAGTCCTCAGGTTATTTGTTAATAGTATGGTGTCAGGTCAGGGCAGAGCTAGTCTCAATAAGCACCAGCAGCTGTTTAAGAAGGTTGTTGGATCAGCAACAAAATTTGCGAGCCTGTCCATTGTTGTTCTATGGCTTGGTTCAGGCGCTGTCTGTGTGACAGCAGGAGGCTCAGGTGGGAGGTATTGATGTTAATTACATTTTTGGGGAGGAGGTTTACAGCTGCATTGGTGGAGCCATGCTGACATATTGCTATGACATAGGAGAGAGAGAGAGAGAGATACTGGCTGTGGAAGCATGTGACTGGATACCTCCACTGTGTCCTTCCACCAGTGGAGTCGAAGCACATGTGGCCCTGGCTGTTGACCACAGTGCTGTTCATACACACACACACACACGGCACACTATTTTCCTGCTCCACGCTCTCTTCCAGTTCACCTCTGGGTTCAAGCGCTGCAGCAGGATCAAAGAGACAATGGTGTCAAAGTTTCCTTCGTTGCACTGCTAATTCATTCACACATATACCAAAGTAGTGACATGTTACTACAAAATAGAATCAAATAATAACACTAGCTACCTGTTCAACATCTATCAGGGAATACAGGCTGCTTTTTCAGTTTTACTAAAGATCTCAGACTCTTAAATAAAATCGCTGCTCCTGTAACAGCCAGTTCTGCTCCAAGAGATTTAGGTGAAATTGCACTGCATGTAACTTTGAGTAATGCACCCTTCACCGTCCACCATTAAATTAATTGTTAGTAATCACATTCATTATAGAAACTAAGGAGAACTAAATGTACACTGTTTTTGCTATCAATCAGGTCTGTGGTAGCAAACTAAAAAAAAAGCCACTTTTTTAAAATATGACTGATCGCATTAGCATGAAACACAGACATCTATACTAAACATAAAATACTGACCAGGTGTACAAATATGCTTAGTGAGTGTGCCTGGTTAATTAAAAATGGTTAAATGCATGTGCCAATATGCAATGTAGTTCAGACTGCTCTGACAGTTTGTCCAGAGTGTAGCTGTGCTCTGTATAGGAGCTAAGGACGTCATTCTTAGAGTCAGCTGGAACACACTGCTTGAGCTGTGCCTTCTCACTGAACAGTCTCACTGAAATGAATCTCTGTCTCTGATAGCGCGGAGACAAAATCTGACTCTGAGTTTAACAGAATTTGAATATTTCTTGTTCTGGTATTATTTATGAGAAGCAGTATATGCTCTACTATCATAAAATCTAAATAGAAAGTAAAAAAATACATGAGACAGTGTTTAGTGGCAGAAACTTAATTCATTTAAAGTGTAGTCACCATTTCCAATCTCCTTTAAACTATCAAATGGGTCTGTTAGTAATGGGGAAGTGAGTGCTGATGCTTTTCATTGCAGGAGTTTGTAAAGAACCTGCATCCAACCTCAGGGCTGTGGCCGATAGTATGCTTGTAAAGAGCCCTCTAGAGTTCATGTTTGAAAAGAGCCAGCCAGGGCTCACATCCACCGTGACCAGTGGCAGGTTTGTAAAAAGCCCCCTGATTGGCTGCAACCAAAGGCCAGTTTGCAATGAGCCCTCTGGGGTTCTGACCTGCTGCAGCTGGTAGACAGTTTGTAAATTGCCCTGCAGGGCACAAGTACTCCACAGCCAGTGGCTAGTTACAAAGAGCTCAATCAGGCTTGGATCCACAGCACCTTCTGGCCAGTCTGTAAAGAGACCATCAGGATTTAGACCACTTGTGGCCAGTGGCAGTATCTTGGTAAAGAGTCCTTTTGGGCTGTGATCTGTTATGGCCTACAGTCAGATTGTAAAGAGCATACAGAGCTCAGATGCACTGCAATCAGTGGCAAGTTAGTAAGTATTCCTCCAGGGCTTGGATCCACTGTGACTGGCAGTCAGTTTATAAAAAAGCCCTCTGGGGCTTGGACACACCATGGCAGTGATAACTTTGTAAAACGCCATCCAGGGCTGGGATCTGGCAGGGCTGGTGACCAGTTTAAGAGCCTTCTCGTGTTCACCTTTTATTACAATTGATGCTGCTGTACTTGAGGAATAGATGCTTTGTCCTTGACAGTCACATGGGGGCAGCATCCCACAGAATTAAGGAATGATTGATTGTTCCTGACAATAAACCAACAGATGTGGCTTCCATTTCACGTGCCATGACATATGCCAACACCAGTGGACTGAAACCAACCACCATCACTGCCATCATCAAAGCTTTTTTTTCTTATTGAAACATTATCTCTGTGTGTTAAGTTGCTAACATGGTTGCAGCATAGTCCAAGGTGTTGCACTTTCTTTCTAACATACTGTAACCCTCAGAAAACATTACCATTACAAGTTAACATGTTACATCCATTACCCCCGTGCTAATTGTATGTTCTCCTGGTGGCTGAACAATGCAGACAACACTATTGCATGCACTGTACTTGAAGATTAAGGTGTATCCTGATGCAGTTGTTACATCAGAGTTGGAAGCTGCAGCTGTACTTCATCCTGTATGTAATGCAGTAGTTTGCAGTTTTCATATTTGCTTATTGACGTTTAAGTTTTATTTCATTGTGGTGATACATATTCAGTTAACAAAGTTAAAGAATGTTACCTATTGGCTGATGTTGCTAAATCTAAAAATACTAATCCCAGAACTGCAAACAGCAGATGGGAATTAAGAAAATATATGGTGAAACACGTCACACCAATCATCAGCCAAGCTGATCGTGACAGTATTCTGGTGTGCTGGAAGGAAACTTTATGTATTTCAAAGGAAAGAGCTGACCCAATCATAGGTCACCTCTTTCCTTTGATCTACACCACCCAGCAAGCACAGCTTATCTGTCATGATCAGCCTACTGAGGAACTGCATCCTGTAAAAAAGAATCCCATGAGTTGTCAGTTTCTGTAGATATTTCTTTGACTACTTGTGTTTTAATGAAATGTTAACATTTATGATATTTTGTGTCTCTGTCTTAGTACCTGTGAGCAACATTTACGGATGAAACACAGAATCAGCTGAACTGACTAGCAGGAATAGACAAACAACTCTGATTTTTAGCTAGCCCACTTATCTCCATCCGAGATTTGATAGTGAAAGCAAAATGCAGCCTCATGCACTGCTGCTTTAAGTTGTTGTCAATGAACTGGTGCATATTTTACTTCAAACACTGACCCTTTTTCATTGAATGGGTTAGCCATCCTGGTCTGTGTGTGGTCGGACCTTTTATCTATGCTAGGACTGTCCTTTTTTTTTTACTGTTTTAAATGGTATTGCCAGTGAGCTGAAGCAGAATCAGTGCTTTTCAGTGAACTGCTTGGTGGATTAATAGGCAGCACCAGTGATTGTGAGAGGTAGGGTTTGTGGGCAGCAGAAAGGCTACACTTCGGCAAGAATTTTCTTTCGGTCATTATTCTGATCCAGGCACAATCTGCACTTTCTTCCTTGCTACCACTTTGTATTTTGTTAATTTCGAACGGTGCTACAGATGAGCTAAAACAGAAATGTAGGTGCCAGCAGGACACAATTTTGGCAGCACTTGAAATTCTGAGAGGGAGGGATTGCTGGCAGTGTTAGCATTAGATCACACGTTGGCACTGTAACCACTCAATATTTCAGTCAGGAGGGGATTGATGGCAGTCTTAACTAAAAAACAGTTACAAAAGTAAGCAGAGGGAATAACAGAACACAGTTTAACATAGAAGTCTTCATTGTTTGCATTTTAAGAGTCCTACTATTGATTGTGTTGATAGTGGATATGTGGGTAAGGGATACTGTTCACAGCAAATCTAAATGACAAGAATAATTTGATTACTTGTAGGTTTTTTATACATTTTACACTATATTTATGTTTATTGTATGTGGCCAGGGGGTTTAGTTTGTCCAAATTGCATAAGTACAATAAGTCCATTTTTGGGGTGAGGTATGCCACTGCCAGTGAATCCTCAAGGGCCATCTGTTGGCTGGGGGGAGGGTGTGAAGTTGGCCATCTTAGCTTGGGTGGGGTGGGGGGACTGACATTTTTTCCAAAGGGGCAGTTTGTGTTGCCACAGGGGTGTTTTCTGTTGCAGCTGGGGCCAGGGGAACCGGCCAGGTTGGTTTTGGTGGGGTGGGGCAGCGGGCTGGCAGTGTTTCCACAGAGTCTATTTGCTGCAGGGTTGATCTGTGTCTGGGCTGCAGGCAGGGGAGCTGGCCAGGTTGGCCTGTGTGGGGTAGGGCAGGAGGACAGGCAATGTTTCCACAGGATCTGTCTGATTGCTGCAGGGTTGGTCAATGTTGCCACAATAAAAGGGTCCATGCACACACTGCTAGTTGAAGTTGAGTGTTATGTCAGTTTGCCTGCCCCTTAGACACAGCACTCAGATGCTAAAAAACAAAACACAGACCTCTCAATATAAACTTGAATACCTTTATTGCTGCAATGGCAGGGTCTGTGTTCACAACCCTCCATGACTACTAATGTCTCAGTACTTCGCTCTTTTGAGATTTCTCAGGAGATGCCTTCTGAGGAAGCTCAAAAGAGCAAAGCACCAAGGTGTCAGTGGTCATGGAGGGTAACAAAGAGCTGCCAGCATGAGTTTAATATGATATGAAAGTCGGTGTCAGTAGTTGCTGGTTAGGGGCAGAGGGGATAAAAAGTGAAAGTGTAATATTGTCTAACTGAACAGGAATCAAGAGGTTTCACCCCACAAGATGGGGGCAAAGGATAAACAGTAAGCAGGCCTACATTAGAAAACCAGGGTTATATAAAATTCAACTACAGGGTGCTGATGGGTAAACCTGCTCCCTCACCCCTCCCACTTACTTATTTTTTTTCTTTGCCTCTGTCTCTCTCTCCCTCTAGCTCCTTGTTTCTTTTCTTACTTTCAGGTTTGCTGTTTTCACTTATATTTCTCACTCTCTCCTTCAATGGTGCCTTTTCTCTACAATTCCTTTTTCTTAATTTCTATGCTCATCATGAACCTCTTGTAACTCTCCTACACTTCTCCCTACTTTTGCTTCTACTTTTTCCCCATACTAACCCATTCATCCCTTTATTTCTGCAGGTCTGCCAAGACCTAGGCTTCCAAATAAATATTGTTTACTGTTTAAACTTCCTTACCTGTCATATTTACTCCCTACCAAAATTATGGATACTTTGTAACCACATCACTGTTTTATTTTACAGGTACGACTGGACATTGACCCAAGACCTCCATCCCTTGGTTAGCAGGGTGCGGGTAAGAGATCCCCTACTTATTAACTATGCTAAGTGGGTAAACTGTCAACCACAACCCACTTTTCTGCCCAGAGAGTCCCAGGCTGAGAGTAACACTGGTGTCCCACCCAAGGCAATTTCATGGTAGCCATAAACAACATGATCACATAGTATCTCACGAAAAAAGATCCCATTTTAATGAGAATGTGTCTTCAGTAATAAACAACTTCCAGTCAGAGCCAAAATGGCTGCTATTTAATATGAAGGACAAAAGTCAGACAAAAGCAGACAATGTCACGTTAAAGCAGCTTAGCAGCCGTGCTGGCTCTGATTAGAGTTTATTTTAAATAGGCACTGCAGCAGTATATGTCTTAACTGCTCCAATGTGAAGATTAAGAAGAGTGACCACAATGAGGCAGAAGACAGGCTCTGGGAGTGCAGGAAGTTTGGATAAAGTAGTGTAACATGGACTCAAGGGCAGCCATGTTTGTTGAGGGCAATTTGCTCCTAAGAGCATATTGCTATGATTCAAGTGCTGAGTCCTGATTGCCAGAAGTTACTTTTAGCTGTGCCTTCGTGCTGGGATAACAACCCAGCTGAAGGTACCTCTCAGCCTATCAGGATCCAGCATCCTTTAAACTCGTTTCATAATTTACAATATCCTAAAAAGGAAAAATAACACGTTTAATAATTCTACATTTTGAAGTATTATAGAAGATCCTAAAAAGTTCTATTCAACCATTTTCAATTTAAATGATGGCCCAGAAGTTAAAGGAGAAACTGTCATTTTCATTGCATATTTCATTTTATACTTTCTATCTTGATCCCCTGTGCCTCCTTCCACCTCCCTCATGTTCTTTTACAGCCTGTATAATCTCTGGTGAACTAAGCTCACTACCTGTCTTTCGTCTGAAACTCCTACCCTTGGTATCCAGTTGTTTGTCCACCTCAGAGTCTCCCCTTACCTTGTTAATAGGCAAAGTGATTAATAAATTTGGCAGGCATCATGAGGACATGGGGGCAAGGAATATTTAACTGGGAGGACACAACTGGTCCAGATAAAGAATAAAATATCTGATACCAGGAAAGTGTATCACAGTGTATGGCAGGGTTCAGTCCTGGGCCCACTACTATTTTTGATTTTCCTAAATGACGTCCCAGATGTACTGAGCCACAGTGTATGACTATGATACAGTATTGACACCAGGGAAAGCTGTCCAACACTGGTTCACCAGGTCAAGGCTTGTAATGTGCCAAAAATACACAAAGCATGATGTTTTGACAAAGGTAGTATGCTAAGTCTTTGGGAATGTTCGAGTATCAAAGATCTGTCTGGCCTGAGATTAAGCTGTTTAAATTAATACAAGTGTTAGGGACTTATGTGCAATACTGGACTGAAATTTAACAGCTATATTATGGCCTTTAGCCATAGAACAAACAAGAGATTAGGGGCAGAATTTCAAATTGCCTTACCAGGGAGACCAGAACGAAGATAGCTATCACCCAAATATTGTCTTTGATTGAATATGACAGCTGTGTCTATAGAACAGTAAAATTAAAGAACTGACACAGCTTGACATATTACAGACTACACTGGCACATTTTTGTTTTGAGATGTAAAATGAGACTACCATTCCACTATATACAGTAGATTACATTAGTTGCCCTGGAGAATAGTAGGGAAATTAAATGGCGAGCAATAGTTTATAAAACGGTGAATCTGAAAGGTCAACATCCCCTTTCCAAGTTTCTGCAACAGAACCAGCCAGTGTCCTTACAGTACACCAGAAGAACTTTCAAAGCAAAGATTAAAAATAGCAAAAATCAACACACACTATGGGGAGATGAATATTTGTCACAGTGTATCCAAGTACTGAGATAGGCTTAGTGAAGGTGCAAGAAGTACAACTTTTCTGAGCCTCTTCCACAAATCTATCAAAAGTGAACTGGAGTATGTTTATCAATGTTTTTAAAATTCTACCTGTATTTTATTTTAAGTATTATCTTTATGTATGAAAGTTTTCGGTAATTGTATGAAACAGGAATACACCTGTGAACAGGCACTGTATAAAATAAAGTTATTTCTACTACTACCTTCCTGCAAATACTTAGAGAGCTAGTGCACTGCCTAAAACTAATATTTTTATTTAGTTTTTGTTAACCAGTTAGGGTCCACTAGGCAAATAAATGCCTATTTTTAGGTACAACCTGGTATAGTACCTCAAGGAACAATAACACAAGAAAAATATATGATACAGATAACAGCCAGGGTTGACTAACAATGCAACAGTGTAATTATAACACAAGCGCAGTCTAGATTAGTTTTTAAAAGCAGTCAACTATTGTCTTTTATATATGAGGTACTTTTTCTTTTCCCTATGGTTAATTAAAGGATTGTTTCCTAATATTAGCAGGTGTGATGTGTGGAACAGCACTTTGCCTAGCAGCTGACATATCTAGCTCTTTTGCTACTATTACATCATCAGCACTGTGACCTCACTGTGACATCACAGTTGCTCTGGAAGAGTCACTCAGTAGCTGCCAGGCCACTTACCTGTGATGTCATTGTCATTGAGGTCACAGTGCT